>CM075344.1:149800000-152200000 GCA_037693485.1 Kitagawia praeruptora | reverse complement strand
GCCTGTGGATGTTGGATGGCAGTTTGGAACAGCGGTCACTGGTAAAGTTAATAGAGTCAAATGCAATTTGTGTGGCAGAGAAGTTTATGGAGGTGTTAATCGTTTGAAACAACATATTGCTCGTATAAGAGGAAATGTGGCACCTTGCGACAAAAGTACACCTCTGGATCAAGATATATGCAGTAAAGCTTTAGCTGGGATCAAAAGAAAAAAAGATAATAAAAAGGAACATATTCAAGAAATGAGGGATGAAGTTAAAGAGGGTGATGTCGAAATAATTGAGGTAGAAGGTGTTGCAAAAAAACCACACTTACTTGGACCTCTGGATGAATATGTAAGACCAATAGAGCCTGAAGATTCGACTATTGAGTCGCGTAAAATGAAGAGACAGCAAAACATTAATGATGCAATGTTCAAGAAAAGGACTAATGTTGTTCATGCATACTTAGCTAGTTGGGTGTACGAGTCTGGTATCCCATTTAATGCCATTAACAATGACGGATTTCTAAAATTTGTGGAGGCTGTTGGAAGATTTGGCCCTGGATACATGCCACCAAGTCAATATCAATTGAGAGAGCCCTTACTAAAGGATCAAGTCCAGAAAACAAAAGAAAAAATGAAGGAACAAGAAGAGGAATGGAAAGATAATGGTTGTTCCATCATGACGGATGCTTGGTCAGATAGAAAAAGGAGAAGTATTATGAACATGTGTGTCAATTCCAAACTTGGCACTAGTTTCATATCATCTATTGAGAGTTCATCTGAGGCACACACAGGCAAATATATATTTGAGTATGTGGACAAGTCTATTGATCAAATTGGAGCTAAAAATGTTATTCAAGTAGTTACGGACAATGCAACAAATAACATGGCTGCCGCCAAACTACTAAAGGCAAAAAGACCCAATATATTTTGGACATCATGTGCGACTCACACTCTAAACCTCATTCTCGAAGGAATAGGTATCTACTACTAATTTTCCTCACTATTTTAGTCTTTTTCTGCATTATTTTAGTCTTCCTAGTATTTTCTGCATTATTTTAGTCTTCCTAGTATTTTGCTTTCCTGATTTAGGCTTTTTTCTCTCTTTTTCATCAGGTAAGACTCCAAAATTTCAAGGAATTATTGAAAGGGCAAAGGCATTAACTATTTTTATCTATGCACATCATAAGACTCTAGCATTAATGAGAAAGTTTACCAAGAAAAGAGATATAGTAAGGCCAGGCGTCACTAGATTTGCAAGTTCATTTCTTTCAATGCACAGCATCTTGGAAAAAGAAGAAAACTTGAAATTTATGTTTGCAAGTTCTGAGTGGAGTGATTGTCAGTTGTCTTCTTCTAAGAAAGGTCTTAAAACCTATCAAACAGTGGTCTCTCAAGCATTTTGGAGTAACATGAAACATTGTGTGGAGGTTTTTAAGCCTTTAGTAAAAGTTCTTAGGCTTGTTGATGGAGATTGTCGTCCATCCATGCCTTGGGTGTATGGAGCACTTAAAGAGGCAAAGAATGATATCAAAAAACTTTACCCAAATGTTATAGATTTTGAACCTATTTTGGAGATCATAGAGACAAAAGCTAAAGGTCGTCTTGATAGCTCATTACATGTGGTTGGGTACATGTTAAACCCTTATTATTATTATCAAGATAAAGAGCTACAAAAAGATCCTGCTTGTATGATGGCTGCGATGACGTGCATTGAGATGTTCTTTCCGGATAACTATGACTTGCAAGATTTGGTAGCTAATGTTGAATTGGTACAATATCAAAGAATGGAAGGGCTGTTTGGAAAGAAATTGGCAGTCATGGCCAGATCTAGAAAGGAAGATAAATTCGATATTGGTAATTTCATAATTCTCCATTACTTTGCATACTTCTCCATATTATTCATTTCAGTTTACAAATTGAATTACAACATTTTTTTGAAATTTATGTCAGTTGCTTGGTGGACTAATTACGGATCGGAGACACCGCATTTACAAACGATGGCACTAAAAATAGTGTCTTTAACATCAAGCTCATCAGGATGTGAAAGAAATTGGAGCTGTTTTGAGGGGGTAACTATCAACTCTGTTGTACAGTTTAACTTATTTTGCTTAACAATGATAGTGCATCCACCAGAAGATGGATTATTTAGTTAGAAACTTTGCTAATATTTAACTTTTTATTTCTTCTAGGTCCATACAAAAAAAAGGAATAGATTAGAAGCTGAGAGATTAAACAATCTAGTCTACGTTCAATTTAATGCAAAGCTTGCAAATAAGAGAGCTAAGATGAAGGATAAATTTGATATGCTAGTTGCTAATGATGCAAGTCAGGCTCAGGGATGGATTGTGGAAGGTGGGGATGATGAAGAGCTATCAGATGATTCAACTGTAACGATTGAAGATGGAAGTTCATTGCCTACAGTTACTAGAAGACCGTTTAGAGAACTTAATGAAGACGATTTTGAGTCTGATGATGAAGATAATGATGATGCAGTTGTCATTGAAGAAGAAGATGATTATGTTGATCAATGGTGATTGGTGAATCAGTTATCCTATTTTTATTTTTGTAGTCTGTTCACCTGAATGCCTGAATGGCTGAATATGGCTGAATATATTTGAGCACTATTATAATTAGTGTGGTGTTACTTGTTAGCAGGATTGTAATAATATTATTAGTAATATTAATATTATTGTTAAGTTTTAAGTTTAAGTGTTTAACACATGTACACTAAAATTAGAATAATTACATATAAATTATGATAAAAAAAAAGTTAAAAAACAATATCCGATTAGTGGTCCGAGTACTCATTCCGAGTACTCGCCGAGTTACCGATTACTCATTTTTCTGGACCAAAACCGAGTTGGTCCGATTTCCGATTTTTACAACCTTGTATATATATATATATATATATATATATTTCATATATATGTATAGATGTATCATGTATGCACATACACCGCAGAAATTGAATAGGATACGTTATTACGAAACAAGATTATAATCTGATGATAAAAGAAGGATACTTACAAAGCCAAATCCACCACTATTGTAAGTAGGTCCGGCCATCTTATATTTTGAACCATATTTGTGAAGGAATAGCTTGATGTAGGGAATCTCATCGAAAATGGCATCAACCCCTCCATTTTTGCATCCGAGAGAAAGGGCCTCATTATAAGCCTCTATGCTTGAATAACCGAGGCATTTAATATTCAACTTTAAGAGCAATTCTTCCACAAATGAACCTTCTTGATAACCTGTGCAAGCAGGGATGTCTGCAGAATGTCTCAGCTGACCCACCGTTAATACTGAGGATAGATTAGCGGTGTAACTCTGCATTAGTATGTATGCCATGAACAACCATACCACCAGCACAAATCTTGCCCATTTGTTTCGCACCATGTTCTCTGCTTGCAAAACATCAAATTAACATACCATGTATGTGTTTATGCGTCTTTGTATGCAGTAGTAGTAAAATACTTACTTTCAGGAAAGGCTAGAGCCACTAATGGAAACAAGAAGAGCATGCCAAGTTGGCGTTGTGAATTTACATTGCTCTCCAACATCCGGAGCACGAGCCCGATGAAAATAGCAGCCAGAACAATCATGAGCCAGAGATCCCAACTCAATGGCTTCAAGAATACCCACATGTTTTTTTAGCCTGTCGGGTTCAGCTTTTACCACCACCACCACACCAGACTTCATATATGGAAGTGAAAAGTCAACTATCTCTTCTCGGTCAGCCCGTATTGTTATATCTCCAAGTCTCCAACCAGCACATCTGATAAATTGTATATACTTATGGAAGTAGAGAGAGTCAGATGAGAAGTAATCAGAAGGAGAGATTTGTATATTGATATAGTATCTTACAAGAGTACTTGGACATTCTTATATATAGACTAACTTAGACTACAATAACGTAACTGCTTACATCATATAACTACTATAGATCTTCTGACTACTAACTATGTTGACAATTTGACACTCCCCCTCAAGTTGATGCATATATATCACTCATGCCCAACTTGCCAATAAGAGGATGGAGCATCTTCTGATTTAAACCTTTGGTAAATATGTCAGCTATCTGGTCCTCCGATCTTACAAAATGAATACCAATGGTATCATTATTGATCTTCTCTTTTATGAAGTGTCGATCAATTTCGATATGTTTGGTCCGATCATGTTGAACTGGATTATGTGCAATGGCAATAGCGGCTTTGTTATCACAATGTAGCTTCATTGGAGTTGCAGATGCAAGTCCCAATTCTTCTAGGAACAATCTTATCCACAATAATTCACGTACACCTTTAGCCATAGCTCTATATTCTGCCTCAGCACTAGATAAGGCCACCACAGGTTGTTTCTTGCTTCGCTAAGTAACCAAATTGCCACCAACAAATGTGCAATATCCTGAAGTAGATCGTCTATCGTCTTGACATCCGGCCCAATCTGCATCTGTATAGCTTTCAACCCCGAGATGATTGTTTTTAGTAAACATTACTCTTTTTCCAGGAGCAGCCTTAAGATACCTTAATATCATATAAACTGCATCCAAATGTGGTTGACGAGGATCATGCATATACCTACTAACAATTCCCACTGCATATGATATGTCTGGCCTTGTATGTGCAAGGTAGATTAGTCGACCAACTAACCTTTGATATTGGGATTTCTCGACAATTTCACCAGCATCTCCACAAAGTTTATGATTTGCTTCTATTGGAGATTCTGCAGGTCTACATCCCAACATCCCTGTTTCATTCAGAAGGTCAAGTGTATACTTCCGTTGTGAGAGGAAGATGCCACCTGAACTTCTAAAGACCTCAATACCAAGGAAATACCGTAGTTTTCCTAAGTCCTTCATCTCGAATTCAGAGGCAAGCTTGCGTTTGACATTAGTAATCTCACAGGTGTCGTTGCCGGTGATCACAATATCATCGACATAGACAATCAACACTGTGATTTTTTCATCTCGTCTTTTTACGAACATGGTGTTATCTGAGTTGCTCTGTTTGTAGTCAAATTTAATCATTGCTCCCTGAAATTTGCCAAACCAGTCCCTTGGAGACTGTTTTAACCCATAAATAGTCTTCTTTAGCTTGCATATTTTCCCAGTGGTCGCAGCTGTAGAAAAACCCGGTGGAATATCCATGTAAACCTCTTCTTTCAGGTCTCCATGTAAGAATGCATTTTTTACATCCAATTGCTGAAGTTCCCATCCAAGATTTGCTGCACATGATATCAAGACTCGGATAGAGGCCATCTTTGCTACTGGAGCAAAAGTTTCCTGATAATCAATCCCGTAAGTTTGAGTATACCCTTTTGCTACAAGTCTTGCCTTGTACCTATCAATCAGTCCATTAGGTTTCTGTTTCACAGTGAATACCCATCTGCATCCTACTACCTTCCTTCCAGCGGGAAGATGAGTTAACTCCCAAGTGCCATTATGTTTCAAGGCATTCATTTCTTCTATCATAGCATCTTTCCATTTAGGATCACATAAAGCATCCTGCCAAGTATGCGGAACAGAAACACTAGACAAGGATGACACAAAAGCAAGTGAAGATGGAGATAATGCATTATAAGATACAAAGTTTGAGATAGGATGGTTAGTGCAAGAACGTACACCCTTTCTTATAGCAATAGGAAGATCCAAAGTGGGATCAAGAGTACTACCATTATCGGGCTCAGTTATAGGAGCTGTAGGATCTGCAGGATCTGATTCGAGGTCAGAGGTCTCTGGATGTGGTAAAGTGGTGATATCATCATTTCTTCGTCTAGAGTATGTAATCAAATCTGGTATGCCAAACCTATTTAAATCATCCAACTCATTATTCGTCGGCAACGATTTTGAGCTAATGTTTGGAATAGGTATATTCATGAACGGAAGTGATTCACTATCAAGGGGACTGTGATCTGACTTATTTGTTTCATTATCAAGACTATGTCTGTTTATCTCCCCCTGAAGCAAAGAGGAGGAGCCCGGAGAGAAGTAAGAAATGGACTCCCAGAAAGTAACATCGTAACTGACAAATACCCGACGCGAGGGAGGATGGTAACATTTATACCCTTTCTGAGTGGGGGAATATCCAATGAAGACACATCTAAGGGCCCGAGAATCAAGCTTATCTCGAGAGGGTGCATGGTTATGAGCAAAACATACGCTCCCAAATACCCGAAGAGGAAGTGGATGAGAAGAGGGTGCAGGAACATATGACAATGGTGTTTTGAATTTTAGAACCTTGGTAGGAAGACGGTTGATAAGATAAGCAGCAGTCATGACTGCCTCTCCCCAAAGATATTTAGGAACATGCATGGTTAGCATAAGAGACCGTGCAACCTGTGTTAAGTGGCCAATTTTTCTTTCGGCTACCCCATTTTGTTGAGAAGTTTTAACACATGTAGTTTGATGAATAATACCACATGTGTCCAAATAAGATGTAAATGGACCTCCATATTCAGTACCATTATCACTTCGAAGGATTTTAACAGAGGCATTAAACTGTGTTTGTAGCATGTGATGAAAAGATTTAAAACACCCGAAAACTTCATTTTTTAGTTTCAGAAGATAAACCCAAGTTAATCGAGAATAACAATCAACAAAGACAACAAACCACCTATACCCATCATGTGTAGGATTTCTAAATGGACCCCAAACATCAGTATGAATAATAGAAAACAAGGTAGAACTTCTTTTATTTCTGGGCGGATAAGTTGATCTTTTATGTTTAGCCAATTCACATGGTTCACAGAAAAAATCTTCCTTATTACAGTGTTTTACTAAAGCGGGAAATAGATGTGTTAAAACACCAAAGGATGGATGACCTAATCGTCTATGCCATTGATACAAGGATTCAGAAACAGAATTAGATGACACCTGATAATTTGAAGGAGAAACAGAATTCCCTTCCATAACATAGAGACCATCGACCACTTTACCACTGCCAAGGACCTTGCCTGTCATTAGATCCTGAAATACACAGTGGGAAGAAAAAAAGGTTACTGAACAATTGAGGTTGTCAGTAATACTGTGGATAGATAGTAAATTTGCAGATAAAGAAGGAACATGCAAAACATCTGATAATGGTAATGATGATGAAAGACAATGAGAGGTGCCCTGTCCATGAATAGGTGCAAGATCTCCATTGGCAACACGTATATTGCCTGTTTTGTCATGATATGATTCCAGAATACTAGAATCTCCAGTCATATGTGCTGATGCTCCTGAATCAATGATCCAAGATGTTGGATATTTATCGGAAGTAAGATGGCAGGATATACCTGCATGAGCAGAATTAGCTGTAGGAGAAGGGGTCTTGATTTGTGACATATATTGGCGGAAGGCGTTGAGCTCTGAAGCGGTCATCGTCCCTGTTGTAGAGTCAGGCTCGCATTCTGAGGTAGTATGATGGGCATTAAAGGAACCCCTACTCATGCCTCTTCCAGATGAGACACCACGGTAACCACCTCGGCCACGTCCACCTCGTCCACGAATTCTGAGATGAGGGTGCAGAATAAAACATGTCTCACGAGTGTGGCCTAATTTTTTGCAGTAGTCACATTGAATAGATCTTTCTCCAATTACAGCTATTGACACATGCTCTGGTTGTTCTGGTTCTGATTGCTGGACACCTTTAGTTAAGAGTGCGGATCGATCAGAAGAGACCATTGGGGTCATACTTTGCTTTCGGCTTTCCTCTAGCCTGACACGACCATAGGCCTCTTCCACAGTGGGAAATGGGACTTGTCCGATAAATTGATTTTTAATTGAATCATACTCATTCGACAATCCATCAAGAAATTTCATCACTTTTTCTTCAGTGATCATCTTCTGATATTTTTCTTGATCTTCATCAGTTTTACACTCAAATATAGTGTAGTGTCCCAATTCACTCCATAATGATGTTAGCTCAGAATAATACTGAGCTAGTGTGCAGCTTCCTTGAGTCAATGCCCACATCTTTCGCTTCACCTCAAACCGCTTGGCTACATTCCCGGAGAAGGAATAAGTCCGAGTAAGAGAATTCCACACATCTTCAGCGGTATCAATGAAGATATAGCTTTTTCGAATATCTACCTCCATGGAGTTAGATAACCATGAACACACCATGGCATTTTCAGAATCCCAATCATCAAAGTTTGTATCATTCTCCTCAGGCTGTTTAGCTTTCCCATTGATGTATTTCATCATTTTATGAGATTTTAGTGCCATTGTGCACGCCTTTGACCATTCAAGAAAATTTTTTCCATTGAATTTAGGACTCACGAATGGAGTACTATGAAACCCCGATTTATTACTCCTTAAAGTAGTATCTTCACTCACGACGGTAGAGTCAGCAGTATCCGCCATCACAAATAATATATACTATTTGTCTATATATAACAGATGCGTATGACTAATATAATAGAGTTTATATTAGTAAAATGGGTCTGTGTTTCTCTCTATCAAATTCACAGCAATACCCACAGACTACGTGTAACAGAGTTGTAAAGCAGCAGCAGGAGCAAAACACAACAAATTTCAACTGACAGAAAAATCAAATTTATCAGATTCAAGAAAGAATACCACGGTTGGATTCGGAATGGTGAGCTGAATAAAAGTCCCTGAAGAACATTCCTCAAAAACTGGCCGGAAACAGCCTCACGCGCCGGCGCGTGAGCGCGTCTGGCGGCGCTGCTGCGCGTGCGGCGGCGCGTGAGGGCGCGTGGGCTTCTGGTTCTTTAGTTGGTTTGTTTCTGCAGCCTCCTCTTTCGGTGCTCTTTGCAGTGGTATATTTACTTTTTTGTTTTGATGATTCTCCGAATTTGTTGAAATTTGAAATCCTTGGCAGTGTGTTCTTTCCTCCTGCTCTTCTGCAACTTTCTGAAATTCTGATATGTGTTCTGATAAGTGTGTGTTTCCCTAGGATTAAACTTGCTCTGATACCATGATAAATTGTATATACTTATGGAAGTAGAGAGAGTCAGATGAGAAGTAATCAGAAGGAGAGATTTGTATATTGATATAGTATCTTACAAGAGTACTTGGACATTCTTATATATAGACTAACTTAGACTACAATAACGTAACTGCTTACATCATATAACTACTGTAGATCTTCTGACTACTAACTATGTTGACAATTTGACAACATCATAATCCGGAGTCTGTATACGAACATACATATACTTAGATTAATGACTAATTGGAAGTTGATTGATATAGCAAGTCGATGATTAATGTACGGAACTGTTAATGTATTGAGTATATGACCGTAGGATACAAGATTAAATATAGGGATCGTGTTGAAGATATAAAACAGATCACAAAATATTACTTGATTGTCCATACTAGCCTTGGTGCCACTAGGATCATCATTACTTCCACCACTGTCATGCACTACCGAGAAAGGAAAATATTCAGGTTCAAGCTTAAATGATAATGAATCCAAAGCAGCTTGGAACACATCTATGCAAAATAGTTACATTATATTTCTTGCTGTCACCAATTTCTTGCACATTCACAAATTCCGTAAAACCTGTTCTTTTAGGAACCCCTACCCTTAGCTTTTGGCCCATTCCTGGTACATCCCATCCCTTGGGCTTCGTTGTAGAGTCTCCTGGCCATATGATTGGCTTAAGAACATGATCCACCCGTTCTGAAGAAACTGCTCCGTGATGTTCCTCAGCAGAACTTACTATTTTCCTGCTGAAGCCTCTTCTTGGTGTCAACAATTCTATCACCGTTTCCAATTATATTTGATTATTTCAAAAACTGCAGTTTCCAAGTGTCCATGCTTCAACTTGAATTCTCCACTTACGCCTAGGAATCTGGTTTCTAAAATTTCTTTAAGAAGTCGTGGGCCTACCTGTGAGATACCCATATATGTGATGGCAGGGCTGGATGCATTAATTTTTTCATGGCTCCTCTTCACTTCAGGGAACTAAATCTTCTCTACTGCTACTGCCCAAACCGTGTCGTATGCCCGCAAACAAATGCGAAATTTACTTTTAAACCATCTGTTTTTCAAGTTTTCCATATTTTTTGATTTAGGAATATAATGCCTTATGCCTAAAACACCTTCCATTGACTTGATAGTTGTAGCATCCAAGGAGCTTAGTGAATCGGATAAAGCATCGGTGATAATCCATGCAGTTTTGTTGCTCATAATTCCCACCTCATTTGCACGATAAAACAGGCGAGAAGTGAGGTTAGGAGAAGTCACATGAACAAGAAATACCCGAGTTTGCATTGTCTTTAAGTGGCTTAGCTCTTGCTTTATTTGAGACACGTTAGCGAAAGATGATATTGCGGTTAGGTATGAAAGCTGAATACTTGCTTTCTGAAAGGCGTCAGTCAGAGAAGGGATGAAGGAGTTACCAGACTCTTCGTCTGTATCATCTTGATAAATTACTACAATTGCATGCCATCCGAGTTGCGTGACAAGGGAAGTGATCCCTTTTAGTTGTTAGGAATCAGGCGGTGTGGTTTGAATGAAATAAGGAGTCTGTGAAGGCCAAAGTAATGAGCTTGTCAGAGAAAATGAGATGACCTGCACCTGAGATTTCTTTCCAATTTCCGCAACAAATCTAGTTGCGTTGGAGTATTGTGGCCCGATAATAGCATCGACTTGGTTCTCGTCAATCAACTCCAAAGCTGCATCAATGGAAAGGAGTGAGATGAATAAGCAGTATATATCACTAATAAAGCGACCTAGTTATGAAGATGTTTATGACTCGATTTTCCCGCTGATGCTGCAGTAAGAAGATCACTGGAATTCTTGGGGTGTAAAGCCAATCTTGTAGTGTAGTGCGGTTTTTTAGCGTAGAAATCGGAGATCGCCATGGATATGCAAGAATTGGCCACAAAACCAGTGGATGAGTTGAAATCAAGAATGACTCCAACATTAACAACTATCTGAGTTTTTGAGTCTAAATTTCTACGTGTTTCATTTTTCGCAGAAACTAGGAGTATAAATTTAATGATAAGCAAAAGATAGAGGTGGAAGTTGGAAAACGCCATTACAGCCCAGTTTTTTTGGAGGAATAAAGATTGTGATATCTAGAGGGGGAGGCAGGAGAATACAAGTGTTGTTACTTATTAGACCATCTCCAATCCATACACTAAAAATGCACTTTTACACCATTTTGATGTAAAAGTGTCCTCCAACCTATACACTAAAAATCACACCATTTTGGTGTGACACCAAAAATTACACCAAATTTGGTGTTACACCAAAATTTGGTGTAACTTTTAGAGTTTTTCTAAATTCCAATCTTACCCTTTTATTCTCTCACAAAAACAATTTATTCCTTTTATACCCAAAATATTTCCCTTTTTTAATTTTGGATTATAATTTATTAATCTATACAATTCGAACACTTTTATTGTTTTAATTAAGTTCTTATTTTAATAAATAAGAATGAAATAATATATAACAAAATTAAAAACATTTATATTAATATCATTTGAATTGGAACTCAAATAAACATGATTGAATCATCTATTAATCGGGTAAATCACCACTAATATTACATGTAATTTAATACAAGTATATTGATATAAATATTAAAAAAGAGGAAGAATATGCTTTTAAAATGAGAATGATTCCCTTTGGTGTAAAGTTTGGTGTAGATGGGTTGGAGAAGATTTAAAATTTGGTGTGATTTTTACACCAATTTAATGTAAAAGTTACACCAAATTGGTGTAATGGGTTGGAGATGCTCTTAGCTTATATATGTGAATTCTAAAAGTCATTCCTGGCTCTAATGAGACAGTGATATAGCAAGACACACATACAAGAAACAGACCTAGAGAGATTATATATATTGATTTACGGTATGTTATTTTACAGAAGTTTTACTATATTGGGTTTTGTGTATAAAGCTTCATTAGATAGAGTTATTTGACAAGTAAACCTAAGGGAAACACATTAATACAACTTGAAGAAACTTCTTTAGTTACCGTAATCGATATGAATCATTTATAAGAAAACCACCAGACTCTATTTCCACAACAATTTACTGATATTAAAAGTACACAGTCTCTGTTATCTTGAATTTTTCTAAAAGTACAGGTTATCTTAATTCAAAGTGACTAGTAATCTGTTCATTAAGTGGCTTTTCTATATTAGAATAATCTGAAATAGAATTGTAAAAGAATTTAGTATTGCCTTGTCTTTATTTTATAGAACAAAGCACATAAGTGCATGACTTAAGTTCTCAAGTCGATTTTCACTTCGGAAGGTCTGAATTTCTATATATAAAGTTTATAATATGAAACGGATTGCAGACATCTGTCTTCCTTTTCAAACTATAATGATACCAGAATTCAAAGTTTAGAATTTTGAATTGAATTGTTGTTTGTCATTTTCTGAATCTAATGACACAGGAATTTTGTGCGCATTTCTTTTTCTAGGCTGTTCGAACTTTCAAAAGTAAGGCACAGATAGTAAATAATAATTAAGCTTAGCATAATATACAAGTCAATATCACGACTAGCCAGTAGCCATCATCTTTGCCTGCTGCAGAAGCAAATAAGCAATCAAGAAAGCCTTGGATTATTTGTTTCCAGCAATTACAGCAATTACTTTGGGTTTCATTGGTTTAGATCAAGCCATAGAGTCACAGCTCACGGTAGTAATTAAGAATCAACCCTTTCGTTTCTTGTGAAATTATCCTATTTACAATTTATTTTTACTAGCAGTGCGACTTGTGAATCGATTGTTATTTTTCAGTATAATTCATTTCATGCTAATATTGTCCTTTTTAATTGCTATACAAACAGGATACACTAGGTACATTTGGCTTTCAATTGAATTGTGACTAAAATTTTTAGGCCGCTCTCCTCTATTTGTATTTTACGCGGTCACAAGACTCACAACCTCCTCCTTATTAGATTTAGTTTCTTACTAGGATGTTTTAGTAGGTTAAGATTTTGTATTTTTTTGATATATAAAATGTTATAATTCTGGATCTTTTATAGTAATTATTAAGGAATAAAATATGAGGGTATTTTAGTCATTGTAGTGATAGGATATTGGGCTATATATAAAGCCCCACTTAGCTTTATTTCAGACAAGATCAATACAACGTAATCACTTTAATATATTCAGCTCTTTACCTATTTCTATATATTTTATCTTTCTGTTCATCCCTTTGTTCTATAATTATCTGTCTTTGATTATAAACCTATAAAAGTTATCATGGTATCAGAGCCACCGATCTTCGAGGCTCCCGATTTCTTCCGCATCATCTTTGTTATTGTTATAGTTTGAATCTAGTCTAGTGTTTGATAATTTGTCACTGAGAAGTATTATCTCCAATCCAAAAAAAAAAAAAGGAAAACCCCAAAACCCAAAACTCCCCTGTAGCCTAAGCTTCTAAATCAGATAAGCATGGTCGCCGCCATAGCAGAAAGATTAGCCATCCGAACAACCCGGAGCTCTGCCTCGAGATTCACATCCGGCCTTAAACCCAAATCAAACCCTCAAAGCCCCAACATCACTCAAGCCCACCAGCAGCTCAAGAAAACAAACCCATCACTGTAAAGACACTCTTTGTTAGTGTCTTTCAACCACAATCCCAAGCATTCACTCGTAGAAGAAGCTGTGAAACACCAGGAGGGTTGAGGACAAAGCTTATGGTGCTTTACGGATGAGGTGGAATTTTTGAGAATGTACTCCAACTGTTTGACGAAATGCCTCACAAGAGTTGTAAGTCTTTTAATGGGCTTCTTGCTGCTAGTGTGTATGCTAAGCAATTTGATATAACTAAGCAGTTGTTTAGGAAGTTACCTGAGAAGTATGGTATTCAGGTTAATTTAATGTCGTATAACATGCTTGCGAGATCGTATTGTCAGTCGGGTTCGATAGATTTGGTTTTGGGAGTGCTTGTTGAGTCGATGGAGAGTAATGGGGTTGAACCGGATTTGGTTACGTTTCTAGCTTTGTTGTTAGCAATTTTTGGAACAGCAGACGAGGTGTTCTCCACTACAATTTTCTGGGCAGCACTTCATCCAAATAATAGTCTGGTTCTGATTTCCTTGGTACAACAAGAGTAGCATTCAGAATTCGGGCAACAACAGCATCAGTAATTCCAGTTCTTTGTTGGTTTAACCCTCCACTTGGCGCAATAAGTAAGTAATCATTTGAGAATTTCTCACGTACAACAAGAGCAGAACGCCGACTTCTTTCACTACATCCGCAGTAGTACTTAGAACTTTTCATCCGGACAACTTTTACATCCATTTTTAGGTTGCTTCTTGGTAGAGGTGTTTTATGTAACATTATTGGAAACAGGGGCACTTGAATTGGAGCTTAAAACTTTTCCAGTTTTTGGAACTGCCTTAGCTGAAGATTTTGACAAGATTTTATCTACAACTTTATCACCCTGCTTGGTGTCATATACAGATGTCCTTGCAGCAGCTTTGTTGTCTTGCTTTCCAGTGGTGAGATGTTGAGCGAGTCTGAGATTTACTTCTACCATCTCCATTCATTTTGTTTGATGGCTCAATTAAAAGTAAGGGACGGTCCTCCTGACACTTGCGGGTCGTGAGATTTTTACAAATTTCCTTTCAAGTGTAATGATTCAAGCAACCCGCCCTGTGAGCAAGTGGATTAAAACGAAGATTGAAGGCTATGAAGTTTCTGGCAGTGCTTCGAGTGCCACAGATAGTTATCTGGAGATTTCTGCACACTTCAGATGCATCTGATATATTGGCTACCAAGCATTTCATTTTGGTCCATAGACTTCCAAAGGATCTGAGAAGAAATATTAAGCGCCATCTTTGTTTGGCTTTGTTGAAAAGGGTTCTTTTGTTTAAAAATATGGATGAGAGGTTGCTGGATACAATTTGTGAGCGGATGAAACCATGTCTGTACACATAGAGTACATATATTGTTCGAGAAGGAGATCCAGTTGATGAGAAAGAGGGGGATTTCTGTGGAGAGGAACTTTTAACCTGGGCACTTGACCCAAAATCTGATGTGAACCTGCCATCATCTACCCGGACAGGGAAGGCATTTAAATGGAAGTAATTGCCATTATTTGTGAAGATGGAAGTCATTGCCATCATTTAAATAGAAGTAATTGCCATTGTTTGGCTCATTGAGATGGAAGTCATTGCCATCATTTACATGGAAGTATTTGCCATGATTGAAGTTGATAGGTCACTTCATTGAAGTGATTGAGTACTTCTGAGTTTGAGCTCTGTGAGCATTTGAAGCAACTTGCATAACCAAGTTGATATATTGTGCCTCGACTCTACTTTTGAAGTCCACCAAATTATGTTGAGGTAGGCCATTGAGCCCTTGAAAAACCGCTTGGAGACATAAATTACTGGGGACGAAGAAGAAGAGAGATCGATAGTGAAACAGTCCAGAGCCAGAAGCCAGTGCCTGAAGCCCGAGCCAGAGCCAAGAAGCCAGAGCTAGAGCCCGAGCCAGAGCCAGAGACATAAACAGTCCTCAAATGGCAGGGAATTGGAGTCCCTTGTCAGGACATTGACGTGCTCCAACAAGTCCTCAAATGGCAGGGAATTGGAGTCCCCTGTCAGGACATTGATGTGCTCCTACCGTTGTTTTTCTGCAGTGACTTGATTTTTCTGCTCTATAATTTCTTCAAGCCAAGAGTTTCACCTTGTTTTCACTCATTGGCTTGAGGGGGAGTATTAAGGAGTAAGGGTAGTAATGTAATGTAGTGAAGAAGGGTAGTATAGTCTTTGACTAACCTTCTATATATATGTACTAAGAATCAGTTTGTAACCTAATTTGGGAGATGTAACAATGTAGCCGACTAGTGAAACTCAGTTTGTAAATACAATTTCTAACTCTTTATTCATCTCCTTGTTCTTCAATTACTTGTTTTTATCCTTAAACTTACAAAGTTATCATCAGGAATTGATGTGCTCCAATTGTTCAAGGAAAACAGTCTTAGAAGTGTGGTTTTGTGACTGCAAAGGATTATGAGTTTTTTGTTGATATCGTTGGAGTTCAAGCCAAGAGCTTCACTATGTTCCCGCTCTTAGCTTGAGGGGGAGTATTAAGGAATAAAATATGAGGGTATTTTAGTCATTGTAGTGATAGGATATTGGGCTATATATAAAGCCCCACTTAGCTTTATTTCAGACAAGATCAATACAATGTAGTCACTTTAATATATTCAGCTCTTTACCTATTTCTATATATTTTATCTTTCTGTTCATCCCTTTGTTCTATAATTATCTGTCTTTGATTATAAACCTATAAAAGTTATCAGTAATCTAGCCTTCTTGATATCCTGTGCATGGAGGGTCGTATGCAGAAACTCTGCATTCATATGTAAGTAATCGACAACCATATCACCAGCACAAATCTTGCGCAAGTGTTACCCACCTTTATCTCCACTTGGTCAATATCTGTGAGTGTTTGTGTCTTTGTAAGCAGTAGCAGCAGACCACTTACTTTTAAGAAAGTCTAGGGCCGCTGACTTGCTAGGCAACAGGGATAGCATGTTAAGTTGGTGTTTCCAACTTTCCTAGCACAAGTTTGATGAAGATAGTACGTAGCCAGAACAATCGTGAGCTAGACACCCCAGCTTAACAACTTCATATATATTCATATGTTTTTCAGACGTGGTTCAGCCAAAAGAAGAGCATTACCTGATCTTCTTACATTTAGAAAATGACATGCAATTTGCCAGATAGCATAATAAAATCTTTTGAGTCATTGATTAAAAATCAATGGAAATGATGGTACCGATATATACTGATTAGTATACCCGTAAAGTGGGCTTTACTCAATGATTCCTTCTTACATGGTTTGGCTCATTGGTTCTTTGATAGCCTTTGGAACATACAGCAAACTTTGATTCCATGGACACATATGCCCAATTTTCTGCAAATCTAGAAAGTTAAAAAGAACCGCATTCAAATTTTAGCTGTTTTAGTATGATAATTACTTCTATCCTCTTGGATTTTTAGTAGAATTTAGAAAACAAATATAGAAGAAATTACTAAACTGATCTTTCATTACTTATATGTAGTTTTTGTACACATCCATACGTTATATAATACATATTAAGAACATAGATTTAAAGGTACATGACCAAACTAATAGCCATATCATGTTTATCCTATGTATTGTATTCAATAAACAGGGGGGCAAATTTTAAAAATCAACTAGGAGTAGTATTTTAGTCCTGTACAGGAATAAACATAAACTTCATCATCCATCAGGACCACTACCATGATCGATATTAGTATCCGTGAATCCTGTATTGATATTACTCCTATGTATTGCATGTTGATCCCTTTCTTCTTGGCCTAAATTATCATCCTCCTTAGAGTCCTGTCTGTCATTTTCCGGATGAACATCACCAGTCATCTCAATAGAATGAACTCTAGAGATATTAGCATCGTGTCGATTGCGATATTTTGAAATAAAGACTGAGCATTCGGAACAAACTACTGCAAGTAACGTAAGAAATGTGGTGATGGTGAAAAGGCCAGCAAAGCTATATGATGTCAAACTTGGACTATCTCGAGATATATCTTCAACTTGATACCCAGAGGTATATCCCTCTACAAAATTTTTCTTCTCAATCTGCTGAATTTTTCTTGCTTCCATTACTTTTAATATTGCTTCTGAAATTGGCTTAGATAGGGGAGACCCAGTCGGAAATGCCTGTTAGACCGTTTTTAATGCCTGTTTGGTAAAACTTTATTTGAGGACTTGTGGATTTATTTTTGGATAAAAATTTTATATTTTGATAATTTTTATTTATACAAATATTTAATGTATGTTTGAGATTCAATAAGTTGCAAAAATAAGTTAGAAAGTTAGGAATATCTAACTTTGTCTTAAAATAAGTTGATTTATTCTGGAAAATAAGTTAACTTTTTTAAGACAAAGTTAGAAATTCAATAAGTCGACTTTGTCTTAAGACAAAGTTAGAAATTCATAACTTTCCAACTTATTTTCCAACTTATTTTTGCAACTTATTGAATCTCAAACATACATTAAAGAGCTATTTGCAGTTTGTAACCCCTAAGTTTGGTCCATTTTCGGTTTGCACCCCATATTTTAATTTCTGGCACTTTGCACCCCAAACTTTTAATTTGCCTTCACTTTGCACCCCTTCCGTTAAAAATCCGTTAAATGTCCGTTAACTTTCAAATTAGTAGTCCCTTTGACTTTTTACACGTATTTTAAGGTGCATAAAAATGATATTTGTACATATTATTTTTCAAATTTTTTTTTGTAAATAAAAATTTAATATTTAAACTTTAATATCTGAATAATAATTTTTAAACCATAATAAATTTTAATTAAAGTTTAAATATTAATTTTTCTTTTCCAAAAAGAAAATTTTAAAAAATAATATGTGCAACTATCATTTTTATGCACCTTAAAATACGTGTAAAAAGTCAAAGGGACTACTAATTTGAAAGTTAACGGATATTTAACGGATTTTTAACGGAAGGGGTGCAAAGTGAAGGCAAATTAAAAGTTTGGGGTGCAAAGTGCCGGAAATTAAAATATGGGGTGCAAACCGAAAATGGACCAAACTTAGGGGTTACAAACTGCAAATAGCTCTACATTAAATACTTATATAAAAAAAGTTATCAAAATATAAAATTTTTATCAGAAAATAAGTCCATAAGTCCACGAGAAAAGTTATGCCAAACAGGCACTTATAATCAAGCAGCTATCTTTTTTTTTTTTCTTAAACTATTAAGTCAACGAATGCATGTCTTATTTATACGGACGTCGTTGTCCATGAGTACTGAAATTGATATTGAATTATACCTATGAATTAAACTAGTACTCCCTCCGTCCCAAAAAGATTGACACACTTTCCTTTTTGGGACGTCCCAAAACTAATGAACCTACTTTACTTACTATTTTTGAACACTACTTTTCACTATTACACCCACTACTTCTCCATTTTATACTCTTTTTTACACTATTACACCCACTACTTTCCTCCACTATCTCAAATCTACAATTAAATATTAATAGGTCCCACCACTTTATCCACTTTTCAACTAACTTTACTCTTTTTCTACTACATTTTCTTAATCTCCGTGAAAGTCAAACCAGCTCAGTCTTTTTGGGACGGAGGTAGTACTACATTTTCTATATATGATTGCGCATACACCTCAAAAAATATGAGTATATGATTATAATCTGACGACGAAAAATGAGACTTACAAAGCCAAATTCACCAGTACTATTATTATTTCCGACCATCTTATATTTAGAATTGTATTTGTGAAGGAATAGCTTCATGTAGGGCATCTCATCGAAAATGGCATCAACCCCTCCATTGTTGCATCCGAGAGAAAGGCTTCGTCATAAGCCTCCATGCTTGTGTAGCTGTGGTTTTCACTTATGTTCATCCAATTTGTGAGCATATCTTTTACGAATGAACCTTCCTGATAACCTGCACAAGCAGGGATGTCTGTAGAAAGTCTTAGTTGACCCACCTTTAATAAAGGATAGATTTGCAGTGTAACTCTGCATTAGTATTGATAACTCTAGAACTCGACCGGGTTCTTCCTCGCCAACTCCTGCCTCGGAAGAGGTGTAGTTGTGGGGTGTCTGCAAAACAACACCGGAGGGGGGTTTGGCCCCGAGGTGTCTCCGGCGTGAGAATAAGAGTTGGCTTTGGAAGATAATAGTCAAGTAGAGCATCACAAGAGTAATTATTGTGTGTAGGTGTGTAATAATGTCCAACCCCTAAACCCCATTCTCTAGGGGTTTTTACTAGGGTTTAGGGGTTACCTCTGCTCCTGATCGTCGGATCTGTGGGACAATCCGCTGAATTGCTGGGATGTGGGCCTGAGTGTGGGAATTTCGACTGAGCTGGAGTGCCACGCATGCTGAGTGTCACTAGTCTGGGGTAGATGCCACGTGTCCCCCGGATCGATCCCACTAGTCTGGACCGGGCTTCCTCTCATTCTCAAGGATTGGGTCTGCTTGTAGTTTTGGGCCCAAAGTTGGGCTTGGACTATTTTTAGGCTATCAAGTATGTATGCCATAAACAACCATACCACCAGAACAAACCTTGCCCAATTATTACCCACCATGTTCCCTGCTCATGAAATTTTGAATTAATAAATAATGTAAAACGCAGAGATGTGCGTGTGTATTTGTCTGTAGTAGCAAAACACTTACTTTCAGGAAAGGCTAGAGCTGCTAGTGGAAACAAGATGAGCATTCCAAGTTGGCGTCGGAGGTTTAAGCGTCGCTCCAACATTCAGAGCACAAGGCCAACAAAAATAGCAGCCATAACAATCGTGAGCCAAAGATCCCAACTCAATGGCTTCAAGAATATCCACATGTTTTTGAGCTTGTCGGGTTCAGCTCTTACAACCATTACCATCCCAGATTCCGAGTATGGAAGTGAAAAGTCAACTTTCTTTTCTCGATGAGCCCTTATTGTTACATCACCAACTACTGCATCATATCTCGGCGTCTGTTTACATTTACATATTTATTGATTGATTAAAGGGAACTAGGTGTATATTGGAAGTTTATTTATTAATTTATTACTGCAGGATACAAGATTAAATGTAGAAATGAAGAAATATTTGACTTTGTGTAGTAACCTTGGTGTCACTAAGCTGGTTGACTAGATCATCGTATGTTCCATTGCTGCCTCCACTATCATTCACGATCACGAAAGGAATGAATTCAGGTTCAAGATTCAATGATAATGAATCGAAAGCTGCTTTGAAAACATCAATGACAAATCCAGTGACATTATATTTCTTCGTGTCACCAATTCCTTGCACATTAACGAATTCCCTAAAGCCTGGTTTATCTGGAACTCCTACCCTTAGCTTTAGGCCCATTCCTGGTACATCCCAACCCTTGGGCTTCTCTGTAGAAACTCCGGGCCAAATGATTGGTTTGAGAACTTGATCAGCTGGTTTTGAATAAACTACTGTCTGATCTTTCTCAGCTACACTTACAACTTTCCGGTTGAAGCCTCTCTCTGATGTCCAGTATGCAACAGTTCTATAACCTTTTCCAACTATGTTGATAATTTCTGATACAGGAGATTCTAATTGTCCCTGCTCAAACTTAAATTCCCTGCTTAAGCCAAGGAATTCGATTTTCCAGATTTCTTCAACAAGTTTTGGGCCTGCTTCTGAGACTCTTGAACTTGTGATGGCAGCGCTTGATGCAATTAATTTCTACTGGCTTTTATTAACCTGAGGGAACCTAACATTCTCTACTGCTGTGGCTACTGCCCAAACCATATCGTAAGCTCTCAAACAATATATGTCAGGTTCGCTCCTAATTTTTTCAGTGTATTTAGCTTGCTGCTGCATCAACAGATACTTATTTGTATTCCACCTGATTCTAAAAGCCTCCATATTATTTGAATTAGGTATATAAGGCCTTACTCCTAAAACACCTTCCATTTACTCGATAGTTGTAGCATCCAAGGTGCTTAGCAAATTGGATAAAGCATCAGTGATTATCCATGCCGTTCCTTTGCTCATCATTCCCATCTCATTTACAAGAGAAAACAGACGAGAAGCAAGGTCTAGAGAAGTCACGTGAACAAGAAATACCCGAGTTTGCATCCTCCACAAGTTGTCTAGCTCTTTCGTTACATGAGATTCATTGGCAGAAGATGATATTGCAATCACGTATGATAACTTGATGCTTGCTTTTTGAAAGGCGTTGGTTAAAGAAGGGATGAAACCCGTACTTGACTCTTCGTCTGTATCATCTTGATAAAGCACTACTGTTGGGTGGTGTCAACCAAGTACCACATCGAGGAAATAAGAGATAATTCTCTTGTATTTCAGTAGCCAAATTAACTTCACTAGAATGAGGCCTTTTGGGAGTTACCAAAAAACAAATCCGTGCGGGCTCGGCCCAAAGCGGACAATGTCATACTAATGTGGAGTTAAGGCCTGCTTAGCAAGCCCAACAAGAGTTAACTGGCTGCTTTATATACAAGAGAACTATCTCTTTTCTCCTCGATGTGGTACTTGACACCACCCAACAACTACAATGTCATGCCATCCGAGTTGCTGGACAAGGGAAGTAATACTTTCCAATTGAGAGTCATCAGGCTGTGTGGTTTGAATGAAATATGGATTTCCTTGAAGGCCAAAGCGACGAGCTTGTAGAGAATATTACTAATGATTGTCACAACGATGTAATAGTTGCCTGTAGAAGTTAGTTACATTGTCACGAGCAGGTCATGTGACAGTTTTGTACTATAAGATTCAAGTTGTATTCACTTTTCTCATTATGGAAATATAATGCTTTTCTCATTTTCTTCATTTTCTTCATGTTCTCTCTATTTAAGTATGTTGTTTTACATGGTATCAGAGATTAAAGCTCGATCCATGGCGGTCTCTCTGCTTAACAATTAAGTTCCTCTCTTTTTCGTTACAAACTTTGTTTTTCGTTTTATTTCATCTACGAGTTTTTCTACACTTTAATCAATGGCGACTCAGGCTTCTTATGCTGCGGCCACTGCTGGTACTATCACCTCCAGTGACTCTGTGCTTCTACGATGGATTCGATGCATCCATATTATCTCCATCCACCTGATAGTCCTGGTATGACTCTAACTAATGTTGTCCTTACTGAAAACAATTACAATCAATGGAGTAGATTTATGGAGTTAGCACTTTCTGCAAAGTTAAAATTAGGCTTTATTGATGGAAGTTATGTTAAACCTACTGGATCTGCTCTTCTTATTCATTGGAATAGATGTAATCACATGGTTATCTCCTGGATATTAAACTCTGTTTCTTCAGAGATACGTAATAGTATTGTTTACATGAATACTGCTTATGATATTTGGAATGATCTTGCTATTCGGTATGCTCAAAGTAATATGCTTAAAGTCTTCATTCTGAGAAAAGAAATCAGTGCATTATCTCAAGGATCTATGTCTATTACCTCTTATTTCACAAAATTTAAGACATTAAAAGATGAATTGGATTGTGTATCTACTCGTCCTGTTTGTGCTTGCAATAAGTGTACTTGTGATGTCAATACTAAGCTGCATAACTATGAACAAGAACAGTTGTTGAATCAGTTCTTGATGGGACTTAGTGATACTTTCACAACTGTGCGTGGCCAAATCTTGCTTATGAAACCATGTCCTACACTAAGCCAGTGTTACTCTATGCTGTTGCAAGAAGAAAACCAGAGAGATGTATCTTCTTTTGTTTCTCATCTGAGCTCTAGCACTGCAGCCATGTCTGTGAGGTCTAATTTTAATGGATCTCGAGTTGCTCAGAATAACAGGCAAAACTATGGTTTCAAGAAGAATCAGTTGGAGTCTTCAGTCCAATGTGAATATTGCCAGGTTGTAGGCCACACAAAGGATAAATGTTATCGTCTCCATGGATATCCTGCTTGGCACAGGTTGTTTGGAAAATCTAAGCCAAAGCCACGGTTTATGCAGCCAAGAAATGCATCTGCTGCTCAAGTATCTGTTTCTAATGCCCCAGATATGTCAGATGTCAAATCCAATTCCAATGCTGAATCACCTGATAGGTTTGGGATGAATGAAGGCCAATACAATCAGCTACTTCAGATGATTCAAAGCACTATGAAGTCTGCTCAAACTGACTCACATTCACAGACTGCAAATGCTACTACTACTGATTGGCCATATCTTGGTTCTGCAAATTCTGTTGGATCAGCCAATTCAGTTCATTTTGCAGGTATATTCCAATCCATGACAAACACTGTGAAATTGTTAGCACCTGAACAATGGATTATTGATTCAGGTGCTTCTGATCATATAACCCCTCATTTTCACTTGCTCACTAATGTTAAGTCTTGTTGTGCTACTTTAGCTTTACCTAATGGTCAAACAGCAGAAGTCACCCATATTGGCTCTGTATGTTTATCTCCTGTGATCACTCTTCATTCTGTGCTATGTGTCCCTAATTTTTCCTACAACTTGTTATCTGTCAACAAGTTACTTCTTAATACTCCATATCACATGATTTTTACTCCTTCTGAATGTTATTTTCAGGACCCTACTCACAGGAGACAGGGCCTAGGGATTGGTAGCTGTAAGGATGGCTTATACCTGTTTCAACAACAAAATGTCTCTTCTGCTTTAGTTCATCATTGTAATAGCACATCAAAAATTCCTAATGTAGCCACTTGGCATGCTAGAATGGGCCATGTTCCCCTACCTGTTCTTAGAATTCTCTCTTTTGCTAAACAGGATTATGCTTTACCTGTATGTGACAGTTGTCAATTATCTAAACAAACAAAACTTTTTTTTAAATACAGCACCTCTGTTAGCTCTTTATTGTTCGATTTAATTCATGCTGACATGTGGGGACCTTATCATCATAAGACCCATGGAAACTGTTCTTATTTTCTCACTTTAGTAGAAGATAAATCAAGATATACATGGACATTTCTCTTGTCTAGTAAAACACAAGTCTGTAGTGTTATTCAAGAGTTTGTTACATATGTTAAGAATCATTTTGGTGTTTCCATTAAAACCATTCGTATTGATCACGGGTCAGAATTTGTTAATCAAAGTCTCAATTCATTTTTATCCTCATTAGGGATCTTACATCAAAAGAGCTGTGTTTACACACCTCAACAAAACGGAATTGTTGAACGTAAACACAGACAATTGCTAAACATTGCTCGTTCATTAAGAACTCATGCTCGTTTGCCTTTACAGTTTTGGGGTGACTGTATTTTAACAGCCACATATTTATTCAATCGAACCCATCTTTAGTCCTTGAAGGTAAAACTCCCTATGAATTACTTTTTCTTACACCTTCTCTTTATGATCATTTACGAGTCTTTGGCTCTCTCTGCTTTGCCACTGTACTTCCAAAACCACAGGACAAGTTTTGTTCACGTGCCTTTAAAGGTGTGTTCTTGGGTTATCCATGTGATCACAAGGGCTACAAGGTCCTTGATTTGGCTACCAGACATGTGGTTATTACTCGACATGTAAAATTCTATGAGAATGAGTTTCCATTTAAAGCCATTGGAGCATCTTAACCTGTTACTGACACAATATTTCCAGACAATCCAAGTGTGAATGATCCTTTGGACGATCCTCTTAATCCATCTGTCATGTCTGAAGTTTTGCAACAAACTGTGCCTGAGCAACAGTCCATGATTTCTGAAATAGTTCAACCGACAACAGTTAATGATACAAATGCTCCTTCTCAGACAACTACTTTGCCTACAATTGTTGACAACAAAGGCCCTTCTATCAGACCTACACGACAAAAGACAATGCCTACAAAGTTTCAAGATTATGTAGGTTTGCCTTCTCACATGAATTCTTCTTCACACAGTGTTTACTCTGTGTTTAAGCTTGACTATACTCATTTCGTTGCTAATGTGGCCAAAATACCTGACCCTTATTCGTATGCTCAAGCTGTAAAATCACCAGAATGGTGCACAGCTATGGCCTCTGAACTAGCAGCACTCGAAGCTAATAACACCTGGATTATTACACCATTGCCTGCTAATACAAAAATGGTTGACTGTCGTTGGATCTACAAAGTTAAATACTTGGCAGAGGGCACTGTCGAACGATACAAGGCACGACTTGTAGCTAAGGGCTACACTCAAACTGAAGGGCTTAATTATTTCGAGACTTTTGCTCCTGTTGTTAAAATGACCACTCTTCGTACAGTCCTTGCTATTGTAGCAGTTCAGAATTGGTCTCTCACTCAGCTGGATGTCACTACTGCATTCCTCAATGGTGATTTGAAAGAGGATGTTTACATGAACCTTCCACCAGGTTACACTCCTCATACTTCTATCATTAATAAATATCCAGGGCAACGATTAGTCTGCAAACTCATTCGTTCTTTATATGGCCTTAAGCAAGCATCACATTGTTGGTTTATTAAACTCTGCTCAGCCTTACTTGCATTTGGATTTAAACAATCTGCTTCAGATCACAGTATGTTTGTTTACACTCATAAGGGCTCTATTTCAGTCCTCTTGGTTTATGTGGATGACATGGTGTTGGCTGGTTAATGACAATGGAGTTTTAGCTTCAATCAAGCAGTTTCTGGCCTCTCAATTTCAGATCAAAGATTTGGGCCATTTGAAATATTTCCTTGGTTTAGAACTTGCTCGATCTCCTGCAGGAATTTATCTCCACCAACGAAAATATACTGAAGACTTAATAAGGGATTTGGGTCTATTAAAATTCAAGCCTTCTATTACACCTCTGGAACAAAATCATGGATTATTGGCTGATCATTCTATGGAATTAGACTTTGAAGATGTGTCATTGTATCGTCGTCTCATTGGACGTCTGATTTATCTTACAATATCTCACCCAGATATTGCCTACACAGTCAATACTTTGGCTCAATTTATGGCACATCCCAAGCTCTGTCATTATCAAGCTGCAATTCGACTCCTGCAATATCTAAAAGGTACCATTGGACAAGGCATCCTGTTTTCTGCCACTGGACCTCTCAAACTCAAAGCTTTCAGCTATGCGGACTGGGCAACTTGTCAACTTACTAGACGTTCTGTTACAGGGTACTGCATCACTCTTGGCTCTTCTCTTATCTCATGGCGTTCCAAGAAGCAGCCCCCCATTTCACGCTCATCTTCAGAGGCGGAATATCGTGCAATGGCGGACACTACATGTGAAATTACCTGGCTACTATCCTTACTAGCAGACCTTCATGTCCATTCTCTTGCTTCTGCTCACCTGTTCTTCTTATTGTCCAAGTTAGGAGTTTGCAACTTATTTCCAACTCCTAACTTGAGGGGGATGTAGAGAATATTACTAATGATTGTCACAACGATGTAATAGTTGCCAGTTGTTAGAAGTTAGTTACATTGTCACGAGCAGGTCATGTGACAGTTTTGTACTATAAGATTCAAGTTGTATTCACTTTTCTCATTATGGAAATATAATGCTTTTCTCCTTTTATTCATGTTCTCTCTGTTTAAGT
Source organism: Kitagawia praeruptora (assembly GCA_037693485.1). Taxonomy (NCBI): domain Eukaryota; kingdom Viridiplantae; phylum Streptophyta; class Magnoliopsida; order Apiales; family Apiaceae; genus Kitagawia; species Kitagawia praeruptora. The sequence continues at coordinate 152,173,095 of CM075344.1, read as the reverse complement.
ATGTTGTTTTACAGAGCTTTTCACAGAAAATGAAACCACTGGCACCTGAGATATTAATCCAAATTCTGCATCAAATCTAGCTTCATTAGCGTATTGTGGCCCGATAATTGCAACTACTTGGTCTTCGTCAACCAACTCCAAAGCTGCACGAATAAAAATGTGTGAGGTAAATCACTGGTATATATCACAACCAACCACCTACTTGTAAATAAACAAATGACACGTGGATCACCTGCTGAAGCTGCAGTAAGAACGTTATTAGAATTCTTGGGGTGTAAAGCCACTCTTGTAGCGTAATGCGGATTCTTATGCTATGTTCACTTGGATTGAATGGAATGAGGGGAGAATGGAATGAAATTTATACTATTATTTGGGGGAGATTGGGGAAAGTGTTTATAAATTTCATTCCTTGCTTCATTCCTCTCCAAATAATTTAAACTAGAACTCTAACCCACATGTTTTGGAAGGAATGCTCCATTCCCAATCTTCATCATTTTCCTTGCAATCTTCATCATAAAAAACTTCTTCTCCCCTCATATTTGTTCATTATTTACCCCAACATCCCCCTTTCTTCATAAATTTTATTTACAATTTTCATTCCAATCCTACCCCATTCCATTCTTTCTAAGTGAACACACCCTTAGAGTAGAAATCGGAGATCGATGTGCTGTGGATATGCAGGAATTGGCCAGGAGACCGATGGATGAATTGTAATCAAGAATTAAACCAACATTAACAACATTTCGATTCTTCGAGTCTAAATCTGTACTTGTTTCATTTTTAAGCTGAAATTAGAATGAGACAACTAGTGGCATTGAGCAACAGGTAGAGGTAATATTTGCAGAACCCCATTACAGCCCAACTATTCGGAGCTTAGTAAGGGAGATACTTGAATAATAAAAAGAATACAAGGGATATATAGACGTAGTAATTAGAAGTACCAATAGTCAGTGAGATGGCAAGAAACATGTTCATGTATTTCTTGTCTATTTCCGGTATTGACTAAGAAAATTAAAAATTTAATTAAGATAAGATATAAGAAACTTGCAGTGACTTAAGTGATTTCCAGGAAATACGTCTACCTGAAAGAAAATGTTCAATATTTGGAACATTTTCTTATATCAGCAACCTTGCAACAGTAGAGTTTTTGTTGCTGACATGATATTAAAGAAAATGTTCCAATATTGCAAGGTTGCCGCTCTGTCCAAAGTTCAGGAAACTTGCAAGGGATCAAATATTACATTTTCTTGTTGCTAATATTTGGAATAGTGTAAGAGCATCTCCAATGGTATTGGCTAAAATTGGTGGCTAAAATGATATAAAATAATGATTATGTAAAATTTATTGAGTCTGTAAGGTGTTGTACTCCAATGGAGTTGCCTGTAATGATTAGTCATATTTTAAAAATAGCAAATTATTATTATTTCAAATTGTTAAAAATAGAATGTATTATTTTAATATGGTAATATTGATGATGTGGAGTTTTACTACAGGTCTGTAGAGGTTCGACAAATATAGCCAATATGATAGGATTTTAGAGGATTATCTAAAATTTTAGATAACAGTAATGTCCCGTTGGAGATGATTTTTTTTTAAAACAATATCTATAATTTTTATTTAAGACACGTTTGGCACACTTTTAACTAAGGGGTTTTTATGGTTGGAGATGCTCTAACCATTTATTTACTTTTGGACCCCAACTTTGCTGAATCTTAATTGTATATTATGATGTTCTAACATGTAACATCTTAATTGGTTATAACATTGGTAAATAAAGTGAATAGTTAAATTAAAATTAATCCAACATAACCGTGTATTTTGGTTAAGAAAAGTTCCAGATAAGTAGTTGCCATAGCAAAATGTACCTGGATAATAGAAAGTACCAAATAAGTACCAGTATGGACTAGGATTCGTTCAAAGTTCAGAATCTTGAACAGAAATGCAGATTCCGTCTTACTCATGACCCTAATGATGCAAACAAGTTTTCATATCCTTGGATTCTTTTCTAGATTTTCTGAACTTTGAAAAGGTATATACTCCCTCTGTCCCTCTCATTTCTTTACAGTTACTATTTTGGGGTATCCCTCACATTTCTTTACATTCCAAAAATAGTAAGTTTCTCCCACTATTACACCCACTATCTCATATATTTAACAATAAAAAACACTATTACACCCACTACTTTCCTTCACTATCTCAAATCTATAATTAAATATCAATAGGTCCCACCACTTTATCCACTTTTCATCTAACTTTACTCATTTTTTACACATTTTCTTGGTCTCCGTATCCATCCCCATGTAAACAACCATGAGGGACGGAGGGAGCACGTGTTTTCTTGTTTTAGTACTTGGTCGCTTTCTTCTTGGCCTAAAATTTCATCCTCCTTGGAATCACTGCAAGAAAACAGGGCATACTCGACCGTCCGAAATTTCATAGGTAATTTGATTATTGCTCGACCGATAGTTCATATAATTTACTCAAAGCACACATTTATCCATGCATGCATGAGCGCACTAATGTGATCATCTTGAAAATTAATATTACCTTTTTTTTTTGAAAAAAAAAATTTGAAAATCGATTTTTAAAATTGAAGTTCATGTAATCACATTTGATTATTTAAGCTACACAAGAACATATGATCATCTTAAAAATTGATATTTGTTTTTTTTTTGAAAGATTGAAAATCGATATTCATAATTGAAGTTCATGTAATCACATTTGATTATTTAAGCTGCACAAGAAAATGTGATCATCTTGAAAATCGATATTTGATTTTTTTGAAAGATTAGAAGTCGATTTTCACAATTGAAATTCATGTAGTTACATCTGATTATTTATAAGCTGCACAAGAAAATCACTAGCAATAATATTTATTCACTCCGTCTCATTTTACATGTCCCTTTTCTAAAAAACACACATATTAAGGTAAAGGTTAGTTGGATAATATTTTCCAACCAATACCCTTAATTGTACATTAAAAAATGAGAATAATGTTAAGTTTGAAAAAAATCAAATTTTAGATATAATAAATGTAAGGATAGTTTTGGAAAATGACCTTAAATTTGTATTGAAAAAAGAAAAGGAACATGTAAAATGGAACAAATTCATTTTTCAAAAGGGACATGTATTTTGAAACGGAGGGGTACTATATCACCAAATATTAATTGTCCCTATCTACGAAATTAGAATTGAACAACATTTCCATAATTTTTAAAGTGAAAAATTACCCCATGAATCTTATAATCTATACAATAGAACAATTAAAACATTCTTAAAGTAAATATGAATACACTATACTTCAATTATTTCTCTTAATTATACAGAATGAACCTCATGTTCGTTAGTAAATCAATATATATCCTAGTGTTGTGTTTGGGTCAGGGAGAATGGAATGGAATGAGTGAAAATAAAGGGTAACAATGGAGGTTTTGAAAATAAAATATGGAAGAACAAAATTTCTATGATGAGATTTTGCAAGAAAATAGGTATGAGGGAGAATAGACCAATTCTTCTCAAATTTGGGGGTTTGAACTATAGTGTAGATGGTAAGGAATGGAATGACGAAGGAATGAAATTTTTGAAAATTTACTCATATTTTAGTTCATATCTCATTTCATTCCTTCCAAATTCATTCACCCCAACCAAACACAACATATAGGAGAATTAAGGATCATGATCGCACTGATGTGCATTATTGCCGAATACAGAATACACTTCTATTGTTAAATAATCAACTACCTATTGTTTACTAGTACTGTATTTACTTGACGTTGATCATCTATCACCCGAATGTAGATGAATTTAGTGTGGATTCTTCAAGAACTCGTTGTTGGTAGCTTTCTGCTTAATTCTTGGCCTAAAATCACAATCTCCTTGAGCTCTTGTGGGTCACTTTCAGGGGAGACATCATGAGTCGCCTCAATAGAATGGACTCTCGAAATACTGGCAACGTTTTGGTTGCGATGCCTTGAAATAGCGAATGAGCATTCGGAACAAACTACTGCAAGTAGCGTAAGGAATGCCGTGACGCCGAAAAGGCCAACAAAGCTATGTGGAGTTAAACTTGAAGTTGATATATCTTCTTCTTGATTTTGAGATATATGTCCCTCCCCAAAATGTCTCTTCTCAATATCTTGAATCGTGCCGTTCTCCATTAGTGTTAATATTGCCGTTGAAATGGGCTTCACTAGAGGGGACCCAGTACGAAATGCCTATAAACACAAAAATTCAGTCACAGAAACAGAAATGTTATTTGATAAATCTGGCAGTGTGAGGAGACTTACAAAGCCAAATCCACCGGTACTGTAAGTAGGTCCCATCACAATATATTTAGAACCGTATTTGTGAAGGAATAACCTGATATAGGGAATCTCATCGAAAATGGCATCAACACCTCCATTTTTGCATCCAAGAGAAAGGGCTTCATGGTTGTATAAGCGTTGCTTTTTATGATCAACGGTTTAATCATATCTTGCACATATGAACCTTTTTGATAGCCCGCACAAGCAGGTTTGTCTGGTCTCAGCTGACTCACAGTTAATATTGAGGATAGATTTGCAGTGTAACTCTGCAGTATTACATATGCCATGAACAACCACAACACCAGCACAAATCTTGCCCAGTTGTTCCTTACCATGTTCCCTGCATGTTATATATCAAATCAACAACAAACCATATATGTACGTAAGTGTGTCTTTTTCTGTAGTAGGCTAGTAGCAAACACTTACTTTCCGGAAAGGCTAGAGCCGCTAATGGAAACAAGACGAGCATGCCAAGTTGGCGTTGGGGATTCACGCGGCGTTCCAACATTCCGAGCACTAGTCCAATGAAGATGGCAGCTAAAACAATGGTGAGCCATAGATCCCAACTTAAGGGCTTCACGAATATCCACATGTTTTTGAGCCTGTCGGGTGCAGCTCTTACCACCATTACAACACCAGACTCCGAGTATGGAAGTGAAAACTCGACTAATTCCTCTCGATGAGCCCTCATCGTTATATCTCCAATCACTGCATCATAATCCAGAGTCTGTATACATACATGTAATCAGATTGATTAATGTGATCGAGTTCGTGCATCTTGCTAAATTAAATAAATTAACGTGAAAGATAACTAAGATATTACTCTTGTACGTGTACTAACCTCGGAGCCAATTAGTTTGCTGAGTAGATCATCATATGTTCCATTACTGCCACCACTGGCGTTCACGAAAGGAATAAAATCAACTTCATACTTGACTTGTAATATTTTCAAAGCAGCTTTAAAAACATCTATGCTAAATCCAGTGACATTAGGCATCTGTTTGCCATCAATTTCTAGCATACTCACATTCACAAATTCCGTGAAACCTGTTTTTTTCGGAACCAATACCCTTAGCTTCTGGCTCTTTTCATATTTTCGTGTATTGTAATGTGAACCTTTTGGGTAGAAATCGGAGATAGGCATAGATGTGCAAGAATTGGTCACACTCACCCAATCAATGGATGAATTGAAATCAAGAATTAGACAACCATTAACAACAATTTGATTTTTCGAGTCTGAAGATATACTTGTTTCATTTTTGGCAGAAACAAAGAGGAGAACAGTAGTATTGATGAGCAAAAGGCTGAGGTACGCGTTGGAGAGCCCCATTACAACTCAGTTATTTCGAGTGCTGGAGCCTGTGATGTAATTATGTAAATGAAAGTTTAGGCCGTAGGGTTAAGTATATATAATATGAAGCCATTGTTCATGTCGTTGTCATTTCTTGCAAGACCATGCATATACAGGCACGTACGTATTTCCAATCTATTGTCGGTATTGACTAAGAAAATTCAAAGCTTAACTAAGAAGAGGAATGAGAAACTTATAGCGAGTAAAGTAATTACCACGAAGATACTAGGGTTGTGGAAGAATCTAATAAGCTTTCTTTCCAAAAGAAAAAAAAGAATCTAATAAGCTCCTACGTTATTGGAGCCCAACTGGCTGATTCTTAGATGTAATGAAAATGATAGGTCCAAATTAGTACTCCCTCTATCCCAACCAATTATTTACACTTTTCTTTTTGGGATGTCCCAACCAATTCTTTACGTTTCCTAAAATAGTACTCCCTCTGTCTCTATTTGTTTTTCTTGTTTATAATGTCGGGATTGTTCATAACATGAGACAAATTACTAATTTACGTATAATCTATAAGACCAAATATAGTCATGAGTGATCTTGTTGGATTCGTATTTATGAGTACTTTAATACAATGAAGTTTTTATATTTAATACTAATACGAAATTCAAGATATTAACGATCAAAAGTGTGCGTTGGCAAACGTGTCCAATCAAAACAGGAAAAACATTAAGGGACGGAGGGAGTAAGTTTTAACACTATTACACCCACTACTTCACTTATTTTAACAATACTTTACATTATTACATCCACTACTTCACTTATTTTAACAATAAAATCACTATTACATCCACTACTTTACTTATTTTAATAATAAATTACTATTACACCCACTACTTCACTTATTTTAATCATAATTCTTGGTCATTGTGCAAAAAGCAAACGTAAACAATCTGTCGGGACGGAGAGAGTACTATTATCCTAAATTTATACTCCCTCCGTCCCGGTGAGTTGTTTACATTTGCGGACTAGTTTTCGGCACGGATTTTAAGGTGTATCTTAATGATAGTTTTATAACTTATTTTTGATATTTTTTTTTTTTGTATAAAAATGGAACAATTCTATTTTTATACAAAAAAGAAAATATCAAAAATAAGTTATGGAACTATCTTTAAAATGCATCTTAAAATGCGTGTCAGATACGTAATTTTTTATGTAAAGAAATGAATGGGACAGGGCTTATCTATAATTTTGGTTTGATCACTTTGGTTTGGTCACTGTATCGTCAAAATAATCTCAACCATTAAATATAATATTTTTAAAAATAGACGATCAAGATTATATCATATTAAAAAGAAAATTATAATCTAAAAAGGATAAACTTAAAAAAAGTTGTATTAGAATTGAATTTTAAAAAGAAGTTATAATCTGAAAAGGATATAAAAGATTGTATTAGAACTGAATTTTATTTATTTATTTATTAATATTAAAAAATGTTCATATTTACTATTTAGCTTCTATCTCGAGATATAATCAAATTTGGATGATTTTATAGTCCACGCGAAACTCATGAAATTATCTTTAATTTATTGATGATTTAACAATTATTATCCAAATGAAAACACTCAGAATCTCAGGAGAAAATAAAATTACGAATTTTTTACATTAATTCAATTTAATGTAGAATACCTACATTAATAATCCTATTCAATATAGAAAACCTAATTATATATGATTTAAATCATTGACAAGCACTTTTTCGTATTTCAATATTAATACACTTTTTAGTTTACATGTTAAAATATTAAATATTTTTTATGCTAGATCCAACATTTTTTTTATCTATTTATTTTAAGATCTAACATTTTTTATTTATTTTACCATACTGAGGACCAGACTACCAACTACCAAAATTTTGGACAAAATCACTCCTACACTTATTTGATAATCAAAACAAAATATAAGTAGATTTCCTAAAAAGAATAGAATTTTCAATATAAAAATCGTCAATTTCATCTCTCTTTTGTTTCCTTTTTAATAGGAGAAAATTGTTAAATCATCATTAAATTAAAGATTATTTTGTTAATTTCACGTAGGCTGTAAAATCATCCAAATCATGTTTTAAGAATTCAAGATAAAACACATAATAAATTAAACGTATAAAATCTTATATATATATATATATATATCAATTTCATAACAACAATTTGATATGTAAAATAATAACAAATAAATAATAAAAATAATAATATAATAAATATTAGAAATAGAACCATGCGTTCACAGGTTATAAGCTAGTATATAATAAGCATAATAAGTTGGATATTTGGTTGGCTATACTACCGCGAAAAGTTGGATCGAATATTAAATTAAATCAATGGCAAAGATTATATTAAGATTTTATTATATTATAAAAAATTATATTATATTATAATTAACTTCTAATGCAAAGTTGATAATGGGAAAGGAGACAATTCTTTTGTATGTAAAAGAATTCACTGAAAAGCTAAAACACAGTCAATTGCTACACGGTCAAATAGTTAAAATAATCAAATATTGCATTTGGAAAAATTCTGTTTTTTTTACAAAAAAATCTAAGAATACAATTTTATAAACAAATACAAATTAATTTATACACAACATGATATTTTCCACGTCGTTATTTAAAAACATGTTAAATAATGTATTTGCACATTTTTTTTTAAAAAAATGATAACATAACTTTTTTTAAGAAAAGAAACAAATTAATGTTTTCATAAATTATTGACTTAATTGCACTTTGCACCCCTAGACTTAGCCGAAAATGCACTTCGCATCTTACTGTTACGGAAATTGCAATTTGAACCCATAATGTTTGAAGCCCGCTACATTTTGCATCCCTTTTCACATAACTCCGTCAAATACGACCGTTACCGTCTACTTTCTGAGGGTATTATTGTCAATTTACTGTTGTACAACGTTAAAGGGTCTGAAAAGGGTTTGACGATCCAGAATCCTTTAATTTCTTTTCTTTTCCCTAATTGAGAGCGCCATCGCCTCTCTATAAACCCTAATTAAAACACTAAGTACTCAGCAACCAAATCAGATAAAGACGGTGAAATGAGAAGTAAAGCGCGGCTATGCGATGTTGATTCTGAATTACAACTTCCTGATTATAAATCGATCATGGCAAATCAAAGCTCACTTCCCGATGATCAAGGTATATAATCGAACACTTATGACATGCATATATTCCTTTTTTGTTTGTCGAATACTTGAATATAGTATCTTGCATGTTGTCCTATTCTGGTAATCGAACCCTTTATGAATATTGTATGTCTTCTTGTATAATGTTTGTCTGTGGTCCCTTATTGTATAATTTATTTAAATTTTGTAGTGGGTGCTGCTTTGTTTACCATTAAATTAATCTTTGGAGGCGACTTTGATGAAATATTTGATAGTTATATTGGTGGGAAAGTGGCATATTTTGACTATTGTTCTGAGCGCAATGTGACTATGTCGGAACTGAATCAAATGGCCTTAGAAGTAGGTTTAAAAGAGTCTTCATTTGATCTCTGGTTCCTATTGCCTGACCATGTCTTAGAGGCTGAAGCTATACAACCAATAGCTGAAGACAGTGATGTTGCTAATCTAGTTGAAATTGCGTCAATTTATGGGAACATAAAACCCTCTATACATCAACTGCTGTCGAAGGTTATGGAGGTTTTGGAGGCAGTGATCTCCAGGACTTTTCATTTACACAATTAGATAGGGATGAACGAGAAGCAAGAATTTCAGGAATGATAGAGGAATGTGAGGGAAGTAAAGTTGTTGCAAAGCATGATGATGTAGAAAAGAGTTCAGATGAAGGAATGTTTCTGGCTGATACTTCAAACATGGACACGACTGAAACTGAAGCACCTGGTCCAGTAAAAAGAAGAAGGAAAATTCCTCCTCCAAATCCTCCTTATAGAACAAGAAGAAAGGGTAGATACTCAATGCTTAGAGTAAGTTTTTGACCTGAACTTTATATGTCAAATTTATGCTTCTTGTTACCAATACTAATTGAGTTTTTTATCTTTTAATTGCACAGGGATTGTTTAAAAATACAGAGGATACACCAGTTGTGTTGGAAGATGATACACCAGTTAATGTGAGGGACGTGGTACATGATGGTAATGTAGTTAGGGATGTAGGTGAAGGTGATGTGGTTGATGATAACACGTGGTACTAGTTTGAATATGTATTTTTCATGACTTTTTACATTGACTAATATGGTTTTTACTAGGGCTATGGAGAAGGCAAACAAAGCTAGGCCTGTTTGGAATGGAGGTGATAAGTTCCATGTCACAATGACAGTGGGTGGCCATGAGATTGTTGTAGACATAAGGCAAAGGACATGTGCATGTCGAAAGTGGCAACTCACAGGAATTCCATGCTTTCATGCATGTTCCTGCATATTTTTCTTGAAACAAAATCCACTAGATTATATGCATGAGTGTCATAAGAGATCACACTGCATAAATGTCTACAGCCACTTATTGGAACCAATAAATGGTGAGCCATTCTGGGAACAGACAGATGCTAGTCCACCACTACCTCCAGTCATCAAGAAGGCCCCTGGAAGGCCCAAGAAAAAAAGAGATAAAAAGCTAGATATGGTTGAAACAAGAGAGAACAACCCCACAGTGCTAAAGAGGAAAGGAACCAGCTTACGCTGCTCAAAGTGTGGACTGAGGAAAGGAACCAACTACTTAATATTTTGGTGTTGCACTTCACTTTTGTCACTGTCAAGCCATAACTATTAGACTTTTAATGTGCAAAATGGCTTGTTTTTGGTATCTATTACAGGCATTAGTAGCCTTTGGCATCTATTAGACTTGTTGGTAGACTTTGTGGAATTTGTATTAGACTTCTAAAGTTCAAATCTGGTGTGTTTCTAATGTCACCATTTGTCTCTTACTCAACAATTATCTCTTCTTTTCATCTATTTTATTCGACTCAATGTCATGACATTAAACTTCAAAACCATACATTACATTAAACTTACCTTAACATTACATTAAACTTGAAAACCAGCCATTACATTACAAACTTCAAAACCATACATTACATTACAAACTTAACATTACAAACATTATTACGCATTTTTATTTCTCCACATCCATGTCTTTGTTAGAAAACATATAGATTATGAGTACAACCCATGTAATACAGAGCAATAAAACGGGCCAAGAGCAGTGACAGCCCCCACTTTTCTTCTCCTCCTTTCTCAGTTTTTTTTTGCTCACCTTCCTTGCTCAGTTTCAAAGCCATTTCGAGAGCTATATTTTCAGCTTCCAATTGGTTAACCCTCCTAATCAACCCAGGGATGATTGTTTGAGCACGATGACAGAGGGGCTCCTCCAACCATCGAAATGACAATTTGCACCTACGATCAGAACACGCAAGGAATCTCCGACCTGGATTAGCTTGTGTCCATGCTGTTTGTTGAACCAACCAATGACCACATATGCACCTTTCCCCCATGAATGATGTGTTTGTAGAGCTTAATTGAAAAAATGGTGAAAAAAAGCAAAGAGAGGGCAGAGATACACAGCTGTTATTTAACCGTTATATAACATAATACCAATTATACCCCTCATAAACGGTCATATTTGACGGAATTCTGTGAAAAGGGTGCTAATGGCTTGAAACATTAGGGTGCAAATTGCAATTTCCGTAACAGTAAGATGTGAAGTGCATTTTCGGCTAAGTCTAGGGGTGCAAAGTGCAATTAAGTCTAAATTATTATAAATCATGTTATTAACTTTTACTAATAAGACATCTAAAGGGATAGAAACATCTAATAATAAATAGAAAAGGAGATATAATATATAATTTCGAGGTTCCAATAATATGAGAATTAGACAGAACTCAACTAAAACTCAGAAAAAAAAGACTTAACCAAAAAGAAATTTAAGAATATTAAAAAGACCAATTAATAGCACTTCCACGTGAGGAACTCCCGGCAACATCAAAGGAACTTCCAGCAGAAATGGAACTTCCAGCAACAAAAGAGGAGCATCAAAAATTTGAACTTGTAGTTAGCATCCTCATTGATAATTGGTAATCTCTTTATACCAACGTTAACATAGATTAATATACATATATGCATACACACGTATATATGCATATTATATAAATGACTTATAACCAATGTAGTCATCATATTTAACTTGATAATCTATTGTTATTGTAGATGCCTGAAAATTCATAGTTTTATGTTCAATCTTAATTGAATCTTTATGTATAATAACTCCATCATAATGTGATTCATTTAATAAAAAAGGATGATAATCATAAAATAAGACAAATTGAATAAATATTTTCTACAAAAAACTAGCATTAAAATAAAATAATTTATAAGTTTTATAATGAATTCTGTGCATCGCACGGGTAATAGACTAGTAGTTTATTTGTTGAGCAATGCTAAGGGACCAAAAAAATCTCCTAAATTTTTCTTCAAAATGATGTGGCAACACATGGAATGTTTTAATGGGGTGATTGATGTGAATACAGGCTGTCCATCTCATTATTATTATTTTCACAACCAATTAAAATCAAACATGTGGCATTTGGGAAAGTTTTTGGAAACTTTTGTTTGGTTCCCTAGTATTTTTCTTATTTGTTACATGTTATATTTTAAGGAAAATGTTATTTCCGTAGTCGTTTTTTTTAATTTCCAGAACTATTTATAGCATATTGTATCACAATATACAAAATTTTGTGAATGTAGGGGGCATATGCTACAAATATTACTATGGAAATAAAAAAACAGTTTTGAAAATAACATTTCCCTATTTTAATTGATCAGAACACTATGAAATGAAAAAGGCCAACTCTTCTAGATTCAAGCCAATAAAATTAATTAAAATAAACCCTACTAAAATTTTTAAAATTTATATACCATTACATTATGTAATGTTAGTTTTCAGACCCAATTTTCTATCTCACTACTCTTTCGTATATCTGTCTAAAACAAATTACAATTTCAATAAAAAACGATGACAAATGGCATGAACATTATTGAAGTTACATATTATTTTAGACATCATATGAAGAAAAAAGGCCCCCAATATCATAATTTGGGGGGGGGGGAAATGGCCCCAAATATCACAGCTCAAAAACTTGGCCCCAAATATCACTCCATAATACAGTTGCGTGTAGCGTTTTGAATTTTTTTTTAAAATGCTATTGCGTCTAGCGTTTTGGGGAATAATTTTTTTTTCCTTATTAACGCTACATTATCTAGCGTGTTTATACTTGAAAACATCTTCTAATCTAGCGTCTTCAATATGATTTTTTTTTTTGTTTGAAACGCTGATCTAAGTTGTGTTTCATTGATTGAAACGCTGTTTAAAACTCTGTTACATTCCAAAACGTGACTTCATGTTGCGTTAGTGTTGTGGAATAAAAACTAGGTTATGATTATGACGGCTAGGGTTTATGAGCTTCGAGCTTCAATGGCTGCTTCTGCGTTCGAGACTAAGCGGTCCTCACAGAATGCCTACGTATCTCTGTATTAGAGAATCAAGCCAAGAAAACGTAGTTCTGAGTTGAGGGGTCAGACCCTTTATATAGGCTGAGAAACCCTAAAATCGTAGTAGGGTTAGGTGACTTGGTGGGCAAGTCACAGCCTTGAGGAAGGTTCTAGACCCCTTCCTTGTAGGAGTCAGTTTCCATGTTGGAATATGTATCTTGGAGGCTAAGTCAGGCAAGAGTAATATCCTTGTTTGACTCTTATTTGCTGAGCTGTTTATTACCCCTTATATTAATTACGAAACTAATATTATAAATAGGGATTGGGCCCATCTGGTGGGCCCCACGTTTGGACCACTCCGGGTCTAATTAATGTCATATTAAATGTGTCTTTTAGGCTTACTTTTAGCCCATATCATTTGCCCCCCAACTTCTAGGAAAACTGATCAGGTTTTCCTGGAAGTTATAACGGCCTTATTCGAGACTCGGGTCAGGGTTTGTTACTCTTGAACGAGCATTTTCAACAATATCATCTTGATGTAAAGCGTGGAGCGACCGACGCATTTACGACGATGTTGAACGACACTAATCAGTGTTAAATGGCACTACACAGCGCTAATTAGCCTCAAACAACGTTTAAACAATGTTAGATGGCATAAATTGGCACTAATCTGTGCTTAATCGGCACTAATCTGTGCTTAATCGGCACTAATCTGTGCTAATCGGCACTAATCTGTGATAATCTCGACCTCTTTTTATAATTAACAATCATCCAAGATTCGCTGAAAAAGTCGAGATTTAGGTTTAAAAAGTTCACTGAAAAAGTAGGGATCCAGGACCAAGAGTTGAACCTGGACCGGCCGGATCCAGGTTTAGAAGTTGGTCGGCTGGACCCCCTGAAAATGACCTGGTCGGCCGGGACCTGGTCGGCCGGGACCTGGTCGGCCGGGACCTGGTCGGCTAGCCCTCCTCCAGGGGAGCTGGTCGGCCGGGACCTGGTCCTCCGGGACCTGGTCGGCTGAAATTCCTCTTCTAGGGCTGGCTAGTCAGTAGTTGGTCTAAAAAAAACCTGAACTTAGACTCCTTCTTGATTTTAAAAGAGAGTGTGGATCTAGGATCAGAAACCATCCGTGGTCCTAAGGATCCAGAATCTTGATCTCGATTACGAATCGTCAGTTTGGTCGTTTGTGACTTCATGGCTAACTTTGGCCTTCATGATTCATCTTGGCCTTCATGACTAATCTTGGCCTCTCTTTAGCATTGATAATCATCCGAGATTCGCTGAAAAAATCGAGAACCATGTCCGAAATCATTTGCTGAAAAAGTTGGGATCCAGGACCAAGTACTGAACATAGACCGGCCGGATCCAGGTTCAGAAGTTGGTCGGCTGAACCCCCTCAAAATAACCTGGTCGGCCGGGACCTGGTCCTCCGGGACCTGGTCGGCTGAACCACCTTAAAATGGGCTGGTCGGCCGGGACCTGGTCCTCCGGGACCTGGTCGGCTGAGATCCCTAGTGCGTCGCGGTCGATTGCTTCTTGGCTAGCTGGTTGACCCGGACGTGAAAATCATTCGTGATCTTGAGGATCAAAAACCTTGATCTGAATCTCAAGTCATTATTTTGGTCATTCATGACTTTGTCATCTTCAGGATCAAGGAGCTTGACCTGGATCTTAGGTCGTCAGTTTGGTCATTCGTGACTTTCGACGATATTACTCATTTATTATTCAAACATCAGTTATTTCTTCTTTGGCATATTTGAATTTTAACGATCCTTTCTGTATAAAACGAGTAATTTCTGTCCTTTTTTCGTATTTAAACGATAGATGACCTGTAAACGCGAACAAGGCTGAACTTCAACCTATCACAGCAGGTCATGCTTCTTTTATAAAAGAAGTGAGGTAGCTTTCATTTCATTCACTTCTTCACTTCTGAGTTTTCAAATTCTTAAACTCTCTAGTTTTCAAGTAGCAAGATCAAGTTCCAGCTTTGTGATCAAGATGTCAGAAGGTAATCGCCCAGTTGCTCCCCCTGTCTCTATGATGGAGGCTATGGCAAAGAGGAGTAGAATGAGGACAGCTAAAGGTAAAGAAGATATTAAACCTTCTTCATTCGTTGATCATAAATTTGAATCCTTACTAGATCTTCTTAATATTATGAGGGACACATTCCCAAACTGTGCTAGTCTAGATTCTTTTAGAAGTCCCAGCAAATTGAACGAAAAAGATGTCCAGAAAATAAAGGACTCATATCACTTTCCGAGTGCTATCAAAGTTCGTCTCCCAAAACCATCAGACAGAACTTGCAATTGGCATCCCGAGAGGCTTTGTGTCTACTGGGGTGCCCTTGATGCTGGGTTCAGATTCCCCGTTGATAACTTCATCATTAGATTGCTGGCAGAGTATCAGATCCATCCCTGTCAGTTGTATCCCAACTCTTGGAGATATATCTCTATATTTCTAATAAGATGTCGTCAATTGGGGATTCACCCGACTACTACATTATTTCGAAGTATCTTCGTAGCTAGTAACTCTTCCGATCAAAAGAAAGGATGGGTCAGTCTCAAGCACAGGGCCAAAATTCCACACATGGTGAACCCCTATTCTTTACCAGATTCCCAACATTTCTGGGAGAGAGAGTTTGCAGTTCTTGAATGGAAAGGCGGTGATTGGGGTAACTTCTTCGTAAAGAGATTCGGAATTGTAGAAGATAGCAAACACTTCGTTTGCGACCTTGATGATTCAGAGTTACAGGATCGAGATTGGCTTCTTGCCGATGATGGCTGTACCCATTATAAAACTTTTCTGAACGAAAAGAACCTTATTGAAGCTGGCCTTAGCTTTCTTTCCGTTGAGGGTAATTTTCTTACTTGAGCTTCTGATGAACTCTGTTTGTTCTTATACCAATGTTTTCTCTTTGTATTTCAGCTGCGGAGGAGATTGACAACCGACCTCAGAACCAGCCGATAGTGACTAAAAGAATGAAGAAAAAAGCTGAGGAACTTCTGAATCCCGCTAAGCCTCGTATTCCCAACTTCTTGGAAGGTTGCTCTCAAGGCGGGAAGAGATCCCGCAATGTTGATGGAAGTATCAGAACCCCCTTTATGCCATCCTGGGGTATATGTGAACAGGACTCGGTTGCTGGGAGTCCTGACCTAGCCCTGGACTGGTCCAAGCTTTCGATTACTCCTCCTGATAGACTGTCCTTACTCGCTGGAGATAAAATGAATGAGAATCAACTCCTGGGCTCCCAAGCCATGTACCAAGTAAGATACTTTTCCTACCAATTCTGGTATATGATTTAGCCTTTGCACATTCCTTACACTTTGTCAACTTTGATTGCAGGCTAATGCCTACTTCCAATCTGTTTGTACCCAAGGCCTGGCTTTCAGGGATGAGAATATATCCTTGAAGACTGACTCAGCAAGGTTCAAGGAAGAGATTGACGACCTGCATTCTCAAGTTGCTCATGCTGAAGCGGATGCTTTATCATCCCGCAAGCAACTTGCTTCCTTGGCTCAAAAGAAAATGAACGATGCTAACAAATTGATTAAGGCCTATCATAATTCTGAGGAATTTCTGAGTTTTATAGATCAACATGACGATGAGGTGCGTCCTTACAACATGTCCGTTGGTTGGGACAAAGCAATCAATGCTGTGAGTAGCAAACATCCCTCAGTGGTTACTTCCTCTGATTTTCCTTGCCCTTTCTGGACTGCGAGTGACGAGAACCATGCAACTTTTGCTTCTGGATCGGGGACCAGGATTGTCCCTCAAGCATCAGGTTCGGGTTCTAAAGGTAGCCATAGGTCGTCGGGATCCAAGAGGCGTCCTCCAACTGCTAGTCAAGATTCAAGTTCTTCGGGATCCCGTGGAAAGAAGCCCCCGGCTGCCAGGAAAGTTGGAGTTGTTCGACAACCGATCCCAGGCAAGAGGGTGATCCGTAACGAAGACTGAAAGGCAGAGTGTATTAACTTGTAACACTATAACTGATATAACTCAATTAAAAGAAAAGATACTTAACCAGAAGACAATCAAGAACAAGAAGTCACAAGAAATCAACACTAAATGAAGACAAGGTAATTGATACAATTGAACATGTTAACTATGATCAAGCCAAGAAGAAATCATTGAGAGAAGTTCAAGTCAAAGTTGTTCAGGCCTCAGTGATTTGAGAAATCGAGAATCAAGATCATAACTATCAGTATCAACAAGACCAATTGATTTCAAGTGAACAAGAAGGAAAGCAAATATTGGAAAGCCAAGTTACTAAGTGAATATGGTAATTTATTCAAGAAGCAGAAACACTATCAAGACTAGTCACTTATGAACCAGACCAGTGCATCAAGTGTCAGGACATTGATAGCAAGTTTATGTCAGTAATAAAGACCCATGTTCAAGAGCTTGCTGAAGAATAAAGAAGACATGAAGATATCACAAGCTCAAGATGTGCATTGAAGTTTCAAGTTGAAGACCAGAATATTTTCTAAGTACTAAATGTTCTGGATGGCCAAGTAGAATATTTCTAAGTAGAAGTTCGACTTAGAAATTTCGAGATGGCTAAGTAGAAATTCTCAAGTAGAAGTTCTACTTAGAGTGCAGCTTCAACATGACACATGGCATCTTCTGATTGGCAGATTTCCAAGCTTTCAAGATAAGGCAAGATTTATGTGGACATCATTGGGCCACGTACATCTTAGTCTTTGAAGACTACAGGACATAGATTACATGTAGTATAAATAGAAGCACTTGTGTGATGTTTTTAGTTAGTAAGCAATATTGAGAAAAACACAAGAAAAAGAGAGAGAGTATATTCACAGAGCTTAGAATCATTCACTTCTCTCTGAACTTCTGTTATACTTTGTAATGAATGTTGTAGCAACCTTTTCAAGTTATATATAAAGAAATATATTCCTTGAATCTGTGTGTTCATTTATTGCATCGTATTTATTGCTTCTCATAATCGAAAAGTTGTATTCACCCCCCCTCTACAACACATTTGGACCTAACAATTGGTATCAGAGCGGATGTTTAACATATAAAACATAGATCCTTGTGTTTGGTAGTAGAATCGTGAGTTTTCATTTTCTAGATCTACTTTTCATTTTTTCGAAAAGTGAGCTTTAATTCATTTCCAGTGAAAACTCATCCGGGAAAAATTATTTAAATACTCCAGGTGTGATTATTTAGCTTGGGTGTATTTTAATTAATTTTTGTGAATTAATCTGGGTTCATTGATATTTGGTGTTCTTGAGTGTTCATCATCTGTTCTTATCAAAGAAGATAACCCAACAACTTTTTGATCTCCTTTTTCAAACAAATAAGATAGTCAAAAAGGTGTTTTTGTACTTTTGATTTGATTATTATTCCTTGGCCGAAAGCAAAAGAAAGTGTACTCAGTGCTTAGCAAGTGGGTTAGTCACTTTCGGTGTGTAAAGTAATCAAAAGTCAAAAAGGGTGTTAAAGTGATAATATTGTTTATTCAATATTAAAAGTAATCTGCAGAAAATTATTCTAAGGACAAAAAGTTCTACATAGAATTTCTACTTGAGATTTTCTACATAGAATTTCGACTTGGACAATTTCTACTTGGTGAATTTCGACTTGAACAATTTCTACTTAGAGAAATTTCGACTTGAGCAAAATTTCTACTTAGATAAATTTCGACTTGGCAGAAGTTCTACATAGATATTCTACATAGCCTAGTCTTGGGTACTTAGAAATTTTTAGTGACAAGATTTGAAATGGCTCCTAAAAATTCTTTCAAGATCCCAATGTTCAACCGAGATCACTATGAAGAATGGGTTTTCAGAATGAGACTCTACTTAGAGACTATTAACCCTGAGTATCTGGAAGTCCTTGAAAAGGGTAAATTCGTTCCAATGAAAGCTATTCCTGAGCGTACGGAAGGAGAGGAGGTTATACCTGCTCGGTCTGAGCCTAAAAAGGCAGCGGACTTTACGGATGCTGACAATGAGCAAATAGCTTATGATACTTCTGTAAGACAAACCTTGATGGAATCTCTCGATCATGAAATGTTCAACATAGTCAAAGGTTTGAATACAGCAAAGAAGATTTGGGACAAGATAGAAGTTGTCATGGAAGGATCTGCAGAGGTTAGAAGCAACAAGACACTTATACTCAAGATGGAGTATGACACCTTTAGAATACGAAAAGGAGAAAGCATAACAGACGTCTATCTACGATTCAGTCAGTTGGTATTAGATTTGAATCTGAGAGGTGTAACTCTCCCCATGGTTGAGACCAATACGAGATATCTAAGGAACCAGCCAAAGAGCATTGAACATAGAGTCTACGCAATCAGAGAAACCAGAGATTTGCATACAACTTCTCTGGAAGAATATTATGGAATTCTAAAGACCTATGAGCTGGGAACACTTCAAGATCAAGCATGGGACAATGATTCAAAAGGAAAAGAAACTGCATCAGGATTAGTTGCTGATGAGGAAGAGTCTAAGAAGGCAATGGTTGCAGCAAAGCCTAAATCATCACCTGCACCGCATCAAGTTGATAATGATGACGAGTGTGCATCTAACAGTGATGATGACTACTTCACCCAAGAAGAGCTGGACAACATGGACGATAGTGTCGTGGCATACATGGCAAGGAAGTTCAGCAACATGAGATTTAGAAAGAGCAACCGACCACAGAGAAATTCTTCATCTTACTATCGGACTGCTAAGGGTGGTGGTAGTTCATCAGGCTACAAAAACAAAGGCAAGAGTACCAGCTACAAATCTCCGTTGGATTTCAAAATGAAGTTCAATTGCTATAATTGTGGTGAACCTGGACATTTTGCCTCGGACTGCAAAAAGCCTAAACAGGCTTATCCAAAAGAGACATTTGAAGCCCTCAAAAGCAAGTATGAATCGCTGGTGAAAGAAAAACATGGTAAAAGAGCTTTAGTAGTAACAGAAGGAAGAGCTTGGGATGATTCAGATGAGGAAGATGTTACTCATGTAGCAAACTTTGCGCTCATGGCTGAGACATCAGAGGAACCAGAGGTACCAGTTCTAACCCTTAAAGTAGAAATGTCTCTTGATGATTATAAGGAACAGAACGGGGCTCTTAGCGAAGAGATCTACATGTTGTGCAAAAGCCTAGACACTTCTCAAAAGGAACAGAAAACACTTGTCGCCAAAAGCAGAATGCTTGAGGCAAAAGTGGAAGAGTTAGAGGCTGCTTGCACTGTAGATACTTCCCTAAGAGATTTTATTAAATCTTTGGAACACAAGCTCGTCCTTAAGGCACAAATAGAATCATGTTTAAGGAACAAACTAGCTGAGTTAGAAACTAAATGTGAAGCTTACAAACTAGCTGCTAGTAAAGTGTATGTAGATAATGACGTATTTAAGAAGATAACTGGAGTAGGTGTAGGACTTGATTATTCTAACCTTTCTAAGAAAGAAGGGAAGAGACCTATCGACACTACTTCCAGTGACCTTAAAAATGATATTCCTAGCATTTTTAAATCTTCTGTCAAACCCATCTACAAACACCTTGTTCCTAGAATAGAAGAAGAAGAGACTGAATTGATAGCTAGATATGAGATTGAGATGGAAGATCGTCAGAAAGTACAACCTATAACTCCTATAAAACAAGTTAAAATCAATTTTCCTGGAGATGAATCTAGACCAGGATTAGGAGCTAAGGCTGTTAAACAGCAAGGGAAGAAAGGCATAAAAGAGGTTAAGGCTGAACGAATAAAGAAAGCATGTTATCACTGTAAATCTACTGAACATCTTTCTTATGCATGCACTGCTACACATGACATGCCTGTCACACACACAATGAATAATCTGCATCCGAATCATGCACAGTGTGGTCAACCTAATTGTATGCCATGCACTTTTAATGTCATGCAAACTTTTGTGAATTTAATGAATGCATCTAGCCAGTCATGCTCAAATACTGCTGCTAGTTCAAACATCAAGAAAAAGCATGTGAGAGCTAAGACTGTCAGTCCTCCTAAAGTTAGAAGTGACAAACCTTCTCCTAGGACTGATAAATATGTCAAGTCTAAGAAAGGAAAGGAGAAAGTTGAAAGCTCTAGTAATGTTAAGAAAAGTGCATCTCCTGTTGTTAAATCTGTTGATTCTAAATCTTATCGAAAAGCCGGGCCCAATCAAAGTTGGGTTCCGAAGAAAGTCTAATCAATCTGTCATTGCAGGGCATTAAGCAAAAGAGAAATAAAGTCATATGGGTGCTGGATAGTGGAGCATCGAGGCATATGACAGGAAACAAGTCCCTGCTTACAGAGTTGGTTATGAAAGCTGGCCCTTATGTTACCTTTGGAGATGACAGCATAGGTGTGACAAAGGGATATGGCAAACTGAAAACTGGCAATGTCATCATTGAAGATATTTCCTATGTTGAGGGATTAAAGCATAATTTGTTGAGTATCAGTCAATTCTGTGACAAAGGTTACGAAATTGTCTTCAACAAGAAAGGTGTATCAATCACTCACATCAAGGAAGGCTCACTGGTTTTGAGAGGAGTTCGAAAGGCAGATCTTTTTGTTGCAGACATGGATTCAGCAAATCAGAATGAAGTCACCTGTTTCTACAGCAAAGCTTCGGATGATGAAAGCTGGTTATGGCACAAAAAGTTATCTCACTTAAACTTCAAAACGATGAATGCTCTCGCGAGGCGAGAATTGGTGAGAGATCTACCTCAAATGGAGTTCGCTCCGAAAGGACTCTGTGAAGCCTGTGAAATGGGAAAGTCGAAACGAGCATCGCATAAAAGCAAAGAAATTTCTAGTATCACTGAGCCTCTGCAACTTCTTCATATGGATTTGTTTGGCCCAGTGAATGTCCTATCGTTGTCTAGGAAAAGATATGCATTGGTAATCGTGGATGACTTCTCCAAGTATACATGGGTATTGTTCGCAATGACGAAAGACGAAGTACCTTTCCTAATCATTGATCACATCACTCAAATTGAGAATGTTTCAACACTTACTGTGAAGACGATTAGATCAGACAATGGCACTGAATTCAAAAACGCAGTGCTAAATGACTTCTGTGTATCTAAGGGAATACGTCGTCAGTATTCAGCCCCGAGAACTCCACAACAAAATGGAGTAGTTGAAAGGAAGAATAGAACATTGGTTGAAGCAGCAAGAACTTTGTTGTATGATTCGAAACTTCCTCTGTATTTCTGGGCAGAAGCAGTGAGTACCGTGTGTTACACTCAAAATCGATCCTTGATCATAAAAGATAAAGAAAAGACACCATGTGAGCTAATGAACGGAAGAAGACCAACAATCAAATACTTTCATGTCTTCGGAGCAAAATGCTATGTACTTATAGATGATGAAAATCTAGGCAAGTTTGCAGCAAAAGCTCGTGAAGGAATCTTTGTTGGTTACTCCACAGATGTAGTAGCAGCTTATAGGGTGTTCTTAGTGAATGATCGAAAAGTGACTGAAAGCTACAACGTCAGATTCGACGATACCAAACTCTCATCAATTTCAAGAGATTCTAGTGAACCTGAGTCCCTAAAATTTCAGAATCTGGACTTAGAAGAACTTGAAGATGAACCTGAGTTGGTTGTCCCATTAAATGTTCCAAGTGTACGTGAAGAACCTGAGTCTAGTGAACAAGCTAATCCTACAAGATCAGGAGAGACTTCTTCAGTACGAACCGGCAGCAACTCAGGGGGAGTAAATAGCAGCTCAAGGACTACTGTTCAAGGCTCGAGTCGAGTTGACTCTAGTTCTGTAGGAGCTGGCACTAACTCAGGGGGAGTTAGTGAAAGTAATCAAAGTAGTCAGCACCACAACTCAGAAAGTCATGCTGAATCATCAAGACAATTTCCAAGAGAACGGGTATGGAATAGAGACCATCCGTTTGAATTAATTATTGGTGATCCAGATGCTGGTGTGTCTACTAGAAGAAATGCAAGAGCTGACCTGGCTAATATTTGCTTATATTCTGGGTTCTTATCCAAGCTTGAACCTAAAGAAATAGAAGAAGCTCTTGGTGATGCTGATTGGGTGATTGCAATGCAAGAGGAACTCAATCAGTTTGAAAGGCAGAAAGTTTGGAAACTGGTACCCCGACCAAAGAACAAATCAGTAATTGGAGCAAGGTGGGTATTCAGAAATAAAATGGATGAAAACGGACTTGTAACACGAAACAAGGCTCGTTTGGTTGCAAAAGGTTATTCTCAGCGAGAAGGAATTGATTATGATGAGACCTATGCACCAGTTGCAAGACTTGAGGCAGTCAGGATGTTTTTGGCATTTGCAGCACATAAGAACTTCAAGGTTTTCCAGATGGATGTGAAAAGTGCCTTCCTGAACGGAGAGTTAGAAGAAGAAGTGTATCTGGAACAGCCGCCTGGCTTCATTGATCCAGAACTTGTAGATTTTGTGTATCTTCTCTTCAAATCTGTCTATGGCCTCAGGCAATCCCCAAGATGTTGGTATGAAACCCTATCCGTATTCTTAATTGAAAGTGGTTTTACTAGGGGAGTAATTGACAAAACATTGTTCTATAAGAATGTGAAGAATGATTTAATACTTGTTCAAGTCTATGTGGACGATATCATCTTCGGGTCATCGAATGAGCGCTTGTGCGAGAAATTTGCTAAGCTAATGCAAGACAAATACGAGATGAGCATGATGGGAGAGCTGTCCTTCTTCCTTGGATTACAGATCAGTCAGAGAAAAGATGGTATCTTTATCTGTCAATCCAAGTACGTCAGAGATTTACTCAAGAAGTATAATCTAGAAGATGCATCAGCAGCTAAGACTCCCATGGCAACAGCCACGAAGCTTGATGAAGACAAATCAGGTAAATCAGTTGACATCACAAGCTATCGAGGTATGATTGGCTCACTTCTCTATTTAACTGCAAGTAGACCCGATATAATGTTCGCGACTTGTTTATGTGCAAGATTCCAAGCGGATCATAGAGAATCACATCTCATAGCCGTCAAAAGAATTTTTAGGTATCTCAAGGGCACACCAAATCTAGGAATTTGGTACCCAAGAGATACAGGTTTTAATCTAATTGGCTATACGGATTCAGACTATGCAGGTTGCAGGATTGATAGGAAAAGCACATCTGGTGCTTGTCAATTTCTTGGTAGAAGATTGGTGTCCTGGCAAAGTAAAAAGCAACATACAGTATCTACTTCTACTGCTGAAGCTGAGTACATTGCTGCTGGAAGCTGTGTAGCTCAAATACTGTGGATGAGGAACCAATTGAAGGATTATGGCATGGAGCACAAGAAAATTCCAATTATGTGTGACAACACAAGTGCCATTGCCATAACCAACAATCCTGTAGATCACTCAAGAACCAAGCACATCGACATCAGGTATCACTTCATAAGAGAACATGTCGAGGAGGGGACTGTGGAGCTACATTTTGTGCCCACAATGCAACAAATTGCAGATATATTCACCAAACCTCTTGATGAAGTAACATTCAATAGGTTGGTTGGTGAATTGGGAATGCTTAACTCAAGTTAGTAAAGCCTTCTATCTGTAAAATCCATGGTTATGTTTGTATATGCAAGCTATTTAATCATTATGTGTTTAGACTTTAAAATGCCTAATTAATGATTATTATAGGGTGCATATAGTGTGATTTTGCATGAATTCAGTGTGTTTTAAGTGTCTTTTATAGCACAAATCTTTGAATTTATGCTTGTTAGATTGCATGAACATAGGGGGAGTTAAATTCATAATATGCTAAATATTGCATGATTTTTAGATGAATTTACCTGTGTTTTTCATGTAATTAGAGGCCTTAGAATTATCAAGGAATGTTTTAATTATGTCATATATTAAAATCCTTGAATTGATATTTATATTAATTTGACAAAATTAATTGTTGAGTTTTTCAAAGAAAAATTGTCAAATTAATCTAAGTATCTTCAAAATTTCGAGTTAATCACTATCTCGAAACTCATCTTGAAATTCTAGTTGAATTTCGATTTGAGCTTCCAGAGTGAAGTTTTGAAAATTCCAAGTCTGGGAAAAATTTCGAGTTAGCTTCTATCTCGAAATTTATCTCGAAATTCGACTTAAGGCTCGAATTTGAGTTACCAGTGTGCCTATTTCCTTATTCAAAATATTCCATATAATGTCTATCTTACAGGGGATATTTTTTGAAATGATCTGAGAGAATAACTTCGAGTTAAGTTAATAATTTCGAGTTATCCTCTATCTCGAAACTCAACTCGAATTTCGACT
This sequence comes from Kitagawia praeruptora, assembly GCA_037693485.1. Classification (NCBI taxonomy): domain Eukaryota; kingdom Viridiplantae; phylum Streptophyta; class Magnoliopsida; order Apiales; family Apiaceae; genus Kitagawia; species Kitagawia praeruptora. Next base: position 152,147,764 of record CM075344.1, on the reverse strand, counting down.
TGATGTTCGAGATAGAGTTCTCAGTGTCTAAGGGGATTTTTTCGAGTTAACTCCTAACTCGAAGTCTATCTCGAATTTATACTTAAATTTCGAGATAGGTTTCCCTAGTAATGTTGGTGGTTTGTGCTGTTTACATGGTCTTTAATAGATAAATGGTTCAAGTTTTTCGAGTTAACAACTATCTCGAACTCCATCTCGAAGTTCGACTTAAAATGTTCGAGATCGACTTCGAGATAGACTTCGAGATAGAATTTCGACTTGAGTTCTCCCTGTATGTACTTAGAGTTTTCATATTTTTTTACAGGGACACTTTAGTCATTTCACATTAATGTCTATATATACATCTCTAACTCGATCTATTCTTTTACTTTTACCTAATTCAGTTTTACAGCCGCACACATATACATACAGGCGATTTCATAGTTTCAACCATTGATTCGTGATTTTTGTGACTAATCTCCTACGGACAACGAATTAATGCCCATTTTTAGACTGCTATCACTTGTGTGTTACCATTAATCTCTGTTCTTGTGTGTTTGTGTCACGGTTCATCTTTCTTGAGATATATACACACGTATATACACACAAAAGTTCACAGATCTGTTCATACACGATTTCACACAAACACTTCACTGTTAAAGCAGATTTAATTAGTGGTTTGAAATTTGCCTTCCATTGACTGTTTATTGAAGCCCGTAGTTTAATTTCTCAAAAAGGGACTTTTGTGTTCTTGATAAATTAAAAGGGATATAACGGTTAATTCTTTAATTAATTGTTTTTCGAAAATTAAAATTAAAATTCACATTTGTTAAGGAAAAACATTTTAATTAAAATGGCTCACCAATTTTCACTTGCCAAAAACAATTTTTATAATATTTCTACGGAAATTGGTGATCAACTCCCGCGCTTTAAGTCTTGGATACGATTTCTCAATTTGTATTCCAAAGCTAGCGATGCTTTTACTGCTAAACCTACACTAGTACATGATGCTTTACAGCAATTATGGACTAGTGCGGTTTCTTTTGGGAGCAAATCAACCCCCTTTGGTTTCAGGTTTACCTTAGCGGGTCAGGAATATGAGGTGACTGAACAAATTGTCAACAAGGTTCTGGGATTCCCCATTAAAGATGCTTATGATTCAGAACCTACAGCTGCAGAACGCCTCAGTTTCTTTGAAGAAATAGGATGTTATCCTCCAACTGGCCGGATCACTGGAAACATCCAAAAACAATTTCTTCATGTGGAATGGAATTACTTTTTCGAGGCCATCACAAGATATTTTCGGGCACGAGAAAGCGATTACCATCAAATTTCCATTCCCATGCAAAACCTCGGAATTGCCCTAGCAAGAGAGCTGGATATAAATTATGGACGAATAGTTCTCTCTGAGATAGTGGCTGTGATGGGATCTCCTGCAAGCAGAGACCTCAACACCACAGATGTTGTCTGCTGGTTTCCTCGGTTCTTACAGATGCTCATAAATGCTTTAATACCGAAGGATGCTCTTGCTGTTAGACAGAGTTTTGCCAGAGGTCCAACATCTGCACCGCTAGGGATGGGCACTAAGTCACTTTCAACAATTGATAATCAGAATAAACATAATGGAAAACCGATGTCTATTCCTGATACCTTACAACAGTGGCTTACTTATGATGAGGGAGTTACCACCTTGATGGAATTCTCACAAGTTTCATCACATGCTCAGAATCGGTCTGCTCATGCTGAGGCATTTGAAGAGATTCCTGATGAGCAAAGCGGTGACGAACAAGGTAATGAATCAGGTAATCTCTCTCTACATTCTACTCATTCCTCTTCCTATGTTTCTGATTCCCAGACCCAAGAGACTGCTAGCCCGCAGGATCTATCCCAGGGTGAGAGCTATATTTCTAATTCTATATCACCCCAGTCACCGGAATCCAAACAGCCAGCACAAGTAAATGTAGGATATGATGAGGAGAGTGAACCCGAAGAGCAGCAACTCATTCGAAAGAAACCCAAAATTTCTCATGCTGCTACTTCTAAATCTCAGTCAAACCCTAGAGTGTCACACGCAACCACTCCACCTCACGAGAGTGGTTCACCCCTTGAACAATCTGCACATAGGGATTTTGATGATGATTATGTACCTTTTGAAGATACTGTTGCTTCAAGAGGACATGAAGCTTTAAAAGCTTCAGCCGTACCTTCACCGGTACGTACTGATGCTACAAAGAGGATCGGTTCTGATGTCGTACAAGAACACTTTGTAGCCTCTCAGCCTGAGATTCCAACTCAGGAACAAACAGCATTTGATCCCATAACTGCAAATTATATTGCTTATCCAGTTTCTGCAGGTACTGCTTCATATTTTGGATCAATTATTGAAGACATACACGAGCGTGAGACAGGGAGTGTGTGTGAGAGGTTAGGGAGAGAGGGACCTTCATTTTTAAGGCCCGAAACCGAGCGCCAAATACCAACAGAACGAGAATTAGAGCGAGGTCACCTAAACCAAACACCGTCCCTTAATACTGAAAATCTTGATACTCGTATGTCTTCTATGGAAAATCAAATAAAGCAGTTTGGGCAGACGATGGGGCAGTTAGGGATGAACGTTGGAAACAATCAAAGGGCCCTTGACGACTACGCAGCACGAATGGCAAGTCAAGCTACAGCTTTTAATGATTTGACAAACAAGGTAAATGACTTGGGCCATGCTGCTGGTGTCTTGGGAAACACTCTAAATGACAGGATGGGAGCAATGGAGCTTACAATGGATACTCTGGCTGTGGAGATCAGTAGAGTTATGTTCGCAATCAGAAGTTTTGTGCCCCCAGAGTGTTTCGCGCCGCAACAACCTCCCCCAGATGCTGGTACAGGTGGTGCTAGTGGAGCAGGACCCTATGGTTCTGGTTTTGAAGATTCTTACGCAGCTGGTGGATCTGGAGACCAGGGTGGAGTTCAGGATAACTCACCTAAGGGGGAGAGTATAAAGGAGACGAGACAGCAGGGAGTTCAAATCGAAGAAATTCAAGAACAAGCTGATCTTGTCAAAGAAATTGAGCCGTCTATTGATGAAGAGGCTCTGAGAAGGAAAAAGGGTAAGGCAATAGCGATTGAGCAAGATGAGCCATTCGTTGATCTGAGTCATCAAGAAAAAGTACAGGAGGTACTTGACTCAGATTCCGATATGGAAGACGCACCTTTGAAACATGCTATAAAGAGATCATTGAAGGATCAAGGTGGAGGTGCTGGAATGTCTTTCGGATTGCCTGAAGAAATTACTGTTGATGAGGAAACCCTTAAATCTCAAAAGTTAGCCTTGGAACAAGCTGAGTTCTTTAAAATGAAGGCAATGCAAGAACGTGCTGTATTTCTAGAAAAGAAAGTGGAGCTACAAGGGAAGCAGTACGATTATGAGCTTGCAAGGCTAGCTGATCCTCAGATTGATCTGGACAATAGAAGGATAGGGCAGAAGTGGGATGACGCAAGAAAGATATTGATGGGACCCTGTACAAAAGGAGATCATAACAAGGAGGCAGATGATCTGTTCTACAACCTAAATTTGCAGAATCCAATGGCTGCTGACTACATAAGTGCTTTAAAGAGATTAATTTCTAAAGTCAGGGTTGGATACAATTCAACGTAAAAGGAGTGGCAGGTTATTTTGTCTTTCACAGAAGGAGTCCCAATGTCTTTCATGTATGTGGATGACCAATTCATGACGAGAAGATCTGCATCAGAGTTGTTCTTGCTAGCAACAAAAATTCAATACTCTCATTCTGAGAATCTAAGCATTCTGTATAGGGATCACTTAATGCAGCTAGCAGAGGACAAGGGTCCAGAATTCTCAGCATATCCAAATGTTGTCCGGATGGTGGTTGACAGTAAAATGAAGAGGGTGAGTTTGGAGGAAAAGGACTTAATGGAACTTTCAGTGGAATCTCTTAAGGCCGTCTGTAGGCAAATGATGAGTAAGGGATTCGCTTCTGAGCTTAAAGATAAATCAGTGAAGATCATTGAAAGTGTCATACTCAAGAAGAGCAATGAGGTGTGGAAGTGTGATGTCATTGCTCCAAACCCTCTTGATAATGTGAAGATTGAACCAGAGCTGATAGAGAGGAATTGGAATATTCTTCAAGCAATGAAGAATGTTGATGAAGCTCTGAATCTTCCTTCTGGAGCACTTGAACAAGGAGAGATAAGGGAGGCAGTTGGTGTTCCAGGAAGAGACAGCGTATACTGGATACATTCTTTTGCTGATAATACAGCTGATGCCTTAGTATTCATAGATGCAGACCAGAAGCAAACACTCTTGCATATGAGTAGACAATGGCTGCAGCAGACTCAAGATGCTGCATTTCTGGAGAAAGTGTTATATGTGTTCAAATGGGAAGATGTGGAAGTTAAGTATGTGAAAGAAAAGCAGAGACTCGTGAGTTACCTGTCTGATGTAGTAGTGGAAAAGAAGCGAATGGAGCAAGATGCGGCTAGTGTCCACAATACTAACCGTGTCAAAGGCTATCCCAAAATGATCTATTGTCAGTTTAAAGCTGATAAAACTCATAGGAAACCTCGGCTTATAATGAAGAAATTTGAGGACATTCCAAAGATCAGGACTACTCAGGAGGTGGACAAACTCAGAAGGCTTTTCAAACATCCTTACCCAGAACCCAGGAACCCTCTAGAAATGGAAGCAGTAAGTTTGTTGAATACTAGGTGGACGCAACTTCATGATCCAGTATATAAGAAACAAAAGCAGCAGGAGGAGAAGCGCAGAAGGCAGAAAGAAGAAAAGGACCAAGCTGCTGAAACTAGGAAGAGGAAACGGAATTAGGGTTAAAGGTCAGAGTGGTGTGAACTTGAAGTTGGAAAAACTTCATGTCTTTCGGTTGCTTTAACTCACTTGAGGAAAATTCACCTTAGAGTGAATCCAATAAGGTGATATAAGTTTGACTAAAAGATATGAAATAATCCAGGTGATAGGAATCATTCAAATGATCTTTAATTCGAGGTTCGAATTCTGTTTCTAGTTTAAGTTCTTTGTATTGTTTTCAAGTACTTTTCAATTGTATATTTTTCAAGAATGTAATGTTAATTATCTTTTCTCGTCTCATTGTTTAGTTGAGTTATCCTTCATTAATTTGAATGTCATTGTTAGACAATCAAATTGGGGGAGATTGAAAGGCAGAGTGTATTAACTTGTAACACTATAACTGATATAACTCAATTAAAAGAAAAGATACTTAACCAGAAGACAATCAAGAACAAGAAGTCACAAGAAATCAACACTAAATGAAGACAAGGTAATTGATACAATTGAACATGTTAACTATGATCAAACCAAGAAGAAATCATTGAGAGAAGTTCAAGTCAAAGTTGTTCAGGCCTCAGTGATTTGAGAAATCGAGAATCAAGATCATAACTATCAGTATCAACAAGACCAATTGATTTCAAGTGAACAAGAAGGAAAGCAAATATTGGAAAGCCAAGTTACTAAGTGAATATGGTAATTTATTCAAGAAGCAGAAACACTATCAAGACTAGTCACTTATGAACCAGACCAGTGCATCAAGTGTCAGGACATTGATAGCAAGTTTATGTCAGTAATAAAGACCCATGTTCAAGAGCTTGCTGAAGAATAAAGAAGACATGAAGATATCACAAGCTCAAGATGTGCATTGAAGTTTCAAGTTGAAGACCAGAATATTTTCTAAGTACTAAATGTTCTGGATGGCCAAGTAGAATATTTCTAAGTAGAAGTTCGACTTAGAAATTTCGAGATGGCTAAGTAGAAATTCTCAAGTAGAAGTTCTACTTAGAGTGCAGCTTCAACATGACACATGGCATCTTCTGATTGGCAGATTTCCAAGCTTTCAAGATAAGGCAAGATTTATGTGGACATCATTGGGCCACGTACATCTTAGTCTTTGAAGACTACAGGACATAGATTACATGTAGTATAAATAGAAGCACTTGTGTGATGTTTTTAGTTAGTAAGCAATATTGAGAAAAACACAAGAAAAAGAGAGAGAGTATATTCACAGAGCTTAGAATCATTCACTTCTCTCTGAACTTCTGTTATACTTTGTAATGAATGTTGTAGCAACCTTTTCAAGTTATATATAAAGAAATATATTCCTTGAATCTGTGTGTTCATTTATTGCATCGTATTTATTGCTTCTCATAATCGAAAAGTTGTATTCACCCCCCCTCTACAACACATTTGGACCTAACAAAGACAGTTCGTCTTCATCCTCCGGGGAGGAGGAAACCGAAGATGTGGAGACTACTGCTCAACCTATGGCGGTCGTTGATCAAGCCGAGGAAGAAACTTCAGGTGAAGAGTCCGGCGAGGAAGAGGATTCAGGTGAGGAGGATTCGGGCGAGGAGAGCAGCGAGGAAGAATCCCCAGCTAAGTAGGATGGGTTCCCCGATGGCCTTGCACGGCCCTTATCTAGCCATTTGTGGCTTTATTTTATCATCTTTCAATCAATGTCCTTCGGGACTTAACTTTTATTCGTGTGTTGTAGCTTAATTTAAACCATGACCCTTCGGGGCGTTTTATTTATGCATCTGTTTCCTTTATTCTTATGCCTATTTACTTTCGGTACTTGATCTTTCTTGCACTCAACAGGTGCTTGGTACATAAACAAAACATAGAATCATAGAAAGGAAAACAGATTTGCATTAATAACTTGAAAGAGGGTTCAACCCTTACATAGATACTATGGTCCTACTCGGGGTACTAGTCCCTGGAATGGTTTCATCGAACCTTATTTCTATTTCTATCAATAAATAGCTGAAAGCCAAATCCTTACGAGGAAGGCTTATACATAATAAATCTTCAAGTTCAGAGCATGCCAAGTTCGGGGCACTTTATTCCCATCTAATGTCTCCAACTTGTATGATCCTCGTCCTAGCGTCTTTCTGACTCGGTACGGTCCTTCCCAGTTGGGGGCTAATTTCCCTTTCTGGCCAACTCCAGAAGCTTCGATCTTCCTGAGAACCAAGTCACCTTGCTGAAAGAACCTCTCCTTAACCCTGTGGTTATAATAGAAAGACGCTTTCTTTTGATGCTCCGCATTTCTGGCGTTTGCCTCGTCCCTGACTTCATCAATCAGATCTAGAGCGAGCCTCATGCCTTCTTCATTAGTCTCAGGTTCATATGCCTCAACTCGAGGTGATGCCTGCATGATTTCCAGCGGCACAACTGCCTCAGCTCCATAAGCTAGCAAAAACGGGGTTGCTCCGGTAGTTACCTTACAAGTAGTGCGATAAGCCCAGAGTATAGGTAGCAACTCATCCACCCAAGTGTTCCTCGAGCGTTCGACCCTTTTCTTTAATCCATCCAAGATGATTCGATTGGCCACCTCGGCCTGCCCATTCGCTTGTGGATGTGCTACTGAGGTAAAACGAAGCTCAATAGCATTTTCCTCACAATACTTCTTGAATTCCTCATTGTTAAACTTTGTCCCATTATCTGTCACAAGAATTCGCGGGATTCCATACCTACAAATTATGTTCTCCCAAAAGAACTGGGAAACTTGCTTGGTGGTTATCTTGGCTAAAGGCTTAGCCTCAATCCATTTAGTGAAGTAATCAATGGCGACAATCAGAAACTTCCTTTGTGCTGAAGCCATAGGGAAAGGACCAAGAATGTCCATCCCCCACATTGCAAATGGAATGGGAGAGCTGATGGAGGTTAATCTCTCAGGCGGCTGCCTTACAACAGGAGCGTGTTTTTGACATCTGTCACACTTCTTGACATAATCCTGGGCATCTGCCAGCATCTCTGGCCAATAGAATCCCATGCGGGTAATCTTGTGAGCTAGGGCTCTGCCCCCCAAGTGCTGCCCACAGATCCCTTCATGAACTTCTTCCAATGCTTCTCTTGCCTCTTGGGGCCTTAGGCACTTCAAGTACGGGATGACAAACGATCTCTTGTATAAGATGCCTTCAATCAAGGCATATCTCAATGCTCTCACCGACAATTTTCGTGCCTCCAAGGCATTGTCAGGGAGCCATCCAGTTTCTAGATGAGCTTTAATAGGATCTATCCAACAGCTTCCAATATCGATAGGTGCTACCAACTTAGAGTTGACGGTCGGGGCCTTCAAGACCTGGAAGTAAACACTACCTGCGTAATTCTCTATCTCAGAAGAAGCGAACTTAGAGAGGGCATCGGCCTTAACGTTCTCTTCCCGAGGAATGTGCTCCACATAGCACTCCTCAAACTGAGTCATAGCAGCTTTCACGACTCTGAGGTATTTTGCCATAGTTTCATCCTTGGCCTCAAACTCGCCATTCACTTGCGAGACTACCAGTCTCGAATCTCCACATACTTTGAGGTTCTTGACCCTCATGACTCTGGCCAATCCCAATCCAGCTATCAATGCTTCATACTCAGCTTCATTGTTGGTTGTTGGAAAGTCCAACTTCAAAGCGTATTCAACTGTGAACCCATCGGGGCTTTGCAAAACCAAACCTGCACCACTAGATTTTGTTTTTGATGCTCCATCAAAATAGAGCACCCAATACTCTTTCTGGTCAGCTATAAGTTCTTCATCTTTATCTTCGTTCTCAGGGGTGGTTATCATCTCCTGCCCCCAATACTCTTTCTGGTCAGCTATAAGTTCTTCATCTTTATCTTCGTTCTCAGGGGTGGTTATCATCTCCTGCCCCCCGACTTCTTGGTTGTCAATAGTGCATTCAACCACGAAGTCAGCCAATGCCTGAGCCTTGATGGCTGTCCGAGGCTTATACTTGATATCAAACTCTCCAAGTTCTATGGCCCATTTGATCAATCTTCCACTTGCTTTCAGACTGTACAATATGCTTCTCAACTGTTGGTCTGTCAAGACTTCGATTTTGTGAGCCTGGAAGTACGGTCTCAATTTCCTTGAGGCAGTGATCAATGCCAATGCAAACTTCTCAATGGAAGAGTAATTCAATTCCGCCCCATGTAGCACCTTACTCACATAGTAGATGGGTTTCTGAACCTTCTTTTCTTCTTTGACAAGAACAGCACTCAATGCTTGTTCGGATACCGCCAGGTATAGGTAGAGAATCTCTCCAGGGCTAGGTTTGGCCAACAATGGGGCTTCAGCCATGTATTTCTTCAACTGTTCAAAGGCCTCTTGGCTCTCTGTGGTCCACTCAAAATTTTTCACCTTTTTTAATGCCTGAAAGAAAGGCAAGCATTTGTCACCAGACTTGGAGATGAATCTTCCTAAGGCCGCAACTCGGCCAGTTAATTTCTGTACATCTCGTATTGAGCGGGGTGACTCCATATCCAGGATAGCCTTAATCTTATCCGGGTTGGCCTCTATGCCTCTCTTGGAAACCATCAGCCCCAAAAATTTTCCCGATCCAACACCAAAAGCACACTTGGCTGGATTTAGCATCATCTTATGGTGCCTTAGCACTTCAAATGCCTCTCTGAGGTGCCTTATGTGATCTGCCTTGAGTAGGCTCTTGACTAACATGTCATCAACATAGACCTCCATGGTTTTTCCAATTAAATGGGCAAATATCTTATTCACCAACCGTTGGTAAGTAGCCCCTGCATTCTTTAACCCAAAAGCCATAACAAGATAGCAGAAGACACCAAAATCAGTTATGAAAGATACCTTAGGAATGTCGTCCTTGTGCATCTTAATCTGATTGTATCCGCTGAAACCATCCATAAAACTTAACATCTCGTGTCCAGCTGTAGCATCTATTAGGGTGTCAATCCTTGGTAGAGGGAAACAATCCTTTGGGCATGCATCGTTCAAATCTGTGAAGTCGATGCACATTCTCCACTTTCCATTCGCTTTCTTGACCATGACGGGATTAGCCAACCATTCAGGGAACTGAATCTCCTCAATAAACCCAGCTTCCAAAAGCTTATCAACTTCCTGCTTAATGGCCTCTTGCCTTTCAGGAGCAAAATTCCTCTTTTTCTGCTTTATTTTCTTCCGTTCAGGATCGACGTTCAACCGATGAGTTATAAGTTGGGGTTCAATCCCTGGCATGTCCGCTGCTGTCCAAGCAAACACATCGCTATTCTCTTGCAAGAACGCTGTCAATTCGCCCTTCAGGGGTTCCTTCAGAGATGCTCCTATGTATGTAACCTTTTCCGGGTCGCCCAGCTCTAGAGGGACAGGTATTAAATCCTCTGCTGGCTTTCCTCGCTGTTCATCATCACTACGGACATCCATGTCTTCAATCGGGAGTACCTGCCCCCCGACTCCATCAGCTCTTAGGGCGGATACATAACAACTTCTTGCCATCTTCTGGTCGCCTTTTTGTTCTCCGACCCCGTTTCGGGTTGGAAACTTAATCTTCATGTGATATGTTGAGGCAACAGCCTTGAACGCATGAAGTCCAGTCCTTCCCAGGATTGCGTTATAAGTCGAGGCTGCCTTAATTACCAGAAAATTTAGCATTTGAGTAGCTTCCTTAGGTTCCTGCCCGATTGTCATGGGTAACTGAATAGTACCCTCGACCTTGGACTCAACCCCATTGAATCCATAAATGGGCATGTTAGTCGGAGTCAGCTGAGAATCGGTATATCCCATCTTCACAAAAGCATCATGAAACAGAATGTCAACAGAAGCTCCATTGTCTATCAAGACTCGTTTTACTTCCGAGTTCCCAATCACAGGGGTTATAACTAATGGGTCATCATGGGGGAATTTCACCCCTTCCAGATCAGAGTCATCAAAACCAATCACGATTTCTGTTCTAGCACGCTTCGGGGCCTCTCCCACAATATGCATCACTTCCCTTGCGTATGCCTTTCGAGAATTGCGGGTTGTACCGGCCGCTGTCGGGCCTCCCCAGATCATGTTGATAACTGGCCCTCGGGGCTGCGTGTTACGGTCACGATCGTTATCCCTTCTGTCATTGTTTCTCCTGTTGTAATCCCCTCTTTGGGTTCCATGATCTCCACCCTTTGTGAAATTACTCAGCTTTCCTTTACGGATCAAGAATTCAATCTCGTCCTTCAACTGTCCGCAATCATCCGTGTCATGTCCCACGTCTCGGTGGAACCTACAGTATTGATCCTTGTTTCTCTTTGCGGGGTCACCCCTGAGTGGCTTCGGCCATCGGAAGTCTTTATCCTTCTCGATTTCTAACAAGATTTGGCTCCTAGGAGCATTCAACCTTGCATAGTCAGAAAATCTTGGTCCCACACTCTTCTTTGATGTTGACTCAGAATCTTTGCTAGTACGGGGATATTTGTCCCTAGCATCATACTCTTGGTCTTGCTTTCGCTTCTTCGTTTCATTATTACCCTTGCCATTATTTATCACGACATCCTTCATGGTGCTGTCCTCGGCCTTGATATACTTACTAGCTCTTCGTTGGAGCTCAGCCATATTCTCGGGTGGGTGCTTTGCCAATGACCTTTTAAAGTAAAGATCAGTGGTGCCGTGCTCCAGGGCTACCATGGCCACCTTGTTCTCTAAATCAGTAATATTTAATGTCTCCTTGGTGAACCTCTTAAGATAATCTCTCAGATTCTCATTCTTCCCTTGTACCACATACATGAGAGATGCAGAACTTTTCTCATGAACTCTCCCGCTGATAAATTGACTAACAAAAGCATCACTTAACTCCTTAAAGGAGCCAATTGAGTTTGCAGGAAGTCGACTATACCATCTTTGAGCCATGCCCGACAAGGTTTGAGGGAACGCCCTACACTTCAAGGCGTCACTTGCAGGCTGTAGTAATAGTGCGTTCGAGAATGTCCTAACATGATTCGCGGGATCACCCGTTCCATCGTAAGCCTTAATTGTCGGCATCTTGAACTTCCTTGATATGTGGGCATTCATCACCTCCTCGGTGAATGGGGGCGTGGGATCATCAGGATCCCCAAGTGGCATCAGATCCTTGGGGTTGCTCTTAGGGGTTTCCACCCTTGTAGTTCTTCCAGTTGGGGCGGTATCCCTTCTTTGTCTTCTTGAAGGCCTCTCCAGATCTATAAAGGGAATCGGTCCTGACGTGGGAGGTGGCAAAGTCTGATTTGATCTGGCTTGCTCCCTGGCCATACCTTCCTTTAATCTTAAGATCTCGGCTTCATAAGCCTTAATCCTCTCAGTAGCTGTTGAAGGGAGTCCATCATGAGTAGTTCGAGTTCTCCCCATAGGTTCTTTACTTGCACGCCGCCTCCTTGGAGCTTCATCACGCTCGTAATCATCGTCAGAAGATGATTCATCCGTATAAGGACCAGAAAAATCGCGATAATCTCGATCTCGAATATACAGGGCATGACCACTTGGTCCAGCTCCGTAGTTAGGCATCCCGTACATTGGACTGGTGCTTATGGGGAGATCCGTGGTGTGGATCTGAACCCCTCGCGTAGGGTTGTTGGGGTCTACAATCAAGGAAGAAATCCCCGCCTGGAGGGGGTTTGTCCCTGGAATTGTGTGGACGATCGGAGGTAGCGTACTCTCAACATGGGTAGTCGTACCTAGGGGTTGAGAAACTTGATACGGAACGATAGTCCCGGATGTCAGAGGTACTTGCTCAGATGTCAGAAGTACTTGTTCAGTAAGGGGCGGAGCAGAGCTAAGAGGTAGAGCCTCGGTAGCGATTGGCTCTGTAGTGTTTGGTGCAGTTCTTCGTGTTTGAACCATGGTTGATGTCTTCTTCCCACAGACGACGCCAAATATTGTGGAATAAAAACTAGGTTATGATTATGACGGCTAGGGTTTATGAGCTTCGAGCTTCAATGGCTGCTTCTGCGTTCGAGACTAAGCGGTCCTCACAGAATGCCTACGTATCTCTGTATTAGAGAATCAAGCCAAGAAAACGTAGTTCTGAGTTGAGGGGTCAGACCCTTTATATAGGCTGAGAAACCCTAAAATCGTAGTAGGGTTAGGTGACTTGGTGGGCAAGTCACAGCCTTGAGGAAGGTTCTAGACCCCTTCCTTGTAGGAGTCAGTTTCCATGTTGGAATATGTATCTTGGAGGCTAAGTCAGGCAAGAGTAATATCCTTGTTTGACTCTTATTTGCTGAGCTGTTTATTACCCCTTATATTAATTACGAAACTAATATTATAAATAGGGATTGGGCCCATCTGGTGGGCCCCACGTTTGGACCACTCCGGGTCTAATTAATGTCATATTAAATGTGTCTTTTGGGCTTACTTTTAGCCCATATCAGTTAGGCATGTTTTCCAATTTTTTTTGATTTTTCCTAAATATATATTTGTAAATAATATTAAAAAAGTTATAATAAAATTTTCAATTAAAATTGTATTTTTTTTTAATTTAAAAATACAATTTTAATTAAATTTAGGTGTTCAACAATTAACTTTTGGGTTCAATGTTTCCATTTTGGGTTTTAGAAATATTCGGAATAACGAATAAAACGTATACGAACTTAGGGTTTAGGGTTTGGGGTTTAGGAACAACCCTAAACCCTAGACCCTAAACCCTAATGTATCCTGATTTTTAAACGCGTTAGCGTTTAAAAATCAGGCCGCCGGATCAATTTTTTAAATTAAAATTTTTAAATTTTTAATATACAATTTTAATTAAATTTATTGGTTCAACAATTAATTTTTGGGATTCAACATTTCCATTTTGGGTTTTAGAAATATCAAAAAAACGAATAAAAGGTATATATTTAGGAGAAAAAGCAAAAAAGAAAAAAAAACACATCAAACGCCACATAAAGTGGCGTTCACTTTTAAAAACAAAGGCTAAACTTGCGTTTTCAAGCAATAAAAAAAAAAAAATATCAGCCCCTTCTAACGCTACACGCATCAGCGTTAGCAAGAAGAAAAAAATAAAAAATAAAAACGCTACTTTATACTATGTTTTGGAGTGATATTTGGGGCCAAGTTGTTTTTGAGTTGTGATATTTGAAGTCACTTCTCTTCTTTATATTGTGATAGATAGGGCCAACACCCTCGTATAAATGAGCTAAGATTCAAAATTGGATAATGACTGAAGGAAAAATTTAGAAAGTGATATAAGAAAGTAGCGGAACTAAGGATGTGTTTGGATGGATAGATGTATCATGGATAGATTATTGATTGATATTTTCGGAATTAAATTACGAGTTGCATTTGTCATTTTCGGAGAAGACGAATTTTTGCTCCTATGCGAATGGTGAATTATTCAATAATGATATCAAAACAAATTTGTGATGAGCTATTTACGTTAAATTTGGGATTGTGATGAACTATATTTAATTACATTAAATTTGTGTGACTTAAAATTTATTGGGCAATCCGCCCAAAAAAAAATAAATTATTGGGCAATAATATGACTTTGAAACTTTTGGAAACGTCGAATTAAGATGAACTTAAATATTTGTCAAAGTTAGATAGGTATCATTATTCAATTATATTAAATAGTGCATAAATATTTTTAAATAAAAATGATTATATTTATTAATATAAAATTAAATTATAATATTTTTATGTAAAATAAATTATATATTTCATGTAAAATAAATATATTTAATAATAAAAAAACTAAATTATCTCTTACATTTAATGACATTTTGATTAAATAACGTTTAGGGATTGCAATGTAAATATACAAGGATTTACAGGGGTTGCAATGCAAATGTACAAGGATATATATTTTAGAAGCTTGCTATGCAAATGTACAAGTTGCAATGCAACAATAAAAACAAAGAGATCACTTATCATTTGTCAATATCAATACTTGCGGACATACATGCTTGACTTGGGAGTACACAACACTAATTGATGCTTGTATTATTACTCCCTCCGTCCGGTAAAGGATGACACGGTCAAATTTGCACAAATTTTAAGAAAATTGAGTTTAATTTGTTAGGTGACAATATTTGATTGGTTAATTGTGAAAGTGGGTGTATAGAAAATGGGTTAGGTGAGAAAATAGTGGGTGTAATAGTGTTTATTGAATAAAAAGATAGTACTCCCTCTGGTCCGTTTTATAGGACGTTTGAGGGAGAAAATTTTGGTCCATATTATAGGGCGTTAATGTAAACGAGGTTGATTGTTATCCTAGAAACTGTAAATATGCATAGATGCTCGAGCTGCCAGCCACACTTCTCTTTCTCATTAAATTCACAATACTTTAATTTATTAATTCCATTATACTTTTCTTGGGAAAATTAATTCTTTGGTCCCTAAACTTTGGGCCGTTTTTGGTCTACGTCCCTAAACTAAAAAAGTCAATCTTTCGATCCTTTAACTTTCAATTTTTCTGATTAAGGTCCCTCCGTCCAAATAAGGCTAACACCGTTAGTGGATAAAATTCGAAAAAAAAAATTAAAAATTCAGAAATATTTAATAAAATTCAGAAAAATTCGAAAAAAAAATTAAAAATTCAGAAATATTTCATAAAATTTCAGAAAAATTATATGAATTAAAGTAAAGAATTCTGAAAAATTATAAAATTAAAATGGGTATCGATTTATACGCATATAAATTGAATGGGTATGTTCATTTTTAAATTTAATTAAATTTTAATCATTCGAAAATATTCATTTTTTTACAAAATTTTTCTGAAAATTTCATATAATTTTAATTTTATAATTTTTCAAAATTCTTTACTTTAATTCATATAATTTTTCTGAAATTTTATGAAATATTTCTGAATTTTTTTTAAAAAAATCGAATTTTATGAAATATTTCTGATTTTTTAATTTTTTTTTTCGAATTTTATCCACTAACGGCGTTAGCCTTATTTGGACGGAGGGATCTTAATCAGAAAAATTGAAAGTTAAGGGATCGAAAGATTGACTTTTTTAGTTTAGGGACCTAGACAAAAAACGGCCCAAAGTTTAGGGACGAAAGAATTAATATTCTGTTTTTTTAACTCTTACATATAATTATTAATAAAAATTTATATTTTATTAAAACATTTCTTTCGAAACAATTTTAAATTTTCTTTGCATAGAACTATGTAATTATATATCAAATGAGAAAGACAAAAGAGATTGATTGAAAGAATTCAAATGAAATCTAGTAGAATTTTTAAATAGAATGTTAAACATTTGGTTTCAAATATTACAAAAATAATCCTGTAAACTTTTGTAAGATATAGCTATCAAAAAATGTTGATTAGCAATTTAACAAGATGCACAATAAGAATAATTTTTAATTATCCAACAAATTTTAAAGCTATTTCATTTACAACAAATTATTCACTCTGTTTGTAAAAGAATTGACATTTAAAATTATGGTACAAGTTTTTTTTAAAAGGTTTGACTACACAGATAGAATAAAAATATTAATTATATATTTTAATTTATAAAAATAAAATTTTAAAATGCATTCTTCATCCCACCCATTTTATCACCAATCAGATTTTCATTTTTTATTTAATCATATCAAACAAATTCATAATTACCAAAAATATGTACTATTTTTCAAATAAATTAACATAATCAACACTTGATTTACATAAAAAAGAAATGAAATTTTAATCTTAAGTTTGGAGATTTTTTTTATGTAATTAAGATTCAGCATATAAAAAAAATGGATGTCATGTAAAAAAACAAAAACAATGCAAGTCAATAATCATTTACTCGGGAAGTAGTAGTAGAGTACTATAATCCTGTTAATTACATCTTTCAATTTTCCAAGATGAGAATTAAAGAGATAAGAATAGAAGTTACAAATATCTTAATATGTGTGTAATGACTGCCAACGACTTAAAAAACGGACCAGAGGGAGTATAAAATAGAGAAGTAGTGTGTGTAATAGTGAAAAGTAGTGTTAAAAAATAGTAAGTATAGTAGGTTCAATTCATTCATTTTGGGACGTCCCAAAAAGGAATAAGGGTCTTATAAAATGGGACGGAGGGAGTAATAAATATCGGCGTTTCCGGATGGGTCTCCTTTAACTAAGCCTGTTTCGAAGGCAGTATGGGATGTAATTAGGGTGCATGTCACAGCGGCATGGGCATGCTAGACTGGGCATGCCATGACGGCATGCCTTTTCATGATTTAGCATGCTTTTTTATTAATTTTTCATTATTATTTTTATATTATTATTAATATTTATAAATAATAAATATAATTTTAATATATATGTCATAATCTATAGATGAGTAGAGTTTTAAAGCTGGACCAAAATATTATAGTTATATTCATATGTAATAAAAGAATTAAAGTCCAATTGACAATTAGGCAATTAGGCATTAGTCTAATAACTAATTTCTCAATGAAGAAATTGTTGATGTCCAGGTTGAAGATCTAAGTTCAACTATTGGACTTAATGGAAGATTTTTTTGATTTTGATACTTTTGAGCAATATAATGTGCAAGTCATTTCGGGACATGTTAACGCAGAAGATGAAAATTGGAGTGTTGAAGCACTTTTCAGTGAATATATTAGATAAGCTACTAATGTAAGTTAGTATTATAACGGTGTTCTAATATTAGTATCAACTGATTTTGGTTATATTTTTAAGTTCGGTCTATTGTTAGTATTGCAATTTAATTTTTATTATATTCGATCAAGAATGGCATGCCATTTGGGCATGCCTTTTGACAAAAAGCATGCCTATAGGCATGCGTCTCAAAAGTCTCGTGACAGGTACCCTAGATGTAATGGAAAAAGGAACAATTCAAGACATTGAGAAGAGATATTTTGGGGTCGGTTATACCTCTCAATATCACGACGAAGATATATCACGAGATGGTTCGAGTTTGACTTCATATAGCTTTATTGGCCTTTTCACCATCACAGCATTCCTAACACTACTTGCATTAGGTTGTTCCGAATGCTCGTTTGCTATTCAAGATGTCATAGCCATAAGGTTACCAATAGTTCCAGAGTTCATTATGTTGAAATGACTCGTTATGTCCCCCTGAAATTGACCAAAAAGTTTTCGAGATTGAAATTTTAGGCCAAGAAGAAAGCAACCAATAAGTAAAATATAATATAATTGAAATATCGAATTAATAGGATTTATAGTTATTAGAGATGTAAGTAAAATATAATATAATTCTATGTTTTTGGTGTATTATTTCCATTTTCTTTTTGTGTTATTGTACTTATTGTGTTATATATATCTATTATTATATAAAAGCTGAAACATTAAAAATTTGGTTGGTCAGTACCTATTGATTTTACTATTTATCTTAACTTAATTACAAATAAAACTCATCCTACTAACTAATCAATTTCCTTTTTCAAATTAAACATATTATCTATTTTATAGGCCCATGTAAGGCAAAACCTTCTTAATTGGGAGAAGTGAGAGACCATCCAATTAGTCATTATTACAATCTGATCAGATGTTGGTAAATGATGACAATTTAATTTAAAAAGAAATACAATCATACCTTATTTATAGTATCAACGGCAAAGTAGGTAAACGGAGGACAACAAAAATGCTCTGTTCTCTCTCTAAACATTTTAACCAACCTAAACACTTTTTCTCAACTCTTATCGGAAACAACCTTAAACCACATCGTTGACCGCCTATTTCTGCCCAAATTTCTTTAAATCTTGCTGTTCTTTTTCCATATTCTTGTTTCTCTCAATCTTTTTTATCAGATCCTCTCTATTTCAGGCTCGATCTGTGTGACTGGTTTTCTCCGTTGGGATCTCGAAACTCGGAACATTCCGGTTCTATGGACTCTGAAGAATTTTCTGCTCTAATAGGCCACAACTATGGAGCCCCTGCTCATTTCTTGCAACATCAGATGCGTATTGATAATGAATCCTGGAACTCGATGGAGGTAATGGGTGAACCACTGCCTCTTGAAGCACAGGCTAGTATGAGGGAACAAATGAACCTCATTTTAAATGAATGCTCTATCCAACATACACTACGCCATAGATGGCCTTCGGCAACACCTCAAAATTATTGCCAAAGGTCCAAAAACTGTTGCCGTAGCCTAAAAAATCTCTACGGCAACACTTTTCGGGTGTTAGCTTTTTCGATGTTGGCGTAGGGTCAATAGCAACACTTTTACACCTACAGCAACATGATAAAATGTGTTGCCGTAGGATACACATTTGGTGTAAATGGCCACTGACACGTGGCAGGACCCCACTGACACGTGGCAGGACCCCATTGACACGTGGCAGGACCCACTAACACGTGGCTGACACGTGGCAGGACCCACTGACACGTGGCAGGACCCACTGATAGGTGGGGCCCACTGACAGAATGTGGGACCAACTGACTGGTGGCAACACTTTGTCATAGCTATTGCAACACCTTATTAGCCTATTACAACATTTACCATATAATACTGCAACATTATATTAAAGCTACTGCAACACCTTTTTAATGCAAAATAAAAATGTTCATTTTATACATATGCTTTTCCAGTACATTAGTACTAACAACCTGTTTTCAGTTCAACCCCAACATACCAACATAATTCAGTACATATGATCAACATCACAAAATACCATAACTAGCTAGTACCTAAATATCATAAACATCAAATACTAACTAAGATCATAACTTAGATATCTAACTAAAAGCTAGTGCGTCCGATGATTGGCCTACCATCTTCATTGTCACTAGAAATGGTCTTGAACCATATTCACCTTTGTATCCACTTCAACTTGAACCTTCAATTTAATCAACTTTGCTTTGTCCTGCTTTTCTTGTTAACCTCCGTTTATAAGTGTTTGTTGGAGTACAAAACCATACACTTCCAGGTACATGGCCACTCGACCACCATCGAAAAACATAACAAATGTGATACTTCTGTAAATTCCCAACCACCTGCAAATAAAGGAGCTGAGTAGGATTATACTAGCTGGCATTTGAAGATCAAAAACATAAACAATTAAAAGATACAGAAAACTCACATATAAACTAGTGAAATTTTTCGACAAGAGGCGGCAAATATTTTAAACACAAATTCTCAACAAAATTGTCGGCAAATTAATAATAATTGTAACAAAATCTCTGTTAAGAATTAATGAACAAAGTCTTATATATACAAACACATATCACATTCTTTATATGTAGCTGACCCATTATATTTTTTTTACCCAAATTGTTACAAAAAAGAATCTAGCATAGTAAAGGAATAAACACAATCAATATTAAGTTGATATACCAACTTCAGAATATATACAGAAAGATACTCTTTTTTTTCATGATTGGAGATAATAGACTGAAGTTTAACATTCAGGATTTCAAGTAGACTTTAACTCACATAGTTCTGTGAGCACAAATGCAAATGTTTAAGTGGGTGTGTCAATGTGTGGGTTTACAGAACAATACCTGATCCAAGGTCAATGAGAAGGAGGCAGGGAGGGGGAGCGAGAGAGGGGGAGGGGGGCTAGCAAGAGAGAGAGAGAGAGTATCAGATACAAGAATCTATGTCCTTCGATATGTTTTACAATTTAATAAAAGTAAAAATGACGAATGCTTTCTGATTACCTGGAATTCCTCATAAGGACTCATAAAAGGGTTGTGATAGTCCAAAGCAACCACAAGTCCGATAGACACCTATATGCAAAACATTAAGTAATAAGTGCAGAGTTATTGAACTTGCGATATGTTACCGATTCTTCAGTTTGCTCTTAGGAAACGTCATTGGATCCTTTTACTCGTTCGAGAATTCCCTCCCGTTTTATACAGATTATGTCATTTAAGAAGCTGGAAGTTGTTAAAATTGTCCAGTCTCTATAATTATGGTTCATTGGTGGCATGCTGATACTCCAGCAAGAGGGGGAAGGGGAAAGCTTACTCACTTATTTCGTTTGATGTATTATCAGCAGAAAATCTGAAATATCATTCAATAAAATTGGGGAGAAAGTGGATATGTATAACGTTATCCATTTATTGATTCTTAATAATAAAAATATACTCCCCTCTAATTTTGGGATTGGGTGAAAAGAATAATAATAAACGAAGAGACCTTGAGAAACATCTACTGGTTTGAATAACTAAAAACACGGAATAACACAAAATCATGAACTGTACCTGTCTATCTTTCATATGGTACAAAAAAGATCCCCCATCATTTCTGAACAGTGAAATGATGCTTTCTGCAACTTGCTCAAAATAAACAATTCTAATGCAAGTGAAAACTCACAAACAAATATAGGAGACAGACTCATTAATGCTTTAATTAAGAATTCAGGTCAGGCTTAACTTGGTAATTTAAAATGTACAAGAAAGGTTCACTAGTTATACTATGAATCTGCAGAGAGAGAAGCATTTACATATTGCATGAAGGAATATATATAGAAAGTATTAATTAGGCAGCTTAGAAGTTCTCACAATGGCTACAAGCTTCTTTACAATTCATAAAATACAATACATAGCAGTATAATTTCTGCAAAAAAAAGAATGTATCAAATAGGTAAATGCAGACAGTTTTAACTTAAAAATATATATATATATATATATATATATATATATAACAAAACACCAAGTTATGATGTATTCTTACCTCTTTAATTCCAAGAGCATAAGTTTGATGTTGTGCCTGTCTCTTTTCTCTCAAGTTGTACTTGCTAATTATTTTCTGCATGAAAGAAAAAGAATAAGTAATCACAAAAATTAGCTTAGTAGAAAAAAAAAGTTATGGTGTTTGCAGATTTTTAGTCTGTAAAAGACTATTTGCAGACCTCTGACAGTGACCCGCGACATCCTTCAGCAAGAAGATTTACACGCCCTGTAATTTAAATTACCATTATTAAACTTATAAAACTCATTTAGTCACTTTCTGAAGAACAATATACACACTGTGTCAATTTCATGACAATATTTGAATATAATGCAGCATTAGGTGCAATTGTGAATCTTTTCGCTACTTCAAGTACATTATTTAACTTCTTAGTCCTCACCTGAGCCCAGATATCCCTATTGCGCGCGGCAAATTTGTGGCATAGTTCTTTAGCCTTTTAGAACAATTTTTTATTATTGACTTTAGAAGCATGTTGATTCATGCCATAGACATGGCATTTCTTTTACACTAAGTAAAAGAGAATTTAAGAAGACAAAAAAAACAAATTCCCTTGCATTGATGCAAGGATATTGGAAGAGTTTCAAAGGAGCAACGCCAATAATCTGTGCAACCCACCACAGAGATGGCTATGATGGAAAAATAAACAGAGTTAGAGAACCCACCTTTTAATTCAACACCTCGCTGAAATGTATCTTTCCTAGAGCCATCCTTGCCGATTCCCATGTCATTAGTCGCAATTCCAATAACATTGTTATTTGCATCATATAAAACCTAAGTATTATATAGCCTATTAATGTAAGGAAGTGCATATCTAAAACGAAAACATTCAATACAAATGAATAGATACCTCGCTAGCAGCAAACCCTGGATAAATTTCTACTCCTAATTATTCAGCCTTTAGCCCTAACCAGCACACTAGCTGACTCAAACTGCATCACATGTCAATTATGGTAGACATAAAGAACTTACAATTGTATTCTTTTAAGTAAAAGTACGTTATTGTGAGGCCACTGAATCTTGGAGAGTACCTTTTAGAAGAAGTGCAGCAAGAACTTCTCCTAATTACAAAAACAATGTAAACAAAAAATCCAAATTGAATAAAAACAAATAGTATAAATCAAACTAAAAATGAGAGGGGGTAGTACCTAAAACTTAGAGCTGAATCAAAGAAGCTCTGAATTGTAGTTGAATCACCTGAACCAAATCCCCAAATAATTTTATGCACAAATATTTTCAAATCGAACCTATAACTTATAACTTATATACAACTTACACATACATGGATTCTCGAACTGAATACTTACATACATGGATTCTCGAATTGAACATACAACTTATAACTCTTGGTTAACAAATTGAATAAATCAAACTTATTATCCCCAAACGAACATACATATAACACATCCATATATCGAACATGCAAATGAAAGTCCTAGTCGGGAGAGAGTGAGGGAGAGAGAGAGAGAGAGAGAGGATAATACTGATAAAAAGCCTTGAAATGAAGAGAGAATGATGAAGCGCTCAATTGAAATCCGAATTGTCGCCCACAAATTGAAACCTTAACCAAATTTACTGGAAGCCCTCAATTGAAATCAAAAATAAAACCCTATTGTAGCCAAAACGTTGATTCAAACCTAAATCGAAGTTTGAACCCCTAAATCAATCCATAAATTGAAAGCTTGAAAGAGGGAGAGAGAGAGGGATAGAGAGAGAGAGGGAGAGAGAGAGAGAAAGACGGAGAAAGAGACGGAGGGAGAGAAAGATAGGGAGAGAGATGTAGAGAGGGAGAGATAGAATGATAAAGAGAGGGGTAGACAATAATTTGTTAAAATTTGGGGAAAGGGGGAGGCGGTAGATTTTGCCGCTCACTGACTGTTTTTTTTTCTTTTCTTTTGTACATGCTTTTAATTGTTTCATCAACTGAATTTTTTAAAACCTTTTTCTAAACAAAATATTTCAATTTTAGATTATTCAAAAAATTATAATTTTTATTCCTACTAATATTTTTGATTTAATAAATAAATTCAGTTCACAATTTTTTTAATGTTTTATGTAAAATGTTATTTATTTTTAATTTAAAATATTAATATTTTTATGTAAAATGTTTTATGTTAATTATTTTCAATTTTAAAAAAAAAATAAAAAAATTAGTCATGCGGGCCCCACTGCCACATCAGCCACCACGTCAGCAAGGGGTGGGACCTACTACCACATCATCTACCACGTCAACATGCCACGTCAACAAGAGGTGGGTCCCACTGCCATGTCAACATGCCACGTCAACAGGAGTGGGTCCCACCTACCACGTCAGCAGGGGCACACTGCCACGTCAGCAAAATCCAGTTAGTAGTATGGGGTCCACTGCCACGTCGGCGCATAGTCAGCATTGCCCAGTAAGCACTATAATATAAAATAAAAAAGAAAAATAAATACATGATAGTGTAATACATTATAAAACATCTACGACAACACTTTTCATGTCTACGCTAACACAAATACCAGGTGTTGTAGTAGGTCAGGATGAAAATAGCTACGGCATCACTTTTTCAAACGGCAACACCTTGCAAAAGTGTTGTGTAAAGTCATCTATGGCGTAGTGATACTACTGGACCGGAAGTGGAGAATTCTAGTCATGGCTCACATCAGTCTCCACCAGAGGTAACTTCTCAAAATCAAGTACCAAATTCTGTTCAACTGAAGAATGTTGTCCCTTCTGTTTTGAATTGTGAAGGAGGTGAAGGGAGTAAAATCAAAGAATCTCCACAAAAAACAATTACTTAGAGCAACATTGTTGCGAAGAATGTTGTTTCGAGTGACCCCTCTATTGGGGATGCTGCTATTAGCTATAATGAGGATGGCACAGCTACAGTTAGATTTTCAAATGAATTTTTTGATAAGGCACAAAAACAATGGGATACAAGTTTAATTGGATACTTCATTGGTGGCTCGTTTGCCTTTAAGTACATTAGAGAACAAGCTCAGAGATTTTGGAAAAATCGTGGATTAACAGGTGTTTACTATAACACCAAGGGCTACTATATATTTAGATTTGGTACTATAGAGGAAAAAAACAGAGCCCTTAGTTTGAACACTATTCAGATAGGAGGAAAAACCATGTTTCTCAAACCTTGGATTGAAGGAACTAAGTTTAAACGAAATAATATTGACAAGGTTCCATGTTGGATACGGCTTATCGATATCCCAGAAATCTTTTGGTTTAAGGAGGGCCTAAGTTCAATTGCTAGTACTGTTGGAAGGCCTTTGAAATTTGATGCGATTACAGCTAAATTTGAGCCATTGAAATATGCAGGTGTCCAAGTAGAATTAGCTTATTCTTCTCCGAGACCGGATTATGTTCGTGTGCCTATGCCAAACACAAATGATGAAGTAAAGATTGAAATCCAGTATGGTGAATTACCCTACTCCTGCAACATTTGTAATGCTTTTGGACACTCTTTGTCTAGGTGCTTTAATAATCCGGAAAGAGTGGTGAAAAAACAAAAAACTACTCACGAGCATAGAAACACAACCCAAGAACAAACACCATCACATGTTTCTGAATCAAGAGTCTTGGAAAATGCTATGGTCCTGTACGCCACTCCGGTAGTTCATGAGGTGGATCCGGTAGTTCAAAAGGAGAACGGGGAAGATACATGTAACATTGATGAACCGGAATCAGGGGAGTTTGTGCCCCCAATTACCCTGGGTAATTCTTTTCAATCTCTGCTTACCTATGAGGTAGGAACTGAGTTAGTTGAAGAAGATACTCAACCTCCCGATTTTATTATTGATTTGAGGAACATTGATGCTCCAGCCTCAACTTCCACTAACCTAGTTACAGATGGTTTATCTCTTAACTATTCTCGGGGAAAGAATTCAACGGGAATTTCCAGGTCGAAGAAAAACATGATGGATGATGATGGGTTTATACCTGTCATCAACAAGAGAAGTTTGCGTGTGGCTGGTAAGTCAGCTAGACCTTACAATTATAAATGAATTTCGCCTCATGGAATGTTCGGGGCTTGAATAAAAGCACCCATCAAAAGGAGCTTCTGCATTTTATTTCTAGCAATCAAATTTCGCTTATGTGTTGTATTGAAACTAAATTTAAAGAGCATAATGCTTGCTCTACTGCTTCTAAAATTAGAAGGGATTGGTCATGGCTTTTCAACTATGATCATCACCCAAATGGCCGTCTATGGGTGGGATGGAACCCCTCGTTATGGTCAGTTCACTGCATTTCCAAATCTGACCAGCATATCACATGCCAGGTCTATTTTTTAGAAAAATAGCTGAATTTTTGTATTACCTTTGTTTATGCTTTAAATACTCCGATTGAAAGGATTGTTCTTTGGTCTGATTTAAAAAATCTTAGTTTGGTGACTGTTCTCCCATGGTGTGTTATGGGAGACTTCAATTCTATTCTTCAAATTAATGAAGTTGCTGGGGGGCGCGAGCATTGGACCACTGATATGCAGGCTTTCAGGACCTGTGTCAATGATGCTTCTTTTGGTCATATCAGAGTTCATGGAGATTTTTATACCTTGACTAATAAGAGGAAAAACCCGGATAATCTGATTCTAAAACGTCTGGATCGCATGCTTGCTAACGCTGCTTGGTTTACAACTTTTCCAGAAGGCCAGGTTTTTGTTAAGGCTCGTGGGTTGATGGATCACAATCCTCTCCTCTTTGTCAACACTCTCAATCTGGATCGGAGTACTAAATCATTTCAATTTTTTAATTTTATGACAGAAATTCCTGGTTTCAGGGATGTGGTTCATAGGGCTTGGTCTCAACATATTAATGGTGACGCCATGTCTATCTTCTGTCAAAAAATGAAAATAGTGAAGAAAGCGCTGGTGGAGCTTAACAAGAACCACGGTAACGTGCATTCCAATGCTTCGATTGCTCGTGATACACTTCATAATTTACAGATTCAACTCAGGAGTAATCTAGTGAGTACTTCTTTGCTAAAGGAGGAAGAAATAGCTATTAAACACCTTGAATTCTGCATTCTTAAAGAAGAGGCTTTGTTGTTACAAAAATCTAGAGTGAAATGGCTCTCACAGGGTGATGGAAACACTAGATTCTTTTTTAACCAGGTCAAATCGAATTGGAATACAAATAAAATCTTTGCTTTGTCTAATGATGATGGGGAGATTAAGTATGGCCTTGATCAAGTTTCGAAGGTTGTAGTTGATTATTTCCGAGACACCCTTGGGACTCCTACCGTGAACCAGCTCCAGCAGTCCTCAACACAGCAGGTTTCTGTTGATCCTCTGGTTGCTCCTCAAGCGCATGTTTTCCTGAATAACATGGCTGATATCAACTATCCTACTGTTAATGAAAATCAACATGCTTCCCTGCTAGCTCCCATTTCAGATGATTTAATTTTTAAGACTCTGAAGTCTTTGAAATGTAATAAAGCCCCGGGGCCGGACGGGTTCACTCTTGAATTTTTCTTGGCTACGTGGGATATTGTGGGCACTACATTTACTGCTGGTATAAAGCATTTTTTTGCTTCTTGTGATATGCATCCTGCTATCAACTCCACATCCATTGCTCTTATGCCAAAAGTAGCTGCCCCTACTCATATTAAGGATTTTCGCCCAATCTATTTGTGCACTATCGCCTACAAATGTATCTCAAAAATTCTTGCGAACAGACTTAAGATGGTGCTTCCTTGCTCAGTCCGTTTTCGTAAAAGGCAGAAACATTTCTGACAACATTCTTATGGCACAAGAGATTTTTCGTGGATACACTAGAGAAACGGGCATGCCTAAATGTGCGTTAAAAATTAATTTGCATAAAGCTTTTGATTCTCTTGACCGGAATTTCTTGGTGGCAGTTCTTCATAAAATTGGGATTCCTTTTAGATTCATCAAGTGGATTTACTCTTGTATCTCCACTACTCGGTTTTTAGTGAAAATTAATGGGTCTCTTCAGGGTTACTTTCGAGGTGCAAAAGGTGTCCGTCAAGGGGATCCAATGTCTCCTTACTTGTTCACCATTGCTATGAATGTATTCTCCTGCATTCTTGACTCCAAGCCTCCTAACTACAAACATCACTGGAAGTGTAAAGATCTTGGGCTCACTCACCTTTTCTTTGCTGATGATGTGGTACTTTTTTCGAATGGAGATCAGCTTTCTATTAAGCACACTATGGATTCTTTGTCAAGAATTTCAACTTTGAGTGGGCTTAAGCCTAGCATAACAAAGAGTACGGTATTTCTTAGCAATTGTGATGACACTCTTGTCTCTTGGTTTAACAATACCTTTGGTATCCCTCATGGCTCTATTCCGGTCAAATTTCTAGGTGTCCATTTCATTTCATCGCAGCTTAGCGTAAATGATTGCATGCCTTTAGTTGATAAAATCACTGCCCGAATCATGAGTTGGACTAATTTATTTCTTTCGCTCGCTGGTAGAGCTCAGCTTATAAGATCAGTCTTGTTCTCTATGCAATCCTTTTGGACTAACCATTTCATGTTGCCCGTCACAGTTCACAATAATTTGCAAAAATTGTTTTCTCGGTTTTTATGGAAAGGTTCAACTTTAGCAACCGGGGGGGGGGGGGAACAAAGTGAGCTGGGCTACGTTATGTTTGCCTAAAGAAGAAGGCGGTCTCGGTCTAAAAAACATGAAAGAATGGAATAAGGCTCAACTCTTACTTCACCTTTGCGAAATTGTTAATAAGTCTGACTCTCTTTGGCCACGTTGGATCAATGCTACGACCCTTAAGCATCATAAATTCTGGACCATGGATATTCCTTCTGATTGCTCCTGGATTTGGAGACGTATTTTACAATTAAGATCCTTGGCTTGTCAATTCTTATCCTATAAAATTGGTGACGGTCAGAGAATCTCCCTTTGGTTCGATCCGTGGTGGAACTCGCAGTGTCTTGCTGTTTCCAGGTATGATTCAATCATTTCTCAAGCTTCCTCTTCACACAATGTTGTTCTTCATGAGCTCATTGAATCTGGTGTGTGGAACTTACCTTGTCCAAATAGAAGGATTCATCACATTAGTCCAGTTCTTGCAAACTGGTTGGTCTCTCTTAATGCTCATGCTCCTGCTTTCGATCTTAGCAAACCTGATGTCATTATTTGGGATGGGCTCCCGATTTCTAAAATTAAAATCTGGAACATATGGAACTCTATCCGTTTCAAAATGTCAAATGTTTCCTGGCATAAAGGTGTTTGGCATAAGCTCGCGATTCCCAGATATGCTCATCATATGTGGCTGGTATGTCATGGGAGGCTTAACACTTTGCAACGTCTTTCTTCCTTTGGTATGGACGTCATTGACTGTTGCTATCTGTGTGTTGGAGGTCGAGAATCTCTTGATCACCTTCTCATGCATTGCTCGTACAGTTACCAGATTATATCTCAGTTAGGGGATTCTCTTGGCTTGCATTATCAAGCATCATCCTGGCTTGAGTTGCTTCATTCTTGGCTTAACATTCAAGATCCGGTTCTCCGTCACTTGGCATTGCTTACACTTCAGGTTTCAGCTTACCACTTATGGAGGGAACGAAACTTCAGAGCTCACAATAATGGAATCCTCATTCCAGCAAAGTTGTTCTCAGGAATTCTTTTAGATATCAAGACTCGTCTTGCAACCTCTACATGGTTTCTTAAGAGAACCTGTTCTAGTTTGTTTAGTAGTTGGCTAGATGGTTAGCTAGTTGTTGTCTTTCTTTTTTGTGCATTGTTTCTAATCAGCCACCTCTATGGGTTGTCATAGAGCATGGGTAAATCATAGAGCATGGGTAAATCCTTGCTGTCCTTGTCTCTTTTAATATACATAATTTAGCAAAAAAAAAGTAGGTAAACTAAAAATTATAAAATATTTCTTTAGATATCAAGAATCAGTCTGTTTGAAGTAATGAAATGATTCAGCTATTTTTCAAAAAAAAAAGAATCAGTCTAAACATTATTTACATCAATGAATCTTGATTGATTACAATTTGTTCTTTCATCATTCATAATATTTTATTATGAATATTTTTTTTGGATTTTGCTATTGATCGATCTTCATTTTTTTTAAATAAAATGATGATTTAATATTTATCCATATCAAAATTTTCAAATCTATCCATAACAAATGTCAAGTGAATTATACAATATGTTCTTCATTTTTTCCGTAATTTATTGATCAAAGGAAATTAACAAAAATGTCATTCTATATTTACATCAAACTTTTCAAATCTTTATTTATATCATACTATATTTACAAAAGGAATTATTGACTTTGTCGACTGCTAGTTGCCATACCATGAATGAAGTGAAATAGTATCTGTCTAAGATAATCAATATTACAACGATTGTCTAAGATATCCGAGATTCTTTAGATTGTTTTCTTAAAAAATTATTTTTAACATACCTGATATTTTTCAAATATTTTTTTTAATAAATATTGATATTTTTTATAAATTATTTTTGAAATAAGAAATTTAAATTTAAATTGAAAATTGAAAATGCATTTCATATAATTTGAGATTCTTCAAGGTGATTTTATTTCGGTCGTTAGATTCTTATAAGTTGAGATTCTAATAAATATTTCTTATATTCAAAATATTTTTATTTGACCGGTGAGATTCTTTTAAGTTGAGTACAGATTTTTGAGTATTCCAAATTCTTTCACATATATAATTTTTTTTAGAATATTGATTTTATAAAGTGTTTTAAGATTTTTAAGTGTTTTTCTTCGAACAAAATCTGATGAGTTTGGTATAGAACCTTTCTTTTATAGTTTCTTCAAAATGTCTTGCAATATATTTATATATTTACAAATATTTTTTTTGTAAGTTTTTTAATGAATATAAAATATGTATCATATTTTTCTAGAGTACATATATTAATAATTTGTACAAAATATTGATTCTTAAATTTTCCAAATTCTACCACATATATAAATCATTTTTATATTATTTTTTATTCAACTTTTTAGAAATTCTTCAAGGTGTTTTGAATAATATTAAATATACTATTTTTGAGATTTTTTAAAGTATTTTGAGAATTTTTAAGATGATTTTTTATTCTATATATAAAGTTTATGATATGAAACGGATTGCAGACATCTGTCTTCCTTTTCAAGACGTTTCTTGTGAAATTATCCCATTTACAATTTATTTTTACTAGCAGTGCGACTTTTGAATCGATTGTTATTTTTCAGTATAATTCATTTCATAATAATATTGTCCTTTTTAATTGCTATACAAACAGGAGGTATAATTGGCTTTCAATTGAATTGTGACTAAAATTTTTAGGCAGCTCTCCTCTATTTATATTTTACAAGGTCACAACTCACAAGACGCACAACCTCCTCCTTATTAGATTTAGTTTCTTACTAGGATGTTTTAGTAGGTTAAAATTTTGTATTTTTTTGATATATAGAATGTTATTATTCTGAATCTTTTATAGTAATCTAGCCTTCTTGATTTCCTGTGCATGGAGGGTCGTATGCAGAAATTCTGCATATATTCATATGTAAGTAATCGACAACCATACCACCAGCACAAATCTTGCGCAAGTGTTACCCACCTTTATCTCCACTTGGTCAATATCTGTGAGTGTTTGTGTCTTTGTAAGCAGTAGCAGCAGACCACGTACTTTTAAGAAAGCCTAGGGCCGCTGACTTGCTAAGCAACAGGAATAGCATGTCAAGTTGGTGTTTCCAACTTTCCTCGCACAAGTTCGATGAAGATAGTACGTAGCCAGAATTAGGGGTGTAATTTAATCTGAGCC
Source organism: Kitagawia praeruptora (assembly GCA_037693485.1). Taxonomy (NCBI): domain Eukaryota; kingdom Viridiplantae; phylum Streptophyta; class Magnoliopsida; order Apiales; family Apiaceae; genus Kitagawia; species Kitagawia praeruptora. Next base: position 152,116,639 of record CM075344.1, on the reverse strand, counting down.
GGCACGAACTCCACTCGAGCTCGACTCGGAAAAGTGGGTTCAACTCGGCTCGAACTCGTTATTGAGCTCGATCGAGTTCAAACACGTTTTTGGGCTCGATTAAAAACTCGAGTCGAGCCGAGTTTTTTTAGCTCGACTCGATAAACTCGAACTCGAACTCGACTCGGTTCGAACTCGATTAATTTTTTTTTTATTTTAAAAATAATAATGTGTTTTTTATTTTATGTGTGAGGACTCAACTATATATATGAAAATTACTTTTAAAACGTAACTTGATATTTTTTTCATCTATTATGTGCAATATTATATTATTAGCATGGTTAGTGAAGTTTTTGAATTAAATTTGTTCTAATATGAGAATATGAGATATTTAATTATACATTTTTATAAATAGTTTATAAATTTTTTATTGTAAAATTTAAATTGATAATTGTTTTTTTAGTTATTAGCTCTTTTTCTTTTCAAAAATTTTAAAGTGCAAAACTTACATTTCAAATATTTATTTAAGAAATTTATTTTAAAAAACGAGAAGAAATAATATAGCATAGTACATAGATTTGTAAAAATTTGACTTAAAAAATTTGAAAACTTACATTTTCAAGATAGATTTACACTGAGTGACCATCTAAATACTATCATACTAACATATACCATCTAAATTTAAAATTATTTTAATTAAATAGATAGCTTTTTTATAGTTACCAAAATTAACTTTAAAGAATATCTTTTGTTTTAAAGTTTTATTGAATACTTTGTTTTTTTAAATCAAGATATCATGTCAACACTTTGAATTAAAATTACATTATACGCATATAATTTATCTAAAAATTAGTAATCTTTTAGTTACAATTTATATAGTATTGTATGTTCTTATCACCTTATATTATTAAATCAATTATTTACATTTTTACACGCATACGTGTTGATTAGTAACTCGAATCAAAGATATTTTACATGCACGATTTTTAAAATTCAATTAATATTATTGATTGTTATTAAAGTACCAAAATATATTTGATATCACGATTAGTCTATACTACTTCGATTGATCTTTTTGATCGTTCCTAAGTTGTCAGCGATCAAGTTCGATTTCTGAATTTTACTTCCATATATTTTGTCTTTGTACAATTATAATCTATAACAGCATGATAATAATATCATATACTTGTTGTATGCAATATTTCTATTAAATTATAAATAAAATTTATTAAACTACTAATTACTCTCGATGTAGGGTGCCTATTTGCCTATTTAGAAAAATTATAACACATATGAGCTCGAAATCAAAAAATGTTTCACATTTTATTATTCTTATTATCATCGTTTACTAGTTAAGATACTTAGATAGTTAGCTGCATAATCTGTAATAATGATAAAAATGATCCGTAAATATATATGAATAGAATAAACTAAAAGTTTACTTAATTTATTGTAAAAGTTCATTATCGAAATCATAAAATGTATAATTTTGAAAGTTTATAGTCATTTGAAATTGGGGAAAAAAATTTAGGTAAAACTTGAAAAGAAAATAATATAAGCAAATAGTTTTCATGGAGCTTAAGCCAAAACTCGAAAACTCGACAAAAACCCGATAAACTTGAAAACTCGATAAGAACCAGATAAACTCGAAAACTCGGTAAGAACTCGAAAACTCGGTAAAACTCGAAAAACTCAAAAACTCGAAAACTTAAAAACTCGATAAGCTCGAAAACTCGGTTAAAAACTCGATAAGCTCGAAAGCTCGATAACAGCTCGAACTCGACTCGTAGAGTAAACGAGTCGAGTTCGAACACAAATTTTAGGCTCGATAAATTTTAGGCTCGACTCGACTCGACTCAAAAAAGCTCGAACTCGAAAAAAAAAGTTCGAACTCGACTCGACTCGAATTACACCCCTAGCCAGAATAATCGTGAGCTAGACACCCCAGCTTAACAACTTCATATATATTCATATGTTTATCAGACGTGGTTCAGGCAAAAGAAGAGCACTACTTGATCTTCTTACATTTAGAAAATGACATGCAATTTGTCAGATAGCAAAATAAAATCTTTTAAGTCATTGATTAAAAATCAATGGAAATGATGGTACCGATATATACTGATTAGTATAGCCATAAAGTGTGGGCTTTACTTAATGATTCCTTCTTACATGGTTTGGCTCATTGGTTCTTTGATAGCCTATGGAAGTGGAACATACAGCAAGCTTTGATTCCATGGACACATCTAGCCACTTTTCTGCAAATCTAAAAAGTTAAAAAGAACCACATTCAAATTTTAGCTGTTTTAGTATGATATTTACTTCTATCCTCTTGGATTATTAGTAGAATTTAGAAAACAAATATAGAAGAAATTACTAAACTGATCTTTCCTAACTTATATGTAGTTTTTGTACACATCCATACGTTATGTAATACATATTAAGAACATAGATTTAAAGGTACATGACCAAACTAATAGCCATATCATGTTTATCCTGTGTATTGTATTTAACAAACAGGGGGGTCAAATTTTAAAAATCAACTAAGAGTAGTATATTTTAATCCTGTATTGGAATAAACATAAACCATCATCCATCAGGCCACTACCATGGTTAATATTAGTATCCGTGAATCCTGTATTCATATTACTCCTATGTATTGAATGTTGATCCCTTTCTTCTTGGCCTAAATTATCATCCTCCATAGAGTCCTGTATGTCATTTTCCGGATGAACATCACCAGTCATCTCAATAGAACGAACTCTAGAGATATTAGCAACGTGTCGATTGCGATATTTTGAAATAAAGACTGAGCATTCGGAACAAACTACTGCAAGTAACGTAAGAAATGTGGTGATGGTGAAAAGGCCAGCAAAGCTATATGATGTCAAACTTGGACTATCTCGAGATATATCTTCAACTTGATACCCAGAGGTATATCTGCTGAATTTTTCCTGCTTCCTTTACTTCTAATATTGTTGGGATTAATCCAAAGTTGACGTGATCCTAGCTGGCATTTACAAATCATGGTTATATTTATTTTAGTCTGCTATTTAATTAGTTTGGCAGGTAATAGATGTGGAGCAATTATAGGAGATTATGTTTGAATAAGTCTGGTGTAATGGAGATAACGTAGGCATTAGTTGTTTGTTTTTAGGAAACTATTACGTGGGTTTAGCTATATATTCACTGACATGTATTGGGTTTTGAATAGCCACAACTTAATACAATGTAGTCTTTTAAGTGTATTCTGATTTGTACATAATAGTGTGTGTAAATCTGTTCTATTTTCATCATTTGGTATCAGAGCTTGAAGGGGGAGTATCAAGGTTTAACAACCTTCTTTCCGATCCTTGAGGCATAAGAAAGTGTTGCTACAGCGAATTAAAGAATTGGTAATTGTGTTGACAGTAACTACGGTGGCAGTGGCTGAACAGAGCAGCGATGAAGACGGTATTGCACCGGCACAAGGGTGAGGCTGGTGGCGGAGCACGATCTCCGATGGCTCAAAATGGCGACAATGTTGTTGGGTCTGTGTAGTATTAGAACTGTGTGTATGTCTCGGATGTGCTGGTGTATGAACCGTGTCGCGACAAAGAGGAGAGAATAGCTTTTCACAGAAAGAGTCACCAAAAAGATGGTGTAGCAATGTGATGAAGCATTACAGAGGGTGTTGTACAACGCAATATTATTCAGGCCACACGGGCCTATGATAAAGAAAGCCATACGGGCTTGCAATTGATCTTGCCAGATGGGCGACAAAGAAAAGATTGCCAGATGGGCACAATAGTAGCCAAACGAGCTAGTGAATGAGTATAGTGCCAGACGGGCACTGAAGTGTGTTTTGTCAGACGGGCAAACAGAAGCCATACGGGCTCAGTTGATAGCCATACAGGCTTATGTTATGAAAAAAAGCCATACGGGCTCATTGAAAGTGTAGAACGGGTGATGCTGTAGAACACAACAAAGCCAAACGGGCTTCAGATGTTGTACAATGCAACAAGCCAAACGGGCTAAGGAAGGTGTTGAAGAACATTTTAGGTGATTCGATTACACAAGAGAGATCGTCAAATTGCTGGCTTGGATGTTCTTCGAATTATTATGAACATACAACGGCGTCTTTGGTTGAGCGGTTTGCAAAGGAAGACAAGTGCTACATCCTGATATATGTTGTTCCGAATATTGGTTGGCATTCATGCTGGTGTTAATTTTGTCAAAGATTTGGACGATGTAAACTTTGGATTAAGGAAGTGATTGTTGGGATTAATTCAAAGTTGACGTGATCCTAGCTGGCATTTAAAAATCATGGTTATATTTATTTTAGTCTGCTATTTAATTAGTTTGGCAGGTAATAGATGTGGAGCAATTATAGGAGATTATGTTTGAATAAGTCTGGTGTAATGGAGATAACGTAGGCATTAGTTGTTTGTTTTTAGGAAACTATTACGTGGGTTTAGCTATATATTCACTGACATGTATTGGGTTTTGAATAGCCACAACTTAATACAATGTAGTCTTTTAAGTGTATTCTGATTTGTACATAATAGTGTGTGTAAATCTGTTCTATTTTCATCAAATATTGCTTCTGAAATTGGATTAGATAGGGGAGACCCAGTCGGAAATGCCTGTTGGACAGTTGTGTTAATACATAATCAAGCAGCTATCTTTTTTTCTTAAACTATTAAGTCAACGCACGCATGTCTTATTTATATGGATGTCATTGTCCACGAGTACTGAAATTGATATTGAATATACCTATGAATTAAACTAGTTCTACATTTTCTATATATGATTGCGTACACACCATAGAAAATATTATATGATTATAATCTGACGACGGAAAAGGAGACTTACAAAGTCAACACTACTAGAAATATGGCAATAGACATCGGGTAAAAACCGATGTCTTTTCTGAATATAAACCGATGTCTTCGCGTGTGATGTTAAAAGTCTGAAGTTTAGACATCGGTTTTTAACCGATGTCTAATTCATATTTACACATCGCTTTTTAGTATATTTATGATGTAACGTACTTTAAAGACATCGGTTTTACTACTTAATTTTTTATGAATGATACTTTTCACATCGGTTTATAATCAATACTTGTTGTTGAATTTGATATTAACATCGGTTTTCTTGAAACAATCGATGTAATAGAGCTCTATAGACATCGGTTAACTTGAATTTGGCATCAAATTATGAATTCATACTGATGTCTTTGGTACATTTAGACATTAGTTATTTTTATTGAATGTTGAAAGATCTAATTTTTCACATTGATTAAAAGTTCTAATATGATGTAATTTCTGCTTTTTCACATCGATTTTCACTTATATGTTGTTAATTTTGCTTGATTGCATGTATTATTCCTCCTATATTCAACAGCTAGAACCAAAATAACAACAAAAAAAAGTAAACAACCGGAACTTGAATGGCATTTCTCAACTATTCATTAACAAATACAAAATTCATTGAACATATAAGACAGTTAGCTCCAATCCAAGATTACCATCCAACATACATAACCTACCGGCAAACTTTCAAACCCAAAAGAATCCACGTTTTAAATCATGTCTACTCTACCCATTTGCATTCGAAAAACTCTTGCTACTCTGGTCTAAAATCTATTCTATTATATAAACGAAAGCTAAAAACCTATTGGCTCCTCTACCAGCTTCACCTAAAGGAAAGGAAGAAAGAAGGAAATAAAAGTGTATCGCATTCATTCCTGTTTAACTCCGCCATCTTCCAGCTGTGGTTTATTCGGTTCAGCAGGAAAGTATTTTATGCCGACTAGGTTACCAACTGTGCTGATAACCTGATTTTCGAAATATTAGAAAGAACAAGAACAATGGTATGATATGTATAATAAACAAAAGGATGATAGAAGATGACCTCCAATGCTTTATTAATATCTTCCCTTGTGTGAGAAGCAGAAAGGGAGATGCGTGCTCTAGCTAACAGCAAAGGAGTGGATGGAAAAGCAACTGTCACAACAGCCACCTGCAACTCTGCATTTATAGAATGGAAATGAAAAGGGAAAAAATACTTAAGGAATGATTCTCAAGTCACATCTGAGCAAATTAACCAATGCCAATATTTGACAATGCATTTTGAGAAACTAATTTAGCATTCTTCACCTTCTCATCTACATTCCGATAGTGCACCGAAGCACAAAATCTGTGATTCTCCACTTTTGCACCTTTAATATCCTTGGTAAGATTGACAAGGGTTCCAAAAACCTGAAGGTCAAAGAGAGGGGAAAACAAAATTTTCCAAGTTACACGTTGCTTTCCACATGTGACAGGATTGCTAGATGAATGCTCACCTCTTCAATCATTGCTAGATGAATGCTCCACCACTACCCCATCCCTGCATATGTAAAATTGAATTAATTTTCCACCATTCAACATTTAATTTACTAAAAAAAACCAACCTTAATTTTATGATAAAACTCTCCTAATATAAAAACGAGCACCTCATCAAAGTTGTACCAGTTCCTATATAGTGTTATCTACTCCTATAAAAGTAGTGAGGTTGTTTCCACAAAATCTTATCTAAAAGTGTACATACCGAATCCTAATAATGTTATCTTGTAAACAAACACAAACAATTTTAATGAACATAGAAATTAATCCTAGTAAATTATCCTAGTAAAACTCAGTTAGTTAGCAGATGAACTGAATTGGAGCAAGAGTTAATGAACTTACGGAAGAGAGACTGCGCAGGCCTTGATCAGGGTTAAAGACAAAACCAGAAGGAGAACATTGAGAAGCCATTCAACACAACTTCACCATTTCTTCTTATTGAAGAGATAAGAAGAAAATCAGAAAACAACAAAAGCCTAACTCCAAATTAAAAGCAAATAGTATCAACAAACACTTTTATGTTCTCAGGGTATTATAAACAAACACTTTAAACACACAGAAATATCTAAACCCAAAGCTCCAAATTGCAACCCAAAGCTTAATAAAGTTGTAATACAAAGAAATAAACAGAAAAATACACAAAGATATTACACACGCAGCCCATATACATGAACCAAAGAACCAAACAAAGAACCATATAATAGTAACCTTGGCAAACAAAGAATAAAGAAAATACTTAACAAACAAAGAACAAAGTCCCAAGCTCGTAACCCAAAGCTCCAAACTCCATCTTCAAGTTCGGGATCTGTTGAAGAAACAAAGAAAATGAAGTAAAGGAAAGAAACAAATGAAGAAAGAAAGTTAATTTAAAGTAGCAATTGAAAGATATCGGAGTTTTAATTGAAAGTAGGAAAGCTAGGGTTACGTTGAGGAAGAAAGGACGAGAGAGCTCAGCTGTGGTTTTGATTTGGGGATCGAGTAATAAACTGTAAGAAAGGAAGATATCTTTTGTTTTATGTAATTTCATGAATTTTATTTTAAAATTTTAATGTTTTAGGGGACAGCTGGCAGGGGTTGTAAGAGAGCGGGAGGGGAAATTTAGTTTAAGGGGGGAAAGTAATTGTAGAAAAGTTTCAAAGGCGGGGAAAAATAGTGGGAGGTCGTTGTTGTAATTTTTTAGAAAGAGTTTTAGACATCGCTTGAAAAGAAACCTGATGTCTAAGTCATTGTTAGAATTTTTTAAAAAGTTTTAGACATCGCTTTTTAAGTAAAACTGATGTATGATTTATATAAGACATCGGTTTTAAAATTACCGATGTAAGAAACGCTTTTAACATCGGTGGCATTTGGAACCGATGTCTTAAGTGCGATGTCTAATCCTGTTTTTTTAGTAGTGCAAATCCACCAGTACTATAAGTATTTCCGATCATCTTATATTTAGAATTGTATTTGTGAAGGAACAGCTTCATGTAAGGCATCTCATCGAAAATGGCATCAACCCCTCCATTTTTGCATTCGAGAGAATGGCCAGTCCAACGGGGTCCTGGCCCCTCCTAGGTTGGGGATTTTTTAAAATTTTTTTTTTTGAAAAATCTATGTATATCCTATCATTACTTGTTCCTGACCCCTCCTAGATGATTTATTTGTCTTTATTTAAATCCATTTTTGTATGATTTAGTGGAAAATATCCATTTTTTTTGCATGATTTAGTGAAAATTTTTCTATGTTTTACTGTTCATACATACTGTACTGCACTGTTCATGTACGGTACTGTTCTTACATACAGTACTGCACTGTTCATATACGGTACTGTTCATACATACTGTACGGTACTGTTCAAAAAAAAGAAAAAAAATCGTATTAGTCTTGTTTTAAGATGGCTTCCAGCAGTAATACGTTACAACCTCAACTGCCACGTTTGACGGGAAAGAATTACAACAAATGGATCATTCAAATGAAAGTGTTATATGGCTTTCAAGATCTTTGGGAGATCGTGGAAAATGGATATGAAAAACCGGAGGATCAATCCAAACTCTCATCACAACAATTAAGCATTTTGAAGGAGAATCAGAAGAAGGACAAGAAAGCTCTCTACTTTATTTATCAAGCAGTTGATGAAGTTATTTTTGAGATGATTTCAACAGCATCAACATTCAATGAGGAGTGGGACATCCTTAACAAGGCTTACAAAGGTGAAGAAAAGGTTAAAATGGTGAGACTTCAAGCTCTAAGAGGTGAATTTGATTCACTCAAAATGAAAGAAGGAGAAACGGTGTAGGAATATTATAATCAAACAATTTTGATTGTTAATCAACTTCATGTTAATGGAGAAGAAATTTCGGATAAAAGAGTTTTGGAAAAAATTCTTCGTAGCATGACTCGAAAATTTGAGCATGTTGTTATGGCTATTGAAGAATCAAAGGATTTGAATACTTTCTCTCTTGAAGAATTTTTAGGCTCACTACAATCTCATGAGCTACGCATCAAACAATTTGACTCTCCTTCAGAGCAAGCTTTTCAAGTTCAAGACACTAATCATGGCGATTTTAGAGGAAGAGGTGGAAGAGGATCATTTCGTGGTCGAGGACAAGGAAGAGGAAAAGTGCCAAGTGAAAATTCAAGCTCATATCAAAAAGGAAGAGGAAGAGCTCGTGGAGGTTACAATGGAAGATGTAATTCTTTTAATTTTCAATGCCATTATTGTCATAAAAATGGGCATATGAAAAAAGATTGCTACAAAAGGATTAATGATGAAAAAGATGAATCAAATTTTTTACATGAGAATATTGAGGAGAAAGATGAAAGTATGATTCTTGTTAGTAATGTTCAAGAAGAATCTCTTGAAGATGTTTGGTATATCGATAGTGGTTGTAGTAACCACATGACCAGAAATAAAAATTGCTTTGTGAATTTTGATGAAAGTATCAAACGAGAAGTCAAGACGGGTGACAACAAAAGGCTCATTGTCAAAGGTTGTGGTGATATTCCAATACGAACAAAGCAAGGTACAAACTACATCTCAAATGTTTATTATGTACCCGATCTTAAACATAATCTTTTAAGTGTTGGGCAACTTACAAGAAAGGGACATCATGTGAATTTTAAAGATGATTTTTGTGTGATCAAAGATAAAAATGGTGTTCTTGTTGCAAGAGTCAAGATGACATCAACTAAAATGTTTCCATTGAAAATTCAAAGTGAGTCTCTTCCATGTTTTGCTAATATTGTGAATGACAAGTCTTGGCTTTGGCATCTTCGATATAATCACTTGAGTTTTAGCACTCTATCAAAGATTTGTAAAGGTCATATGGTGAGAGGCATTCCAAATATTCAAAAGCAAGATCAAGTATGTGAAGATTGCATTTTTGGCAAGCACCCTCGAGATCCATTTCCAAAAGAGAAGGAATGGCGAGCTAAAAAGCCATTGGAATTGGTACATTCGGATTTGTGTGGACCTATTCTCACAAACTCTATTAGAGGTAGTTGCTATTTCCTCACTTTTATTGATGATTATAGTCGCAAGATGTGGATTTATTTTCTCAAAGAAAAATCTCAAGTATTGGAAACATTTAAAGTTTTTAAAGCATATGTGGAGAAAGAAAGTGGTCATTCTTTAAAGACACTACGATCTGATCGTGGTGGTGAATATATGTCCCAAGAATTTGGAAGTTTTTTGAAGAAGCATGGCATTCGTCATCAGCTAACGGTTCGCTCAACCCCTCAACAAAATGGGGTGGCCGAGAGGAAGAACCGAATAATCATGGAGCTTGTTCGAAGTATGTTGAAAACAAAAGGATTGCCTAAGATGTTTTGGGCCGAAGCGGTTGCTTGTGCACGCTATGTTCTCAATCGTGCACCTACTAAAAGTGTACAAGGGAAAACTCCACAAGAAGCTTGGAGTTGTAAGAAGCCATGTGTCTCTCACTTTAGAATTTTTGGAAGCATTTGTTACTCTCATGTGCCCGATGAAAAAAGAGGCAAACTTGATGATAAATCTGAAAAATGCATCTTTGTTGGTTATAGTGAAGCTTCCAAGGCATACAAATTATACAATCCCATTACAAAAAAGATCATAATTAGTCTCGATGTAATTTTCAATGAGGAGGCTTCATGGGAATGGAAGAATGAGAAAGAAAGTTCAAGTATCTTTCTTGATGATGATGCATTTGATCCAATTGAAGAAGAAGGCGTCACTCCACCTACTCCACCATCCAATTCTCCTCTAAGCTCATCATCATCTTCAAGTTCCAAATTACCACCTAAAAAGACAAGAACTATAGCGGATCTTTATGGAGCAACAAGAAGAATATTGGAAGATGAATTTGTTGATTTTGCTTTATATGCAAATGCGGATCCGATTGATTTTGAAGATGCCGCTAAGGAAGATAAATGGAGGCAAGCCATGAATCAAAAAAATTGATACAATTGAAAGGAATAAAACATGGGAATTAGTTGAAGCTACTAAAGCAAAGAAACCTATTGGAGTTAAATGGGTTTATAAGACAAAGTTGAATGCCCAAGGTGAAGTTGAAAAATACAAGGCCCGATTAGTGGTGAAAGGTTACAAGCAAAAATATGGTGTTGATTATAAGGAAGTATTTTCTCCGGTAGCACGACTTGAAACAATTCGCTTGATCCTTTTTTTAGCCGCTCAAAATAAATGGCAAGTTCATCAAATGGATGTCAAATCGGCTTTCTTGAATGGAGAATTGCAAGAAGAGGTCTATGTTGAGCAACCCTCGGGCTATTTAAAGAAAAATGAAGAGAATAAGGTCTACCGATTAAAGAAGGCTTTGTATGGATTAAAGCAAGCTCCTCGTGCATGGTATAGTTGCATAAATGATTCTTTTTTTAAGATGGGATTCAAGAGGTGTCCATTTGAGCATACACTTTACATCAAAGAGAACAAAGGTCAAATTCTTATCATTGGCTTGTATGTGGATGATTTGATTTTTACAGGAAATAGTCATGATAATATTGAAGAATTCAAAAAGAGTATGATGCATGAATTTGAAATGATCGATTTGGGATTACTACATTATTTTCTCGGCATAGAAGTAAAGCATGATGAGAGTGGCATTTTTATCTCTCAAGAAAAGTATGCAAAAGATTTGATGAAGAAGTTTCGAATGGAAGATGCAAAAGCAAGTAGTACTCCTGTTGAAGTTGGATTGAAACTGAGCAAGGATGACGATTCTAAATATGTTGATCCAACATACTATAGAAGTCTTGTTAGGAGCTTGATGTACTTGACTGCCACTCGTCCAGACATTACATATGGTGTCAGCTTGATCAATAGATTCATGGAGAAACCAAAGAAGACACATTGGGAAGCCAGGAAAAGAATCTTAAGGTATGTTCGTGGAACACTTGGAGATGGAATTTATTATCAAAAGGTGAATAACACTAAGGTAGTCGGATATTGCGACAGTGATTGGGCCGGAAGTGTTGATGATAGTAAAAGTACTTCAGGTAATGTTTTCTTTCTTGGCTCGAGTGCAATCACATGGATGTCGAAGAAACAACAAGTCGTGGCTCTCTCAACGGCAGAGGCAGAATATATTTCTTTGTCATTATAGCTGGTTGTCAAGCTTTGTGGATTACATTAGTGTTAGAAGATCTCAAGCATGTCGTGAAAGGAAGTCTAATAATATATTGTGATAGTAAGTCTGCTATAGCACTCACGGAGAATCCGGTATTCCATGGGAAGAACAAGCATATCAGAATCAAGTATCATTTCATTAGAGACTTGGTTGAGAAAGGAGAAGTAGAGATCAAGCATTGCAAGACAGAAGACCAAGTTGTAGATATTTTTACAAAACTTTTGAGGCCGGATATCTTTAAAGAATTGAAAAAGAAGCTTGGCATGTGTGGAAATTTAGCTTAAGGGGGGATGTTAAAATTAATAAGCTAAATTCTCTAGAATAAAATGTGGTAGGTGTTGAATGTTGAATAATTTGTGGTAGGTTGCCTAAATGGTGATGTAATCAATGATGTAAAATGCTTGAGATGTAGCCTATAAATAGGTTGAGAGTTTGCATGTAAAATCATATCAAAAAATTCAGAGAGTTCTTTAATAAAAGAGTGAGTTTTGAGAGTTTGAGAGAAACAATTTTCTTTCTTCATCTCTACTTTCAAGCCATCAAAGCAAGGTCCAGAGAAGTCACGTGAACAAGAAACATCCGAGTTTGCATCCTCCACAAGTTGTCTAGCTCTTTCCTTACATGAGATTCATTGGCAGGAGATGATATTGCAATCACGTATGATAACTTGATGCTTGCTTTCTGAAAGGCGTTGGTTATAGAAGGGATGAAACCCGTACTTGACTCTTCGTCTATATCATCTTGATAAAGCACTACAATGCCATGCCATCTGAGTTGCTGGACAAGGGAAGTGATACTTTCCAGTTGAGAGTCATCAGGCTGTGTGGTTTGAATGAAATATGGATTCCTTGAAGGCCAAAGCGACGAGCTTTTCACAAAAAATGAAACTACTGGCACCTGAGAAATTACTCCAAATTCCGCAACAAATCTAGCCTCGTTAGCATATTGTGGCCCGATAATTGTAACTACTTGGTCCTCGTCAACCAACTCCAAAGCTGCATGAATAAAAATGCACGAGGTAAACCACTGGCATGTATCACAATCGAAACAACCTACATGTAAATAAATTAATAACACGTGGATCACCTGCAGAAGCTGCAGTAAGAATACTTTTGGAATTCTTGGGGTATAAAGCCAGTCTTGTAGTGTAATGAATCTTAGAGTAGAAATCGGAGTTCACCATGGATATGCAGGAATTGGCCAGAAGACCGATGGATGAATTGAAATCAAGAATTAAACCAACATTAACAACATTTCGATTCTTCGAATCTAAATCTATTCTTGTTTCATTCTTAGCACAAACTAGAATGGGAGAACTAGTAGCATTGAGCAACAGGTAGAGGTATAATTTGGAGAACCCCATTTATCACAACCCAACTATTCGGAGTACTTACCGGAGCTTAGTAAGGGAGATACTTGAATAATGAAAAGGAACACAAGGGATACATATATTGTAACATCCCTAATTTTTGGGATATTAATTCTAAAATCGAAACTTAAATAAAACGGATTCTTTATTCAAATAAATCAAATATTTCAAGAAAGTCAAATGCAGTGGTCAAATTCAGTATTGTAAAATCGTCAAATCGGAGACGCAGCTGCACAAATCAAATATTCAATATCTAATAAAATACTAAAAATTTATTCAATAATACGATTAGCCTTTTTCAATAATAGCATCTAAATCAAGTAGTACGAAATCCACATAGTCCAAATCCTTAATCTTAATAAGTTTCGAAAAGTCAGAACCTGAAACATATTAAAACAATGAACTGCGAAGCCCAGCAAGTAACTATCGTCCAACGGCTCAAAAATAATATTTTTAAAATTTCTGAAACTTTAAATCGATAACAAAAATCAAAACAATAAAATCATATTTTATTCCCACAGTTCTAAACTACGGTCACACTAAACCAATGACACGGTTCTATGTTCGATGGGAGCCGGTTTACGTCCATCGTTAAGTCTATCTATGTGTTCCGGAACGTGCATAAACTAGTTCTATAATTTTATGTCACACTATCCAGTAACTGGATTCTATGATTCGATACGTAATTAAAATTGAGAAATTCTAAAATATTTCTTTTTAAAATCAATTTTTGATATCTCAAATTTCGACAACCAAATCAAATAAATATTTTAAAACATAATAAAAACAAATTTTATAACTTTAGTGAGTTTAGTGAATAACGAAAAATCACTTACCTCGAATGTAACACTGAACACCAAAATTTAATACCAACTGATCCTATATCATAATTAATAAACACGTACGAAATAATTAATCATATATTCGACACATAATTTGGCCATAGTAATGAGGCACTCATCTTAAATCACAGGATAGCAGATGGAAAATAGAAAAGTACTAACATTTATTTTCTCATTTTTAATCATATACTCATTTATGATGTTCTAACATGCAACATCTTAATTGGTTATAACCATGGTTCTAAAAATCCCCGATTTAACCGATTAATTCCCGATTAATCCTCTGTAAGGTAATCAACCGATTCGATTTTTGAAATCCGATTAATCCTATGAATTTAATTAAAATAATATGTTTAATTGTAAAATAGACTAATATATTAAATATTATTATAATATCTGATTAATACTCCGATTAATCCTTCCGATTAATCCCCGATTACCGATTAATCTTAAATCGGTACCTCAACCAATTTATACCGATTACCGATTTTTACAACCATGGTTATAACATCTTAATATGAATATTTTCATATTCTTGGATTCTTTTCTAGATTGTCTGAACTTTGAATCCTCCTTGGAATCACTACAAGAAAACAGGGCGCATACTCGACCGTACGAAATTTCATCCTCCTTGTGCATTAATGCTGTTGGTCAATCTCAGAGGGAGCATCCTCAGTCATCTCTTCAGGCTGAACTTTGGACAGAGCCGCAACCTTGCAATATTAGTAACAAAAACTCTACTGTTGGCATATTAGTAACGAAAAATCCGTTAGCAAATAGTACGAAAATTACCAACATATGGTTTACACCGTTACCTCGAACGATTTTGGTGGCCGGTTTATTCCTTCGGCAGTTTCGTTTTGATCTTGATCTAGCCTCTCTACATCCTTAACTTGATTATTGCTCGACCGATAGTTCATATCATTTACTCAAAAGATTGAGATGGTTCGATCACATTCGGAGGAGACTGGCTGAAGCCCCAGTGAGGAGGGTCGAGAGTATTTCGGTTGCAGGGGTGAGGAGGAGAGGGAGACCGAGGAGGTCGTGGGAAGAGTAACTTGGGTTGGATCTAAAGGCCTTAAACTTAAATGAGACCATGACCGCTGATAGGAGTGCTTGGAGACGCAAGATCAAAGTGGTGGATTCCCTTTTAGGGAGCGGTTCTGTTGTTGAGAGCCTCAGAGTTGGGTTATCTCGGTTAGCTTTATCTTAGAAGTTCGTCTTTTCGTTCTCTTTTCGCTGTTTTTTTTTTCTTTTTTTTTTTCTATTTTTTGTCTTGTTTGTTTTCTGGTTATGCAGTTGCAGGGAGCTTGGCCAGGTGTCAGCTTAGTGTGTCCAAAGCCATGAGCACAAGGATCTGTGGATCAGAGTGTTTCGAGAACGGAGTGGACAACCCCCTCGTAGGTAAGTCCCATGTGATCAAAGCCATGGGCTCAGGTATGACTGCGATCTTTACCTAAATTTATGAAGCCTTTGTAAATATCACACACTATTTTTCTGTTGTGCACTAAGCTGGGGGTCTTCACGGAAACAGCCTCCCTACCGTAAGAAGTAAGAAGTAGGGGCATGGTCTGCGTACATCTCACACTCCCCGGACCCTGCTCTGTGCGGGATATACTGGGTATATTTGGTTTGGTTTGGTTTTACACAATTATCCATGCATGCATGAGCGCACTAATGTGATCATTTGAAAACCAATATTCCTTTTTTTCTTTTTTTGAAGGATTGAAAAACGATATTCATAATTGAAGTTCATGTAATCACATTTGATTATTTAAGCTGCACAAGAAAATCACTAGCAATAATATTTACTATATCACCTAATATTAATCGTCCCTATCCACGAAATTAGAATCGAACAACATTTCCATAATTTTTAAAGTGAAAAATTACCCCATGAATCTTATAATCTACAGTATACAATAAACAATTAAATTAAAATATTCTTAAAGCAAATATGAATACAATACTTCAATTATTTCTCTTCTATTGTCATATAATCAACTAGCTATTATTTACTAGTACTGTATTTACTTCACGTTGATCATCCATCACCCGAATGTACTGTATTTACGAAGAACTCGATGTTGGTAGCTTTGTGCTTCTTGGCCTAAAATCACAACCTCCTTGAGCTCTTGTGGGTCACTTTCAGGGGAGACATCGTGAGTCGCCTCAATAGAATGGACTCTCGAAATACTGGCATCGTTTTGGTTGCGATGCCTTGAAATAGCGAATGAGCATTCGGAACAAACTACTGCAAGCAGCGTAAGGATTGCTGTGACGGAGAAAAGGCCAGCAAAGCTATATGTAGTTAAACTTGCACCATTTCCTGATATTTCTTTGTCTTGACGTTGAGAAAGATATCCCACCCCAAAATATTTCTGTTCAATTTTTCGAATCCTTCCCTTTTCTATTAGTGTTAATATTGCCTTTGAAAAGGGCCTCAACAGATCGGACCCCGCCGGAAATGGCTAAAACATTTAAAATTCGTTAACAGAAACAATTATCAGTTTTGCATCTTTTAGCGAGGTTTAGCTGAAGAAATTCATTAAGAAAATTGATGAGTTGGTTAATTAACATAACTAATTAGACGGTATTGAGATGACTTACAAAGCCAAATCCACCGGTACTGTTAGTAGGTCCTGCCATAGTATATTTAGAACCATATTTGTGAAGGAATAACTTGATATAGGGTATTTCATCGAAAATGGCGTCAACCCCTCCATTTTTGCATCCCTTAGAAAGGGCATCATCAAAAGCCTCCATGGTTGTATAACCGATGCCTTCGATTTTCATCTCTTTTAGCATTTCTCCCACAAATGAAATATTTTGAAAACCCGCGCAAGCAGGTTTGTCTGTCGAAGTTCTCAGATGACTCACAGTTAAAATTGAGGATAAGTTTGCAGTGTAACTCTGCAGTAGTATGTATGCCATGAACAACCATACCACCAACACAAATCTTGCCCAGTTGTTCCTTACCATGTTCCCTGCACGTTAAATATCGAATCAACAACAAACCATGTATATATTTAAGTATGTCTTTGTCTGTAGTAGCAAAACACTTACTTTCTGGAAAGGCTAGAGCGGCTAATGGAAACAAGACGAGCATGCCAAGATGGTGTTGATGATCTAAGCGCCGCTCCAACCATCGCACCACGACTCCGACGAGTATAGCAGCCAGAACAATGGTGAGCCAGAGATCCCAACTTAAGGGCTTCACGAATATCCACATGTTTTTGAGCCAGTCGGGTTCAGCTCTTACCACCATTACAACACTAGACTCCGAGTACGGAAGTGAAAACTCAACTGATTCCTCTCGATGAGCCCTTATCGTTATATCTCCAACCACTGCATCATAATCCAGAGTCTGTATACATACATATAATCTGATTGATTAATGGGATTGAGTGAGTTCGTGCATCTTGTAATTAAATTAAATAAATAACGTGAAAGATAGCTAAGATATTACTCTTGTGCACTAACCTCGGAACCATTTAGTTTTCTGACTAGATCATCGTATGTTCCATTACTGCCACCACTGGCGTTCATGAAAGGAATATAATCAACTTCATACTTGTCTGGTAATAATTTTAAAGCAGCTTCAAAAACATCTATGCTGAATCCAGTGACATTATACTTCTGTCTGCCATCAATTTCTTGCATACTCACATTCACAAATTCCGTGAAACCTGTTTTTTTGGGAACCAATACCCTTAGCTTCCGGCTAGTTTTGTATTTTCGTGTGCTGTAATGTGAACCTTTTGGGTAGAAATCGGAGATAGGCATAGATGTGCAAGAATTGGCCACACAATCGATGGATGAATTGAAATCAAGAACTAGACAACCATTAACAACAATTTGATTTTTGGAGTCTAAAGATATACTTGTTTCATTTTTGGCAGAAACAAAGAGGAGAAAAGTAGTATTGATGAGCAAAAGGCTGAGGTACGCATTGGAGAACCCCATTGCAACTCAGTTATTTCGAGTGCTGGAGCCTGTGATGTAATTATGTAAATGTAAGTTTAGGCCGTAGGGTGAAATACATGTAATGAAGCCATTGTTCATGTCGTTGTCATTTCTTGCAAACCAGACACGTACTGTACTTCCGACGATCTATTAATTGCGGTATTGACTAAGAATATTCAAAGCTTTACTAAGAAGAGGAATGAAAAACTTATAGCGACTAATTCATCAAGTAATTACCAGGAAAATACTAGGGTTGTAGAATCTAATAAGCTTTCTTTCCAAAAAAAAAAGAGAATCTATAAGCTCCTACGTTTTTGGAGCCCAACTCGCTGATTCTCTTAAATGTAATGAAATGATATATAGGTCCAAATTAGGAATAGTTACTCCATCCGTTCCAAAATATATACATGTCCCTTTTCTAAAATGAATTTGTCCCATTTTACATGTCCCTTTTCTACTTTCAATGCAAATTTAAGAGTAATTTTCCAAAACTATCCATACATTTATTGTATCTAAATTTGACTTTTTTTCAAACTTAACACTATTCTCTTTTTTCAATGTATTAATTAAGGGTATTGGTTGGAAAATTTTATCTAACTAACTTTCTCTTAATATGTGTGTATTTTACAAAAGAGACATGTAAATTGGGACGGATGGAGTATTATTTGTTACATGTTATATTTTAATTGATCATAAGAATATGAAATGGAACGCTACACGCCTACACTCTTCCAAGTCAAGCCAATAAAATTAAGGGTCTTTTTTCATAAATATATAGGAAAAAGTAAATTTTTACATATTTACTTTTGTTAATAATAGTTATTTACAATTTTATTAATCTAAGTTTCAAAATTGCAAAAATACTAAATATGAGGGTTCCCCTTTCCCTCCCCCCTCCTTCCTCCCGCCGCCTTTCATTCCTTCCGTCTATCCTTTTTTTTTTTTTTTAAGGTGGGTGCTATTTGGGTTCAAGGCCCGGCGCAGGGGCATATTCAACTAAATGCAATCACATTCAACTGAATGCAATCACATGCAACTAAATTTATGATTTCAAGTTCCATTTTTCAATTGTCATTTTCGAGTGAATGCAACCACATGCAACTAAATCCAGTTGCATTCAGTTGAATATGGCCGCTAGCGGGGTCTTGGAATCCAAATCCACCAAAATCACTCCACCTTAAAAAAAAGTTGAATGTGGTTGCATTCAGTTGCATGTGGTTGCATTCAATTGTATTCAGTTGAATATGGCCCTTGGCGGGGTCTTGCAACTGAATGCAACCTCATATGCAACTAAATGCAACTGAAAACTGTAAGTTGCAACTGATGTATGGGTGCCCCTGACGGGGCCATTAGATCATAATAGAATCAACTTAATGCAACTACATGCAACTGAATGCAACAGAATTTCTGATTGCAAGTTCCAGTTTTCAAATGTCATTTTCGACCAAATTTTTGGAATCTATTGGTCGAAAATGACATTTGAAAACTGGAACTTGAATTTTCAATTTTCAGTTGCATTCAGTTGCATGTGGTTGCATAAGAAAATATGGTCCCTGGAGGGGCCTTGCAATCCAAAAGCACCCGCAACCCAAAAGCACCCCACCTTAAAATTAAAAAAAATAGTCAGGCGGCGGGAGGGGAGGGGAGTACTAATTTCTAATATTTTTACAATTTAAAAACTCAGTTTAGTAAATATGTAATTAATTGAAAAGGATGGTATTTTTACAAAAAAAAAACTTTAAATCTAGTATTTTTAATAAATATCCTTAAATTAAATAAAATTTATTATACCATTACATTATGTAATATTAGTTTTCGGACCCATTTTTCTATGTCACTACTCTTTCGTATATGTAGTCTAAAACAAATTACAAATTCAATGAAAAACGATGATAATCTTATTCAAATTACATACGTTTCATTAATATTCGTCACTTACTTTTTGGAACGCATTTTTAGATGTAATTAAATAAAATATAATTTCAATTTTTTTTAATTTTTTTTTCTGAATTAAAATTAAAGATCTCAATTTTTATTCGAAAAAAAAGTTAAAAAAATTTTTAAACTATAATTTATTTGTATCTTAAAATACGTATCAAAAAGGACGTGGCCAACATTAGTGGAACGGAAGTGTATTATCAAAAAATTGAGCATTATATAAAAAAAGAAAAGAATATAAAAATTATATATAAATTAATAAACTGGACCAACTAGTATTTTATTACATTCACTTTACAAAACTATTTAGACAAAAATATGTGTATATTTGTTACTTAATTTACACATTTTTATATTAATACAGAAATATATAAAATGTTAAGAGTTTTTTAACCTCATTTTGAGGGAATGGAATTAACTCGAAATTTAAATTAAGGAAAATCTTTTCGTTTCGATACAAAATTTTGTTACTCTTTTTCATTCTAGATCTTAATTAATTTGGTTGAAGAGTTGATTAGTCCGATTATAAGGACTATAATATTGTAACAAGTTTAATTGCGTGGAACGAGTGTAATAGATTCAACAATGAAATACCTTTAAGTTTATAGCTCATTTCTAAAAAGTAGGAAGAGAAATAAATGAAGGAAAAATAGAATTTAAATGTTATTAAGTATTTTATTAGTGTATTTCAAATTCATATTATTTAGATATTTAATAAAAAATTCAATCATACATACATATCCAATAAAAATAAAAAATATCCAAAATTTAATGATTTGGATTAATCTGTTTTTAACAAAAAAATAATCAATTAATTTGTACCGTTAATATTATATAAGAAAATAATATCGTTGTTATACAACCTAAATTTGTATAAAAAGTATTATACAACACTATATTTTAAGAGAAAATGACCAAAATGTCTATTTTTCACAAGTTTTTGCCCAAAATACTGATTTTGAAAAAAATGGCCCGAAATACCGACGGGATACGGAGAATCGTCCTCCGTGTTAGGGTGTTGCGGAACACCGTGTACCGTATTATGCATGATACGGAGCTGCATCCTCCGTGTTAGCATGATACGGTGGACTGTGCACCGTGTTAGATGGGTGCGCAGCACTGTCACGGAATACCGTCCACCGTATCATGCCCTGTTACGGAACACAGAGCTCCGTATCATGCCCTGTTACGGAACACGCAGCTCCGTAACACACCCCCTATCACGATACACGATGTACCGTGTCCCGTCAGTAAAAAGGGTTATCCAGTTTCCCAGGTGATTATTTTGGGCCATCACCCATATTTCAACATAATTTTTACATTCTTAAAGTTGATTGTTGAAAAATATTCACTAAATTAAACATAATTATAAACCATTATAATAAAAAAAATTATATAATGAACTTAAGAAAATTCAAACCTATTAAAAAAAGAATTTAGTTAGGCCTTTGTGTTTTGGAGCACCACTTATTGGCTATATACGTGGAAGTTAAAACACCTTCGATCTTCATGTGGAAATATGTTACTCATGCACTGTTTTTATTCTAATCTGTCATTTTTCTTTGCTGACAATTACAGGCAGAGAAAGACCCTGAATATTCAAATCAATTGAGAAATTCTAGGTGATGTCAAAAATTAAACATATATAGTTATGATTCTAAAAATTTGCGATTCAGCTGATTAATTCTCGATTAATTCTTTGTAAGGTAATTAATTGATTTGATTTTGAAATTCAATTAATCCTATGAATTTATTTAAAATGATATGTTTAATGGTAAATTAGAATAATATATTTTTTTTAAAGCAATATATTAATATATTACTTTAAAAAAAATATATTAATCTAATTTAAAATATTATTATAATATCTGATTAATACTCCGATTAATCCTTCCTTCTGATTAATTCCTGATTACCCAATTAATTTTAAATCAATACCTCAACCGATTTATACCGATTACCTATTTTTATAACCATGTATAGTTCTTTTTCTTTACTGTGATTATCATTCAGTTTAGGGTCTATTAATCATACAAATTTTAATTTGCAGTTTTTTTTTTTTTAACTTCGCTTGTCGTCTTGAAGTTAAGGTGTTAGTTAGAAGTGTGATTTAACCCCATCATTCGTTTCTAGCTCGGTAATGTGCGAATTAATTTGTCAAACATAACTTGAGATAAAAAATTTGTTACAATTATATGTATTACGTACAGTCCATTTTCAACACAATTTGTAGTAGTTACTCTATCACACAGCATTTTTTCTAAATTTCTCTTAAACACATGCATGGTTAGTATTTGCATTCATATGTAAGTAATCGACAACCATACCACCAGCACAAATCTTGAGCAAGTGTTACCCACCATTATCTCCACTTGGTTAATATCTGTGAGTGTTTGTGTCTTTGTAAGCAGTAGCAGCAGACCACGTACTTCTAAGAAACTCCAGGGCCACTGACTTGCTAGGCAACAGGTACAGCATGTTAAGTTGGCGTTTCCAACTTTCCTAGCACGAGTTCGGTGAAGATAGTACGTAGCCAGAATAATCGTGAGCTAGACATCCCAACTTAACAATCACTACTAGAAAAAGTAGATTAGACATCACACCTTTTACATCGCTTTAAAAAGCCACCGATGTTAAATATGTTTTTAACATCAGTTCTTTAAAAAGCGATGTTAAACTGATTACTGGACATCGGTCGGTTAAATAAGCGATGTCTAAATGTTTGTTTTAAAAAATAAAAAAATGTTGTGTTCATTTTCCCCCCATTCTCATAAAACATTTCCCTCCTTAGAAAATTTTCATTCCCCGCCTTAGTAACATTTCCCCTAATTTAGACAGCCCGCGTATACACTTTCCCCAAATTAACTCACAGCGCCGCCCACTTCTCCTCTCTCTCTCACTCACTCACTCACTCATCTCTCTTTCTCTCTCTCTCACATTCATCTCTCTCTCACCCATCTCTCTCTCACTCATCTCTCTTTCTCTCACTCTCATCTCTACTCGACCCTCTCTCTGTCTCTCTCACTCGCATCCCACACTTTTCTGTAAAACTCTAATTACGATTTCTCTAAATCGAAATATAGAAGAGGAAGCTCGAATTAAGAGAAACGAAAGCTCGAATCGTAAGTCTTTTTGTGATTAGTTGCTCGATTAAGCTCGATTAAACTTGATTTATTTTTAATTGAACATTTATTTTGCAGATTAGTTGCTCTTTTTGCTTGGGTCATCTTCAATCAGTAAGTTTTTGTGTTAATTACCTGTTTTTCTTTTTGCATGTATCTTTTTCTTGCTTTTCTTGTTTTGGGTCATCTGCAAATTCTTGTTTTTCTTGTTTGAATTTAATTTTTGTTTCTTGTTTGTATTGTCTGGGTGAATATATGTGTTTTGGGTCAGATTAGTCTGTTGTGTGTTCAATTTTGGGTCAGATTTATGTTGTTTTTATTTATGTTGGGGTGGTTTTTGTAATGAAATGAATAATATATGTGGGATTTTGTGGGGTTTAATGTTTTGCAATATGGGGTAATTGTATGTAACTAATTTTCGTATTTTTGGGTTTTTTCTTCTTGTAATTTCCTGTTGAGTTTAGGTCAAATTTGTGCTATCTGGTTCTAGATTGGGGATATTTATGTTGTTAAATGCGATAAGTATGTGGGGGGTATAAACCTTTAACAATGAGGATATGTTTATTTGCACTGTTGGATTATTTGGTTAATTTGAGCATTCTAATTAGACTAGACTTCTGATTTTTCAACATGAATTTGCAGGAGCATTTGCTTGTGTGCGTGCGGTTAACATTTTCTGTTGTTGAGCTATTCTTCAGGTTAGTAATTGCTCAATTCTTTAGTGTCCTCCTGATTTCTAATTAGATGCATGTGCTTGTTTATATGTTTTCGATAATGTTTAATTGTGATTTGATTGTTTAATTGTGATTTGATTGTTAATATGTTTAATTGTGATTTGATTGTTAATATGTTTAATTCTTTATGTTATTAGAATAGTAATGATAATTTAATGACTTGCATAATTTTGGACAAGTCTGTTTTTAATTTTTGAAAAACAACAATATCATGTAGGTTTCTTTAACATATGGATAAGTCATGGATTTCGAAAGATAGGGATTCTTTAGAGTATGAAATTGGGGTTGAAAGGTTCTTGATATATGCTGAAGAAAATGCTAAAAATCCTAAACAAATTCCATGCCCATGTGCACGTTGTGGTAATTTCAAAAAGTTTTCTGTGAAAATAATTAGGGGTCATCTTTATCAAAATGGTTTTAGTTTGGGGTATGTCGATTGGATTTGGCATGGAGAAAAGTGCCCATGTAGTACGCCACTAAATTCAACTGTAGGTAGTGGTACTTTACCTTTGGGGCAAATTCCGACATCAGAAACGATTGATGTTTGTGAAGCAGCTTATAACAGGGGTGATTACGATGACGATTCACATGAGTTTAGGAGGTTTGTGGCCGATGCAGAGCAACCTTTGTACAAGGACAGTGAGTGTACTAAGTTAGAGTCGATGTTGAAATTGCACAACTGGAAGTCTAGATTTGGTATTAGCGATAGTGCCTTCACTGAGCTCCTTTCTTCTGTTGGATCTTTACTTCCTAAAGATCATGTGTTGCCGGTTAATGCATATGAAGCAAAGAAAACCCTAAGTGATCTAGGTCTCGAGTATATAAAGTTTCATGCCTGTCCGAATGATTGTGTACTATATAGGGGTGTAAATGTCGATGCGTCCAACTGTCCTAAGTGCAATCTATCTCGCTGGAAGGTGGGGAAAGATGGTAACCCTAGGATTAACATTCCAGCCAAAGTTATGTGGTACTTTCCAATAATTCCTAGATTTAGACGATTGTTTAAATCGGCTTCTACAGCTGAACTAATGAGTTGGCATGCGAAGAAGCAAACTCAAGATGGCCAAATGCGTCATCCATCTGACTCTCCTTCTTGGAGGAATATTGATTATAGGTGGCCTGAATTTGGTAGTGAACCGAGAAATATTCGCTTAGCATTGGCGGCAGATGGTATAAACCCGCATAATAATGGTCTAAGTAATCGGTACAGTTGCTGGCCGGTAGTACTTGTAACTTATAATCTTCCTCCATGGTTATGCATGAAGAGGAAGTTTATGATGTTAACGGTGTTAGTTTCTGGTCCACATGAGCCAGGTAATAACATTGACGTGTATTTACAACCGATGATAGATGATTTGAAGAAGCTTTGGGAAGAAGGTGAACCAAACATGTATGATGCGTATACAAAGTCTTACTTCACTCTAAAAGCAGTTTTGATGTGGACGATAAATGACTTTCCTGCGTACGGAAATTTGTCGGGTTGTGTCAATAAGGGTTATATGGCTTGTCCAATATGTGGTGATGATACCGTTGGTAAACATTTGACTCATAGCCGAAAAATATGTTACCAAGGTCATCGTCGGTATTTGGCTCCGTATCATCCTTATAGGAGGCATAAGGCAGCTTTTAAAGGAGAACAAGAATTTAGACAACCCCGTCAAATCCTTTCTGGAGAACAAGTATTAGCGCAGCAGCAACGGATAAAATTTGCTTTTGGGAAGGAGTTGAAGAAGGCAAACAAAGTGGTCTGTCCATGGAAGAAAAAATCAATTTTTTTTGATTTGGAATATTGGAAGTTTCACCATGTTCGTCACTGTCTCGACGTTATGCACGTTGAGAAAAATGTGTGCGATAGTCTAATTGGGACATTATTAAATCTGCCATTCAAGACTAAAGATAGTGAGGAATCTCGTCGCGATATGATTGAAATAGGTGTGAGGCCCGATTTAGCTCCAGAAGTAGGAGAAAAGAGAACCTATTTGCCCCCTGCCCCTTACACTTTGTCAAGGGCAGAAAAGAAAAAAATGTTGTCCTCATTGTCAAATATTAAACTTCCCTATGGCCATGCATCAAACATAAGAAATTGTGTATCAATGTCTGATTTAAAGATACATGGGTTAAAGTCCCATGATTGTCACACTCTTCTCCAACAACTACTTCCGGTTACAATTCGCTCTGTTCTTCCGAAAAATGTTAGGGTTAGCATAATCAGATTGTGTTTCTTTTTCAACACTTTATGTAACAAAGTTGTAGATGTATCCAAGCTCGATAAATTACAAGCAGATGTGGTACTGACCTTGTGTGAGTTGGAAAAGATATTCCCTCCCTCGTTTTTCGACATAATGATTCATCTCACAGTACACTTGGTTAGGGAATTGCGTTTATGTGGGCTGGTGTTTTATAGATGGATGTATCCATTTGAACGCTTCAATAAAGTGTTAAAGAGCTATGTTCGAAATCGTTATTATCCAGAAGGTTGTATAGCGGAAAGTTATCTAGGAGAAGAATCTGTTGAATTTTGCACGGAGTTTGTTAAGCAGAGTTGCACAACTGCTGGTCTTCCGAAGGACAAGGGCAAGCTTTCAGGTCCGTTATCCGCTGTAACAATAAAGTCAGTGGAGGAGAAAGAACGAGATGAGGCACATCTACATGTCCTTCAGAACAACTCTGAAGTGTATCCCTATATCTTGTAAGTTTATATTTTTTTGATTGTAAGTTCATCTTTTAAATATCGAGCATTTTGTGGTTGTTTATTTAACATATGCATTACCTCAGGATGCATAAGGAGTTGCTGGAAAGGCAGTACTAGGGGAAAAAAAAAGAGTGCTCAGTGGCTAATAGGAGAGCACAACCTTTTATTTGCTGATTGGTTTCAAAAAAGGGTTGGTATCTTTTTTTGGTAGACTATTTTTTTAATGGTGTGTCGTTATCTAGTCACTGACTGTCTGATTTAAAACAATGTGCGCAGGTTAGTCTTGAAATGATGAAAAATGCCAACAATGTTTCAGAAACAATAAGGTGGCTGGCAGGAAAACCATCTTTTTCTGTTTTTACCTATGATGGTTATCTAGTTGACGGGAACCGATACTTCACAAAGGAGCGAGATGATGCAAGGGTTGTGCAAAATAGCGGTGTTTCTGTAGTTGCCAAGACGGTCCAAGTATCTAGTGCTAAGGATTTAAATCCCGTAGAGTGTGATATGACATTTTATGGAATAATCGAAGAAATATGGGAGTTGGATTATCATGCATTTAAAGCCCCACTGTTCTTGTGTAAATGGGCAGAAAATGAAAGAGGCATCAAGGTTGATGATCTTGGCTTCACTCTTGTGGACCTCACTAGACAAGGTCACAAGAACGATAAATATGTGTCCGTCGACCAAGTGAAACAAGTTTTTTATGTTCAAGATCCGGTCGATGCTAACTGGTCCATTGTACTAAACTCCACACCTCGAGACTACCAGGACTTGTATTATGACGATGAATTAGGAGACACAACTTTAGAAAATCCCCCTTTCTGCTCTAATATTCCAACGTGTGACATAACTGATGAAACAGAGGGTACTGTTAGCAATAAAAGACAAAATGTTGAGGGAATTTGGATTAAAAAATGATCCATATTTTCTAGTTGTATGTCATGTACCGTCTGTGGTGCATAATTTTAATTGAATATTCAGTTTTATTTGTCTTTGTGTTTAGTCCAGATGTTTATTTGAATTTTTATTTTATTTGCATTTATTTTTAGTCTGAAATTGTATTAGAATTTTTATTCGCCTTAATGTTAAACTTGCAATTTTAGTTGAATTTATTTGTTTAGTTTGCATTTTGTAATTGTATACCCCGACTAATATGTGTCTTACAGATTGAAGCACCAGATCTCGGAATGGCACCTAAAAAGCGACTCACCAAGGTAGGCAGTAAGAAAAAGGAAGTGGAGGAGAAGCATCTGCCTTCGAAAGCTATGTCGGGGCCTCAATCAGAAGGATCTAAGAAGCAAAACACCAAGGCAATTAGTAAGGAAAAGGAAGTGGAGGAGAAGCAGCTGCCTTCGAAAGCTATGTCGGTACCTCAATCAGAAGGATCTAATAAGAAGCGAAAGACCAAGCAGGCAAGTAGTAAGAAACTGGAAGCTATGTCGGAACCTGAAAGGGAAGTGAACACAAAAGGCAATGGAAATCATCCTGAATCAGAAGGCTCTGCACAACCCATTGTACATCAAGAAACTCAGCCTACGACAGAAGAATTTATTGCTAGTACTGAAACATCAAAAAGGAAGTTAGGAGGAAAGCGTAGTGTTTGTGCTATGCACAAAGTTGTGGTGAAGAAGGCTCAAGGAAAGAAGTTTAAAGTCAGGTATGATGCGCGTGGAAATCCTATCGGAAAGACTAGGCACACCTTGAGTTCTTATGTTGGCATGCTCGCTAGGACTATGGTTCCGATCAGCATTAGAAGCTGGCCAAATGTGGAACCTGAATTGAAAGAGAAGTTATGGAATGATGTTCAGGTAATATTTGTCTATATGTAAATTAGTTGCTTTTATCTGGTCAATCTTAGTGGTTAATTAGTTACTTGCATATTTCAGGCTGGATTTAAAGTTGTTCCAGAAAGTCGAGCAACCATTCTACAATCTGCAGGCTGGAAGTGGAGACAGTTCAAGTCAATATTAACCTCTAATTATGTGATGCCATTTGTTGGGGAAAAGAAGAAACTAAGGAAGCCTCCACCTAATTATGCATTTGTTGGTAGGGATGCTTGGAGAGAATTTGTTGCTCAAAGGACCAACGTTGATTGGATGGTATGCACAATTTGTAGTACATTGCATATTGGCTTTTTTTGTAATATCTTTCAATATTGAAGTCAGTAATGTATTTTATGTTTGGATGCAGCCACTTCGTGATGCACAGAGGGCGAGAGTCAAAGAGCGAAAATATCCACACCGCACATCAAGGAAGGGCTACATCGGACTGCTAGAAGAAGAAGTAATATTTTATCATTATAATTATAATTTAGACTTTCTGAATATCTTTTAAATGTTTCATTCATTTTAAACAGGTCAAAAAAGGGAAAATTCAGCCTGAAGAAGAACCTGATCGGGCAATTATGTGGAAGAAAGCTCGAAAGGGAAAGGACGGTCAAGTTGATGAAGAACAAGAAAAGATCAACCAAGTTATTGTAAGAAATCTTTCAATTACCTCCTTTTTTCTACAAATATACCATATATGTTAAGTGGCCATTTTATGTGAACAAGAAAAGTAATTATGTGTATTGATCGTAAATATGTAATGCATTGTTGACAGGATGATTTGCTGGAAAAGAAGGAAAAGGGTGAGCTGCAGTTGTCCGAATTTGAGGACATATTGACTCTTGCATTAGGAAATCCTGAGCATTCAGGAAGGGTTCGAGGAGTCGGAGGCATCGCCACCCCAAAATCATTCTTTAACACCCCGAAAGTGAAAAGGACACGAATTACAAAAGCCGAGTTGCTGGCACGTGATCGACTTAGGGATGAGGAGATGGAGAGAAGAACGAATGATTTGATGTCACAAATTGCTGACCTAAAGGCGATGATTAGTTCATCCATTCTTCCCTCGTCAATGCCCGAAAAGGCAGCAGCTGTTGAAGAATTGGATGTGGATGGTGATTGTGTTGCTATTGACCCTACTCCACCATCCAAAAAGGAAACAAAGGTAAAACAAGCTCTATCGTCCACTCGCTTTCTTTTTATATATAGCAGTTATGTAAGCTATGGACAGTAATACGAATAATACAAATTGTAATTTCACCTTGCATGTCTTGTAAATGTAGGATCCGCAACCATGTGAGCTGGCTGTAGGCAGTGTGCAGAACATAGTTGCATTTGGTATGGCGATGACTGATGGGGACATGAACGAAAAGATACATGGAATGCCTATGCCGCATGGATGCATTCGTGTGTTGGTGGATGGAAGCATCAACGACAATGCCTTGGTTCTAGTGCCAGTACCGGGTGAAATTGTGAAGGTCCACGAAGCTGTTGGTTCTCACGTCGCGTGGCCTAAGGAGTTGATTATTTTTCCAACTGTTATGGTTTGTATTTCTTTTTCTTTTTCCATAGTTTACGCGCATGATGTGCTCCATAAACTGTGTTTATATTTATGACTGATAAAATGAATTTTTGTAGAAAAAGAAAAGGCAAGTGTCGCAGAAGGCTGATGATCCGTTAAAGAATTTGGCGAACATGTTTAAAAATGCCGAGCCAACAAACTAAAATGTGCCAAACCACTTTAGGTTGTTGTATAAACATGCAACAACAATTATGGCAGTGTCAGGTGTCTCAATTGAAATTCCACGTGATATTGAAGTTTTCGGGTTTGAGAAAAGAATATTTATCTTGCATGAGAATTTAATTTCCTTATTAGAGTTCGACCAGATTGGACAGGCTGTAATATCAACTTACATGTCGTAAGTATTGTTCTTTTTAAATCTTGTCTAATTCTGCATATTGCACAAGAATATATATGTACTTATTACATTAAATTATTTGTAGGTACCTGCATAATGTTCTGCGTAAAAAGAAGTTACTGGACTATTTTGGGTTTTTTGATCCCTCAGCCACATATACCCTGAATGCTGACTTTGAAGATTTAGTTGTTCAAAGGCTGAAAGAGGGTAGCCCAGATCGTGTTTTCTTCATGCCACATAATGAAAAGTAGGTGATTTTGTGGATTTTTACTTAACTAATTGTAGCACTACGATTTATATTAATTCTTGCTTCGTGGTATTCTTTTTAACAAATACAGTTTCCACTGGATTTTGATTATAATCTGGGAAAGTGACATTTACACTCTCAATCCACTGTCTCATCCACCACGGAATCCAGCCTTAGAAAAAGCTTTAATAAGGTATTGACAAATAAATAAATAATTATATGTATATATATATGTATATATATATTATGCTTTCTTTGGTATCACATTGTCGTTCCCTGCCTTAATTGCAGTGCAGTGAGAACTTTCAATGCTCAAACAGGAAGGGTAAATAAAACTCCCGAAATACATAATCTTGCGGTAATTATTTAAGCACTTAACTTGGTTTGTTGTATGTATGTACGTACTTCATTTTCTTGGTTGGTCAATCTATATATTCTCATTTTTATTGGAACAGGGATCGCCAAAACAACCTGGCGCTGTTGAATGTGGTTATGTTGTCATGCGGTATATGCGGGATATTATTCTGGATGAGGACATGTACTCATTTTCTACCAAGGTATACTTTAACTGGTGTGTTTTGATATATGGAATATAATTGTGTAATTAGTAGATATAAAATTTATGCATTTGAAAAATAGTATATTTATCCTATTTTTTGCTTTGGGTTTTAATTGTTTGCAGTGGCTTTGTAAGACTCGGGCATCTTACAAGATGGTAGAGCTTGAAGAGGTGCGGTACAAGACTTTGAAGCACATTGAAAAACTCATGAAATAGTGACTTGGTTTATGGAACAGTTGGTATAGATCTCTGCCTAACATCTAGCTTTTGGTACTAATTATTAAATGAAATTGTCTAGGAACTGGTTTGCAGTACTTGTGGAATAAGGGGTCTGTTTATCGAAGTACATGTAGTTGGTTTGTGTAATTAAGGTAGTTGATAGTTGGTAATGTACATTGGTTATGCTTGCCAAAGTTGTCGAAGTACGTACATGTACTTTGGTTATGCTTTTGTCGAAGTACGTACATGTCACTACTAAAAAACTGTTAATAGACATCACCGTTTTTAACATCGATTACAATAAAACCGATGTTAAAAATCAATTTAACATCGCCCGTTTTAAAACCGATGTCTTTTAAACATTCAGACATCACTTGACATATCAACCGATGTCTAAATGTTTTCTTAAAAAATTTTAGACATCGCTTCATTTATGAACCGATGTCTAAATGTCTACTTAAAAAATAAACGCGCGTTCCCTCTGAATTATTCCCCCTTTTTACTTTCATTTGCCCGCCTACTTGCCAAATCTGTTCCCCCTTGACAAAATTTTTGTATTTCCCCCCCTCAATTCTAATATCTACATTCACACAAATTAAATCAAAATAATTAATTAAACCTAAAAACAAAACCCACCTCTCTCTCTCTCTCTCTCTCGACAGACCTCACCTCTCCCTCTTTCTCTCTCTCTCTCTCGACTCTCACCCCCTCCCTCAAGAACCCTAAATCTCGCCCTTCTCTCTCTCTCTCTCTCTCTCTCTGTCCCTCTCCTTCTCGCTCTCCTCTCACCCTTCTCTCTCTCTATTATCGCCCTTCTCTCTCGATTCACCCGGAGATTATTCGATTCGAAGCTACAAAACTATGAACTCAATTCAATTTATTTGAAGCTCAAATTGGTAAGTGCCTAAGCTTGTGTTTGATTTCAATTAGTTCAATTTAGTTTTCAATTGGGGATTTTTAAATTCAAAACCCTAATTTTTTTTGTACGGAGAATTAGTAATAGTTTAATACAGATACCTCGAGGAGAAGGGAACTACCTGCTGTGGGTATCAGTTATTTATGTACAGGTTTGGTGTTCTTTGGTTAAGTTTGGGTTAATTATTTTTTGGTTTAATTAGTAATTTATTTGTTTGTGTTTGTTGTTTATATTTGTGTTTGAGTAATTTTGTTTATGTGTATTCTATGCGTAGCCATGGACTGAAGCATTAAAATCTTACAATCCTTTGGATGTGTCCAAAAACTTAAAGTCTTCTTGTGGTTTACCTTATTCGAACACAGTTTTGTCTTTGTTACAGTTTTTAAAACGTACAGATTTGGATGGCTTGAAGCATAAAAAACACCACTGTTCTAATTGTTGCTTTGCAGGTCCACTTGTGGGAATATGCATCTGGATCCCTGCTTCATACCTGCAGAGGTACATCTACTGCTTAAATCCCTGATTATTTTTTTGGTGTTCTCCTATTTTGACTTCTAAGATATGTTAATAGTATAGTATAGTATATAATTCTCTTGTTAGGTTTTGTTTGTGTGTCAGTTCTTATGCAGGCTATTGCACAAGCCTTGCGTGGTTAGGACTCGGAGAACTCCCAACAAGCTTTGAGGGTTTTAGATATTATCCTCCGATAGTAGGCAGCTAAACAGTATGTTATTGTGTATTAGTGTCAGGTGTGTAATTTGCTGGCTGGACTATGAGGAAGGAGACACCTTGACTGTGCTTTCTTGTAGACACTCATACCACCTAGAGTGCATAGACAACTGGTTACGAATAAACAAGGTACCTTAATCAATTTGTTGTGTATTAGTGTCATTTGTATCTGTAAGCACTAAAGATTTAGTAATCTTTGACATATTTTATTTTGCTTATTATACTAATAAATACCGTTTCCTACTTCTATCTTCAGGGGCCTCAAAATCTAACAACAATGCTATATTTCATTTTGCACAGGAATGGGACCTTAGCACATCAGGATGATGATGAACTGATTCTTTAACCCTTTGAAGAAAGTCACTATACTTACATGTCCATTCTCTAAGAGATGCTTCCTTTATGTGTCTGACTAAGCATATAATGTCCAAAGATATATGTATTAAGCCACTATTGTCACATAAGTTTCATGGATAAATTTATAATAAGGTATTCGCATTTGCCTGAAGGCTAGGATTAAGTTGGAGTCATTTTCCTTGACAAAATTTTCAGACCTCCAAGTCGCATTATCATTATGCTAGATAGACATACACTTTTTAAAGATTTCATATTCCTTTGATCAATCAACTTATATTGCATTGTCATACGCGCTGCCAATTGCCTTACATCACATAATTATTCTGCCACTTATAAATTTATAATGCATCATGTATAACCTCTTTTAATTTATGATCGTTTCTGCAGATGTAATTCCCTGTATGTTTTCTAAAGATACCGTGGCAATTAAAAATCCAAGTTTAGTAGATGCAATTGGAACTGTATTAAGCTGTCAAGTTGTTATCTAATTGCCTGATGGAAAAATGCCAAAGCATAGAGCCAGAGGATAATTGGTTGTTGCTGATGGGATTGCATTTTTGCAGCAGATTTGAAGCAACAAGTAAATTTTTCTTAATTTGATAAACCTTGTATCCTTTAAGGTATATTAAGGGCTTTGAAACTTTGAAACTAGAAAAGATGGTATGTATACAATATTTACCTATGTAGAACTACATTGGTATAATTGTGCATCCTTTGGACCAATTTTCGATTACTGTCTAGTTTTCTAATAAGCACTTGTCTAGATTGTGCAAAATTGTTAAGGTAAGGATCCCACATGCAATAGCCGGAACACTATCTGGCTACATCCTTTCAATATGAATCAGATTCAGAAATGAAAATAACGAGCGCTACAAAAAGAAAATTAGCTGACATAATAAGTGTTGAATTAAAAGTCTCCCTGTAAACATGTCTAATGGAAAAACTCCATAACCAGAGACCAGTGCATGGTGTGCCTCACTGTGCACAAAGAATCGACATTGTGACACTGCTTAGCACAGGTAACCTTAATTTGCTTTAGTTTTTTATTTTCTTATCACCTGTTGGCTATATGATTGTGAAAGCTTTGTGCTTATGCTTAAATCAACTTATGGGAGGCCTGAATTTTAGATGATCAAGGGGTTTTTATATAATTAGCATTCAGTTGTTAGTCTAGTGTAGCATGCAGGATAAGTGGCTAATTGTTCTGGATGCAATGTCAGGTTATAATTATGATAGGAAGTGCTGCAAGTGTTGTTGATATATCTCGTGATGTTTCCAGGGTTGCCAAAGAAGTTCATATTGCATCAAGATCAAATAAAGACGTAAACTCGAGCAAGTTACCTGGCCATGATAATATTTGGCTTCATCCAATGGTATTAATCTGATACTCACATGGAAGGCTAGGAAGTCTAATAAGGGTATCTTTTGAAACTTGTTGCTATTAGATCACAATTGCTAACCAAATTACCAATGCAGATAGAAAGTGTGCGAGAAAAAGGTACAATCATATTTCTGATTGTATATATATACTTTCACATTCGTAGTCTTGTGTATATGCAGTTATAGTCTGTAATTGGTTAATTAAATGTATTGTTGTAGCATTAAATCAATTTCTTTAGTAATCTTTGTCATATTTACTAGGTTTAATTCTTTTTGTGTCCATATCAGAATTGTTTTCTCATCTAAGTCCCATCTAGCTCGCAATGCAACAACTTTTTATCAATATCTATGATCTGTATCTATTATTATCAAATAGTGTTCCATATTACTCCTTTCTTATCTACAGTTTATATATATATTATACATGTGTGTTCTGTTTGCAGATTCTGCCAATCAAAATCAAAGCCCTTGCTGGAAGTGTTGCAACACTAGCAAACTGGTTCATTGCCTGGGGGGTCACTATGATTGCACCATTTGTTGTTGTCTTGGAGTAGTGGAGGTTCCCACTATCCCTTATTTTTTTCATGTTACATATTTATTTAAAGAAGTATGCAAGAGCTTATTTGCTGCTTGTACACAACATACCTATGTATAAATTTACATGTTAACAGCCTTCTATCCTTTTTAAAATAAAATAAAATTTATGTCATTATCATTATATTATCAACTAGAGCAGTCAAGCTACACAAGTGTTTGCAAAGTTGTTTTTTCATGTTTGCAGACTTTAATACTATGTCGATTTCTTTCTCAATGTCTTTGGGTAAGTACGTAGTTCCACTAATTTCTGTTAATGTTTTTCTGTAGGGGAGGAAATAATTTCAGGAGCTCAGCGTGTTCATGTTCCTGAATTTTTAGAAGAACGTGCAAAAGCTTGTGGGATAGATGTGAAGACAATATCAACCTATATTGATTCATTTTGGTATGTTCATTGTCCAAACTTCTTAAGCTTTATTGCATGCCTAATATTGGTACTAATAGTCTACATTAAGGTCATAGCCAAGTAATAGAATCAGGTCATTGACAAACCAGATTCGAGGTAGCTAGCAAGTCTTACCTCTAGAGCTTTATAATACACGAGAGATTGCTATATGGTATTTCCTTGTCCTAATACAGTAGAGAATGCTATTGTTTTCATATATAGATTATGAATTCCTCATATTTTGTTCTTCAAGGTACAAGGCCAAGAATGATTGAGAAGTGTATATTGTCCGTCCAATTCTTAATCTTCAATTCCGGAAGAGATTGTTGGGTATCATACCAGATTGTTGGGTATCATACATTACAAGCTCATGTATATTTCCAGTACTCTTAATGCACCCCTGTGTAGTTCTATTGCCACTGTTTATTATTTTAACTAGATGGATTATGTTTATCTGTGTCCTGTAGGTTTTCAATGAAACAGAGAGGCGAAAAAGATGAGAATGGGGAACCACTGACAACTGAATTATCTGTTTATGATTATTTTGTAAACATTCGTAATATTCCCCTGCAGTACTCTGGTGACCTTCCATGCATCAATGTTGGAAAACCCAAGCACTAAAGATTTCCATTGCTAATTTGCTATCTTCTTACAGAGGTCGAGAACACAATCCAGTGGCTAAGTCCAAGAACTCAGTAACATAGTGCACAATGAATCAGCGACAAATGGTGTATAGAAAGTGCAGGCTGCTGCAAGGAAAGTATTCCTGGATCCAAAGAATCATCCTAGTGAGTTACGATTTGGAAAAGAATGCATGAAGTAACCAGGAAATAGTTTCATATCTTTTTTATAATGCTTTGAGTTTGGCTAGTTCCGCAAATATTAGTTGTAGATTGATTCGGATTGGTATAGATGTTTTGTATTAAGGTACACATGAATGTTTGGATTATGATTGTTTGAATGATAATGCTTGAATGTTTGGATTATAGTTGTCAATGACATTTGAGTAAATTTTGGTTATTTTTGTTTTTTTATGCATCATTTTCTGTACTACAGCTGTTTGCACATCGTTCATCATTATAAAAAAACTGTTTTATTAGAAGTCTTAAACATCAGCTGAAAACGATGTCTGAGGGATCTCACACATCGGTTTTAAAAATAGGTAACCAATGCAATAGATATCTTCAGCATCGTCTAAAATCGATGTCTATGATCACATTATACATCGGTTTTCTTTATGTTTATCGATGTTAATAAAGGCTTAGACATCAATATTTGGAGAAAAACATATGTCTATGTCGAATTATTCTATGTTCGCTATATGGTTAAATAACAGCTAAGGCCTCTAATCTAACAATTCAAAAGTTAACCTCATGCAGTTAATCCAAGAAGACAGTACATAAACATCAGAAATATTTTTAAAACTGATGTATTATATGCTAATAGACATCGGCCAGAAACCGATGTCTAAACGTTTAGACTTTAGACATCACCGACAAAGACATCGGTCAGAATTTTTCAAAGACATCGGCTAGAAACCGATGTCTATTAGCGTTTTTTTAGTAGTGTGTACTTGGTTATATATGCTTTTGGTCGACAAGTAGATTTTTTATACTAATTATAGCTATTGTAAACATTTGGATGTTTGGTAAATGAATGGCAAGTACTTGGTTTTTGTATCTGTTTTGTTTGATTTCAATTTTGGGTTGCATATAAAACAATCAATCGATCTGGGCTAAAACCTCAACAAGATACATCAGTTATTAAAACATAACTGATGTGTTTAACTATATTGCACATCACTTTTTCAATATAAAACTGATGTCTTTATCAATAATTCACATCACTTTTTCTAAAAAAAAACGATGTATAATGGTAAAATATAACATCGGAGAATGGTTAAAAACTGATGTCTGTTAGGACATATAACATCGGTTTTGTTACTGAAAATGATGTCTACTGGAGCATATGACATCGGTTTTGTTAATGAACACGATGTCTAATACACCATATAACATCAGTCTTACCAAACAACCGATGTCTAAGATAACATAAAACATCGGTTTTTACCAAGAAATCGATGTATATGTCATTATTTACCTTGTCCGTGCTATGTTTATGTTGATCTAATGAACATAATATATCATAATTTAAAAAGAACTACTGCACATAATGTATCTTAGACATCAGAAATATTTAAGAAACCAATGTCTAAGTCGATAATAGACAACGGCCAAAAACCGATGTCTAAAGTTTTTGACCTTTCTCTACACACGCATAGACATCGGTCAGATTTTTTTTTAACAACGGCCAGAAACCGATGTCTATTGACATATTTCTAGTAGTGAACTTCAAATATATTCATATGTTGAAAATGAAGAGCATTACTTGATTTTCTTATATTTTGAAAATGACATGCAATTTGCGAGATAGCAAAATAAAATCTTTTGAGTTATTGATTAAAAATCAAGATCAATGGAAATGATGGTACCGATATATACTGATATGAAATAGTGATGTGATGGTACCTACAAAGTATTGTAAAATTATGTATTGAGAGAGGATAAAATAGTAAGTATTTTGGGATTCCGGTAGTGTTGATAATAAGCTATTTCAGTGCTTTTTTCTAAATGGCCTTCAACCACAATATATGGGCTTCAACAAACACACCTTCATCCCCAAAATGAAACTGCCCAAATTAATTCTCACAATCAATATTTGATACACAATTAATGTATTAAGTACACAATAAATATATATTTTGTAACTCCAAAATACATTCAATATAATATATATCCTTTATTTAAATTTGAAAAGAAGTCAACTAACATCTCCCACATGACTTCTTTATCAAAACACTTCTTACTCCCACATTTTTCGGAACGTCGGACTTAAATATTCCTAAGTCCCATCAAACCAACGTGTTTAATAAATGTTTCCGCAGGAATGCCTTTTGTTAAAGGATCTGCAATCATGTCACTAGTAGGAATCTATGTCACTTTTACTTCCTTCTTTTCTACCACAATATCATGAATATAATGATATTGTATATCAATATGTTGTCCTCTTGAGCTATTTGCACTACTATAAATCAAATCAATAGCCGAAGTATTGTCACAATAAATCTCAATAGGTCCATCTACTAGATTTAGATTTAACTCAAGTAAAAACCGTCTTATCCAAACAGCATGAGTAGCAGCCATGCTACAAGCTACATATTCAGCTTCTTGTGTGTATCTTGCAACACATCCCTGTTTCTTACTTCCCCAACTTACGGCGGCTCCACCAAATATAAACATGTGCCCCGAAGTCGATTTTCCATCATCTTTATCACCTCCGAGATCCGAATCGGAATAACCAATAATTTCTGTCTTCTTTGCCTGATAGACCAATTTGTAGTGTAACGTACCCTTCAAATACTTCATTATCCTCTTCACAGCCTCCCAATGGGCTTGATTAGGATTGCTTTGGTATCTACTTACTAGACTTACTGGATATGCCAACACTACGCCATAGATGCCCAGACGTAACGCACTTCTAGTGTTGCATTAGGCACGAAAATTGTTACAATAGGCCTAAGGTAACACTTTTTCACCATTTCATCCGCTAATCTTGCCTCTGCTCTCTAATGTAACGCTTTTGTTCTCAATAGTAACACTAAGAAAAGTATTACCTTAGGGCCATACCGTAACACTAAATCAAACAAATGCAACATTAGGAAGGTGTTACCATAGCTTAGCCAAAAACAGATAGGGGACACGTGGCATGTGGGGCCCACGTGGCATGTGGGGCCCACATGACACGTGTCATGTTTGGGGAACAGGTGACGTGGCAGGTGGCCACGTGGCATGTGGGACCCACCTGCCACGTGGCAGGTAGGGGGCCCACTCTCTATTGCAACACTACATAGTTATCTAATGCAACACTGTAATCTTCTTTTAAGAAATACAAAAATAAGGCTAATGTAACACTATGTTATTCTAATGTTACGGTAACTCTACTTATTAGTAACACAAAATTTAATATTGCAACATTAGTAACTATAGCAATTGCAACACTAATAATAAAAATTTTGCAATATTCGATTTGTACATATAGTAATCCCATTACAAAACAAATCACTCAATACAAAGTACATAAGATTCACGGATCTCCTTCCTTCATGCACCACTTCACCAAAATAGTCTAAATCCACTTCACCAAAATATAGTTACCTACAACTTACTACTAATTTCTTCGAAGTACCAAACAACCTACGACAAAATAAAGTTCCAACTATCCATACATATTTAATAACAAGAAGGGCAAACACGTTGCTTAATAATGCACCACTCCTTGGACAGGGTAAGTGCATTACTCATGTTTCTGTTGTTAAACTCATATGTGGGTACCTCACATGTATAGTCAATAGCTTGTTCAACACCAGCTGCCAAAATCCATTCAATACTTCCATCACCTGCTGTCAACACTACTAAAGATTTTTAAGAAAAGAAATAGCTAAGGGGTAGTCCTTTGCAAACTTTGCAGGTCACGACTGATTAACTTTGCAGGTCACTACCATATAAATGACTGCACATGCTTCCGTTAAGTAGATATTTAGGTGTGTAATCCTTGACAAGTAGGCTACCTGTGATTCAAAAGTGGTTGGTAGCTTGGTCCAAATCTTCCTTTTACCTCAACTGTAACAGTGGAGCATGATTAAAGATGTATCAGACATGGAAATATAAACTAAATATCTCCATGTCAATATTTGATAAAACCTACCTATCATGGATGGATCTGAAGAACCTCTGTCCGAGTTCTTGTTTAAATGCTTTCTACGTTGTAGCAAGTAAAACCATCTGACCCAGATGAATATTCACAACAATACTACTGCTCCTCCTGCACACTATCTATCTTAGGAAATATGATTTATTTTTAAAATTATTAGGCTTTACACCAATACATTGAGCAGTATGAATCTGT
Organism: Kitagawia praeruptora; assembly: GCA_037693485.1. Lineage (NCBI taxonomy): Eukaryota > Viridiplantae > Streptophyta > Magnoliopsida > Apiales > Apiaceae > Kitagawia > Kitagawia praeruptora. The sequence continues at coordinate 152,075,930 of CM075344.1, read as the reverse complement.
TAACAGATATAATTAAATTAATTAAAGCACTGAAGGTAAAAACTAATTTCCAAAATAATGAACGAAAGAAGCAATACTTGGCGAGGAAAAGTTAAAGGCTTCCATCCTAGAGCACGAGGGTTTCCAACATTTTTAAGATAATCTGCACAAAAACAGTTTGGATCAAAGTTATAATTAAATTGTTTTTAGAAGACTAAAACTGCTTTATACAAGGCATAACTATTCAAATTTACATAAAGTCTTTCATACCAATCAGGACAGCCATGCAAGTAGACATCAAAACTGATTAATTTGTTCGTAGCTAGCAGTAAATAAGAGCACATTATAGTTGTCTGTATAGACCAAATTCCAAAAGAAGCCTTTTGTTCTCAGTCTGAAGTAACTAACTGAAGATAATCCTATTATGTAACATTAAGACAATTATATTCTTAATTTACAAAAGAAGCTGACAAAAATCATTGATGGAATTACATTCATATACAAAGTAATCCAAACAAAACATGTCACCAAAAAACCCAAGTTTAAACTAAAAAACTCAAGTTGAACACATATCAACCCTTGATTTCATCATAACAAAATGAGAGCATATACCTAATGCAGCAACACCAACAGCATTAGGTCCCATAATCAGTGAGCTTACTCTGTTTAATAGTAGAAAAATTATTTAAACCTGCCATAGGTTAATGAGTGAAAACATTATATACAATAAAAAAAAGGTGGCAATATAGACTTCATGTAAATGAGCTGATGCTACCTTGAAGTTCTCGGGAATTTAAATTGCATGGGACTAGAAAAGAAAGATGACGAAAATTTTACATACCTCGCTGACAAGTTTCAATTTATTTAGCTAATTCAATCTAACCAATGTAACAAGAACTAGATGTTTTGGAAAAGCCTCATTCCTGATCCTTTTACTTCTAAGTAGAAACTGCAGTCAGGCGCTTTAATCTTGGTCATCAGCTTCCTACAAAGCTTCTGAGCATTCTTGATAACTTCTATTTTTCACCTCTTCTGCATTAATTTTTGAGGGGCGACCAACATAATATTAACATATTCGCGTACCAAAATAGTCAAAGTGAGATCAATTGACTCTTGAGATACAAGTTACATTAACTAATACATATTCAGAGGGTTTATAGCTATAAAGAACTAGAGTTAGGATTTCTAGTTCAAAGATATTAACATAAGTATATGGAAGCGTGGATACATATTTGTAAATATAATCTAGAGCAGATTATGACTAGATTGCAAATAAACATCAAATTTCAAATTGACACAAAAAAGAAATAGTAAATTGCAGAAAATTATTCATAGTTGTAGAATAATTATTCATGTATGTGTATTAATTTGGCAGTTTTATACTGTAGTAGTAGTAGTAGTAGTAGTACAAAAGCTAGATTGTTGAGCCCAGTACAAGTTTTTAGTGTGCAAGTACACATCACACCAGCAAGGGTCCATCTTCTAACAAACTTATTAATATTTTAAATTGTTTACATCAAACAATGTATAATCTATGAAAAAGTAGCAGTTAACATCATACATATAAAATAGAGTATCAGAACAATGTATATCATTTCATTTATATATGCCCAACTGTAAGAATTCGAATATGTTACATTACATATAAACAACATACATCAGGAATAGAGTATCAAGTATGAAAGCACTATATTTGAAACAAAATAGATACCTTTTCCTCCTTTAAAATAAAAACACAACCCCATAATCAAGAAACACTAACCTATATAAATTAATTGGGTCGATGATGTTCTTCATGCTTCTCCGCAAAATTAGAATATAACTTGAATTGAAGGGCCCCAAGAAAAAGCCCCAATTGAAGATCAAAATAAAAGAGTTAAGAAGGGCAAAATGAAACAAGCAACGAAAAATATAATCAAAAATCGAAGAGTGTTTACCAATTAATTACATCGAACAAGGGAATCGATTTATCACCTGCAAAATAAAAAATAATTAAACCCTAGTTTTGAAGAGAAGAAAGAAGAGATTAGAATAAAGAAGAGAAGATTTTGATTTGATACAGAGTGCGTGTGAGCTTCTTCAGTTCAGTGTCGGTAAAGTAGAGAGAATGGAGAGCCGAGAGAGAGTGTATTGGGGAAAGGGGGAAAAGCGTAGTTAGTAGTATGATTTTCGTCTGGGAAAGGGGGGAAAACTCAGTGTATATTGGGGGGAAATGAAAAGTTGTAGTTTACATTTGGGGGGAAAAAGTCCGCCCATTTTTCATCTTGGAAATGTATTATCTTATTTCTCTTATGTATATAATTGAATTAATAAATTACTACAATATATAAATAAAACAAGTATTACATGTATTTATATAAAACATAAATTTTATTACATAAATTTTGATGATAAATTGAATTAAAAAAAATCATTAGGAAATGTTTATAAGAGTCAAAATTAGTTAAAAATTTGAATTTTATTACATAAGTTTTGATAATTTTGGGGTTTCGATTTTTTTTCAAAAAATTCTCGATAATCTAATCAAACGGATGTCAAGATCTTCCATTTTCAATGTAATTGCCAAAATTTCAGAAAAAAATATTTCTTAAAAAAATACGAATATTAGGGTTTAAGGATTCGATTTTTTTAAAAATATTTCTCGACCACCCAACCATACGGGAATCAAGATCAATCATATTTAATGTTATTACCAAAATTTTAAAAAAAAAAATTGATCGGGTAATTCAAATGTCAACTATCACTTTGACCGGAACCCCTAAACAAGGTTTCGTCAGGGTTTAAGGATTCGATTTTTTAAAAAATATTTCTCGACCACCCAACCATACGGGAATCAAGATCCATCATATTTAATGTTATTCCCAAAATTTTAGAAAAAAAAATTATTTTGATCGGGTAATTCAACGGTCAACTAACACTTTGACCTGAACCCCTAAACAGGGTTTCGTCAGGGTTTAAGGATTCGATTTTTTAAAATATATTTCTCGACCACCCAACCATACGGAAATCAAGATCCATCATATTTAATGTTATTCCCAAAATTTTAAAAAAAAAATTATTTGATTTTGTAATTCAACGATCAACTAGTACTTTGACCGGAATAATATAATATAAGGATTTGATTTTAAATTATATAAATATTTTCAATATTGAGAGCACTTCACCACACTTGAATGGTTTATTCCCCTCAATGAATAATATAATATAATCTACATATATAAAAAAATGAAAATTATTTTAATTCTATTTATATAGTAGTAATAATGTAAAGAAGAAAATCTAAGTATAGAGTTTATATAGTACTGATTGAGTATAATAACCAACTGCCATGGTTGGTGTAGCGGTTGTGTTGTTGAACTAATAGAGAGGAGGTCGGGAGTTCGAACCTCAGTTACCTCATTTTTTTAATAAACATGCATTTACATTACAATTTGCGGGGGACACGTGGCAGCCTGTACACCTGACACGTGGCAGTGTGGGACCCACCACCTGACACGTGGCAGTGTGGGGACCACCCCTAACACGTGGCAGAGTGGGACCCACAATTGACACGTGGCAGTGGGGACCACGTGACACGTGGCATTGTGTGGTCCCCCAGTGACATGTGGCAGTGTGGCCCACGTGACACGTGGCAGAAAAGCTGTCCCATGTTAATTTGTTTTTATTTTTTTAAATGTTAAAAAAATAGCAAATGCAACGCTTAGTCGCTATTGTAACACAACGAATCTATTGCAACAGTACAGGTTCTACTGCAACAGTACCTTCAAAGGTAATGTAACACAGTCTCAACAGTGTTGCAATAGGTCGAAAAAGGTACCTCTAATGTAACACAAAGTGGGTGTTACATTAGAAAAGTATTGCGGACGCCCATCTATGGCGTAGTGCAAGTCAGGTCGAGTACAAAACATTGCATACATCAAACTTCCGACTGCTTGCGCATATGGTACATTCAGTGGCTCTTGTCCATGTTCTGAATTTTTACTATGTGTTAATCGTTTCCCCATTACCAATGGGGTTGGTGCCGGACTACAATTCTGCATCCCAAAACGATTAAGCACTTTACGTAGATACCTTTCTTGATTCAAACTCAATGTTCTATTCTTTCTATCTCTTATAATCTGGATACCAAGGACATATGAAGCTTCACCCATATCTTTCATCTCAAATTTACTACTAAGCTCTAACTTGATATTATTCAACATATCTTTATCATTTCCCGCTAACAATATATCATCCACGTATACTGATAATATTGCAAACGAACTCCCACTTTTCAAAATATACACACAGTTGTCTAATTTATTCTTGACAAAACCAAGTTGCACTACAACCTCATGAAATTTGAGATTCCAATCTCTAGATGCTTGCCTTAGTCCATATATTGATTTTCTTAACTGGTAGACTTTGTCTTCTTGTCCTTCAACCTGAAATCCTTCAGGTTGATCCATGTATATATCCTCTTTTAACTCCCCGTTAAGAAAAGCTGTCTTTACATCTATTTGGTAAAGTTCTAAATCAAGACAAGCTACCAAGGCCAATATAATTCTTATTGACGCAAACTTTGCCACTGGAGAATACGTCTCCTGGTAATCTATTCCCGATTTTTGTGTAAAACCTTTTGCAACTAGGCGAGCTTTAAATTTATCGATAGACCCATCAGCCTTATATTTCCGTTTCAAAATCCATTTACAACCTATGGATTTTCTATCTTTAGGTAGATCACACAACTCCCACACTTGATTCTTTTCTATTGACTCTATCTCATCTTTCATGGCTTCCATCCATAATTCTGATTCTTGCGATCTCATCGCTTCTAAATAAGTAGTGGGATCAATAGGATCTCTTACATCCATATCTACCGAAAAACAAGATGCTTCACTATTATATACATAATATTCATTCGTCCACTCAGGTGGAGCTCTTGATCTTTTATTTTCAACCACTTCAACTGGTTCATTACTAGCATTTTGATCTGATTCACTATTTTGAGTTGGATCTTGTTCCATATGCGTACCAATATTTTCTGGAGGAACTTCATCAACAACATTCAGAGGACGTGTGTCCTCCACCACATTTTCTTGTTCCTCAGAATTTTCTATAAAAATAGCATCTCTGCTTTCAATTATTCCCAATTCTTTGTTATAAAATTTACAACCCTTAGAATTTTCAGGGTAACCGATAAAATTACACTTCACTGTTCTGAAGTCTGATTTGTCTCTATTTTGAGACGGGATCATTACATGTGCAATACATCCCCATTTTCTCATAAGACTTAAATCTGATTTTCTTCCGGTCCATATTTCGTAAGGTGTCAACTCAACTGACTTTGTGGGAATTCTATTCAATATATAATTTGCAGTAAGTAATGCATCTCCCCAAAAACTTTTAGACAATCCAGAATGTGACAACAAACATCTTACAACATTTAATAATGTTCTATTTTTTCTTTCCGCCACACCATTCTGCTGTGGCGTATAAGACATAGTCATGTGTCTTATTATTCCATTCTCTTTGCAATAATTGTCAAATTCAGTGGATCTATATTCTCCACCTCTGTCAGTTCTCAATACTTTTATATCAGTTCCAAGTTGTTTCTCAACTTCAATCTTATATTTCCTAAAATACTCAAACGCTTCAGATTTTCGTGATATAAGATTCACTTGAGCATATTTGGAATAATCATCTATAAATGTAATAAAATATTCTTTATTACAATATGTTTTACAATTCAACGGCCCACATATGTCCGAATGTACCAAACCCAAAAGCTCTTTTGCTCTTTCCCCTTCTTTAAAAGGTTTTCTCGTCATTTTTCCTTTTACACAATGTTCACAAACTGATTTGTTAATATCCATACGAGGCAACAAATTATCTTTAATAATACTTTCCATCTTATTAATTCCAGGATGTCCCAATCTTTGATGCCATAAATCATACATAGACGTATTATTAGACAAAATTCGATGAGAAGTACCAATTTCATTATTCTCAATTTTTGTCATAATCGGAAGCTGAAACAAACCATGTTCGGGCTTATACATGCCCATAGCAACCATTTCATTTTCTTTTTCGATTACAAATTTATTATCAAAAAATCGCACTTCTAAACCATTTTTAGTCAAGGCGGGAACAGAAATGAGATTACGCCTTATTCCGGGAACAAATAACACATTTTTTAGAATCAATATATTGTTCCCAAGATCCAATCTATATGTACCAAAGTCCTACCACATCTAGGCCGGTACCATTTCCCATATAAATTATTTGCTCCCCTTTTTTGAGTTCTATAAATTCAACTAAATCATTCTTAGTTTTTACAATGTGACGGGTCGCACCCGAATCAATCCACCAACCATCTATGTCCTTGATCATGGTTCCAATATTGCATTCAACTACACCAATAAAACAATGTTTTACTTGCTCTCTATTCTGAGCACCACTAGAATTTTTCTCCAGTACAACATCGTCTATTTTAACGATACATTCCAATTCACACAAAATTAATTTATTTGCCATTCCAGAATATCAATAAAAAATAGTACCCAACAAACACAATTTAAGCAGATAGAAACAAAACAATGTTATAAAAATTGTTAGGCACGAAATCACTCAACAATTTGATAACAAGATAACTATATTAAAATGATGCCAACACTGGACAGAAGGAAAACAAAACTATGACAATTTGAATAACAACACACGAAAGTAAAAACAATTTTAATTTTACGTAAACGGCGTAGTATATACTATTTAATTTTAATATATTTCAATTCATATTTAAAAAATATAATGATAATGATTAATAATTTTCTAGATGGCCTAACATGCCCAAAATGTATATAAAAATCTAAAGTTGATATTTTGTTAAATTTGATTTTTAAGAAGTTAGATGAAATTCTACGTTAAATTGGATATATCAGGCTTAATTATTTTTAAAATTTGTGATTCAATTATTACCAATTCATTTCTTATTAAAAAATAATTATTTTGATGAACATGTTTCTTATGTAGTACAATTATTATTATAATATAACATATAACCTTCTTTAGTTATCAAAATTCGAGGACGATGCCTAGAAATGGCCAATATATAATTTAAATTAAAATTATCTAATTTTTTGCATTATAATAATTATACACCCATTATACATTTCAAGAATACAAATACATTTATATATTCAAATGTTCTATATTAAAAAAGTATTTTGTGATTGTTTGAAAATATATGCAATTATTATTATAACATATTTTTTGTATATTCCTCCTTTTGTTAACAAAATTCGAGGCGTTGTCGAAGACTGTGCCAAGAAATCGTCAATAAATATGCTTACATTTAATATGGAGTATAGGACGATTTTACTCTTTTTAAATGGCATTTTCAATTAAAATGTCAAAATGCGAGACGTCGTCATTACATACGGCGAGAAATCATTAACTAAAATATGATTCGAACAGCTATGTCTTATATATGTTTTTATTAAAGAGAATGTAATTATTACAATGGTCTTTATCTTCAATACGTTCGTGATATCAAACATTTATTTATGAGAATGTTTTAAAATTATAGCAATCATTGTCAATTTCAAACGTTCATGTTAGTTGTAACGAGTACATCCATTTCAAAAAATGTTTAGATAGAAATGAATTTTCGTGTGCGAAGCACGTGCAATATTACTAGTGTAGTAAAAACTCGAATGTAATTACAATGGTTCAATAATAAAAAATAATAAATACAAAAACATACCTACTACTTATTAGATGGCAACAATTTATGGGTAGTTTTCATGTTTTGAAAATATGGATGTGTGCGGGAGATGAGGTGGAGAAAATAGGGAATTTGTTTTTGCTCCCACAATTCTTCCCTCAAAATTATTGGGGTTGATGGGGCACAAACAAAAAATTACAAAATTCATACTTAATTTAAATAGGTTAAAAAGCTGTGGTGGGTCACGGGCACCCACATGTCCCCACACTGTCACCCACATGTCCCCACACTGTCTCCGTCCCGGGTTATGGGTGCAATAACTCTGACCGTAACTTGAAGTTGCGGGTATAGAGGCTCAGTAAAGGTGAAAATAATACATCCAAGCAAGAGATTAATAAAAATGACGGTAATTAGAATATCGTGAATGAATGAATAAAATAATGAGATGGGAACGTACAATAGAACCCCAAAAATGGGGTTTTGATTTTAGCCCCTAAAAATATACCCCATTTTGGGGTCGCCAATGGAAAATGATTTTTACACAAACTACTATAAATTTTCTCAAATTATAGAGATGGGATCTCGAATATGAATGCTCTAGTACACATGGACTGTAACTTGTTTTTGAATTTTGAAACCCTAATTAAAAAAATAGAAACACAAGTACAAGACACTTGTTTTTGAATTTTAAACCCTAATACGTTAAATGAGTAGTGTTCTGTTTTCTACACCTTATAAACAAAGACTCATAAATACAGTACACTTGTTTCATGATTTGTGATCATTTTTTTATTTTTTACTTTTTTTGTAAAATTATAAATTCACTTATAAAACAAGAAAAATAAGAAATATTATAAAAGAATTAAAAACAAATAAAACACAAAATACAAGATCACAAAAAAATATAAACACAATAATAAAATATAAAAAAATATAAAGTACATAAACAAATAAACAAAAAGAAACATTAGTTGAAAATTTAGTGGACCATAGCGAGACAGTTTTAAATTTTAATCTTAAATAGGTTACATGCAGGTACACATAATATACCTACAAAAATCATCTCAGCCTACACAGAAATTCTAACTGTTGATGGAGAGTTACAAAGTTACCCAATTTTTTTAGTTCCTAAATGAATTAATAATTTTTTTTTTTACTTTTTTTTGTAAAATTATGAATTCATTTAAAAAACAAAAAATAGGAAATATTATAAAAGAATTAAAACAAATAAAACACAAAATACAAGATCACAAAAAAATATAAACACAGTAATAAAATATAAAAAGAATATAAAATACATAAACAAATAAACAAAAAGAAGCATTTAGTTGAAAATTTAGTGGACCACGTGTGTAGTGAGACAGTTTTAAATTTTAATCTTAAATAGGTTACATGCAGGTACACAGAATAAACCTACAAATCATCTCAGCCTACAAGGAAAATCTAACTGTTGATGGAGAGTTACAAAGTTACCCAATTTTTTTAGAAATGAATCAATATATATATAGGCTTTTGTTCAAATAAAAACTAATCTTAGAAATTAGAAACCTACTCTAAATAAATTATATTTCATTTATTTTAAGGGTCTCGCTAGGGGCACCTTCACAAAAAACGTATAAAATTCTGCCCTCTATTTAGTAAAAAAAAATAAAAGAATAAAAATAAATAAATCACTGTTCATCTGCCACGTCATTCATGAACAGTGATTTTTTTTTGTTTTTTTTAAAAAAAATTTGATAGGTAGAGGGCAGAATTTTATACGTTTTTTGTATTTGAGTAACCCTAATTTGACCTTTAGATTAGCTCTTATAGTCGAATCGAAGCCCTCATCATCCTCTATCCAAAAACATGATCAGATTTTGGTAGGGTATAATTTATGAATTTCTCTTATTTTTTTTATTAAATTCGAATTTACATATTAAAATTATGAATTTTTGTAAACGTGTTCGGTTGCTGATTTTGATGTTACCATCGTGTAGAGTATGTTTTTCTAGTCAATTTCAGATATTATATATTGAATTTCGAGTTCAATAACGTATAGAAATCGAAGTTTGATTTTCATCGTGTTCTTCGTGTTCTTGAGAATCGAAGCACTTCTGGAAGTGTTATTGAACTCCAATTTTGATGTTCTAGTTACCAAAATGAATCCCACATGATGTTCATGATGTTCAATTCTTGAGTAGCAGTTCTGTTGTTTTTTTTAAAAAAAATTGGTGCACATTAAATTCGACCGAATATGGTCGAATTTAGTATAGAAAATTCAACTGAATTTGGTCGAATTTAGTGGATTCGGTGGAATTTAGAATTTTAATTTTAGACCACATTTGATCGAATTTAGCATATAAAATTTGACAAGATTTGGTTGAATTTAGGATTTCAGGCGCCAAATTTAAAAAAATTTGAAATTTTCACCAAAATTTTGAGATTTGGCGCCTGAACTACTAATTTTGACCAATTTCAGTCGAATTTAACTTTCGACCAAATTCGGTCGAATTTAGCATACTAAATTCGACCGATTACTATTTTCGACTCCCTTAAAAATGACAAAAAAAAAATCGGTCGAATTTAGCTAAATTCGACTGAAATCGATCAAATTTAGCTAAATTCGACCGAAAAATTCGGTCGAATTTATCCGTTTTTGTTGTAGTGACTGCAAGCCTTCCTAGATTTCTACACGTACTCTTTATACACTGTTAGGATTCTTTCATGAATGAAAAACAAACACTTCCTTGTATTTATTGGAGTAGTTATAAATGTATAAAAGAGTTTTTTTTTATTATTATATCTAACGGTTCTCATTAATCTATCTTAAAATCCAATGGTTGATATTGAGTATACAAATAAGTGACTAAATAATGACCAAACTAACAAACAACCAAATAGAAGTTGTTTGCTTATAATAGTATACTATAGATAGATAGTATAGATATAATTTTTTTTAAGTACAAGAATCAAGGAACGGGATTGGGATGAGGATAACTTATCCCTATCTCGATCCATCCTGTTATTTTTTCCAAACTTATCTCCATTCTTTGTTTGAACTTAAAAAATTTCTCGAACTTTTGATTCGAATGGAACGAGAATCTGTGTTAAACTGAACACAGATGCGGCACTTAAGGTAAGAGATGATTCTTTTTCTATTGGCTTGGTTTTACGTGACCATTTGGGTTCGTTTATTGCTCGAAAAGTTAAGCGTATGAAGAACGTGAATTCTGTGTTTGAAGCAGATGTTGTTGCAATTAAAGAAGGTTTGCAGTGGCTATCTTCTCTTCCCTATCAAGCAGTCGTAGTTGAATCAGATTCTCTACTCTCAGTTCAATTCAAGCTCTCAAAACGTCCTCATGACAATTGTCTAGAAGTTTGTTATGTGTTGGATGAATGTCAAGCTATGCTTAAGTCTAGACCAGGATTGCCAATTAGTTTTACTAAAAGGCAAGCAAACAAAGCAGCTCAATTGAATGATGGTCAGGATACCTTATTTGCTAGAAAGCCAAAACATTTTTTTGTCTTCTCCGAATGTTTTGTTGGAGACGTTGATGTATGATTCATCATTTTAACGAAATTTGCTTTTATTTCAAAAAAATATAATTTGGTTCGAAATCGAGCAAAAAAGGACGGATGAAAATATCCATCCCTGTGTGTGGCTCTGTAGTCTTCTTCTTCTTCTTTTTTTTTTTTTTTAATTTCAAAAACCATTACTTTCGGATCATACTGGTGACTGAACGTACATCTTCTCATTCGTTGCTTGAATGAGAACCACGTACGTAAAACCATATTAAGATCAAGAAACATATACAAAGCATCATTTTGTCTATTGTCGGTACTGAAATGAGGAACATACAGCGACATAAGGAGATTCCAGGAAGAAGTGATTTACATGAAAATATTCAAGAAAAATCCAATTGGCTCCCTTATTTTGGAACAAGACTCGTTGATGAATGTACTTCACTACATTTTAGATTTTAGTCATTCACCATCTCTATCATGATATATGCAGTAACATGTCAAAAATTAATAATAGTTGGAATAATCTTCAGTGATTATAATCGGCTTGTTCAAAGCAATTTCAGTATAATTACGTAATTCTAATCCGATTCCGAAATAAAATATAATTATTTTTATAAATTTGTGGAAATCTGTCGAGTACAGGGATTATATTTTTTAACCTCAAACTCTTGATATGCACATTCTAGAAAGCTGTAATGATTCCAGATTCCACCTTTATGTATCTTAAACTGTAATAATTCCAGAATCAAAAAATTGCCCGGACACCGGATTATCAAAAATAAAAAAAAAATCAAGAATCATGTTGTTGATTTAGTCTTTTTCTAGTTCTTTGGCCTATCTAAAAAAAAGGTCTTTTTCTAGCTCCTATGATGCAGGAATTTTGTGTGAATTTCTTTCAAAGCTCTCTGAAGTCTGAACTTTGAATAGTAAGGTCATTGACTGTATAACGTGACTCACAATTGGCTTCTTGTTGATAAGGGGTTGAGTTGGCACAGTGGTTAAGGTGCCCAATCCATGATCGAGAGGTCATGGGTTCGACTCCTGCCGATTCCGTGTTACACGGGATATACTGAGTACGTTGTGTTTGTGTTTTTTACAATTGGCTTCTTGCTAACAAGAAGTTGATAACACGACTGGCTGTCACGTACGTCTGCAAAACAACAAAAAAATCATAATCGGCTAATCGCCACTTGCTTCCATCTCTGCAAAACAACAAAAAATCATAACTGCAATTCGCTCTCATATCTGCAAAACAAGTCATCATGGTGATCCAGTATCTTCTTTGCCCGTAGCTATTTTGCAAGTAGGATTCTCTTTGTTCAGTTATTTGTTCTCAAATTTCCAGTTCGACTATAGCTATTCATCTCTTGTATTTGTAGAAAATCGTAGACCATATGGATTTGACGGAGAGATTGTAAGTTCGCAAGCATTTATGTACCAAGAGGAGAATAATGTTAGATATTTTCCTTGGTACCATCTTTGTACTACGCATTAGACAAGAGTTCGAAATGTAAGCATGATCAATATACGTGCTTTAGCTAAAATCAACTTAATTTCATATAGAACCGCGTGTCTTCTATATTTTTAGCTATACATGTACTATTGTAATTGAAATGTAATGATATGTGTTACTAAAATTTACATGAACCAGATCATTCACCACCATGATCAATATGAATGTTTGTGGGCTGTACATCTTGTTCATCGTTGTTTTCTTCTTGGTCTATGATTTCAGCCTCCTCTTTGGAGTCTCGTTGGTCATTCTCATCGGTGGGAACATCATCAGTCATCTCAAAAGATTGAACTCTCGAAATACTAACGTTCAGGTTGCGATATCTTGAAATAGCAAACGAGCATTCAGAACAAACTAGTGCAAGTAGCGTAAGGAATGCCGTGATGGTGAAAAGGCCAGAAAAGCTGTATGCTGTCAAACTTGGACCATCTCGTGATATATTATCAGCGTGATATTGAAAGGTATAAATCGTCCCAAAATATCTCGTCTCAATCTGTTGAATCTTTCCTTCTTCCATTACATCTAAGATTGCCTTTGAGATGGGCTTAGATAGAGGAGAGCCACTCGGAAATGCCTGGAACAAAACTTATGTTACAAAAGTGAATGCATATGTTCATGTGTTATAATAGTACTACATTTCCTCATTAATATAACTACCGAACTGACAATCTATATCTATGCAGAGACAACAGAAAAATTACTCACAAAGCCAAATCCACCAGTACTGGAAGTAGCTGTACCATCCATTAATATTTTGGAAGAAATGGTTTGGTATTTAGAACCGTATTTGTGAAGAAATAGTTTGATGTAAGGAATCTCATCAAAAATGGCATCTACCCCTCCATTTTTGCATCCGAGAGTAAGGGCCCTATCATAATCCTCCATTCTTGTTAAATTGATGCGTTTTATGTGCATCTTATTTAACATGTCTCCCACAAACGAATATGTTTGATAACCTGCGCAAACAGGGTTGTCTGCAGAAGGTCTCAGCTGACTCACAGTTAAAATTGAGGATAAATTTGCTGTGTAACTTTGCATTAGTATGTATGCCATGAATAACCATACCACCAGCACAAATTTGGCCCATTTGTTTCCCACCATGTTCCCTGCTTGCAAACATTAAATCAAGTAACAAAACATGTATGTGTGAGTGTGTCTTTGTATGTAGTAGCAAAACGTACACTCACTTACTTTCAGGAAAGGCTAGAGCAACTAATGGAAACAAGAAGAGCATGCCAAGTTGGCGTTGGGGATTTACATGCCTTTCCAACATTCGCAGCACAAGTCCAATGAAGATAGCAGCTACAACAATGGTGAGCCATAGATCCCAACTTAAGGGCTTCAAGAATATCCACATGTTTTTTAGCCTGTCTGGTTCAGCTCTTACCACCATCACCACTCCAGACTCCAAATATGGAAGTGAAAAGTCAACTTCCCCTTCCCGATCAGCCCTTATTGTTATATCTCCAGCTAGAGCATCATAAAGCGGAGTCTGTGTATACATATATTTGGATCAATGAAATTGGTAACTCGTTAAGATTGCAAATTGATTGTTCATGTACTAGTGTGTAAATGCAAGACATATATACCTAAGTATTGATTAGATATAGGCATATTGCACTCATTACTAACCTTGGTGCCACTTAGCTTATCGACTAGATCTTTGTATGTTCCATTACTGTGATGCTCTAAAGGAATATACTCAGGTTCAAGCTTGAATGATAATGAATCCAAAGCAGCTTGGAAAACATCTATACAAAATCCAGTTACATTATAATTCTTGCTGTCACCAACTTCAGTCACATTCACAAATTCCCTAAAACCTGTTTTCTTTGGAACTCCTACCCTTAGCTTTAGGCCCATTCCTGGTACATCCCATCCATTGGGCTTCGTTGTAGAGTCTCCTGGCCAAATGATTGGTTTGAGAACATCATCTACCGGTTTTGAATAATTTGCTCCCTGACCTTCCTCAGTCGCACTCACTATTTTTCGGCTAAAGCCACTTCTAGGTGTCCAGTACCCAACAATTCTATCCCCGTTTCCAACTACGTTGATTATCTCTAGAACCGGAGTTTCTAATTGTCCTTCCTTCAACTTAAATTCTCCACCTAGGCCAAGGAATCTGGTCTCCAATATTTCTTTAACAAGTCCCGGGCCTGTCTCCGAGACTCTCAAACTTTTGATTGCCGCGCTTGATGCATTTGATTCCTCACGACTCCTTTTCACTTGAGGGAACTTTTGCTTCTCAACCGATGTGGCTAATGCCCAAACCGTGTCATACGCTCTCAAGCAAAAGATATTAAAACTGTTTTCTTTCAACTTGATTTTGAAATTTTCCAAATTTTTTGATTTAGGTACATAGGGCCTTACACCTAAAACACCTTCCATTGCCTCAATAGTTGTAGCATCCAGGGAGCTTAGCGTATTGGATAAAGCATCGGTGACGATCCATGCTGTTCCTTTGTTCATAATTCCCACCTCATTTGCAAGAGAGAACAGGCGAGAAGCAAGGTCAGAAGAAGTCACGTGAACAAGAAAAACCCGAGTTTGCATACTCAACAAGTTGCGAAGCTCTTTCCACATATGAGATTCATCGGCTGAAGATGAGATTGCAATCACGTAGGGTAGCTGTATACTTGCTTTCTGAAAGGCATCGGTCAGAGAAGGGATGAAACCGGTACTAGACTCTCTGTCTGTCTCATCTTGATAAATCACTACAACGGCATGCCATCCGAGTTGTTGGACAAGGAAAGAGATACCATCCAGTTGAGAGGAGTCAGGGAGTGTGGTTTGAATGAAATATGGATTCCGTGAAGGCAGAAGCGAGGAGCTTGTCACAGAAAATGAGATGACTGGAACATGAGATCTTCCACCTATTTCCGCAACAAATATTGCTTCCTTTGAATTTTGTGGCCCAATAATTGCATCCACTTGATCCTCGTTAACCAACTCCAAAGCTGCATCAGTAGAAATGAGTGAGATGAATAAGCAGTCTAGTATGCATCACCAAAAAAACCACCTAGTTATAAATAAATGACTTGAACCACCTGCCGAAGCTGCTGAAAGAACATCATTGGCATTCTTGGGGTGTAAAACTAATCTTGTAGTGTAATGCGGATTCATAGAGTAGAAATCCGAGAGCGCCATGGCTATGCAAGAATTAGCCAAAAGACCAGTGGATGAGTGAAAATCAAGAATTAAACCAACATTAACAGCAATTCGATTTTTCGGGTCTAATTTAATACTCGTTTCATTTTTGGCAGTAACTAAGAGGAGGGAAATAGTACAAATGACGAGCAAAACATGGTGTAACTTGGAGAACTCCATAGCAACGACCAGCTTTTCGGAGTACCGAATATATATATTGGGAGCGACTTTTCGGAGTACCGAAGAATTTGATATCTTGGGAGAGCGTGGTTGAATAGAAGTCGTACAATAGAAACAACAAGTGATTGTACGTACATGTGCTAATGTGTGGCTTGAATATGAACCTAAGATTAAAAACAAAGTACTACATGTCGGTATTGATTACTGTTAGAGCATCTCCAATACGAGTTGACTGCCAAGAAGGTTGCCAATATCTATATGGCAAGCAATCTTGGTTGTCTTCCTTTTGGAGAGCCAAGGTTGTCTTAAGGTTGCCAACAATTGTTACCAAAAGTTGTCAACTTCCTCTAATGGTTAAAGTGCATATTTTTGTTTAAAAGAAATATATTAATATATCTATTTTACATGTCTTTCTTCAAATTTACATTATTTAATTACTCATATGGGGACCATTTATACAACTTTTAGAGTTGCCAACCATTGGATCATTTTTCTATTCAAAGTTGCCAAATTGAAGATCAATTAAAAAATTAATTTTTTTTGATGATTTGGCAAAGTTGGCAACTTGATTAGCAACTCCTATTAGAGATGCTCTTAGGCAGCTACCGCAGCTTTGTTTATAACCTCGTATTAACATAAAATAGAATTAACTCGAAGTTAATTAAGATTATTTCTTATTAAGATTACTAAGATTACTAGATGATCCGTGCAAAGCACACGTCGAGAAAATTAATTTAAATTGATCATTAATTTAGAAAGAATGATCAAATTACACCACTTTTGGGAATCTACTATCCAAAATATCTACATGCGGAAGACATCGCCTTTTTTGCCCACCAAATTCGCATGTATATCATACGTACTCACCCTACGCATTACCACAGTGCGCATTCTTTATAAACAAAAGTAAAGTCAACAGCTGTTGTGTTGTTTGGCCAGCGAATAAATTATCATACGCAAGCCTATAATGCGTACATAGACTACGCATATAACAAATGTGTAGGGCTTCAACATCTTTTGGGATTAAAATAGTTTTATTTGGGTTTAACGGGTTCCATTTGGAATTTAGAAATATTCAATTTTTTAATTAAAAATTAAAAATTTTATCTATATTTTCTTGGGGTTTCAACAATTAATTTTTGGGGTTCAACATTTCCATTTTGGGTTTTAGAAATATTCAGAATGATTAATATACCATATATGGATTCAGGGTCTAGGGTTCTAGACCAAAAATCCTAATTTATCCTGATTTTTAAGAAATCGACGATTTTTTAAAAATCAGACCGTCGGACTTATTAAAATATATATTCAATTTTTTAATTTAAATTTTAAAATTTATCTGTATTTTCTTAGGGGTTCAACGGTTAATCTTTGGGGTTCAACTTTTCTATTTTTGGTTTTAGAAATATTCAGAATGACGAATAAATCGTATATATACGAACTTTTTAATCCTAAATATTAAATGATATTTATAAAAAAACGAAAAAATTCGTGTGCTCCTAGCATGCCTAGGGGCTAGCCCGTTTTCAACCTGATGGAGATTGTAAATAACCTTGCGCATGGCACAAATGTGTGCTCTAATGTATTTATAAAAAAAAACATGCATGGTACCAATGCGTGGCCTTCTTCTTTAAGAAAAATATAAAGAATAACATGTTCGACATGCGTGTATGAGGCTACGCTTGTTGGAAATGCGTAGCTGCTGGGTATTTTGGGCGAATCAACACGCACGTAATTTTGGTTGTTTGGTTTGAAAAGGTGGGTATTTAGGGATTTCACCCTTATTATTATTTTGAATGATCTTAAAAAGCTATGTTTTTTACACAATTAAGTTGGTTATAGTAAAGAAACAATTATATTTATAACAGAATTTCAACAATTCTGGAAAATGAGAATTTTGGAGTGAAATCAAATATGGAGATTGAAGTATCATTAGAACGGGTTTATTACTAATTAATAAAATTTATTAATAATTTAAGATTATTTTAATAAAATCAAGAAAATACGATATATATGGCTCTCATAGATTACTTTGTAACTCAATATGATTATAATAAAAGAATTACAATTGTTTTAAGATTATAACAATTTTACTATTTTATTAAAGATAACTTGGAGTCCTACAAGAAATATAAATAAAGGGCCGAAAAGAATTGCAATTGTTCTAGGATTACAAAAATTTTATTATTTTATTAAAGTTTTTATAGAATTCTAGAAGAAATAGGAATAAAGGGGTGAAACCAAAAAAGTGGAACAAAAATTGGTAAAAAAAAAAAAAGTGGAACAAAATTTGGTACTGTAATACAATTTAAAAGATGATTTCGCTTATTAATATGAAAGAAAATAGCTAATGTGATAAAGTCTTTGAATTATTTTATAATGTTGAGTTAATTTAATGAAATGCACTTGTGTGCGGTACCTCGTGTTAATTAAAATAAGTGCAAAAAGAGAATTATAGTTATAATAGGTTTTTTATTTTTTTAATTAAAAAAACAACATAGAATTCTAGTAGAAATAGGAGTTTACGGGTGAAAGCAAAATAGGATGCGAACCAAAAAAGTAGTAAATAGGAGTTTAGATGTTAAACCAAAATATGGTGCGAACCAAAAAAGTAGTACCATTAAAAAGGGGTTTCGCTTATTAATAAAGGTTATAGATTTCTTTTCAACTTAACAACGTGAGATTTGTTATTTTAAATTAGATGATTATCTGTGCGAACCTGAGAATTTAGAATATTTTAATTTAAATTAATTATTAATTTATTAGTTTGATTTTCATTAAAATTACTAATTTTACTAAAATTTTGGCTTATGTATGCTACAATTATAATATTACTAATTTTGTTGTAATTAAAATTATTAAAACATATAATTACAACAAAATTTCAACAAATCGGGAAGATATGAATCTAGGGTGAAAGCAAAATAGAGATAAACCAAATTTGATACGGAAATACTATTAAATAGTAATTCACTTTTTGATAAAGGTTTTTATTTATATAATATTATTTTAAAAAAATTAAAAAAACACAACATGCATGATTCTTATAGATTGTTATTTGTGCAATCATAATAGCATTACAACAATTTTACTATTTTATTAAAATTAATATATAATTATAGAAAAAATAGAAATTTAGAAATGAAACAAAAAATAGTGTGAAACCAAATGTGTACTAAAGTACCATTAAAAAGAGAATTTTATTTTAATAAAATCAAGAAAACATAATATACATGGTTTTGATATATCTTTATTAATTCAATTATAATAAAAAAAAATTGAAATTATAATAAAATTGCAACAATTTTATTATTTTATTTACAATTAATATACTTAAACTTATACCAAAATCTATAACCGTTATTTTTTTTATGAAAGGAGATAATTCAATACATAATAGCTATACAGCATCTGCAAGAATGATCGAATCGAACAAACATAGAACAAGTTGACATGCTCGTCTTCATAATCAAAATGAGATAAATAAGCGATGTGAAAAAAATGATATAACTATAGATACTTACTCTACGCTCAATATCTTCGCAAAAATCCATTTGAGTTATCGACCACAAATGCAATTCTTAACAAGCTTTTATCGTTGAATCCGAACCAACTCTCACAAAAGAAGGAGAGAAATCCACACCCTCTCACCAAGGAGAGAAATCAAACTGAAAATACAACCTAAAATTCTAAACTGAAATTCCAAATAAAACTTAGATCTGCAAAAACGAAACCATAACAAGAGATAATCGGTCCACACACATATCCAAAACCCGATTAAATCGAAAAAGAACGAAAATCCGAAGTTTCGATGATATAAGATCTAAAAAAACAAAACCAAACACCCTAAATGGGTATAAAACCTTAACCCAAAATATGAGATTATTGAAGAAAACAAAAACAAAACAAATAAATTAAAGGATTTGGGGCTTTCCACCGAAAAAACCAGTGGAAGCCCCGTCGATTTGATAAAGGAGGAGGCAGCTTATAACCTTTATTAAAAAGCGAAACCCTCTTTTAACGGTACCACTTTTTTGGTTTGCACTATATTTTGGTTCGCACAGTATTTTGGTTTCACAGCTAAAATCCTACTTCCCCTCGAATTCTTTGTTATTTTTTAAAAACTAGAATAAAAATAGAAATCCTATTATAATTATAATTCTTTATTTGTAATTTTTTAATAGAATCCTATTTTCCCTAAAATACTACTATGTTTCTTTAAAAAGAATTAAAAATATAATTCTTATGATAATTATAATTATGTTGTTTATAAATTTTTTTTACTAGAAAAAGATCACGATAAAAACCACCAATAAATAGAGGGTAAAATACCAGCGAATAAAAAATACAATCTACGGTTACTTGATATAAATTTTTGTAAAACATCGACGTAGCCTGATCGTATAACATTTATAAAACACTAACAAATCTATAATCTTTATTAATAAATTCTTGTTTAATAGTACTTTGTAACAAATTTGGTTCCACCCTTATTTTGGTTTCACTCAAGATTCTTACTTTCCCTAAAATTCATACTATTATTTTCTAAAAAGATTGTTTGGAATTTTGTTATAATTATAATTCTTTTACTGTAAATCTTACTGAATTGTACAAAAAACAGATCTGTTAGAACCATAACCATGCATGTTTTGTTTTCTTGATTGTCTTAAAATAAACTTAAATAAATAATAAATAAAATCTATATCTATAACTTTTATTAATAATTAAAACTATTTTGTACCATTATTCGCACCATATTTTGGTTTCACCCCTAGAATCTTATTTACCCTAGAATTTGATGTTGTTTTTAAAAATAAATAAAAGAAATCCTATAACAATTATATTCTTTTATTACAATTTAAACAAAAAAGATGAAGAATATATATGTTGATCTAGGATGACATGATTATCTATAACAAACAAAATCCATTTTTAATGGTACTTCAGTACCAAAATTTGGTTCCACCCCCAAGATTCATATTTCTACTAGGATTCTATATTATTTTTTTAATAAAATATTAAAATTATTAAATGCTATTATAATTGTAATTTTTTATTATAACTCTATTTAGTTCACAATACGTATTTATCTTAATCATGTACATTTTTACGTATATATCAGAATGATTTATTTTTTTTTTCTCGCTTTTCTTAAATAAATAATATATCTTTATTAATAAGCAAATTCTTTGTAAATAATGTAATTTTTTATAATAAATTAATGATGAATTTAATTAAACTTTCTCGGGTATGTGCTTCACACGGGTTATCATCTAATCTATACTATACTATAATAAGCAAACTAGGGGATATTTGGTAGTTTGGTTGTTTGGTTCAACCATTTAAAAAAATACTATATTTAAAAATAACAATTATTATATTTGAAAATAGTTAAAAAAATAAACATCTGATATACATGCACACAGACACAACAATTCTAATCTAATACAAACAGCTTGTATTCTAATCTAATACTCCCTCCGTCCATTTCATTTCTTTACACTTTCTATTTTGGGCTGTCCATTCCATTTCTTTACATTACTAAAAATAGTAACTTTTAACAATAAAATACATTATTACATCCACTAACTCACTCCACCTTTTCAACCCTTTACACTATTACAACCACTACTTCACTTATTTTAACAATAAAATTACTATTACACCCACTACTACATTTATTCTAACAATATTACATCCACTATCTTGGTTTCCGTGCAAAAAGCAAACGTAAAGAAATCAAAAAAACGGAGGGAGTAGTATTAGTATCATGCTGAAATTGGAATTGTATTACTAAAATAATTTTAATTGTCGAATCTAATATTTTTAAAAATAAATGATCATGAATATATCATATTAGAAAAAATACAATCTAAAAAAGATATAATTAAAAAAGTTTGTGTTACAAATGATTTTTTTTTTTTTTGAAATAATGTATTACAAATGAATTTTAAAAAGAAAATTATAATGCAAAAAAGATATAATTAAAAAAGAACAACATTAAAATTTATTTATTTTTGTATTAATATTAAAAAAAGTTCATATTTAATAACATATAAATATTTAAAAAATTAATATAATTATAAATATTAGAAAAAGAGTAGTACGTTGCAGGGGTTATAAGCATATAATCCAAATTTTTGGTCAGGTACTACTAAAATCATATGATCCGTTGGATTAAAAATAGACGATCAAGATTAGATCACATTAAAAAGAAAATTATAATCTAAAAAGGATATGATTAAAAAAGTTTGCATTATAAGTGAATTTTAAAAAGAAAATTACAATCTAAAAATGATACAATTAAAAAAATTGTATTAAAATTGAATTTTTAAAAGAAAATTATAATCTAAAAAGGATATAATTAAAAAATATTATATTAGAAGTGAATTTTATTAATTTTTTTATTAGTATGTAAACAAATTTATATTTACCATTTAGACTTTATTTTGAGATCCAAAAATCAGATTTGAATGATTTTACAATCCACGCGACCTCATAAAATTATTTTCAATTTAGTGATTATTTAATAATTATTATTCAAATGGAAACACTCAGAATCTCAAGAAAAAAATATAATTACGAATTTTTACATTAATCTTATTCAATGTAGAAGTCCTAAACTGATAAATACTATTCAATGTAGAAAACCAAATTATATCAATCTATCTATACTATTATATTAAAGCCGAAACATTAAAAATTTTGGTTTTCGGTTTGGTTATCCTATTTATTAAAATAAAAGTTATATTAAAGCCGAAACATTGAAAGTTTTGGTTTTCGGTTTTGGTTATCCTATTTATTAAAATAAAAGTTTTGGTTTTCGGTTTGGTTATCCTATTTATTAAAATAAATAATAACATAATATAATTAATGGTAATTAACCGATTGACTTTTTTACATTTACTTTTAGTTGAATATATTGTCTTTTATAATCACCTAAAAAATCAATCATATCATATCTTTCAATCATTAATATTTTCTTTCTAATTAAAACATGTTTCATTTTGATTTAAAACTAATATTATAATCATTAATATATACCCGAAAATATCACACCATATTTTTTTTATTAATAAAATATATTAAAAATTTGTATACATTGTTTATAATGGGGAAACATTATTGTAATCTGTAAACATTAGTATATTAAATTAAAATTAAAAAAATATTAATAATAATAATTATAAAAAACATAATTGTAATATTAAATAAAATTTATGACATAATAAAAGAAACCCGTGCACCGCACGGGCATTGAAATTTTGTCGGTTCGATTTTCAGCACGATCATCCTAATTATTAAAATAAATTGTAAAATAATACAATTAGCGATAATTAGCTGATTGCCTTTTTTTAATTAAAAGAAGTTTACTTTTAATTGATCGATGATATTACCTTTTATAAATAGCTAAAATATCGTATTTTCCAATCAATAAAATTTCTTTCTAAATAAAACACGTTAGCTTTTATTTTAAAATATAATCTTACAATAATTAATATATACCAAAAAATATAACATTATATCGTCTAATCACTAATAAAATATAATAGAAATCTGTATACAACGAATAATGACCGTTAGATTTTAGTAAAAAATCAGAATCATTTTATCTAATGATTAGATATATTATATGTTTAAATTAATTTACTAAAATTTCATGGTTCGAATTCGGTCAACGACATATTTTTTTTTAAAATTTTATAATATAAGTTTTAAACCACGTAATTTTGCAATCATTAATCTATATCCAAAAATATTACACCATTTTGCTATTAGATTTTTAGTAATTAATAAAAATCGTTAGATGTAATTATAAGCTATATTATATGATTAAAGTACTTTACTAAAAATTCAAGTTTTGAATCCCAACAACATATTTACAGATTAAATAACATATAAATTTTAAATCATGCATATCATTAACTAAATTTATATTAAATTATATTAAAATAATGTTAAAATAATTTTTGCAAAATAATAATTATATGAAAACATAATTATAGCACAAAATAAAATTTATAATACATTAAAAGAAACTGTGCATCGCACGGATGATAAGCTAGTACTATTATATTAAAGCCGAAATATTGAAAGTTTTAAAAATTTTGGTTTTCGATTTGGTTATCCTATTTATTAAAATAAATAATAACATAATATAATTAATGGTAATAAGATGATTGATTTTTTCACGTTAACTTTTAGTTTAAAATATTACCCTTTATAAACAACTAAAAACATAAATCATGCCATTTTTTTTAATTATTAATATTTCTATCTAATTAAAACATGTTACCTTCTATCTAATTAAAATACGTTACTTTTTACTTTAAAACTAATCTTGCAATCATTAATATATACAACTAAATACATAAATTATACCATATCTTTTAATCATTAATATTTCTATCCAATTAAAACATTTTACTTTCTATCTAATTAAAACACGTTACATTTTTACAACCATTAATATATACTAGCTTATAACCCGTGCAATGCACGAGTTTCTTGTATTATGTTATAAATTTTATTTAATATTATAATTATGTTTATATATAATTATTATGTTTTTAATATTTTTTTAATTTTAATTTGATATAATTTAATATACTCATGTTTAGAAATTATACTAATGTTTCCTTATTATAAACAATGTATACGATTTTTAATATATTTTATTAATAATTGAAAAATATGGTGTGACATTTTCAGGTATATATTAATGATTGTAAGATTTGTTGTAAATTAAAAAGGTAACGTGTTTTAATTAGATCATAGGAAATATTAATGATTGAAAGATATGATACGATTGATCTTTTTAGGTGTTTATAAAAGGTAATATCTTCAACTAAAAGTAAATATTAAAAAGGCAATCGATTAATTACCATTAATTATATTATGTTATTATTTATTTTAGGTGTTATATTTTTCTTGAAAATATGGTGTGATATTTTCGGGTATATATTAATGATTGTAAGATTTGTTGTAAATTAAAAAGGTAACGTGTTTTAATTCGAAAGGAAATATTAATGATCGAAAAATATGATATGATTGATATTTTTAGGTATTAAAAAAAGGTAATATTTTCAACTAAAAGTAAATGTGAAAAAGGCAATCGACTAATTACCATTAATTTCATTATATTAATATGAAAAAGGCAATCGACTAATTACCATTAATTTTATTATGTTAATTGACTAATTACCATTAATTACAATGTGTTTTAATTCAAAAAAAATATTAATGATGGAAAAATATGAAACGATTGATGTTTTTAGGTGTTTATAAAATATAATATCTCGACTAATTACCATTAATTATATTATGTTATTATTTATTTTAGGAGTATTTATTTTTCTTCATAATGAAGGGTAAATAAGTAAATTCACGAAGTACCATAAAATAGGTACGAAAAAACAGGTATCAAAAAAAATTACCAAAACTTTTAATGTTTCGGTTTTTAGATAATAGTATAGATATAATCATTATTTTTTTACATAATTTTTAATTTTAAGTAATATAATTTAATATACACATGTTTACGGATTACACTAATGTTTCCTTATTATAAACAAAGTATATTTCGTCAAAAAAAAAACAAAGTATATTTTAAATATATTTTATTAATAATTAAAAAATATTGTATGATATTTTCGGATATATATTAATGATTGGAAATATATTAATGATTGTAAGATTAGTTTTAAATCAAAAAGGAAACGTATTTTAATTCGAAAGGTAATATTAATGATTGGAAGATATGATAAAAGCTAACATCAAACAAAGTTTATTTTTAATATATTTTATTAATGATTGAAAAATATTGTATGATATTTTCGGATATATATATTAATGATTGTAAGATTAGTTTTAAATCAAAAAGGAAACGTATTTTAATTCGGAAGGTAATATTAATGATTGGAATATATGATAAAAGGTAACATCTTCAACTAAAAGTAAATATGAAAAATACGGATTACACTAATGTTTCCTTATTATAAACAAATTATTTTTTTAATATATTTTATTAATAATTGAAAAATATTGTATGATATTTTCGGATATATATTAATGATTGTAAGATTAGTTTTAAATCAAAAAGGAAACATATTTTAATTCGAAAGGTAATATTAATGATTGGAAGATATGATAAAAGGTAACATCAAACAAAGTATATTTTTAATATATTTTATTAATGATTGAAAAATATTGTATGATATTTTCGGATATATATATTAATGATTGTAAGATTAGTTTTAAATCAAAAAGGAAACGTATTTTAATTCGAAAGGTAATATTAATGATTGGAATATATGATAAAAGGTAACATCTTCAACTAAAAGTAAATATGAAAAAGACAATTGACTAATTACCATTAATTATATTATGTTAAAATTTATTTTAGGTGTTTTAATATATATTTTTCTTTATAATGAAGGGTACATAAGTAAATTCACGAAGTACCAAAAAACATGTACCAAAAAATTGGTACAAAAAAACAGGTACCAAAAAACAGGTACCAAAACTTTCAATGTTTCGAAATTTATATAATAGTATAGATTGTATATCTAAAATTATTGCAACATATCTTTCAATCATTAATAAACACCTAAAAACATGAATCATACATATCTTTCAATCATTAATTTTTTTTTTCTAATTAAAACAAGTTATCTTTTAATTTAAAACTAATCTTGCAATCATTAAAATTTAAAAAGTTATTGAAAATAATGTTTATATAAAAATTTATACTATATTATAATAATCGAAATAGGGTATAATTTGTAGTTTCGTTATCCCTCATTTTTGGTTATCCCCTCATTCACAATCGTTATATCTTCGACTAAAATAGATTATAACCGTTAGATATAACAATAATAAAAGTTGTTATATATAAAGATCTAAGATTCGATTCCTGCTAACTACATATTAATTTATATTTAATACTAAAAATTATTATACACAAAGATGTAAGATTCGAATTTTTTTAATAACATATTAAAATTAATATTTATAATATTATGCTATACTATAAATAAATTTTTAAAAATTAAAAGCAACCCGTGCTTTGCACGGGTTATAAACTAGTATCTTATTAATAACTGAAATTATGTTTTAATGGTACTTCCTTCTAGATGCATGTCTTCTGAAATTATTGGAATTCTGATGTAATTACAATTCTTTTGTTATAATCTATTAAGTTGCATAAATAATTTAGTTTTCTTTTATACTTTTATCATTTTTAAAGTATTTTTTTGTAATAAGTAAAATAATTTTTATAAAAATTTAATAAAAAATGATCAATTTAAATAAATTATCTCGAATCGTCTAGATTCTAGTGCCATTAAAAGGAGTTATTTGTGAAGATTTTAATGTTATTACATTTTCCTATATCAGGAATGATTTACCCAACAATCAATTTCTCCTGGCTGGTTGATCCAACCGTAAATTGATTGTTGGACCTTTGACAATCCTGGATCCTACATAAATATGTTACTCCCACTGTTTTAAAATATAGGTGGTTTGACTTTTTGGCACACATTTCTAAGTCTTTGATTGCATAATTGAAATTATTATTTTTAAAATTTTCTTTTTGTAAATTATAATATAAATCACATACTTTTATTTAGAAAAAGAAAATTTTAAAAATAATGATTTTAACTATGCGGTCAAAAGACTTGGAAATGTGTGTCAAAAAGTCAAACGACCTATATTTACGGAGAGAGTACTCATTTGTCTTTATTCTTGATCAAATCAACTTCAACTGCCAAATTCTGTATAGCATCAAAAACTAAACAAAATTAATTTTCTTTGCTTGGTAATTTCAGTTTAACATGTTTAAACATAACTTGAGATAAAAATCTGTTACAATTATATGTATAAGTGTATAACAGTCCACTTCCAACACAATTTGTAGTATTTACTCTCACACAGCATTCTTTTTTAAATTTCTCCTAAACATGTTTAGTATTGCCGTAATCTTTTGCCTGAGGAAGTACATAAATTTGTAATCGCTTATCGCTGCTTAATCCAAAACTTAACTCTCGAAACGAAATGCAAATCTTTTTGCAGATATAGTCTTTTTTTTAGTCAAAATGATGCAGCCATGCAGGAATATTAAGTGGAGTACTTTTCTACAACTGTTTGAACTTTGAAAAGTAAGAAAATTATACAAACAAGAAATCTAACACGATTTGCTATCATCTCTGCAAAACGAGTCGTTATTACGATTAGCTATCATATCTCTACAAAACAACAAGTCATCATCAAGATTTAGTGTCATCTTGGCCAGTTGCAGAGGCATTCAAGAAAACCAGCTGGGCCACTTTTGTTTCCAGCAATTACAACGATTTAAGCAGATTGTTTTCAGTCTCAATGATTCGGATATTTCACCATCAAGTAAGAAGTATCAGCCATTTAACTGTGCTTCAGTTCGAAAGAGAATAGGACTGAATAAATACATCTAAACATAGATTAAAGATCCTATATAACATAATAACAGTTCCTGAAAAGTGGCGATAATTGTTAGACAATCTGCGATAAATACAAATACTATAATATTTGTGCTTGTGTGAGTAACAGTTAAGTGTATAATTAAAATAGACAAAAGAGGAGACAAGGAACGAAAAACCCGAGTCCAGTACGTGACTGTCTCCTTAAAGCGTATTAGCCCCCACCATATGTGCGAGCTAAACGCCTCCCAGGATAAAACGGATTGCAGTGAGGCTACAGATGAGCGTCACTCTCAGCGAGATTGAGACGAGCAAGAACTATCACCAGAGGAAGAGGAAAAGAAGAGGCTGTATAAAAGAGAAGGATGTGTGTTTTCGAGTGAATAATCCTAAGGCTCTATATGAGTATTTATAGGATAGGAAAACTTGTGCGCTACACAATTGCCTTAATTAATTAGCCGCGCTAATCAATTAAATCGGTGGCAATTTCCTTAACACAATTGCCTTAATTAATTAGCCGCGCTAATCAATTAAATTGGTGGCAATTTCCTTAATTAATTAACCTTGTTAATTAATTATGTTAAGGAGGTGGCAAAAAATCCGTAGTAAAAACGGAATTGATTTTACCGAATCAATGAATTCAAATTATAATCGAATCCATATTCCAACAATCCCCCACATGGATGAGATTGATATCATAGTAGCACACACCAAACAGACACATAATTTAATTTGGTGATAGATTCTTCGATCAGATATAGCATACGATAGGTGGAGGTTTGCTTCTTGAACCTTCGCTTGAGTAAGCATACCGGCCTTACTGGTAGACAGTGGAGGTTTGCTCTTTGAACTGTTCGACCGTTTGTGTAAGCGATGATATACTTATCACTATATCCTTTCTGACTCGTTCAGCTCTCATGATTATGTCCATTTTGGCCATGGAACATCGTCCTGGTTCTGCAGGAGTTTCTAAAGAATTGTGCCTTTCAATTCTCCTTTGAAGCGGCCCCACTTCTCTCCCACATAGGTGATCTTTATACTTAAAGAGTAACCCGCGTTTACTCAACTGAATTCCATGCGTCCAAACCTTGAACTCCATGTATTCACCGAAAGATCCTTAAAAGCTTAATAGCTTACCCTCGTACCTTACGGGTCTCACTGTTTCCTCATCATAGGAATAGGCCAGGGGTTACCCCCACAGTGATTTGGTCATCATGATTTAGTTGGCCCATTGAACCAAGTTCTTGGGATCTCCAGTCAGCAATGGTTGGGTGTCCACCATGATGCCGTTAAGCAATAGGCTTAAGGCCCATCCCTCTCGATGATTTTTCAACTATCTCTCAGTATAACCAGATTCTCTTGGTTTAACCAGATTATCTAAGTTAAACATCTGGTTAGTGGATCCACAACTTATCATTTGACTTTACAGAGTCAATCCTGATAATTCTCATTGAGAGTAGTTGTTTAATGATATTATGTCTTCGTCATAGAGGCGAGACATACCATTACACACACAACAATGTAATCTCCCAATTTGCAAATTATTCACATAAAATATGCATATTGAAGACACATGCATTTTCTTGTCATTTAGGAATATCCTTTACAAAGTGACTACCACTTCACCCTCTTACACATGCATGTACATTATGCAAAAGACTCGTATTCCATCATGAATCGAGCTATGTTTAATCGTCTATATATAAGATTTCCATGACATGGCTGCTTACGTTAATGTGAAATAAATTCACTAATGACTTTTAAATTCTTAAAGTCAAACACCTAACATCCATACTATAACCACATAGTACAATTAGATATCGTTTACAATGCAGCCCAAGTTCACGAGTATATCTCAAACACCTTAGTCTCATTGCAATCACTTTCAAGAGACCAATTTCGATTTGACTCGTGCATCTACTCAGTTCACCAACTGTGTAGCCTATGTCTGATTTTGTACCATTTTAAAATGTACAACAGACTTCCAATCAATCTTGAGAGATCCTTGTTAATCTACACTTGGATAGATACGAATTCATTCTAGCTATACTAGATTAAGTTACGTTGATCTCTTCAAGATTCACATCACCAACGTGTGACATGTATCCTCTAAGACTTTCAAAGTTATTAAGATTTTAATTATAAAAATCAAAACTTCAAGTCTCATCAAAATTGCTATAGATGATCATCTTGTCATTACTTCTCGTAATGATCAGATCACTCATGTGCAATTACAATAATTTTATCATCTCATGTGTAAATAACATATATACACTTGTCAATTCACTGATTTTCTATCAATTTGACATCTCAACATTGGCATATGTCACATTTTGGTAATTAACTTTACCAGTCACCGGCTAAGGCTTCAGTTCGTCAAATTGACATTACCAATTTTAGAGTCCCAAAAATTAGCAATTTCAATTCAACTTATTACCAAGTTTAAGCGTCCCTAAACTGGCAATACGCATTATATAGTTTTCACGTTTGAGCGTCCTCAAAATGAAAAACTGAGTCATTAATTTTGAAGCCATTGCTTATCATAGCAATATCAAATCATAGCAATATCAAATTTTATATGCCACTATTTTGATGTCTATTTTGATTCACAAAATGTTTCACCTGGTTATAGTCTTTCTACGATTGCCTTAGCAACAAACCCTCAGGTTATCTTACGTAGATTTATTTTAAATATCTATTTAGAAAGACTATCTCAATGTTCATTTGATATACTTCTCAATTCCGCAACACGGTAATTTTAAGTATCATCTTAATGAACCTCATTCTCGTAAACCGAGAAATACCATTTCAAAATATATCAGGTCTTCACTTTGACTGTAATTTCTAATTGTCAGTCTGACCTTATACTTTTTCTTTTTTCAATTTGAAAAATCCATTTAGGTCCTAATGGTATCTATCTTGCAAGAAGATCCATATAATTTCAAACATGATTCTACTTAATAGAACCACTCTCTCTATTCCTTAATATCCTTTTCCCCCACAAGGGATATGGAGAGTTCTTATAACACTGTAGTCCATTTTCTAGCACACATGTTAGAAAATCTTGACTCGTTGACTTCTTAACTTTGGCCAATTTCCCTCTTAATATCTTCTTTCATCCAGAATTATTAGAGGAACGCTTAGCTTTTTCAAGTTTTGAGGTTCACCACTAAGCAAATCGTTAAGACATCTCGATGAAGTGTATCTCGATGTGGTACACTTCTAAAATACCACTTTAAAGGGTCGTACTTTGGAACATCAGTTCTCATTCACCCTTTTATCCATTTTGAGCATGTAAATATGCGTTGGAATCCTCTCGCAGAGTAAAATATAATCCAACCAATACACAACACTAACACATAGTGTTTATCACTCAAATAGAGTCTCAAAATGATCTACAACTTAGTCTAAAATACTAAGTTTTTCCAACAATAGTTCATTCTCACATTAATCCAATAACTTAGGAGTTCATTTGGATCAATTACGGATCTGTGTGGAACTACTTAGCTTAATAAATAAATAAAAATTCCCAGATTCCGTAGTTGCATACAAATTAGAATCTCATTATTTAGATTCATGTATAGGATATCATTAGACACAATCGTTGTCTATATCCATCCAAAATACCTAGATTATTTTGGATCACTTTTAGCCTTTATAGGTATAAGTATCAAGATATCTCCAAGATACCCCCACAATTCAATTATTTCTAGGAATGCTTCGTTACATTCTAGAGTTCATCCAAAGAAAAATTCTCTTATTTTCCCTTCAAGATACCCCCACATTTTAATATTTCTAAGAATGTTTCACTACATTCCTGTAATATCAGGAAATTCAATTATTTCCTATCATGGTATCTTGACATGTTTAAAAATAATTAGTCTCTACACGACTAACATCCTCATATTCAGTGATAGTCTGAATTGATGAACATCGCTTTTGCATCTCCATTAGAGAGCAATTTAACATGCACCTACTCCATTAAATTAATGTGAGTAATGTGCACTGACCTCATGAATATATCCACATTGTGAACAAAATCAACCAGTGGTTATTCAATATCAAAGTCAATCATTACCATTTTAACTTTCGTATTAAGTTGGTTTTCTATCTCGAGCTTATAGAGCGTAATTATCTCTATCTAGCTTCATTTTTACTCTTAAACGAGTACACATAATCAATGTATTACTATAAAGTAATTACACAACTTGTTATCACCTCTCACTAGAGCAGGTTTCAAACGACCATAATCCCATCATAAAAAAGATTCCCAATTTTTCCATGAATTAAATACTTCAAATCAACATTCATCAATGGTTTGATTTCCAGGTTGTCGGAGAAGACACAATGGTCTCACTTAATACCCGACTTCCTTACAGGCATGGCCCGTTGTTGACAAAATCTCCCCATATCGAAATCATTGAAAATTCGTATTTAATTCTGTGTTTCACAAACACAGAAATCTCATAATCGTTTTGTTTAATTATAAAATCTCGAGTCGTTGCAGATTTTATCTTGTTTTTATTAAAACCTCTAAGGTATTAATATCATGTTCAAAGAACTTTCTTGTTCTTCTCACTGAAAAATTCAACCATTGAATTCCTCTTAAATTTCAATTTGATTCATAAAAGAACATAATTTTCTGGCTCACCAACTGGTATAACCAGTATAACCAAAAGAGGTCCGAGGAAGAACATAAACTTCCAATAAACCCATATTCAGTGATCCTTGATCAACTGATGTGTTAGGGATCGTTCTGGATTTCTCCAAATTTCAGCATACAGAACTGATCGCAGTGCCATATTATGTATCACATGGATCATCATAATAGGCTCGTGTGTCACTGTCGTAGCAGACCGACACCAACACAAGAGTTAATAATTTAACTGGAAAAACGAATCCAACCAGAAAATTATAAATCTCGTGCTGACCCTCATTCTGTACTTAATAAGTAACAGGTCTGTTAGGTTTTCCAACATCTTGAAATATCCGACAAGATTAATATTTCAATAGAAATTTCCTTGCACTTGTGCTTAAGTTAGTTCTTGAAATCTTTCCATCCAGGTGGCAGCTTTTCAATTACAGCAGTAACTTGGAAATACTCACTTATGATCATCCCTTCAGCATGAGTATCATGGATGATCACTTGCAGTTCTTGCATCTGACTGACCACAGTCTTAGAATCTGCCATCTTATAATCAAGAAAGCGGCCAACAATCCACTTGTTAGCCCCAACATCCTCGGTTTTGTACTTATGGTCAAGTGACTCCCATAAGACCTTACATGTTGGCTTTGTACTGTACACATTATATAACGAGTCAGCCAAACCATCCAGCACGTAATTTCGATAGATATAATCGACGTGCTTCCAAGCATCAATAGCATAAACTGTTTGTGTGTTACTCTCAGCAGTGAGCAACGGTGGATCCTCTTTGAGGTAGTGATCCAGATCAACATCTTTTGTTGCCAACGTTTGAAGTTCGTTCCATTGAACTTCTCATATTTCTCAGCATGTGCAGCAGGCACAACAGGTGCAATATGTGCATTAGGCACCACAAGCATAACAGGCGTCTGTACTACCGATGTTTGCACATCAGCAGGCACCGAATCCAATCGGAACATTAATCTATCCAACGACAGTATGTCCCAAAGGCACATGTCCCGTAGGCACATGTCCAACCGATATCGCACTCATATCAGATGTTATAATATGTGCGTTAGAGCTTGGCGACGGTTGGTGATCCCCATCAGATGTTATAATCTGTGCGTTGGGATCAACCACCATGTTCGTGTTGTTCATAGTTTGATTCTCCATTAAATCTGTCACTCAAACAAACAAGCAACTACATAAGTACAGATCACAGATATATATGTAATACGCTTTAAGATTGTTAGACAATCTGCGATAAATACAAATAGTATAATATTTGTGCTTGTGTGAGTAACAGTTATGTGTATAATTAAAATAGACAAAAGAGGAGACAAGGAACGAAAAACCCGAGTCCAGTGCGTGACTGTCTCCTTAAAGCGTATTAGCCCCCCCACCGTATGTGCGAGCGAAACGCCTCCCAGGATAAAACGGATTGCAGTGAGGCTACAGATGAGCGTCACTCTCAGCGAGCTTGAGACGAGCAAGAACTATCACCAAAGGAAAAGAAGAAGTTGTATAAAAGAGAAGGATGTGTGTTTTCGAGTGAATAATCCTAAGGCTCTATATGAGTATTTATAGGATAGGAAAACTTGTGCGCTACACAATTGCCTTAATTAATTAGCCGCGCTAATCAATTAAATCGGTGGCAATTTCCTTAACACAATTGCCTTAATTAATTAGCCGCGCTAATCAATTAAATTGGTGGCAATTTCCTTAATTAATTAACCTTGTTAATTAATTATGTTAAGGAGGTGGCAAAAAATCCATAGTAAAAACGGAATTGATTTTACCGAATCAATGAATTCAAATTATAATCGAATCCATATTCCAACAATAATAAGAGCGTCCACCTTAAGTTTTCATGAGTTGAGGTCATTTCCCACCATAACATCGCAAATCTAAGACCATGTTTATTTTATGGGATTAAGTAAGACTACAAGAAAAACGGGCATTTTTCCTAGCAAATATTTCCTACCGAAACATATCCTACTACATAAAACCTACTGATCCCACGATCAAAGGCCCATTTCCTACCGGCCTTCGAGGTCGAGCAACTCCCTTATACATCAATTACCATCCTTAATTAACAATTTATATTGGAAAAAAAAAAAGTCCGGAAGACCGGAACAACTGTGAAAACCCGATATCCTGCTAAACACAGAACAATGCGTAATTACAACTTGGAAAAATAATAAACATGATTTTGAGTTTTAATCTGAGACAAACCACACTATGAACACATGTACTATTGATACAAACTACAGGTTACTGTACATATATAATCAAAGTGACAAGGGGGGAATGTTAAGAAAAATAATCAAGTAGGATTTACTTATCTACATCATGAACTAGTCATCCACCACCATGACCGATATTAGCATTTGTGAGTTCCACTTCTTGTTCGTCTCTACGTACATTTCTGGGTTCTTGTAGTACTTCTTGTTCGTGGCCTTCTCCCAATTGTTCTAAAATTTCATCGTTCTTGGGATCTTGTGGATTATTTTTCGGGGGATCATCCTCGGGAACTTGTGGATTATTTTCCGGGGGATCATCCTCAGTCACCTTGGAAGAACCTCGTTTGCGATGTTTTGAAATTGCGACTGAGCACTCGGAACAGACTAGTGCAAGTATCGTAAGGAATCCGGTAATGGTAAAAAGGCCTGCAAAGCTATATGCTGTCAAACTCGGACTGTCTCGTGATATATCTTCTCCTGCATATTGAGAGGTATAACCCACCCCGAAATAACTTTTCTCAATCTGTCGGATCGTTCCTTTTTCCATTACATCTAATATTGCCTTTGAAATTGGCTTAGATAGAGGAGACCCAGTCGGAAATGCCTATTATATTTATACAAGCAGCTATCAGTTCTTGTGCTCTTTAAAAGTCAATGTGTTACTTTATACAGTTGTCAGATTACTCATACTGATATATTTAGGTGTCAACTGTCAAGTGCTTAGTAAAAAAACTGTCAGATTACTAATACTGATATATTTAGGTGTCAACTGTCAAGTGCTTAGTATGGATTAGAGTACATTAAAAATGATATATTCCACGATCACCGTCTAGGAGTATCGGTTTAGAGAGTTTTTAATTTTGGTTCGTTAAGTGTTATAGTAATTCAGAATAAGATTATACAAACATGTGCTGATAATCGCAGGAAGGAGACTTACAAAGCCAAATCCACCAGTACTGTAAGTAGCTCCGGCCATCTTATATTTAGAACCATACTTGTGAAGGAATAATTTGACGTAGGGAATCTCATCGAAAATAGCATCTACCCCTCCATTTTTGCATCCGCGAGAAAGGGCCTCATCATAAGCTTCCATGCTTGAGTAACTGTGGCATTCAGTTACGTTCAGTTTCAACCAATTTGTGAGCATCTCTTTTACAAACGAACCTTCTTGATAACCTGCGCAAGAAGGCAAGTCTGCAGAAGGTCTTAGCTGACCCACCGTTAATATTGAGGATAAATTTGCAGTGTAACTCTGCATTAGTATGTAGGCCATGAACAACCATACCACCATCACAAATCTTGCCCAATTGTTTGCAACCATGTTCCCTGCTCGCAAAACATCAAATTAGTAAACCGTGTATGTGATGCGGTACTCTTTGTCTGTGGTAGCAAAGCACTTACTTTCAGGAAAGGCTAGAGCTGCTACTGGAAACAAAACGAGCATGCCAAGTTGGCGTTGATGATCTACGAGATCTATGCGATCTACGCGACGCTCC
Organism: Kitagawia praeruptora; assembly: GCA_037693485.1. Lineage (NCBI taxonomy): Eukaryota > Viridiplantae > Streptophyta > Magnoliopsida > Apiales > Apiaceae > Kitagawia > Kitagawia praeruptora. The sequence goes on along the minus strand of CM075344.1, from coordinate 152,039,066 downwards.
AACACTCGAATCACAAGTCCGATGAAGATAGGAGCCAGAAGAATTGTGAGCCATAGATCCCAACTTAACGGCTTTAAGAATATCCACATGTTCTTCAGCTTGTCGGGTTCAGCTTTTACCACCATTACAACACCAGACTCCGAGAATGGAAGTGAAAAATCAACTATCTCTTCTCGATAAGCCCTTATCGTTATATCTCCAACCAGTGCTTCAAAATCCGGCGTCTGCATACATACATATACTCTGATTAATTAAAGGCTAGGTGTATTTTGCAAGTAAATAAATTAACCTCTGACTTTAGCATACAAGAAGTTTAGAATTAAATAAAAAATTACTCTTGTGTACTAACCTTGGGGCCTTTTAGTTTGTTGACTAGATCATTGTATGTTCCATTGCTGCCACCACTGTCATTCACAAAAGGAATAAATTCAGGTTCGAGCCTGAATGATAAAGAATCCAGTGCAGCTTTGAAAACATCTATGCAAAATCCAGTGACATTATATGTCTTGCTGCCACCAATTTCTTGCACATTCACAAATTCCGTAAAACCTGTCTTTTTGGGAACCCCTACCCTTAGCTTCAGTCTCATTCCTGGTACATCCCATCCTTTAGGCTTCTCCGTAGAGTCTCCAGGCCAAATGATTGGTTTGAGAATGCCATCAACTCGTTTTGAATAAACTACTCCATGAATATCCTTCGTAACACTTTTTATTTTTCTACTAAAGCCTCTTCCTGGTGTCCAGTAGCCAACAGTTCTATCACCATTTTCACCATTCCCAACTACATTGGTTATTTCTAGAACTGGAGTTTCTAATTGTCCGTGCTTCAATTTGAAATCTCCGCTTAAGCCTAGGAATCTGGTTTCCAAGATTTCTTTAACAAGTCTTGGGCCTGCCTCTGAGATTCTTATATCTGTAATGGCAGATCTTGAAACATTTATTTTTTGTTGGCTCTTTTTTACTTCAGGGAACTGGATCTTCTCTACTGATGTGGCTAATGCCCAAACTGTGTCATACGCTCGCAAGCAGAACATATTAACACCGCTTCCAATTTTTTCAGAAAAAATAGGCTGTTGCTGCATCAACAGAAATTTATTCCAATTGATTTTGAAAATTTCCACATTTTCAGACGTAGGTACATAAGGCCTTACACCTATAACACCTTCCATTGATTCAATAGTTGTAGCATCCAAGGAGCTTAGCGAATTGGACAAAGCATCAGTGATAATCCATGCAGTTTTGTTGCTCATCATTCCCATCTCATTTGCAAGAGAGAACACACGAGAAGCAAGGGCAGGAGAAGTCGCGTGAACAAGAAATACCCGAGTTTGCATACTCCTCAGGTGTCTTAGCTCTTTTTTTATACGAGAATCACTGGCAGAAGATAATAATGAAATCACGTACGAAAGCTGAATACTTGCTTGCTGAAAGGCGTCAGTCAGAGAAGAAATGAAATTGTTACCAGGCTCTCCGTCTGTATCGTCTTGATATAGCACTATGATCTCGTGCCATCCCAGTTGCCGGACAAGGGAAGTGATACATTCCACTTGATATGAATCAGGAAGCGTGGTTCGAATAAAGTATGGAGTATGTGAAGGCCAAAACGACGAGCTTGTCACAGAAAATGAGATGATTGGCACCTGCGATTTTTCTCCAATTTCCGCCACAAATCTAGCTTCGTTGGAGTATTGTGGCCCAATAATTGCAACAACTTGGTCCTCGTTAACCAACTCCAAAGCTGCAGTAACGAAAACGTTTGAGAAGCCAACAACTTATAAATTACAAACAAAAAACCAACTACATATAAATTAATTAATGAATTGGATACCTGCTGAAGCTGCTAAAAGAACATCATTGGAATTCTTAGGGAGTAAAGCTAATCTTGTAGTGTAATGCGGATTTTTAGTGTAGAAATCAGAGACTGCTATGGATATGCAAGTATTGGCAACAACACCGGTGGATGAATTGAAATCAATAATTAAACCAACATCAACTATTCGATTCTTCGAGTGCAAAGCCGTACTTTCTTTTTTGGCAGAAACCAAGAGGAGACTAATTCCATTGATTAGCAAAATGTAGAAGTATAAGTTGGTTAACCCCATTGCATGCCAGCTATTTGGAATAACAAAGACTGTGATTTTATAGAGAGCCAGGGTAGTATTGTGCATGTTCGCATTCGCAGATTGAATGAGTCAGTGATGTAGCAAGAAACATATACAAGTATTTCTTATCTTTCGTTGGTACTCAGCAGGAGTATTAAAAGCCTAATTAAGAGCTTATCTCTTGTCTGAGTTCAATTTCCCCGAGATTTGTTAGAACAAATACTTATTTGTATGGCATATAAGTCTAATTATTCAAAAAAGAAAAAAAATATGCTAGGTATCCCAAATTGGTACCCAAAATAATTCCCAAATGCCAAATGTACTATTATAATTGGTCATAATAAAATGGACCCCATGCATTCACACCAATCTCTCCAATCAAAATTTCCCATTCTGCCATGTCAATAATGCCACATTATTTGGGAGCAATTTTTGGGTACCAATTTGGGGTACCAAAAAATTATAGCGACTTGGTCACTTGAGTAGCTTCCAGGCAGATGCTATTCATAGGATTATGGAAAAATATAATTATCTCCTTTACTTGTAGAGCACTACTTAGCTGACGCTTAAACATACTACCTTGCTTTCAATTTCTGAATATTTCATCATTCTTGATTAAAGTATGTATTAATAATAAGTCAAAGATTATACATGATTTGAATAATGTTACTGTGATTATCAACCATGAATAAATAATTTTAACTATAACGTGTCATTAGTCCACTTCCAGAACTGTTATTCATATCTTAATCAGTAAATATATACCTACCTAAGTGGTGCTTCTTTTGGAGTCAACTCCCTTGTAGTATACACATTCTATAGTCAGGAGTCAGGACCAATTTGCAGTTATTAATTTCAGGCATGATGCAACATCTTGATATTTTTAAGAATGAATCTTGAAAATGTCATGTTTTAAGATGAACCGTTTACTTAGCTTTATAATAATCATACCTGAGTTCAAAAGTATAGAATCATTTCCTCAGCATCATAATCTAGGAGACTGCCATATGCTATTGGGGTAAACTAGTTATTTGATTATTATACAATTCAAAAACTTTTAATTGGGTCACTAACCCAAAAAAAAATTCAATCGTATGGAACCATTAATTACTTCCAATCGTAAAATTATATTATAAAAAAATTTCAATGCCGTTAAAAATGGTTTGACTTTAACGGAGAGACGTAAAACTATTTATCAACTTTCAATTAGGTCACTGGACGGAAAAAAAAAAATTAAACTGTAGATTGAAAAAAATTAAAATATTTGTTTAGAAATTAAAAAATTAAACTTTAGATTGAAAAAATTAAAGAGATTAGGGAGCCTGAGATATATCTGAGGTAAGTTACCTGAGATTCATTTATTTTACATGTAAAAATGGGATGGACATTTCAGTAAATTCAGAAATTTTTTAATTAGCCCTGCGGACCCAATAAAATCTAAAGTAATTTTATATGCATCTCAGAAAAAGTTCCCTGAAATATATCTCGGGATCCTTTTTCTCAAAATTAAAAATGTACTCATAACTTTAGAGGGGTGTATTCAATTGGGATTTTGAAGGATTTCGAGGGATTTTAGAAATCTAGGAGTATTCAATTTGGATTTTTTTAAATCCATTAAAATCTTGAGGTATTCAATTTGGATTTCAAAATGTCATTTAAAATCTGAGGGTATTCGATTAGGATTTCAAAAAGTCTTTTAAAATCTGGGTGTATTCAATCTGGATTTAAAACAATCCATTTAAATCTGATGGTATTCAAAAATCCATGGATTTTTTAGATTTATTAAAATCCATGGATTTTGGTGGATTTGCTAGTTGTTTTTGTAAGTTTTGAAATCTTGCAAAAATCAATGAGATTTTGATGGATTTCTAAAAAAACTTTTCAAATCTCAAAGACTCTACATCAAATTTACAAATTCTTTGTAGAATCTTTGTAGATTTTAAACAATCCGTAGATTTTAGAAATTCATTAAAATCCATGGATTATTGAAAATCCTTCAAAATCCTAGTTGAATACACCCCCCTTAGATTAGTACTTAAACTTCATTCCGTCAGCTGACACATAAGCATTCTGTCCATTTTTTTAAGAGAAAATTTCTCTGGTTTCCAAGAAACGGAAAAAAAAGACCAATGTTTATAACATAAAACAAAGTTAACATATTACAAAATACACTAGAAAAACGGGCACCATCGTCAGAAATGAACACAGTCGATCGATAAAAGCTTCTAACTGCGTGACCCGATCAATTTTAGTTGTCGGATAAAGATCGGTAGTAAATGATCACGCGATATATCCTACACATTACATATCGCACACTGTATTAGATATTAAATATGCTATTTGATCGTATATAGTATACATTACCTTGGTCATGCATTGTCATTCTTTCATGATCAATATTAATATCTGTGATTTCTTGTTCTTTTCTTTTTTCTTCGACTGAAATTTCATCATCCCCCTTCTGGTGATCTTGCAGTTGCAGGTCATTTTGTGGGGGAACATCATGACTCATCTCAAGAGAATGAACTCGATATTTCGACATAGCGAAAGAGCATTCGGAACAAACTAGTGCAAGTAGAGTAAAGAATGCAGCGATAATGAAAAGGCCAACAAAGCTTAATGATGTAAATCTTGCATCTTCTTGCGATACATCTTCGGCGTCATGGTAAGAAGTATTTCCAACATCAAAATATCTCTTCTCAATCTTTTGCATTGTCCCCGATTCTCTCAATTCTAATATTGCCTTTGAAATGGGTTTAGATAAAGGAGACCCAATCGGAAATGCCTGCAATATTTATAAAATACATGAAGCCATTAATTTTTTTTTAAGTCAATCACTAGTAAGTTCTAAGCTTTTATCAATGTTACTATATATATTGACAATATTGGTCGAGGTCCAGAAGGAGACTTACAAAGCCAAATCCACCAGTATTATAAGGAGTTCCAACCATCTTATATTTAGAACCATATTTGTGAAGGAATAGTCTGATGTAAGGAATCTCATCGAAAATGGCATCAACCCCTCCATTTTTGCATCCGAGAGTAAGGGCTCTATCATATTGCTCCATGCTTGAATAACCGAAGCATTTATTTATGTCCATGTTCAACCAATTTATGAGAAAATCTTTCACAAACGAACCTTGTTGATATCCTGCGCAAGCAAGGCTTGCAGAAGGTTTTAGCTGACCCACCGTTAATATTGAGGATAGATTTGCTGTGTAACTTTGCATTAGTATGTATGCCGTGAACAACCATACCACCAACACAAATCTTGCCCAATTGCTTCCCACCATGTTCCCTGCTCCCAAAACATCAAATTAACAAACAATTTATATATCATGTGTGTGTGTGTCTTTGTATGTTGTACCATAGTACTTACTATCAGGAAACACTAGGGCCGCCAATGGAAACAAAAAGGGCATGCCAAACTGGCGTTGAGGGTTTACGCGGCGCTCCAACATCTTGAGCACGAGTCCGATGAAGATAGTAGCCAGAAAAATCGTGAGCCAGAGATCCCAACTTAATGGCGCTATGAACATCCAAATGTGTTTTAGCCTGTCCGATTTAGCTTTTACCACCATCACCACACCAGACTCCGTATATGGAAGTGAAAAGTCAACTTCCCTTTCTCGATTAGCCCTTATCGTTATATCACCGACCAATGCCTCAAACTCCAGATTCTACATACATACATGCATATATTCTGGTTAATTAATCGGAACCTGGTTGATATTGCAAGTTACTTAGGCAGGATACAAGATCAATTAAAAGGGCAAGTAGAATATTGGCAGTCTGTACGAACCTTGGTGCCACTTAGCATGTTGACTAGATCATCATATGTTGTATTAGTGCTGACACTGTCACTGCCGATCAATAAAGGAATAAATTCAGGTTCAAGCCTGAATGGTAATGAATCCAGAGCAGCTTTGAAGACATCGATACTAAATCCAGTCACATTATATATCTTGGTGTCACCAATTTCTTGCACATTTACAAATTCCGTGAAACCTGTTTTTTTGGGAACCCCTACCCTTAGCTTCAGGCCCATTCCTGGTACATCCCATCCTTTGGGCTTATTTGTAGAGTCTCCAGGCCAAATAATTGGTTTGAGAACACCATCAAGCTCTTTTGAATAAACTATTCCATGATTTTCCTCAGATGCACTTGCTATTTTTCGGCTAAAGCCTCTTCCTGGTGTCCAGTATCCAACAGTTCTATCACCGTTTTCACCGTTCCCAACTATGTTGATTATTTCTAGAACTGGAGTTTCTAATTGTTCATCCTTAATCTTAAATTCTCCGCTTAAGCCTTGTATTCTGTTTTGCAAAATTTCTTTAACAAGTCTTGGACCTACCTCTGAGACTCTCAAATTTGTGATGGCAACACTGGATGCATTTAATTTCTCATGGCTCCTATTCACTCCAGGTAACTGAATATTCTCGACAGATGTGGCTATTGACCAAACTGCTTCGTACGCCCGCAAACAAAACAGATTAAAATCGTTTCTGAGTTTTTCAGTATATTTCAACTGCTTCTGCCTTGGAAGAAATTCATTCCACCTGATTTCGAAATCCTGCAAATTTTTTGATCTTGGTACATAAGGCCTTACACCTAAAACACCTTCCATTGACTCAATGGTTGTAGCATCTAAGGAACTTAGTGAATTGCATAAAGCATCGGTTATTATCCATGCCGTTCCTGTAGTCATCATTCCCACCTCATTTGCAAGCGAAAACAATTCAGAAGCGAGGCCAGGAGTAGTCACGTGAACAAGAACTACTCTAGTTTGTATGCTCCTCAGGTGGCTTAGCTCTTTCTTTATATGATCAGGTACACTGGAAGTAAATGAGATTGCGACTGCGTAAGAAAGCTGAATGCTTGCTTTCTGAAAGGTGTCGATCAGAGCAGGGATGAAACAGTTGCCAGACTCTTCTGTATCATCTTCATAAATCACTATAATCTCATGCCATCCAAGTTGCTGCACAAGGGAAGTGATTCCGTCCAGTTGAATGGAATCAGGTGGTGCGGTCTGAATAAAATATGGGGACTTTGAAGGCCTGTGCGACGAGCTTTTCACAAATAATGAGAAAATTGGCACCTGAGATCTCCCTCCAATTTCTGCAACAAATCTAGCTTCATTGGCATACTGTGGCCCAATAATTGCAACGACTTGGTCCTGGTTAACCAACTCCAAAGCTGCATCAAATATAAAACGAGTAAGCTAAATGATCTACATGTCACAAATCAAACCGCTAACTTATAAATTAATCGATGACACGTATCACCTGCCAAAGCTGCAGTAAGAACATCACTAGAATTCTTCGAATATAAAGCCAATCTTGTTGCATAATGCTGATTCTTTGAATAGAAATCAGATAATGCGAGGGATACGCAAGAATTGGCCATATTACCAGTGGACGAATCGAAATCAAAAATTAAACCAACATTAACAGCAATTTGATCATTTGAGTCCAAAATTGCACTTGTTTCACATTTTGCAAAAAATACGAGGAACGTAATAGTATTCATGAGCAAAAGATAGGGGTCTAAGTTGAAGAACCCCATCACAGACCACTTATTGTACATGTCTTGGTGATCGTGGCAAGAAATATATACGAGTATTTCTTGTCTAATTTCGGTATTAGTATTGACTTAGAAGATTAAAAGCTTTAAGTAAGATTAAAAGCAATTTCCAGGAAGATATTGTAGTTTATACCATTCTAGATGAATTTAATTAGCTCCAACTGTTTCAAACCACAGCGTGCTTGGCTGATACTCTAATGTACTTCGTTTAGTTTTATGTTTTTGTACATGCATCATCTATAAGATAAATTAATCTCGCAATAATTAAAACATCTAAACTAAACGTAACTAGAGAATAAGATTACGTGATTTAACTGATGTCATCCGCTCGTTCAAAGCAATTTCACTATAATATATCATCGGAGGTGACTCCTGGGGAAGGCAGAAGGCAGCCTGGTACATCCATTTTAAATTTTTATATTAAAATTAAAATATCTTTATTTTTATTTTAAAATATAAAATAATAACATTTATGTCATTGGAAGTCCGATTTCGGAAATCGAAACTATTCGGTTGAGGTACCGATTTATGATTTATCGGGTGATTCGGTTGAAAAATCGGCAATTTATCGACAATTTCGCAAAATCAGTCGAATTGGTTCCAAAATTTTGACCGATTTTGGCCAATTTATCGGCGATTTTTTAAAAATCGGCGGATTTCAATAACAGACATTGGATTCAATACCTCTCTTATATAAGTTGGAAGAGGGTTGTGTTGTGTTAATATGCTCCTCGTATTTAATACTCCCTCCGTCCATTTCAATTATTATCATTTGCTTTTTGCACGGTTACCAAGATAGTGGATGTAATATGGTTAAAATAAATGAAGTAGTGGGTGTAATAGTAATTTTATTGTTAAAATAAGTGAAGTAGTGGGTGTAATAGTGTAAAGTGTTGAAAAAGTTGAGTGAAGTAGTGGATGTAATAATATATTTTATTGTTAAAAGTTACTATTTTTAGTAATGTAAAGAAATGGAATGAACGGTCCAAAATAGAAAGTGTAAAGAAATGAAAAGGACGGAGGGAGTACTGATTTTGAGGGTGGTTCGTGGTGTTGTTGGAATAACTTTATAATATGTGAGGCACGAGTATGATCTAATGGATGTTATGTGATGTAGTCAATTGTGATACCGTTGCTTCCAGGGATGTTGGTGCAATTTGGATCGCTTGGGAAATCTTCGAATTCGTTTTTAGTTTCAAGAACTATTAAGTTCATTATGTTAAACGATCTGGAAACAATTTATTTGTTTTTCAACCTGGTCGTATCGACAGTCGGGGGTTGTCCCGCTGTTTTATATTGTATTGGTTTGGTTCAGTAATATAATTCTATGCATTTCGTCAAAAAAAAAGAATATTATATAATTTATATTTGATTGGTATATTTGTAAGTTATTTAAAAATGTAAGTTATTCCCGATTTAATCGATTAATCCCCGATTAATCCACTATAAGGTAACTAACCGATTCGATTTTTGAAATCCGATTAATCCTATGAATTTATTTAAAATGATATGTTTAATTGTAAATTAGACTAATATATTAAATATTAATATAATATCCGATTAATCCCCGATTAATCTTAAATCAGTACCTCAACCGATTTATACCGATTACCGATTTTTACAACCATGATTAGCAGTACTTATTGTGAGACTAAAATCACATTTGTTTATTATGAAATTCAAGTGAAATTCATGATTTAAATGATTTAAGTTAATTGGCGCGCGAACGCGATGATTACCCCTATTTTTAGTTATTCCTCATTCACAACAGTTAGATCTTCAACTCAAATAGATTATGACTGTTAAATACAACAATACTAAAAGTTGTAGGTTTAATGTTCGAATCCCGCCAACAACATTTTAATATAAAATTAATACTTAGATTATATATGTTATATAGAAAGGTTGAAGGTTCAATTTCCACCAACAACATATTAATTTAGATTTAATACTAAAAATTAATTATAATCCCGTGAACAACATTTTAATATAAAATTAATACTTAGATTATGTTATATAGAAAGGTTGAAGGCCACCAACAACATATTAATTTAGATTTAATACTAAAATTTAATTATATACAAAGGTTTAAAATTTGAATTATCCCAAAATATTAAAAATAATGTTTTTAATATTATATATACTAAACTATAAATAAATTAAAAAAAAAGTAATCCATATTTTGCACGGGCTATAAGCTAGTATAACATAATATCATTTCATATTACTAAGAACATGTTCGGGGTAGTTTTAAGCTACCCCAAATTACTTTAAGTGACTAACTAGTGTTTGTGTATACTTAAATTTTTCAACTTAAATCTTAAATTTAGTTTTAGTTTAAAAAATTTGAGTACCTTCGAGGTACTTTTATTTTATATCAAATTTTATATATTTGAGTTATCTTTTAACTCGCATTATTGTATTTTATATTTTTTTATTATATTAAAATAATATAAATTTCTATTTTTCTTAGTCAATTTTTTTAAATAAATTCACTTTAATTAAAATTAGCGAAATAGATACACCTAACTTAAAGTTAAAATTATCACTTTTCATTTAAAGTGAATAAGATGCAATTTAAATTATAAGTAACATTTTTTAAATTAATCCATACGGGCTCTAAGAGTCCGATGCAACAAAATCATTTTATGTTTATTATTATGAGATTGAGGATCGATGTCACATAAATTACTTGAGTTTATGCTGAAATCTCATATAAAAACACGAGGATGCTATTGTAATTTAAAAATATTATATATAATTACAAAATTGCCATTAAAAATTTATACTAAAAACCATATTAGCTTAGGAAATTTTCTAAATTCAAATTCCTTTTTCTCTATAATTATTCCATCATCACTAAGTTTATATTTTGTTAATTTTAAATTACATATGGTACATAAAATAACATATATACATACATATGCAAGTATTAATTACAAATTATTTATATTAATATGAAATAAATTGGATAAGGGTTAAAATGTCATTTTAGAATTTGGAGGGTGTTGTGGAACGAAAATTAGGGTGTATTTATTGCGTATTGAATGCTAGGGTTAGGGAGAGCTTCGAGCTTTAATGGCTGATCAAGTGTTTCGTGACTTAACTCGGGTCCTCACAAGATGCCTACGTATCTTGCAAATATCAAGAATCAAACCAATAAAAATGTAGTTCTGTTTGTGTGAGATCAGATCCTTATATAGGTGATGAGAACCCTAGAATCAGGGTAAAATTAGGTGTCTTGGTGGGCAAGCCACAGCTTAGGCCCAATTCTAGATCCTTTTGAATGGAAGGTGGATAAGTATTAAAGCTGTATGCCTTGGAGGCTACTCCAAAGATGATTTGGTTCCCTTTAGGACTCAATAACAGAGTCTTTTATTTGACTGATTTAATGGCTACGAATTTATTATTATAATTTGGGATTTAGACCTCATAATTGGGCTTTAACCTTGGGCCATTCTGGGCTAATTTAATGTATCATTAATTGTATTTTTGGGGCTCAGTTTCGGCCCATATCATTTGCCCCCAACTTCTAGGAAAACTGATCAGGTTTTCATTGAAGTTAAAGAATCTATATACACTAGTGTTTTCTTTACAAAATATATATATATATGTACACTAGTGTTTCACACGTATCGTCTTGATTGTAAAGTGTGGAGTGACCTACACATTTACGATGACTTGCCTTATTCGAGGCTAACCACCAATTTTCATGTCTCATAGAAAATTATTTTATAATTTTCTTGCATGCTTTGGAATTTTTCCTAGTGCTCACAAGCATTTTCTTTATTTTTGATTAATTTTTTCAAAAATATTTTGGGATAACTAACCTTTGGAAATGATTCTTTCAATCTTCTCCAAATTTATCCTGAAATTCGAGACTTTTCCAAAAGATCTTTTTAAAAAAGAAGTTCAAATAATGCTAAACCCTTCGACCAGGATTCCTGATCGAATTTCGACCAGGATCCTGGTCGACTTATCTCAAAAACGTCATTCTGATCGAAGCACTTTCGACCAGGATTCCTGATCGAATTTCGACCAGGATCCTGGTCGACTTAAGTCACTTTTGCCATCCTGCTCGAAGACCTTTTGACCAGGATTCCTGATCGAATTTCGACCAGGATCATGGTCGACTTAAGGCGTTTTTACTGTCTTGCTCGAAGCCTTTTTGATCAGGATTTCTGATCGAATTTCGATCGGAATCCTGGTCGAATATTTTTCTTGGATTTTTCTCGAAAGCCTTATATTTTTCAATGGCTGTAAGTTGGGCCTGAACATTCTCTTGGGCCTAACTTGTATTGTAAACTTTTACTGGGCCCTTGACCAATGAATCTTGGTCAAAAATCGATCAGGATTCTGGTCGACTTAAGTGCCTTTTTAACGTTTTGGTCGACGCTATTTCGATTGGAATTTTTGATCGAATTTCGATTAAAATCCTAATTTTTTTTAATCCTATATTGGATTAAGCTTGTGGGCCTACCGGGCCTAGTAGGCCTAATGGACCACTATGGGCCTATGGCCATTTAATATTTAAATTTTTCTGAAATTTTTATGATCATTCTAAGATATTCTAGGATATTCTAGATCCTTCTTCCTTTTGGGCCTATGGGCCTTTTACGGGTTTTAACCGGCTATTGTCGGTCACTTATGATTTCAACCGACTATCAACAGGTTGAAAATTTCTATAAAAGATTGAAGTGAGATTCATTTCTCACTTCACACTTAAACACTACACTTTCCACCAAAATCCCTCCTTAAACTCTTTTTCAATTTCTCTCTAACTTGGGCGATTTTCGACAGCCTTTTCTGGCGAGATTCATCATTTTCTGGGTTTTCTGGAGAATTTCTGGGTTTTTGCTTGAAGATTCATCTTTTTCAACCATTTTCTGGGCTTTTAAGCATTCCTCTGTTGAAGATCAATGGCGGACAAAAATGCACAGCGCCTTGCCAAGATGAATTTTGCCTCCAAAAAAGGTAACGACATCGAAATCCCTTCAACTTACATGAATTTAACCCAGATGATCAATATTCGTGGGGATGAATACCCTTCTTTATCTGATTTAGATGCATACAATTTTTGTAACAAATTTCATGATGAAGATTTTATCAAAGGTTATAATAAAAACTACAATGTTAAGGCCCCCTTTAAGCTGGTTAAGGCTGGGCCTGGCGACAGGCCTTGCCATTGGAGGCCCAACGCCTTATGTATATTTAGGGATGCTTTTCTAGCTGGGCTTAGGTTTCCTTTTAATGAATGTGCCCCGTTTATTAGCTGATGTTCAAATTAGCCCATGCCAACTACCACCGAATGCATAGCGCTCCATTTTATGTTTCATGGTCTTATGTCTTAGGAACAAGTTTCCACTTTCCGTTCCTCTTTTTAGGAAAATTTTCCAATTTTACAATAGTTCATCGAACCAACCGGGCTGGGTCGACATTAGACAAAGGCCCAAAATTCCTCATATTTTTAATGGGCACTCGGTGGTTGACAATAACCCCAAATGGAAGGAAGAGTTCATGTACTTGTTATGGGAAGGGGGTGATTGGGGGACCCTCTTCAGAAAATCCTTTGGAAAGGTGTCTGATGGCAGCCCTAATAAGATTATTTTGAACACGGAGGATCAAGCTGCCTATGACTCCCTTATCAAAGATGATGGGCAAACTCTATGCTGGGACCTCATCAATGAGGAGTCTTTGAGGGTTGTTGGCCTTTCCAACGTATCGGATTAGGGTAATTTCTCATCCCTTTGTGATTTTTAGTTTTTATGTTATCTTATACCAATGCTTTTTGTTTGTGTTTATGCAGCTGCTTTGAAGATAATGAAGGCTACTAAGCCTAGTGACGATGAGACAGCCCATGAAAAGGACTAAGAGGACCCTTGATGTGAGGGGGAAACCTACTAAGCCCTCATTCCTGCGCCCACACAAGGTACAGAAGCAGGATCTGATATCGGTTGACCTAGAGAGTGGACCTCAGCAGGTGAACGTGCAATCTACTGTCTATAGGGCCCCTTGGGGCTTCAGGAAACAAGATTCTGTAGTGGGATCCACCAAACATTCTATGGATTGGTCCCTGAACTCCATTACTCCATACGATTACAAAGACTTTGTATCGGGAGGTAACATGCAGGAAAATGAGCATCTGGGCATCCATGACTTGGCATCTGTATGTTTTTCTTTCTTAATTCTTTTTCAACTTAATATTGTTTGATGTTATGCCCCTTATTGACCTAACTCCCTTGCAGGCTAATGTCCACTTTCAAGGCATGGTTCACCAGACTAAGTCCTGGAAAAACCAGTCCAAGTCTTTCGAGACTAAATATTAGAAGGAGAAATTTCGTAACATGGAGATTGAAGACAAGCGGAAGGGGAAGGAGGAGGAGTTGGCATCTGCCCACGCAGAGTTGGTGGACCTGAGGTCTAAGAAGGAGGATCTCATTGATGCTTATATGGACTCCATGTATTTTCAGACTTTGATGGAAAGGCATGATGAGGTCCTTTACCCAGTCCAGTATACCGATGGCTGGAATGAGGCCTTGGAGGCGGTGCTCAAAAAACATCCCGGGTTATTTTCTATTGAGGATTTCCCGAGTCCACACCCTCCTACTGTCCTTCCTGCTGAGGAGGAAGAGGGTGAGGATGAGGACTTAGGCAATGGGGAGAGGATTCTTGATCCCGAGGCTACTCCTCTCCGAAGGGACTCTGACACCACCAAGACTTCTCCTTCTCGTTCTACAGGAGCTTCCAAGACCCATAGAGATGAGGAAGAGTCTGCTTCATCCCAAGCTCCTTAGATTATCTTTTGTTGCCCTGCGTGGCATGTGTTTTTTATGACTTCATCATTTTGTAACTTAAAACTTGTAGCCTTCGGGCTTTTATTTATGTTATTCCTGGTTTTTCATTACCTTATCATTTTTTGTCACTTGTATTTGGCTCTTATAAGCTTGAAATTTGGTTATGCATTGATACATATCAGACATAATGTAAATAACAAGAAATCTGGAAAACCAAGTTGCATAAATGATTCTGGAAATGGGACTAGCCCTTACATAAGTATTCTTCTTCCTACTCGGAGTTTAAAAAAACTCTGAAATGGTTTCATTGACCTTATTTCTACTCTCTTAATAACTTTAGCCACGTCCTAGTCAAGATAATCAAACATAATAGACCTTGAGGTTTGATGCATGCCAAGTGCGAGGCACATCGCTTCCTTCCAAAGTCTCCAACTTGGGTCCAGCTTCCCCTTCTATCCAACTCCGGATGCTTCAATTTTTCTGAGTACTAGGTCCCCTTGGCGGAAGAACCTTTTTTTCACCCTTAAGTTATAGTAGAAAAAAGCTTTCTTCTGGTGTTCAACATTCCTAGCATGAGCTTCATCTCTTACCTCATCTATCAGGTCAAGGGCCAATCTCATTCCTTCTTCATTTATGTCTGGCTCAAAGGCTTCCACCCGTGGAGATGCATGCATAATTTCCACGGGTACCACAGCTTCAGCACCGTAAGCTAACATGAATGGAGTTGCTCTAGTAGTCACCTTATGTGGTACGGTATGCCTAGAGTATGGGTAGTACGTAACTCATCAACCCAAGTGTTCCTAGAGCGTTCCACCCTTTTCTTAAGTCCATCAAGGATGATTCGATTAGCAACCTCAGCTTGCCCATTAGCTTGAGGGTGGGCAACCGAGGTCAACCAAAAATCAATTCCATTCTCATCACAATAATCCCTAAATTCTTTGTTGTTGAATTGCAGCCCATTATCCGTAACTAGGATTCGTGGTATCCCATACCTACGCATGACGTTCTCCCAGAAGAACTGCATAACTTGCTTGGTTGTAATTTTAGCCAAAGGTTTGGCCCCAATCCACTTCGTGAAGTAATCAATGGCTACAATCAGGAACTTCCTTTGAGAAGTGGCCATTGGAAAGGGCCCAAGTATATCCATCCCCCACATAGCGAAAGGAATGGGGGAGCTGATGGATGTCAACATCTCTGGTGGTTGCCTAACCACTGGTGCATGTTTCTGGCACCGATCACACTTTTTCACGTATTCCTTGGTATCAGCCATCATCTCAGGCCAATAGAATCCAAGTCTGACTATCTTGTGAACCAGGGCCCCCAAGTGTTGTCCACAAATTCCCTCATGGACCTCCTCAATAGCTGATTTAGCCTCTTCAGGTCTCAAACACTTCAGATACGGAATCACAAAAGACTTCTTGTAGAGTATCCCTTCGATCAGAGCATACCTCAACGCCCTCACAGATAATTTTCGTGCCTCCATGGCATTAGCCGGGAGCCAACCGGTCTCAAGGTGTGCTTTTTTAGGATCTATCCAACATTCCCTTACCCCGATAGGTGCAACCAACTTCGAATCGATAGTAGGGGTTCTCAGAACTTGGAAGTAGACACTACCAGAATAATTCTCTATCTTGGAGGAGGCAAACTTAGATAAGGCATCAGCCTTAATGTTCTCCTCTCTCGGAATGTGCTCAATGTAACACTCATCAAATTGAGTCATCACTGCCTTCACTAACCTTAAGTACTTGGCCATGGTTTCATCCCTTGCTTCGAACTCTCCATTGACTTGGGCCACAACTAGCCTTGAATCTCCACAAACTTTAAGATTTTTGACCCTTAGTGCTCCTGCCAAACCGAGTCCAGCTATCAAAGCTTCATCCTCTGCCTCATTATTGGTTGTCGGGAAGTCCAACTTCAGGGCGTATTCAATCGTGAATCCATCGGGACTTTGTAGGACAAGACCTGCACCACTTGTTTTTGTTTTTGATGCCCCATCAAAATAGAGCATCCAGAATTCCTTCTCCTCAATCACGGGTTCCTTGTCTTCCTTATTGCCTTCCTAAGGTATCTCCTGCCCCCCGACTTCTTGGTTGTCAATGGTACATTCAACCATGAAGTCAGCAAGTGCCTGAGCTTTGATGGCCATCCTTGGCTTGTACTTAATATCGAATTCTCCCAACTCAATTACCCACTTGATGAGCCTACCACTGGCTTTAGGGCTATGTAAAATATTTCTTAATAGCTGTCTTGTAAGAACCTCGATCTTGTGTGCTTGAAAATAGGGTCGTAACTTCCTAGAAGCAGTTACCAACGCTAAGGCAAACTTCTCAATGGTGGAGTAATTCAACTCAGCTCTGTGTAAAACCTTGCTCACATAGTATACGGGTTTCTGAACCTTGTCTTCCTCCTTTACCAGTACCGCGCTCACAGCTTGATCCGAAATCGCCAAGTAAAGATAGAGGATTTCTCCCATACTTGGTTTGGCCAACAGCGGGGCTTCAGTCATATACTTCTTCACCTGCTCAAAGGCCTCTTGGCTTTCTTCTATACATTCAAATTTTTTTACTTTCTTCAAGGTTTTAAAGAACGGCAAACACTTGTCCCAGGATTTGGAGACGAACCTTCCCAATGCAGCAATCCTCTCAGTCAACTTCTGTACATCTCTTATGGAACGTGGTGGTTCCATTTCCAGAATAGCTTGAATCTTGTCGGGGTTAACCTCGATTCCTCGTTTCGAGACCATAAGACCCAAGAACTTCCCTGACCCAACACCAAAAGCACATTTGGCTGGGTTCAGCATCATCTTGTGGTGTCTCAACACTTCAAATGCCTCACGTAGGTGCTCAATGTGATCAGCCTTGTGTAGGCTTTTCACCAACATATCATCTACATAAACTTCCACAGTCTTTCCAATGAGATGGGCAAAAATCTTGTTTACCAACCTCTGATAGGTAGCTCCTACGTTTTTCAGTCCAAAGGCCATGACCAGGTAACAATACACACCAAAGTCAGTGATGAATGATACCTTAGGAATATCATCCTTATGCATCTTGATTTGGTTGTAGCCACTAAAGCCATCCATGAAGCTTAACATTCCGTGCCCAGCCGTGGCATCTATTAACATATATATCGATCCTTGGCAAGGGAAAATAGTCCTTTGGGCATGCGTCGTTTAGATCAGTGAAGTCTATGCACATCCTCCACTTTCCATTAGCCTTCTTGACCATTACAGGATTGGCCAACCATTCCGAGAATCGGATTTCCTCAATGAAGCCTGCCTCTAAGAGTTTGTCAACTTCCTGTTTTATGGCTTCTTGTCTCTCAGGTGCAAAATTTCTTTTCTTTTGTTTCACCGCCTTCCTGTCTGGATCCACATTCAAGTTGTATGTTATCAATTGGGGATCTATCCCTGGCATATCAGCTGTTGTCGACGCAAAGACGTCACTATTATCTTGCAAGAAGGCAATCGACTCGCTTTTCAAAGGATCCTTCAGAGATGCCCCGATATGAGTGACTTTCTCAGAATCTCATAACTCCAAAGGTATGAGAACCAAGTTCTCTGCTGGTTTTCCTCTCCGCTCTTCATCCTCACGAACGTCCATATCCTCAATCGGGAGGACCTGTCCCCTGGTTCCATCCGGCCTCAGTGCCATCACATAGCAACTCATCGCCATCTTTTGATCCCCTTTCTCTTCTCCCACACCATTTCTGGTCGGGAACTTAATCTTCAAATGATAGGTAGAAGCAACCGCCTTAAAAGCATGAAGTCCCGTCCTACCTAGGATAGCATTGTAGGTGGACATGGATTTGATAACCAAGAAATTTAACATCTGAGTGGCCTCCCACGGCTTCTGCACGATAGTCATGGGTAGCTGAATAGTTCCCTCAACTTTCGACTCTACCCCGTTGAACCCGTATATGGGCATGTTTGATGGTGTCAACTTAGACTCAGTATATCCCATCTTCAAAAAGGCGTCATGGAACAAAATGTCCATTGAAGCTCCATTGTCTATCAAGACTCTCTTTACTTGGGAATTGCCTATTACGGGTGAAATCACCAGTGGATCATCATGGGGGAACTTCACCCCTTCAAGGTCCGAGTCATCGAATCCAATCGAGACCTCCGTCTTTGCACGCTTCGGTGCTTCTCCAACAATGTGCATCACCTCTCGTGCATACGCCTTTCTAGAATTTCTACTGGTCCCTGCCGTTGTTGGGCCACCAAAAATCATATTTATTACCGGCCCCCGGGGCTGTGGATCGCGATTAAGATCATCATCTTTCCTATCATAATCTTGTCTTGGGTTTCCTTGATTCCCATCTTTTCAAAACTTACTCAACCTTCCCCTTCGAATCAGGAACTCAATCTCATCCTTCAATTGCCTACAATCATCGGTATCATGTCCCACGTCTTTGTGAATTCGACAATATTGGTTCTTGTTTCTCTTCTCAGGATCAGTCCTAAGTGACTTCGGCCATCTCACGTACCTATCCTTCTCTATGTCCATCAGGATTTGGCTCCTTGGAGCATTCAACCCTGCATAATCCGTAAACCTTTGCCCCGGACTCCCCTTTTTAGGGGCCGAATCAGAATCTCTGCCTGTACGCGGGTACTTATCTCTAGCATCATATTCCTGTTCCGACTTTCGCTTCTTAGAATTGTCACCGTTCCCAGTGTTTCCCGTTCCTGACTCTTTTTTCAAACTATCTTCAGCTTTGATGTACTTGCTTGCCCTTTGTTGAAGCTCAGTCATGTTTTCAGGGGGATGCTTGGCCAGTGATATCTTGAAATAGACATTTGAAGTTCCATTCTGCAGAGCTAACATAGCCACTTTGTTTTCCAAATCAGTAATGTTAAGAGTCTCCTTGGTGAACCGATTGAGGTAGTCTCTAAGATTCTCATTCTTTCCTTGAATCACAGTCATGAGGGATGCAGAATCTTTCTCATGGATCCTTCCTCCAATAAATTGGCTAAAAAAAGCAGTACTCAGCTCCTTGAAAGGGGTGATGGAATTTGGTGGTAGGCGACTGCACCAGCGTTGCGCCATACCCGCCAGGGTTTGGGGAAATGCCCTACACTTCAAAGCATCGCTAGCAGGTTGTAGTAGTAATACATTAGAGAACGCTCTTACATGACTAGCAGGATCTCCCGTTCCATCATAAGTCTTTATGGTGGGCATCTTGAACTTCTGTGATATGCGCGCATTCATCACCTCCTCAGTGAATGGAGGGGTCGGATCATCAGGATCTCCGAGTTGCATAAGGTCTTTAGGGTTGCCTCTGGGGGTTTCGACCCTTGTGTTTCCATTTCTAGGGACCTCAGCCCTCCTTTCTCTCCTCGGGGTTTCTTCCAAATCAACAAAAGGAATTTCTCCTCCTGTCGTTGGTGGGGGTCGACCCTGATTCTGTCTTTGTTGCTCCCGTTCTATGTCCTCTTTTAGTTTCTGGATCTTGGCCTCATGAGCCTTAATTTTTCAGCAGCTGTTAGGGGGGGTCCATCATGGATCCTTCGGCGATATTGTCCAATAGGTTTCTTCCGAGGATGATCGGGCCGGAGTAATATTGATATTGTTGGCCTTGATTGGGTCCTAAACCCCTTATGTAAGGTGGGATGTACGGATCGCATATCTGGAGGGCATGACCGCTTGGTCCAGGCTGATATGGGGGATAATTTGGCAATCCATACATCGGGTTTGTACTTGCGGGAATCACAGTAGTTGAGATCTAAGCGGTGGGGGGAATGGATTGGCCTCCAAGAGGGGAGACTATCATCTGCAGGGGATTCGTTCCTTGAGTAGAGGGATTCGTCACCAAGTCCCTCACCAAGGGTAACGATCCATGGGTTTGTGTTTCGGTCCCTGGAGGCTGAGTGACCATCGTCTGGGAACCCGTCCCTGGGGGTAGTTGTTCCCCAATCGGGGGTGCGGTGGTGCTGGTAGTAGTTTCAGAAAGCGTTGGTGTTCTCCTTGTGGTAACCATGGTTGATATCCGATTCCCACAGACGGTGCCAAATATTGTGGAACGAAAATTAGGGTGTATTTATTGCGTATTGAATGCTAGGGTTAGGGAGAGCTTCGAGCTTTAATGGCTGATCAAGTGTTTTGTGACTTAACTCGGGTCCTCACAAGATGCCTACGTATCTTGTAAATATCAAGAATCAAGCCAATAAAAACGTAGTTCTGTTTGTGTGAGATCAGATCCTTATATAGGTGATGAGAACCCTAGAATCAGGGTAGAATTAGGTGTCTTGGTGGGCAAGCCACAACTTAGGCCCAATTCTAGATCCTTCCGAATGGAAGGTGGATAAGTATTAAAGCTGTATGCCTTGGAGGCTACTCCAAAGATGATTTGGTTCCCTTTAGGACTCAATAACGGAGTCTTTTATTTGGCTGATTTAATGGCTATGAATTTATTATTATAATTAGGGCTTTAGACCTCATAATTGGGCTTTAACCTTGGGCCATTCTGGGCTAATTTAATGTATCATTAATTGTTATTTTGGGACTCAGTTTCGGCCCATATCAGAGGGTATAATTATCAGTTTATAATGAATAAATTGGTTTTCTAATCCCATAATTGCTCTATTATATATATATATATATAATATAATAGATAATAGATAGATCAAATATTAACAGGGCTTGTAACTTTCATTAAAAAATTATAAAATATATTACTATTAGTATGATTTGGTCATTCCTAGAAAAAGATATTTATGAAAAGTAACAAGTTAAAATAAGAGAAATTATTTTTATTTATTATAAATTATAAAAAGGTGAAAAACCAAAATATCAACCATTTAAATTCAACCGACCGAAATGCCCATAGACGAAAAGTTCTGCTTAAAATATCTCTAGACTACGCATCTTGAAGATGCATTTAGAGATGGCGTGTACTTTGTATTTTCACCCGCTGGGCATCAAAATGCGTATTTGAAATACGTAAGAGTAGAATGCGTAATATCGGATACGCATCCTGAAGATGTGTGTTGTGCGTACTATTCATCGTCTCCCCAGAACGCGTTGGAGATGTTTTTTCATCGAAATTTCGACGGTTCCGTTCACAATCTTCTCGTTTTTGTTCACTAACATACCATATAGCATAAGAATCGTCTTCTCACTCTCTACAACTCTATACCAATCAATTATCATTTCTATTGCCGGATTTGGAACCCCCAAAATAGATCCATTTTTTGATGAGCATATACACGCCCCTACGGGACTGGAGATCCAAAAATAAATAGGGGAAAATGGAGAGGAGATGTATGCATCATTTTAATGTGCTCAGAATTGGTGGAGAATGCCGGATGGAGATGGAGGGGAGAAACGAACGGAGGAACAATTTTTAGATGAGAGAGACGCCGAAGTAATTTGTGTAAACATGACGTCAATTGATGTCATCACACAATCTGGTGATGCGTTATCCTTGATACACATTTGTATAATGCGTATCCCCGTATACGCATGAACATCGTGCGTAATTTGTGGGTAAAAAAGGCAGAGACAATTAGATATGTGTATTTTGGGCAATTTACACACAAAAGTGATATAATTTGGTCATTATTTCATTAGAAAATATAATTAACCAAATTTTACAAATAATATTATAAAATATTTTGTGCTTGAATAGATGAGTCTCCAGAAGGATTAGTAGAGCGTTGGCTCGTTCTACCATTACTGTAATTAAAAATGAGAGAAATAAGAAACTACCAAAAACTACAATTTTCAACCAAATACATTAATTCAACTTCAAAATATTTCTTAAATAAAAAGTTAAAATGAGGGAAATATTATTATTTTATATTTCAAAATAAAAATATTTTTTTAATTTTAAAATATAAAAATTTTAAAAACATTTAAATGTAACCTGTACCAATTTCAAAACATCTTAAAGTTAAAAACCCATTTTGTTAGCTCTCTCAGTTTCTGAAGTCCGAAACGGCCCATATCCCCCAAACGGTACTTTGAAATTTGTTAGGTTTTATATACAACTACTATATCAACAATTGGATTACAAATTGCTTAACTTTCAAACTTTGCAGCAACTAGAGAGATCTCGCCGAGATTCTGCAGCCATGGCGAGTACTAAAGTCCAGAGGATTATGACCCAACCTATCGTACGTTCCCTCTCTTTAAACCCTAATTTTCAATATTTATCGATTTCTACTAATTTAATTAACATTATTCTTTGTGTTTGTTTGTTTGATTTGTTTCAGAATCTGATTTTTAGGTTTCTGCAAAGCGTAAGTCTCTACTAGCCTTTTGCAGTTTTTTTTTTTTTTTTTGAAACAAGCCTTTTGCAGTTTTATTTGTGTTTAAATTGAATTTGTCGATTTACGAGTAATTATTGCTTATTGATTTTTCGTTTTTGTGTGTGTGTGTATATAGAAAGCGCGCATTCAGATATGGCTTTTCGAGCAGAAGGATTTGAGGATTGAAGGCCGAATTATCGTAAGTTTTTATGTTTTCTCCTTTTAATTAGAAAATGGGTATGCTTTGTGATGTTTCATTGTGAATTGAAGTCGGCCCTGTACGATACTACTAGCTCATAGTTTAAATGACCATATGTGATTTAGTGTGATACCGTACTTTGTTAGTATTGTTAGTATCTGTTGAATGGTGCAGTTAGTTAGGATCCTTTATGCTTTAGCTAGGGAAACTTGGATAGGAGGATTCGAATTTTAAGCCTACCTTTAATTCATGCATTTTTAATAGAAGGAGCTAGAAAAAAAACACATGAATCAAATGCCTGTTCATACTGTTATAATTTGTAGCTATACGAATTCCGTGTGGATGTAATATTTAGTGTTTCACGAGTTAAACATTTATTTTTTGTTTAATTATAATCACACATTAAAGTTTGAGCACAAATATAGCTATGGATTCTTACGGTTAAAGTCCAAAATCTTATGGTTATTTTTAGGGCTCTTAATGAGCCAAACTCTTAAGTGTTCAGGTTCAACTCGTTAAACTAATTATTAAACTCGAGCTCGAACTTGGATTGAGCCAAAATCTTGTTTGAGTTCCGTTCATTTAGAAAAAAATGTTGTTCACGAAAACAGTTTGTGAACATGTCTCGCGTCCATGAACATTACTCATAGTTTTTCTCATATTTATCCACTAATATACAGCATTATATAAGAGCAAAATAAAAATTGCAAACAATTTACATAAGTTTCAATATTATACTAGTTAAATTTTACATTACATATGTATTACAATGTTACATTGTAAAATATACTGTAATTTATTTAATATTAATAATAATAATAATATCCAGAAGTATATTAATTTATGGATCTATACATATAAAGCACATAATTATTTAATAATTGTACCAATAGTTTAGAGTATAGCCATAAGCTAGTTATCGAGTTTGTTAATAAACAATGTTCACGAGCCTATTATGTAACTGGTTCATGAGCACACTTATTCACCTTATTCACGAGCCTCCTTATTGGGTTTGTTCACGAACTATGAACTATCCAGCTGAACTTTTCTATGATCAAGTTTAGCTCATTTATGAAGCTAACCTTAAAATCTTGTTGAAGTTCACTTTCAAACCCATCTTTTCTGGAGCCAAATGTGAACCGTTCTCCCAACTCATTTACACTTTAAACACAATCAATTTTGATTTTTCTTTCCTATTGTAAGTATGTTCTTGTAACAGTCATTCCTCCTTTTGTGTGATGACGTGATTTTCTTTATATTGTAAGTTTATGACAAGTAAGCCATAATAGTATTTAGAAAAAAAAAAAAAAAGGTAAGCCGTAATAGTGTTGATCTGAGGACCAAATATGGGCTATTTGATATAGGTTTCCAGAATTTATGACCTCATCTTTGTTCTTGTGCTCTTTTTCATTTTCATAACATGCTTATCATTCTGACAAAAAGAAAAGAAAGAGGCAGGGATTCTCTGAAATTATTGAGAAGTGTGATTGATTGTCCTCGATGGTGTAGAAATGTATTGAGTTAAAGCATATATTTGTAACTTTCTCCTTTCCTATATATCAGTAGTGTAGTATCAAGTAGAATTCACTAGAGAAACAAAAACTGATGAAAATGGGGGTGTTCCTCGTTGCAATGAAGAAAGAGTCAACCTGACATCTCTTGGAATGATTAAAGCTGAGAAGGCTCATCTTTGATGTTTATTTGCACACATACTTTAGATACTTCCCGGCCCATTGCTAAATCATACGGGAGTATAAATCAAACTGTTTACAAGATACTAAGGTGGAAAATAATTTGCGCATTTTATATGTAAACACCTCATATATCAACGATTAAAATGTAAGATGCAAATGCTTAACTGTCCCTTAAGTGACCACATGATCTGCTCCTTAAATTGTTTTCTAAACTGAAGCACTCTGCTTATATTTGTGATTATATGATACTTGCAGAGTGGAAATTAATGAGCCATGATAAATTGAAGTATTATACACCAATTTGTCTAGATGACAAGTTGACAACATGCTAAACTTTGACACAAGAGACCCTATTCTTGTAGTAGATTATTTGTTTAATTTAATACGTGTCTGTATAAAAGTAAACTTCGTGACTACAATATTATGTATATGTGTTTCTGACATTGGATCTTGCAGGGGTTTGATGAGTACATGAATTTAGTCCTGGATGATGCTGAAGAAGTAAGTATCAAGAAGAAAAGCAGAAAACCACTTGGTATGTCTCTTTATATCTATCTTTGAAGTTTTGATATCTATCAAAAATCACATTTCTGGTTTATTTCGGCTCCTTTTGCCACAGGGAAGTTAATTTCGAGCAAAACATATTTCCTTAAATGTTTATCAGAAATGCTACAACTTTGTGGGTTTGATAGCTAGTATTTATTTTGTATATATGAAACTATTAAGTTACTTTATATATATATATATATAAATGAAAATCTGTAAATACATGCTTTTCTCAAGTATATATACATATATTTGTATAGGAATAACTTGAGCTGATTTAGTAAGAGTTTGTCCTTCTGGATGATGGGCTCTGCCAATAGATTTACTATATATACATATATATACATATATATATTTAAGTATATATACATATATTTGTATAGGAATATATTTGGATGATTTAATAGAGTTTGTCCTTCTGATTTTGTATGCATAAATTTACTATTTACATGTGCTCAAAGTGTTTTTTGCTCTTTTGTGTAGGGAGGATTTTGCTTAAAGGAGACAACATCACATTGATGATGAACACGTGAGTAGTCTTTTTCCCCCTACTCCTGACTAAATCTTATACTGTTACAGGTACTAAGGTTTCTTATCTACATTACAGGGGTAAATGATTACTTTTGGCAAATTCTACTTTGTCATCAAATGAGATGTTTCGGCTGTATGAACGGTTGTCATCGTCCCTCTGTTAGCTTATTTGTTTACATCATCCAGATTTTCTCGTACATGAGGTAGAAACATGAGGGGTTAACTGTTATGGCATTGTATGTTAATGATATATTACTTATTTATGCTTTTTCCTCCCGCTCTATCCCTTTGGCACATGTGTGCACTACCCGAAATATTGTGAAAATTTTAATGATCTGCTGGAATTGTTCTGACTTTTTCATGATAGTTCTGCCTCTTTCTCCTAGATTCTTTTTTTAGGAACCTGTTGTAACATGCTAGAACATTGATATGATAAAACCACATTATTAATATTGGAATAATCGAAATTGGAAGAAAACCCCTGATACTTTTTCGAGCTCGAAAGACTGATTTTAAATATTTGTCATGCCTTCTCACGTCTGTTTTATTGGTTAGGGGAAAAGAAATTCAATATATGCTGGGCAACTAGATCAATAAGGTATAGGAAGATTAACAATTCTTCTATTTTGTATGGAACATGTGTCGTAGTCGTGAGATTTTACTTTTAGCTATATGTAATGCAGAACCCCACAACGGGGATATCGGCATTATATGCCAAGTTTGTTGTAGTGGTTAGAGAGGCAATTATGTGAATATGTCTTTGAACGAAGTGATGTGAAGCTTAATAGTGTGTACCAAGTTCCATTTTGTAGAGAAGAGAAGTTAAACGAATATTTATAAATACTTTCAGGTGTGTTTTCTGAGTAATTCTTTACGAGGGAAAATTCTTTCAGTTTTTCTCATCAACCAATCTTCTGGGATGATTTGGTGGGAAATGAGAAACAATGTTATTATCTTCCTATAATTTCACGAATACCTTATCTGTTTTAATCTATTCTTAACAAATTGTTATTTCTCGTCCCAACTTTTCTTTTCCCTTTAAAAACCTCACAAACAAGACTCAAGAGAATGCTTTTAGCTTATTTCCTTTATTTTTCTCTCATTTTCTTTCTCTTTTTATGTTCTCTCTATTCGTGGTCGAAGAAGGGGGAAAGGGAGAGTCGACGGAGAAATTGGGAGTTAACGAGAGAGAGGTAGAAAAAGGTAATGCGGTTCAGGATCTGCAAAGGCTTTAGCCTAGCAGATACTACTCTCATATTGGTAATCAGGGTTGTCACGTCGACGACTAGTCGACGACTAGTCGGCGACTAGTCGAGTAGTCGACAAAACAAAAAACCTCGGAGCCCGACTAATGTATTTGGCGTCCATGGGTAATTATATTACATTCTTTTTGCTTTTGCTTTTGATTTTTTTGATTGATAATCATATTACATTCTTTATTTTTACTTTTGCTTTTGCTTTTGCTTTTACACACAGTTCAAGTTGCAGTTCCACCCACTGTCCTTTCCTCCCCTCACCCTTCAATTTATACACACACCTATACGGCTATACACACAAATTGCACAAGGCCATCTCTTACTTATCATCAGTTATCTTCCTTTTCTTCGTGATTACAACTCCATTTTTCTCAATGGGGCTGCTTTTGCTTCTTTTGTTTTTTTTTGCATCTGCTGCTTTTTATTTTTACATTCTCCTGTTGTCATTTTTGTTGTCATTTTTGTACCTGGGACAAATACTCTGAGGAGATGTTGTCATTCTTGTACCTGGGACAAATACTAAGGAGGAGATGGAGCGGAAATTGAAATATGTTTACCTATATTATATATTATATATTTATAATTACCCTAAATAGGGTATTGTCGACTTTTTACGACTTTTTACGACTAGTCGGACGACTTGTCGACTAGTCAATTCCACGGTACTCAGGCTCGACTTGTCGACTTGTCGACGTAACAACCATGTTGGTAATAGTAGGTTGTGGGTATGAACCCAGGGTGCGTGTGTATCAATATTTCTGTGATTGACCTTCAACAAAAAATAAATAAATAATAATGTTGTTCAGGCCTGGTTGGGCAAAATGCAAATGCTTTTCTGGCACCAAGGTTTTTCCTCTTGAATGATGTTAGTAGTGTTCATTGCTTATAGAGTGTAAACTTGTTATGCATATGCAAATTTATGTTGCAAATGTAGGAAATAGAAGCCAAGTAAATAATCTTAAACTAACAACCCTCAGGCCGGGTCAGTCTGAGGTCTTGGTTTGCACTTAGTGATTGACAAAAAAGAGTGTGTGCCCCTACCCATTTGACTACATGTTTTTAAATGGTGCAAGGGCACAAGACGCCCAGGAGTATGTCATGTCTCTGGAAAGCAAATCCTCGCTAATTATTCACGACCTACTTGACTCTATCCCCCACCACACACTGTGGGCGAGAGATTAAAAAAATCCAAAACTCTATCCTTTTTCTGCTTGATTGCCCATTTCAAATACTATGTGTATAGAATACGAAGTCTGCAAACCTCACGCGAGACAAGTACAAATTATGCACTTACCTCACATGCATGGGGTTTCTGTTTACTTAGCTGGATATCGGTTTTTGGTACCTGCGTGGTATATGGGTGTGGGTACTTGGACTTGGGCCTCAGGTTTCTTCTGGTACAGTGTTAGATATGAACTACAAAATAAGATTTTGAGTGTACATAGTTTTATTTCAGTAATATTAAGTATTTAACAAAGATAATTATGAAGTTATATAATTGTTAGCATCTTGCTAACAAATATTTTATACCATATAAAATATAGCAATCTTGAATCTTGATTAACCGAATTCTTGAATCATTTCAGTCTAAATGGGCTGAGAAACCACTAAAATACTATCCAATATCTCTCATGGGTTGAGAAACAACTAATGTGCTTCCCAGTATTTCTCTGGTGAACTTCTAAATGTCACTCAATATGTAGAATTGGAGGAATATACTGATTGAAAATTTAAAAGTATCAAATGTACTACATATGTAATTATAACTATGAACGGCAATAATTTCATTAATTGAGAAACCAAAGTGATATTCATTCGAATGCTCATCACCTGGTCAGATTTTCGTTCTATTATTGTAGAATCCCCGAGCTAATATCAGTAGGGACTAGAGAGTCCTTTATTATCTAGTACCTATGTGGCTATGGCTTCATGTCTGTGTCAGTGACCTTATTTCAAATGCTCATTTCTTATTTATTTTAGAGGTTATGGATAATCTCAAAGAGGCCAGGAGTGTGACTTAGCAACTTAGCCTAGGCCCTAGCAAGCTATCACACTGGGTTTGTTTGATATAAATATTCATAGGTTATGGGTCTAAGAAACTACCAACACTGAATGCGATAGCTCATGATTTCCCAGCTAATAAATCCCCTCAAACTTCCGCTCTTGGTGACCAATAATTTCTCAGTTGCTATCACTTTACCAAATATCAAGATCCATATATGAATTGAAAAATATTCTCATACTTCAAGCTGTAAAAACTAGCAGCAGACGAGCATAGAGAGAAAGATAGAGAGGCTCCACATCATAGCTTTAGTTAGTGGAGATTATGTACGCATGTATAAGTAGGGTACGGCAGGGCAGACATAATAATGCAAATATATGCTGCAAACCCAGGAGATGATATCCTTAGGAATATATAGTCTCTGTCTATGTATTCACACCCAACTTGGATTGTAGTGCGACAATATCAATAATCTTATCATCATCATTGGCTGCTTGCTATTTCTTGAACAAAGAACAATAGGGAAGACAACAAGAAGAAACAGAATAAAGTTTGACAGATCATTGACACTAATTTTCACTTATGACATCAATCATCATACCTTTCCCTATCTAGATTTCAATTATTAGAATAAAGAAATAGAAAAAGACATGAAATTGCTACACAATCCTCCCCGTTTAAAAGTTTGTAGTGGTTGAGGCTTCCTGGTGGGCAATAAAAATATTGTGGTAGTTTCTCAGTTGGTGTGGTTCATAGGTCTTTCGTGGTCGTCGTTTGGTCAATGGTGGGTGTTGGTTCATGCTCTAGGTCCTGGATTCGACCCCAAATGGGTTATATTAGGATGTCTTTTGTGATCTTGAAAAAATATCTGAACTGATCCTTTATTGGGTACAATTTTGATGGTATTTCTAATTACGGCATTTGTGTATCATGTTAATCTATGGTATAGTGATATACTCTTATATTTATACATATATTGCATCAGAGCCATTCACCCTGATAATCATACACACAGCACCAAAGTTTATATATCTGGAGTAACTATTAACACGTCCATCATTTTAGTTTTCGTCATCAAACACCTTATAGGATAATTATTGTATGGCCCCCCTCCACAACCCCACCATCACTACTGCCATACTCGTTAATTCTCATGATATTTCAAAATCGCTAGTCTTCTAACTAATAATTGGAATATGACAGTAACTTATATGTCTAACTAGTGATTTTTAGAGATGAAACCAACAAATTCTCCCTTTAACAGGGACTACCGAAAAAATTACTCATCAAGTGATTCTCACTCTGAGGACTATGATTCTGCATAACACAAGTTGCCCAAACACCTGCTATAGTGCTATATTTATCAGTTTTATCCCCCACTGAATACCCTACGGTTTAAGTACTTTTGCCGGATCATCTACACGTCGACTTTGGTTAGTTACATGTTACCATCAACAATACTTACTAGTACTGTAATGGAGGCTAATGACTATCCAATTGGTAATGCCAGTCAATTATTAGAAATTAAATTAAGTTTACCTGCTCAACCAACCAGTGCGAAATATGGATCCCAGTTGCTTTATCTCCTGTTCGTTTACTCTTAGTTAAGTAACTTATGATCATCACTTAGAATTAGTTTAATACTACGAGTTATAGCAATGTTATTACTAAATATTTTTGAAGGATTAAGGCTAGCTAGAGGCTAGAGCCTAGAAATAATTAATTGCTAAGTATAGAACATATCTAAAACTCATGTCTAAGCATCGAACAGACGTATCTTTAAACTCAATTCTCCTTTTTCTCTCTCTTATTCTTTGCTTTCGTCGATTGTCCTTTGTTGTTTCTTTAAATTCCAACATCCCCCTGGTGCTTTCTTTAAATAAAATACTTTACAAAAAGAAACATTGCCTTGCAATTAAGTTAAAGACAATTGTAACATAATTTTACACAGGTCCTGGTTTCTGACTAGTACTCCCTCCGTCCCTCCCAATTCTTTACATTTTCTATTTTGGAATGTTCCTCCCAATTCTTTACATTTCCAAATTTTCCAAAAATAGTAAAGTTTTAATCTTTAAACAAATAAAAAGGGTCCACCACTTCCCACTACTTTCCTCCATCTTTTTAATCTATTACTTAAATATTGATAGGATTCATAATTTTACCCACTTTCCACTCACTTTGTTTCTCTCCCCACTTACTTTATTCTCCTTTCTTAATCTCCGTGCCCAACCCAAATGTTAAGAATTGGGAGGGACGGAGGGAGTATTTGTTACGATGTTAAATTTTATCTTGTCGCGCTTAATATCCGTATTAAGTTTGCTGTAACATATGTTTATTGAGACCATCTATCTCGTTACATATGTACATATGTGTATCTATTGGTTAAGCCAACCCTACCACCTCAAGTGACACCATTCGAGGACCCTTACTACAGAACATAGAATTACTTCTAATCCACCTGATTACATAGCAATCATAACACTGATCTCCAATCCCTATCCTTATATACTGTAATTTCAATAATGAGTAGATTTACATTGATGATTAAAAAAAATGAAAGTTGTTTGAGAAATGACAGCAACCACAAAAGCAGAGCTAGTGGTGGCAGCCCCCTTGGTAATCAATTTGTTAAGCTACAAGAAAGCAAACGGGGTTGTGGAAATCCCACTTCGAGAAAATTAATATTAAATCTTAGTACTTGGTTCTAATGTTGTTATATGCATATATGTGGTCCGAGTAGATTTCCACAAAGATTGTGTTTATTGATCTCAAATCTAAATCTTATCCAAGTGAGGAATCAAGAATCTATTTATGAATCCACATTTGATAATCCATATATTCGAGATTTCCAATTTGTATGATATGATTGATTAACAACTGCAGAGCCACAAGTTTACCAATTAATTACTTTTCTAATGACACATTAGATGCTTCTAATCTACTTAACTGCCACCTTGAAGGTGAATTTACATGTGTTTATTAATTGTGGATTGTGGATGTTGGATACTCCTATAGTAACATATCAAAGTAGATTAGCATTGCTAATTGCTACTATTAGCATATATGCTCAAAAATGATAAAATATAGTTAGTGGGATTTGGTCACACATAATTATTTTATTGTATGTGGTGTTTAAAGATGCGTCTAAAATTGTAAACTGTACGGTATTGGCTCAGATGATCAATTTATTTTAGACTAATATTTGCCTGATTAGCATCATTTTGGAGTGGGAAGATGATCAATTGTAAACTGTACTAAGATTGTCCTTGGCGTGTACGTTGTGCGATGATGTTTGTGCAGTGGTCCAGTGGAAGCCGTTAGCTTTACTTTTTGAGTCAGTCCTTGAGCTCTCATAGAATGAAGACGTAATAAATTTTGAGCTCCAATCTTTATTTCTTTTGACAAATGACGTCTTCGCTTAATAGAATTTCTGTTATGATTATTATCGGAACTTTTTGTACATTTTTTTTTTTGCAAGTTTACTGATATGTCTGAACGAAATTTTTTGAATCGAATTATACGCAAGAGACAAGGGCGGCCGTCATCCCAAATTTCCGTATAATCATGAAATTAGTATTAAAATTTATGAAAAAAAATTAAAAAATTCATATTTTTAATGTTAAAATATTATTATATTTTTATTTCGTCTCCTCAAATTTATATAAATTGTTTGAATATAGCGATAAAATTTTTGATATTTATAATAATTTTGAATTTTAATACATGAATTTAAGTATATCCATAAAATAAAAAATTTTAATGATAATTTTTCATTTTATTTAATAATAAATTATTTTAATATATTGATTATTAAGATGGGGGGAAAAAAATTGGTCCTCGCAAACTCCATTTTTTAGCTCGTCCCTGATTATACGTATTTTTTTTAAAATTTTGCTTGACATTCCGTTGCAACAGAATCGCAGTTGGCAAGTTGATGTTGTACTTGGACGTACCCATTAGCTTTGAACCGTTTTCTCGTGTAACAAATGTTTCATTGGTTACCCAAGTGAATCTTGGTCTTTCTCTGACATCAAACATCAAATAGCAAACTAAACAAGACAGTCTTATGAATGTCCCGGTTTGTTTAGTACAAGATTGTCGACTGTCGTTAAGGTAAAACAAATCATGCATGTTTTAGATCATATGTAATCATAAGTTAGATTAATTTCATTGATAATTGTCATTGCCTTTACGTAATGAAACAACAATTTCATCGAACGAAGCAATACATTTAGGCTTTATAAATACATGCATTGGTTCAAGCACCACCACTTTCAATGGGATAAGTTCCTCTCCCAACATTTAAGTATTGTAAGGGAATCGAACCCTTAACCTTGTGTAATACAAGGTAGAATCATGACACATGAACTAGAGCTCATTAACAATTTTATGAAAGTTCTAATTCGGCTCAGTCTCTGTCCATCTGTCAGTAAATCATGTTTATTTAACTGAATGTAAGTTTTACGATCAAAACTATGAATATATGGAATAATGAAAATAAAGACATAACAATATAACATGCATCACTACTTTTAAATTAAACATACTGGTAGTATCATTTTCTGGAAAAAGCAAAGCATACATATTTGTCTATTTCCGATTCTAAGAGCCACTCCAATGCAATGCTATATGTAGTGTTATTGCTATAATATAGAATCAAATATAAAAATGCTCAACTCCAAAGGGGTGCTATAGTTGAATGCAAAAATGCATAAATGCATCTTTGGTTTTAAATTTAGAACCAAGGATGCATTTATGATGCATCCTTGCCATATCATCAATAACTAAAAATGAAATAAAAGTAGTTCAAGAATCATTGCATTGTATAATTATTTAATGAAAGTTATACAAGTTAGGTAAAAGTTAAAAAAGTTGGTCAAATTTGAAACTAGTTATAGCACCTAACTTTGGAATGCACTATTTATTTTAGGGTCCTGTTAACAACAGCCCTCAGGGCTATGTTTAAGGATTAATTTTTGCCATGTGGTGGATTTTTATTGGATGATTTATGTGAATGCATGGGGGCACATACTTTTTTGCAAGTGGGGCACAACCTTGAGCCAATTAAAAACTACCACATAACACCTTAACCATAACCCTAAAGACTGTGGTTAACATTTTCCTTTATTTTATCATCAAAAAACATTTTTTGGTACTATATTATAGCAATAGCAATAGCTATTTAGCATCTAGCATTGGACTTCTCTAACCCCACTGTCCTGTAGGCTTTGTTTCACGCAACTTGGCCATATGTAAAACAATGAACTGTATGCATTATCCCTTAACCTCAGTGACGTTTTAAAAGCGTCCCACCGTACTTCCCATTTCTATGCTTTAAACATCATAACTGCAATAATGCTCCAAAACAGTTCCAAGTTATTTTTGCTTCTTTTTCTCAGTGCGTTCCGTCTGTATACTAAGATTGGATATCATCATTATTTAATCCTCCTAGTCTCTAAAAGTAACTGTTGTAACATTTTATTAGAGTAATATTTAAGGATTTAATGTTATGAGCAAGACGTGTAATCGTAAATAATGTTCTTTAACATTTTTTACTTATTTTTACTTCTTTTTATTGGTACGTTTTATCTAACTACTAAGATTGTATTTCATCATTACGAATGATGGACATTGAAGATTTCGAAAATCAGAACTATTCGGTTGAGCTATCAATTTATGATTTATTGGATAATTTGATTGAAAAATACAAAATTGGCCGAATCATTCCAAAATGTTGATCTTTTTTTGGTCGATTTATCAACAATTTTTTAAAAATCGGCCGATTTCAATAACATAGATGATGGATATGAATTCCTGACATGTAATATTATAAAAAAAATATTATTAAGAACGATATAAATAATAGTGGAGTTTCACTTATTATCATATTATATTTCTTATATGAAAAATGCTAGAGGTACCAAATTGGGTACCAAAAATTGTTACCAAATGAATGTGATTGGTTATAATTAAAATGGGCCCGCCAGGACTATCCAATTAAAACATTACAATTTGCCAAATCACTCATGCCATGTCATTTGGGGACTTTTTTGGGGACTAAATTTGGGATCCCTAGCACTACTCTTCTTATATTATACGGAGTATTTAAGAAATGTCGTTGATATTGAACCATATGTGGATCCCATCTTGCATATGACGACATATGTTAACAAACCCACCAAAAAAAACCCTAATCTGTTTAATTAGTTATGTTAATTCGTATGTACTTTCTTTTTTTCTATAAATAACAGCTTACATTCCTCACTTAATCCGCCATCTTTAATCACCTCTCTCTCTCTCTCTCTCTGACTCTCTCTCTCCCTCTCTCGTTAGCTTCCCAGAATCCGTTTACACATACATAATTAAAGATGACAGCAGTGGCAAATGCACCCTTGACGATGCCAGTACAAAAATCACCTTGGCACTCCCCGGTACCATACTTGTTTGGAGGGTTGGCAGCCATGTTAGGCCTAATTGCTTTTGCACTCCTTATTCTAGCTTGCTCTTACTGGAAGCTCTCCGGATCTCTCGAGAACGACGAAGGTGCAGCCGAAAGAGACCTCGAGGCTGGCTGTGATGATGCCGGGGACCTCAAACCAGCTCCTGTTTTGGAAGAAAAGTTTTTAGTAATAATGGCTGGACAAGAAAAGCCAACATACTTGGCCACACCCAAGTCCAGCACCAGCAGAACATCATCCTTTGGTAGCACCACTAGTGATAGCAATAGTAGTTGTAGCAGTGACGGGACGTCCTCTTCGGAAAAATCAAAGGACGATTCGATGATTCCTGAAAATTCAGTTTATCAGGTACAAATGAGTACTAACATGGTGCACCACGAAGCCACGGATCGGACAGCTCCTTGAATATAGTTAGTGGATCCAGATCTTTTTTAGGTGATTCATTTGTTTCGTAGTTTCACATGATCATACCAATCGGAAATGTAAATAATTTTTTTTGAGAATGAAATGGAAAGAATCACCTCTTCATGATTTATATAGTCACGAACTGCACAACTGTCATAGCGGTAAATGTGAGCCGCTACGTACGCGTCCTACCAATAATTTTTTGGCTCTAGTTCTATTCATGAATAATCAAGCGAGTTAATCTTAAGCATTGTATAAAAACTTAATTCACACAGAAGTCCAGCAATCCAGTTTCGATCAGCATATCAAAATTTGCGTTAAATATTTACTCGTAAATTAGAGCCTGAGTATATGTGCTATGTAGTAGGCTCGCAGTGATTATGTTTGAAGTTATTTGGTTGGGATATCTTGGATTAAAAACCTGCACTCTTGACATGTATTCAAGAATCAAATTCTTTGTCCTTAGCAGCCAATTCTGTACTGCACTAATGAACAAAGCATGTGGAAAATGATTGTCACGGGAAAGGTAGCTCTGCTACATCTTTACCAAAATTCTTCATGCATCTGCATTTTCTTCAAACTAATAATTAACAAGCCGGAGTTTCCTTCTAGTTTCACTCTCCAGCTTGAGGGGGCGTATCGATCATGACGACATTTCGTATTTCCCTTGGCTCATTTTCCAGACTTTCCCCTTCTTCGTAATGCCTCATTTCTTATGAAGGATGTTGTTCAAATTCTTTACTGCACAATGATTTTTGCGCCGGCTCACAATTGTATCCCGTTGTAATTATCTGGACCAAGTTATTTTGCAAAGATCATTTACACATTAATTGACTAAGGGTGTGTTCACATGGAAAGAATGGAATGAGGTAGGAATGGAATGAAAATTGTAAACAAAATTTATGAAGAAATGGGGATGTTGGGGGAAATAATGAACAAATATGAGGGAGAAGAAGTTTTTTATGATGAAGATTGGGAATGGAGCATTACTTCCAAAACATGTGAGTTTGAATTCTAGTTCAAATTATTTGGAGAGGAATGAAGAAAGGAATGAAATTTATAAACACTTTCCCCAATCTCCCCCAAATAATAGTATAAATTTCATTCCATTCTCCTCTCATTCCATTCAATCCAAGTGTACATAGCCTAATGGATCAATGATATAATGCCATCAAGGGCAAAAAATGCAGAACTTTTATTTTAGGGTCACCTAATAAACTTTAGGTATAGGCATTCTCATATTTCTTAATTTTTGTAAAAGTGTTTTTATATTTTTCACAAAATTTTTAAAAATAGAAGACGTTAAATACATTTTTAGTAGGGACACGTGTCCGGAATCATTTACTAGATCCGTCCGGGATGTACATCAATAATACGGGTCCGGATCCTCTATCCCCTTCCTCCATGTTCCCTACTCTTTTTAATACAAAAAAAGTGCTCAGACCCATTTTAATAAATAATTTCTTTATTAAAATGTGTCCCATCAGAAGCACTTTTTTGTATTAAAAAAAGCAGGGAACACAAAGGGAACATGGAACATGGAGGAAGAGTACAGAGGATCCGGACTCCAATAATACTAACTAATACATCTATAGTACCTTATATATAAACACAATTTTGTGGAAATTGAGTTTGTAATTAGCCAGCTACTCAACCAGCAGCCAAGGAGGAATATGGGATCTTGGTTTCCTTTTGCTAATTAATTTTTATACATACATCCATAATTTAAAATAATTATAACGGCGTGTGAATTAGGTTTTCCAAATTATATCCTGATTCCTATGTATTTTATGATTTTTCCACAATTACTTTAACGAGAAGAAGAAAGGAATTTGTGCGGTTATAGAGCACTTAAATAATACAAACTACACTACATAATTATATGCTGTGTACAAACTTTCTAATCAATAGAACTTCTATAAAGATTAAAGCTATCTAGAAGTAATCTATTCGTTTAAGCTTAGAACATATCCTAATCTAGCTCAAATTAACCTCCTTTTATTCTTTGCTTTCCTCAACAGTACTTGTTGTTTCTTTAGATTCCAACATTACCATTTGTGCTTTCCTTTATATAAAACCTTTACAAAAAATATATATATATTGCTTTATAAGTTATATATATATACATATATAAGTTTGGTCCTGCCACCTCGAATGATATTCTTTGCTTCGATCATATATATGTGCCAAGCGTTTATACATGAATTAGTAAGATCTCGATATCTCGATGATGAGAAGTATAAGAAATTTATTTGATGATACTTATGTAAATATGGCAAGGATATATCATATTTACTAGAATTATAATCAATTAAAAATAATACATATATTATGATAAATATGTTTTCATCCATTCGATCTAACATATATATGACTACCAAGTTGGGTAAACAATGTTAGTAGAGCAGTAAACGAATCGAGTCGAGCGGAGTTTTGATCAAATCGAGTTGAGCTTAAATTTTTTTTCTAACGAACCGAGTCAAGTCGAGCTTTCTTATCGAACAAAATATGTGTTCCAGCTCGAGCTCGTTAATGAACCGAGCAGAGCTCAAGCTTTTATCGAACAAAAACGAGCTGAGCCGAACTCGAGCTCTTATAAACAACTCGTTAACAAATTATTTTTTATTTTTAAATCGTCAAAAAAATAAAAGAAAATAAGCAAGAAAAAGACTTGAATCCACTAATAGCCCAAATAAATATCATTCTATCATTTTTTAACCTATTGCAAGCTATATAAATATATATTATATATAAAATAATATAAATATATATAAAATATATACTATTTTTTCGAGCTCTAACAAGCTGAACAAAATTGAGCTGAGCTCGAGCCACACATGCTAAAAACTTGGCTCGAGCTTGTTAGCTTAACAAAAACTTTTTTGTGTTAATTCAAGCTCGAGTTATTAACAAACCGTGGCGAATTGAATCCTTAATAAACCGAACTCGAGCTTGTTTACAAACAACTAATTTCGTTAATAGCTCTAAATGTAAGTGTGTGCCTACTGTAGGGAGCAGTTCATGCATCTGACGATGGCCAAGTTAGAAAATATCTATGTTATAATAAACTATTAATCATATTTATTAACTCCTATTTAAATTTTCAACTTCAAAAATTTCATAGTGATATTTAAAAAATGAAAGTTGTTTGACAAATGACAACAGCCACAAAAGCAGTTAATAATAGTAGTGGTGGGCTGGTGGAAACCCTCTGATAATCCATTGGTTAAGCTACAAAAAAGCTTAGTAGGGTAGAAAATGGGAAACATAAGTTCCAAGTAGATTCCCACAAAGATTATGTCCTTGATAATCTTATCTATGCGAGAAATCTATATCTTCTATGTATATATTAAGTCGTGTAATTTGCAATTTGTATGATATGATTGGAACATTTGTGGCGTCACAAGTTTATTTGTTCCTTATAATATTACAATATTTTTTAATTTAAAGCTAGTTATATCTATGATGGCTTATCTGTGGCTTCTGGATCAATTCTCATGTTTTAGAGTTTGTTTAGTGTAAATGATAGTTAATTAGCGGAAAGAAATGATAGATAATCCATAAATTAGTTATCCTCTTGATACATGTCTTCAGCAAATTTAAAGCTTAATCCACTTTCCCTAGCTAGCTATGATAAGCTAAAATATTAAATTGTAAAATACATCCCTTTAATTCGGACCAAAATCATTTTAGTAACTATATTTTAAATAATTGCACATTTCATCCTTGAACATGTTTGGACGCTGCATAGTACATCCCTTTCGTGTATTTTTACCAAAAACCCATGAAAGTGATGCAATGTGTAATGCTCAAACATGTTGAGGGATGCAATATACAATTGTTAAAAATTTAGATACTAAAATGATCTTGGTCCAAATCAAAAGGGTGCGTTTTGCAATTTGCTGTAATAAAATTAAGTCTTCTAGTTAAGGAATAATATTACAAACATTATTATCTAAAATGTAATCACCTTAAAGTTAGATTAAACCGCCATACACTTATCCAATGTGCTTAATTATATACAGTAAAAGATATTGAACGTTTATACATCATTCGTTATACGTACTTGATATTGAAGTACAAGAAATTTAAGCTCAGATATTCAGTTAAATAATATTAGTTCTAAATTGAAGAATATCAGTGATCGTACAGTTTGCAATTTTTCCTCCCCGAGAGAGCTGATTTGTTACCTGTCGCCTTCACAATCTCTGCAATAATATGTCAAGTACGATATAGAAATAATTGGACAGTCGGTACAAGAATAATTCCAAAAAATAAAGAAGCATTACTATGCACAAAACAACAACTTAATTAAATTTAGTGGGATTCGTCATATTTCATTAGTATGAGTTAGAGGTATCAAATTGAATACAAAAATTTGTTATCAATGACATGACATTAATTACTTTTTTTTTTGATAATCCGGTGTCCGTGCCAGCTTTCGCGCACCTCGACTAATCCGGAGGACTGCTAGCACACTCGTATCCATCGAGCATGGCAATCCACTTACTTCCGCGTCTCCCAGGAATCGAACCTATGACCTTGGGGTGGTAATCCCCTAAAGTCACGGTCCAACCAACTGGGACACCCATAAAATGAAAAATGTTAGAGGTACTAAATTGGGTATCAAAATATTGTTATAAAATGACGTATTATTGTTTTGATTGGTTATAAATTATAATTGTAATGATCCGATAGGATCATCCAATTAAAACATCCCAAAATGCTTCGGATCTGTTCAATGATCTTCTTCTGGGTGCTAAGATGCCAACGGAATGGAGACGTAGTTTTGTGGTTCCTTTTTTCAAGAACAAAGGCGATGCCCAGAGTTGCAGTAACTATCGGGGTATTAAATTACTCAGTCATACTATGAAGCTTTGGGAGAGAGTGGTTGAATGTCGGATTAGAAGAGAAGTCGAAATCTCAGAGAATCAATTTGGTTTTATGCCTGGGAGATCGACGACCGAGGCTATTCATCTCGTTAGACGACTTATGGAGAAGTTCAGGGATCGTCGTAAAAACCTTCATTTCGTGTTCATTGATCTTGAGAAGGCATATGATAGCATCCCCCGTGAAGCTATCTGGAAGAGCCTTGCAGAGAGAAGAGTGTCTTCGTCGTACGTTAGGGCGATTCAAGACATGTACTCCCTAGCTAGTTCTTGCGTCAGAACCCCTGTGGGTGACTCGCGTTTTTTCCCGGTTGAGATTGGGCTCCACCAGGGGTCGGCCCTTAGTCCCCTCCTTTTCGCCTTTATCATTGATGTCATGTCACGAGGGATTCAGGATGGCGTCCCTTGGTGCATGCTCTTCGCTGATGATATCGTGTTAATGGCGGAGTCGAGGGGGGAGGCGAACGAAAAGCTGGAGTATGAAGATCTACTTTGGAAGACCAAGGCTTGCGTCTGAGCCGGGCTAAAACCGAATACCTCTGGTGTAACTTCAGTGGTGAGGACAAAGAGGAAGGGGTGGAGGTTAGGATTGAAGATGAGATCGTCCCTCGTACGGATAAGTTCAAGTATTTGGGTTCGATCATCCAGAAGGAAGGTGAGATTGAAGACGATGTCACACATCGTATTAAGGCTGGGTGGTTAAGGTGGAGGGCAGCGTCAGGGGTGATGTGCGACAAGAAAGTACCTTTAAAGTTGAAAGGGAAATTCTATAGAGCGGCAATTCGTCCTGCGATGCTGTATGGTTCTGAGTGTTGGGCGGAGAAGAAGGCCCTCGAGAGCAAGTTGGAAGCAGCTGAGATGAGGATGTTGCGGTGGTCTTGTGGGCGCACGATGTTGGATAGAATTCCGAATGTAATTTTTAGGAGTGAGCTGGAGGTGGCGCCTTTGTCTGCGAAAATTAGGGAAGGGAGGTTGAGATGGTTCGGTCATATCCGTAGGAGGCTGGCTGAAGCCCCAGTGAGGAGGGTCGAGAGTCTTTCGGTTGCAGGGGTGAGGAGGAGAGGTAGACCGAGGAGGTCGTGGGAAGAGCAACTTCGGTTGGATCTGAAGGTCCTAAACTTAAATGAGACCATGACCGCAGATAGAGGTACTTGGAGGCGCCAGATCAGAGTGGTGGATTCTCTTTTAGGGAGCGGCTCTGTTGTTGAGAGCCTAAGAGTTGGGTTGTCTCGGTTAGCGTTATTTTAGATTTTTCGGCTCTTTCGTGCTCATTTTGCATTATTCGTTGGTTTCTGTTTTCTGGTTATATAATTGCAGGGAGATTATCGGGGTATCATTGTGGATCTAAGTGCCTTGCAGAGTGGAGTAGTCAATCCCCGGAGAGCTGTGAGAGGAACCATCCTAGACCAGAGTGTGTTGAGAAGGGAGTGGATAACCCACTTGTAGGTAAGTCCCATGTAATCACAATCATGGGCTCAGGTATGGCTGCGTCCTTTATTCAAAAATTTATGAAGTCGTTGTAAATATCACACACCAT
This sequence comes from Kitagawia praeruptora, assembly GCA_037693485.1. Taxonomy (NCBI): domain Eukaryota; kingdom Viridiplantae; phylum Streptophyta; class Magnoliopsida; order Apiales; family Apiaceae; genus Kitagawia; species Kitagawia praeruptora. The sequence continues at coordinate 151,996,820 of CM075344.1, read as the reverse complement.
TTTTTCTGTTGTGCACTAAGCTGGGGGTCTTCACGGAAATAGCCTCCTTACCGTAAAAGGTAGGGGCATGGTCTGCGTACATCTCACCCTCCCCAGACCCTGCTCTGTGCGGGATATACTGGGTATGTTTGGTTTGGTTTGGTTTAACATTTTTCATTTTATAATTGTGAACTCTGAACTGTAGGCTGTTGTTGCTGGCTACAATATGAAATGCAGATGAGTTTCGTCTACTTTTAAAATATAACTAAAAAAAGATTTCAATTACAATAAATGTTTCAATAACACTTGCAATTAAATGGTCTTCAAAATTTAAAAATAACATTGTACAATTTAACATTGTACAATTTGTTAGATGTTTCAGTCGGATTAACTGCACTCCAATTAGAGCTGTAATTTGAGTCGCGCGGCTCGCGAACTCGCCCGGCTCAAACTCGTTTAACTGAGCTCGACTTGACTTGTTTAGTTAAACGAGTTGAGTTCGGGTAGTGTTATGCCCAAAATTCGGTTTGGGTATTCTAAAATGGGTTCGGGTAAGATACGGGTTCAATTTGGGGATTTTCAAGATAATTTAGGGTTTTGGCAAGGAAAGAAGAAATCAGGCCGCGCCCTCTCCTTCTCTATGAGGAGGACGCGCCCTCCGTGATAAGCATATTACTGAAGATGTTATTATTAATTGATTATTTAAGGATTATTGAAGAATTCCCTCTTGTCGTATCTCAGGAGGGGGATGTCCGTCGTAGAAGGCCTCCAGGGGTATGCCTGGATATAAGGACCCTTCTTAGACACTAAGGGTGCACCCGTGCGCCCTAAGGTGGAAAGATGGGGACATTCTAGTGTGTGCTTTGGGAGCTCTGTTCCTGTAGCCAATGGGCGCGTCCTCATTGGGGAACTTCGGAGTAATCCTGCACTTTGCACCCAAAAGTTCTGGATCACCTGTCCTGCTATCTGGTGGGTGCTTCTCATTCGGGGGACAGGGATGCGTTCTGCACTTGGGGTAAACCATGGCTATACCTGCATCCTTGAAATCAAGAAATAGCTGGTAGCGGAAAGGACTAGTCCTCGACGGGGGAAGTTTCCTTATCTGTGAAGTCTTGAGATCTTGGATGAGCCTTGGGCCTTTTGTGGTTAGGCCTCATAGTAGAACATTCCGGAAGCTAGTTCGCCAATCCAAGCCCATTTGGGTTTCTTGCTCTCCAAGAACTACGTGGGCTTGATCCTCTATAAATACAGAGGTACTTAGGCAAATTGAGGGGGATAGAAGCGAAAAGCTACAAGCCACCACCAAGAACCCTCTCAATCTCAGCCCCCAATTCATCACAGCCACCACACTCCGGTGACTTATCCGGCGAATAACCACCGTCATAGATCTTGATTCCGGCGACAGACCTCAAACTTTGTTGATACCAAATTCCTCCGTCAACAAATTGGCGCTAGAAGGAGGGGAGCCATTCATGATCTACATCTTAGGAGGAAAGATGTTGCACCAAATCTAAGGTTTTAAAGATTTTGCATTCAACAGGTTACGATTCTCATCATGGTTTGAAAGATATGGTCTCAAGTATGGCTTAATTGATGATGGTCATCGATCTTGGAGTTAAAATATATGAAAATTCGTATGTATTGTGTTGCACGCGCTACCTACACTGTTTGGGTCATATCTTGAGTTCTAGAAGTCAGATTTAGACGATTTTACAGCCCACGCGAAGCTTATTAAATTCTCGATAACCCAAAGGTGTTATAATCTGAAGAACTTGGTTTGAATCAGTCCGAAACTGGAGAGAAAAGACAACTACGAATTTTCAATGAAGAATTCTACTTGATTTAGGAAACCTATTGGTAATTGGTTTAGGATGAAATCCACATTCTATTCTGAGAAGGAAGGCTACAAATCAATATCATAATCCAAGGAGGATGGAATTCTAATCACGATAAAGGTTCTTATGAAGCATCAAGCAAGATCTAAGGGATAACTTTGATGAGGGTGCATGTCGGCGGCTACGAGGAAGATCCAAGCATGGCGATCTCTAACAGGGGGGTCGAACAAGATTTGAAGAAAGATTCATCGAACGCAACGTGGTTTCAAAAGGTGGTTCTAAAGATGATTTTGCGTGTTGCTACTGCAAAAAGATAGTTCCGGATATGTTCAAAGGCGGAGGTTTCTGATCAGCGACGTTGAACTAGGTTTTCCAAGGGGCAATTTCAAATATGATTCGAAGAAGGATGTTCCAGGGAAGAGGCACAATTATCGGGAACTCGTCCTCACCATCAGGACGCTCCCTCAAGGTAACCCTTGACTTGTTTTGTTGTGAATTCTATTATTTGTTTCTTGAACTTTTGTAGGAAGAAGATGGTGAAAGAGAATCCCCAAGGACTCTCAGGGCGCGCCCTGAGGGTGATAGTTCAGGTTCAGATGATTTCCAACTTCTAGGAGAATTAAGTGGTTGAACACATCTCCGCATCTCTAAAATGCCTCCTTCAGATATCAAGAATTTGTGGAGCGCCACATTCCGATTTGGAGGAGGTTACGTCAATAGAAGCCTCAAAGATTTTCTAAAAGGTGCAACATCTCTTATCAAGGGCGCACTTCCAGGACGTGCCACAGGGCACGCCCATGGAAGATGATATAAAAGAGAGCTGCAAATGGTGAGTTTCCCTTAGAAGATTATTACGAAGCGCGCCTCCTTCTAACTGGGCGCGCCTCTAGGTAATATACAACCTCTATATTATTTTACTCCATATATTTATTGCATGTATAAAGTTACAGGGGTTTACCTGATGAGAAGGCCTCCAGGGGTTTACCTGATGAGAAGGCCTATAGGGGTTTGCCTGGTGAGAAGGCCTACATGGGTTTGCCTGGCCAGAAGAAAGGGGAACACTTGGAATTGAGGCCCCGTGATCCACAGCGCGTGCCCCCTGATTACAGGCCAAGGCCCCTTGGACATGAGCGAGCCCTTCATCGGAATGATGATCCACAGCGCGTGCCCCCTGATTACAGGTCGAGGCCCCTTGGACATAGGTGAACCCTTCCTTAAGATTTCGTTGGAAGATAATGAGGCCAAGGATGTAGGAATGACATTATTTGGCCTGATCATCAAGTGAAAGATAGGGATGAGAATCCTCAACCCCAAGAAGATGCTCTACATCAGGACTCAACTTCAGGAAAATCTTCTAACACAGGACGCACCCTCAAGAAACTCTCCCTCAAAGGACCTTTCTGGTTAGGGCGCGCCCTCAAGGAAAGATGCAAATGCTCAGGAGGACTCCAATATCTACGAAGGTAATTTACTGCTTGGATTCAAGAAGGAAAGAAGTTGAGTTGCGGCCCCACGAACCATAGAGTGTGCCCCTGATCATCAGGATGAGGCCCCAAGGTCGTGAGCGAGCCCCTCTATGAAGAAACAATACTTTTATACAAGAGGACGCGCCCTCGTATTTATAATGACCTGAATGATAGGCATCAAGGCGCGCCCTAACTTATCAATCTCATGTTGTGGCTTCGTCTACAAGTATGATCGCAACGATCCATGGCATATCTTTTGCTTGAAAAAAATTGTATTGAGGTGCGGCCCCATGAATCTTAGAGTGCACCCCCTGATAGGCAGGTTGAGGCCCCAACGTCATGAGTGAGCCCCTCTACACAAGAATGACATTCATCCAGACTAGAAGAGACTTTGTCATCGCCCTCAGCAACTCCAACGGCTCTCTCTTAAAATTCCCCTCTTGGGATGCCTTTTTAAGAGACGCTTCTTTAAGGAATGATATTCCGATGCTGGGGGGTAGTACTGATGTATTTCAATACAATTTGTGTGAACAGCGGAATACCCGCACGGGGATGCCTCTTCGTGAGATGCCTTTCATAGGATGCCTCCTTGTGAGATGCCTCTTCGTGAGATGCCTTTTATTGGATTCCTCTTAGTGAGATTCCTCTTCGAGAGATGTTATTCATAGGATGCCTCATTTTGAGATGCCCCTTCATGGGATGAGATTTGAAGTAGCTCGTGACCGGAGAATGCACTCTTTCTACCATAAGTTGATTGAAGTAGGGCAATGCCTGAATAGTATACTACAAGGTAAATTAATTACCTCCTAGTCTAGGGGGGTAGTCCATGTACACTTTCCCTAGTCTTAGTTGAGTGAAATTTTCAACTTTTTCGAGAATGCAAGATTATGCATGTACAACGCGTCCTGAAGGATGAGTTTGAATAATTCTCGTACAATGGAGGACGCGCCCTCGGGTAGAAGATGCGATGCGGAACTTTTTCTTGTAAGTATGCAAGCCTTCCCTCTTTTGAGCATGCGCTCTCCATCACCACATCCATTTGAAGCTCTAGCGCAATTCTCTTAGATTTGATAGATGCGGCATTCAAAACTCTAAAGTCATTAATCCACTTGATTGTATCTTGATCAAATTTGGATATGTCTCGCAATCAAGGTGGCGGTTCTCATGAAAAAAATGGTTATGATTTTGAAGATAGCTTGGGGGGTAATCAAGCTCGTTACGAAGCTTATATTCCGGAAGAGATCCCTGATTCCCCACACCACCGTGGAAATTCGGCTACCGGCAGACAACCGTCCGTTCTTATCAGCAACGTGGAGTTAATGTAGCGGTTATATCTTATGGGAACTGTCATAAATAACTTCGAGGCAAGATTGGATTTAGGAGAAAATCTCGGAGTATTCCACGAAATCACCATCGAACAGGGAAAGCTTTTCAAGTTGAGAAAAGCTCTCGAAGAGGTGAAGAAGTGCAGGAAAGGAGGTTTCAACTGGTGACTCCTCGAAAGTTAGATTATTTTAATCCCATCATTGAACGTCCAAGTGAAGATAATGTCAGTTGTTCAGGAAAGGGCGCCCCCTCACCCACATCGCTTAGGGCGCGCCCCCAGCGAGACTCAACGTGATGAAGAAAGACTTTGCAAGCTTGAATGAATGCTTAGTGACGACGATCTAAGGATGGTACTCCTTGAGCATCAGAAGAAAGAGAAGCACTTGGAATCGAGGCTTCGTGATCAACAGCACGTGCCCCCTGATTACAGGTTGAGGCCCCTTGGACATGTGCGAGCCCTTCCTCGAGATGGTGATCTACAGCGCACGCCCCCTGATCACAGGTCGAGGCCCCTTAGATATGAAAAAGCCCCTCCTCAAGGTGATGTTGGAAGAAGAAGTAGTCGAGACCATGAAGATTGGAGGATGGAGAAGTATCAAGGAGAGATGCGACTTCAGAACAAAGAGGGCGCGATAGATCTCCTCGTATCACTTAAATTCCTTTAAGTACTTGTAGTGAAGTGAGGTCGAGGGCCCACCCTCCCTCTAAAGGAAAGTATCAAGGAGGTTCTCAATGGAATCCACAGATTGAAGAAAATCCACAAGCTCAAGGTCAAAAGGAACAAACTCAGACTCAAGAGGTAATTCTCACAAAACTTCATGCCAGAGTTCCAGGAAATGCTCAAGCAACGGCTCAACCTCCACCCTTGGGGGGTATTCAGTCCAGTGTGCAACCACATATCCAAAATATTCATGGGGTTGGAACTTTCAATATAAATGACTTGAAGAGGTACTCTGCTCACTTGGATGGAGGAAGCATATCCGCCACTGCTTAAACTTCTTCTTCATTTTCGGCGGAAGTAAGAGAGACACAGCTCCCAACTTGGTATAGGACTATGACTAATGATCTGAATATTTTCATGGAAATGCAGACCCTGTGGAATTATTGGGATGTTTCAAGATGGATGTCAGGTAAGTGAATTGGCGAGATGTCATTTGCTGGCAGCAATTTTCAGGGAAAATGCTTAGCAGTGGTTTCAAAAGCTTGGATCTGGAGTGATTACCTATTGGGAGACGATGAGGAATTTTTTCTTAGCCAAGTTCTAAGCAACAGTGAAGTATGCTCCTCCCGTTACAACTCTGACCAACATCAAGCAGAAAGAAGAAGAAAGTCTTCAATCTTACTTCAAAAGATTCAATACAGAATCCGCTTTAGTTAGAGGAACAACCGATTATACACTTAAAAGTTTCTTGATAGCTGGTTTGCAAGTAGAGACGGATTACTGGAAGCGTCTTCAAGAAAGGGATTCATCTATGTTGGTTGATGTTTTTGGCACAGGCTGAATCTTTTAAGATGGTGGTGCAATCCTTGGCATAAAATCGGAAGACAGAAGCTCAGGGAACGCTAAGGGGAAGATTACAAGTCCTGTATATCGTACTGGAGTCGGTGCTAACGGAGTGAATGCAACTAGTGTTGGAAGAGAATGGGGAACTCCAGATACGTATTCTTATGATCGAAGGACAAATAATTATACTCCGTTGGCGGCTTTGATTGAACACATCTTTGAGGTGAACAAGAATAAAGGGCTTTTTATGAAGTCGGATCCTTTGTCTGCCTAAGCAAGGATAAGAAGAAGCACGGTGAGTACTATAAGTCGACAAGTCATAATACTCATGAATGTCGTCAACTGAAGGATGAAATTGAAGATCTGATCAAGGAAGGATACTTGACCGATTGGATTGTGAGAGAAGTCAAGAAGCATAAGGAGAATCCTAAGAAGAAGAACGGAGGGCGCGCCCTCCGTGATGAGGACAAAATTGAGGAGAAGAAATTTGTCAAGGAAGGAAGTATACATACTATCTTTGGAGGACATCACTTAGGGGGTGATAGCAACAATGCTTTGGAGAGATATGCTTGAGAGGCAAGATACCTCTCACCGATGTGAATAGCATGGAGTTAAGGTCACCTAAATTGTTTAAGGGGGAGTGTGCACATATCACTTTTACTGAAGATGAGGCATGTGTTCTTCAGACTCGGGCAATGGAAGTTCGGGGAATATTCTATATTACAATACCTACAAGAAGGTGTGGCTTCCGGATAAAGACATGGTAGCAGAGAATGCATAAATTTATGATTTTTAGTAGAAGCTGTCAAAATGATGGGTGCAATTAGGAGAAGGTTCTCTCCCAATAACTCAGATGATGGAATTCATGGTTTTGGGTCAGGAGTCAGTTCACAATGCCCTAGTAGGGCGCCCCTTGTTGAAGGAATTAAAAGGTTTCAGGAGAATAAAGGGATGGAGGGCGCGCCCTCATTAAAAGAAGTTCTGGAGGAATCATGAACAACATCAAGGGAGGAATTCAGGCTCATTATTTTGTTCAAGAACCAGAGGATGAGGAGGCGTCCACCCAGAGGGCGCTCCCTCAGCATTAAAGATGAACAGATCAAGGGAAGAAGAATGCCACTAGAAGGCTTGGTGAATTCCCTTGTCGAGGAAGACTTCCCTCTTAAAGAGGACGCACCCTCCAAGGATGAAGCATCGATTGAAGATCCTCGAAGCTTTGATTTCGATTTTGGTCCGAGAACACCACAGCCGGTTGAGAAGACTGGTCCTGCAGAGGACTCAATTTTAATTATGGTGGATGAAAAGGATACGAGTAAGGTATTGAAAATCGGATCTCAGTTGAATTCCAATGCTCACCAACTTTCTTTTCAATAACTTGGATGTTTTTACTTGGAGTCATGCTGCTATGGTGGGAATTGATTCAGAAGTAATGTGCCATCAATTAAATATAGATCCTACCAAGAAAGGAATTTGCCAGAAACGTCGACCAGTAAGTGGAGAGAGAGCTATAGCGTTGAAGGAAGAGGTGGACAGAGTATTAAACGTTGGCATGTTTAAAGAATCCTACTACCAAAGTGGTTAGCTAACTTGGTTTTCGTTAAATGGGAAAGGGAGGACTTGTGTAGATTTCACGGATTCGAACAAGGCTTGCCCTAAGGATAATTTTCCTCTTCCTCGGATTGTTCAGTGGTAGATATAACAGTAGGGCATGTTCTCTTGAGTTTCATGAACGCTTATTCGGGTTATAATCAGATTTCCATGTACGCGAGCACACTTCTTTTATCACAGATAGAGGATTATACCGCTACATTGGAATGCCCTTTGGCTTGATTAATGTAGAAGGAACTTGAGAAGACCTTAGAAGTGTATATGGATGACAGCTGAAGGGGTCTGTACGTCTTAATATCATAAGGCGCGCCCTCTGAAAATATATATATATTTAGCTTTAGTGCGAGCCCTATGAGAGGTTTACACTTGTGCATAATATCTCTTGTTTCTTACGCCGAGTAAGCTCATGTAAGCTTAGAGATATGGTGCATTTGTGTTATTCCTTTGCGAAGAAATTAAAACTAGCACTACAAGAAAATATGAATTAGACATCGGGCCTTAAACAACGCTTTGAAAAGCCACCGATGTTAAAAGCATTTTCAACATCAGTAATTTAAAAAGCGATGTTAAACAGTTTTCTGGACATCGGTTGCTTAAATAACCGATGTCTAAATGTTTTTTCTCAGGATAAAAAAACGTGTTGAGTCATTTCCCCCCAGTTCTCATAAAACATTTGCCTTAAAAAATTTTAGTATCCCGCCTAGATAACATTTACCCTAATTTAGTATCCCGCCTAGATAACATTTACCCTAATTTAGTATCCCGCCTTAGTCACTTTCCCCTAATTTCTCTCTACACAGCCGACTCTCTCATTCATCTCTCTCTCTTCACTCATCACTCTCTCTCTCTCTCACTCATCTCTCTCTCACACACACTCTCATCTCTCTCTCACGACTCTCTCTCTCTCTCACTCATCTCTCTCTCACACACACTCCCATCTCTCTCTCACGACCCTCTCTCTGTCTTTCTCACCGAGATGTTACGATTTCTCTAAATCGAAATAGATTTCTCTAAATCGAAATAGATTTCTCTAAATCGAAATAGATTTCTCTAAATCGAAATAGAGATGAGGAAGCTCGAATTTAAGAGAAGATGAAGCTCGAATCGTAAGTCATTTTCCAATTAATAGTTCGAATTAAGCTCGATTTTTTTTAATTGAACAATTTTGTTTTGCAGATTTGTTGCTCTTTTTGCTTGGGTCATCTTCAATTAGTAAGTTTTTTGTGTTAATTACTTGTTTTTCTTGTAGATTTTTGTTTGTATTTTTCAGCTTTTGTGTTTTTGTTTGTATTACTTGTGTGTAATTCTTGTTTTCTGTTTTGTTTATATGTTCACAAGGTTTCTCACTTATATATACACACATCTATACATACAATACAAATATGTACTTAGGTTGCAAGGTTTAAATTTAGTAGTAACTATTGTCTGTGCTTGAACTTTGTTTGCAAGTTCGATTTGGGTCAGTGGCGGCTGTTATTGAGGAGCCTGATAGTTTCTTTAAGGGGTATAGTAACAGGGGTTCTGAGTCTGTTTCTTCTTATAATGATTGGATGTAAGTAAGCTTATTTTTATGTTAATTTTGTATACGGGTTTTCGAGAATGTAGCGAAAGAATGTTATGTAATGCAAGTTTGATGTTTGGGATTGAAGGGGTTGATGATGGAGACAAGGCACCTGTATGGAAGACGTTCACTTCTAAGGAGCTTGGGATTTGTAATAAGTTAATTCCGAGACCTACACGACTGGTACTCGAAGGGCTGATTTAAAATTAGGTACCAAATTATCTTCTAGTTGTGTTAGATTCCAAGTCATATACCTTTCTGTTAGTTACAGCTCATTATTGGCTATGATATAAATGCAATTAACAAAGTTCTCATTATTGTTACTCGATGGTACCGCGCACCAGAATTGCTCCTTAATTGTTCAGAGTACACTGCAACTATAGATATGTGGTCAGTTGGTTGTATACTTGGTGAAATTTTGATTAGGAAACCCATGTTTCCTGGCAACAATTATGTTCATCAGTGGAGACTTATTACAGAGGTAAAATGCTACAAATACCTTTATCTTGGATTCTTGGCTGTCAGTCTTCTTTTATTTTTTAATTTTTTTCAATACATCCCACTTCTATGGTAAATATCGTCTTGTTATTTTAAATTGGGACCTAATTTAGCATTCAAGTCACAAATCAAATAAAAGATTAATTATAATTTAAGGTTGCACTGACATCTTATAGTATGTCACTATAATCTTGATTTATAATGGCCATTCTTAAATTAATATTGACTAATTGACATGTTACTGCACATAAGTACAATATGTTTCCTGATAGGTCTTTCATGGACTAGCTATATCTGCTGTGACAGATATTGTGATTCTTTTTTTTGTTGTTGCTAATTTCAGATATTGTAATTCCGTTACAACTTACAAGATAAATGTAGACCAACTGAACCTGGTACATAAGGGAACTAGAACAGAGAGTCAATTGTGGTTTTTCCATCTTCCTCTCATATCTCCACTTCTTTATTATCTGCAAGAAAATTCTTTTCGCTATTGAGTTTTTATAATATACTTTGCAAAATTCAAAAGTTTAGCCGGAGCCATTTACTTTTACAGTTATTTGGTACATTCATGAAAGAAAAACCTTTTAAATGTATAGAATTGAAGACATATTTTTTCTATCTTGAAGTTGAGTTAACTTTGTTTTTTTATTTGTAACAGCTAATAGGTTCACCTGAAGACACCAGTCTTGGGTTTCTTAGAAGCGATCATGTGCAAAGAAATACAAGTCAGCTTCCCAAGTACACCAAACAACCATTTTCCACTAGATTCCCTAATGCGTCTCCAGGTGTTATTGATTTGCTGGAGAAAATGCTCATATTCGACCCTTGCAGGCGTATTACAGGTTTACTTGAACTGTGATGTACTCCCATTTCTTCATTTTATATATATTTACGACATGACAACTCCTGTGACTCTAATGGTTGGTGGGTAGGGAGGGGGGATGATGTTCTTGAGGATAATGCTAATAGGCACTAGTTCCAGTTTTCATACTTGGGGCCTAAGATGATCTTCAATTTCAGTCTTGTCAATAATTAATATTGATAGACAAGAAGATACACATGTAGGATATTCATTAATAACACAAAATGGAAGTGCTTGATTTTTAAAGGATATCGCAACAAAAATTAACTAATAGGAGCTAGTCCGATTCCACAGATTTTAGAGTCCTACCCATATGTTTGAATTGAACAATGGAGTTGGCAGTGTAACAGTCCTCACTTGGCTTGGGGAAAGAGGACTAAACAACCAGATGTAACATCTTTGTTGAACAGCAAGAAGATCCAGTTCCCTCATATTGGTTACATACTAATGTTCTTTGATTAAACTTGTTATAAAATAAAAATGGCCACTAATTGGTGATGACATTTTTCTCTCATTTGTAGTTGATGAAACACTTTCTCACCCATACTTGGCACCTTTACATGATATCAACGAGGAGCCAGTGTATCCGCAGCCTTTCAGTTTCGACTTGGAGGAGCCAACATACACTAAAAAAACATCAAGGAACTTATCTGGAGGGAATCTATAAATTCAATCCCGATCCGATCCTTTGAGAGACTACTGTGAATTATTGCGTACTCATCGTGGATGTTGCAGCCTGATAAATAGTTTCCTAATTTACATTGCAGGGTGTTGCTGTTGCTGCTGGAAATTGCAATATGGACGGGGTGTGTGTGACTCAGTAGGTAACATATGAGTGCATTAACTTGATCCTTCGATCTGAGTACAGATTTTGGGACTTGATAGTCGTGCTGATACATTGGTAGGTGATAACATGATTCGAGGTATATCCGAAGGACAGCGAAAGCCAATAGCCTGCAGGTGTGAGTTCCCCTGAAGCCTAGAGATCTGCAGATCGCCAACAACCTGATCTCCTCTGACATTCTGCAGGTTGGATTGATGAAGGAAAGATAAAAGAAAATCTCCATGTATTGTTCTATGTAAATATTTGTCAATGTAAAGAGTGCAAATAGTATAGTTGGACAGGTAGAATTTTGGTACCAATTATGGTTATTGTAAACATTGGCATGTTTGGTAAATGGCAAGTACTTGGTTTTTTGTATTTTAGCATTTTGGTTTGATTTTAGTTTTGGGGTGCATATAAAGGATCACTACATGCTAAAACCTCAACAAGATACATCATTTATTAAAACAAAATTGACGTGTCTAACTATAATTCACATCACATTTTCTAAAATAATCGATGTAAATGATGGGTTGTTGCATCAAATTTTTTAAAAGAACTGATGTCTATTAGAACATACAACATCGGTGTTACCAAGAAACCGATGTCTGAGATGATATATAACATCAGTTTTTACCAAGAAATCGATGTATATGTCTTTATTTACATTGTATGTGCTATGTTTATGTTGATCTAATGCACATAATATATCATAATTTAAAAAGAACTACTGCACATAATGAAGCTTAGACATCAGAAATTTTTAAGAAACCAATGTCTAAGTCGATAATAGACAACGGCTAAAAACCGATGTCTAAAATTTTTTACCTTTCTCTACACTCGCATAGACATCGGTCAGATTTTTTTTTAACAACGGCCAGAAACCGATGTTTATTGACATATTTCTAGTAGTGTAGAGTTGTCCAGGAGATAAAATTTTGGATCGAAGAAATTAAGGTCGCGCCCTCCGCATAGAATCTTGAAGATAAGAGGAATGAGGACGCGCCTTGGAGAAGTAAAGCTACGAAAATTTTGGTGTTGTTTAAGATTGAAATTCCATGCTTCATCTTTGATTTTACATGGAATTGGGGGGTAGTTGTTAGGCCCAAAATTTGGTTCGGGTATTCTAAAATGGGTTCGGGTCAGATACGGGTTCAATTTGGGGATTTTCAGGATAATTTAGGGTTTTGGCAAGGAAAGAAGAAATCAGGCCGTGCCCTCTCCTTCTCTACGAAGAGGGCGCGCCCTCCGTGATAAGCATATTACTGAAGATGTTATTATTAATTGATTATTTAAGGATTATTGAAGAATTCCCTCCTGTCGTATCTCAGGAGGGGGATGTCCGTCGCAGAAGGCTTCTAGGGGTATGCCTGGATATAAGGACCCTTCTTAGACACTAAGGGTGCACCCGTGCGCCCTAAGGTGGAAAGATGGGGACTTTCTGGTGTGTGCTTTGGGAGCTCTGTTCCTGTAGCCAATGAGCGCGTCCTCATTGGGGAACTTCGGAGTAATCCTACACTTTGCACCCAAAAGCTCTGGATCACCTGTCCTGCTATCTTGTGGGTGCTTCTCATTCGGGGGACAGGGATGCGTTTTGCACTTGGGGTAAACCATGGCTATACCTGCATCCTTGAAATCAAGAAATAGCTGGTAGCGGAAAGGACTAGTCCTCGACGTGGGAAGTTTCATTATCCGTGAAGTCTTGAGATCTTGGATGAGCCTTGGGCCTTTTGTGGTTAGTCCTCATAGTAGAACATTCCGGAAGCTAGTTCGTCAATCCAAGCTCATTTGGGTTTCTTGCTCTCCAAGAACTACGTGGGCTTGATCCTCTATAAATACAGAGGTACGTAGGCAAATTGAGGGGGATGGAAGCGAAGAGCTACAAGCCACCACCAAGAACCCTCTCAATCTCAGCCCCCAATTCATCACAGCCACCATACTCCGGCGACTTATCCGGCGAATAACCACCGTCATAGATCTTGATTCTGGCGACAGACCTCAAACTTTATTGATACCAAATTCCTCCGTCAACAGGTAGAGGTTTAAGCTCCTTTAGTTAAATGAGCCGGCTCGACTCGATTCGTGAAATTAAACGAGCCGAGTTCAGATAGAATTTTAGGTTCGATTAAATGTAAAATTAAACGAGCGGTTCGCCCGACTCGTTAAAACCGGCTCCTTTAACTAAACGAGCTGGCTCGACTCGACTTGTGAAATTAAACGAGTCGAATTCGGGCAAAGATTTAGGCTCGATTAATTAAACGAGCCGGCTCGACTCGATTAACCTCGGCTCGATTAACATCCGACTCAAAACTCGGCTCGCCCGATCCGAATTACAGCCCTAACTCCAAGTATCCCAAATATTATATTATTTTCTTAAAAAGGTAATGCACATATATTTTCAAGTTCCCATTCTAACCCCCACCGTGTTTTGTGGATTTGTTACACACAACTTGTCCATATGTAAACAATCAACTGCACGCATTGTCCCTTGATCCTTAGGTGACGTTTCAAAAGCGTCCCACCGTACTTCCGTTTCTCTCTTTAGTTTAAACCATCATAAATTGCAATAATGCTCCTAAACTGTTTCAAGTTTTTTTTTTTTGGAAGTGCGTTTTAACTGTACACTAGAATTAGATTTCATCATTTTATTTTATATGTAGTGCTACTTGTGGATCCCATTTTCTAATGCATGTGACGACAGATGTTAACATATGCCCACCAGAAAACCCTAATTTTGTTAATCGTTTATATTAATTGATTTGTATAATCTTTCTTTCTATAAATAACACCTCTCATTTGTTCACTTAACCCGCCATCTCCTTATTCACCTGCTAAATCTCTCTCCCTAGCTCTCTCCCTCTCTCTCTCCCAGTACATAATTATATTTTTATCACTAAAGAGATGACGGAAGTAGCAAATGCACCCTTAACGATGCCAGTACAAAAATCACCTTGGCACTCGCCAGTACCATACTTGTTTGGAGGGTTGGCAGCCATGTTAGGCTTAATTGCTTTTGCTCTCCTTATTTTAGCTTGCTCGTACTGGAAGCTCTCCGGATCTCTCGAGAACGACGAAAGCACAGCGGAAAGAGACCTCGAGGCAGGCGGTGATGATGCCGGTGACTTGAAACCGGTACCAGTTGTGGAAGAAAAGTTTCTAGTGATAATGGCCGGACAACAAAAGCCAACATACCTGGCCACACCCAAGTCCAGCACCAGCCGAACATCTTCCTTTGGTAGCACTACTAGTGATAGCAATAGTAGTTGTAGCAGTGACAGGACGTCCTCTTCGGAAAAATCAGATGAAACATTTGAAGATCATCCTAATGCATGTACTTTTGTATATGTACCAACGAGTACCAACATATTGAACCCTGATGTCACTGGTCGGACGGCCCCTTGATTTCTCGGGCTTGTGAGTTTATTCGAAGAATTGCAGTAATTTAAATACTCACAGTTAAATGATTGTTTCTGCTAAATGCATGTCTAGCAGAGACAAATGTAGATATCACTAAATGAGTGGAGTCGGGTCTTTTTAAGGTGATTCATTTGTTTGATACTTTTAAATGGATCATCGATCGGGAATGTAAATATATTTTTGGAGAATGAAATGAAAGTCATCGTTCTCTTTATTTCTAGCTATATATATATATAAACGACATCATAATGATCATTGCTATTCTTTTTTTCTTATTAACTTTTATTTTGTTAAGAAAGTGAACATTTTGTGCTTGCTGGTAACTTGAAGGTGGGAAACTAATAGGTGTAGTTAATAAAACTTGTTATTTAAATAATTTTGTGTAAGCAAAAATTAAATTCAGTTTAAGAAAACATTGTGGATATGTACTTCTCAGTTTAGCTAGCTAGCTACGGAGTAGCTTGTAGATAACATTGATAAAGTTGGAGGATTGGGTATGAAGCTTGAATGGGGTTAATTAAGAAAGCCAATGAAAGAAGAGGTACCAAATAGAGGAGAAAGTAAAGAATAATAATGCTTTTGGGAGTGGTATGAACTGTTAACACCAGGAGGAGCAAATAATCAAATAATGTGTGTCTCTTTTCTTTCGTAAAGTGGAGCCTGCTGCATGGTGTATTATCTATTCATGATCATGTTCATTGCCACTCCAGAGGACTATCATGTCCTTTCCTACCATGCACTATTATTTTGGGAGAGCATTGATGGAATTGGTGCGGTTTTATGATAAAATTGAAACTCTTCGGTTTTTAAAATAAAATTTGAAATTGCAACCGAAATCGACCATTCGGTTTCAGACTTTCAGATTAAAAATATCGGATCGATTGTCATCGGTTCGGTTTTAATTTTAAAACCATATCAAATAAAAATGACAACAAATATACCTACTTAATTGAAAAATACGTAAAAATTATTATTACGTCCATGAGATTGATTTGTTTCCTCGAAATAAATATACAAAGGCTAAGAGCATTCACATTGGGCTCCCCATCCCCATCCCCAAAAACTTACTAAAAATAGTAAATTCCTAAACAAAAATAGTAAATCCCCAAAATTATCAAAAAAAATTTACATCCCATTCCCCATTTTCCATCCCCATATTCCTATATTCTTTTTTATATTACTTCTTTCTCTCTCTTTCACTTATAATTTTAACTATCAAAACCCACTCACTACAAATATTATTTTATACTATTAGATGAAGAGAGAGAGGGTTTGGGGGCATCAACCAAAGTCCCCAAAATTGGGGACTCAAATTCTGTCTGCAAATTTAAACCCCAAAATGGGGATCCGGATGGAGGCTCTTTTTTTGCTAAAACTGGTGATTTCTTGCAAATTATAGGGATGGGAAGGAATTGGGATTGGGTTGTGAATGCTATAAGATACTGATCCAAATGACAAATCCAACATACATTAGCAATAGCTAGTATCCGTTTGGCAAAACTTATGCCGAACTTATAAGTTACTTATTTCGGAAAAAATTTCGTATTTACATATATTTTTTTAGAGAAAAATGTGTATTAGGATTTTAATATTCGTTATCTTGTAAAAATAAGTTACTTATTTAAAAAAAATGTACATATTTCCTAACTTTTTTCCAGAATAAGTAACTTATTTTTGAAAAATAAAATTTCCCAAACCGCCGGCTAATTTAGTGCAGCGTTTAGTGATGATTTACTCGTATAGGTAATATCATAGAAGTGTTACCCCACCTGAGCCTTCCAGGTTTTACAATTTGTAAAACACATGGTTGATTGGATTGCCAAGTGGCTAAGTGACAGAAACACACTATCATACACAACATAAATAACTGATAAAAGGAATGGAAATACTCTTTCCTTCCGCCCCTTAATTTTTTACGTTGAATTTTTTCACGGAAATCAAGGATTATGATTAAAATAAGTGAAGTAGTGAGTGTAATGGTGATTTTACTGTTAAAATAAGTGAAGTAGTAGGATATAATAGTGATTTTATTATTAAAATAAGTAAAGTAGCGTAAAGTGTTGAAAAATTGGGGTGAAGTAGTGGATGTAATAATGTATTTTATTGTTAAAAGTTACTATTTATTTATGGTATGTAAAGAAATGAGATGGACATCCCAAAATAAACATTGTAAAGAAATGAGAGGGACGGAGGGAATATGAAACTAATTAATTTGTTTCGCAAAAGGAAAAAAATATGTATGGCAGCTAGCTATTAAAAAATCATAAGTCGACTTGAAAACATATACAGTAGAACCTCGATAAATGAATATTCTTGGGATCAAAAATATATATTCATTTAGTGAGATTATTTATTTATCGATTAATGAATATTTTATTTATTTATCGATAAATGAATATTTATTCATTTAAATATTATTTACAGTTTTTTTATAATTTTTCTAATACATTTTATATTCAAATGTACCTAAAATTTATAATGCGTTTATAATATTTATGTGATGTTTGACTACATTCATTTTTCTAGCATTCTAAATTAGTTTTACGTGCATGTAACAGTATGCCTGTAATAGGTACAACCATGTATATTTACAAAGTGCACTGCATAGTATCAAGACTATACATTTACTGTGTGTATAATATTAAATGGTAAGATATTTACAAAGTCACTCATAATCAATTTTAGAAGTATTTTTCGAGAAGATATGATTTATTAATGTATATGAATAGTATAAATTGGATTAAATGTATTCATATATTTATATAAATATAAATATGTTATTCGAAATATGGTGATTATTCATTTATATTTAAATAGGGCCTATAGAGACTTATTTTTTTTTATCGTTAATGCATTTAGCGAGGTTATTCATTAAACCCATTTGTCCAAATCGGGACCGGAAAACCGGAAAAAATTATTTATTTATTGAGGTTATTCATTTATCAAACATTCATTTATCGAGGTTACAGTTGGTGCAGTGGGTTGAACCCACTGCACCAACTGTTGGTGCAGTGGGTTGAACCCTTGTCTCCTTTGTAGGAGGTCAAGGGTTCGACCCCTGGGTGTGTGTGAGTTTAGATTGTATTAGTTTCCTTTTTTTGTATTTGTATTTGTAATTGGCCGGGGGTCCTTCGGAAACAGCCTCCCTATTGTATAGGGGCATGGTCTGCGTACATTTACCCTCCTCAGACACCATTTTGAGTGGTATTATAACTGAGTAAGCTAAGTTTTTTTATTTATCGAGGTTACAGTGTAGTGAGTACTCGTATGAGCACGAGATGCTTCAATTGCCTTACCAATAAATAACTTCATCAAACTAAAGCCCAAACCTTTATAATTTATTAATTATACTGGTCCTGGGAAAAAAAAATTTAACTATACTGGTTTCATTTAATTATATTTCAAAACATATATGTATTTATTAATTTTAAATATATATTATAATTTATTTATTTATTTATATATATTAATCAGATCGGTTCGGTTTTTTTCGCGGATCAGTTCCAACTTATAACTGCAACGGCAAAATCGGTTTCGGGTTTAATTGTTCGATTTCAATTTCGATTCGATTTTATACAGTTCAGTTGTTTTAATAGTTTTTAACGGTTATGGATTTTTTCTGTTTTTGCTCAGCCTTACTATTATTATTGCAGCTTGCATATTGGGGGCTCTAAGTGAATATATAAATTCATTTAAGGCCTGAAAATAAATATTTGTAATAAATTTATTCAACCTTTTCAATATGAAATTATTTATTATTTTTTGAATTGTACTCCCACTGTCCCTCTCATTTCTTTACAGTTACTATTTTCGGGTGTCCCTCTCATTTCTTTACATTCCAAAAATAGTAAGTTTTTCCCACTATTACACCCACTATCTCATATATTTAACAATAAAAAATACTATTACACCCATTACTTTTCTCTACTATCTCAAATCTATAATTATATATTAATAGGTCCCACCACTTTACTCACTTTTCATCTAACTTTACTCATTTTTTACACAATTTCTTGGTCTCCGTGTCCATCCCTCCTGTAAACAACTATGAGGGACGGAGGGAGTATTACATAGTAATTTTCCTTAAAATATCCCAAACCTCTGTGCAGCACTTTTAAATTAGTTTGTAGAGCCTTTCCAAAAAAAAAAAAATTAGTTTGTAGAGAGTCTTATGACACCATTATCTTTTTTCTAAGTTAGATTTCTTAAAATTTAGCTGGAAATGAACCCATCCGAGACAAAAGTTAGTATTACTATTAACTGATTAAAATATTACTCCCTCTGTCCCATCCATTTCTTTACAATTTCCTTTTTGGGACGTCCCACCAATTCTTTACATTACCAAAAATAGTAACTTTTAATAATAAAATACATTATTACATCCACTACTTTACTCCACTTTTTCAACACTTTATACTATTACACCCACTACTTCACTTATTTTAACAATAAAATCACTATTACACCCACTACTTCATTTATTTTAACAATATTACATCCACTATCCTTGGTCTCCGTGCCCGATCCCCATGTTAAGAACCTATCGGGACGGAGGGAGTACTACATTCCAATGGTCATGTTTGATGTTTAACTAAAAAATATTGATCATCGGATATTTGTAATTCATACTTGTTGACTAAATAACTCATTAGTTTTTGTGTTTAATACTCCCTCTTCTCATCCATTTCTTTACAATTTCCTTTTTGGGACGTCCCACCAATTCTTTACATTACCAAAAATAGTAACTTTTAACAATAAAATACATTATTACATCCACTACTTTACTCCACTTTTTCAACACTTTATACTATTACACCCACTACTTCACTTATTTTAACAATAAAATCACTATTACACCCACTACTTCATTTATTTTAACAATATTACACCCACTATCCTTGGTCTCCGTGCCCGATCCCCATGTTAAGAACCTATCGGGACGGAGGGAGTAATATTTTAACATATCTCAAACCATTTTTATTCTAAATATTTTATTTCCTCTATTTTTCCACTTGCATTTATATTTCAAACAATGCTAATAAACTTTAAAATAGACAATTGTTTGCAAAATTTTAAAATGATCAAATACTCATATATATAAACTTAATATATGTATTTGAGCTACTACTGATATATTTAAATATTCACATATGTAATTTTCTAAAGCATTATGTATGTTTAAATATGTACAATATTTGAATGTAAAGTATTTATATCATTCAGTGTTACATGACATATCTAAATCAAATTAACAATTTTTACAATTTTGATTTTAAAATTATAATATAAATATTATATATAGGTTGGAAAAATAAATTATTATAAATTTGAGAAAATTATTATATATTTATAAAAATAAAAGATTGGTATGTATAAAGTGGTACTCAATGATTTAATTTGCATTACCTAACTAACCCCAATACACATTAATACAAACAAAATGCATGTAACTAAAATATAAAATATATTTATTATTGTCTATTAGTGATTAAACTAAAAAACTCACAATCAAAAGATATCGATCGGTTACACATGCATAACTTATAAATTTGATATAAATGTACACCTTAAATTGGTTTTGCAGTACCATTGATGGATCACGAGTTAGAAACCATTTTCTCCTTGCATCTTTCTTCACTCATTTCTTCTAAATAATGGTATATTTCTCTTTTATAAAGATAAAATCTACCAAATTTGATCCATTTAAAAATAAAAAAATATTGGGCAATCAAATAATTTTCCCAAAAAATCTCCAAAATGATATGACAGAGTAATAAATGAGATGGACCTCCTGCATTCACATCAATTCCACCAATTTAAACTTCATATTTTAACACAAGTTTTTGGAAAAATTATAACATTACTCAATAAATAATGAAACAGAGATTCAGTGAGTTTCCAAGGTACCAAACCTGATATAAATCATTTGTCCCGTTTGGGAAAACTTTTTTTAGGGCTTATTGACTTATTTTTCGGTAAAAATTTTATATTTTGATAAAAAATTTTATTAATGTATGTTCGATATTCAATAAGTTCCAAAAATAAGTTGAAAAATAAGTTGGAAACTTAGGAATCTTAACTTTCAACTTAAAATACGTTGACTTATTCTGGAAAATAAGTTCCCCAAACACCCTGTCATTGAAAACTTATGTTGTTGCTGACTTAGCTTATAACTGAAAAGGGAATTTGCTTCATTCTATGTAGATTCAAATTTCTTATAGTGTCATGTACTCTTGATATAGATAAACTGTTTATTCTAATACAAGAATATATACATATATTGTGTGCAATGTATATATTTTCTTTTCTTATAATTTATAATTTGTGTACTATAGATGAATAATTACCGAGGTTCTAGCCTTCTTTAGTAGGAGAGTATCCACATAATTCTGAAATTGTAATATTTTCTCTGTAAAGTTCTTGGTATTTTTGTTAATAGGTACTGGATGAGTTGTATTTATGGATCAATTTTTCTCCATTTTAAGATAGACTTATAAGTTTTAATTAATTCTTGTATATGATTAGTGAGTTTATATTGTTACAATGTTACTAACAAAGTGTTCGTCTGCTTCATTGGATAGGGAAGTAACCACCCACAGGCCACATGCAGAGCTGGCACAACATTGGTTATATTAATTCAGCTCCCGACTAATAATGCATCCTCAGTCCTCATGTATCATGTGTTGCAACATGATTTCTATTAGATACTCCCTCTGTCCCAACCAATTGTTTACACTTTCCTTTTTGTGACGTCCCAACCAATTCTTTACGTTTCCTAAAATAGTAAGTTTTAACACTATTACACCCACTACTTCACTTATTTTAACAATACTTTACACTATTACACCCACTACTTCACTTATTTTAACAATAAAATCACTATTACACTCACTACTTCACTTATTTTAATAATAAAATCACTATTACACCCACTACTTCATTTATTTTAACAATATTACACCCACTATTCTTGGTCTCCGTGCCCAAACCAAATGTAAACAAATGGCCGGGACGGAGGGAGTATGTTTTATGTCCTAGTTAGGAATAAGAGTGATGGAAGTCGGCATATGTGTGCCTAAGGTCACCAATTGGGATCACATTTTTCTATGTATAATAGTTATTGTGATTCAAATCTTAAGTAAATATATAAATTGTAATTTATTTTTAATTTTTCACTCATTATTAATATTGTTTAATATATTTTAGAGCACGAATTAATGATCCGAAAGAGTTTAATTAGATATATAGTATGTAAACTAGACTGATCCTCCAAGAAGTAAATTTTAGTTTTTTTTTTTTTTTAGGGAAGTTAGCAGGTATAACATTAATTAATGTCCAAAATCGTCAAAGTTACAAGACTTTGGGAAAATGGATCAACAAAAACCAGTTCTGAATTATCACCATTTCCCCATCGTGCTATAAGATGGGCTATTACATTTCCTGCTCTTCTAAAGTGCTTACAAGTAAAGGATTGAAAAGTAAAACTTATCCTGCTAATATCATCTAAAATAAGGAAAATGGGTGATGCACCACTTTGCTTGTTGTTCACCATGTTCACAACCATCGAGGAATCACTCTCCAGGCTCACCTTTGGATATCCAAAGCGACATGCCAATCTTAATCCGTATCTAGGAGCTGCTGCCTCTGTCAGGGCTGCCTTTCATTGCACCCCTCCACGCCAAACACCAGCCACCAGAATCTTACCCCTATCATCTCTTATAACTGCGCCTAATCCCACTCCTCCACCATCAATAATATGAGCATCCACATTAATTTTAACAACCCCACATGGAGGAGGAGTCCACTTTGCACGAGAACGACAGCGAGTAACATTCATTGAAGGGAATACCCTGGAAGAATAAGCACGATAATCATCCACCAAACGTAAAAATCCCACTGCTGTTGATAGTGGATCCAACCTTTTTTGTTCAAAGATAACCTTATTCCTACACATCCAAGCACACCAGGCTAGTGTTGAAAAAACCCTCAACGTATCCAAATTTACTTTCCCCGCTATCCAACTGAATCGGTGTGCAAAGGACGTATCGGGAGCTACAGAAATCAACTCCACCAAGTCACTATGCCTCCATATTTCTTTAGCTGCTGCGCATTCAAATAGGGAATGAATAATTGATTCTTCCTCGCTTCCGCAAACCTGACAGATTTTATCTGGAACAATGTGACGATGGAAAAGTTGCTCACGAACTGCTAAACTCCCTTTACAAGCCCTCCATATGAAATGATTAAGCTTTGGCGGTCCATCCAAACTCCATACTGATTTCCATATGTCCGCTTCAGCTGCCCCAACCTGATTCACCCAGTTATTCAAGTGTTCTCTTCTACCAAGCCAATAACCAGATTTTACAGAGTAATTTCCATCAGCATTCGGCCACCAAAACCTGCCATCAGCTGGCCAGAAGTGAGATAAAGGGATGCTTAATACTAGCGGAATTTCTTCTGCATGAAAAGTATCAAAGTAAATTTTAGTTTGTGTTTTGTAAGTATTAAAATTAACGATTGTAATAATTTTATGAAATTTTGATATTTTAAATTTAAAATTTGCATATATTTATTCAAATATGAGTAATTAGTATTTTGCACCCCATATCTTTGGGCACTTTTTCAATTTGGTCTCAAACTATGTTTCTTGGCGGATTGCACCTCTATGTTTTCAAAATCGCTTCAATTTGCACCCTTTTGATCAAATTTTGTCCATTTTGATCGCTATTATTTGTCTAATCAAGGGTAAATTGACTGTTTCTTAAATAAATCTTTGTATTTTTACCCTCGCTCATCCTAATAGTAGCGGTCAAAGTGGACGAAATTTGGTCAAAATGGTGCAAACTGAAGCGAGTTTGAAACCATAGAGGTGCAATCTGTCAAGAAACATAGTTTGAGAGCAAATTGAAAAAACGCCCAAAGATAAGGGGTGCAAAGTGCTGATTACTCTTCAAATATATATAATATTTGATTCTAATTTTTTTCTAATTTAATTGCAATTGGTTGTTAGTCACATTTTAATAAAAAAAATAAAATAGTTATACCAATAAATTCCAACATGTTTTAAGTATATTATATATAATCTAATGAAACATAAGAAAAAACATCCCAAAAATATGAAATATTAAAATATATGTTAGGCTAAATGTTCAAATATATATAATTTGAAAGAAAATCATTAAAACAAAAAATATATAAAAAAACAAAATAAAAATTAACCACACAATCAACAAAAATTCTATAAAGAAAAAATTAAAAAAACATTAAAATTTAAAGAAACATAAAATGATTGGAAATGACACCAAATATTAATTAAAAAGAAAATTGAAGACCACAAATTATTTACACATAAAGAAATCTAAACCAACATAAAATATATTGACAAAATATTTAAAAATTTAATTACACAAGTACAATACTAACATGTTTCAACCATATCACATCTAACCTAACAATAAAAAACAAAAAATATATGAAATAATCAAAATAGAAATATCTTAAATGTTAAAATGTAATTTACATTAAAACCAATAAACACTCTTTAAGGAAAAAACTTTTTCAAAAAAATAAAAATAAGAAATACTTAAAAATTTAATATAAAACAAAATTTTAAAAATCATACTAAAAATAGGGAACACCAAAAAAAATTCAAATATTTAATTTGCAAAGATTATAGATTCTGTACTACATGAAAACAAATACAAAAAATTATCGAAAATACCCAAACAAAAAGAAACATAGTTATTAACTAAAATTAATATCCCAACAAAATTCCTAAAATAATTTAATAACTTAACAAAAACATTAAATTCCATAATCGAGTAAAAATATGTTAACTAACAAAAAAACCAAAAAAAAAAATCATAATTATTATTATAAGTGCACACACTACGCCATAGATGGGCGTCCGCAATACTTTTCTAATGTAACACCCACTTTGTGTTACATTAGAGGTACCTTTTTCGACCTACTGCAACACTGTTGAGATTGTGTTACATTACCTCTGAAGGTACTGTTGCAGTAGAACCTGTATAGTTGCAATAGATTCGTTGTGTTACAATAGCGACTAAGCGTTGCATATGCTATTTTTTTAACATTTAAAAAAATAAAAACAAATTAACATGTGACGGCTTTTCTGCCACGTGTCACGTGGGCCACACTGCCACATGTCACTGGGGGACCACACAATGCCACGTGTCACGTGGCCCCTCTGCCACGTGTCACTTGTAGGTCCCACTCTGCTACGTGTCACTTGTGGGTCCCACACTGCCACGTGTCAGGTGTAGTCCCCACACCGCCACGTGTCAGTTGGTGGGCCCCACACCGCCACGTGTCACGTGGTGGGCCCACACCGCCACGTGTCATTGGCGGACCCCACATTGCCACGTGTCACTTGTGGGCCCCACATGCACTCAACAGTTGCTCTTGCCAACATAGTTATTAACTAAAATTAATATCCCAACAAAATTCCTAAAATAATTTAATAACTTAACAAAAACATTAAATTCCATAATCGAGTAAAAAAATGTAAACTAACGAAAAAACCAAAAAAAAATCATGATTATTATTATAACTGCACATGCATAAAAGTAAACAAAAAACAATGATAAAATCAACCCGCGCTGGTTTAAAGCTAGTATATATAATAGCATAATGTTCGTACTAATGGTTAGTTATGAACTTATGGAGTTATGGTTGAATGTGGCCAATTGTTATCATTGGGGACGGTTATCATTGGGGGACGGGGGCGTGACACCCTTTTAACGTACATTTTAAGGATAGTTTCATGACTTATTTTTCAAATTTTTTTTGTATAAAAATAGGTATGTTAAAATTTTTATACAAAAAAAAAAAATTTAAAATTATGTTATGGAACTATACATTTTAGGAGCCTTAAAATGTGTGGTGAAAAAACGGATAGAATGGAGGGAGTGTTATGTAATAATATGTAATATAAAGAGAATTTAGAATGAACAAGATCAAAAGAATAAGGGAGAACTTAACTTCATATTTCATATCTTTATATGGTTGAGAAGATTGCCTATTTATAGCCTTTACATAACAATAGTTACAAGAAGCTAAAAGGTCAGAGGTCTAGATTTGAAAAGCCAAAGGTCTTGTACATGAAGGCCAAAAGGACATCCACATTCCATAATAATTATTTATAACACTCCCCCTTGGATATCCGTTATATGAAATAATATCCTCGTTAAAACCTTACTGGAAAAACCCTATGGGATAAAAACCAAGTGAAGGAACAAGAACACTATTCCATAATGTGCACGTGATGCTGCCTCATTAAAAACCTCAACAGGAAAACCCAGTAGAAAAACCATGATTAAGGGAAAAAGAGTGCAGCGTGCATTTGCTCCCCCTCATGATAATATCACCAAATATCTTTTGAATTGATAAGATCGCTTGTTGTGAATTATTCGTTGAGTTGTGTAGCTATCACCATAAAAGCTGATAGAGCTTCCATCATTTCCAACCTTGACCATCATCATGAATCACAATATAGTTTTAAGAAGTGCCTGCAATAGTCAATTTCACAGCATGCAATAATAACATCTCCAATATATGTGAATAAATATCCAATTTGAGACCCCACTATAGGATAGCCTGAGCAAAAACTTTGCACCTGCAAAATTTGTTAAACCTTTTTCGAATAGGTGAATGGAGACCGAATAAAAATGTCTTTACGTACCTTCAATATTCACATATCTTAAGATTGGATCTTGTTTTTAGGAAACATTAAAACACCACAAAACACTTCATAACAAAAACAATATCAATGAACCCATGTACTTTGATTATGAGGTGCAACTCATTTCAATGTTAATTAGAAACACATTCTAATTTCCATCTACTCTGGCCAGAGATTTTATGAGTTGTCACCTATAATCCGATATACAAATATAATAAATATTTCATTCCGAAATAATTTTATGCTGGACTACCGGTCCAAACCCCTTCAGGGTTTCAATGTAAATGTTGTCATGTGGGTGATATGAAATTTTAAATTATATCCTTCTAATATTGCCAGACGGTTTATGATTCAAATAATTATATCCATCATAAGTTAATATGTCTACAAGGTCATTGTATAACTACACGAGCTTTATATTTCGTGAATTCTATTCATATCCCATTGACATTACACCTTTAGGTGTATGAAATGTAGTTCCAAATATTTCTCTATTTAAGAGAGAATGATTCGTATGGCGCGCTACCTTCACAACTTCAGGTGTGCAGACTACAAGTCCAAATTTCTCTTTGTAATTGCCTCAATTATATCATTATGTGTTTGGCCAATTCCGTCTACATTCTTTAGTAGAGTTTGCTTCAAGATCATCATTATCATCAATAACCTCAAGTGTTACCTTAAATATACATATCATCGATGTCGACTTGATAAATGGTTCCATGACATTATATATTAAGATCTCAATATTTTATGGTACCTTTATTTTTCATTCTTTCGTCATGTCTATAGTCTCTTCTGGAGATCCTTCCAATATTATTTACTCCTCAATTTAACCATTATTAGTTGCTGCTCCTTTTCCATTTGAGGAGTTTTAGTAATGGAATATATTGGTCTATCACGCTTCAAGCGTTCTTTAGACACACTACTATCTCGAGGTTGTCCTTTTGGGACATTAGATTTCATTGGAGCATTTGTAGCCGGTATATATGACACAGTCACTCCTTAAGATCAGCATATATGTCTGGCAATAATTAAAATTTATAAATGAATTATCTTATGAACTTCATGTTCACATTCTTTAATATGAGGATCAAGAAGAGGCAATGATAATTCATTTCTACAAATATATTCACCAGCTATTTTATTCTCTCCCCCTGATCTTGAGAAAATAGACTCATTAAATTGAGTCACGAATAAATACTTAGATTGTTCACTAAGACTCATACTTAATTTAATAATTCATCTTATATAGTTACGGTGGAACAACATTAGCTGACCAAAAATTTACTCAAGATGAGGAGAACTTGTGATAACTTGTTGGCTTGATGCGAATCAATAAATACGTGATATAAAATATTTGACAATTTTTCATGGACAATAATACTCATTAAAATTTGAGTAGTATATTCACCAACATTATATAAATGTCTATTCTTGATAATATGATTAACTAGATAATCAACTTCGCATACTTCAGGTTGCGAGTTGATAATAACTAGGCATATATGTAATCATAGAGTCCATCAATAAATATCTCAATGATTCACATTTGGAGATTTGTTATCTCATGCATATCTCCATTAGTTCATTTTCAAAGGTGATATCTTCGTTGGTGATCAACTTGTCTTACAAGCAAATAACATATGTACGGTTGATAAGAATCTTATGGTTCTTCAATGATCGTCCATATAAAGTTTCAATTACTATTCACATATTTATGAAATCGGGAGGCGAAGCCGGCCATGCCAAACTATGAAATTATCAGTAAACTTCTGGTTTACTATAATATATATTTCAATTGAAGGTATTGATCATATCCTTCATCCATTGTCTCCATGTGATATCCATAATGGCATATATATATATATATATATATATATATATATATATGTGTGTGTGTATATATAATTCTGATAGTTGGGAGAGTATAATGCATCAATAATTTTAAAATTTTGTTCCTTTAAGAAATAATATATTTTCTCTTATAGAGACTTTATCAATATTTGGCTATTTGCTGTTCTGGAGCTTTAAACAATATATATGCTCTTCTGGAACGTCTCTATGGATAAATTTACAAGGAGTCGTCCAAATATATGCAATACTCCCCCTTTGGATGACTCGTATTATCTAGATAAGTACAAAATATGATGTCATATAATTTATCACTGTATAGTCATAAAGTTCATGTAAAAATATGACCAAATTCGAGTTCGTATTATGGATCATAACCATTGCTACTGGCAAGGTCTGTATTCTTTAATTTCTTTCCATTTATTCTAACATTCACTTCTGGGAATGAAGTAGATCCAATTAGGCATATTCATAGTTTTTATTAATAACTGGCTTATTTTGCGCAGTCATAAGGAGACAAGATATCGGTTCATAATATTCCTTAATTAATAATCAACTTAATAACTTATTCAAATTTCGTTGAACATGTGATAATCACACATATATATACGATGATATCAAATAAATTTCTCAATCTTTGTAGGAGAGTATAAATATATCAAAACTGTTAATTTTCTCCCTTTTTTTTTTCAAGGCAAAGGGCGTTTCCTTTCAAAAACTTCCTCTTCCTGCAGAGCGAATTCGGAAAGATTGCCTTTACAATGATAACAACATATTTCTTATACATATGATAAGAATATAATCACATTCACTTCCGGGAATGGAATGAATATTATTTTTGCAAGTAGTCTCGCAAACGCTAGGCTGCGAGATAATAATAAGCACACATGTGACCACCATAAAATATTTAAATGATCTACATGAAGGGTGAATGGACCCACAGATATCACCTTGAATACGTTCCAAAAATTTAGGAGACTCAACTTCGATTTTTGCTAAAGAGGGCTTAATAATCAATTTTCCTTGAGAACAAGCAGCACATGAGAATTCATTTGATTGAAAAATCTTCTAGTTTTTCAATGGTTGCCCGTGTGAATTTTTAATGATTCTCCGCATCATAATTGATCCCTGGATGTCCCAACCGGTCATCCTAAACGATAAAATTATTTGTATCAATAAACTTTTGGTTTACAATAGCATTTGCCTCAAAATCGGATATATGTATAATATAATCCAGAAGTAAAAGTGGGTAGCTGTTCTTAACATATTTCTTCCCCGAGATGATACATGTTATACATGAAAATTCTTTATTTTCTATACTCACAGTTTCCATATGATATCCATTTTGCGGATATCTTTAAAATGTAACAAGTTTCTTTGCGATTTAGGAGAGAACAATGCATCATTTATAATAAACTTTGTTCCTCCAGGTAATAACAAGTTAGCTTTTCTGGAGTGATCAATTTTATACTTTTGGAAATAGTACAAACATTGCCTTCATATTTTTATAAAAACTTTGTCTCCAATGACATTCTTCGGGAATTCTATTAAATAGTTTTGAATGACCGAATCATTTATATATATATTTTTCATCCTTCGAGGAAGCTTTAATATAATCAAGTGCTTCATGTTCGTGTTTCATTTTTCTAAGAATATCCATATATTTTTTTGAATATTATCCGTTCGTTGCAAATCTCAATAAAATATTTTCTCAACTAATTTTTTTTATACAACTTCACGTTGCAAACTAATCTTGTACAACTTCTAGTTGTAAAGTTCTCAATAATTTTTCATTTTTTATACAACTCCAGGTTGTAACATTTCGATCGTGTACAACTTTGAGTTTTAATTTTATAATGATTTTTGTACAACTTCAGGTTGTAATATTTTTTCTTCATAAATGTATTTTCACAACTTATGGGTGTAACTTGCAGTCGTAATTTTGTACAACTTCTAGTTGTACTCACTTTTTTTTTAATACGTTACACATACAACATATATTTAAAGCATGTTTTTAGTGGAGGGACACTTCGTATTAATTTTCAACATTTATAAAATATGATATGAATTTGCAAGGATCTTTCGTATTACGTCAAAAAGAGATATGACAATATCATAAATCAAGAGTTCAATTATCATACATAAATTTCAAATATATAAAGACAAAGGTATAATTAAACTAAACATATATATGAATCTCCTTCTACCCGGGAAAAAAAATTCATTCACAACCTAATATGGGCTGAAAATAAAGATTTTGAAATTTTATTTGAAAACACAAAACAGTATAAATGATACTTGAACCCATATATACTTCATTTAATTAATATTAATTTTTAATGAAAAAAACCCTAGATTATAACACAAGCAGAGATACACTACAAGCATCAATATTTTAAAAATTAAAGTAGATCAAGTTAAATCATATAAGCTTACCATTAAGCATATAAGACGAGTAGACTCGACTACTTGATGGAAACAAATTTAAATGCATATCACGAAATAATCTTTTCTAATTCGAGAATAACTATATTTTAATATTTAAACACATGCTACTACTATACGTATGTATGTGATCAAATAGCAAACCAGAGTATGCAAACAATAACTAGAACACACAATAAGAACTAACGATACTAGTACTATCGCATAAGAGAATTGGAACAATTGATCACAAAATATGTGCAAGATCAAGAACATGTTAAATAACTCATAATTATTATCGACTTATAATTTAAATAAAATCGAACAGAATTAGATGACTGTAAAAAAAAATAACGTAACTAAAATTTCGGTGAGTTTACACCACCAAGACTAAAATCATCATCAAAATTATGGAGCAACATATATTGAAGAAAAAAAAAATTCAAGAGACTAAAAAGTTGGTACATGCAGTGATCATAAGATCAAAAAGAGACACGAGAGAATTTACATACCTTAGATATGTAAATGAGATACACTAATAGATAAGAAATTTTTTACTCCCGAAAAGAAATACTTCAGATTCCTTTACTATGCAGATCAATCCTCCTTTTTTACTTCTCTTCTTCTCTCATCCAACAATCGTGCTGATAACGTGTTATGTAATAATATGTAATATAAAGAGAATTTAGAATGAACAAGATCAAAAGAATAAGGGAGAACTTAACTTCATATTTCATATCTTTATATGGTTGAGAAGATTGCCTATTTATAGCCTTTACATAACAATAGTTACAAGAAGCTAAAAGGTCAAAGGTCTAGATTTGAAAAGCCAAAGATCTTGTACATGAAAGGCCAAAAGGACATCCACATTCCATAATAATTATTTATAACAGGGAGTATATTTTAGTACTACAAGAGCCCAAAATTCTTCTTATTATCTCTTTCTATATATAATGGAGCAACAAGGGGATAATTTTGAGCCAATAAACCCTCTGTGAAATTACAGTTATACCCTTAGAGCATCTCCAATGGGGTTGGTTAAAGTGATTGTCTAAAATGATAGAAAATATTGATTATGTAAAATTTACTGAACCTGTAAGGCATTGTGCTTCGATGGTATTGGCTATATTTTAAAAATGGTATGTTATTATTATTTTAAGTTATTATAAATAGAATATATCATTTGAATATGGTAAGAGATGATGTGGAATCTTCTTACAGGTCTCTAGAGATTCGACAAAAATAGCCAACATGACAAAAAATATAGACATTGGCTAAAAATATAGACAAGGGAAATGATCCATTGGAGATGATTTTTTTTTACAAAATCTCTATAATTTATATTTATAGTATGTTTTAATTATTTTTAGCTAAGGGTTCAACATGGTTGGAGATGCTCTTACAATTTATAAAATTACATGAAATGACACTCTCTTTTATTTAAATGAGAAAAAATGAGTTTTTGTGGTGAATCGAACCTAGAACCTCCTCTTCACAAGTTATCCTGTCAACCACTGTGCTACATGGACTTTTTTGTTTTGATTAAAAAAATCTTTTACATAAACCCGACCTCTCCATTATCTTATTTTTAATATTACTTTAAAAATATTATATTTTAGGTTTCACAATATGATACACATCCATCCATTCTTTCTATATATAATAAGAGAACATGGGGATTTTTAGGGGCTTTATGAGCCAATAAATCCTCTATGAAATTACAGTTATACCCTTACAAGTTATAAAATTACATGAAATGTCACTCTCTTATTTAAATGGAAAAAATGAGTAAATTTTATTTTTATGGTGAATCGTACCTAGAACATCCTCTACACAATTTATCCTACTAACATTTGTGCTGCATGGACTTTAATATTTTGAGTTAATAAACCTTTTACACAAACCCGACCTCTCCATTATCTTCTTTTTACTATTATTTTTATTTTTTAGTAAAACTAATGGTGATCATATTATTTTAAAAATATTATATTTTAGGTTTCACAATATAGTACACAATCTATCTATTAAACCACAACACAAGTGCAAAATGTGTCATTTTAATGGTTGTGAACTTACAATAATATCTCTATATGTTTAAAATTTACAAAAGCACCATCCCTTTAATATTTATGCAAACAATATATGAAATCTATATATCTTAAAGTGTACTAAGGCATCTAAGGGAATATTCCAAAATTTACCCAATGGGTAAAAAATTTACCCAATGGATCTTTTGTAACACTAACTTCCCATTCATTTTGAAAAACCCGTGGACTATCCATTTTATGACCCATTTACAATTCAACTTTCAACACAATCTTTCCATATATTTAGCAATTGATTTCAAATTTTAAATCACTTAATCAAATCTTCCTAATTAGTTATGAGTCAACCCACTCTTTCCACTAATATCAATCACCGATCCTAATATTTTTCCATCGGTTCATATACATATAACAGCATCAGTTTTGTATCTTTCCAAATTCAAACTCAATATTTTCATTCTCTTCTCTATTTCTTTTATTATCTTTCTATGGATGATTTATAAGTGTATATTTGTTTATACATGTGTGTGTGGGATTTGTTTTCTCTTCTCTTTTTTTTCTTCTTTATTATGATATTATCTTTGTGAATATGTATTTCCTATATACATATATAAATATATTTGTTTATACATGTGTGTGATTTGTTTGCTTATAAGTGTGCTTGATTTGTTGGCTTATAAACGTGTTGCTTTGTTTCTTATGCAGAATTGATAATTTCTCATGACTGTTTTCTTCACATAGCACTCATTATCGTATCTAACAATGTTTTTCATGTTTTTGATCTAGGTATTATTCCAGTAATCGATATGGGTTTCAGCAGATCGGGTATAATTTCTTGAGCATTGAACATTTATATTGATTTTGATAGCCTCATCTATAATTCTATTCTTTATTTATGATTTGATTTATATTGTCTCATCTATTTCTTAGATGACTTTATAATGAGTTATCGATGTTTATAATTTTTCTAATGCAGTGTTAGTGTACATTTTTATTATATAGTATGCATGTTTGACGAAAGTTCCGACAAATTTCCTTTTTAAATTTTTCAGCAAAAACACAAGAAGTGTTGTTCTCGAATCATGTTTAGGCTGCTGATCAAAGACAGAAAAGAGTAAGAAAAAATGGGAACTATTGCTAATAAGTTAATACATCTGTTTCGTTTTTTCTATGTCATCGGATTTGGATGATTTTATCATTATTATGGTGATTGTTGTGTGTTTTCCTACGAGCGTGTAATAAATTATTTACAAGAATTATGAGAGAATTTTTATTTAGTTAACACTTTTTAACACTGCATATTACTCCCTTCCATGTTTATGTGTGTCAGACACTTGCATATTTTTGTGTGTGATTCATTTACGGTATGAAGATGCTTATGCATTATATGTAACGTTCTTTTTGAATTTAATTGTGTTCATGTCTTCTGGATGTTTCTTGATCTGTTGAATTCAGACCATAGTGTGATACTTGGTATGAAGGTTTTGGTTTTGGGTAAAGGCTAAATTCGGCACTATGGTCTGAAATCTGGCATAAGGAGTCCCCCATGCACAATGAGTACAGGATTGGTCAACTGCATTCTTCATTTCATATTCAGATTGGTCAAAAGTCTGTGTGATGTCTCTACTTGCTATAAGTATAACATGTTGTTTTAGTCCGCTAATTGCAAGTATGCAAGTTGCAGTTTTGCATATTTGTGTTTCTGTTGCTCCAGTTTTGTGACACAGTGAAATATAAGAATGCTATTTGTTGGGTAAGGCTTTCCTTACTCTCCAAAAACCTAATGGTATTCTATGGAATTTTCCGTTTGGGCTACGATTATAAAATCATAGTCTACGATTATAAATCTTCTACTTTATTAGTTGAAGTTTGTCTTTGGGCTACGATTATAAATTCATGGTCTATGGCATATCTTTAGTGCTTCGCTTTAATATCTTCGTACGGTATGGTTGTAGCATTTATATTTGGTGTTAGGTATTCTGGCATACAATGCATACACGATTCTTGATAAAAGTATAATACCTCTCTTCTTTTGTTGAACAGGTAACAACGGTTAGAAAAGCAGTAACATTACTGTTATCATATATGATCTTTACAAAGCCCTTAACCGAACAACATGGAACTGGATTGATCTTGATATCCATGGGCATCATACTGAAGATGCTGCCTTTACAGGACGGTAGTCCAACCAAGCAATCTACAAGATCTTCTATGACTGATAAGGTTGATAATTCTTCTTATTAAAGTGATAACAGCAGAAATGTAGTAGAAAATTGTAATAACCCTAACTTTAGTAATGCTACAGTGGTCACATGAATAGTAAATTTCGAGGATTTAGAAAAATAGTATATAAGTACTCCATAATGGAAACGGAGAATGAATAAACAGAAACCATATTAGTGTTGTACATTGAAATTAAGTGACTCGAAATGATGATGGATTTCAGAAATTCCTAAATATGGATTTTTGAGGATTTTGACTTCCAAAGAGCTTCTATTGGATATTAAAGAGCATGGAACTATTAAAGGAATCATATATTGAGGAATTAGAAGATTTAGGTTAAACCAAGGGATTAATAAGTTAAGAGAATACCAAAGGAAATTGGATTTATAAATGATTTCGAAAACCACTGAGACAATGAGGTATACTCGAAACGAACCACAATTAGACGAGTATGGAAACCAAGCAACCAAGATTAATAATATAACAAGGATACATACCACATTATCATTTATAAGAATTAGTAGCATAATACTTAGAAAAATCAAGAAAAGGAATTATTAGATCATCAAGATGATGTCACATTCCATTAACACCATTTTAAGGGTAAATTAGTCATTTAAACATGTAAATATCAACCAAGCTTCCAAGACAAGCTAGACAAACAAGTAATTAGCAAGATTAAGATGAGATAGGATAAAAAATATCAAAAGAAATCTCTCCCCCCATCCATTTACAACTTTCGGCCAAAAACCAAGAAAAAGGAGAAAAAAATTCCAAAACCCTAGCTAGCTTCAAGATCAAATCAAGAGAAAAATCATGGAGCATCTTGGAGGATAGATCAAGACTAGCACAAAGTTTCATATCCATCCACCATCATTTAGCAAGGTAATAAAATCATAGAAGTTGAAGATGAATAGTGATGAATAGTGTTTTCTAAGAAACTAACTTGATTTTCATGGTTCTTTTAGTGGATTCAAGCTAGTATAAGGTTGATTAAGGATATATCAAGGATTGTTAAGGGTTATCAAAGCTTCAAGAAGGTATAATCATGCTTGCTCTTTTATATTTATGATGGATATTGATGTAGTAGTGGTTAAGTAGTATAAATGTCATGATTATGATATTATAAGTGTTTGTAAGTGATTAAAGTTGATTTTGGAAGGAGTTTGGGATTGTAACCATGGCTGGTAATGAAGACCACATGGTGTAGGTGATGATTATTGTGTTTGATGATTGATTTGGAGGAGTTTGATTTTTGGAAGTATGAAATTATAGCCGTTATAATGCCCGATTTTCGTTAGGACGAAATCTGCCCTGTTTTGTGACCCCTGTATTCATACGGTACCTCACTGCCTAGGTTACCAATTGACCATGAAATGATAGAGCTTAGTTCATAGATCGTTTTGATATAAGGTGCGTTAAAATCTGACGAATGGTTTAGGAGAAAAGTCAGTTTTATTAAAAGACGTTCGGAAACCGAGAAAACGTAATTGTATCAACTTTGAGGTTAAAGTTACCATACTTAGACATTTTTATAAGTCACGAAATTTTGGGATAGTGTAGTAGAGTGATCAGAGGACCCTTTACAGTTGACCTTATATTAAAATTCGAAATTTAAAATTTATAAGAAATTTTACAGTCGAGTGTGGTCGTTAGGTGAAATGGTGACAAACACTGAAACTTCGATTGAGCTTATAAATGGTTAAGTTCTTGAACCTTTGGGGTAATAATGATACGTTAAACATATATTGAAGTGTAAAGGGTTTTGTTATACAAGAAGGTAGTGAGTAAGAGATGTGGTATTCTAATGACGGTCCTTTTGTGTTTATAGAAACTCCGGAGGAGGGACCAGCCATACTGTCAGGATACAGAAACCGAGGCAAGATCCTTCTATCCCTACTTTAAAAATTATTTATCTTTGGAATAATAATGATATCATGGAATATATTTATGTATATGTGATACTTTTGTTGCTATATTGCAAAGAACATATTCTCTTGATTGTGGGAAATTAAAGAGAGATGGATATGTTTTCTGAAATATGAATATAGAGATGATTACGAATGGAGCGAATATGCTCTAGGGTAAAAGAGATATGAAAGAGAATGGTATCAGTTGTTATCTAGGGTTATATGGGTTATAATGCTATATTATAAATATTCTTTTTAGTGTTAGTGGTTGAATAAATATTATTTGATTATTATTTACTACTCTTAAAATAGACGGAATGTTTTATGAATATAAAAGCATATTTGAATTCTTAAATATAAAAGAGATATCTGAATCATAACCAAAGTGTTATGTTATATATATATATTTTTATAGAAATAATGTGCGAGAATGGAAATGATATACGGGAATGGAAATGTGAAATGGTGTTGATAAATTGAATAATGATTTTATAAAAAGGGGGATTAGCAACAAACTTGCATAAGAGGCTGTGTCAGGGCTGTGTGCGACATAGTCTAGCATTCATGATTCGGCACGAAGATGCCAAGGGAGGATGTTAGCAGGTGGCCTTCTTCCAAGGATGATGTTAGCAGGTGGCCTTCATTCCTTCTACCGGTAGTAAAAATGGACGGGTACGGAGGACGACTGATCATCGTGCCTCACGTATTCGGCAACAGTGAAAACCCCCACAATTATTGAATAAAGAATCAACGATAAAGTCAGATTGGTATACTGAAAAGGTAAAATGATATGAAACGATGGAATTATTGTTATAGACGAAGAGAAACTGATTTTATATTAATTTATAAAATTGTTGCATAAGAAGGAAATGAGAAGATGATAGTGAGAGATTTAAGTAAGTATTCATATTATCTTGAAATAGTACACTGAAATGGTATATTGATTGTTATATTATTTAAGAAGAGAAACTGATACTGTATTATCCTAGATTTCTTTCTTATAATAGTAAGTGGATGATGTATTATTAAATAAGAGTTTTATTCTTCCTTAAAGTTTATAATTGGTTACCGCTTACATATGTATATACATGTATACTTGGTTACATTTTAAATTCTAGTTTACAATATTATCTTGCTGAGCTATTATAGCTCACTCTTGCTACTTATCTATATACAGCTAGGTATGCCAATACTTCGCAGAACGCCCCGCAAGAGGGTAAGGGGAAGGCGACTTTCTGAGGGCACGTTAGCATCGATCCCGGAGGTAGTGATGAGGCAGACGGGTTCTGAGGGCTTATGTATAATTAAGTATGAAGACATGTAATAAACTTTTGGTTGTTGAAACGCTTCATGTCGAAGTGTTATTCAACAATGTACTTAAGTATGATCCTGGTTTGTAATAACTCTTTTAACTTTCAACTCTAAACTTTTGTTATGGTAAATGTTGTTCTCTGAGCATATGACTGGTGTGTGTGTGTGTATTAGTGTGGGGTCAACTGTTTAAGCATTAAAGGATATATAAAAAAAAACCCAAGGG
Source organism: Kitagawia praeruptora (assembly GCA_037693485.1). NCBI lineage: Eukaryota > Viridiplantae > Streptophyta > Magnoliopsida > Apiales > Apiaceae > Kitagawia > Kitagawia praeruptora. The sequence continues at coordinate 151,958,244 of CM075344.1, read as the reverse complement.
ATATTGATATTGAATGGAAATTGGTCCGTGATGGCCCAGATTTATGATCCCGGATTTGGGGCCGTCACAAAAATGAAGAGGAAGAACAAAGACCTTTAGTCTAACATTCTGATCTGTACAACAATGAATATTCAGGTAATATATGTTTGTCTTTGTTTTTGAGTGTAAATTTCTTTAATTCGATTATATAATTATGTTAGACATAATTATCTAATTGCTAATTTTTCTTGAGTACATGTCTGTTTTTTTATCACAATTACAACATAATTGGAAGTAGTCGTTTCTTGAACTCTGTTATATGTCGAAGTTGAAGTCTGAGGTGCCAATGAGGTTCATGGGAGTGTAAAAGCTTTTAAAACTTAACTTTGTCTAGCATCTCCTCGGTGAATATACTCGGTGAATATACTGATATTTGATCCAGCAGCTTTCAGGTGAAATATTTAGAAAAGAAACAGTTGCTTTCAATTCCATCTCTTTGCCAATCCATATTATCCATTGAATTCAAGTCTCAAATAATTAAACTAGGACTAATCGAATTCTATCTCAAAAACACCATTTATGGAAAGAAACTGCATTATGATGTCATTGGTGTTCTCAACATCTATTGTTATGATCCTTGGTACTTGGAATGGTACTTGGAAGGTGTGTTTAACTTATGCATGTCAATATTTTCTTGGTTCTGTTAAAAGTTAATTAATCATGTCTTATGTTGGTTGAAATATCTGTGACTGACTAAAGTCGTAACATGTATATTGCAGAGTTGGCAAAGATTGGGGAAAGGGACACAAAGCATGGAAGTGGAGGGAGGCCTAACAGAACTACTGTAAATGGCTTCTGGAAGGCCACTGGTTCTGATAGTAAGATTGTTACTGATGATGTTAATGCCTTTACGGAAGAAATCAGCAAGGTTGTCAAACTACAGGAGGATCTTCATATTGATGTCTTGGTCCATGGAGAACCAGAGGTAAAACATATTTATGCAGTCGCCCATGCTAGCAAATTAATGTTCATGCTTAACAAGGTTAAAAAATGTTGATGTAGCAAGTGCAGTTAGCTGGACTAAGTATAAAATATGCATTTCTGGCTTCCCTGCATTTTTTATTTACATTTGTTTAGAATATGAATATACACATACCATAGCATATATTTAAACTTTATTCAGACATCATGTATATTCTGGCACCAACTAAACTAATTAGATTAGGTATTGAAAATTGTAACCATCAATTCAAGAAATTTAGGTTGCATTTTTGGCTACTAATCATATTCTTTCTACATATTTCATTTTATATGTCAAGATAAATATCATGTGATCTCAAGTACCATGTTGACGATCTTCTAATGCATCTTGCTAGAAATAATCCAGTCTTGCTAAACATCCTTTAGCATCCATGAATTTCAAAATCGGTTATATATTGTTTTAATTTTCTTTTATGGCAATAAGAACAAGATTCTTTGTTGTCTTTTTCTTCTAGGTTGCTCAAGTTGTTTTGCATACATTGAAGCAAATTAGATTGTGGTATAAAAACAGGTTACCGAGCTAACTGAAAGTTAAGGTTGGCTGATCTGGAAAAAAAATCATGCACAAGAGCAATTTATGGTGTTGGGTGAACCATATAAAGCTGGTCCTTTTGGTACAATTAAGGGTTTGAGAACCAACCCAACTGTTTTACGTGATGAATCTGCAAATCTTAGATGGCCAAGATTTTAACAAAAGTTGCTGTCCGAAAAGAACTTATAGTTGTACTTGCTAATACAAATGTCAAAGCCATGTTGGAGGTACAGATCACTAGCATTAAGAAAACGGGTATACTAAATTACTTGGTAGTAGCTTTGGGTGATGGTATAGTAGAATTTTGTAAATCAAATGATGTTCATGTGTACAAGAGATCCAGACTAAAATGTGGACACGATTGCAAAGGTTGGTAGTTGTAATAACCCTAACTTCAGTAATGCCACAGTGGTCAAATGAATAGTAAATTTTGAGGATTTAGAGAAATGGTATATAGGTACTCTATAATGGAAATGGAAAGTGAATAAACAGAAATCATATTAGTAGTGTGCATTGAAAATAAGTGACTCGAAATGACGTTAGATTTCAGAAATTCCTGAAGCATGAAATTTTGAGGATTTTGATTTCGAATAAGCTTCTATTGGACACTAAGGAGCATGGAAACATTATAAGAATTATATATTGAGGGATTAGTGAATTTAGAATGGAGCCAGGGGATTTTTAAGTTAAGAGAATACCAATGGAATTTGGATTGTTAAACGATCTCAAAACCACTGAGATAATGAGGTACATTCGTAACGAACCACAATTAGACGAATATGGAGATTAAGCAACCAAGATTTATAATATGACAAGGATACATACCACATTATAATTACCAAGAGTGCTAGCATTATAACTAGAAAAGAAAATCAAGAAAAAAAGGAATTATGATATCACCAACATGACATCACATTCCACTAACACTAACTTAAGGGCAAATTAGTAATTTCACATGGTTATAATCACAAAATATCTAACTAAGCTTCCAAGGTAAGCTAGAAGATCAAGATTAAGCAATACCAAAACAACAAAAACACAAAACTCTCTCCCCCATTTCATTACTACATTCGGCAATTCCAAAAAAATAAAAAAAAAAAAAAAACAAAACCCTAGCTAGCTTCAACATAAAATCAAGAGATAATTCATGGATGCTCTTGGAGGATAGAAAGAGAGATTCACAAAGTTTCATAGCCATCCATCATCATTTGGTAAGGTAAATAAATTCTTAAAGTTGATGATGAATAGTGTTTTCTAAGTGTTAATCTTGTTTTCTTGATTCCTTTGCATGATTTAGACTATACCAAGGTAGTATAAGAGCTTGGTGAGGTTATTCATGTTAGTATACTCTTTAAAGTTGATGATTAGCTTGAAACCCTAGCTTGAATCCTTTGGGTTTTGATGATTTTAGTTGGGTTCTAAGATAAGTAGTACTAAATCATGTAATCTTATTGTTATAGTTGTTTATATGTGTTTGAATGGTATGGAAATTGTGTTGTGGACTTGGAAATCCATGGTTGGTATGATGACCACATGGTATATGTGATGGTGTATAAGGTGGATGATTGATTTGGAAGGGTTTGATTTTGGAAAATATGAAAATATAGCCGTTATAATGTCCGATTTTCGTTAGAACAACAAACTGCCCTGTTTTTGGACAACAATGCAGTACGGTAGGTTACTGTCCAGCACACTTAGTGACCATGAAATGATAGAGCTTAGTTCATAGATCGTTTTGATATAAGGTGCGTTAAAATCTGATGAACGGTTTAGGAGAAAAGTCAGTTTTAGTGAAAGACGTTCGAAAGTCGAGAAATCGTAAGTGTACCAAATTTGAGGTTATAGTTACCATACTTTAACATGTTTAAAAGCCACGAAATTTTGGGATATGGTAGTAGTGTGGTCAAAGAACTAATACCAGTTGACCTTGCATTAAAATTCGAATTCTAAAATTTATAGGAAATTTTACAGTCGAGTGTGGTTGTTAGGGGAAATGGTAAAAACCCCTGAAACTTCAATTGAACTTATAAATGGTTAAGTCCTTGAACCTTTGGGGTAATAATAATACGTTAAACATACATTGAAGTGTAAAGGGTTTTGTTATACAAGAGGATAGTGAGTAAGAGATGTAGTGTTCTAATGACGGTCCTTTTGTGTTTATAGAAATTCCGGAGGAGGAACCAGCCCTACTGTCAGGATACAGAAATCGAGGCAAGATCCTTCTATCCCTACTTTAAGAATTATTTATCTTCGGAATGATAATGATATCAAGGCATATATTTATGTATATGTGATGCTTTTGTTGCTATATTGCAAAGAATATATTTTCTTGATTGTGGGAAGTTAAAGAGAGATGGATATGTTTTCTGAAATATGAATATAGAGATGATTACGAATGGAGCGTATATGCTCTAAGGTAAAAGAGATATGAAAGAGAATGGTATCAGTTGTTATCTAGGGTTATATGGTTTATAATGCTATATTATAAACATTCTTTTAATGTATGATATATATATATATACTTATATTTTATAGAAATAATGTGCGAGAATGGAAGTGATATACGGGAATAGAAATGTGAAACGGTGTTGATAAATTGAATAATGATCTTATAACAAGGGGGTTTGCAACAAATTTGCATAAGAGGCTATGTCAGGGCTGTGTGCGACATAGTCTAGTATTCATGATTCGGCACGAAGATGCCAAGGGAGGATGTTATGCAGGTGGCCTTCCTCCAGGAGGATGTTATGCAGGTGGCCTTCCTCCAGGGATGATGTTATGCAGGTGGCCTTCATTCCTTCTACTAGTAGTAAACAGAGAGCGGATACGGTCAGGCGACTGATCATCGTCCTACGTATCTGGCGCCAGTATATATCCCCAAAACTTGAAAGAAAGAATTGAAAAATGGTTTTCAGATTTCTATAACTGAAAACAGAAAAGTAATATGAGACGATGAAATTATTAATATAGATGAAGAGAAACTGATTTTATATTAATTTATAAAATTACTGTATAGAAGGGAAATGAGAAGATGATAGTGAGAGATTTATTTAATTATTCATATTATTTGAAAATATTACACTGAAAGGGTATATTGATTATTACATTGTTTAAGAAGAGAAACTGATACTGTATTATCTTAGAATTCTTTCTTATAATAGTAAGTGGATGATGTATTATTAAATAAGAGTTTTATTATTCCTTAAAGTTTATAAATTGGTTACTGCTTACATATGTATATACATGTATACTTGGTTACATTTTAAATTCTAATTTTCAATATTATCTTGCTGAGCTATTATAGCTCACTCTTGCTACTTATCTATATACAGCTAGGTATGCCAATACTACGCAGAACGCCCCGCAAGAGGGTAAGGGAAAGGCGACCTACTGAGAGTTCGTTAGCATCAGTCCCCGAGGTAGACGACCAGCGCAAGGGGTTTAGTAGTTTTATGTATATTAAGTGTGTAAGTTTGAAAGATTGTAATAAATTTGGTTGTTGAAATGCTTCTTGTAGAAGCATCACTCAACAATGTACTGAAGTATGATTCTGGGTTGTAATAACTTGTTAAATTCTAAACTCTTATTATGGTGAATGTTGTTCTCTGAGCATATGACTGGTGTGTGCATGTGTATTACTGTGGGGTCAATTGTATAAGTATTTAAAAAAAAAAAAAAACCAAGAGAAATTGAATTTGAATGGAGGTTGGTTCATGATGGCCCAAATTCATGACCCCGGATTTGGGGCTGTCACAGTTGGTATCAGAGCTAAGAGTCATAATGCTCAGGAACAAGAGTGATAATAATATTGTATCATTTATAATATTAAATTTTGAACTTCCATCAAGTTCAAGGGTGGTATATCGCAGGTAGTTTTATTTTTAAGCATTGATTATAATTTTATAAATTATTACTAATATAGTTTATGTTTACCTTATAGGGAGAGGAGATGGGAGAGCCCAGTCATGTTCGTGAGATGGGTGAGCCGAGCCGAGACCCCCAGTGGCTAGGACTACCCGAGCAGGAGATTAGAGATTTGTTGCTGGTAGGTGTAGAGGTTCCAGAGTATGCTATTGACGACCTCAGGGAGAGACGACGGGCGAGTGCTAGAGAGAGATATGAGCAGAGACTGAGGGAGGAGGCTGAGGAGCGCAGGCAGAGGGATGCTGTGGCCATAGTGCCATATTCTGGTAGACCATATGTAGGACCTGATGGGGCCGGACCTTCCCGAGTGCGGACGGATATTCCTGAGGAGGAGATGCCTTTACGTAAGAGGCCTAGGTTATCTGTTATACCTGAGGAGCCGATTGAGTGGAGGGACATTCACGTGACTCCTACTCCTGTCCCACCTGTCCCAGTTCCATCTCCTTTACCTAGCCCCGACCCTTTTGAGGATCCAGCTGAGCAGTTCACTCCACCGGGACACTTTATCATGTCAGAGGATGAGTTGGAGGATGACCCTTCCGAGGATGCGGACACAGAGCCAGTTCCTTCATCCCCACCATTTGCACCACCACCACCTCCACCAGTGGATGCACCCCCACTTGTAGATGTACCTCCCCCAGATGCTTTGCCACCTCAGGAGGCACCTATGTTTCCAGCTGGCCAGTTGCCAGCTATTTTCTTGTCAGAGTACTTTGCCCTTCAGGGACAGCTGGATGAGTCCCGTCGGACTATAGATACGCTTATACAGAGGTTAGACAGGGCGAGAGGAGGAGGAGGTGTGATACCAGATGGGTTGAATTTGAGTATAGTCAGTATCGAGCTACGGGCACTCGGTGACATTAGGACGATGTTGGGAGACAGAGGGGATCCAGTATGGAGGGCTCATATAGTTGATACAGTCACCACTATGGTAGCGCAGATCAGGGACGTTATCAGGGCGTCTTTACCATGATTAGGAGTAGTAGTTTCGGATACTAATCAGACTAGTCATCTTGTGGATGTCATTTTGGGGATTAGGTTAGTTGTTTACTGTCTTAATCCCAGTCTGATTAGAGGACAGCTAGTAGTGCTTTTGTTATAGCGAGTTAGTATGTACAGTTATGCTTTTGGGGTTTCGAACCTTGTACTTTATGATGTATGATATTAGTAGTAAAAGATGTTGTACCCAAGTTGTAAAATATTTATGTAAATTAATGAAGTTTATGTACTTTGCCTAATTTTATTGTATTTTGATATTAAATGTTGAGATTCAGAAATATTGGTATACATGAGGTGATTGACTTAAATGAAAAGGTTATTGTGCTAAAGGTACTAAGCTTATTTGTCAAAGTTGTATTATGATTAAATATTACTTGTGTGAATTTAAAATACTGGGATGCATAAATAAGATTAACTAATAATATAGTTGTGCATATATGGAAATGATGTATATTGTACCCTAAATTTGGGTGATTAATGAAGAATATTATTATATACAGAATCATGCCGCCTAAGCGTAATAATAGAATGAATGCAAGGGAAAATGAGAGAGAGGAAGCAAGTCAGAATAGGCAGGGTGAAAACGCTCATAATGAACAAGATCATGAGGAAGAAGAAGATGAATCAACTGGCCAACAGGGAAATCAGGATGGTAACCTTTTTAACCAATTTATGGAACTAATGAGGCAGAATTTAGTAAATCCACAGAATCCACCACAACCACCTGTTCTTCCCAACCAGGCAGCTAACTCTTTTCGTGCTTTTAAGTCACTAAAACCCCCAGAATTTGAGGGAACCACTAACCCAGTAGCAGCCAGGGCATGGCTGAAAGAGATGGAGAAAGCTTTTGAGATACTGAGGGTAGAGGAAGATCAGAAGACAGTTTTTGCAGCCTATCTCTTAAAGGGAGAGGCGAATTACTGGTGGGAAACTAAAAAGAATCTGGAAGGAGCGGGAGTGATAACTTGGGAGCGTTTCACTAGGGTGTTTCTAGACAAATATTCCCCTAGGTACTTGGAGAACCAGATGGAAATAAAATTTTTGGAGCTTAAGCAGGAAAACCTATCAGTGGCAGAATATGAAACTAAGTTTACAGAACTGTCTAGGTTTGTTCCAGAATTCGTGCGTACTGAAGAGCAACGAGCGAAAAGGTTTCAACAAGGATTGAAACCATGGCTACGGACTAGAGTGGCACCATTTGAGTTGACCGAGTATGCTGCGGTGGTTCAGAAGGCATCTATTATTGAGGCCGAGAGTGAACAAAACCAATTAGGTCGAGAGAACAAGAAAAGGAAATTTGAGGGTCAGAAAGGAGGTTCAAGTGAGGGAAGCTATTTTAACAAATTTGGTAAAGGACAAAAACCCCAGTTTGGAGGAAAGTCAGGGAATAATAAAACTACCAGTGAGACTGTGAATCAGGGTGGTAGATCCACAGGAACTTTTCAATCTAGTCAATCTCGAACACCATTTCCAGACTGTAACACGTGTGGTAAGAAGCATTCAGGAGTGTGTAGAGCATTAGAACTAAACTGCTTTAACTGTGGACAAAAAGGACACTATCTTAGTCAGTGCCCATCGGCTAATACCAATCCTAAGAGGGACATCAAGTGTTACCAGTGTGGGAAACTAGGACATATTGCCAGAGATTGCCGTTCAGGGGGATCATCCGTGCCAGAACAGAGTGCGACTGCTTCAAACAGGCCTACTGCTAGAGTGTACAATATGACTTTAGGGGAGGCATTAAGAAAGCCGGATACAGATGCAGGTGAACATTTTTCTAGTATTTAAATTTTAGTGTAAACGTTTGGTTAGGAATCAATGTGGTCAATGAATGGTATAGGTAGGTTGATAATCTAGATAAGGAAAATCAGTATCTGTTAGGGGTTAGAAATTCTATGAAAAGGAGAACAATAGTATTTTGGGGGTAAACCACAGACTTGTTTATATACGAACAGGAAATATATATTATAGGTAATATTTTCTTACAATTGTTTCAAAGAATCTTATTCTAGTTGGATTTCTGGAAAATTTTACAGAGACAAGATATAATAAGAGCGAAGTATGTATATTTTATGTCATGATAGAGATCAACATAGGAATAAACCATAAGTGAGATACACTACCATTCAGGAGAGGCCAATATGGTGGCCAATACCCATAACTAAAAGAGGGATATTGATGAATGACAAGCAGGTTTATGTTGGTGTAATTTTGCGCAAACAAGATAGAGATATTATGAAGGAAAAAAGGATGGAGAAAGTGATATAGAAGTTATAAGGTGTAAATGAAAAGGTATCTATGGACATTTTGACGTGATTCCGGGACGGAATCCTTTTAAGGGGGGAAGGATGTAATAACCCTAACTTCAGTAATGCCACAGTGGTCAAATGAATAGTAAATTTTGAGGATTTAGAGAAATGGTATATAGGTACTCTATAATGGAAATGGAAAGTGAATAAACAGAAATCATATTAGTAGTGTGCATTGAAAATAAGTGACTCGAAATGACGTTAGATTTCAGAAATTCCTGAAGCATGAAATTTTGAGGATTTTGATTTCGAATAAGCTTCTATTGGACACTAAGGAGCATGGAAACATTATAAGAATTATATATTGAGGGATTAGTGAATTTAGAATGGAGCCAGGGGATTTTTAAGTTAAGAGAATACCAATGGAATTTGGATTGTTAAACGATCTCAAAACCACTGAGATAATGAGGTACATTCGTAACGAACCACAATTAGACGAATATGGAGATTAAGCAACCAAGATTTATAATATGACAAGGATACATACCACATTATAATTACCAAGAGTGCTAGCATTATAACTAGAAAAGAAAATCAAGAAAAAAAGGAATTATGATATCACCAACATGACATCACATTCCACTAACACTAACTTAAGGGCAAATTAGTAATTTCACATGGTTATAATCACAAAATATCTAACTAAGCTTCCAAGGTAAGCTAGAAGATCAAGATTAAGCAATACCAAAACAACAAAAACACAAAACTCTCTCCCCCATTTCATTACTACATTCGGCAATTCCAAAAAAATAAAAAAAAAAAAAAAACAAAACCCTAGCTAGCTTCAACATAAAATCAAGAGATAATTCATGGATGCTCTTGGAGGATAGAAAGAGAGATTCACAAAGTTTCATAGCCATCCATCATCATTTGGTAAGGTAAATAAATTCTTAAAGTTGATGATGAATAGTGTTTTCTAAGTGTTAATCTTGTTTTCTTGATTCCTTTGCATGATTTAGACTATACCAAGGTAGTATAAGAGCTTGGTGAGGTTATTCATGTTAGTATACTCTTTAAAGTTGATGATTAGCTTGAAACCCTAGCTTGAATCCTTTGGGTTTTGATGATTTTAGTTGGGTTCTAAGATAAGTAGTACTAAATCATGTAATCTTATTGTTATAGTTGTTTATATGTGTTTGAATGGTATGGAAATTGTGTTGTGGACTTGGAAATCCATGGTTGGTATGATGACCACATGGTATATGTGATGGTGTATAAGGTGGATGATTGATTTGGAAGGGTTTGATTTTGGAAAATATGAAAATATAGCCGTTATAATGTCCGATTTTCGTTAGAACAACAAACTGCCCTGTTTTTGGACAACAATGCAGTACGGTAGGTTACTGTCCAGCACACTTAGTGACCATGAAATGATAGAGCTTAGTTCATAGATCGTTTTGATATAAGGTGCGTTAAAATCTGATGAACGGTTTAGGAGAAAAGTCAGTTTTAGTGAAAGACGTTCGAAAGTCGAGAAATCGTAAGTGTACCAAATTTGAGGTTATAGTTACCATACTTTAACATGTTTAAAAGCCACGAAATTTTGGGATATGGTAGTAGTGTGGTCAAAGAACTAATACCAGTTGACCTTGCATTAAAATTCGAATTCTAAAATTTATAGGAAATTTTACAGTCGAGTGTGGTTGTTAGGGGAAATGGTAAAAACCCCTGAAACTTCAATTGAACTTATAAATGGTTAAGTCCTTGAACCTTTGGGGTAATAATAATACGTTAAACATACATTGAAGTGTAAAGGGTTTTGTTATACAAGAGGATAGTGAGTAAGAGATGTAGTGTTCTAATGACGGTCCTTTTGTGTTTATAGAAATTCCGGAGGAGGAACCAGCCCTACTGTCAGGATACAGAAATCGAGGCAAGATCCTTCTATCCCTACTTTAAGAATTATTTATCTTCGGAATGATAATGATATCAAGGCATATATTTATGTATATGTGATGCTTTTGTTGCTATATTGCAAAGAATATATTTTCTTGATTGTGGGAAGTTAAAGAGAGATGGATATGTTTTCTGAAATATGAATATAGAGATGATTACGAATGGAGCGTATATGCTCTAAGGTAAAAGAGATATGAAAGAGAATGGTATCAGTTGTTATCTAGGGTTATATGGTTTATAATGCTATATTATAAACATTCTTTTAATGTATGATATATATATATATACTTATATTTTATAGAAATAATGTGCGAGAATGGAAGTGATATACGGGAATAGAAATGTGAAACGGTGTTGATAAATTGAATAATGATCTTATAACAAGGGGGTTTGCAACAAATTTGCATAAGAGGCTATGTCAGGGCTGTGTGCGACATAGTCTAGTATTCATGATTCGGCACGAAGATGCCAAGGGAGGATGTTATGCAGGTGGCCTTCCTCCAGGAGGATGTTATGCAGGTGGCCTTCCTCCAGGGATGATGTTATGCAGGTGGCCTTCATTCCTTCTACTAGTAGTAAACAGAGAGCGGATACGGTCAGGCGACTGATCATCGTCCTACGTATCTGGCGCCAGTATATATCCCCAAAACTTGAAAGAAAGAATTGAAAAATGGTTTTCAGATTTCTATAACTGAAAACAGAAAAGTAATATGAGACGATGAAATTATTAATATAGATGAAGAGAAACTGATTTTATATTAATTTATAAAATTACTGTATAGAAGGGAAATGAGAAGATGATAGTGAGAGATTTATTTAATTATTCATATTATTTGAAAATATTACACTGAAAGGGTATATTGATTATTACATTGTTTAAGAAGAGAAACTGATACTGTATTATCTTAGAATTCTTTCTTATAATAGTAAGTGGATGATGTATTATTAAATAAGAGTTTTATTATTCCTTAAAGTTTATAAATTGGTTACTGCTTACATATGTATATACATGTATACTTGGTTACATTTTAAATTCTAATTTTCAATATTATCTTGCTGAGCTATTATAGCTCACTCTTGCTACTTATCTATATACAGCTAGGTATGCCAATACTACGCAGAACGCCCCGCAAGAGGGTAAGGGAAAGGCGACCTACTGAGAGTTCGTTAGCATCAGTCCCCGAGGTAGACGACCAGCGCAAGGGGTTTAGTAGTTTTATGTATATTAAGTGTGTAAGTTTGAAAGATTGTAATAAATTTGGTTGTTGAAATGCTTCTTGTAGAAGCATCACTCAACAATGTACTGAAGTATGATTCTGGGTTGTAATAACTTGTTAAATTCTAAACTCTTATTATGGTGAATGTTGTTCTCTGAGCATATGACTGGTGTGTGCATGTGTATTACTGTGGGGTCAATTGTATAAGTATTTAAAAAAAAAAAAAAAAACCAAGAGAAATTGAATTTGAATGGAGGTTGGTTCATGATGGCCCAAATTCATGACCCCGGATTTGGGGCTGTCACAGTAGTAACCATGTCATTTCTAGACTAAAGTTCCACTTTTTAAGGGAGTTTTTGCAGCTAGGATATAGTGTGCTTCTGTTAGATGTCGATATAGTATATTGCAGAACCCATTTGTCATAATAATATGATAGCATATGGATATAATGATGTATTTGATGAACCTGGGTTGTGCTTTTGGGTGTATAGACCTCAATGATATTCACGGGTGATTTTTTTCATGCCACAATAAAGAATTCATGTTTCTTATCCTCAAAATTTTAATTGTTAAATTACTTTTTTTTACATATTTACTATTTCACTTTTCGGCTTAGGTAAATATTTATAATTTTTTTTGAAGGAAGGAAAGTATCGTACTTTTATAATTAGTATGATATGCATAAATTTTTTTAAGGAGTTTTATCAAAATAGAATATTTTTTTATATATTTACAATTTCTAATAAATTTTCTAATTATTTTTGTAAGTATTTAAAGATCATTTGATTGAGTAAAATACATAAATTATTCCACTACATAAGTATATTCCACTACATAAGTATATTGAGTATACTTTTTTTTGTGAAAGTATATTGAGTACTTTTGAATGAAAATTATACATTAAAATGACTATTTGGACCACATTTTATTTAAAATGTAATAAAAAAATTAAAGAAATTTATATATTTATTAGTTCTATAGAGAATGGTAGAAATTTTTTTTTGAATTGTTCTACCGCATAAAGTTCCATACTTTTAAATAAAAATATGATCGAATGCTTTTGAAAAATCATTTCCCAATTATTCAATTTTAACACATTTATCATGCTCGAATATTAATATTAATTTTTATATGACAACTGCATAATAGCGTTTTATAATAATATCAAATAACGTTGACATGTATAATTAGATAAATACGTATAGAGTGACAAGTTACAAATCATGAATATTATATTCTAATTAATACTACTTTCTTGATCTTACATCATTTGGAACTTAAATAAATAAATTATTTGTACACAATTTGTTTATTTATTAAAATTTTATAAATATTAAAGAAAAATAATAAAATATATATTTTTATTTATGTGTTGTGTATCATATATTTTTCTGACATATGCTCTTACATATTTAGATTATTATTATTTTTCATTTGAGCTATTCGAAAAAATATAATTTTGCTTTAATGATTAAGAAAAAAAAAATTCATAGAACAGTGCAAAGTGGCATTGTGTGGTAATATGAGTAACATTCTCTTTTTTTAACTTGGGTCACTAAAATATTAGTGACAAAAATCATATTTTATTATAATATTTTTGTATCTCAATAAGTTAATTATACAAAAAATATCTATATTTAAAAAATTTAAGACAATTAATGGAAAAAGAATGAGTAATGCATTTCATTGTTCTATAATTAATACAAAAAAATATTTGATTCTTTTTTTACATAACATTATTTCTTAATAATTTAAGTTCTTAATAAATTAATTTTTTTTTGATAATTTTACGTATGAAATGTTTTGTAATCTTAAATGAAATTGTGTATATTCTTTTATGATAATTAATTTGTAACGTATTTGTAAATTATAAAATATTTAAATTTGAAACTTTATTTTTAGAACTTTATTCTTTTTTTGATTGATTTTTATCTAATTTATTGTATTTAAATTGTGAGGCGTCGTCGTTAAGCGATGTCGAGAAATCTTTATTCAATTAGTTGATTTTATATAATTTTATTGTATTTAAAATGCGAGGCATCGCCGTTAGGCGATGCCGAGAAACCTTTTACTGAAATTTTTTATATGTTTTTTTTTGTTTTTAGAACTTTATTCTTTTTTTGATTGATTTTTATCTAATTTATTGTATTTAAATTGTGAGGCGTCGAGAAACCTTTTATTCAAACGGTTGATTTTTATATATTTTTATTATATTTAAAATGCGAGGCGTCGCCGTTAGACGATGCCGAGAAACATTAATTTTTTATATGTTATATTTTTAAATTGGAAGAGATCAATATTATGATTAATAAAAATAATATTTTCTTTTAAATATGATAATCCAAAAAGTTAATAAATTTTTTATAATTTTTAGAGCACGCGTAGCGCGGGCAAAATTCCCTAGTTATGTTAGTGTTAGGAATCAACCCTCTCGTAATTTCGGATTATAATTCTATGCGACTTATATATCTTGATGAGATATTTAAAGAAATAAATATTAAGGAGCGTACTAATTTTATTTGGAAAGTATTGTATGATGAGTATCATTCACATCGATGATATGTCTTTTTATCATTGTTCTAAAAGAAATTGTGTTATAACATATACAATATATTTATATGCTACAAAACATCTTTTTCTTAGTGCTCATATGATCTATACATTAATAAAATAATACATAAATTAAAATACTGATATTATAATATGTATGAACATAAAAGGTGCAATTATATTCAAAAATATTCTTAAATCGTAAAACTATACAGAATTTATAGCAATTGCTAGAGGATGACTCGTGCATCGCACGGGTTATTATGTGTTAGTTACAGAGGCATGCCTGTACACATCTAATAACAAGCCTAATTGTTTGTAATGCTTTGCATTACTTACATGACCTCTTAACTGAGGGAACCTCTAGTTGTAGAGTTTCTGTTTGTATTGTACTTGTAGTAGGCATCAAATCCTAGTTGTGTAATTGTACAAATAGAGTCTAGAATAATGCTTGAAAGAAGTTCCAAGGTTCATGCCTCAAGCAAGGAGTTAAAGACTGTCAAATAATCACAGTTGGGATTTGAAGAAATGAAGAATTTGCCTAAGTACCAATTCGAGAAGTATATTTGTCTATTCGAGAAGTCCAGCATTCGAGAAGTCACGGATTCGATATCTCAAGACACTATTCGATATCTCTGAATACACTGTTCGATATCTCATTCGATATCTCAGGGATTCGATATGTCTACTACTCTATTCGAGAACTCAAGAAGTCAACAAGTCAAGATGGTATTCGAGTTCTCAAAGAGTCAACAAGTCAAAGTTCCATTCGATATCTCAAGGACTCAGAAAGCTATTCGACAACTCGAGGATTCGATAAGTCAAATGTTCTATTCGACAACTCAAGGAATCCTGATGGAAAAGAGCTATTCGAGAAGTGGTTCGATATGTCATTATAACAGTATTCGAGAACTCAGAGTTATCGATCAAGTCAATTCTAGTTCTCGAATCACTTACTTAGTCACTTCTCGAATACATTCTTGGAGACAAAATACTGAAGAAATTGTACAAGTCAGAAACCTGCAACAAGCCAATGCACTTTATGGACCACAATCTGTAACGTGCTCTGGAAAGCCTACAAGAAAGCTTGGAGAGATATAGAAGAGACAAGGAGCTAAAGAAGTGGATCTAAACAGGCTTTGCAAAGTCAAATCTGTAACCGTTTGGACACTTACTCAAAAAGGATAGACAGACTAGAAAGTAATTTGTTTAACTACCTTATTTGCAGTAAGTAGGCTGTATCCATGTTCTATAAGGACACAGCCTCACTTCATAACTTAGTAACTTTTGTGAGTCAAGTTTTTCATACACTGTAAGCCATATCTCTCTGAGAAAAACGAAGCTGAGAATACTACCATTTGTATTCACAGATTGTAGCAACCTTTATCTAATAATACATTAGATTAAAGTGATATTGTGTCTTGTGTTGTTTATTTATCCGCACCTTCACTTCTACACACACAGGCACTTATCTGCTACATAGACTCAATCAAAGAAAAGTTCAAGAATCCATTCACCCCCCCTCTGTATTCTTTTACCGTATTCAATACTCAACAAGTGGTATCAGAGCGGGCTGTTTATTCAAAAACAGAGAAACGATCATGAGTTCGAATACACCAAAGACTACAGGAACGGTGAAGGTCCCTAAGTTTGATAAAGAAAACTTCAACCTCTGGAAGATAAAGATGATGTTGTTCATTAAAGCCTCTCATCCCTTGTATCCTGAGATTCTCAAGAATGGTCCTTTTGTTCCACAACAAGAGATACCAGAGAAGACTGTTGGAACCATAACTATCCCAAGAACTTATGAGGCCAAGGATCCATCAAAGTGGACAGAGTCAGAAAGGGAGAAGGTTGCTCTTGACAGCCACCTCATGTTGCTTATCATTGATTCCATGGACATGTCAGTGTTTGCAAACATTGCATCATGCACGTCTGCTAAAGAGATGTGGGATCACATTGAGGTGTTGTGTGAAGGGACTGATGAGGTTAAGGAAAACAGGAAACAGATACTGGTCACACAGTATGAAGCTTTTATGGCACAGCCCAAGGAAAGCATCACTGAAATGTTTGAAAGGTTTCACAAGCTAGTTACTGAGTTGCAGATGAATGGAAAGGTTTACAGCACCAAGGAGTTAAATATGAAATTTCTGTTGTCTTCACCAAATCATCTGGAGCAAAGAGTCATTTCTCTAAGAGAGAGAGATTTGAACAAAGTCACCTATGATGTGCTCTATGGAGTCCTAAAGACTCATGAACTTGAGTTGCTTCAGAAAAGGGCTATCCAAGCCAACCAAGGTAGGATGATAAACACATCATGTGCCTTGATTGTCAACAAATCCATTCTGGACCTAGAAGCATCTACAAGCCAACTAAGGATAGAGGAGGTGGCAGATGATGAAGAAACTGAAGCTGGGGTGAGTGAACCTGTTGAGGAAAAGGAGGAAGAAGAAGAAGAGTTTTACACTCTGGAAGAACTTGATGGGATGGAAAATACCTCATATGCCTTCATGGCCAGAAAATTTCCAAACATCAGATTTAAAAGAAATCAACCCTTCAAACCCAAAACTCAAAACCATTCAGCCAACAAGAATAAGGCACCTGTGAAACCAAACAGAAATAAGTTCAAAACCGGTTATGTGGATAGGTCATCTGTAAGGTGTTATAGATGCAATGACCTAGGGCATTTTGCCAGTGAATGCAAGAAGCCTAAAAAGAAGGATAGAGATTATCTTGAGCTAGAAGCTAAGTATGAGGCCCTTCTGAAAAAGCAGACACATGGTAAGGCCTACATAGCTGAAGGGAAGTGTTGGGATGATTCTGAGAGTGATGAAGAGGAACAAGAATTCTGCAACTATGCCTTGATGGCCAACTCCAAGGATGACTCATCTTCATCTGATTCTCAGGTACCATCTCTCACTACTATAGACATGTCTGTTTCTGAATACAAATGCATGATTGAACAATTATCTGTTGAAATGTTTAATATTCATACTAGTATGACTGCTGCTAATGAGGAGATTGCTAAACTGTCTACTAGAAATGAAATATTAACCAAAAAGGATGAGGAACTTGAGCTAACTACTATGCAAGTAGAAAACCTTAAGAAAGAAGTTGAATATTTGAAGAACAAGGTTTTATGTGCTAGTCAAGTAGAGAAGGCTCTTAGGGATGAATTAGCTGAGAATGAATTCAAACTAAAAACTTTCAAGAAATCATCTGGTTTAGTGCAATCCTACTGTGAGAAAATTGAAGCTAAACCCAAAGCAGCTATTGGACTTGACTATGATTCTCTCAAGCAAAGGAAAGGCTATGCTGTCATTGAAGAGGACACAGCTGTTCATGAGAAAGTGCCTCACATTTTGAGAAAAACTGAAAATCCAATTTTTAAGGAATCAACATTTGAAATTGATGAGGATGCCTTACTCATCAAGCAAATGTTGAATGATGAGGATGAGGCACAATCTAGTGAACAACAAGCATCCTCTAAGGGTGAGAGTGTCAAGTCAAAGACCAAGAAACCAGTAGTTGATAGGCCAAGACCTAAGAAGTTTGTTAAGTTTGTCTCAGCTGGGAAGAGTGAATCAGAAAAGGAAGTGACTAAGAAGAAACAGAACAGAAATGGCAAGTTAGGGATTAACAAGGATAACAACTATGCTTATATGCCTAATGCCCCTAGGAAAACTTGTCAGAACTGTTTCAATACCAATCATCTAACTCATGCATGCAAGAAACCTGTTGGTAGTGTGTCTAAACCTTTCTGTGATAAATTTGACTGTATGCCGTGCAATATGAATGTTATGACTAGTTGTTTTAATTTAAGAAGGTAGTTCATTGATGGTTGTATCAGTCACAATTCTCACACACACTACACAAGGTCAAAGTCTTCAAGTCCTCCTAAAGCTAGGAAGGTACCTTTGTCACCTAAGTCTGAAACCTCAGGTTCTAAGACTTCCAACAGTGACAAGAAGACTAACACTAAGAAAGTTGACAAGCATGTTGTTTATGATAAAACTGTCTCTAAGTCACATGGACCCAAACTTGTTTGGGTACCAAAGGAAAAGTAATACCTTTGTGGTTGCAGGGCAAAGAAAGTGAAAAGAAGGTCATGTGGATTTTGGACAGTGGATGCTCAAATCATATGACTGGTGATATGGCCCTGCTATCACAGTATGAGGAAAAGGCTGGCCCAATGGTTGCTTTTGGAGATGACAGCATGGGTAACACATTGGGATATGGCAAGCTGAAAGTTGGAAATGTCATCATTGAAGATGTAGCACTAGTCAAGGGGCTCAAGCATAATCTGTTAAGTGTTGGTCAGTTTACTGATAGAGGATTCAAAGTGAATTTTGACAAAGATGAATGTTTGATCACCCAAAAGAAGACTGGTGATTTTGCTCTATCTTGAGTAAGGAAGGGAAGCCTGTTTGTAGCCAATATGGACTCTGCAAACAAGGACAAAATTTGTTGCTTTTACTCAAAAGCATCAAATGAAGATTGTTGGCTGTGGCACAAGAAACTATCACACCTGAACTTCAAGGCCATTAA
Source organism: Kitagawia praeruptora (assembly GCA_037693485.1). Taxonomy (NCBI): domain Eukaryota; kingdom Viridiplantae; phylum Streptophyta; class Magnoliopsida; order Apiales; family Apiaceae; genus Kitagawia; species Kitagawia praeruptora. The sequence continues at coordinate 151,939,249 of CM075344.1, read as the reverse complement.
TTCTCTAGTCAAAAGAGAGTTAGTGAGAGGCATGCCCACACTTGAATTCTGCCAAGAAGGAGTGTGTGAGGCTTGTCAAAAAGGAAAAATGAAGAGATCAAGCCACAAGTCAAAGACAGTGACATCTGTAACCAAGCCACTACAACTCATCCATATGGATTTGTTTGGGCCTGTCAACATAATGTCACTTGGAAGAAAGAAGTATGCCCTGGTAATGGTTGATGATTTTTCAAGGTATACATGGGTGGAATTTCTGGCATCAAAAGATGAGGCTCCACAAGTAATTATTGAGCATATAAAGAAAGTTGACAAGGAAGCAAAGGCAAACGATGCAAGTGTGATTGCACTGAGGAGTGATAATGGAACAGAGTTCAGAAATGCCACACTTGAAGCATTCTGCAAAGAGAATGGCATTTCTCAGCAATTCTCAGCTCCAAGGACTCCACAACAAAATGGAGTTGTTGAGAGAAAGAATAGAACTCTAATTGAGGCTGCTAGAACAATGTTACTTGATGCAAAAATGCCTACATGTTTTTGGGCTGAGGCTGTGAGCACTGCATGCTATATTCAGAACAGGACCCTCATCAACAAAAACACTGGAAAGACACCTTACAACTTGATGACTGGAAAGAAGCCTACACTAAAGTATGTTCATACTTTTGGAAGCAAATGCTTTGTACTCAAGGATAATTCTGAATATGTTGGAAAGTTTGATGCAAAAGCATTTGAAGGAATTTTTCTTGGCTATTCTATGGAAAGAATTGCATACAAGGTTTATGTCATCAGTCAAAAGAAAGTTATGGAAAGCACAGATGTAACATTTGATGACAGCAAACTACCTGGACTAGAAGAAGCCAATGATGAAGACATAGATCCATTGAAGTTTGATAATCTAGATGATTCTGATGAAGAGACTGAAACTGGAGTTGAAACTCAAGTTCAACATTCTCAAGTGAATAATGATACAAGAGAAGAATTTGTGCCAACCAATAGTGGAGAAACAAGCATCCAAGACACACCTGTGAGTAATGGCAACTTCACAGGGGGAGGAAATGAGGATGACCATGATGTGGATGATGAAGCAACATCAAGAATGAGAAATCAGGCTGAACACTCGAGGAAATGGGATAGATCACACACTGCAGAGCAAATCATTGGAGATCCTAATGCAGGAGTAAGGACTAGGAGAGCAACTCAAAATGAGTGCCTCTATGGATGTTTTCTATCACAAGTTGAGCCTAAGAAACTTGATGATGCATTGTTGGATCCAGATTGGATTATTGCCATGCAAGAGGAGCTGAATCAATTTGAAAGGAACAAAGTATGGGAACTTGTGCATGCACCAAAGAACAGAACCATTGTTGGAACAAAATGGGTTCTGAAGAATAAGATGGATGAAGATGGTGTAATAATAAGAAACAAAGCAAGGCTGGTTGCAAAAGGATACTCTCAACAGGAAGGCATTGATTATGATGAGACATTTGCCCCTGTTGCTAGATTGGAAGCCATTAGAATATTCTTGGCATTTGCTGCTCATTCAAACTTTAAAGTTTATCAAATGGATGTCAAGAGTGCATTTCTAAATGGAGAGTTGGAAGAAGAGGTTTATGTGCAACAACTACCTGGCTTTGAGGATCCACATTTCCCAGAATTTGTCTACAGATTGCTTAAGGCATTGTATGGACTTAAGCAAGCTCCAAGAGCATGGTATGATACTTTATCACAATTCCTTCTTGAAAATCAATTCACTCGAGGCACATTGGACAAGACACTGTTTTACAAGAAGCATGGTGATGATATGATCCTAGTTCAAATCTATGTGGATGATATCATTTTTGGTTCTACAAATGAGAAACTGTGTGAGAAATTCTCTAAACTCATGCAGAGCAGATATGAGATGAGTATGATGGGAGAGTTGACATTCTTTCTAGGGTTGCAAGTCAGTCAGAGGAAGGATGGTATCTTTATCAGTCAAACCAAGTACATCAAGGATTTATTGAAGAAGTTTGACTTGGAAGATTGTTCACCTGCCAAGACACCCATGGCCACTGCCACTAAATTGGATGAAGATGCTAAAGGCAAGAGAGTAGATATCTCAGTCTACAGAGGCATGGTTGGTTCTCTACTCTACCTCACTGCAAGTAGGCCAGACATCATGTTTGCTACATGCTTGTGTGCAAGGTTTCAATCAAATCCAAAGGAATCACATTTGATTGCAATAAAAAGGATCTTTAGATATCTGAAGGGCACTCCTAACTTGGGATTATGGTATCCTAAGGACACAGGGTTCAATCTGGTTGGTTATTCTGATGCTGACTATGCTGGATGCAGAGTGGATAGGAAAAGCACCTCAGGAAGCTGCCAGTTTCTTGGACAAAGGTTAGTTTCTTGGTATAGCAAGAAGCAACAATCTGTGTCAACTTCTACAGCTGAGGCTGAATACATAGCTGCTGGAAGTTGCTGTGCTCAAGTGCTTTGGATTAGAAATCAACTTAGAGATTATGGACTTGTGTTGGAAAGAATTCCAATCATGTGTGACAACACAAGTGCAATCTCTATAGTTGCCAATCCTGTCAATCATTCTAGAACAAAGCACATTGACATCAGATATCATTTCATAAGAGAACATGCAACTAATGGAACCATTGAGTTGCATTATGTCTCTACAGATAAACAACTAGCTGATATATTCACTAAGCCATTAGATGAAGCCACCTTCACAAGGTTGGTAAGTGAGATTGGAATGCTGAATTCTTCAGATTCTGGCTAAGTGAATACATCATCTAGATTGTTGCAGCAGTAACACTTACTTTATCTAAATTCTCAATATTTTTGGAGTAAGTGTTGGCTGAAATATGATTTATAAATATTTCAAATCTGTTGTATATGTTAAAAATCATATTCCTATTAACTTAAGATTTCTATGAAATTTTGAGAAAATCACTATTTAATTTGCTAGGATATTTTTCAATGAATATGTCTGGTAAATTTTAAAAGATAGTGAAAATCAAATTTTTATGAGTGATGGGTATAGTTCGATAAGTCAGACTTCTCGAATGATTCACTATTCGACATCTCTAATAAGTCTCATTAGAGTACTCTTGAGTTCTCGAATAGAGTCTTTCTGAGATATCGAATAGAGGAATTCTTGACTTCTCGAATATAGCAACTGAGTTCTCGAATGACTGAGTTCTCGAACACTATATTTGAGTTCTCGAATCATTTGAAAAGGCTGAATTCTGGCTGAATTTTAACCGATTTTGGACTTTTGTCTAAAAGTTTAATTCACTCATAAAAACACATATTATTTAATTTAGAATTATTTCTAAGTTAGATAACTGCCAGCTGTGAGTTTCTATCTGCTTGAGTTATCGATTAAGCCATTCTTGACTTCTCGAATAGTTGTTTTCTACTTCTCGAATGCCTGACTTGTCGATACAAAACTTTCTGCTAATCGACAATTCAAGTACTTCATACTTATACAATTTCACATCTATTCGATTCATTTCATTCGATTTCTCAAGCATCTACACTCTCTAAACCCCTGAAACCCTAGCTACGAAAAGCCAAATTTCTTCTTCAACCTTCAATTTCTTTCCTCTCTTCTACACAAATGGCAACAGTAAAGTTTAACACCAACTTCATCGCTCTCACTAGTGATGTTGAAGCACCCAATGCCAATTTCAAGTGCTTTGTGAAATGGATGGCTGAGTCGTATATCAAGGATGCACTCTCTGCCAACCCAACTCTATATCTAGATATTCTGGAACAATTCTGGAGTACTGCTATTGTGGAGGTTGTAGCCCTGGAAAACGCAATCACTTCATATGTCATCTACTGCAAGGTTCAAGATAAGGAAATCACTATCACTACTGCAGACATGAACCAAGCACTAGGCCTACAACAAGAGTCATTTGACAGAATGGCCACTAATGCAGAGTTGGAGGAATTCTTTGAGTTCATAAACTACTCAGATGGGATTAACCTTGGAAAGCTAAACAGAAAAAATCTGAGAAAGGAGTGGAGCTATGTGTTTCAACTCTTCTCCAAGTCTTCACTGCCAGGAAATCAAGCTTTGATCAAATCAGTGCACCAGTGCAGCAAATTGGATATGCTTTGGCCTATGGGAAGAAGATTGATGTTGGCCAAATCATACTCCAAGAATTATATGGGAGACTTGGTAAGAACACAACCAAGAGAGGTACTGATATTTTCTTCCCTCGCTTTATTCAATCTATACTTAATTATAAAAATGCTTCATTGATTGAATTGCCTGGGATTGATAAAAATAAAATAGGCTATCCTAAGTCCATGACCAAACTCATTTTTGGTAATTTGGAGACTAGGAATGATGTGGATGTAAGACTGAACATAACTCCCCACATGGAGAGTTTGTTTAGGACTTATCCCCACAACATGCCAATATTTGATGCAAAATCTAAGTTAGCACAGCCCAAGCAAGTAGAACAAAATGCTAACCCAGGGCCTGCTAACCAACCCTCTCAACCAAACACTCTACCACATACTGAGCCAACTGCATCATCCTCTCAAAAGGGTGATGTTAGTAAAAAGAAGAGAAAGGAAGTAATGTCTGCACCATTGAATATCTTGTCTGAAGCAGCATTAGCTGTTGAATTAGGTCTAGGAAGTGAGGAACCTGAGTTACCCTTACACAGGACAAAGAAGAAGAAAATTAAGACCACCTCTTCAGTCACACAAATGGCTGAAGTTGTAAAATCAGGGGCACACAGCTCACTAGGTGTATCCTCTCAACAGGGTGCACCTATAGAATCAAGCATCCTCCCCAATGCACCTTCTTGTATAGAGTCAGCACATGGGAGTGATAAGGCTGGCACAACACTGAGTGGAGAGCACATCACATTTGAAACTCCCTCTATCTCTCAGGGGGAGTTGCCAAAATCTACTCTTAAACACACTTCTTTTCCAGAATCTAACTCTGAAATTTCTTTGGAACCTGCAACTCAGGCAACTGAGATGCAAGGTATTGATCATCAAGAATTCTTTTCTCTTGATGAGCCAATAATTTCAAGTGACTTAGTGCATGACACTTTGTTCACCACTCAGAACCCACATTTAGATGGTGAGGGAATGCATGCTAAGGCATCTCCTAATGACACCATCACAAACACAGAGGTTCCACTAGTTTTTACTAGAGACTCTGTGCCTGTGTCAACTGCTGGTGTAATTCATCCCACTTCTGTGGTGACACCAGTAGTAGAGTCAATCCATCCAGTTACAGAAGTTGCATCTGTAACTGAGGAGTCTAGCTTGCCTAGCTCTAGCTCTGACTTCATGTCAAAATGGCTGAAGCCTGTGCAACATGACAGTGCTTCAGGATCAGGGTCTGTTCCACAACAATTGACGGTTGAAGCACTTCAAAGCTTAATTGTGGATCAGATTCCTGAGTTCACAAAGATTGCTCAGAACCTTCTCACTGCAGACATGCCTAATCCAGACTATGAGGCTATTCTGTTATGCCATAGGGATGATGTGGAAGTGCAGAAGTCAAAGATCATTGATGATGCTGAGAGAGATGGCAACATAGATGCCTGGTTGCAAGGAAAATATGATATTACTCTCGATGAAGCACTTCAGTATCTCAGGGAGGAATACATCACTTCACTGGGCTCCAATGCAAAATCCCTATCACCTGGTGAAGTGTATGAAGCTGTAAATGATTCATAAAAGGGTTTCCTCAAGGCTGCACACTATCTTGGCAAGGGAGTCAAAACTGAAGTTAACAGGGTGTGTGACAAGACAGCCACTTCAGTAGCAGAAGTCAAGAGGGCCTTTGATGCTAAATTTCCTCAACTGGACAGTGTGTTCAAGGACATCAAACACTGCAACTCTACCTGCACCCAGATGGATAATGGGCTAGCTCTGCTAAAGGATACTGTCACAGGTCTGGGGCATCAATTTCAAAATCTATCTGACCAGACTACAGATGCCAATGCCATGCTGAGGACAATGTTCAAGAATCTTTATGGAGATAGGCTGGTGACTGATGTCCCTGTGCATGAACTGTCTAAATATGAAGTGAAGAGGCTGCAGGATCAATCTTTATCTGGTTTCAAGGCCAATGAGTTATTCACTAAGGTGAACACTCTTGAACAGGAGGTAGCTACTCTTACCAAGTCCAATGCTCATCTTACAGAAAAGGTTGCACTGCTAAATGATCAGTTGGACACTCAAACATCCACCACAGCTGATGTCCTTCTGCATCAACAATCCATGTTAGCTGCAATGATGAAGCATATGGGTCTCCCTCTACCTGATGAATCTTCAATCCCAAAGGACATTTCTACAGCCTCTGTGCCTGACAACAAGCCTAAGGGGGAGAAGAAGGCAAGGAACTCAAATACAAAGGGGGAGAAAGGCATAATAATAAAAGAGGTTGGTCAACAAAGGGCTTCAAAGTCTCTACCAAATGTGCCTGGCAAAGGAAAATCCAAAGTGGATGAGCCTCCATCTACCTTGCCAGTTGTCACTCTACCAACTGTGCACATCACTACTCCTGGAGGACAAAAGCAATCCATAACTACCACAGTGGTTGCAGGGAGTATACCATCTGACAAACCTCCAACCTCTATATCTGAGAGTGCCAAGCCTGTAGAAGTCAAAGTTGTTACTGAGGCCAAGCTGCAAGAAGTTGCCAACTCAGATATTTATCATGATAAAGCCTTCTTGGAGTTTCTGAAAGCCATAAAGGAACAGGTTGGTGACACTCAGTTTTATCTGAGGGAGGTGAAGAAGCAGATTGACTACATCACTGTCATCCCCAAGAAAGTCAACAATCTATGGGTCAAGGAGATAGTGATGGTTTCCAAATTAAAGATATGGCATCTAACATACCAGACTCTACAAGACCTAAAACACTCAGAGATAGATGCCATACTTGAGCTCATTGAGAAGAGGAATGAGAACAGCAAAAGTCTGTTTGATGATTTGAGGAATGGCCAACCTTCAAGGCTACCAGAAGTGATCAAGAAGCCATGGACAATCATTTATCAGTCTGGCACCAGAATTGAAGATATCAAGCAATTGGTCATTCCCCATGATCTCACCACTAGAAATCACAGACTGATCATTGCTATCATTGATCAATTACAGAAGAAGGTTGGAGCCAGAAATGCTGAAGAAACTGAGGCACTGCACATCCTCAGAACCTATATTGCAACTGGTGAAATTCCAGAGATGGCTCAACCTAGGAGAAATAAGGATGATGATTCTGAAGACAAAGGTGATGGGAGGAGAAGACATCACAGGAGAGATAAGGGTGATGAAGACAAGAAGAAAAAGGGAGACAAGGATAAAAAAGGATGATGATGACCAAGGTAAAACATATGAGAGAAAGAGTGGAAGACAGCAAGCCTTAGGCACTGCTAGCAGTAACCTCACCACAACACAAGACTCTAAGTCTAGGGTGAATACTGTTAGTAGTGACCTAGCAAAATCTACATCTATGGCTTCTGCAACTGTCTTACCACCTCAAGAAGAGAAGAAGATTCAAGTCAAGAAACCATGTGTATGTTTCAGAAAGCAATCTGCTAATGGAATACTACTATGGTCTACCAACCAAGGTCAAAGATTTCTGCCAAGCAATCATGTCAAGAGGATGAAATTTAAACATGCTGCAAGAAGAGTGAAGCTATCCAAATCTAGAGCCCTAACAATCATTCCAGGATTGAAACTCCAGCCACTTGATGAAGACTTTGATGAAGAGCAACTGCAATTTCTAAGAGCTCAAAAGATATGCTATGCTGCAATTGTGGATGACCACCTTGAAATCAAGTACACTGATGGGAAAGAAATGAAATTCAAACAAGGGGGTTGTCAACATTGGGGTAAATTGTATGAGATAGAAAGAATCATTGCATTGCTGGATTCTAAAGACAAGGTGGAGAAAGTATGGAAGCTGGAATTGATTGACTTTGTGAAAATGAAGAAAGATTATGCTGAGAAGATAAGAAAGGGCTGCTATGAGAAATGGTTAGAAAGGGAGAAAGAAATTGATAGACTGGAGATTGAAGCAGAAAAGCTAAGGGCAAAGGGATTGTGTAGAGTTCAGTTTGATCCCTATGTGGTGAAGTATAGGAGAAGAAATGGAGACAATGTCAATATAAGAATGAACCTACTCAGTCACTATCCTGCCAACATTCTGAAGCCAGTGCTTGAAGATTTCAAAAACTCTATTATGATTGAAGAATTGGATGCTATGACAGAAATCATGAGAGCAGTAGATGAGATTGCAAGAAAGGAGAAAGAAAGGAAACAGAAAGCATATGATGATCTACAAGCCAAAGCAATGGAGATGCAATCAAAAGAAAATGGCTAGTACCTCATCATACTGTAAGAGTATTTATCTTGTAATTTCATTTATGTGTTCAATCAAAATACATACCTGTACTTTTAAAGTTTTATCTTTAATGTATGTTAGGCTTGTTATCAGACATGAAATTGTGACTAAGGGTCTCACTCACAATTTGGGGGAGATTGTTAGTTACAGAGGCATGCCTGTACACATCTAATAACAAGCCTAATTGTTTGTAATGCTTTGCATTACTTACATGACCTCTTAACTGAGGGAACCTCTAGTTGTAGAGTTTCTGTTTGTATTGTACTTGTAGTAGGCATCAAATCCTAGTTGTGTAATTGTACAAATAGAGTCTAGAATAATGCTTGAAAGAAGTTCCAAGGTTCATGCCTCAAGCAAGGAGTTAAAGACTGTCAAATAATCACAGTTGGGATTTGAAGAAATGAAGAATTTGCCTAAGTACCAATTCGAGAAGTATATTTGTCTATTCGAGAAGTCCAGCATTCGATATCTCAAGACACTATTCGATATCTCTGAATACACTGTTCGATATCTCATTCGATATCTCAGGGATTCGATATGTCTACTACTCTATTCGAGAACTCAAGAAGTCAACAAGTCAAGATGGTATTCGAGTTCTCAAAGAGTCAACAAGTCAAAGTTCCATTCGATATCTCAAGGACTCAGAAAGCTATTCGACAACTCGAGGATTCGATAAGTCAAATGTTCTATTCGACAACTCAAGGAATCCTGATGGAAAAGAGCTATTCGAGAAGTGGTTCGATATGTCATTATAACAGTATTCGAGAACTCAGAGTTATCGATCAAGTCAATTCTAGTTCTCGAATCACTTACTTAGTCACTTCTCGAATACATTCTTGGAGACAAAATACTGAAGAAATTGTACAAGTCAGAAACCTGCAACAAGCCAATGCACTTTATGGACCACAATCTGTAACGTGCTCTGGAAAGCCTACAAGGAAGCTTGGAGAGATATAGAAGAGACAAGGAGCTAAAGAAGTGGATCTAAACAGGCTTTGCAAAGTCAAATCTGTAACCGTTTGGACACTTACTCAAAAAGGATAGACAGACTAGAAAGTAATTTGTTTAGCTACCTTATTTGCAGTAAGTAGGCTGTATCCATGTTCTATAAGGACACAGTCTCACTTCATAACTTAGTAACTTTTGTGAGTCAAGTTTTTCATACACTGTAAGCCATATCTCTCTGAGAAAAACGAAGCTGAGAATACTACCATTTGTATTCACAGATTGTAGCAACCTTTATCTAATAATACATTAGATTAAAGTGATATTGTGTCTTGTGTTGTTTATTTATCCGCACCTTCACTTCTACACACACAGGCACTTATCTGCTACATAGACTCAATCAAAGAAAAGTTCAAGAATCCATTCACCCCCCTCTGTATTCTTTTACCGTATTCAATACTCAACATTATGCTAGTTAATAAATTAAAACGTTGGCATTTCAGGAAATGGATATTGGCAAATTTAAATCTCCGATATCATAAACAAAATGAGTAGATGTATGGATGGTTTATTGTATTCTTGAAAATATTAAAAATAACCGCAAAATTAATATATATGTGTGTACATATAAATTTAAGAGATTAGGGAGCCTGAGATATATCTCAGGCAAGTTCCCTGAGATTCTTTTATTTTATATGTAAAAATGGAGTGGGTATTTTATTAAATTCAGACTTTTTTTAATTAACCCTGCGGGCCCAGTAAAAACTAAATTATTTTGTTTCTATCTCACTAAAAGTTCCCTGAGATATATCTCATGGTCCTTTTTCTCTAAATTTAATTACAAAATAGTTAATGATCACAAAAATTATTAGTCGATTTCTGAATCATACAATTGAATATGCGGTGGATCATGAGAAATATTTATATGATATAGAATGAAGAGGCTCAGTCTTGTTATAGAAAGAAGCACATTGGCTCCTTGGGCTACTGTAATAATTGTAATTAACTTCTTCGAATCCGGTCAATTTTCCAGTCCTAAAACATTTGGGACTAACTAGAGTATGTGCTCTATCTGGCTCTGTTCTAAAAAGCGGACGTCTAGGTAGCCTGGCTCTGTTCTAAAAAGCGGCCGCCTAGGTGGCTGTCTAGGCGGTTTTGAAGGCCTAACCGCTTCGATTAGTATAAAATCGGGGAAATAGGCGTTTTTTAGGGGATTAAGTGGATTTAGGCGGGATTAAGCGGGTTTAGGCGTGATTAAGGCGGGGATTAAGCGGGTTTGACCAAATTTTGACCCTTTAATTATTATTTTTTAATTTTTTCTTTACATATTTTTCAAATTTCATATTATAAATTAATATATATAATAAACATATATAATTAAAATAATTAAAATAAATATGTATATATTCACAATCCGCTTAATGACCCGATTAAAATTCCGCCTAGGCGTCCGCTTAACCGCTTAAGCGCTAAAAGGTCCTCCCACTGCTTAGAACCGCTTACCGCTTTTTAGAACATTGCTATCTGGTACCTTAAGCTGAAAAAATAGGAAAGAATGTGCTAAGAACCCAATTTTTGGGTACCCATTTACCAAAATGTCCAAATTTAAAAATAGTGCCCAAATTACCCAGTGAATACGCATTATGGAGCGGCGCATCTGCTTCACTGTACAACTCCATCTGCTTCATTCTCAATGATAAGTGCATATTTTTGCATATTTTTATTACCTATTTATTGCTTGAACTCGTATTTTAATAATTTATTTTGTTGCATTTCAGGAAATTCGTGAATAAATAAAGAAATGGCAAAATAGAGAAATAAAGTGCAAGGAAAGGAAAAAGAGGAAGAAAAAGGACCAAAAAGAAAAAAAGGAAAAAGAATTAGGAGTTTGGTGGAAAGGGAATCTTGGAGGACACATGGAAGGTGGAGATCATCCCAACACACTAAAGAAGTGTATGGCCAAGATCAACTCTACCAAAGCTTAATGGGGAAGGAATCTTTTAATGGCTAGGATTACACCACCACACACACCAAATGTAGGGTCAAGATTAACCCACACCCCCTAAACCCTAATTCCCATCCTATAAATACCCCCTCATTTCCCTTGTAAAAAACATGTAATGTAGGTAATGTAGTGTAGATCTTAGGAGTAGTGTAGGGTAGTTTAGGGTAGATTTAATTTCTTGTATTTTCTTTAGTTTCAAATTTTGTAAACACTCCCTTTTATTTTAATGCAATTTTATTTCCTTTAAATTCTTGTCTTGCTCTTTCGTTTTCGTTGCCTTGTTTCGTTATTTTCGTAAATCCGTTTAGTGGACAAAGTAGCGAAATGCTAACCACTTGGGGTTGAAAATAACGATTTTTAATTTCGTGCACTTAGTTAATAATCGTATTTGTGCCCCTTTAAATCTCAATTTTATTGTGGGCTTAATAATTTTTAATTATAGATCTACCTTTTTTATATTTTATGTGTTAGTGTAAAAAAATAAAAAAAAAACCACAAAAATATTAGTTTTAAATTTTAAGTACGTTTTATTCGAACCCCTCCCCTGTTTTCTTCTCTTCAAACCCAGCATTTTTACTCTGTTCTTATTTTCTTTGATTAAAAACACTTACTCCTCTTTTGATTCGAACCTGCGTTTTTTTTTCTCACAGCCCAGCATCCTAGTCCTCTTTTCTTCTTCTTCGAACTACCCCTCTCCTTACTCCATCTCCCATTCTCCTTCTCCTTCGTTTTAAATTTTTTCCCGAGTCCTATGCACACACCTACACACACCTAAAAACCCCTCTTCTCCTTACCCTTTAGTTTTAAAATTGAGTTTCGTTTTCGTTTGATTTTTAGAATTAGTTTGTAATGACTGAGTCCGTTGTAGTGCTGAGTTTCGTTCACCGAGTTCTGAGTTCGTTGGCTTTGTAGAGTTTAGAATTGTTTTTCGTTTCTGGGTTCTTCGAGTTATTTTCCGTTGTTTTAGTTTATACCTGAAGTTCGAATTTTTTGTTTCAGTGTTGTTCGGTGTTTGCTGGTTCTGAATTTCTGCTTGTTCTTGAGTTGCTGTGTTTACGAGTTCTGTGAAACGCTGAGTCATTTACGCGGTTATCTTGTCTGTTTCGATTTCTAGCTGCGGGTATATGGTTTTAGTGTAGTCAGTATTGAGTCGTTTAGTAATGTTACTTAGTGGGAATCTTATTACCTGTTCTGTTTGGTTTCGATGAGTTCGTAAATTGGGCTGTTGTTTGTTGAGATTTCGATTTAGAACCGAGTTTGGATCATTGATTCGTTTTATTCTGTGTTTTGTCGCTGCATTTGCCCAGTTGATGTGTTTTAAATCGTTGGTTCGGAGTTTGCATTTACAGTTCCGATTTATCTTCTAAGTGGTTACTAAGTTGTTTGCATTTTCGCTAAGACTGTTTTTCCGAGCTGTGGTGTCACTGAGTAATTTTGCTGCAAGTTCTGAGTTGATTCTGTACTGCGTCTTATGTAGTTCAAATTGCTGAGTTCGAGGGGTATATTTGCCGAGTCTTCCCAGTTCCCCTCTCCTGTTTTAGAGTCGTTTGGTAAATTTAGAGTCGTTTATTTTTAGTTGTAGTTGATAGGGGTGAGCAAAAAACCGAAATGAAACCGAAATCGAACCGAAACCGGCAAAAACCGAACCGAAAAAACCGAAACCAAACCGACGGTTGCGGTTTTTGATTTTTAAAAACCGAAACTTTCGGTTCCGGTTCCGGTTATAGGTTAAAACCGAACCAAACCGAACCGATTATATATATATATATATATATAATTTATATAAAATTTTAATTTATATAATGACTAACTTAAAGTATAATTGACACAAGCATCTCTGTGTCTGTGTTCATAGAAATGGGCAAGTATGAGGCATAAAAATGATACATTCATTAAGAGTCTAAAATGGAAAAGTGTAATTAAATTGCATACACAATTTCTACCAGTGGTACAAATATATGATATAAATGGCAAAGTAATATTGTCTAATAATGAGATTAAAACTAGGAACTTAATCTGACTGTACATAGTAGTATCATCTTAGGCTTTTAGCAATTTGTTTTACTAGCCCGAGGCATTAAAGTCACCTGATCCATATGCAATCTATTTGTCTTTAATTCACAATAATTTAAAAACTGAAGATTATTTCATACTACCTCGGTCCCTCTCATTTTATATAAATAAATATGTCATTTCTTTATATAAAGCAAAACTATATTTTTGAAGTTGTGTTGTAAACTAATATATTGTTCTCATTTTTATTTTCATCCGGTTTTAAAATCGAAACCGAACCGTTACAAACCGAACCGGGATTTTGAAACCGAAACCGAACCGGTGGTTGCGGTTTTCGATTTTAAAAACCGGGGATATATGGTTCCGGTTCCGGTTTTACCCTAAAACCGGACCGAACCGGCCCATGCTCTACCCTAGTAGTTGATTCGTGTAATTTGCTTCTTGGTTGGTTAAATTTATGGAGATGCCATGTCAATTTTTCCAAAATTTTAAGTTTAATTTTAAATAATTTAGAATAATTTAATTTAATTAGTTAGGGTTAAAATTTTCATTTAAGAATTAATTAGATTAATTAAGTTTAAAATCCATTTTTCCAAAACTTCCCAAATTATTCTAGTTCGATTTAAATTAAAAATTAAGTTCTTGCGAAAATATTAGTCCATGAGGAACGAATCTAAAATTACTAAAACGAGATTGTGCGTTTGCAATCAAAATCTTAATTATTTTTAGCACAACACTCAACTCGTCTCCGTCGACTCTCTCCCCAAAATTCATTTTGGGGATTTTAAATCTAGGGTTGAATATGTTTCAAAACTGGCATGGTTGTGTAGATCGTTGAAAGACAATTCTATTAATGTATAATTCGTGAACGGAGGATGCATGGAGAGCTCGAACGAAGCTAATCGGAAAAAATAAACAAATCGGAAAAAAACGAACTAATCTCCCGAACGTTGCAAATTCGGCGAAACAAAATGGATTAAAATTGGTGTAGTCATGTAGATCGTCGAAGGGCGATTCAATTGATGTATAAGACATTATGGTAAAGTGTCTGGAACAGAGGGTGGCCGGATTTTAAATTTTCCGGCGAAAATCGCCTAAAATCGCCATTGTTGAGAGAGCTAACAGAGCTCGTGTAAAATCGAGACAAAGTGACAAATGACGTCATCGTGCATGTCGCAAATGCGTAACAGCGGATGCGCCGTACAGACATGCGCATATCTCAGAGAAATACGCTTATGTCAAAGGCGTAATACACCATTCACCCATCTTCCATGAGCGTATCCCACCATTCACTCCTCTTCCATGGACGTATCCGAGGATATTCCCCTGTCATATATGGGCGTATCCCGTGGGCATTTTGAGCGGTACTTCCCGAATCTGAGCATTTTGGTGAAAAAAAGTTAAAATTTGGGTGAAAAAAAGTTAAAATTTGGGTGAAAAAAAGTTAAAATTTGGGTATATAGGGCACTCACCCGAAAAATAGTTTGTATATTTAGTATTTTTTTAATTTTTATATCAAAAAAAATTAATTTAGCATATCAATTTATTTTCACGCATACTTCTGTTTCTGCATACTTCCATTCCGCAAACAATTTATTATTCAGAATTTTATAGTTTCTCACTAAGAAAAAAGGAAAAATAAAATGTTCATGTATTACTGACACCAGTGTGGACAATAAATTGGAAAATATCTGAAACCTTCCAAGATTTGCATGCAGGATAAACTTTGATTTGGTGGGTTGTTACAGTTTCAACATATGTTACCTTTTGTTTTCTTCCAATGAAACAGAACTGCAGCTTGTCCTGTTGCTAGGAGTTCTGGTGTAGCCAGTCTCTTTCTTGTTTGTTAATATCACCCATTTTTGTTCATGAGAAACCACCTCTTCACTTTTATTTATTTTATCTACATCAGTAGTGTTGTATTCGATTTTTCGCATTTGTAGATAGCTACATGAACCAAATTACTGTTACATCTATCGGCAGTTATAGATTCAAGTTATTTACAGACAAGAGGTCGTTATATCCAATACAGTTGCAAATTTGATCAAGAAGTCCATGGAGCTGGAGTACAAAGTAATGCACCTAGTCACATTCTTTTTTCAGAATAATTATTAAGGCAACTATAACAAGTTTAATACAAGTAATTAAGGAACAATGTTGCAGTACTGAGATTATGTTTATCTTAAGGACGGACATCCCATAAGGCTAGACACAGAAGAGTCTGCCAAATGATGCCACAGAAGAGACTGCATGCCAAATGATGCATGCCACATGAGTCGTGCAAATTAAATATTAACAAGCTTATTTATATTCACAATGTGATTAAACTTCTACATGCTCGCCTGATTATACTAATTTTGTTGATTCATTTGGCAACATGTGTATTTATATATCCAACTTTTCTGTAATTTACTCAAGATATCAACTTATGCTAGCCGGCAGAGGTCGGCAAATTTACAAATGCATTATCTAAATAATATTAATCTGGTTTAAAAAGAGAAACTTGATCCTTAGATTTTCTTGTATGAGGGTTGAAGCCCAGAGGAAACATTATGGGGTCTTCGCTGAGTTGTTGCAGTGATGAGAAAGTCGAAGAAGGGTAACTGAATTTATTTACCCTCGAATCAGCTTGCTTGTTGTATACTGTGCATGAATTATCTCAATTATGGGAAAATTTGTGCAATTTTTGTTGTAAAGTATAACAATGTACTTCATTTTTGTAGCGGAGTATCATTTCTGTGTTTTGCATTTATGTAGGATTTCATCACCAATCGATGGTCCATGGAGAATTTTTAGCTACAAAGAATTGAATGTGGCAACAAATGGCTTTAGTGAGGAGCACAAACTTGGAGAGGGAGGATTCGGAAGCGTTTACTGGGGCAAAACCTCCGATGGACTTCAGGTAACTATGTAAAAATGGTATCAACTAGTCCACTTAAAATAGTTTCCCATTGGTGGTGATGCATCAGTGCTTCCTGTTACCAAGAGAAAAGGGGTGTTGCTTTGACATTGTTTTTGTCTAGCAATTGTTACATCACAACATACAAGTATGATGAGTTTTAGTTTCTTACTCTTATTTATTTCTCTTTTACTATCTGATTATGTGTAGATAGCTGTAAAGAAATTGAAATCTATGAATTCAAAAGCAGAGATGGAATTTGCTGTGGAGGTTGAAGTTTTAGGAAGGGTACGACACAAGAATTTATTAGGGCTTAGGGGTTACTGCGCTGATGCTGATCAACGCCTAATTGTGTATGACTACATGCCCAATCTCAGTTTGCTATCTCATCTACACGGCCAATTTGCAACTGATGTTCAATTAGATTGGAAGAAAAGAATGAAGATTGCTATTGGTTCGGCTGAAGGTTTGGTGTAAGTTTTTATTCTTTATTAGTTGTAGCGATTTACATATGTTCAATGACACCAAGAAATATATACAATTCCAAACTTTTAATATTTTGTGCACTCATTGGTAGGTATTTGCACCATGAAGTATCACCCCACATTATCCACAGAGATGTAAAGGCTAGTAATGTATTACTCGATTCAAATTTTGAGCCACTAGTCGCTGATTTTGGTTTTGCTAAGCTTATTCCAGATGGTGTTAGCCACATGACCACTCGAGTCAAGGGTACATTGGGATACCTTGCACCAGAATATGCTATGTGGGGAAAGGTTTCTGAGAGTTGTGATGTGTATAGTTTTGGGATTCTGTTACTAGAGATCTTCACTGGAAGAAAGCCAATTGAGAAGCTCCCTGGTGGTGTTAAAAGGACAATCACTGAATGGGTAGAGCCATTGATCACAAAAGGAAAATTTAAAGATATTGTTGATCCAAAACTTCGAGGAAATTTCGATGAAAACCAGCTAAAACAATGCATCCATGCTGCAGCCTTGTGTGTACAGAGTGAGCCAGAGAACAGGCCTACAATGAAGGAAGTGGCTGAGTTGCTCAAAGGATATCAAGGTAAAGGAGGTGGAATGGCTACAACAAAGATGAGGCTTAACAGTGTCAAGTATAAGGAAGAACTAATGGCACTTGATGATCAAACTAGTGATGAGGATGGTGGTGGATATGATGAGAGCCGTAGTGCTTATGGAGTATTTGGCGCCATGGAGGTGCAGAGGATGCAGGATCCATATAGGCGTATTTATGGAGACCGAAGATCATAAGTTGGCTTAGGGTTTGAAAATGAGAGGCCGGAAGTAACACATGTTAATCCATGCATGAAAATCATGAGTATACTGCTACCTATTAAACTAGTTACTTCGAACTTTTTTTACATATATCATTATACATTTAAGTCAATCATGTTACAAAAAAAACCAAGTGATTCTACTCTAGTACAGTGTAATTTTGTGTATTTCTTTTTCCAGATTTCAATGATAGTGTAAACACTTAAGGGTCCGTTTGGATTGAGGGTTGAGAAGGGTTGGGTTGGGTCGGGTTCAAATTTCAAAATTCGTTTTTGAGAAAATTTTAAAAATTAAAGTGTTGGGTTTTGATAGTTTACGAAAGAATTAACATAAAGTTACATATTAAATCCAAAATCAAACACTCTACTTTTAAATTTTTCTCAAAAATAAATTTTTAAATTTGAACCCGACCCAACCCAACCCTTCTCAACCCCCAATCCAAACGGACGGTTAGGGTCCGTTTGGATTGGGGGTTGAGAAGGATCGGGTTGGGTCGGGTTCAAATTTAAAAATTCGTTTTTGAGAAAATTTTAAAAATAAAGTGTTAGGTTTTGGTAGTTTACGAAAGAATTAAAATAGTATTACATATTAAATTCAAAATCCAACAGTTTAGTTTTAAAATTTTCTAAAAAACGAATTTTTAAATTTGAACCCGACCCAACCCAACCCTTCTCAACCCCAAATCCAAACGGACCCTTAGTTTCTGAAACCAACAAATCTGGACCCTAGTTGATGTAACAAACTCTCTCATGAAATATTGTCCATCCGGATTGCTTAGCAGGATTATTGTGCATCCGGATTGCTTAGCAAGGTAGTTTGTCTTGGATGTTCTGTATATCTACTATGTTATTGGCGTTTGCGATGATTATGTGTTCACTTGTTATCTGATAGGCCATGAATTAGAACAACTGTGGTTAGTGGTGGATTATATTATGAGCTAATTGCATTTTGGACCCTCCAACTTTCATTCAAAAATAAAATAAAAAATAATTCACTATACTTAATTTTCAATATCAGATTCAACATGCACCCCTTTGACAATGTTCATCCCTTTTATCCATCATAATCTCAACGGTAACGAATATTATCCTTAACTTTCAATATCAGATGGAACATGCATCCTTTTGACAATGTTAACTCCTTTACCCCTCATAATATTAACGGTAACAAATATTTTAACGAAAAATTGTTAAAGGAGTGCATGTTGCATCCAATTCTTAAAGTTAAAGTTAGTAAACTGCTTTTTTTATTTTGTTTTTAAATGATAATTGGAGAGTGCAAAATGCAATTATCTCTTATTTTATTTTATTTTTTGATGTATTTCTTGATTGAGAAACTGTTAGTCACAAAGACATGCCTGTATACATCTAATAATAAGTCTAACTGTTTGTAATGTAATGCTCTGCATTACCTACATGACCTCTTAACTGAGGGAACCTCTAGTTGTAGAGTTTCTACTTGTTCTGTACTTATAATAGGCACCAAATCCTAGTTGTGTAACTGTACCTATAGAGTCAAGAATAATGCTTGAAAGAAGTTCCAAGGTTCATGCCTCAAGCAAGAAGATAAAGACTGTCAAATAATCACAGTTGAGATTTGAAGAAATGAAGAATTTGCCTAAGTACCAATTCGAGAAGTATATTTGTCTATTCGAGAAGTCCAGCATTCGAGAAGTCAGGGATTCGATATCTCAAGACACTATTCGATATCTCTGAATACACTGTTCGATATCTCATTCGATATCTCAGAGATTCGATATGTCTACTACTCTATTCGAGAACTCAAGAAGTCAACAAGTCAAAGTGGTATTCGAGTTCTCAAAGAGTCAACAAGTCAAAGTTCCATTCGATATCTCAAGGACTCAGAAAGCTATTCGATATCTCGAGGATTCGATAAGTCAAATGTTCTATTCGACAACTCAAGGAATCCTGATGGAAAAGAGCTATTTGAGAAATGGTTCGATATGTCAATATAACAGTATTCGAGAACTCAGAGTTACCGATCAAGTCAATTCTAGTTCTCGAATCACTTACTTAGTCACTTCTCGAATACATTCTTGGAGACAAAATACTGAAGAAATTGTACAAGTCAGAAACCTGCAACAAGCCAATGCACTTTATGGACCACAATCTGTAACGTGCTCTGGAAAGCGTACAAGGAAGCTTGGAGAGATATAGAAGAGACAAAGGGCTAAAGAAGTGGATCTGAATAGGCTTTGCAAAGTCAAATCTGTAACCGTTTGGACACTTACTCAAAAAGGATAGACAGACTAGAGAGTAATTTGTTTAGCTACCTTATTTGTAGTAAGTAGGTTGTATCCATGCTATAAGGATACAGCCTCGCTTCCTTAGCTAATAACTTTTAGAGAGTCAAGTTTTTCAGACATTGTAAGCAATATCTCTTTGAGAAAAACGAAGAGAATACTATCATTTGTAT
Organism: Kitagawia praeruptora; assembly: GCA_037693485.1. Lineage (NCBI taxonomy): Eukaryota > Viridiplantae > Streptophyta > Magnoliopsida > Apiales > Apiaceae > Kitagawia > Kitagawia praeruptora. The sequence continues at coordinate 151,919,276 of CM075344.1, read as the reverse complement.
TCACAGATTGTAGCAACCTTTATCTAATAATACATTAGATTAAAGTGATATTGTGTCTTGTGTTGTTCTTTATCCGCACCTACACCTTTGCACACACAAACACTTATCTGCTACATAGACTCGAGCCAAAGAAAAGTTCAAGAATCCATTCACCCCCCCTCTGTATTCGATCTTTTACTGTATTCAATACTCAACAAGTGGTATCAGAGCGGGCTGTTTATTCAAATCAGAAAAGCGATCATGAGTTCGAATACACCAAAGACTAGAGGAACGGTGAAAGTCCCTAAGTTTGACAAAGAGAATTACAACCTCTGGAAGATAAAGATGCAGTTGTTCATCAAAGCATCTCATCATTTGTATCCTGAGATTCTCAAGAATGGTCCATTTGTTCCCCAACAGGAGATTCTTGAAAAAACTGTTGGAACCACTACTATTCCAAGATCTTATGTGGCTAAGGATCCATCCAAATGGACAGAATCAGAAAAGGACATGGTTGCCCTTGACAGTCACCTCTTGTTGCTGATTATAGATTCCATGGACATGTCAATGTTTGCAAACAGTGCTTCATGTACCACTGCCAAAGAAATGTGGGATCACATTGAGGTGTTATGTGAAGGAACTGATGAGGTCAGAGAAAACAAGAAACAGATACTGGTCACACAGTATGAGGCTTTCATGGCACAGCCCAAGGAAAGCATTATTGAGATGTTTGAGAGATTTCACAAGCTAGTTACTGAGTTGCAGATGAATGGCAAGGTTTACAGTACCAAGGAGTTAAACATGAAGTTTCTGCTATCTTCACCAAACCATCTAGAGCAAAGGGTCATTTCTCTAAGGGAAAGAGATTTGAACAAAGTTACATATGATGTGCTCTATGGGGTTTTAAAAATTCATGAGCTTGAGTTGCTTCAGAAAAGGGCTATCCAAGCCAACCAAGGCAGAATGATAAACACATCATGTGCCTTGATTGTCAACAAATCTATTCAAGACCTAGAAGCATCTACAAGCTAATTAAGGATAGAGGAGGTAGTGGAAGAGGAAGAAACTGAAGCTGAGGTAAGTGAACCTGTTGAGGAGAAGGAGGAAGATGAGTTCTATACTCTTGAAGAACTAGATGGAATGGAAAACACTTCATATGCTTTCATGGCCAGAAAATTTCCAAACATCAGATTTAAGAGGAACCAACCCTTCAAACCTAAAACCCAAAACCATTCATTCAACAAGAGCAAGGCACTTGTGAAACCAAACAAGAATAAGTTCAAAACCAGCCATGTGGATAGGTCATCTGTAAGGTGCTATAGATGCAATGACCTAGGGCATTTTGCCAGTAAATGCAAGAAGCCTAAAAAGAAGGATAGAGATTATCTTGAGCTCGAAGCTAAGTATGAGGACCTTCTGAAAAAGCAGACACAAGGTAAGGCCTACATAGCTGAAGGGAAGTGTTGGGATGATTCTGACAGTGATGGAGAGGAACAAGAATTTTGCAATTATGCCTTGATGGCAAATTCCAAGGATGACACATCTCCATCAGACCCTCAGGTACCATCTCTCACTACTATAGACATGTCTGTTTCAGAATATAAATGCATGATTGAACAACTATCTGTTGAGATGTTTAACATTCATACTAGTATGACTGCTGCTAATGAAGAGATTACTAAACTATCTACTAGAAATGAAATGTTAATCAAAAAGAATGAGGAACTTGAGCTAACTGCTATGCAAGTAGAAAACCTTAAGAAAGAAGTTGAATATCTGCAGAATAAGGTTTTGTGTGCTAGTCAGGTTGAAAAGGCTCTTAGGGATGAATTAGCTGAAAATGAATTCAAACTGAAAACCTTCAAGAAATCATCTGGTCTAGTGCAATCCTACTGTGAGAAAATTGAAGCTAATCCCAAGGCTGCTATTGGACTTGATTATGGCACTATTAAATAGAGAAAAGGCTATGCTGTCAATGAAGATGACACAGTTGTTCATGAGGAAGTGCCTCACATTTTGAAAAAGACTGAAAATCCAATTTTTAAGGAATCAACATTTGAAATTGATGAGGATGCCTTACTCATTAAACAAATGTTGAATGATGAGGATGAGGCACAATCCAATGAACAACAAGCATCCTCTAAGAGTGAGAGTGTCAAGTCAAAGACCAAGGAGCCAGTAGGTGATAGGATAAGACCCAAGAAGTTTGTTAAGTTTGTTTCAGCTGGAAAGAGTGAATCAGAGAAGAAAGTGACTAAGAAGAAACAGAACAGAAAAGGCAAGTTAGGGATTAACAAAGATAACAGCTATGCTTATATGCCTAATGCCCCTAGGAAAACTTGTTAGAACTGTTTCAGTACCAATCATTTAACTCATGCATGCAAGAAACCTGCTGGTAGTGTGTCTAAACCCTTCTACGATTACTCTGTGCCTCTAAGACATAGAGATGCACCATTTTGTGATAAATTTGACTGTATGCCATGCAATATGAATGTTATGACTAGTTGTTTCAATTTGAGAAGGCAATTCATTGATGGTTGTATCAGTCACAATTCTCACACACACTACACCAAGTCAAAGTCTTCGAGTCCTCCTAAAGCTAGGAAGGTACCTCTGTCACCTAAGTCTGAAGTCTCAGGTTCTAAGACTTCTAACAGTGACAAGAAGACTAACACCAAGAAAGTTGACAAGCATGTTGTTTATGATAAAACTGTTTCTGTTAGGCCGAATACACAAATTATAATCAAGTACTGTATGAGAGAATAACAAGAACACACGTTTTAGTACTTAAAAACTGTTTGGAATTAATAATTCCTCTCTCAGTAATGTAAAATATCACAGAGAGCTGCTTAGGTTATAATGAATGAATATTTCAATGTTCGATACCCTTCTAGGGTTAACCTAACTGTATTTATAAAACATACAGCTTCTATACAATCAGTAATTGATACTCCTATAATTAGCTATACAATTGATATCAATTACGATTGCTACACATCTTTTAAGTCAACTCAATCTCTTTGATAGCTATCTGATCTTCAAAGATATTGCTTCCATTGTTTATCTTCAATTAAACTCCAATCATTGTTGACTCGTAGATGCTTTTGCTGAACAGAGTTTAACAAACTATGTTGCTTCCATCAATCAGCGTTTGCGCTTCCATTCGACATCGTTTACTCAAACTCTGACTGCTTCCAGATTAAAATCTGATATATCACTGTATCACTTAAATACTGATTAATATTTACATCAATTATATCTAACAATCTCCCCCAACTTGTTCATTAGCAAAAATGCACAAGTTAATGATAATTGATGATGTCAAAACAAAATAGACAAATGCAGTGTTTAATAAATGATCAGAGTTTAAACTACTTACTTACACAAAATCAACAGAAAAACAAGAAATCCTTACAGAGCATCATTCATAAAATTGCCTCAAGATCTGGTGTAGCTCTGAGATAATCTATCAGCAATCTTCTTTCAGCATTCTCAAGCTCTCTCTGCATTATCTCTTTGATTTCTCTTAACTCAGGATCATTCTCATCAGTCTGATAGATAGCAGCTCTCAGATCATAAATTTTGTTTCTCCTCATCTGATTACCCAGTCTGATAAATTTCACTTCCTCTGATTGTGAGTTAAAATCAAGAACTGTAATCCCCAGATCAGTCTTCAGCTTTGTAGTACCCTTTTTTCATCTCAATAAGATTTCCATTCCAATCTCTGTACTTAGGGACATATCTGCTGTTGTATTTCATACCTCTAGTTGCCAAGTTTTGAAGCATTTTTCTTTTAAGCACATTTGCAACTGACTCAGTTCTTCGATTTCTCACCTTGAACAAATATAAAACATGTTCTAGTTCTTCCCAGTATTTCAGATCAAGATCAAATTCACCAATCTTATATACTGTTCCATCAGACATGAAGTATAAAAGAAAATCTTTTTCCAAACTCTTCTGATGGACCAACTGTACTGATTCCAGTCTGTCTAAGCTTTCTTGAGTTACACCACGACCTGGAACAGCCAGTGAGGAAGGATCTCTAGGACCAGTTTGTTGTCTTTGATCTCTATGAGTGCCTAGTCCAGCTTTATTGCTTTCAATCTTTCCAGCTAAACCTTTTCCATCTGAAAAATCCATAGGACTTCCAGTCTCTAGAGTTGGTTCAAACACTGATGTCTTCCCAAAAATTGATTGTAATACAGAAGAAGATAGAGAGTTCTGCACAACTCTTTTAGCAACAGAAGTTATGTTTGATTTCTTGGACATGCTTTCCTCTTCAACAATGCCTTTAAGCTTTTGCTTAGCTTCTACTTCTGTTGGCTTTTTGAATACTTGCATCCTTTGATCAGCTACAACATTTTCTTTGATTTTAATGCCTTTAAGAACAGGCCTAGAAGCTTTCACATTTTACTTACCCTTACCAGACTTCAAAGCTTTCTGATGTTTAGCTTGTAAACTCTTCTCTTCAGCTTGAATGTCTGCAAGAGTAACTCCTTCTTCATTCTCCTCTAAAAATACTTTGGCAGCTAACTCTTCATCAGTCAGTGGATAATCAGTGAATAGCAAACTCTGGGTCTTAGATGTACCCTGAGTATCAGTATTTACCCCACCAGACTTTGACTTAGAAGTTTTGTCAAATAGTAAACTCTTCTCAGTTGCCCTTGACCTCAGATTTCTTTGACCTTTTGCTCCTCCATCTCCTGCATCATCCTTCTGAGTCAGCTTCAGCAATTGCAACATTTGGTACACAAGCAGAAAATAGTAGTTGACAAAATCTAGCAAAATATACAGTTCTAGATACTGATAACCTACCTCCTATATTCATTAACACATGTCTTCCAAAATCGAAATTAGAACCATAAAGAAGAGAATACCCGATTTGGAGACTATCAGTAAGAATTGCATCCCAATTTGTGACCTTGTTTCCAAAAGCCCTTGTAATACAGTCGAAGAAGAAACTCTATTCTTTTCGTAACTGAGGTCTTTTCACTGACCCAATCTTGTCCATCGGACCTAAGTACCCAATCTGCTGCAGCATCTCTCGCAGATTCGTTTCAGAAACAACAGCATATGAAGTATGAATTTCAAAGTCCATGGTTTCTCTGACTGTATCTGGAGTGATAACATAGTCAGTTTCGTTATATGTGAAAATAATTGATGGTGTCCCATTCTCTCCACCATCATCATACACAGAGTTTTGCCAGAATGAAGCAATTTGAGATGCAGACGGCGTTTGAGGTTCAACCAAGGCATAACCAACTTCTGAATCTCTCAAGAAATTCTACATCAAATGAAAAGCTTCCGGAGCGTTTTCAGTGATCAACGGAGCTGCATAATTATTGGGAACAAACAAAAGACCAAGCGTGTTGAAAGGTTTGGTTGCCATTAGAATAGTTTGAGAAGAAATACGAATGAAAATGATATGAGTGAAAAGTGTTTGATGAAATTTTCAAGTGAAAATGATATGAAACCGTGAATGAAAGTGTAAAAAGTGAATATGAGTGGGTGAAAGTGAATATGAAGTAAAGAGTGAATCTCAAACGTTTTCGCCTTAAAACACGCAACCACATACCATAATTAGTAAAACACGATCATTGAAAAATGTGTGAGTGGGACACGTGTCAAATGATCAGCAGAACAAACGTGCATACTAAGTAATTACAACCCCAATTACTGCTTCCTATTCTCAGTAATTACTTGCACAAATAAACACTTTAACACTAACCAACAGCTGTCAAAAACTCTTTTTACCCCAAATTTGAAATCATCTGAAATAAAATGTACCTTAGAGTATTTCGACAAAAATTCATCAGTGTTTATCACTTCTCCAACTTTGTAACTGAAACCCTTTCTAATACTGTACAGATGTGAATTTTGTGTGTGGATAGCAGAGTTTACTAATCCAATTTTTAGAGCATCTAATTTTTCATAAATTCCATAATACTAAATCAGTAAATACTAGATGCACAAACTCTTATTGTAAACACTGACTATATGATGAATGCTAAACTCTGTAGTAACTTAAATACAAAAATCTGAATACACCTATTCCCTTTGATGTCCATGATAATCCAAGTAAACACATAGTCTTTATAGATAAAAAGATTAAGAGATAGATATCAAAGCATCATTCAGTGAGTTGCATGCCAAGGATTTGATTAAACTCACAAACTCTCAAATCACACAAGTGTTTAGGGATAGTGTTTACACTCAAGTTCAATCAGTAAAAGCAGATGCTGCCATATGCTTGGTTGTCCACTAAATTTACACTACTTTGAATACATGTGTGCACAAATCAAAAGGACTTTATTCAGGGTTGATATTTGGTTGAATCAAACATGTGAGAAGAAAGAAGATGATTTGAATAAATGACTAACTGAACAATTTAATAGAGCAAAGTGTTCAGTTGTCTAACTACATATTTGTACAAGATGATCAGGATATATACATTTTTTATGTATATATATCCTCCAAATAAACTTACCTTTGCAGAGAAACTCTCACCTGTTTGCTCTTCAATTTTCAAAAAAAAAAAATCTAACTGCCCTACATATATCAGAGTTTAATACTCTTGATACATCAGAGTTTAAGAGAACAGTTAATAAGGCTCAAAGGGGTTCACTAAGAGTTTAATGTAAGGTCAGTGTTTGTATAAATGTGGTAAATCCTAGTGCCTTTATCATTTTCATGCACACACATATCATGCAGTCTCAAAATGGTTTAAAACAAGTTCTAGAGCAACATACTTACTGATGAACATCACACAACAATTAAAATTCGATTGATATAAAGTGTATCAATCACTTATTTGGCTCAAATTCTCACAGGGTGCAGACATGCTTTAGTACTCACCAAAATAAACAATGACACATCTCAAGTTTTATCATTTTCACAAGTACAAACAAGGAATCATCAAGTACCATATAAATGTCTTGGGAACAGAGTGTCACTCATCAGAGTTTAGAAGTCATCAATGTCAGAAATTATTAATGAGAGGTAATGCACAGATCATTTACAGACTCAGAGTTTAGGAGAAATAAACTAAGAGATGCTATAAATATGAACAGTATCATGCTTGTGTTGAATTTCTGCACAGTCTAAGATTAGATCACAGATAACTTAGAAGGATTCATGATTAACTACTGAGAACCATGCTTCATACATTTTCTTCATTGGTGTTCATCACAGACAAAAACTTTATCAGAATTACTCAGAGTTTATCTAGCATGCTAATAGAGTTTGACAGTTTATGAGCAGAGTTTACATAACAGAGTTTAAAAACTGAGTTCACATAGCATTTAACACATCACACAAACATGAATAATGCATTACATGAAGTGAATTTTGAGTCTAACCAGTATCTCTAGTCAAAACTGGAGACCATTCCAAGTTCATTTACCAGCCTTGTAAATGTAGCTTCACTCAATGGTTTGGTGAAAATATCTGCAAGCTGTTGGTCTGTAGACACAAAATGAAGCTCAATGTTCCCTTCCTCTACATGCTCTCTGATAAAATGATACCTTATGCTGATGTGCTTGGTCATTGAGTATTATACTGGATTACCTGTCATAGCAATAGCACTTTGATTATCACATTAAATAGGAATTTTACTGTACCTCAATCCATAATCCAGCAGCTAATTCTTCATCCATAGAATCTGTGCACAGCAGCTACCAGCAGCAATATACTCTGCCTCAGCTGTAGATGTAGAAATTGATTTTTGTTTCTTACTATACCAAGAAAGCAGTCTATCACCCAGAAATTAACAACTTCCACTAGTGCTTTTTCTATCTATCTTACAGCCTGCAAAGTCTGCATCAGAGTAACCAATAAGTTTGAAATCTGATTCTCTGGGATACCACAGTCCTAAAGTAATGGTTCCCTTGAGATACTTGAAAATCCTTTTCACTGCTGTGAGATGTGGTTCTCTAGGATCAGCTTGAAACCTTGCACAGAGACAGGTTGCATACATGATATCAGGTCTACTTGCTGTCAGATAAAGAAGAGACCCTATCATGCCTCTGTAGTTTGTCATATTCACTGATGCTCCTGTATCCTTATCCAACTTAGTTGCTGTTGCCATGGGAGTTGATGCAGATGAGCAAACAAGCATACCAAATTTCTTGAGAAGGTTTCTGGTATATTTTGCTTGATTTATAAATATTCCATCATCTGTTTGCTTCACCTGTAGACCTAGAAAATAACTAAGCTCTCCCATCATACTCATTTGATACTTGGACTGCATTAGCTTGGCAAACTTTGTACAGAGTTTATCATTAGTAGACCCAAACATTATGTCATCAACATAAATTTGAACCAAAAGCAAGTCACTACCAGATTTAAAGTAAAACAGAGTTTGATCAATTGTACCTCTGTGAAACCCACTTTCTAGTAGAAACTGAGCAAGAGTTTCATACCATGCTCTTGGTGCTTGCTTAAGTCCATAAAGTGCTTTATCAAGCCTGTAGACATAATCTGGATATTTGGGGTCAACAAATCCTGGTGGTTGTTCAACAAACACTTCTTCTTCAAGTTTCCCATTCAGAAAAGCACTCTTCACATCCATCTGAAATACCTTGAATTTCTTGTGAGAAGCATAGGCAAGAAACATCCTTATTGCCTCCAACCTGGCAACTGGAGCAAAAGTCTCATCATAATCTATTCCTTCTTGCTGTGAATAGCCTTTTTCCACAAGTCTGGCTTTGTTTCTTGTAACAACCCCTTCACTATCAGTTTTGTTTCTGAAAACCCACTTAGTACCAACAATAGACCTATTCTTGGGTCTTGGTACAAGTGTCCAAACTTCATTTCTCTCAAATTCATTTAACTCCTCCTGCATTGCTGTTATCTAGTTAGCATCTTGAAGAGCTTCTTCAACCTTCTTTGGCTAAGTTTGTGACAAGAATGCATGAAGCAGACATTCATTTGTTGTTGCACTTCTTGTCCTTACTCTTGCATCTGGATCACCAATAATCAAATCAGGTGTGTGAGATTTGGTCCATTTCCTAGCTGAAGGCAAATGACTTTTCTCAGAATTTGATCCTCCCCTCGATCCATGTTCTCCTAATTTCCTTGGTGTCTTTCTTCATTCTCTGAGGCTCCCCCTGAATGTGACTGCTCAGAGTTTGATCCAGATTTTTCAGCTGAGTCACTATCAGAATTTAAGTTATCACTATGATGTGATTCTTCATGCTCCCCCTCAACTGGTTCTTCTCTTGTTTCTGGCTGAAAAGTTTCTTCAGTGTTTACCAGTAGAGGTTCAGAGTTTAGCTCAACAGAGTTTATCAGATCAGCCTCATCAGAGTTTACTTCATCAGAGAATAAATCTTCATTTTCAAAGTGCAGTTGATCATGTTCATTTACATCTTCAAGTCCAGTTATTTTCTTGTCATCAAATGACACGTGAATTGATTCCATGATCACTTTGGTTCTCAGATTATAAACTCTGAATGCCTTAGTTGACAGTGGATAGTCAACAAAAATTCCTTCATCGGCTTTTAAATCAAATTTTGTCAACTGTTCTGGATGAGTTTTCAACACAAAGCACTTGCACCCAAAAATATGAAAATATTTCTGGTTTGGCTTCTTTTCTCTCACCATTTCATATGGTGTTTTTCCATGCTTGTTGATCAGAGTGGCATTCTGAGTAAAACAGACAGTTTGAACAGCTTCTGCCTAGAAATAAGTTGGCAATTTTGCTTCATCAAGCATAGTTCTGGCAGCTTCTATGAGGGTTATGTTCTTTCTTTCAACTACACCATTTTGCTGTGGTGTACCAGGTGCAGAAAACTCTTGCTTCACTCCTCTGTCTTTGCAAAATTCTTCCATTGTTGCATTTCTAAATTCAGTTCCATTATCACTTCTGATTATTGACTTTGTGTTTTGATCCTTTGTCCAGTTGCTTTACATGCTCCATCAGAGTTAATGCTGTTTCATCCTTCTTTGCTAGAAAATACACCCATGTATATCTGGTGTGTTCATCAACAATGACTAAAGCATATTTCTTTCTTCCAAGTGACATTACATTAACTGGACCAAAAAGATCAACATGTAGAAGATGATAAGGATCAACAATTGAAGATTCAGTTTTGCTCTTAAAAGATGACTTCCTTTGTTTGGCCTTTTGACAGGAATCACATAGGCCATCAACATTTAATAATGATTTTGGGATTCCTCTTACAAGATTCTTTCTAATCAGCTCATTGATGTTGTTTAGATTCAAATGAGAGAGTTCTTGTGCCATTTCCAACTCTCTTCACTGGACATCCTTGTTGACAGACACACTGCTTTGCCATCAGAGTTTGTTGACAATTTTATTTCATAGATGTTATTGTGTCTGTTTCCAACTAGAACAACTTTCCCTGTAGATTTACTGATGACTTGACAGTATTCAGGCTGAAAATCTACATGATATCCTCTGTCACAGATTTGACTCACAGATAGCAGATCATGCTTGAGTCCTGGAACCAGAGCTACATTTGTGATGGTGACACTTTCAAGATTAATATTGCTATATCCCAAAGTATGTCCTATGTTGCCATCTCCATATGAAACTTTTGGGCCAGCCTTCTCCACATACTCTGAAAGCAGGGTTTTATTTCCAGTCATGTGTCCCGAACATCCACTGTCCACGACTAGGGTACTTTCCCTGGTGCCCTGCAATCACAAACAATTACTGAGGATTAGTTTTAAGGATCCAGACTTGCTTGGATCCTTTGGCTTTTTTAACTCTGTTAGCTTTTGCAGCAGAATTCACATTATCAGAGTTTAAGCTAACTTTATCAGAGTTTACATTTACAGAGTTTACTTTAACCCATTTCAAATTTGGCTTGGGTTCATAGTAATTATGATAAATAGCATGATAATCTCTGCAAGTATAAATAGAATGCCAAGTACTATCACAGTGTTTGCATAAAGTCTGTGGTCTAGCTCTAACATTAACTTTCTTTACTTCAAACTTTGAAGGTAAAGAATTAATATTTTTGTTCTTCCTGCAAAAACTAACAAGATGGTTAGTGCTACCACAGTTATGACATGACTTTCTTGGAGCTAATGTAGCAAGCATTGGATAATTACCTTGAGTGATGCCTACTTTTCCATTTCTGTTCTTCCTAGACACTTTCTGTTTCTTAACAGATTTTAACTCCTTAAGCTTATGCTTGAGTTGTTTATCTGTCATTGAACCAATATTAACCTGTTTAACACTAGCTTTTACTGGTTCTCTCTTAACAACTTCTTTTCCATGTTCAAACCTAGGTTCACTTATTCCATTAACAAATGTTCCAAATTTCTTAGAAGAAAGTGGTGGTCTAATCTTGACTATATTCTGAAACCTAAGTACATCATCCTCAGAATAACCTAGACCTACTGTGTCTGATTGAAAAACCTCTTGAGTGTCTTTTCCAGAGTGTGTCCAAGTTTTAATAATGTGATTTCCATCCTCCAATTCAGATTCTAATTGTTTATATTTACCTAGCAACTCTTGTTCTAGAAAAACAGCATCATCTCTCTCTTTCTGAACTTTTTGCATGTTTTCAAGTTTTTCTTCAATAAGTTTGTTTCTCTCTTTAAGTTGAGAACTCTCATACTTGATTCTCTCATTCTCTAAAGTCTGATCCCTATAACTGATATGCAATGCTTTAAGATAAATCCTCAATTCAGTTATATTATCAGTATTATAAGCATAGGTAGTTGGGGGTACCTTGAGTTCAGAATCTTCATTCTGAGTAGAAGCCATGAGTGCATACTTAATTTCCTCATCTGAGTCTGAAGTGTCTGCCCAGTCTCTGCCTTTTGTATAGAGTACCTTTTCAGTTTTACCCTTCTTGCACTCAGGAGCATAGTGACCCATCTCCTTACACTTGTAGCATTGAATCTCTGACTTGTCTTTCTTCCCAGATTTGGTATCTCTTCTCTCAGAGTTTCTGAAACTCTTTCTGTCATTTGAATCTCTAGAAAACCTTTTTCCCTTCTTGAAGTTCATGAAACCCATCTTCTAAAAGGTCTTTACCATTAAAATAGCCATTTTTCTCATTTCTTCTTCATCATCCTCAGAGTCAGATAAATCAGAAGTGTTTGAATCATCATCAGAGTTTGATGATTCACTTTCAGAATGAATGACTAAAGCCTTTCCCTTTGATTTCTTCTTCAAGGGTTTCTCTTCAACCTTGAGAGCAATAGACTTTAACTTCTTGCTTGATCTCCTATTTCTCTGCTCCATTTCCAATTCATGAGTCTTAAGCAGTCCATAGATTTCATCAATCTCAGTATCAGCAAGATCATAGTTATCTCTTATAGTGGTTGTTTTCACATCCCACTTTTCAGGTAGAGAAAGAAGAAACTTGAGATTTTAGTCTTCTAGATCATACTCTTTGTTAACCAATGACAAATCATTGAGTAGTTTATAGAATTTGTCAAATGTTTCTGTCATGGTTTCTTCAGACTTTGCCTCAAAATGCTCATACTCCTGTGTGAGTATATTCCTTCTATTCTTCTTGATAGCAGCAGTTCCTTGACACCTAACCTCAAGTGCATCCCAAATTTCTTTTGCAGTTGTGCAGTTAATCACCTTATTAGACATAACATTGTCTAAAGCGCTGTGAAGTAAATGCCTTACTTTTGCATCCTTAGCAATAGATGAAAGATCCTCAGCAGTTAGATCTTTCTTTTCCTTTGGAATTACTTTTGATTCCTCACCAGAAACAGCAGAGATAACTTTGTAGGTTTATGAGGACCTTCATAAATTCTGTCAAGATATTCTGGATCTGTAGCTTCCAGAAACATAGTCATCTTCACCTTCCAGATTGCATACTCTGCTGGCCGGAGTATATTAACCCTAATTGTCTCATACCTACTCACGGTCACAGTAGTAGGAGCTTTCTCAGAGCCTAGACCTGTTGGAGGAGGAATCTCTGACATGATTATAGTTGTGTTTGGATCTTAAACTGTAATAAAGTAACAGATTGGCTCTGATACCACTTGTTAGGCCGAATACACAAAATATAATCAAGTACTGTATGAGAGAATAACAAGAACACACGTTTTAGTACTTAAAAACTGTTTGGAATTAATAATTCCTCTCTAAGTAATGTAAAATATCACAGAGAGCTGCTTAGGTTACAATGAATGAATATTTCAATGTTCGATACCCTTCTAGGGTTAACCTAACTGTATTCATAAAACATACAGCTTCTATACAATCAGTAATTGATACTCCTATAATTAAGCTATACAATTGATATCAATTACGATTGCTACACATCTTTTAAGTCAACTCAATCTCTTTGATAGCTATCTGATCTTCAAAGATATTGCTTCCATTATTTATCTTCAATTAATCTCCAATCATTGTTGACTCGTAGATGCTTCTGCTGAACAGAGTTTAACAAACTCTGTTGCTTCCATCAATCAGCGTTTGCGCTTCCATTCGACAGCGTTTACTCAAACTCTGACTTCTTCCAGCTTAAACTCTGATATATCACTGTAACACTTAAACACTGATTAATATTTACATCAATTATATCTAACAGTTTCTAAGTCACATGGACCCAAACTTGTTTGGGTACCAAAAGAGAAGTAATACCTTTGTGTTTGCAGGGCAAAGAAAGTGAAAAGAAGGTCATGTGGATTTTGGACAGTGGATGCTCAAATCATATGACTGGTGATATGGCCCTGCTATCACAGTATGAGGAAAAGGCTGGCCCAATGGTTGCTTTTGGAGATGACAGCATGGGTAACACATTGGGATACGGCAAGTTAAAAGTTGGAAATGTCATCATTGAAGATGTAGCACTGGTCAAGGGACTCAAGCATAATCTGCTAAGTGTTGGTCAGTTTACTGATAGAGGATTCAAGGTGGATTTTGACAAAGATGAATGTTTGATCACCCACAAGAAGACTGGTGATTTTGCTCTATCTGGAGTAAGGAAAGGAAGCCTGTTTGTAGCCAATATGGATTCTGCAAACAAGGAAAAAATTTGTTGCTTTTACTCAAAAGCATCAAATGAAGATTGTTGGCTGTGGCACAAGAAACTATCGCACCTGAACTTCAAAGCCATTAATTCTCTAGTCAAAAGAGAGTTTGTGAGAGGCATGCCCACACTTGAATTTTGTCAAGAAGGAGTGTGTGAGGCTTGTCAAAAAGGAAAGATGAAAAGATCAAGCCACAAGTCAAAGACAGTGACATCAATAACCAAGCCCCTACAACTCATTCATATGGATTTGTTTGGGCCTGTCAATATTATGTCACTAGGAAGAAAGAAGTATGCCTTAGTGATGGTTGATGACTTTACAAGGTGATGGGTGGAATTTCTGGCATCAAAAGATGAGGCTTCACAAGTAATCATTGAGCATATAAAGATAGTTGACAAGGAAGCAAAGGCCAACAATGCAAGTGTGATTGCACTGAGAAGTGATAATAGAACAGAGTTCAGAAATGCCATACTTGAAGCATTCTGTAAAGAGAATGGTATTTCTCAGCAATTCTCAGCTCCAAGGACTCCACAACAAAATGGAGTTGTTGAGAGGAAGAATAGAACTCTAATTGAAGCTGCTAGAACAATGTTACTTGATGCAAAGATGCCTACATGTTTTTGGGCTGAGGCTGTAAGCACTGCATGCTATATCCAGAACAGAACCCTCATCAACAAAAACACTGGAAAGACACCTTACAACTTGATGACTGGAAAGAAGCCCACTCTAAAGTATGTTCATACTTTTGGAAGCAAATGCTTTGTATTGAAGGATAATTCTGAATATGTTGGTAAGTTTGATGCAAAGGCATTTGAAGGAATTTTTCTTGGCTATTCTATGGAGAGAATTGCATACAAAGTTTATGTCATCAGTCAAAAGAAAATTATGGAAAGCACAGATGTGACATTTGATGACAGCAAACTACCTGGACTAGAAGAAGCCAATGATGAAGACAAAGATCCATTAAAGTTTGATAATCTAGATGATTCTGATGAAGAGTTTGAAACTGAAGTTGAAACTCAAGTTCAATAGACTCAAGTGAATGATGACACAAGAGAAGAATTTGTGCCAATCAACAGTGGAGAAACTAGCATCCAAGACACACCTGTGAGTAGTGGCAACCTCACAGAGGGAGGAAATCAGGATGATGATTTAGATGATGAAGCAACTTCAAGAATGAGAAATCAGGCTGAGCACTCAAGGAAATGGGATAGATCACACACTGCAGAGCAAATCATTGGAGATCCTAATACAGGAGTAAGGACTAGGAGAGCAACTCAGAATGAGTGTCTCTATGGTTGTTTCCTATCTCAGGTGGAGCCTAAAAAACTTGATGATGCACTGCTAGATCCAGATTGGATTATTGCCATGCAAGAGGAGCTGAATCAATTTGAAAGGAACAAAGTATGGGAACTAGTGCCTGCACCAAAGAATAGAACCATTGTTGGAACAAAATGGGTTCTGAAGAATAAGATGGATGAAGATGGTGTAATAGTAAGAAACAAAGCAAGGCTGGTTGCAAAAGGATACTCTCAACAGGAAGGCATTGATTATGATGAGATATTTGCCCTGTTGCTAGATTGGAAGCCATCAGAATATTCTTGGCATTTGCTGCTCATTCAAACTTTAAAGTGTATCAAATGGATGTCAAGAGTGCATTTCTGAATGGAGAATTGGAAGAAGAAGTCTATGTGCAACAACCACCTGGCTTTGAGGATCCACACTTCCCAGAATTTGTCTACAAATTGCTTAAGGCATTGTATGGACTTAAGCAGGCTCCAAGGGCATGGTATGATACTTTATCACAATTTCTTCTTGAAAATCAATTCACTAGAGGTACACTGGACAAGACACTGTTTTACAAGAAGCATGGTGATGATCTTATCCTAGTTCAGATCTATGTGGATGATATCATTTTTGGTTCTACAAATGAGAAGCTGTGTGAGAAAATTTCTAAACTCATGCAGAGCAGATATGAGATGAGTATGATGGGAGAGTTGACATTCTTTCTTGGGTTGCAAGTCAGTCAAAGGAAGGATGGTATCTTTATCAGTCAGACCAAGTACATCAAGGATTTATTGAAGAAGTTTGACTTGGAAGATTGCTCACCTGCAAAGACACCCATGGCCACTGCCACTAAATTGGATGAAGATGCTAAAGGCAAGAAAGTAGATATCTCAGTCTATAGAGGCATGGTTGGTTCTCTACTCTACCTCACTGCAAATAGGCCAGACATCATGTTTGCTACATGCTTGTGTGCAAGGTTTCAATCAAATCCAAAAGAATCACATCTAGTTGCTATAAAAAGGATTTTTAGATATTTGAAGGGCACTCCAAACTTGGGTCTATGGTATCCTAAGGACACAGGGTTCAATCTGGTTGGTTATTCTGATGCTGATTATGCTGGATGCAGAGTGGATAGGAAAAGCACCTCAGGTAACTGCCAGTTTCTTGGACAAAGGTTAGTCTCTTGGTATAGCAAGAAACAACAATCTGTGTCAACTTCTACAGCTGAGGCTGCATACATAGCTGCTGGAAGTTGATGTGCTCAAGTGCTTTGGATTAGAAATCAACTTAGAGATTATGGACTTGTGTTGGAAAGAATTCCAATCATGTGTGACAACACAAGTGCAATCTCTATAGTTGCCAATCCTGTCAATCATTCTAGGACAAAGCACATTGACATCATATATCATTTCATAAGGGAACATGCAACTAATGGAACCATTGAGTTGCATTATGTTTCTACAGATAAACAACTAGCTGATATATTCACTAAGCCATTAGATGAAGCCACCTTCACAAGGTTGGTTAGTGAGATTGGAATGCTGACTTCTTCAGATTCTGGCTAGGTGAATACAGCATCTAGATTATTGCAGCAGTAAACACTTACTTTATCTAAATTCTCAATATTTTTGGAGTAAGTGTTGGCTGAAATATGATTTATAAACATTTCAAATCTGTTGCATATTTGGAAAATCATATTTTCTTGTTAAATTTAAATTTCTATGAAATTTTGAGAAAATCACTGTTTAATTTGCTAGAATATTCTTGAATGAATATAGCTGGTAAATTTTAAAAAGATAGTGAAACTATGAGTATATTTCGACAAGTCAGACTTCTCGAGTGATTCACTATTGGACATCTCTAACAAGTCTCATTAGAGTACTCTCGAGTTCTCAAATAGAGTCTTTTAGAGTTCTCGAATAGAGGTTTTCTTGACTTCTCGAATATAGTGTTTTAGTTCTCGATTGACTGAGTTCTCGAATACTATATTTGAGTTCTCGAATCATTTGAAAAGGCTGAATTCTCGCTGAATTTTAACCGATTTTGGATTTTTATTCAGAATTCGGAATTACTCATAAAAACATAGTTTACCTAATTTAGATTTATTTCTAAGTTAGATAACTGCCAGCTGTGAGTTACAACCTGCTTGAGTTATCGAATAAGCCTTTCTTGACTTGTCGAATAGTTGTTTTTTACTTCTCGAATGCTTGACTTGTCGAAACAAAACATACATCTAATCGACAATTCAAGTACTTCATACTTATACAATTTCACATCTATTCGATTCATTTCATTCGATTTCTCAAGCATCAAAGCTCCCAAAACCCCTGAAAACCCTAACTGCTAAAAGCCAAATTTCTTCTTCAACCATCATTCTCTTTTCTCTTCTCTCCAAATCAATGACAACTAGTGAAATTCAGATATGTTATTCACTTGCCTATGATAGGAAAATTGATGTTGGAAAGCTCATAATGCAGGAACTCTATGGAAAACTTGGTAAGAACACAACCAAGAGAGGTAATGATATCTTCTTTCCTAGGTTTATTCAGTCTGTACTTAATTATCTAGATAAAAATGTGGCTGATTTACCTGGTTTAGATAAAAGTAGATTAGGCTACCCTAGATCCATGACCAAACTCATTTTTGGTAATTTGGATACTAGGGATAATGTGGATGTAAGGCTTGTAATAACTTCCCATATGCAGAAGTTATTTGAGTCTTACCCCCACAACTTGCCAACATTTGCCTCCAAATCTGAGTTAGCCAGACCCAAGCAAGTAGAACACAGTGCTAACCCAGGGTCTGCTAACCAACCACCTCAACCAAACACTCTACCAAACACTGAGCCAACTACATCATCCTCTCAAAAGGGTGATGTTAGTAAAAAGGAGAAGAAGATAAAACAGGCTGCTTCTGCACCTTTAACCATTTTATCTGAAGCAGCATTGGCTGTAGAATTAGGAAGTGAGGCACCTGAGTCACCCCTAATCAAGCCAAAGAAGAAGAAAACTAAAACCACCTCTTTAGTCACACAAATGGCCGAAGTTGTAAAATCAGGGGCAAATAGTTCACTAGATGTATCCTCTCAACAGGGTGCATCTATAGAATCAAGCATCCTCCCCAATGCACCTACCTGTATAGAGTCAGCACATGGGAGTGATAAGGCTGGCACAACACTGAGTGGAGAGCACATCACATTTGAAACTCCCTCTATCTCTCAGGGGGAGTTGCCAAACTCTAATCTAAATGACACTTCTCTTCCAGAATCTACCATTCAAATTTCTTTGCAGCCTGCAACTCAAGCAATTGAGGAGCAAGGCATTGATTATCAAGAATTCTTTTCTCTTGATGAGCCAATGATTTCAATTGACTTAGTGCATGACACTTTGCTCACCACCCAGGACCCACATTTAGATGGTGAGGGAATGCATGCTGGGGCATCTCCTAATGACACCATCACAAACACAGAGGATTCACTAGTTTTCACTAGAGACTCTGTGCCTGTGTCAACTGCTGGTTTAACTCATCCCACTTATGTGGAGACACCAGTAGTAGAGCCAATCCATCCGGTTACAGAAGTTGCATCTGTAACTGAGGAGTCTAGCTTGCCTAGCTCTAGCTCTGACTTCCTGTCACAATGGCTAAAGCCTGTGCAACATGACAGTGCTTCAGGATCAGGGTCTGTTCCACCATAATTGACGGTTGAAGCACTTCAAAGCTTAGTTGTGGATCAGATTCCTGAGTTTGTCAAAATTGCTCAACACTTGGTCACCTCCAACATCCCTAACCCAGACTATGAGGCCATTCTGCTATGCCATAGGGATGACGTGGAGATGCAGAAGACAAAGATAGTTGATGATGCTGAGAGAGATGGCAATATAGATGCCTGGTTGCAAGGAAAATATGAAATTACTCTTGATGAAGCACTTCAATATCTCAGGGAGGAATACATCACTTCACTAGGATCAAATGCCAAATCTCTGACACCTGGTGAAGTGTATGAAGCCATGAATGATTCTCACAAGGTATTTCTCAAGGCTGCCCACTATCTTGGCAAAGGAGTCAAATCTGAGGTCAGTAGGGTGTGTGATGAGACAGTTACTAAAGTGGAAGAAATCAAGAGGACCTTTGCTGCCAAATTCCCTCAGTTGGACAGTGTGTTTAAAGACCTCAAATACTGTAACACCACCTGCACCAAGATGGATCATGGGCTAGCACTGCTAAAGGATGTTGTCACAAGTCTGGGGCATAAATTTCAATCTCTATCTGATCAAACCACAGACTCCAATGCCATGCTGAAAATAATGTTCAAGAATCAATATGGGGATAAGCTGGTAACTGAGGTCCCTGTACATGACATGACCAAATATGAAGTACAAAGACTCAAGGATCAATCTATCTCTGGTTTCAAGGCCACTGAATTATTCACCAAGGTGGACACTCTAGAAAAGGAGGTGGTCAATCTACAGACATCCAATGCTCAGTTAACAGACACTGTTGCTGCTCTCACTGACAAGTTGGAAATTCAAGCCACTGCCAATGCTGATGTTCTTCTAAACCAACAACAGATGTTTTCTGCCATAATGAAGCATATGGGACTCCCTCTACCTCAAGACTCTTCCAACCCAAAGGTCACTTCTACAGCCTCTGTGCCTGACAACAAGCCTAAGGGGGAGAAGAGGACATTAAGGAACTCAAAATCTAAAGGGGAAAATCTAAGGAGAAAGGCATTACAATGAATGAGGGTGGTCAACCAAGAACTGCTAAGTCAAATCAGTCTGAGAAAGTAAAGGCAGCATCCAAGGAGGAAAAACTGAAGAAAGTGGCTGTAGATGAAGAGGCCAAGATTCCATCTATCCCTCCATCTGAAACTGAATATGAATTCGACATTCCTGACATTGCTAAGCAATCTCTTGAAGGTGATCCTTCAGAATTCAGAAATGTTCTTACTCAAAGGGTATGTCTAGAAACTGCAAATTCAAAACTATACCATGACATAGCCTTTCTGAAGCACCTACATGAGCTGAGAAGAAGGGCAAACTTCCACTACTTTGACTACATCAAGCTTCTTGTGCAAGATGAGTTTCTATCACTGTAGTGAGAAGAGAAATTGTTCAAACTAATCCTTATGCCATCATCACTACCAATGATAGAGAATTCCTAGTCCACACTGCCAAGAACCTCTTTCACATCCACATTGAAGCTTTGCAAATTCTATCCAGCTCTGAACTTAGAACAATTATCAGGAAAATAGAAAGGAATAACTCATCAGACAACAATATGCTCAAAGATATTCTCACCAAGTGCATGAAGTCTCAATTGCCTCAAGTAGTTCCTCAGCCTCACTGTATTTTATATGAAAAGAATGAAGACATTGTTGCCTTCAGATTTGGCCAACACCTCAAATCAAACAACATGTCTACAATAAAATTTTTGGCTGGAGTTCTACATTCAAGGAGTGGAAAATCTAAATCTGAAATAGAGGCTCTTGACATTCTGGTGAAGTTTATCAACTCTCAGTCAGACATCAAGCCTATTTCTAAAGAGGGAAAGTCAGACAAAGATAAGGATGATCAAGACAAGAGTGGCAGCAAAGGTGGATCTCAAGGAAGGAATAAGGGTGGTGATGACAAGGAGAAAAGGGATGGTAGAAGCAAGAAGAAAGATAATGACAGAGATGGTGGAAAGGTGTATGAGAGAAAGAGTGGAAAGCAGCAAGTCTTAGGCATTACTAACAGTAATCTCACCACAACACAAGACTCTGAGTCTAGGGTGGATGCTGTTAGCAATGACCTACCAAAATCTGAATCAATGGCTTCTGCAACTGCTTTGCCAACTCAAGAAAAGGAGATGCTATTCAAGAAACCACTTGTGTATATCAAAAAGCATACTGCTAATGGTATACTACAATGGTCCAAAGACAAAGGTCTTAAATTTTTCTCAAGCAACAAAGGAAAGAAGCTGAAATGGAAGATGTCAGCCAGAAGGGCAAGAAAGGTGAAAACATCTACATCTCAGGCACTCACAATCATTCCTGGACTAGACTTGCCCTGTCTCAACATAGACTATGATGAAGATGAGATAGCATATCAACTGGCTCAGAGAATCTATCATGTAGCTATAGTTGATTACTATCTGGAGTTCAAATACACTAATGGGAGACTCAAGAGATTCAAGCAAGGTATGTGTGAACACTGGGGCAAGTTACATGATCTACAAAGAATAATGGTGCTACTCAACCTTGAGAATGAAGAGGAGAGAAAGTGGAAAATTGAGATAGCTCATTTTATCAAGATGAAAAGAGATCATAAGGAAGAGTTGAGAAAGAAGCATGAAGCCTTGAAGATAAAGAGAGAAGAAGAGTTAGCTGCTCTAGAAGCCAAAGCTGAAGAATTAAGAGCTAAAGGGTTATGCAGAGTCAAGTATAATCCTTACATTATGGAATACATGAAATATGGCAGAAATGTGAAGATTAGAATGGATTACATTAGCTCTTACTCTGAAGCCAAACTGAATGAAGTCATCAGAGACCTATCTGGCTCACCTCTCATTGAAGAACTCACTGCCATGGAAGACATCATCCAGGCAATGAGTGATGCAAAGAAAGCCAAGGAAGAAAAAGAAAAGGAGGATCTACAAGCCAAATCTCAAAAAGGAGAATCAAAGGAAAATGGCTAGTATCTCTTCATAACTGTGAGAATGCTTTCTTTGTAATAATATTCAATCAATTTCATACATGTACTTGTCAAGATTTATCTTTATGTATGATAGGCTTGTTATCAGACATGAAATTGTGACTAAGGGTCTTACTCACAATTTGAGGGAGATTGTTAGTCACTAAGGCATGCCTGTATACATCTAATAACAAGCCTAACTGTTTGTAATGCTCTGCATTACCTACATGACCTCTTAACTGAGGGAACCTCTAGTTGTAGAGTTTCTACTTGTTCTGTACTTATAAAAGGCACCAAATCCTAGTTTTGTAACTGTACTTATAGAGTCAAGAATAATGCTTGAAAGAAGTTCCAAGGTTCATGCCTCAAGCAAGAAGATAAAGACTGTCAAATAATCACAGTTGGGATTTGAAGAAATGAAGAATTTGCCTAAGTACCAATTCGAGAAGTATATTTGTCTATTCGAGAAGTCCAGCATTCGAGAAGTCAGGGATTCGATATCTCAAGACACTATTCGATATCTCTGAATACATTATTCGATATCTCATTCGATATCTCAGAGATTCGATATGTCTACTACTATATTCGAGAACTCAAGAAGTCAACAAGTCAAAGTGGTATTCGAGTTTTCAAAGAGTCATCAAGTCAAAGTTCCATTCGATATCTCAAGGACTCAGAAAGCTATTCGATATCTCAAGGATTCGATAAGTCAAATGTTCTATTCGACAACTCAAGGAATCCTGATGGAAATGAGCTATTCGAGAAGTGGTTCGATATGTCAA
This sequence comes from Kitagawia praeruptora, assembly GCA_037693485.1. Taxonomy (NCBI): domain Eukaryota; kingdom Viridiplantae; phylum Streptophyta; class Magnoliopsida; order Apiales; family Apiaceae; genus Kitagawia; species Kitagawia praeruptora. The sequence continues at coordinate 151,896,580 of CM075344.1, read as the reverse complement.
TGTAACAGTATTGATCAAGTCAATTCTAGTTCTCGAATCGCTTACTTAATCACTTCTCGAATACATTCTTGGAGACAAAATACTGAAGAAATTGTACAAGTCAGAAACCTGCAACAAGCCAATGCACTTTATGGACCACAATCTGTAACGTGCTCTGGAAAGCCTACAAGGAAGCTTGGAGAGATATAGAAGAGACAAAGGGCTAAAGAAGTGGATCTGAATAGGCTTTTCAAAGTCAAATCTGTAACCGTTTAGACACTTACTCAAAAAGGATAGACAGACTAGAAAGTAATTTGTTTAGCTACCTTATTTGTAGTAAGTAGGTTGTATCCATGCTATAAGGATACAGCCTCGCTTCCTTAGCTAATAACTTTTAGAGAGTCAAGTTTTTCAAACATTGTAAGCAATATCTCTCTGAGAAAAACGAAGCTGAGAACACTATCATTTGTATTCACAGATTGTAGCAACCTTTATCTAATAATACTTTAGATTAAAGTGATATTGTGTCTTGTGTTATTCTTTATCCGCACCTACACCTTTCCATACACAAACACTTATCTGCTACATAGACTCGAGCCAAAGAAAAGTTCAAGAATCCATTCACCCCCCCCCCTCTGTATTCTTTTACTGTATTCAATACTCAACAGAAACTCCGTATTCCTTATCACGAAAAACCCTTATGGCCGAAACTCATACATTTTATCTATAAATTTGTTGGGTTGTGCGCGAGTCTAGACTCCACAATGATAAGATATTGTTTGATTTGAGTTGAGACCGAACAGATTTGTTTTCGGTATATTCCAAAGACTAAATTGCAATTTGCAACCCTTTGGTTCGGACCAAAGTCAGTTTGGTACTCATAGTTTGCATAATTACAGTTTGCATCCCTAAGAATGTTTGAGCGCTGTAAATTGCACCCCTTTCATGTATTTTTACCAAAAACCCAGGAATAATTTGGTAAATTCAGAATACTTAATTACCTTTTGATCCCTAAAATATGAAATGTTGCATACATGAACCCTTGAACAAAAAGTTTCGAATTTTCATAAATTTTTTCGATTTTTTCCTAATTTTTTTCGAATTTTTCCAAGCGATTCACAGAAAATTCGAAAAAATTTGTGAAAAATTCGATAAAATTTAGGAAAAATTTGAAAAAATTTATGGAAATTTAAATAATATGAGGTCTATTGGAAAAAACAATAACTCTTCTCGTAGTACCAAGATGAAAACCAAAAAGCCATCAAATGATGATGATTTCATGAATGTTTATCAATCAGAGCCATCTGATTCGGGGCTTTTGCAAGATATGATAAAGGAGTTTTTCCCGAAGTCCGATAAGCGAAAATCGAAGAGTGATGATCACCATCACCGGCTACAAAAAACTCCATCTTTCTGTTTAGCCGCAGTGGCACGTTCTACCAAATATGTCTCGATGAATGAGAGTGTTAATAGTCAGTTTGGGCTTCACTTTCAGAACCATCAAACAGTGGGGCAGCAATAATTTGGGACTTATCGCAATGAAATCCCGGTGATGCCACCGTACTACAATGGAATCCCGGTAGTGGCGCAGCAGGAAAGCGTTCCCATGTTTGGCATTGGTGAAATAATCTAGTTACCCTAAGTGCTTCATGTTTGGGTTTGGCTAAAACTTTTAATTAGTTTTTAATTTGAAAATTACATCTAATTTTCAATTTAAAAATTATTTATAAGTAAGTCAAACAGACTTATATTCTTGTGTCCTACCTCTTCTCAAACACTTTCAAATTTCTCAATTTTAAACACCCTTATCCCCATTACCCCGCTTTCCTTTTTTTATTCTTTTCCTGTACAGCAACATCTCTCCTACTCCTTCTGGAACCTGGTACTTGCATTTACTTTACTTACAATATCTTCTCCATCTATATTATCTGCGTGTGTATATTTGTCACTCGTGTTAAATCATTGTCCCCCCAATTTCTTCTATTTTCTTTTTTGTTTTTGCTTTGTGCTCTGTTTTGTGGTCTGTCTGTTGTGCTTTTGTGTCCCATCTTTCTTCCCCTTTTGTTCTGATTTGGTGTTTATTGCTTCTGTTTTGCTCGGTTTTTGTTTCCTGCGTTGATCTGTTCCATTTTGTTTGTTGCCCAATAATTAGCACTTAATTAGTATATGTGCTCAGTTAATTTATTTTTGTTTTATTTTTTGTTGTTTGTTTTTTCCTTTTGCTGTCCGTTTTGTTTTTCTTTTTTTGATTTTAGGCAGTTTTTGGAACGGTTCTGGCTCGTTGGTTTTGACAATGGAACGTAATTTACGTGTTGGTAGTTTAAATTTAGGTACCTTAACGGGCAAATTTTGGGAGCTAGTGGACGTGTTGGAGAAGCGAAGAATAGATGTGGCGTGCATTCAAGAGACTAGGTGGAAGGGTGCCAAATCCAAAGAAGCGAACGGGTACAAATTGTGGTACTCAGGTCTTGTCAACTCGAAGAACGGAGTGGGTATTCTTTTGACGAAGGAGCTAAAAGACAACGTCGTGGAAGTGAAGAGGTGCAATGACAGGATCATGTCCGTCAGAGTTGTGGTTGGGGAGAAGGTGGTGAACGTGGTGTGCGCGTATGCCCCGCATGTAGGTTTGGGAGATTCCGAGAAGGAGGCTTTCTGGGTCTGTTTAGATGAGTTGGTCAGAAGTATTCCTGACGACCAATTCTTAGTGTTGGGTGGCGATTTCAATGGTCATATTGGTGAGAGGGCAGACGGCTACCCCAATGCTCATGGGGGTTTTGGTTACGGGGCCAGGAATGTCGATGGATCCGCGTTATTGGAGTTTGCGACTGCCCAGGAGTTGGTAATTGTGAATTCTGTTTTCCAGAAGAGGGCTGAGCACCTTATCACCTTTAGTAGTGGGGGGCTCAACACTCAGATAGATTACCTACTTATACGCAGTCGGGATGTCAGGGCATGCGGGGATTGCAAGGTGTTCCGGAATGAGGCGTGTGCTTCCCAGCACAGGCTGTTGGCCATGGATTTAGCCATGAGGGGTCGAGTCGTTCACAGGTCGAGAGAGTTTAGACCGAGAATCCTTTGGAAAGATTTGAAGGGAGAGAATGCGGCTCAATTCAGGGAATCTCTGTTCAACGAAGGCTGTTTGGCACGTGGTGGAGATGCTAACGATAGGTGGACCAACATGGTGAAGGCCATTCGGTGTGTGGGTGAGCAGGTGGTGGGGGTTTCCTCAGGAAGGTTCAGTGGGCATAAGGAGTCCTGGTGGTGGAACGAGGAGGTGCAAAGGAAAGTAAAGACTAAACTTGTGCTCTTTAAAGAGCTTTTGTTGGTGTGTGCAGGGTGGGAGAAGACTATGAAGTTGGAAGCGTACAAGGTGGCGAGACGAGAGGCTAAAATGGCCGTGGCGAAAGCCAAAGGGGAAGCATATGAGGGGTTGTACAAGCGTCTAGATACAAAGGAAGGAGCGAATGCTATCTTTAAACTAGCGAAAGCTAGGGAGAGAGGGCGGCGCGACATGGGTGCTGTTAAGTTTGTTAAGGATGATACAGGCATAGTGTTGTTCAAGGAAGATGATATAAAGGAGAGGTGGAGTTCGTATTTCCATAATCTTTTCAATGATAATAGGGGGAGTGATGTCGATGTGGAGCAAGAGGTCTCTCCTACGTCTAGGCTTCCTATCGGTCCGTATGAACGTATCAGCAAGGAGGAAGTCATAGGTGCAATGCTTAAGATGGATAGAGGGAAGGCGGTTTGACCAGATCAGATCCCAATCGAGGTGTGGATTTGTCTTGGCGAAGTTGGCGTTAAATGTCTAGTAGATCTGTTCAATGATCTACTATTGGGTGTTAAGATGCCGGCGGAATGGAGGCGTAGTGTTGTAGTCCCTTTCTTCAAGAACAAAGGCGATGCCCAAAGTTGTAGTAACTATCGGGGTATTAAATTACTCAGTCATACTATGAAACTCTAGGAGAGAGTGGTTGAATGCTGGTTTATTTGGTTTTATGCCGGGAAGATCGATGACCGAGGCCATTCATCTCGTCAGACGCCTTATGGAGAAGTTCAAGGAGCGCCGCAGAGACCTTCGTATGGTGTTCATTGATCTTGAGAAAGCTTATGATAGCATCCCACGTGAAGCTATTTGGAAGAGCCTCGTAGAGCGGAGAGTATCGTCATCGTACATTAGAGTGATTCAAGACATGTACTCCCAAGCTAGTTCTTGCGTCCGGACCCCAGTGGGTGACTCTCGTTTTTTCCCTGTTGAGATTGGGCTACATCAGGGGTCTGCCCTTAGCCCTCTTCTTTTCGCCCTTATCCTTGATGTCTTATCTCGAGGGATCCAAGATGCCGTCCCGTGGTGCATGCTCTTCACTGACGATATCGTGCTAGTGGCGGAGTCGAGGGGGGAGGTCAACGACAAGTTGGAACTATGGAGATCTACTTTGGAGTCGCAAGGCTTGCGTTTGAGCAGAACTAAAACCGAGTATCTCTGGTGGAACTTCAGTGGCGAGGCCAGCGAGGAAGGGGTTGAGGTTAAGATCGAAGACCAGATCGTCCCGCGTACGGATAAGTTCAAGTATCTGGGTTCGATCATCCAGAAGGAAGGTGAGGTAGAAGGCGATGTCAACCATCGTATCAAGGCTGGGTGGCTAAGGTGGAGGGCAGCGTCAGGGGTGATGTGCGACAAGAAGGTTCCTTTAAAGTTGAAAGGGAGATTCTATAGAGCGGCAATCCGCCCTGCGTTGTTATATGGTTCTGAGTGCTGGACGGCGAAGAAGGCCCTCGAAAGCAAGATGGAAGCGGCTGAAATGAGGATGTTGCGGTGGGCGTGTGGGCGCACGATGCTAGAGAGAATCCCTAATAAGGTGTTTAGGACCGAGCTCGAAGTGGCGCCTTTTTCAGCTAAAGTAAGGGAAGGGAGGTTGAGATGGTTCGGCCACGTCCGCAGGAGCCGGGCGGAAGCCTCGGTGAGGAGGGTCGAGAGTCTTTCGGTTGTTGGGGTGAGGAGGAGAGGCAGACCGAGGAGGTCGTGGGAAGAGCAGCTTAAGTTGGACTTGAAGGCTTTGAACCTAAGTGAGACCATGACCGCCGACAGGTGTTCGTGGAGGCGACATATCAGAGTGGTGGACTCCCTCCTAGGAGACGGCTCTGTAGTGGAGAGCCTCAGAGTTGGGTTATCACGGCTAGCCGTATCTTAGGAGTCTGGTTATTTCGTTTTCTTTTTAGTTATCATTTTCCATTTTTGTTATCATCTGTTTATCTGTGCCGGTGCAGGGAGCCTAGCTTGGTGGTATCTCGGTGCGGGGTAGGTAAGGCCCATGTGGATAAAGCCTTGGGCTCAGGTATTGCATTGGACTTTTTTGCATATTATTTAGATTCCATTGTTTATTCCACCAACTGTATCTGTTATGCACATAGCCGAGGGTCTTCACGGAAACAGCCTCCCTAACCTAAAAAGTGGGGGCATGGTCTGCGTACAACTTACCCTCCCCATACCCTGCTCTGAGCGGGATATACTGGGTATGTTTGGTTTGGTTTGGTTTGGTTTTGGTAGTATTAAATATTTAATCTCTATTCCAAATCAAGATGTTTAAGTATTAACCGGTCTTTCTAAAAAAAAAAAAGGTATTAACCCTCCTTAAATCTTGAAGGACGAATGTATCATGTACTATTGTACATTTGTACTGTATGTATGTAAGTATATTCTTGTTTAATGTTTTTTAGTCTTTTAGATTTGGATCTCAAGGTTCAACGTACATTGTGGCTTTGTCCCTAATATTTCTTGATTGGTTAGGACAACATAATTCAACCACCTAATCTCTATATAGATGTGGACACTAGGAATTGTTGCACCTAGTGAAGTTGAGTATATGCTGAACTTATGAAATGTAACTGAATAACGCCTTTTAGATATGCATCCGCAAACAAATAAATTAAAACATTAGTGTTTCGTTTATAAAATTTTGGAAGATCCATTATTCCATCTTAATTAAGGCCATAACATTTCACACTTATGAAAGCACCTCAGTCTCGCAATTTTTTGAAGTCAGATAATGATTACTTACAGCTGCTCTAAGCATGCTTCTATATGATATCTATATACATGAATATACAGCAATTCAATCAAGTCACCAATGAGCAATCTCCTGTAAAAGGAAGCAAAGATCGCAAGTGCCTATTAACCTCCCAGAGAAGAAGTGATTAGAAATACTTTGATGGACAGAAACATGATGAAGGTCCCTACCAAAGTCATGGACATAGTGATTGTTGATACAAAATATGGACATGGATATTCGACTAAACCCAATATAATTGGGAATATAATAAACGAGTAAACTTAACATCTATAGGTCACTTGCTCCTAAATAATAGGAGTATGGGCCTAAACTAGATCCGATACCGAAAAGAACTACGTGGGCTTGATTCCTTAAAAAAGGATAGTAGGCACCTTGAGAAAGGATCCACGAAATTCTATTATCTCTTAGAATTAACTCTCTCAAGCTCAGTCCAAAATTACATAAACCCTAATTATTCCCCTAAATCGCTATGTATATAAAAACCCTAAATTTATAGCTCTATACGAATACCCGATTATAAATCTAATATTGAAGCTTAGTCTGTGACGAAAATTGGCTTCAACATTTGGCGCCGTCTATGGGAATCGTATATAGTGAAAAAATTATCAAAAAATCAAAAACCCAACTTTGTGGCGGAAGGGTATATGTACCAAGATGATGATGAGCAACGAGGAAAAAGAATTACAAATATATAGCCAACATGTACCAGGCCAGAGAAAAGCTAAGCCGTACATGACTTGGTCAAATCAATTATTTTTTTAAAGAAGAAAAAAAAAACTAAGCAATTACACTCGATCCAACGAGTTTATTTCATATCCCGATAGCCAATTGAAAGGACATGTAAACCATATTGGAGGATGATTGGATGAATGAAGGCTTTTGTAATTGTTTTCATAAGGCAATTGGCGGAACTCATGCTTTTATGAACATCACAAGATGAAATAGTAGCACCAGGGCTTTGATTCTGAATAAATTAGTGCAACCAGGTTACGTATCAATAAAACATCTGATACCATGTTATTAGTGAAGTATGGCCTGATTGATATCAATGGAGAATATATACAAGTCCTTTCGACTTTTGTACGTCACATCCTCGCTTAGTTAGCACCGCAACAAAAACCCATGGCTTCATAAGCACACACAAACATTACAACTACATGTACATGAGCTGTTCGGGTGAATGATGTTGGCAAATTGACAAGAACAAAGGACTTGCAATGCGGTTAAAGAAAAATGAAAAAGAGTATGTGAGGAGCAAATTACATAATGGAGAGCAAATGCAGCTTGGTCCAAACAAGTGAACCTGTGAGGAACTTAGTGCCACACAAGCAGCTCAACAGATATCCAATTCAAATCATGGAACTTGGCACAAACGATTCAACTCGGTGCAAACACTACAAGAAATACTAGTCATTAGCGACCAATTTAAATACGACCGTCAAGAGTTGGTTGGTTTTGATAAGTATTTCCAACCGATCATAACCAACCACCGAGATTGGTCATAATTAAGATCGAAACCAACCGAGTATCGATTGATCGTTGGTCGGTTATAACCTTCATTTCCAACCGACTAAAACCAACAAATGCGTCGGTTGGAAATACCATCAAAATCAACCGACTTTCGGTTGATTATGTCTTCAACAGGTCCCACCTTACGTCCAACAGCCACGTGGTAGTCCACGTCATTTTAAAAAGCGACTGAATGCGGTTGGAAAAAGTTTAGTTGGAAATGTAAACCAACATAACCAACCAAATTCAGTTGTAAAAGTGTTGGTTGGAAATGCTTGTAAAAGTGAATTAATAAATTGGTCGACTGAATGTGTGTTGTCGCAACGTAATTGGTCGACATAAAGGTGTTACGTTGGTGGATGAAAATGACCGAATTCGATCGCTATTGGTACATATTCGGTTGGTTTTGCTCCTGAACAATAAATAAATTCTAACACCCATCTTTATTATCTTCTTGTTTGAGTATTTATGACACTTGAGATTTGAGAGAAAAGTTGAATAAAACAAGTCACAACCATATTAAAGAGGGGTGTTTGACTCATTAAATTGTAAGTTTTAATGTTTTACATGATCCAATTATATATCTATAAATATGTGTTTATGTTATATATATATATATATATATCGTTACTTCTTTGAATATGCAAACCAAGTAGAAATATATGCTCAACATATATGTCAATTTTGATCATTGTGTGTATGTTATACACAATTATTATAGTTTCATTAAATTGAATGTATGTGTTTGAATTTTTTTTATGTGTTAGCTAAAGTTATTAAGTTAGAATTTTGTGTTTATAAACATGTAGATGTCTTTCAATGATCGTAATTGGATGCATCGTCGGTTAGAAAATGATCGAATTACACTTACAAAAGAGTATCGGGAAGGTATCGAAATATTTTTAGGATTTGCCGAAAAAAAATGGTATGGATGGAAATTTGATGAAATGTCCTTGTAAGAATTGTATAAATTCAAATTGGCATACTCTTGATGATGTTAGATATCACTTGATAGCTAATGGAATTTCCTTAGATTATAAAGTTTGGAATTATCATGGTGAAAATGCACAAAATAGACAATCACAACCAAGTAAACGTCGACGTGTTGGTAGTGGGGAAGAACCGGTAGATATGAATGGAATTTTACGGGATATCGGGATTGAAAATCATAATTTTGCCGATGATGTGGGTGGTAGTAGAGTTGAAGAACCTCCTAATAAAAGTGCTTCCGAATTTCTCAATGAGGTAAATAAATGCGGATGCCATATTTACCCCGAAAATATTAAATACACAAAGCTCTCATTCTCTATGAAATTATTGCAATTTAAAAGTTTCTCTCGTTGTAGTGAAAAAGCATTCAATTTGTTACTTCAAACTATTGGTGATGTGCTCCCTTCCAAACATACATTACCTAGTACCTATTACGAAGTGAAAAAGATGATGAAGGATTTGAAGTTATCATACAATAAGATTGATGTATGTGAAAATGATTGCATGTTGTTTTACGGAGATGATATTGATAAAATTGTATGTGATCATTGTCAAAGTGATCGCTACAAAGACTTTTCAAAGAAAAAAAGTGCAAGGAAAATTCCAAAAAAGGTCTTAAGACATTTTCCTATAATTCCTCGCTTACAACGGCTATTCATGTCCGCCCATACGGCGGAACATATGACTTGGGACAAGAATAGGGAAGTAAAAGAAGGGCAACTTAGTCACCCTTCGGATGGGGATGATTGGAAAAACTTTGATAGGCAACATCCATCATTTGCTAGTGAGATTCGAAATGTGCGACTTGGTCTTTCAACCGATGGTTTCAATCCTTTTGGTAATTCCGGGAATAATGTTTACACGGTTTGGCCGGTGGTAATTATTGTCTATAATCTTCCACCTTCGATGGGTATGAAAAGACCTTACATGATTTTGAATCTCATTATCCCGGGTCCATATAATACTAGCAAAGATCTCAACGTGTATCTAAGACCCCTCATTGATGAGTTGAAAATATTGTGGCATAATGGAGTTGAGACATTTGATCAATATCAAAAAAATAATTTTCAAATGAGGGCGGCACTTATGTGGACCATTAGTGATTTTTCGGCTTTAGCACAACTTAAAGGATGATCAACAAAAGGAAAGATGGGGTGTCCGGTTTGTCTTGGAAGTGTGAAAGGCTTCCAACTTAAAATTTGCGGAAAATGTTGTTTTTCTAGCACTAATCACATTTTTTTGGATAAAAATGATTATCTACGAAAGAAAGGCTCTAAGTTTGCAAGTACGGAGCGTAATGTGTTTAGAGGTCGGGTAAGTGGTGAGTATGAAAAGTCATTTTGTGAAGGATTGGAATTTCCCCCTCCGGTAAAATTCTCTCGTCGTAGGGCATTGGATTATGGAAAAGAACACAATTGGACTAACATGTCATTGTTCTTTGAACTTGAATATTGGACATCACTTGGTATGCGTCATTGCATTGATGTCATGCATACCGAAAAGAATGTGTTCGATAATTTGTTCTATACAATTGTGGATGATCGGAAAAAGACAAAGGATCATGATAAATCAAGAAATGATTGCAAAGAACTCGGTGTGATGTCCGGATTGTGGTTTAAAGATGGAGTCAAGCCTAAAGCACGATATACACTTACTAGACCCCAACTTCGGCTTTTATGTGAATGGGTTTCGAACTTGAAACTTCCGGACGGATGTTGCTCAAATCTCAAACGGTGCATAAAAAAAGATCTTCTTATGTTTCATGGTTTGAAATCACATGATTGTCACATTTTCATGCAAAAGTTGATGACTATTGCATTTCGTGAATTCTTGCCACGTGATATCTTGGATGCCTTAGCGGCTCTTTCAAATTACTTCGTAGATATTTGTTCAACAATTCTATTACGTAGTGATTTGGAAATTTTGGAAAAATCCATAGTTATGACACTATGTGTGTTGGAAACTATATTTCCTCCAAGTTTTTTCAATATAATGGAACATTTAGTTATACACTTGGCGGAAGAATGTAGACTTGGGGGACCCGTTCATTATCGTTGGATGTATCCTTTTGAGCGATTATTGAAGTACATGAAAGATAAAGTAAAGAATAAGGCACGCGTGGAAGGCTCAATTTTCGAGGCATATGCCGAGGAAGAGATTGTGAATTTTTGCTCATTGTACTTTAGTTCCAATGTTGATACGGTCCATACTACCGTTGGTCGAAATGAAGTTGTAGGTGAAAATACGGATGAGAGTGTTTTAGAAGTTTTTAGATATCCAATTGAACATATGGGAAAACAAAATGTTCGATCATTGGACAAAGATGAGATAATCATTGCGGAATATTATGTACTACTAAATATGCAGGAGGTCCAACCATATATTCGGTACATATTCTTTCATTTATAAGCCAATTTATACTACTATATTTATTTTGATATTGACTTTCCTTACAATACGCTTGAAAATTACTATGGACAATTAGAAGAAATTATAAGACTTAATTATCAAGGAGGAAATCATGTATACTTATTCAAATGTCATTGGTTTGACTCCGCTGGAAGTGGTGTGCGTGTTGATAAAAATCGAGTTGTGAACGTTGATATGAAGTCAAGATTAAGGTCCAATGAGGTATTTGTTTTAGCAAGTCAAGCGACACAAGTATATTACGCGCCTAGTGTATTGAATCCTCGTAGTAATTAACGTATGGTTATTTCAATAAAAAATCAACCACTTGATGAGTCTACTAAAGGTTCAAATATGGAAGATGCTTTTCAAGAAATTGTGTCCAATGCATCAACATCGTCATCATTTTCTTTATTCGCTGATTTTGCACAATATGAGTCGATTCCTTCAATTCAATTCCAAGATGAAGATGACCATGAAGATGACAATATGGAGGATTTAGATGAAGATGACATTATGGAAGAGTTAGATGAAGATGACCAAGAAAATGAAGACATGAGTGAAATCGACGATGATGAATGTTACGAAAATATCGAATAAATGAGATTTGGTATTGTTATTAAAATACTCTTATGAGATTTGGTATTGTAATTTAATTGCTCGTATGTGATTTGATACTGATTTTGGATTTGAAGTTGTAATTTAAGTACTTTCATTATGAAATTTGGAGTTGTAATTTAAATGCTTTTGTCATGTGGAAATGGTAAATAGTGGTTGGAAATGCATTACATTGGTTGGATATGATGTATTTCCAACTGATTTTTACGAATTTTTTTCCAGAACAAACGACCTATATTGACGCAAAAACGACGATTTTCAAGGCAAAACCGACTATCTTCTTAACAAAACCGACCGACTTTATGTTATATTCGGTTGTTTTTATATCGGTTGGAAATAGAATTTACATCCAATTTTGAGAACCTTCTACATTAAAAATAACGACCATAGCAAAACCGACCAACGTAGCAAACCGACCGACCAAAACCAACCGATGTTTCAAAACCGACCATCTTCGTGACATAAACGACCGTTTATATTTGGTTGTTTTTATCTCAGTTGGAAATAGAATTTACATCCAACTTTGAGGACCTTCTATATTAAAAACAACGACCATAGCAAAACCGACCAACGTATCAAACGCGACCAACCAAAACCAACCGAATAATGTTAAAATTTTAAAAATTGCTAAAAAAATAATAGTACGCGTATCTGTCATGGAAGATCTTACAAGAGATGGAAATATGACTACACAAGAAAATAATAAAAAATTATTATGATTCCACATATCCACGATAGATAAAAAATTAAAGATTTGGTTAGAGCTGTAAACGAACAATTCAGTAATTATATATATAATAATAATTTGAAAATTAAAAAATTGTATATATTATTGTTTTTATCGAACGAACCGAACTCGGACAAACTCGGACGAACACTTAACGAACTCGGACTAAATCCTAACGAACCGAACAATGTTCGGTAAGCTAATCGAACACTTTTTCTTGTCCGAACTCGAGTTCGGTAAGCTTATCGGACGAGCTTACCAAACTCGAACTCGAACCGAACCGGACGAGCTTACCGAACAGTCTAGTTCGTTTACAGCTATAGGTTTGGTGTTAGAGGTTAAATCAGGGTTGGAAATTTCTAATATTTAACCTATTTGTTTAAGCGATCCAACCTTACCAATGTTAAATTCATTGTTAATTTGACATGTTTGCAAAGAATTATATTGGTAAAAGTTTGTTTGATTATATTTTATAATGAAAACATTTTTATTTAGGACATAATCAACCATTTGGGTTCAAAATTGGTTGATTATGACTTCTAAAACGACCAATCATAAGTGACCCTTATTGTCTATAACCAACCGAATTTATGATAATTTTTTTTAAAGAAAATCACAAATTAGTAACAATGATAATATTTTTCTTACATAAGGTCACATATGACATGAAAAGATGATTATATAAAAAAAATTTATTCTAATGTCACGTATTTGCGAACACCGGATAAGAGACTTTATGTTTAGTGTTAGAATTTAGGGGTTCGATTAGGGTTAGACTTTTTTTATACATCCCCTATTTTCTTAGAAGAACAACCCATACCATGTTGAGTTCATTACTATTAAATAAGTCCACAAAATAATATTATAATTTAAGTTCGAATGTTAATATTTTATAGTGAAAACATTTTTATTTAGGACATAATCAACCATTAGGGTTCAAAATTGGTTGATTTTGACCTCTAAAGCGACCGATCATAAGTAGTGATAATAATAATAATAATAATAATAATAGTAATAATAATAATAATAATAATAATAATAATAATAATAATGGTATTATTATTATTATATAAACAACCGAAGTCGGTCGTTTTAAGTATTCAACGAAAATTTTAAAAATTAACTATAAATTTTTGAAATTTTTACCGGGAATTCAAAATTTTACTAAAAATTTGAATCACCCGCCTAATATAAGAAAATTTGACCCATAAACGACCGACTTCAAAAAAAGAAGTTAAAATTTCAAAATAAATAAATTAATTGAATTAAAATCAATCTTTCTACCCCTAAATTGGACTAAAATCGTTTTACTACTTTTGTTCTTAATTAATATTCAGTCTTTTTTTTTTGTCAAGAGAAACTTCACGTTAATAAATTGTATAACCAACATACAATGTTCGGAAAAAGAGTTTCTTTCATTCCAGAAAGTTTATTATCTAACCGAAGTACACGCATGTTGCCCCCGGACATTTAGACAATAATACCTTCAAGTCTGAGAAGAAAACCCCACAAGAAGGGACTCGTTAAAACCCCACAAGAGTAAAACCTTATGGGAAAAACCTCAAGTGGGAAAAATAGTGCCCTCGAAGTACAAACACATTGTAACACAAATTGAATACTAAATAAAACTAGAAAATCGAAAAATAAAAAATATGTATTTTTAAAATTTATTATTTCGTTAATTTTTATTTCGTCATAATATTTTAAAATATTATTTTTAAATTAAAAAATAAAAAATAAATATTTTTAAAATTTATTAAACTGATCGGATGCAAATATAAAAAAGTGTGAATTGTAGCGGGTTAGAAAGTTAAGGGATGCAAAGTGCAATAAGCCCAAACCAAGGGGATGCGAATTCCAAATTAGTCAAGATCGTATGTATATGTTTATATGTGAAAAGTCTGATTTACCCCTCTTGACTGACGGTAATGGTCAGACTTAACGGCGCAAATGTAAAAGGGATGCAAACTGTAGCTGGTTAGAAAGTTAAGTGATGCAAAGTGCATATATGAATACTACAGAGTGCAAAGTGCAATAAGCCCAAAACAAGGGGATGCGAAGTGCAAATTAGTCATATTAATATTCGAGAAAAAAAAACAAAAGAAAACTTAGAGACTATCTCTCGAGTTCTATAGGTCTCCACACAACCACACGTATTAATTTAAAACCTAGATATTGTGTCATATTGCTTCACTAAAAACACATCACATCATCAGGCAGAGTGGCAGACATTGGCACTCTGAACCCTAATCAGAGACATTGGCACTCTGAACCCCCCAGTAGTACAATATAATAGAGTTTGTCCAGTATAATAGAGTCCTACTACTCTGAACCTTCCATTCTCTCTCAAAAAAACAAACAAAATATGAAAACATTTGATCTCATATTTCCCTCTATAATTCTTCTCCTCTCATCATCATCTTCAGATCTTGAAGCTCTACTAAGGCCAAACCCCATGTCCTACATTAATGAACTAATATGAAACAGATCTTATTAGGGGTATGAAACATGGGACTTTTATCTTATTAAGATCTTGAAGAGCTCTGTTTCAAACAGTTTTATCTCTATAATTTACCTCTATCTATTCTGAAATATAAAATATTTAGTATTAGTTTGTACTTTGTATTTAATTTAAGATTGGTTTTTATTTGAGCATATATATATATATATATTAATATTCGAGAAAAAAAAACAAAAAAAAAACTTAGAGACTATCTCTCGAGTTCTATAGGTCTCCACACAACCACACGTATTAATTTAAAACCTAGATATTGTGTCATTTTGCTTCATTAAAAACACATCACATCATCAGGCAGAGTGGCAGACATTGGCACTCTGAACCCCTAGTAATCAGAGACATTGGAACTCTGAACCCCCAGTAGTACAATATAATAGAGTATGTCCAGTATAATTGTTTCCTACTACTCTGAACCTTCCATTCTATCTCAAAAAAACAAACAAAATATGAAAACATTTGATCTCATATTTCCCTCTATAATTCTTCTCCTCTCATCATCATCTTCAGATCTTGAAGCTCTACTAAGGCCAAACCCCATGTCCTACATTAATGAACTAATATGAAACAGATCTTATTTAGGGTATGAAACATGGGACTTTTATCTTATTAAGATCTTGAAGAGCTCTATTTCAAACACTTTTATCTCTATAATTTACCTCTATCTATTCTGAAATATAAAATAATTAGTATTAGTTTGTACTTTGTATTTAATTTAAGATTGGTTTTTATTTGAGCATATATATATATATATATATATTAATATTCGAGAAAAAAAAACAAAAAAAAAACTTAGAGACTATCTCTCGAGTTCTATAGGTCTCCACACAACCACACGTATTAATTTAAAACCTAGATATTGTGTCATTTTGCTTCACTAAAAACACATCACATCATCAGGCAGAGTGGCAGACATTGGCACTCTGAACCCCTAGTAATAAGAGACATTGGCACTCTGAACCCCCAGTAGTACAATATAATAGAGTATGTCCAGTATAATTGTTTCCTACTACTCTGAACCTTCCATTCTCTCTCAAAAAAAACAAACAAATTATGAAAACATTTGATCTCATATTTCCCTCTATAATTCTTCTCCTCTCATCATCATCTTCAGATCTTGAAGCTCTACTAAGGCCAAACCCCATGTCCTACATTAATGAACTAATATGAAACAGATCTTATTAGGGGTATGAAACATGGGACTTTTATCTTATTAAGATCTTGAAGAGCTCTGTTTCAAACACTTTTATCTCTATAATTTATCTCTATCTATTCTGAAATATAAAATATTTAGTATTAGTTTGTACTTTGTATTTAATTTAAGATTGGTTTTTATTTGAGCATATATATATATATATATATATATATATATATATATATATATATATATATATATATATATATATATATATATATATTAAAATTCGAGAAAAAAATAACAAAAAAAAAACTTAGAGACTATCTCTCGAGTTCTATAGGTCTCCACACAACCACACGTATTAATTTAAAACCTAGATATTGTGTCATTTTGCTTCACTAAAAACACATCACATCATCAGGCAGAGTGGCAGACATTGGCATTCTGAACCCCTAGTAATCAGAGACATTGGCACTCTGAACCCCCAGTAGTACAATATAATAGAGTATGTCCAGTATAATTGTTTCCTACTACTCTTAACCTTCCATTCTCTCTCAAAAAAAAAACAAAATATGAAAACATTTGATCTCATATTTCCCTCTATAATTCTTCTCCTCTCATCATCATCTTCAGATCTTGAAGCTCTACTAAGGCCAAACCCCATGTCCTACATTAATGAACTAATATGAAACAGATCTTATTAGGGGTATGAAACATGGGACTTTTATCTTATTAAGATCTTGAAGAGCTCTGTTTCAAACACTTTTATCTCTATAATTTACCTCTATCTATTCTGAAATATAAAATATTTAGTATTAGTTTGTACTTTGTATTTAATTTAAGATTGGTTTTTATTTGAGCATATATATATATATATATATATATATTAATATTCGAGAAAAAAAACAAAAAAAACTTAGAGACTATCTCTCGAGTTCTATAGGTCTCCACACAACCACACGTATTAATTTAAAACCTAGATATTTTGTCATTTTGCTTCACTAAAAACACATCACATCATGAGGCAGAGTGGCAGACATTGGCACTCTGAACCCCTAGTAATCAGAGACATTGGCACTCTCAACCCCAGTAGTACAATATAATAGAGTATGTCCAGTATAATTGAGTCCTACTACTTTGAACCTTCCATTCTCTCTCAAAAAAAACAAACAAAATATGAAAACATTTGATCTCATATTTCCCTCTATAATTCTTCTCCTCTCATCATCATCTTCATCATCTTCAGATCTTGAAGCTCTACTAAGGCCAAACCCCATGTCCTACATTAATGAACTAATATGAAACAGATCTTATTAGGGGTATGAAATATGGGACTTTTATCTTATTAAGATCTTGAAGCTCTGTTTCAAACACTTTATCTCTACATAAAAATCCCGTGTTCATTAAGATCTTCAGATCTTGAAGCTCTACTTTTATGTAGAGATAAAAGTGTTTGATATTGAAAATAATATATGGTATATCACCTTGCATGTGAATATGTTTATAAAATCATCAATTTTTCTATATATGTTTTTGTGTTACTGTCATTGATTTTGGTTAGTGGTGCTGACATAAATTCTGATCTATTTCAGTAATTTCAGTACTGAACAGCAATAAATTTGTTGAGTGTAATGAGTAAAATGCAAAAAAGTTCAAGATTTTGAATGCTGAATCTGGGAAGGATATTTGCTTTACATTGCTTTGTGTTACTTGTATCTATCAGTGGTTAAATAATATATACTTATCATCTTCCAGCATCATGCCTATTAGGCAGCTTAAAGAAAGTTCCGAGAAGACTTTAGTGATCAAACCTCACTAGCTTGAATAACTCGATGAATCAAGTCCAGAAGCAACTTAAAACAGCTCAAAATGGCAAAAGCCCACCTGGGCAAGAAAACCAGAATGCAAAAGCTCATAACCAATCTTCGCCTCCCTCGAAAAGTAGAGGAAGGAGAAGAGGAAGAGGTGGTCGGAAATCGGATCAAGGTGATGCCTCGATTTGTCCCAGCACGCGACCGTGCACAGCAGAATATTCTCCGGCGACTCTGGTTTCTGCTCGGTCTGGTGCAGCTATTGATATAAATAATAGTAATGGAGGCACATTGTGTGAAGTAGGGAGGAATTTTTCTTCTTCAAGTAAGTCTTTGAGTTTTGCTCAAAGACCTGGGTTTGGGCAGCTTGGGACAAAATGCGTTGTTAAGGCAAACCATTTCTTTGCAGAGTTACCAGAGAAAGAATTAAATCACTATGATGTAAGATATATTCATATTTGTGTTTATAAATTATTAATCTCATTTGTTAAGTAATATGTGCCCTTTTATTAAAGCAATTGTGTCCCTTAACCTGACATTTCTTCATATTAGTGCTGTGCATATTATGAATTAAAGTTAATGGCCTTCTGTATTTTCATTGTCCTTTCCTCTGAAATCATTAATGGAGATTTAATTATAGTCATTTATATTGTTCTTTTTGCTGTGTCCCCAGTCTGTGATATTTTTACCTTATTGCCCAAAAAATTGCAGGTTACTATTACCCCTGAGGTGTCATCAAAGAATATGAACAGAGCTATAATGGAAGAACTCGTGAAACTGTATAAAGAATCTGACCTGGGGATGAGTATTGACTTAGGATATATCAGTAATTTGTAAATATTCTAGAGGGCATTTTAGTCTTTTCACTCTAAGGAGTTTGTTAGTTTAAGCGGGAAAGTTTGTTATCCTCACAAGGCTTGTATATAGTTTACTGTTGGGATTTATGGGTGATGGAATAGACAACTTAACTAGTTTTATTGGTATACTTAGTTTTTACTAAGTAGAACATACTGTCATAGCCTGAAATGTATTCTTGTAATTTAAATAAATACTGTCATGTAATAAGTGTAATTCTTGGAAGAAGTTCGATTATGTTCAAGCCTCAAGAAATACATAAGTTCGACAGAAGGAATAAAAGTTACTGTCAAGCCCTGACAGTAAGGTTACAAGGAAACATAATGTTGCCTAGGTTGACAGCAAGTTTCACGAAGTCGACAGCAAGTTTCAACTTGACAGCAACATTGGCGGAGATTCTAATGACAGCAACTTTGATATATAGTCTGCGACAGTAAGTTTGGAATTCCTGACAGCAATCTCTGCGGGAAAAACATGCTGTCAATCAAAGCACAACTCTTGACAGCAATCTCTGCGGGAAATTCATACTGTCAACCAAAGCAAAATTCTTGACAGTAATATCTGCGGGAAATTCATACTGTCAAAACAAAGCGTAATCCATTGACAGCAAACTTTGTGGCAAACATACTGTCATATAGAATCAGCTTGATTTAGGAATTTTCTAAGTCAAATTAAACGACAGAGTATATGTTCAAAAGAAGCAGGCGTGTTGTAATATTCAACCTTTACAGCAAGCTTGGAAAGTCTATAACTGAAGCTCGAGAGATCACATGGAACAACCTGTAAAGTCTAGAACAGATAAAATTGAATACGGCTAGATCTGGGTGGCTCAAATGTGGAAAGCATCTTTAAGTTACTTTGTGCTGATCACATGGGAATAAATCATGGAATGAGCTGCAAAAGGAATATAACAGCAACTCGACAACCCATGTTGATAGTGATAGTACAGTAGATTATCACTCTATAAATAGAGCATTCTACTTATACATTAAAAAACTCAACAACTGTAATCTCTTGAGTCTTTGTAGCTTGAGAACTATTTTGTTCTTAAGGTTGTAGCAAAACTTTGCAAAATAAATAAAACATTTATTTTGTGAAATCCTCGTATTTGATTTTACTTGTGTTTGCATTTCTTCTACTAGTAAATCACAAATTCTATTTAAGTTGTTGAAATAGTTTTTGAAATTTATTAGTATTGCATTCAACCCCCCTTCTGCAATACTTTCCTGGACCAACAACTGGTATCAGAGCGAACAGATTAATACACATATCTGAGATCCAAATGGCAAGTATTCAAAGGTCAAGTAATATCAAGATTCCAGCTTTTGATAAGGAAAACTACAACATATGGAAAAAGAAGATTATGTTATTTATCAAAGGTCAGAACCCACTATTCCTAGGTATTCTGGAAAATGGCCCTTTCATTCCTCAAAAGGAAATTCCAGCTGCTACAGTGAATGATGTAGTAATCCCAGCTCATTGGGTTGCTAAGAAGCCGTCTGAGTATAATGACTCAGAAAAAGAAAAGGAAGCACTGGATGATCATCTGCAACTCATTCTACTAGATGCACTTACCCTGGATAAAGCTATGAGTGGAAATATAATAGCATGCAACTCTGCCAGGGATATGTGGAAAAAGATAGAACTGTTATGTGAAGGAAGTGAAGAGGTCAGAGAAAATCAAAAACAAATATTGGTGTCACAATATGAAGCATTTATGGGCAAGCATGGAGAAGATCTAACTCACATGTTTGAAAGATTTAGCAAACTGATAGCTGAACTTCAAATTCATGGAAAGTTTTATGAAAAGAAGGAAGTCAATATCAAGTTTCTGCTAACTCTTCCAGAACATCTTGAGCACAGAGTAACAGCCATAAGAGAAGGGAGAGACTTAAATTCTGTTTCTCTTGAAACATTGTATGGAGTTCTAAAATCTTATGAACTTGAATATTATCAAAAGAAAGCTATACAAAGTGGATCCAAAGGATTGATGGCGAACATGGCTGGTGCTCTAGTTGCTCAAGGACCCTCATATTTTCAAGCAAGTGAGCAAATTCAAAATGATCAACAATCTCAATTTTCATCTGTGAAAATTGAAGAGGTGGTTGAAGATGAAGAAAAAGTTGTCCTTCAACTAGAAGATGTTGAAGATGAAGAATTCTTCACTCTAGAAGAAATGGAGAAAATGGATAATCCAACCATGGCTTTTATGGCAAGAAAATTCAAAAATATAAGGTTCAGGAGGAACAAGCCATATAAGCCTCAAGGTCAATTTCCAAAGTATAACCAAGGAAGCTCATCAAAATCTGCTACTGGCACCAAGGGAGGATACAAAACAGGAATGGTAGATAGGTCAAAGTTTAGATGCTACAATTGCAATGAACTTGGTCACTTTGCTACTGAATGCAAAAGACCAAAACAAATACAAAGAATGGAGAGAGGAACTGGGAGTCAATTTAAGAAAGGACAAGGAAAAGCCTATGTGGCTGAAGGAAAATGCTGGGATGAATCTGATAATGAAGAAGAAGAGGAATTTGTGAATTTAGCCTTGATGGCTAGAGAGGATGAAGAAGCATCAACCTCGTCAAATCAGGTACCATCTCTAGTATTACTAGATATGTCTTTAAATGACTATAAGCAAACCATTGAGGAAATGAGTACTGAAATGTTTAATATTCATACTAGTTTATCTGCTGCAAATGAAGAAATTGCTAGATTAACTAAAGAAAATGAAGTACTCAGATCTAATAATGATGTGTTGTTGCTTAAGACCAGTTCTATTGATTCTTTAGCTCAGGAAAACGAAAGATTAAAAAATGATTTAACCTGTGCTAAGGAGATAGAGGATTATCTAAGAAAAGAAATTTCTGAGAATGAATTTAAGTTAAAGGCATTTAGAAATTCCTCTAAATTAGTTCAAGAGTATCATGAGAAACATACTGAAGGTAAGAAGATAGGCATAGGCTATGATTATAGCAGGAGACCTGGTAAAGAGACTGTTATACAGAAAAATGATGATAATAATACTGTAAGACCTCACATCCTCAAAAATGTGAGTAACCCAATTTTCAAAAGTACAGAGTTTGAGGTTAATGAAAATTCCCTAATTATTAATCAAGAACTCTGTGATGAAGATGAGAGGATTGACAGTGAATCTAAGAAAGAAAAAGATTTTGTCAAAATGTCTATGACAGAAACAGTATTAAATAGTCCAACCAAGTGTTCAAAAGATACTGTCAAGAAGTCATCCAAGACAGTAACTTTCAAACCTACTGTCAAGACAGCAAGTACAAAAGATGCTGTCAAAAATAGTTCGACAGCATCTTCTGAACAGACTGTCAAGACAGTAGTCTCCAAGTCCAAAAACAGAAATGGGAAGCTAGGCATTGATAAAAAGAATAATTATGCTTATGTTAAGCAGGCACCAAGGAAACTTTGCAATAATTGTGGCTCCTCACATCATTTAACTCATGTTTGTAAGAAATCAACTAGTAGCATATCTAATGCAACAGAGTTGAAAGGGAACTTACACAGAACCCCCATTATGCAAAGAGAATTGGTAGTTTGTAATAACATTGATTGTATGCCATGCAAAATTACTGCTATGAGTACATGTTTTAATTTGCAAATTTCATCTAATGAATCATGTTCTTATATGCAAACTGCAAAGACTTCTGAATCCACTAAAGAAAGTGAGAAGTCTGCTCTCACTAAGAAAAAGTCAAAGACAAAAACTAAGTGGATAATAAAAGAAATCAAGGAACCATCTTCTGATAATATTGTTTCAAATATTGATAAAGTTTCTGATGATACTGAGTATGCAGGACCCAACAAGACTTGGGTACCAAATGCAAATTAAAATCTTTCTGACTTGCAGGGAAAGAAAGGTAAACAGGTCATGTGGATAATCGACAGTGGATGCTCCAAACACATGACTGGTGATATATCCCTGCTATCACAATATGTTGAGAAGGCTGGCCCAACAATAACCTTTGGAGACAACAGCAAAGGTTACACTGTGGGATATGGCTGCTTAAAAGCTGGAAATGTTGTCATTGAAGAAATCTCTCTTGTGGAAGGTTTGAAGCATAATCTGCTCAGTGTCAGTCAATTCACTGACAAAGGATTCAAAGTAAACTTTGGCATGATGGAATGTTCAATTCACCACAAGAAGGATAGAAGCCTATCTCTGAAAGGAGTAAGGAAAGGAAGCCTATTTGTTGCAGACTTAAACTCAACAAATGAGGAAAGAATATTTTGCTTCTACAGCAAAGCAAGTGTTGGAGATAGCATGCTTTGGCACAAGAAATTTTCTCATCTCAATTTCAAAACAATGAACATGCTGATGAAGAAGGAATTGGTGAGAGGACTACCTCAACAGGAATTCTGTCAAGAAGGACTGTGTGAAGATTGTCAAATGGGAAAATTGAGGAAAGCAATGCATAAATCAAAGCAAGTCAACACTAACACTGAAGCACTCAAGTTGATTCACATGGATCTTTTTGGACCAGTGAATGTTCAATCACTATCCAGAAAAAGATATGCACTGGTCATGATAGATGACTATTCTAGGTACACTTGGGTGAAATTTTTAGAATCAAAGGATGAAGCTGCTCAAGAAATCATTGATCACATAAGGGTACTTGATAGGACCCCTGAAGCAAAAGTTCAATTTCTAAGAAGTGACAATGGAACTGAATTCAGAAATGCTACACTTGGAAACTTCTGCAAAGATCAAGGAATTGTTCAACAATTCTCTGCTGCAAGAACTCCACAGCAAAATGGAGTTGTAGAAAGGAAAAATAGGACTCTTATTGAAGCTGCAAGGACTATGTTGAGTAACGCTAAATTACCAACATATTTCTGGGCAGAAGCCATCAACACTGCTTGTTACACACAGAACAGAACACTAATCAACAAAGCTCATGGCAATACTCCTTACTATCTTTTGACAGGAAAGAAGCCAACTGTCAAGTACTTTCATATTTTTGGAAGCAAATGCTTTTTGATGAAAGACAACCATGAAAGAAAAGGCAAGTTTGATACTAAAGCATATGAAGGCATTTTCATGGGATATGGGATAGAAAGGACTGCCTACAGAGTCTATATCATGGAGCACAAAACAATTGAAGAAAGTGTCAATGTCACGTTTGATGAAACAAAGTTTCCAGGGCTACATGAGGATGGTCAAATGCAACCCTTCAGATTTGAGAATCAAGGATACTTGGAAAAAGAAGAATTTGTTGATGAAGAACCAAGTCTCATTCAATCAATGGGATATGAGAAAGAATCTGTCAATTCTCATAATCTAAATCAGACCTCAGCTCAATCACAGACAATTTCAGGCATCAATCAACAAGAATGTGAGACTGGAGAATTTGAGCAAAATGAGCAGAATAATGAAAATGGTGGAGAATCAAATCCTCATATTGATGAAAGACATTCTCATCAAACAAGTAGCTTGCCTCAATCAACAAAGTGGAACAGAGATCATACCAGTAATCTAATTATTGGAGATCCCACTACTGGTGTAAGGACAAGGAGGAATATCTCTGCTGAAAGCATGTTTTCATGTTTCTTATCTCAAATGGAACCAAAAATAGTTGAAGAAGCATTGTTGGATTCTGATTGGGTGATGGCCATGCAAGAGGAGCTCAATCAATTTGAGAGAAACAATGTTTGGAAACTAGTTCCAAGGCCAAAAGGAAAATCAGTCATTGAGACAAAATGGGTGTTCAGAAACAAGATAGATGAAAGTGGAAATGTGACAAGAAATAAGGCAAGGCTAGTGGCCAAAGGTTACTGTCAACAGGAAGGGATAGATTATGATGAAACATTTGCTCCTGTTGCCAGACTTGAAGCCATAAGAATTTTCTTAGCCTTTGCTGCACACTGCAAATTCAAGGTATTTCAAATGGATGTTAAAAGTGCCTTTCTAAATGGAGAATTAGAAGAAGAAGTGTATGTTGAACAGCCTCCTGGATTTGAAAATGACAAACTGCATAATTTTGTCTACAAGCTGTTCAAGGCTCTATATGGCTTAAAGCAAGCACCAAGAGCCTGGTATGACACTTTATCCACTTTTCTCCTGGAAAATCAATTTATAAGAGGTATGGTGGATAAAACTTTATTCTATAAATACCATGGCAAAGACATCATTCTTGTGCAGATATATGTTGATGACATAATCTTTGGCTCAACAAATGAAAAATTGTGTGAAAAGTTCTCATCTCTAATGAGAAACAAGTATGAAATGAGCATGATGGGAGAATTAGCATTCTTTCTTGGTCTTCAAATCTATCAGAAGAAGGAAGGAATCTTCATCTGTCAATCTAAGTATGTCAAAGAACTTCTCAAGAAGTTTAACTTAGAAGATTCATCACCTGCCAAGACACCTATCTCAACAGCCACCAAATTAGAGTTAGATCCTAAAGGCAAGAAAGTGGATTCTAGTACCTACAGAGGCATGGTAGGATCATTGCTGTACTTAACAGCAAGCAGGCCAGATATAATGTTTGCTACATGTCTCTGTGCAAGGTTTCAAGCTGATCCAAAAGAATCACACTTAGTTGCAATTAAAAGAATCTTTAGATATCTCAAAGGCACCCCAAATCTAGGTCTTTGGTATCCTAAGGAAACTGGATTTGATTTAATTGGATATTCTGATTCAGACTATGCTGGCTGCAAAATTGACAGAAAAAGTACTACAGGAAGCTGTCAATTTCTTGGGGGGAGATTGGTGTCATGGTTCAGTAAGAAGCAACACTCAGTTTCTACATCAACTGCAGAAGCTGAATATATTGCAGCTGGAAGTTGCTGTGCACAAATACTTTGGATGAAGAATCAATTATTGGATTATGGACTAAAGTTGTCAAATATTCCTATCTACTGTGACAACACTAGTGCCATAGCCATATCAGACAATCCAGTTCAACACTCCAGAACAAAGCACATTGATATCAGGCATCATTTCATCAGGGAGCATGTTGAAAAAGGAGATGTAAAATTGGTTTATGTTCCAACAGATAAGCAACTTGCAGATATATTCACCAAGCCACTGGATGAAGCAACATTTACCAGGTTGGTGAGTGAATTGGGAATGCTAAATCAGGTATGATAATCTAACTGGTTTATCAATTCTAAATAGTTGAAGCTCATGACAGAAACTTTTAAAGGTACTGTTACAAGAAGGTACTGTCATGAGAAGTTAAGGTACATTGTGATACTTGTTCAGACAACATGTTTGCTATGACTATGCTAAAAGGATTTTTAGATATCATGTTTGCTATGACTATGCTAAAAGGATTTTTAGATATCATGTTTGCTATGACTATGCTAAAAGGATTTTTAGATATCATGCTTGCTATGACTATGCTAAAATAGTTTTACATGTCTGTCTTAAAATGATTTTAAGAAATCATGTGTCCTTAACTTAAGTTATGTGTGAACAGTGACTGACAGCATAATCTTATGATAAGTTTACTGTCAGATAAAACTTACTGTCACTCATGAAGCTGATTGACAGAAATATTGTTAGCGCACAAGTTGCTGTCAATGAAAGTTGCTGTCACAAGAAATTGCTGTCAAAATTGGTAGAGAAAGAAAAAGCGCACAGGTTACTGTCAATGAAAGTTGCTGTCACGAGAAGTTGCTGTCAAAGATAGTGGAAAGATATATTAATTTTTATATATACATACGTATATTTCTTTTCACCAATCCACGATCTAATAGCAACTGCCACGTAATATAGCAAGTGGAGTTAATGGGTAATATCATTATCACACGTTCAATTAAGAGAGGTTAAATCGATTCATATTAGAAACTGAATCTACCGTTTAATCTACTATCACTTTCATTTGCAAAAACCTCTCAACCTTCTGCATCCAAAAACCGCATTTCTCTCTCTCATTTTTCAAAGCATTCAACAATGGCACCTAAACAAAGCATTGCTCAAACCAATTTCGCTGGTATCTTTTCTCCTAGTGATGCTGGTGAAAACTTCAAAGGACTTATTTCGTTCTTGAATAAATCCTACCTAGGTCATGCAATAACCTCTTCCCCCAAAATTGATACTGTTAGAATTGAAAAGTTCTGGAAATCAGCAAGTGCTCAAGGAACTGGAGAGAATGAATCAATTAAGTTCAATATAGATGATGCAAGTTATTCTCTTACAGTAAAGAACATCAATGAGGCTTTGGGCATTGTGTTGACCAGTGAAGAAAGCTTTATGGAACTAGCAACTGATGATACCCTGAAGAAGTTCTTTCTGAAGATTGGGTACTCTGGTTCTAAACTTGAAGAAACTTCTGATAAGTGGTATCAAACAGGAGAAATGGACAGAAAATTTCTAAGAAAAGAGTGGAGTATGATTTTTGATGTAATGGTGAAGGTATTCTCTACCAAGACTACAGGATGGAATGGCATACCATCATATATCAAGAAGCTCACTCATTCATTAGTTCATGGATACAAGGTGAACATTGGAAAACTGATAATGACACAGTTGAAAGGCGCAATAGGCAAGAAGGTATCCATCTATCCTCGCTTTTTAACTATGTGTATTAATAGTATTTGTGGAAATATTGAGGACAATTCTGATTTTGAAGAATGTCCTGTTTTAAAGAAAAACACACACACATCTCTTAACACACAGAATTTGAATGTACATATTCCACTATGTTTCACACAACACATGGTAAATCAAGTGCCCAACCTTGATTTTCCATTTCCAACAGGTTACACTGTTTTCACAATAGAGAATGAAGCTGAATTAGACCCAAATTCAGTTAACCCACATTCCACACCATACATTCCACCTAGGGACTCTAGACTACCAAAAGCCCTTAAAATGGCCAAACAGGAATCAAAGAAAAGAACCATAGAGAGTGCAACTGGTGAACAAGTTGAGAGTCAAGAGGGAGTCACTGCACCTAGTGCAGCAAATAAGGTTGGTAGTGAAAAAGAACCCACAGTAGCCCCTTCTGAGCCTAAGAAGAAGAGAGCTAGAAGGGCCAAGGTTACTGTCAGCCACCCTACAGTTTCCCAAAAGACTGTAGAGGATGATAGGGAAATGAACTCACCTCTAGGTGTTTCTTCTCAACAAGGGACATCTATTGAAATTGGCCTGTCTCCCAAGGCATCTTGTAAAGAGTCTGCACAAACTCAAGAATTCACTCTTGAGGAACCTGTATTTGAAGATACACACATTGAGATAGAGCACAGTGAGGAATTCACTCATACTATTGATGTTCCACAATCATTTTCTGTGGAACAGCCAATTAATCAATCTAAAATTCAATCTTCTTCCTTCATTCCCACATCTGTTGTTTCTTCTAATCAACCTAGAGAGGGGGACAGTACCAACCCCTCAGGTTTTGATCATCCATCTCAAATCATGGATGAGCCCCCATCTAGTGGTCCACAAGAACCCATTTCTCAAAGTGAAATGGATACCACTCCATCAAACACTGGATTAGATCAAGATGCAAACTTGTCAGAAATTGAAACAGCCAGCATCTTGATCGATTCCCTCAAAGCATCTTACCCTAGGGAAGTTGCTGTCACAGCCAAAGATGCTGTCAATGACAAATCAGAAGGTGCTGTCAAACATTCAAGTGACAGTATCATTCCAACAAAAGATACTGTCAAAAGTCCTTCAAAAGATGCTGTCATCCCTGTTCAACCACAACTACAAGAAGGATTAGTGGAAGATATCTCTGATGATGACTTGCCCCTTTCAAAGGCCTTCAAGGTAAAATCTACTCTTTTGCATGTTAGTACTGCTCATACTACTGCATCTAGGATGAGTGAGGGAGTGAAACAACAAAGAGAGATAAAATAACAGAGAGGTGAGACTAAAAACGAGAGGCAGCCAAATGTGCTGGCAAAAGGAGAGGGACTTGAGCATGTCCAGAGTGAATTTGAGGGAGCCTATACAGAAAAGGCATTAGGCCTTGAGGGAATTTTTGTGAGAGATGATGAGATCATCTATAAAAACACTGAGAGTGTGAGAACCCCAACAGCCTCCATGCCCCAGACTTATCCCTTACCTCCTAAAAGGCTTAGGTCTGGTGGTCCTTCTGCATCCTCAAATGACAGGCTCCAAGCACTGGAGAATCGATGTGCTACAATGGAAAGCAAACTGGACAACCTGTCATCTACTGTGAAGACTGGTTTTGCTGAAATTCAAGCCACACTACTGTCACTCTCTTCATTACTTCATGCTGCAAACTTAACTAAGGGGGAGAAAGGAAAAGATCAGAAAGAGGCTGAGCAACCAGAAAGAAAGGAGGAGTTACAAGGGGAAGCTAGAAGACAGGGGGAGCAAAGGAGTAAGGGGGAGCAAGAGAGAGTAGGAATAGCCTCTGGAACTGAGGAGCTTTTTGAAGCTGAAGTAGATGGGGAACAAATGCTAGTATCCAAGGAGGTATTAAGTCAAATACAAGGAAATAGAGCATCCTCAATCAAAATCAATGAACCAGTTCCTGAGAAGAAAGAATCCACATTGGAGAGGCTATGGAGAGAAAAAGAGGAATCAAATAGGATGGGTAAAGGCAAAGACAAGTTGCCTGAATATGTGTTTTCTTCAGAGCCTATCTTTTGGACTGATGGAAGTACATATTCCCAAGAAGAAGCTGACTTAATAACAGTAAGCCACATGGAGAGCACCTTGAATAATAAGGATGAGGAATTCAAAAATCTGGTGAATGAAGCAATCACAGTGTCTAAAGGAAAACCTGCTAAGTTGGCAGAAGCTTTGAGAGAAAAGATTGTAAATCTGTCAGTAAAGATTAGCTCAGAGAAGAGGTGGGCAGTTGATGTGTACCTGAAAAGTGGGCATTCAATATTCATAACAACTCAACTGTTGGAAACTTTCTCTGCCAGAGTGCAATATATCCTTGGGATTCTAGTGAAGAAAAACTCTACCATCTTTGATGAAAGTCTCTTTATGCAACTGGGCACAATGGTCAACAACAAACTTCCAGAAGTAAGTCTCCAGCCATATGGTGTAAGCTTTAAACAGACAACAGCCAAAGGAGCTAAAGGTCTTGGATTCTTAACTCTTGAAGGCAAAACATCTTTACAAAGCAAAGTCATCATGGATGTACTTAAGGTATTACTGAATGCATCCATCACCAAGGAAAGGATTAAGGCAGTTAAAGATATTCACAAGATTTTGGCAAAGAGAAACATGGAGTACAGTGCCAAAATCAAAAAGCTCATTGCCAAAGCAAATTCAAGAAGAAATGCTCAAGGTGGAAACTGCATTTTTGATGACACCTTGGAAAAAGATGATGATGACAATCAGGATGGAGGTGAAGCTGGAGGACCTAAGAGAATAGAACTGAGAGACTCTTCAAAAGAGCAAACTCAAGTCAAAGAAGCAGAATCAAAGGAAATTTCTGAAAATTCTAGCTCAAGCAAGAAAGTTGATGAAAAGAAAGAGGAAGAAGTACTTGAAGCATTTAAAGGAAATCAAGAAGAAATGGAAATTGACAGTATACATCTTGAAAAAGATACTGTCAACAAAGATGCTGTCAAGGATATCAACAAAGATGCTGTCAGTCAGGATGAAGTAACAGTCATTGAAGATACTGTCAAAGAAGACATTGTCAGAAGCCCTTTAAAAGAAACTGTCAACGATCCTACTGTCAAATCATTCAAGACAGTAAGAATCAAGAGAAAATCAAAAAGACCAACAAAGGGAAAGACTGTCTACAAAGGAGAAGGAAAAGCTACAGGGTTGGGACTCAAGAAACCTATCATGAGGAGAAGAATGAATAGCTTTGAAATGATGCAGTTGAATGCCAAAGAAACAATCACCTCTGTATCCATAGAATTTGATGGACCAAAAGAAGAAGTTGCAAGGTACATTCTATGGCAAAACAATGAAAGGTTGATTACAGTGGAATCTGACTTCACTCAGATATCAAAATCAAAGGTGATATCCAAGAAACTCATTCAAACTTCTGAAACTGTAAAACGAAGAATTGATTTCTTCAATCTGGAAAGGATGGTTGAGCTACTGCAAACCTATGATAATGTTTCAAAGAAGATCATGGATCAAGTTCTCAAGTACTATGAAGCCAGGCATGTTGAATTTATTGAGAAGTTTGGAGATTGGACACTTCACAATGATGATGATGTCTATCAAATCCTTGGTTTGGAGTATGAAGAAGACAATCCTATTCCTGATTATGACTGGATTGAAATGCGAAAACCTTATTCAGAACATGAAATGAAGATGTATGAAGCAGAGCAAAGGTTCAAAGAAGAATTAGCATCAAGGAAAAAATCTCGTCAACAGATAGAAGATGAGATTGAAGCTGAAATGAAGAAAAATTACAGTAAAATCAATAAGATCAACAGTGAAGAATCCAACTATCAGCCATGCGTACTGGACAATCCTTTGAGAATCAAGTATGGCAAAGAAGAAATTTATGTAGATAGTTTCTCTAAATTGAAGACCAGTGTGTTAAAAGAATTATTCTGGCAAGTGGTTGGATCAACTAACAGTCTTGAAACACTGTGTTCTTGGGAGCTTGATATGATTCTTGATCAGAGGAGAGGAGAGGATCCCAGCCTGGACAAACAAAGAAGGGAAACTCTAAATCAGTTTCCTGGCAGGAGATTCAAAATGGAGGGAAATGTGCTAAAATTCAGATCAATTGTAAAGCAAAATGTTTACTGGATGGAACTCAGAGATACATTGAACACTGCTTCCTCAATGATCAGAAAATACATTGTGGAAAATGAAGATGATGCACAGTCCCCTGAAGAAAAAGAGTTAATTGAAAATCTCAGAAGAGCTCTAAGGGAAAAGGAGCAAAGTGAAAAGTTCAAATCAAGATAAGTAAAGTTTTTTTTATTTGTGAACTTTTGTGATATATTGTTTGAAAACAATTCAGTTTAATCATTGGTCAGAAATGAAGAGTTTATTCTTTCTGATCTATGTTAGTTAAGTTGTCAGCATGATATTTGTAAATTTGTCCTTATTGTCCATAAAAACAAATTGGGGGAGATTGTTGGGATTTATGGGTGATGGAATAGACAACTTAACTAGTTTTATTGGTATACTTAGTTTTTACTAAGTAGAACATACTGTCATAGCCTGAAATGTATTCTTGTAATTTAAATAAATACTGTCATGTAATAAGTGTAATTCTTGGAAGAAGTTCGATTATGTTCAAGCCTCAAGAAATACATAAGTTCGACAGAAGGAATAAAAGTTACTGTCAAGCCCTGACAGTAAGGTTACAAGGAAACATAATGTTGCCTAGGTTGACAGCAAGTTTCACGAAGTCGACAGCAAGTTTCAACTTGACAGCAACATTGGCGGAGATTCTAATGACAGCAACTTTGATATATAGTCTGCGACAGTAAGTTTGGAATTCCTGACAGTAATCTCTGCGGGAAAAACATGCTGTCAATCAAAGCACAACTCTTGACAGCAATCTCTGCGGGAAATTCATACTGTCAACCAAAGCAAAATTCTTGACAGTAATATCTGCGGGAAATTCATACTGTCAAAACAAAGCGTAATCCATTGATAGCAAACTTTGTGGCAAACATACTGTCATATAGAATCAGCTTGATTTAGGAATTTTCTAAGTCAAATTAAACGACAGAGTATATGTTCAAAAGAAGCAGGCGTGTTGTAATATTCAACCTTTACAGCAAGCTTGGAAAGTCTATAACTGAAGCTCGAGAGATCACATGGAACAACCTGTAAAGTCTAGAACAGATAAAATTGAATACGGCTAGATCTGGGTGGCTCAAATGTGGAAAGCATCTTTAAGTTACTTTGTGCTGATCACATGGGAATAAATCATGGAATGAGCTGCAAAAGGAATATAACAGCAACTCGACAACCCATGTTGATAGTGATAGTACAGTAGATTATCACTCTATAAATAGAGCATTCTACTTATACATTAAAAAACTCAACAACTGTAATCTCTTGAGTCTTTGTAGCTTGAGAACTATTTTGTTCTTAAGGTTGTAGCAAAACTTTGCAAAATAAATAAAACATTTATTTTGTGAAATCCTCGTATTTGATTTTACTTGTGTTTGCATTTCTTCTACTAGTAAATCACAAATTCTATTTAAGTTGTTGAAATAGTTTTTGAAATTTATTAGTATTGCATTCAACCCCCCTTCTGCAATACTTTCCTGGACCAACATTTACTTTTCTGATCTCAGATGGAAGTAGTAGGTTTACAGTGTTTGTAAAACAATTTGATGAAATGAAGTTTTTTCTGTTTCAAAGATAAAGAATGATCTTCATCTTCTCATGGTATCAGAGCAGGTTTCTTCTTTGATCCGCCATTAAAACTCTGTTTTTAAGCTTTTTTACACTGATCGATTGCTTCCGATCATTGTGTTTCTTCTTAATTTCATAGAATCTGCATCAATATCAGATTCAACAGTGTTGTTCTTCTTTCATGATTTTTATCAAACACCTATGGCGCAATCACAATCTGCTTCATCTTCTCAAACGAACACAGCGATTAGTTATAACGATCCTTATTTCCTTTCTTCGAATGATAATTCTAATGTACAATTAGGTCAAATTGTTTTTTCTGGATGTAATTACGTAATTGGAGTCGTAGTGTCAATTTAGCGCTTGGAGCCAAGAACAAATTAGGTTTCATTGATGGATCGTTGCTTCGTCCTGATGATTCTTCTTCAGATTTACATAAATGGATTCGTAATGATTACATGGTTACAGGTTGGTTGCTTAAATCTATTGACAAATCTATTGCTGAGAGCTTGATTTTTACTCCTTCTGCTCGTGATTTATGGCTTGAAATCAAAGAGAGGTATGGACATTCTAATGCTCCACAGTTATATGATATTCATAAGACTTTGATGTCTATTACTCAGAATGATGATTCTATTGTTGAGTATTATAACAAATTGAAGAAAGTTTGGGATCAGTTGCAAGTTCTTGAACCTTTACCTGATTGTTCTTGTGGATTTTTAATGAAATGTACATGTGGATTCTTGAGAAAACTTGCAGAAGGTGATCAGCTTAAGAAATTGATTCAATTTGTTGCTGGATTGAATAAGTCCTATGATCAAGCTAAGATTAATATCTTGAGTATGGATCCTTTGCCTACTGTCAATAGAGTCTATCACATGTTACAACAAATTGAGAGGTAGAATGCTATTGTTAATTCACAGACAGTTGAAATGAATGCTTTATTGTCTGTTAAGAACTCTGCAAATGCAGTTAATTCAAGGTTTAATCAAGGTTTTTCTCAGAAGAAGGATTTCAAGGATAATAGAAGGATCAAACCTGATAGGTTTTGTGATTTTTGTAAAATGAAAGGTCACTTGAAGGATCAGTGTTTTAAACTTGTTGGATATCCAGATTGGTTTAAAGGAAAATCTAGTACTAATTCTCCAACAGGTTTCAGGACTAATAAATTTGCTGGAAATTGATAAGTGGAGTTTATATCCACTTGGAGCGTTCCATATCGGCTTAAATTGATTGTCTTGGGCTCAAGTTTGTGGTGGTTTTGATGTATTTTGTTTAGTTGTGCAGATTTACAAGAATATTGATTAAGGTTGATGCTTCTATCGTTTTTGGAGAATAAATTAGTTAAAATTCGGATTTCTGAGACGGTTGCGCAGTCTACACTGTTTTGGACATATCTGGAGTTCTAGAAGTCAGTTTTCAGCGATCTTACTGCCCACGCAAAGCCTGGGAGATTTTCTACAACTTGGAATAGGATTCCCAGGAGCAAATTGCGCCGGGTAGGAGCAATTTGCGCGAAGAACAGACTGCTGGGCGCAAGTTGCCCCTGAAAAATTACAGTTTTTACTATTTTGGCCATATCTTGAGTTCTACAACTCCGTTTGGGGCCCGTAAGCAGTCCACGCGAAGATAACGAGATTCTGTATCATTCTAAGGTGGTCCAGAGGTCCAATTACGTTTGGGACGTTCCAGAAAATCTGAAGAAAAGTCAGCTACGAATTTCCCTTAAAAAACAGAATCAGTTTAGGAAACGTATCTTGCAGAAATTCTATTATAATTCAGTTTTGGTATTTTCTTGCTGGGCAAGACTTTTAGAGCCTATTTAAACACATCCAACCCTTGTAAAATAAGATCATCATCATTAGGAAGATAACCATTACATATCAATTACTTAGGTTTATTTGTATATTTTCATACTTTGTTTTTATCATGGTTTCATCAGATCCCATGATGACGAGAGGTTCGATTATGAACTAATTGTTGTCATGGGATTCTAACGGAATTATTTATGGAGCTTTAGTATCTTGATTGCTTCAAAGATCTGTGTGTGATGTATATCTGATATCCTCGTATGGTTGTGTTTCATGTATTTAGATGCGTAGCTAACATCTAATTTGTTAATCTCTTGCTAAACGAGAGTGGATCTTGAGATTTAGAACTTGCCATGCTAGCATAGGATAGGTTGATGTTTTAACATCATGATTTGTGGCGTAAATAGAGATATTATGCTGCCCTATGTGATCAATGTGGATAACTTGTTCTTCAACCGTTATGTTTTCAAATTCTATAGAGATATAGGGTCTAAGCATAATTGGTGTCTATTCATCTTCTATCTCTTTTGTGGATGTATGTTTAGTTTGGTATTCGTATACTGAGAAGTATCGTATACTTGTTTCGTGTTATTCGATCAGATATCATAACCATTGCATATAGTGATTAAAGGCGTCAGATCTAAGCAAAGTATTTAATGAATTTAGGATTCCATGGTTTTTCTTGTAGAAGTAATTAGATTTCAATTCTTTCTAGTTAGTTAATTTATAGTTTTGTTAATTTGCTTTTTAGTTAATTTAGATAGTTAAAACCCATATTTGTTATTTGTCTTAGCAGTGCATAATAACCATACACTGTTGCATAGGTGCGTTTACTGAATTAAAACCATAACCAGATCTCTGTGGGAACGAACTCGACTTATATCTGTATTACTTGTGACCGCGTACGCTTGCGTGATTTAGTGCAAACAAGTTTTTGGCGCCGCTGCCGGGGATCATCGGTGTTTTATTTTTGGTTTATGTGCTTGTCAATAGTGGTCGTTAGAGTTCACTGACTCAGATTTTTTCTTATCTATCTTGTTTAGTTTGGTGTGTTTCAGGTACTTGAGTGTTGGAAGATGGCATGCGAGGAGTTGCCGTGGTGGGCATATTCGAGGACATCCATGCCTCAGCAATGTGAGCGGTGTTTGGGCGTTCATGATCCATCACAATATTGTTACTACGAAGGAGTTGATCCATATGTCAATTATGAGGAGCAACCATATTTTCAATACCATCCTCGACAGTACCAGCAAGATGTTCCAGATATGTCATATGTCTTTGGTAGTGAAGAGTTTCAACATCAGCAACCTATTCCTACTTTTCAGTCAGATGATGATTTGAAGGAGATTAGGAAGGAGATTAGGATGCTTGCAGAGAATAATGAGAAGCTTATCAAATCTATGGGGACATTAGCTGCTCAAGTTTTGAGAGTCTTGGAACAAGAGAATCAACAATTCATGCTAGAGGCAAATCCAGAAAATAGTGGTGACTTGGAGCAAGGTACTGCATGCTTAATTGAGGAAGACAAATTCCAAGAGGAGGAAGAGTGTAAGTCGCTCGGCTTGGCTGATCTCTGGGATTCTAAGGTGCTGATTGATGAGGTTGTTTCATGGTCAAATCTTGAGGATAGTGCAATTGAGTCTTTTCTTGAGGAAGACAAATTCCAAGATGAGGTGAGCATTCGCAAGGCATGTGAGGAATTTGATCATGTTAGGATGGTGGATGATTTGGAGAGGGCATTATTTGGGACAGACACTGATGAGCTGCACAAATTTTAAAAATTGGTATGTGCGTACCAAGAGGCTGATGAACATGGAAAAGATGCAGATTTTTTACTTGTCTCAGAGTTTAAAGATGGAGGTAACGCATTAGAGCCAATGGAGGAAGTTCTCGTTGAGGAACCAAAGGCTTCAGCAATTTACATTTACCATCCTCCTTTATATTCAAGTGAAGCCCGCGAATGTGTGTTGTTCTACAAATTGACAGATTTTGGGTCAACAGATGAAGGCATTGGAAGAGGATATAGTTGCTACATGAATATGCCAAGCGAGGAGAAAGAGCAAAAAGTGTGCCGCCGAGATGATGATGAAGTATTGCGAAGAGAGGACCAGGCGAACTATTATCATCCTTAATGGAGGCTTGGAAGTAACGTCAAGCTATTGACGTTAAAGAAGCGCTTCTTGGGAGGCAACCCAAGGTATGTTTTCTACTTTACCTTGTATTTACTTCCATTCAATGAGGACATTGAATATTCTAAGTTTGGGGGTGGTTTGAGGGATAAGTAGTGTATATATATGTGATTGTTAGTCATTGTGTTCATGTAGGATTTCATGCTTTGCATATTAGTAGTAGTAAATTATGCATTTATGTTCGTATTATATACGTTTGTTTCATATAGGACATTCTGTTTTTTTTTGTTAGTATTTCATGTGAGTTCGTAATAGTTTGCATTTGCACCCATGCTTGATAGGAATTTTGTGTTGTTGACGCTTTTGATTGAGAAGTGATATGCTTTGTTCTTGTGCACACACATACACTAGTAAGTTGAAGCTAGTAGACTTATTGAATGTTGTAAGTGATTAGAAGGACATGAATATGTGCAAGATGATTTAGTTTGCATGCTTTGAATACAAGTATGTGCATTAGAGAGATTTTTTCTTGGGATTGAGTATGTTTTTCCACCAAGTGAGTTTTGAGCCTTATTGCATATTTGCAATTTATTCGTTTGCTTGAGTGTCCACGGATTGTTTGCATTGCTAGCAGTTGTTTGAGGTCTTTCTTGAAACGCATGACATTATTTGACGATTAAAATGATAAAGGCATTTAGGAATAACCGTATATTTTCCCATATTACCACACCATATTTACATGATCAATTAGTTAACCCGTTGAGCTTAATCCTATTTTTTCGGTGACATACCACATTACTTGCCTAGACCTTTTTCTTGTATTGGCCTTACATTAATTTGAACCCACATTGTCAAAGGCTAGTAGAGTGCTTAAGGGAGTAATAAGGTGTGCAAGGAAGGGTATTGTTGGTCATAATTTTGGGGGAAATATTGAAAATTGGGTTTGGTTGTGTACTTGATAGTCGGCATGTGTAATAAAATTGTGGGATCATTGTTATTGTCTATATTATTGTTGCTTTAGCTCTCGAAAAAAAAAAGAAAAAAAAATGTATTATGAGAGAATGTTTGTGTTTGTTGTGATCCTACTTTAGTCGACTCGTCGATTGTTTTTGTTGGAGGAATAATAGAAAAATTATGTGGGGGGGGGAAATAGGGTGTTGTGTATGATTTATTATGGTACTTACTAGCTTTTGGCACTTCACCTGTTTGGCTTATTTGACATACCTTGTCCCTAGCCCCGTTACAACCCAATTAAAGATCTTTTGATTATCGTCATTGATGTATGTTGTGTTAAGAGTTAGATTGATACCAAATGTCAAGCATGTTTATGATTTTGTTGGAATTGAGTGATACACTTACCCTTGTTCTTGAGTGAATATTCTTTTGTGAGTGGATTGTGAGTGTTTGATTGTTTTTGCATATGAGATCCCGAGTTTTGTCTCAAAGATGTACTCTTGTAGGCTTAGCATGTTTACTAATTATTCTTACATTTGACATGGGCTTGTGAGAACTTATGCATGTTCATTGAGTAGACTATGTGAATGCTTGCACTTTCGACACCAAGACATTGCGTATTTACTTTGATTCTTAAGTTGATATGGCATGAGAGGATTTGAAGGTATGATAGGATTTTAGTATTAGATTAATTGCATTTTTCATATTAATTGCATTCATGCATTGCATTGCATTAGGTTAAATGGATTTTGTGGGTACATTCGCTATAGGCCCTCACGAGACCTTACTCGTCCACTAGGGCTGCCTAGGGGTTTAAAGGGCTTGTTGCATATGCCAAATGCAACCGTGATCACCTACGGAAGTGGTACTAGTTAGTTAGTTAGTTGTAATTGTTTATGCTTGAGGACAAGCATCGGTTTAAGTTTGGGGGTGTGATAAGTGGAGTTTATATCCACTTGGAGCGTTCCATATCGGCTTAAATTGATTGTCTTGGGCTCAAGTTTGTGGTGGTTTTGATGTATTTTGTTTAGTTGTGCAGATTTACAAGAATGTTGATTAAGGTTGATGCTTCTATCGTTTTTGGAGAATAAATTAGTTAAAATTCGGATTTCTGAGACGGTTGCGCAGTCTACACTGTTTTGGACATATCTGGAGTTCTAGAAGTCAGTTTTCAGCGATCTTACTGCCCACGCAAAGCCTGGGAGATTTTCTACAACTTGGAATAGGATTCCCAGGAGCAAATTGCGCCGGGTAGGAGCAATTTGCGCGAAGAACAGACTGCTGGGCGCAAGTTGCCCCTGAAAAATTACAGTTTTTACTATTTTGGCCATATCTTGAGTTCTACAACTCCGTTTGGGGCCCGTAAGCAGTCCACGCGAAGATAACGAGATTCTCTATCATTC
Source organism: Kitagawia praeruptora (assembly GCA_037693485.1). Classification (NCBI taxonomy): domain Eukaryota; kingdom Viridiplantae; phylum Streptophyta; class Magnoliopsida; order Apiales; family Apiaceae; genus Kitagawia; species Kitagawia praeruptora. Next base: position 151,857,401 of record CM075344.1, on the reverse strand, counting down.
TAAGGTGGTCCAGAGGTCCAATAACGTTTGGGACGTTCCAGAAAATCTGAAGAAAAGTCAGCTACGAATTTCCCTTAAAAAACAGAATCAGTTTAGGAAACGTATCTTGCAGAAATTCTATTATAATTCAGTTTTGGTATTTTTTGCTGGGCAAGACTTTTAGAGCCTATTTAAACACATCCAACCCTTGTAAAATAAGATCATCATCATTAGGAAGATAACCATTACATATCAATTACTTAGGTTTATTTGTATATTTTCATACTTTGTTTTTATCATGGTTTCATCAGATCCCATGATGACGAGAGGTTCGATTATGAACTAATTGTTGTCATGGGATTCTAACGGAATTATTTATGGAGCTTTAGTATCTTGATTGCTTCAAAGATCTGTGTGTGATGTATATCTGATATCCTCGTATGGTTGTGTTTCATGTATTTAGATGCGTAGCTAACATCTAATTTGTTAATCTCTTGCTAAACGAGAGTGGATCTTGAGATTTAGAACTTGCCATGCTAGCATAGGATAGGTTGATGTTTTAACATCATGATTTGTGGCGTAAATAGAGATATTATGCTGCCCTATGTGATCAATGTGGATAACTTGTTCTTCAACCGTTATGTTTTCAAATTCTATAGAGATATAGGGTCTAAGCATAATTGGTGTCTATTCATCTTCTATCTCTTTTGTGGATGTATGTTTAGTTTGGTATTCGTATACTGAGAAGTATCGTATACTTGTTTCGTGTTATTCGATCAGATATCATAACCATTGCATATAGTGATTAAAGGCGTCAGATCTAAGCAAAGTATTTAATGAATTTAGGATTCCATGGTTTTTCTTGTAGAAGTAATTAGATTTCAATTCTTTCTAGCTAGTTAATTTATAGTTTTGTTAATTTGCTTTTTAGTTAATTTAGATAGTTAAAACCCATATTTGTTATTTGTCTTAGCAGTGCATAATAACCATACACTGTTGCATAGGTGCGTTTACTGAATTAAAACCATAACCAGATCTCTGTGGGAACGAACTCGACTTATATCTGTATTACTTGTGACCGCGTACGCTTGCGTGATTTAGTGCAAACAGAAATGTTCAGGAGTCTCCTTTGGAATTTCCTATTCAGGAAATATCTTCTTCAGTGTCATCTGATGGGAATAATGACATGTTATACAAGGAGTTTCTCAAATTCATGCAGTCAAATCATTCAGCTGCATCTTCTTCTGATGCTTCTTCTGCAATTAATTTTGCAGGTACAATTTCTGTTCTTCAAGCTTCATCTTCAAATATTTGTTCTGATCCACATGTCTGGATTGTTGATACTGGTGCCAGTGATCATATGGCAATTTCTTTAGATGTTTTTTCACATACATATCAGCTTACTCATCCTGTTCATATCATATTACCTTATGGTAGTCTTAAACAAGTACATACAGTTGGTTCTGTCATTCTAAATTCTGAGATCACTTTGTCAGAAGTGTTTTATATTCCAGAATTTAAACATAATCTTCTTTCTGTTGCAAAGCTTCTTGATGAACACAATTTGCATGCTAATTTTCAACCATCTGCATGTTCTTTCCAGGACCTTTCAACTAAAATCATTAAAGCTGTTGGAATTAGACATGGGGGGTTATACAAGTTTTTGTCTGATTCTACTTCAAATGTATTGTCTTCTAAACATTTTGTTTCTTCAGCTTGTTCTTTTCTTTCTAGCTTAGATAATTCTTCTTCTTGTTTTCATGTGAAACATTCAGATGTGTCTTTTGATCTTTTCCATGCTAGGTTTGGACATATGTCTATCTCAAAATTCCAACATTTAGCTGGTTTTGTGCCAACTAAAATTTTATCTGATTTTTATTGTAAAGCTTGTTTGTTAGCCAAACATCACAAATTGCCTTTTCCTCAATCCAATTCATTAGCTTCTAGCTGTTTTGATCTTGTTCATATTGATTTTGTGGGGTCCATATAAGGTTTCTTCTTGTTCTGGTGCAAATTATTTCCTTACTATTTTAGATGATCATTCTAGGACCACTTGGACACACTTACTTCATAATAAAACTCAGGTTCCAGTGGTCATATCAGCTTTTTTGTCATATGTTGAGAAACAATTTCAGTCTTCTGTCAAAATTATCCGAAGTGATAATGGTACTGAAATTGTTCAAGAATTTTGTACTAGTCTGTTTCAGTCTAATGGAATAATTCATCAAAAATCGGTTGCTGGAAATCCTCAGCAAAATGGCCGTGTAGAAAGGAAACATAGGCATTTACTTGATACAGCTAGGGCTCTTAGAATTCATGCAAATTTACCTATCAAATTCTGGGGTGATTGCATTTTAGCTGCAACTTATCTTATCAATCTTATGCCTTCTTCTGTGCTATCCTGGAAATCTCCATATAAAATTCTTATGAAATCTGATCCTGATTATTCAAGACTTAGGGTTGTTGGATGTTTATGTTATCCTACTATTAAACTTTCTGATAAGTTTGCTCCTAGAGCCTTGAGATGCATTTTTCTGGGATATCCATATGCTCAGAAAGCATACAAACTGTATGATTTAGATAATCATAAGGTTGTTGTTAGCAGAGATGTTGTTTTTAAGGAGAACATTTTTCCTTTTAAACAGAATATTTCTTCTCTTCCTACTACAGAATCTTCTACTTCTGTTTTGGATTTTTCTGATCTTGAATCCTCTTTTATACCACCATTTTCTGTTCCTGAGACTTCTGGTCAGTTACACATTTCAGTTCCATATTCACATACTCCTGATTCTTCTCATGACAGAAATGAAAATTTACATAATACAGTTCATACTCCTACTGAGAATGATACTATTTCTTCCATTGAAAATATTCAGCATTCTGCTGTTGTCCCTATTCGAAAGTCTTCTAGAACTACTGTTCTTCCAAGAAAGTTTGATGATTTTGTTATATCTAAACCTACTTCCCAAGTTTCACATATGTTTTCTGGTTCTTCACCATCTTTTAGTACTGCATATTTGGCCACTTTGGATAAGGTTTTATATGTTCATGAACCTAGTTCTTATTCACAAGCTAAGAATGATCCTAAATGGGTACAAGCTATGGAGTTAGAATTGCAGGCTCTTGAGAAAAATGAAACTTGGGACTTAGTTCATCTTCCTCCTGGTATAACTGCTATTGCTTGTAAGTGGGTTTACAAAGCAAAATTCAATCCAGATGGTTCTCTAAATAAATACAAGGCTAGGTTGGTAGCCAGAGGGGATAAACAAATAAAAAGGAAGGACTATAAGCATACTTTTAGTCCAGTCGCTAGGTTTACTACTGTCAGAGTTTTGATTGCTCTTGCTGCTGCCAAAGATTGGCCTATTCATCAACTGGATATTAATAATGCGTTCTTGCATGGTTTTGTTGAGGAAGAACTTTACATGTTACCACCACCTGGTTATTCTGTTCCTCCTGGTATGGTTTGCAAACTTAAAAGGTCTATCTATGGTCTTCGACAAGCAGCTAGGCAGTGGAATGTTGAATTGAGTAAACACTTGTTAGAGCTTGGTTTTGTTCAATCTAAACAGGATTATTCCTTATTTGTCAAGTCTGAATTGGATGGTTCTTTTACTGTAGTGGTTGCTTATGTTGATAATTTACTTCTTACTGGAAATTCTCTTTCATATATTCAATTTGTCAAGGATTCTCTTCATAAGGCTTTTACTATCAAAGACCTTGGTTCTTTGTCTTATTTTCTGGGTATTGAAGTTACAAGGTCAGAATCTGGAATTCTTCTTAATCAGAGGAAATATATTTTAGATTTGTTGAAGGATACTGGTTTGGAATCTTGTAAGACAGTTTGTACACCTTTTCCTAGTAATCTACATCTTAGTATCAAGGATGGACCACCCTTGGATGATCCTGAGCCTTATCGAAGAATTGTTGGAAAATTGTTGTATTTGAACATGACCAGGCCAGATATTTCCTATTCTGTTCAGCAATTAAGTCAATTTCTTAATTCACCTGCAAATTCTCATTTTCAGGCTGCTATTCATGTGTTGCAGTATCTTAAAGGTACTCTTAACATGGGTCTATTTTATCCTTCAAACAATGATTTGTTTCTTAAAGGATACTGTGATTCTGATTGGGGATCTTGTACTTTTTCTGCCAAGTCATTATCTGGTTATGCTATGTTTTTGGGTAATTCTTTGATTTCCTGGAAAACAAAGAAACAGAAAACTACTTCCAAAAGTACTTGTGAGGCTGAATATCGAAGCATGAGTTATGCTACTAGTGAGCTTATCTGGCTTCATGGTCTTCTTGCTGATCTTCATGTTAATGTTCCTTTGCCTATTGATTTGTTTTGTGATAACACTGCTGCACAGTATATTGCTGAGAATCAGGTGTTTCAAGAAAGGACTAAGCATCTTCGTGTTGATTGTCATTTTATCAAAGATTACATTGATGCCAAGTTTATCAAACTTTATAACATTCAGTCTCATTTGCAGTTGGCTGACATGTTTACAAAATCTCTTGGTTCTGCTCAACTTCGATTTCTCTCTTCCAAGCTTGGTCTTGTTCTACCTTCTCCAAGTCCAGCTTGAGGGGGGGATATTGACTTAGGATATATCAGTAATTTGTAAATATTCTAGAGGGCATTTTAGTCTTTTCACTCTAAGGAGTTTGTTAGTTTAAGCGGGAAAGTTTGTTATCCTCACAAGGCTTGTATATAGTTTACTTTTCTGATCTTAGATGGAAGTAGTAGGTTTACAGTGTTTGTAAAACAATTTGATGAAATGAAGTTTTTTCTGTTTCAAAGATAAAGAATGATCTTCATCTTCTCAGGTTGCCTGCTTATGATGGCAAAAAGAGTCTGTACACTGCTGACGAGCTTCCATTTGCATGGAAGGAGTTCGATATCAAACTTACAGATGAAGATGATGGAGTCAATGGTCCCAAGTACGTATTTATTGTATGTTTTACTTTAGTGTATTTTCAAATTAATTTCGTGCTAATTTTTACAATTATATTTGACATATATAGTGTATTTTCTGGTTTGCTGCCTTAGGTCATCTATGCTCAGATACTGCTTACTTTATGTTAAAGTATTAATTTAAAAAGATTGAACAAAACAATAATTTGAAAAACATGCACAGAAATGAGCAAGATTTTCTTATATATTGCGGCGGTATCTTGCGTGTATTTGAGGATAGAATACAACTATGTCTTGCTCATGTAAATGTCATAATTTTTCTGGTGTTGCAGACAATTATAGTTACGTAGCTAAAGTTCTACGAATTTTAGAAGCAAACTGATAGCCGAATAGGGATAAAATGCCATAAATTAAAAGACTGCGTCTTGTCACGTTGAGCTTAGAAAAATAGCCGCCGGATAGGGATGAAGCACATGACATGGTCAAATTCCAAAATAAATATATAAAATAAAGGAATGCATAATGCTGATATGCAGGAATAAACCTTTTTCATGTAGTTCTCATATAAATGTTCATCTCGGTATTCATTTTCGTCTAAATTAATATGGCTCATATTACTCACAGAAGGGTGCGGGAGTACAAGGTGGTGATTAAATTTGTTGCAAGGGCGAACTTGCATCATCTGGGCCAATTTTTGGCTGGCAAGGGTGCAGATGCTCCACAAGAAGCTCTTCAGATATTTGACATTGTACTTAGAGAACTATCAAATAAGATGTAGAAAACTTGACAATAGTCTGTGAGAGTTTATAATTTCTGTACAAGCTCCTACTTTTTTTCCCCTAACATTGTAACTATAAAAGGTATTGCCCCTTGGGAAGATCTTTCTTTTCTCCTAACATATGGAAACCATAGCGGCTTGGTGAGGGCTTAGAGTCATGGTGTGGACTTTATCAAAGTATAAGGCCTACCCAAATGGGATTATCCTTAAATATTGGTAATCTGAACTCAAAATGGGTGACACTCATGTTTCATCTAAATGTATCATCGCGGCTAACTCCTCAATCATTTTCTTATTTAATTCAAAAGATATGGCATCAGCTGCTTTTATTGAGGCTCTCCCCGTGATAGAGTTTGTAGCACAGCTTCTGGGCAAAGATGTGCTAACGAAAACATTGTCTGATTCTGATCGTGTGAAGGTATATCGCTATATGTTTTGATGATGTCAACAAAATGTGAATATGCATTACTTATATTGTGTACATTGTTTTCCGGATTAAGAAGGCCCTAAGAGGCTTGAAAGTTGAAGTAACACATAGGGGTCACATACGAAGAAAGTATCGGGTTTCAGGAATAACATCTCAACCCACTAGGGAACTAGTGTAAGAATTATTTCACTTAAATCTCCACATTTTTGACAAAAAAAAAACATATCGCACTTCATGTTTATTATTTATTCATTTCTATCGTTCGCTTTTCCTCATGTCTATGACATTTTTGAAGTAAAGATTGTAATTTGCCTACATTTTCAGGTTTCCTGTTGATGACAACTCAAATATGAAGTCAGTTGTTGAATACTTTCAAGAGATGTATGGCCACGATTCAGCATACTCATCTTCCCTGTCTTCAAGTCGGTAACCAGAGAAAAGCAAATTATTTGCCATTGGAGGTTGGATTAGTTATATGACAACTTTTTAAGCTCCTATCTGTAAGCTGAGTTGCATTATCCACGTTTTAATTCTTCGTGCTATCTCACACTATGAGTTTTCAGGCTTGCAAGATAGTGGAGGGTCAAAGATACACAAAAAGATTGAATGAGAAGCAAATTACTGCTCTTCTGAAAGTAACATGCCAAAGACCAAGAGATCGAGAGCATGACATTTTGCAGGTATAATGATGTTATAATCCATATAGGAGAAATGGTTCTTTATGTTATTGAGATAATTAATCCAACTGAAGAATGCCAACTCAGCAATGTGATAGCCTAGCATATTTGTCTGTTAGTGTAACTAACTTCTAGTTCTTATTATCAGAACTATCTTGTATATATTCAGTTTGTTAGAGTTAGAGAAAGCAAGTTGTAAAAACATAGAGTTTAGATTTAACATTTCATAGCTCTTGTAATCTGTTTTACATTCATCAATGGAGTTTCATATCGTCTTCTTCATCACCTGAGTTCTAATCATCATTAACGATCCTTACCAAATTACATGGTATCAGAGACTGCAAATCAGCTCATCTTCATCTACAAATCAACTCATTCTCATCTGCAAATTGTAATCAACTCTCGACACGAGCTACAATCAATCTCAGGTGTTCATACTGATCTTTAATGGAGTTTGTTCATTGATCTGTTTTTTGTTCTTGTTGATCTGTTCTATAAATCAATCTGTTTTTGTTTCTAAACCTAGATTTTCATCTTGTTTTACAAATCTAATCTCTAAATCTCTAAATCTAAACCTAAATCTTCAATCATTTCTATGGCTAATCGAAACAATACTCAGACTGATCCTTCGAGTATATACTACATTCATCCGTCAGATGCTAGTACTAATCAGTTAGTTTCTGTTAAATTCAATGGAAATGGATACAATAATTGGAAGCGTAGCATGATGCTCATGTTATCAGCTAAGAACAAATTAAGTTTTGTTAATGGAACTGCTGTCAAACCTGCAACTACATCAGCAGAGTATAAGGCATGGGAAAGATGTAATGACCTAGTAATTTCATGAATTTTGTTCAATCTTGATGAAACAATAGCTCGAACTGTCTTGTTCTTGAAATCTGCAAGGGATATATGGAAAGATTTAGAGGATAGATTTGGATTTGCATCTATAACTTAGATTTATTCACTTGAACAAAAGTTATCTGAGTTAACTCAAGGTCAACAAAGTGTTTCTGAATTTTACACTAAAATCAAGACTCTGTGGGATAGTATTGATGATGCTCAGCCTCTGCCAGTATGTGTTTGTGCAACCTCCACTTGTACCTGTGCCTTGACTGATAAACTACACAAGATTCAGGAGACTCAAAGAGTGTTACAATTTCTGATGAAACTTAATGATCAATTTTCAGCTGTAAGAGCTAATATACTCATGATGAATCCTTTGCCAAGTGTTACTCAAGTGTACAGGATTGTGGCTCAAGAAGAGAACCACAAGGAAATCTCACAGAATGTTGCTACTGATAGCCTTGCATTTGTTACAGAAAGAAAGCCTTATCAATCTCAAGGATTCAGGCCACAAGGATTTAGGCCACAAAGACCAGGAAATTTTACAGGAAATTTCAATAGAAAGCCATTACAAAAACCTCAGAATAATTACTACTGTACTCATTGCAACATGCCTGGTCATAGTCTAGAAAGATGTTTCAGAGTTCATGGATTTCCATCAAATTTCAAAGGCACTAGAGATAAGAAAGTAGCTGCAATGGTTGTGAATTCTCAGGATGATCAGCTTGATACTATTGATAAGAGTAATACTATGCCTCAGATATCTGCAGATCAATATCAGCAACTTATGGATTTGTTATCTAAACAAAATATATCTGATTCTGATAACAACAGTACAGGCCATGCTTTGTTGGCAGGTAATATCAGTTTAATGTCTTTCTCATCATCACAATGGTTATTGGATAGTGGTGCTACTGATCACATTTGCCCTAATCTACAAGATTTTGACAGTTTTGAATCAATTGCTGGTATTAATAATACTATTACTATCCCTGATGGCAGAAAAATTAAGGTTCTTCACATAGGGACAGCAAGATTAAGTGACCAGATTGTCTTAAAACAAGTGTTACATGTCCCTGATTTTCAGTACAAGCTTATTTCTGTTCGAAAATTATGTCATGATATGAACTCTAAGCTGATATTTACTGATAGTCATTGTATACTACAGGACCATTTGCAGAAAGATCCTCCACTGCTCCTTGGTGATCTGCAAAATGGACTGTATGCTATATCTCCAAAGTCTGTGAAGAATGCTAAAGTTTTTCTTGCTGATGCTGCTGTTCAAGAGACCAAACTCTGGCATTTAAGATTAGGACACCTACCATTTCATCAAATCAAGTATATACATCCAGCTTGTGATGTCAAAGAATGTGTAAAGATAAATCTCTGTCAAATTTGCCCTATTGCCAAGCAAACCAGAAATTCTTTTCCTATTAGTACTATCAAGACTTCTGTTGTACTAGAACTAATTCATATTGATCTCTGGGGTCCTTATAGAGTCAAGAATCACAATGGTTGTACTCAGTTTTTAACTATAGTTGATGACTATAGTAGGTTTACTTGGATTCATTTGGTCAAATACAAGTCTGATGTTGCTCAAGTATTGATGAATTTTGTTCAATATGCTGAAACTCAATTCAAAACCAAATTGTTGTGTGTTCGTTCTGATAATGCTTTAGAATTTACTTCAAAAGAGTTGCAGTTGTTTTATCATCGGAGAGGTATTATCCACCAAACTAGCTGCAGTTATACCCCACAGCAGAATGGGGTTGTTGAACGAAAACACAGGCATTTACTAGAAACTTCTAGGGCTTTATTTCACCAATCTAAATTACCTGAACACTTCTGGGGAGAATGTGTATTGTGTGCAGCTTATTTGATCAACAGGATGCCTTTGACAAGCCTAGGCAATGTCATTCCTTATCAAAAGGTATATAAAGAACCTCCTTCTTTAGATAATCTTCAAATTTTTGGCTGTTTATGTTTTGTGTCAACAAGTAAAGTTGACAGAGGGAAACTAGCACCTAGAGCTTCTCATTCTATTTTCATAGGCTATCCTACTACTCAGAAAGGTTATAAGGTTTTGGATCTCCTTTCTCACAAAATCTCAGTCTCTCGAGATGTTGTTTTTCATGAAAACCACTTTCCTTATCATATCTTGTCTGTTACAGATTCTCATAAATATACTAATTCATTTTTCCTACCACTTACTACTGTTTCTAAAGACACTCATATTGATGATGAGTTATTTGATCACTCAATTCATAACATCACCTCAGATCATACACAATCTCCACCTTATGATAATATCTCAAATTCTAGTCAGTCAAGTTCTAATTCTAGTTCTTCAAGTTCTGGTTCTTCACTTCCCATACTACGACATTCTACCAGAAACAGACAACTTCCCAGTTACTTATCTTCTTATCATTGCAATCTTGTTCAACTTGATAAGGTGCAGTCTAAACATTGGTGTAATTTAGTTGCTTATGATGCATCTTTGACATCCCACAAAGCTTTTTCTTCTCAAATCACTGCAATTTCAGAACCTAAGAATTATAAAGAGACATCTACTCAACCTATTTGGATTGAAGCAATGCAAAAAGAATTGAAAGCATTATCAGACAACAATACTTGGGAATTAGTAGATTTGCCTTCTGAAAAGAAAGCTATTGGTTCAAAATGGGTTTATAGAGTAAAGCTCAATGCAGATGGCTCATTAGAAAGATGCAAAGCTCGATTTGTAGCTAAAGGATATAATCAAAGATATGGCATCGACTATGAGGAAACTTTCTCACCTGTTATAAAAATGAGTTCCTTACGATGTTTAATAGCTCTAGCAGCAAGCAAAAATTGGCCACTTTATCAGCTTGATGTGAATAATGCTTTCTTGCATGGAACATTAGTTGAAGAGGTATATGTGCAAGTGCCTGATGGAATGCCTAATCCTCACAATAAGGTTTGTCGACTTATCAAATCTATTTACGGTTTAAAACAGTCCTCTCGTTAATGGTTTGATAAGCTTCTATCAGAACTTATAACTATGGGATATACTCAGTCCAAAAATGATTATAGCCTATTCATCAAGCGACAAGGTACCTATATCACCATTGTTGCTGTCTATGTTGATGACATAGTAGTCACAGGTGATTTAGTTTCTGAAGTCCAATCTCTCAAGTCTCATTTAAATGTAATGTTTGGAATTAAGGATTTGGGTATACTGCACTATTTCTTAGGAATAGAGGTTGGCTATGTTCCAGATGGTATTATTCTCAGTCAAAGAAAATTTGCTAAAGAAATTCTTGCTACATGTGACATTGATTTCTCTCAATCTGCTAAAACTCCATTGTCTTTGCATTTTAAACTTAGTCATTCAGATGGAGAATTATTGCCAAATGCTGAGTTATATCGTTCATTAGTTGGGAAGTTGAATTACTTAACAAACACCAGACCAGATCTTTCTTTTGTTGTCAAAACACTAAGTCAATTTCTTCAGAATCCCAAAACTTGTCATCTTGAAGCTCTTTATCACACTCTTCGATATGTATCTAATACATCTACTTAGGGTATTCTTCTCAAAGCTACTCATTCTTTAACTGTCCAAGAATTTTCTGACTCTGATTGGGCTACTTGTCCAGACACAAGACGATCTATCACAGGATACTTATTACTTTTTGGACAGTCACCTGTTTCACGGAAATCTAAGAAGCAAAGCACAGTTTCACGTTCTTCTTCTGAAGCTGAATACAGAGCTATGGCTTCTGCAGCTTCTGAAGTTACATGGCTTGTTCGGTTACTTGAGGAAATGGGAGTTGATAATCTCAAACCTGTTACTTTACATTGTGATAATCAATCTGCATTATACAAAGCCAAGAATCCTGTGTTTCATGATCGTACTAAGCATATTGAAATAGATTGCCATTTCACCAGAGACAAAGTTATGGAAGGTCTTTTGCAGCTGTCTTATCTCCACACACAACATCAACTTGCTGATATCTTAATAAAAGTGTTACCATCTCCTCGTTTTACAGAGCTATTGTCCAAGTTGAGAGTGTCTACATTGCCATCTTCACCACCTCCCAACTTGAGGGAGGGTATTGAGATAATTAATCCAACTGAAGAATGCCAACTCAGCAATGTGACAGCCTAGCATATTTGTCTGTTAGTGTAACTAACTTCTAGTTCTTATTATCCGAACTATCTTGTATATATTCAGTTTGTTAAAGTTAGAGAAAGCAAGTTGTAAAAACATAGAGTTTAGATTTAACATTTCATAGCTCTTGTAATATGTTTTACATTCATCAATGGAGTTTCATATTGTCTTCTTCATCACCTGAGTTCTATCATCATTAACGATCCTTACCAAATTACATATGTTGTATGATTCATCAATGTACATATATGTATAGATGCACGCACAATAAAAGTAACATCTAAAATGATACAAAATTTCATTTCTATGTTATCTAAGAGGATTTTAGGCACTTCTATCCCCTTGTGCACATGCTGCTGTTGTAAAACGTTAGAAGTTCATTGAGCTGGAATGTTACTTATTATTTAATCTCCAATTATAGACGGTTCAACAAAATGCTTATGATCAAGATCCCTATGCAAAGGAATTCGGCATGAGTATTAGTGAAAAGCTTGCTTCTGTTGAGGCTCGAGTTCTCCCTGCTCCATGGGTAAAGAACTTCTCTTCAATATTATGTATGTTACCATTACGAATGTTCTCCATTTTCCATTCTCTGATCGTGTTCTATCTTCAGCTAAAATACCATGAAAATGGCAAGGAGAAGGATTGTCTGCCAGAATTTGGTCAGTGGAATATGATGAACAAGGTAATTTCCCTTTTTGACAGGAGATAGGTGGTTTTTCGTTTTTCCTTGCCGAAGGTATTACATTTAATCATGTCAATAATTCAATAGCCTATTTTTCTTGAGTTAAAGCTAATTTAGTCAAATATGGAAACTAATAGAATTTGTCATACTCTCGGGGTTTAGAACAATTTCTACATGCTCCTGAATGTATTGTGCATTATTCACCCTTTCGCTGTCGATGTTTCTTAAGTTTGACAAATGTAGTAATAACATTATTTGATTGATATTTTGTGACTATGTTAGCAGTAAGTTATATAGATGATATGTCGTTTCTACTTGTGCAACATATTTGATGTTTTCAGCTCATTTTTGGTCCTCGCATGTCTTGCAGAAAATGATCAATGGGATGACTGTTAGTCGGTGGGCATGCATCAACTTCTCAAGAAGTGTGCAAGAAAATGTTGCTCGTGGATTTTGTAGTGAACTAGGTCGTATGTGTCAAGTATCTGGAATGGTAGGTTAATATATTTCTGTATGTTAGTATTTCTAATAATTCTCGTGATGTTCTTGTCTATTGTTGAAATATTTTATTTTGACCTTTGCTTAAATAGTTATAGAAGGTTCAATTGATGCATCTCTCATGCAGGAATTCAACCCTGAACCTGTGATACCAATCTATGCAGCTTGGCCAGATGATGTAGAGAAAGCTTTGAAGCATGTTTACCATGCTTGTACGAACAAATTGAAGGGGAAGGAATTAGAACTTCTGTTAGTCATTCTGCCTGACAATAATGGGTCACTGTATGGTATGTTTATGAATTTGAAATCTTCTGCTTACATATGAAAGTACAATCACCATAGAACTTACATTTTATTTTCTGTTAATCTGTTGTAGGAGATCTGAAACGAATATGTGAAACTGATCTTGGTTTGATATCTCAATGCTGTCTGACAAAGCATGTCTTTAAGATTAGCAAGCAGTACTTGGCAAATGTGTCACTCAAGATTAATGTTAAGGTAACGTGTGATATTTTAGGCACGATCTCAGATCCTTTTTGACACGAACCTTGTGTATCAGGAGGAATGTATTTTTATGGACAAAATTTACTATTTGTATCAACACTTCTGATCATCTTTATTTATTGCTACAAGTTATAACAGGCATTAGAACTTTATTTTTCTGGTGCAGATGGGTGGTAGAAATATTGTTCTTCTGGATGCGATTAGCTGCAGAATACCGCTAGTTAGTGACATACCAATAATTATATTTGGAGCAGACGTGACCCATCCAGAGAATGGAGAAGATTCGAGTCCTTCAATAGCTGCTGTAATTACAAGAACCGTGTTTTTTTTAATACATAACTATCGAAAAGGCCGTTAACTTTTTTGCCTGCAGGTAGTAGCTTCCCAGGATTGGCCTGAAGTCACAAAATATGCAGGTTTAGTTTGTGCTCAAGTTCATAGACAAGAGCTCATACATGACTTGTATAGAACATGGCAAGATCCTGTAATGGGTAAAGTTAGTGGTGGCATGATCCGGTATGTATTAGTACGTTTTTTTTAAAGACGAACATCAGCCTTTTTCTAGTTTTGAAGTATTCCATGTACTTTTGAGTTTGGAATGGTGGCTTGTATATATGTAATTTTAAGTTTTAAGACCATCTCCAACGCGAGCCCAAGTGCTTCCCAGTTGACCCACTATGTGTGTACGTCTCGTTCTCTCGAATATACACTGCTAGTCTACCCTGTTCTAATTAGTTTAGGGCTACAGCCATTTAATTGTTTCATTTGGGCCAAACATTTGCTAGCCTATTAATTTTCATTACTTGGGCCACAGTAAATCAGCCCACTGAAAAATACAACGGGTGTAAGTGATTTTTAGTAGTATAAAAAAAATGGAGAAAGAAAATAGTTCACCGATTCAAACAATTTTGAATGGCTCGAACTATATAATTTGGTCTCAAGCTATGCGCAGTTATCTGAAAGGAAAAAGACTTTGGCGATATGTAAACGAAGATTTTACTATTCCTACAAAAGAGAAAGATGAAACTGACTCCAAACTGAAGGACCGTATTGAAGAATGGGATGTCAAAAATCATCAAGCTATCACATTTTTTAGAAACTCATCAGTTTCTAAAATCAATTTACAATTTGGGAACTATGAAACTGCAAAAGAAATTTGGGATTTGTTGGCTTCACGATACACTACATCTGATCTTTCTCATCAATATCAGATTATGAGTTCATTAAGCAAGCAGAAGCAAGAGTCTGGTCAATCGGTAGCAGATTTCCTCTCACAGATACAATCACTTTGGGATCAGTTGACGCCATCTGAACCAAAGTGGTCACACACAGAGGATGCAACACTCTATCAAGCATATCGTGACCAAAAACGACTCATCCAATTTTTTATGGCACTTACTCAAGATTTTGAACCAGTTAGAGCAGCTCTTCTTCATCGTGTTCCGTTGCCTTCTTTGGAGAATGCTGTAACTGAACTTATTTCAGAAGAAACTCGACTCGATATTGGCAAATGCAAATTTGTGGAAGATATGGTCCTAGCAATACCTTCATCACTAGCCATTGATAAACCATTTTGCAGGTTCTGTCGACAAAATGGACATCCGGTCGAGGACTACTCAACACTTCGCAATCATACATGCAAACACTGCCATCAAAAGGGTCATTATTCTACATATTTCTGCAATAAAAAGCCATCATTTCCTTCACAAAAGTTCTCTCATCCTTCCACTGGTGCAACCTCGGATTCTACACCGGAAATTGCATCAAATAGTGAGCTTGAATCACTTCTCAGACAGATTTTGTCAAAAACTAGTGCTTCTTCCACCGCATTAACTGTCACCTCGGGGTCTACCATGACAGACTCTTTGGATCAGCCATAGACATGACAGTGCTTCACATTCTGACAGTGCTTCTCTAGCCATCAGAATTTCTTTATCATTTTGACAGTGTTTCTCCAGCCATCAGAATTGTTTTCGTTCTGACAGTGTCTTATTCAGCCATCAGAATTGGTCTTTCGATCTTCATTACGACAGTGCTTCTCCAGCCATCAGAATTGTTTTACCGTTCTGACAGTGCTTCTTCAGCCATCAGATTAGCTTATTATTCTGACAATGCTTCTCTAGCTATCAGAATTACATCAATTTGGGGAGGTGCAAAGACCAACAAAAAGGCACGATTCATCTACATCGTGTCTCCGGTTCAAAATCCTCCCACCACTTTCGGTAATTTTGTTTACAAACTCAAGCTGGTTTTTCAACCATCTTTAGTTTGAGGGGGTGTTAAAGTCTATATTGACAGCATGTTAAAGTCTATACTGGCTGCGTCTAACAAAGCTGCTATCTAACATAGCTGGTATCCTTGACTTTAGCTGTATAACATTTGGATTGTAACACTATATATATGTATGTTTACTATCAATAAAACCAAGTTGAATACACAGCAATACAAGAGTTGCAATTTTCCTCTTACATTGTTTTTCTTCTTCACCACATACTCTCATAATTTCTACATATTTGTTTCTTTTACATGTAGATTCATGCCATTAAATAGCTTTTCTTCTGCTTTTTTATATATCTACTTTTGCACCCTCCAATTATATCTGTCACGATTTACTTCTCCTTTTCCCCCTTCATTACCTCACTATTTTCAAAGCACAGCTAAAACTAAAAGTAGTTGTTGTATGTCAGTTTATACTTTTGTTTCCTCGTTTCTGTTACCTGTCATCCTTCATTGTTGATATAAGGAGCAAGTGAAGTGATCTGCAAACTGAAATGATTTGTTTTAGTATCTGGAAAATAGTTCCATCTTTTTTTTGTCAAAGAAAATAGTTAAATATTATTCCAAAACACCTCATATTATTTAAATTGCTTTTGGGTGTTTATATTCAGAATATTTTTTCTTTATCTTGATGACGTAAATTAAATTTTATCACAATACTCATATTATTCAGAAAACAGTTACTGTTTAAATTACTCATATTACTCATATTAAAATTAAATTTAAATTTTGGAAAATTAAATAATATTATGAAAATAGTTAAATTAAATTTAATTTAATTAATACGAGAAGAGTTACTACGAGAAGAGTTACTGTTTTATCTTGATGACGTAAATTAAATTTTATCACAATACTCATATTATTCAGAAAATAGTTACTGTTTAAATTACTCATATTACTCATATTAAAATTAAATTTAATTTTTGGAAAATTAAATAATATTATGAAAATAGTTACTGTTTTATCTTGATGGCTTTTTGGTTTTCATATTTAGTCTATTCAAAAAGACCTCATATTATTTAAATTGCTTTTGGGTGTTTATATTCAGAATAATTTTTCTTTATCTTGATGACGTGGGACTTGTGTTGACACTCATTCTAAAAAATTCAAAAATTCACATGAGATTGAACTTTGTTTGTATCGAGTCCAAAGAAAGTCTGTCTTCCAAGAAGTTTACAAATCGTTAGAATTTATAGTTGGGTTTGTCTAGTATGTGCTCAATGGTACATGCTAAGAATCCGTGTTGGATGAGTTGTCAAATTTTGATTGATGAATATTTATTTGAATGCAGGGGGCCATCCATCCTCACCAATCAAAATTTGACAACTAAACTAGTACGGAATCTTAGCATGTGTCCTTAAACGCACATTAGAAAAATTGCTTATAATTTTGCAGGCTAATTGTTATTCCCAGATTACACACTTGTATAATTGTAGAAGGGGGGGTTGAATACAATTCTTGATAATTATAAATTTCTGATAAAAACCACAGAAATCTATAAGGAAATAATTGCTGAATAAGAAATGGTTCACAAACACATAAAAAATCAGGTGGTTAAATGTACCACCTGAGACTTTTATTTGAAGAAAACTCTGTGATACAAATGTACACAGCTTCTGTTTTTACAACTCTTTGCTTCTAAGGATATTCTAGAAACCCTAAGCAAATATGTCTGTTTTCTTACTTTCTAAAGAGTTGCTACACTTGGTTAAATATCCCAAGTTTACAAGTACTACAGGAATAAGATAATATTAATCTAATTCAAGTTGACTTGCTACTCCACTCCAAATCCACATGTAGCCGAAAGGTTGTCCTTGTGAACAGATATGTCCCCTGCACCTTTCTTGTATGTACTGTGTAAATGGAATGCTTCTTTCTTCTGTGTTTCCAAAGTATGGCTGCCATACTGCTTTTTATACCTACTATCAACCCATGTGATCTGTCAGTCAAACCTGTCCTTATCAACTGCTAATCCTTAGCTAGCATAGGATAAAGTGATAATGATTATCCGTTGATGTTGTGCACAGTTATCCGTTGATGGTAGTTTGAGCTGTATCCGTTGATAGAGTAGATTTGAGTTGTATCCGTTGATAGAGCCCTGTTCTCATCCGTTGATACACTTTCATTTAGACAGAATTACATAGCATAGCTTATTTACAATTGGCTACCCTATTCTGCCTATCCATTGATGGTCAACATGACTCTAAATAAAAACACTATCAACTGATAAATAGAGATATTGCAGTATGCTACAAAACCTCATCCGTTGATGAGCTACCTGTCAACGAATAGAGTTATAAAGTCTTATCCGTTGACAGTTACAAAACTTGACTTATACAATTTTGCTTGAATGTTAAGTTATAATCAACTACAACATATTCCAAACAATCTCCCCCAATTTATACTTGATGGCAATAAAGCATAAATTCAGAACCTTGATGATAACAAAACATTCCTAAAGATATATACACTACAGTATGCAAAATTGTATTAAGATACAAAAATTAAAAACAGAAAGCTTTAAGACACTTATCAGAGATGTGCTCCTTTAGATTGAGCAGATTAATGATGTTTTCTCTCTCTGGTTGGCTGCACCCTTGACTTTCCTTCCTTGGCAGAGTTGGACTCAATTTGCACTTGAAGTTGCCTATAGAAGGTATCTTCTTCAACAACGTTTGGATTTAGCTTTAATTGTAACCATATTAGGTAATCAGAACTAGCCTTTGACAGTTGGTCTTCTAACCTGAAGAATCTCCTAGTGCCCTCTTCATCCCTGAACTCCATCATCCAAAAGGGTTGAATGTGGATTTTCTGTCCATTATATGGGATCTTCATTTTCTTTGGTAGACTTGAGGGTGAGTTCCATTCTCTCCTTATTTCTTCTATTCTGCTAATTATCTCCCTTCTAGCTGTCTCAGAGAACCCTGTGTGTCTCTTGAATGCTGAGAACACTTTGGTCAATGTATGATAATTCTCTCCAAGAACCTTCTGTAGTGGCCATGTCCTCTTACTTCCTCCCTTGTAGACAAACACTAATCTCTCAGGCTGATTCTTATACTTGTCAATTCCTCTTACTTCTGACAATTCATCCAAATATAGATTCATGAGTATTCTTCAATTTCTGCCTGATAGATAAAGTCCTCTTTGTTTTCCAAGTTTGGTTGTTTGACAATAGCAGGTACCCTAGCAACTTGAACTGGTCCCTTTGAGAGTTGCTTCTTTAGAGCTCTTTTCTTCTGTTTTGGATTCAGCAAGAATGAAGGAACTTCAATTGAATCAAAATTCATTGGTTCTTTTTTAGGCATTATGGGGTCACCATGAAAGTTCACAGTTGGGTCGATTACTGTTGTAGATATAGATACTGATGAGCCAGTAGTTTCTTTTTCTGGAGAGGGTTCTAGAGAAAGAACCCTTTTGGTTTTAGCTTTCCTTCTTTTAGGTTTGGATTTGGGAACTTCCTCAGGTTCCTTCATTTCAACCTCTACCTCATCCATTAATTCTTGAGCCAGCCCGGCTTGCTTCTCATCTGAGTTTTCATGTTGATTTTCTGTACTTGGATGAGCTTCCCTTTGGATTCTGGAGACTTCTTCTCTTTTAGCTTCCACAAATCTAGGATGGCTGTTGGATATATTTAATACTTTTCCATTCCTTATAATTACAGCCATCCAATCTCTTATACTCTTATTTGTTTGCTCTTTGAACTCTATGATTGTTTTTCCCATTAGCTTTTCTTCATCATCCTTGGGAAATGGGTAGTCTAATTGAAGCTTGTTCTTCCCATTTTCCTTTGGAGGTGAGTAGGCTCTGGTTTTGATGACTGGTTCAAACTCTTTGACATATGATGGCTCAGCATCATAGAATGTTGGATCCACAATCTTTGGAGTGAGCACCTTCATGATTGTGGTTGATATTGTTGGAGCAGAAGATTGAGCATTAAGAAACAGAGATGATGCAATTGATTCATTGATCATCCTCTCTGTCTTTAGAATTCTGTCATTAGTCTCCTTGTTGATCTTTTCCAAAGCTTCTATTCTTGCTTGCCTTTCACCATCTGAGATTTCTTCTAAACTTTGAATCTCAGGCAAAGCCACTTGTTTCTTCACATGGGAAGCCTTTATTTCAAACTCTGTTGGATTGACCACTACAATTGGCTGTTGCTCCCCCTCAATCTGTGCTATCTTACTACTGGTAGCTTGAATTTGACCAGAAGTTGCAGCCTCTTCTTTGCTAGTTCCCATTTTCTCCCCCTTTTTGTTAGCATCAAGGGTTGGGGTGAAGCTGCAAGTAGCATTTCCAGTAGTTGAGTTTGTTTTGATTGATTGGCAATGATAGTTTGCATTTGAGATTCCATACTATCCACTCTGGAGGAAAGAAGTTGAACAGACTTAACTAGGCTATCTTCTTTGAGAAGTTTGCTAGTAAGCACCTTCTGAGTGGTAGTAGGAGCTAGTGCCTCAATCCTGGCATCTAGTGCTATCTTCATATCTCTAATTGCATATTTGACCTCCTCCTATTGTGTTCTTTGAATAACAGATTGCATCTTTTGTAATTTCAATGAGGCCATAACCTGCTCAAGAACAGTCTTTCTCTGTGGTTCTGCAGTTTGGTGCTCAGCCTTAGCAGATTGATATTGCTTCATGATTTCCACATTGAGATCCCCAAGTTCAGTGGCATTGGAAAACATCCATTCTGGAGTCTCCTCTTCATTGATTTCTTCACCATCTGAACTTTGACTGTCATCACTTCCAAACTCTTCACTGTCAGCTTCTGAAGGCAGAGCTGTTAAAGCTTCTTTTGCTCTTTGTAGAGATTCTGAGGTGTGCACTAGTTTCATTGCCTCCTCTGCCTCCACATTGCCCTATTGTGCTATGACTTGATAGGCAGAAACAGGATGAGTAAAGGTTTCAGGATCCAAAGAGATGGAGTCAATAATTGACTGATATTCTTGTCGAAATTCCATCTCTTTGGAAGCTTCACTAACCTCCATTAACTCACTTGCAATGGCTGAATCATCCTGCCTTATTTCTCCTGTAGTCCCTTCTCTCCTCTCATCTCTCTTTTCTTGCATCAGGGGCTCCCCCTGGCTCACACCTCTCACACCCTCACCTTCACCTACTAAGGTGGAACTCTCTTGTTCTCCTTTTGCCTGACCGGAAGAAATGGTCAGCCTCTCATTATTTTTCTCTCCTTTTGCCTGCTCACAAGGCAGCCTCTCACTCCCTTCCCTCATTCCTAAAAGTGTTTCAACTACTACAAACTCCTCCACAGTTGACATGGGAATGTCACATTTTGCAGTGGTAGAGAGAGTTGTCAACGGATAAAGTGTATCCGTTGATGTAGTAGTTATTGTTGTCAATGGATGATTAGTTGTAGACACATCCGTTGATGGAGAAACACTTGTCAACGGATGAAGGATATCCGTTGATGAAGGAAAAAGAGTATCCGTTGAAGTGAAAACCAACACTGAATCTGTGGTGATTGATTTTAAGGAAGAGGCCACAGATAGTGTTGTGAATTCAGGAATGGAAGATTGATGGCCCAACAAATCATCTAAAAGATGATGACCACCAATTGTTGAGTGGGGCTTCTCCAAGAATTTTAAAGATGGAGAATCAGGAATTGATGTAGATATCATATCCACATCCAGAGATGGAGTTGGTGATGGTGGATTAAAATGTGTATCGATTTGAAGGTTAAGATCAAGGGGCTGTGACTCCACATTTATTGAAGTCACATCAAACTGAATTTGAGAAGGTACAGTTTGCTGTACTGTGTGTGCACCCTGTGATTCCCCAATGGTTTTGGACTTTACCCTTCTACCATAGGTTTTTGAGTGAGAGCTATCTGTGTCTCTTGCCCTTTTGTGCAGTGTTCCTGGAATGGAACTTAAATCAGTAGTCACACCCTGTTGAGAGGATGTAACTAGAATTTGGCTTGAAGGTTCATTAACAGTCTTTTGAGAGACTGAAATGTTGGTTGCACCTGCCTCACCTTCCTTATCCTTAGGGCTTCTTTGATGTTCACCCTGTCCCTCACCACTCACTACCACCTTCACACTCCCCTCAAGAGTTTTAGTAGTTTTTGCAACAGATGCCTTTTGAGAAACACCTGAGGTTTGTCTTTTAGATTGTGGTTTTGGAACTCTGGATTTGGTCACTTTGGTAGGAGCCTGTTTGGTCACAGCCACAGACTCCATTGTGACACTAGAAGGCAAAGAAATTTGGGGGTTGGAGATAGGGGTTTCAGGGTTGGAAACAGTTACCTGAACAATTGGTAGATATACCAATTGTACTTCTGCATTTAGGTTCATTCGAATCAAATCACTTAAGACTCTCTTCTCCTGAACAAAACAATTGGAACTTGCTATTCGGGTTAGCAATGGATAGCTCATTCTCATATACATGTAGTGCTAGGAGCATCAAAAATCTAGCAAAATAAACATTCTTGCTCCTAGTTTCCTTTTTACCTAATTTAGCTGCTATCTCATACATGACTAGTGTGCCAAAATTATAGAATTTATCAGTCAAAAGCATACATAGCATAACTAGCATGGAATTGGTAACAGCATCAAAGTTACTAATCTTGCCAGAAAAAGTTTTAATGAAAGCATCACACAGATAACTCCATTCTTTAACCATACCCTTCCTAACAATTTTCCCTAAGTTCTCAGTACTAAGGGTATAATTTATGGAATTAAGCATGGTAACAATTTCAGCATTACTGGGTACTTCAGACAGTTATTCTCAGGCAATTTTAAACAAGCAGTTATCACATCAGAATTAACTACATAGTTTTTACCCTTCAAAGAAAAAGCAAGTGTACCGTCTGTGCCATTGTACTCAGCAGATGCCCACACCTCTTCAATTACCTCATGGATTAGAGGAGTGGTGGCAGTCATAGCATATGACAGTTTGCATTTCTTCACGAAATTCATCATGGTGTGATATGCTTCTGGAGCGTTCACTGTATCAACAAAGGCCGCGAAATTGTTCTTTTCATAGGTAAACCCAATGGAAGACATCATCTTAACAATAGGCGCCATTGAAGTGTTTGAACTTTTGTTGCAGAGAGAGTTTTAGTGAAGGAGATGCAGTTAACTTATGAGATTCTTGAAAATGAATAAAGGTGAGATGTGAGAGCACAAGACAGCCTTTTATATTTTTCAAGAATTAAAAATGAAATAATTAAAAGTAATTACCCCATTGGACAAAAGTAACTGTCAGATAATAAATGAAAAGAAAAGAAGTACAGCCGTGACTAATTATACACGTTTACCAACGGCTATAAAGAGAAATATGTATATCAATGGATAAAGATTGGACGGTTGAGAAAACAGTTTATCCATCGATGACGTAGACAACCTTCCGTTGACATACGAAAATCTAGTAATGTGTTTATACTACCAACGGATAAAAGGATATCCGTTGATAAGCAAATTTTGCCTTAAACAAAATTCCTGCTAAGAGTTTTTCTGAGAGTTTTTAATTCTCAAGTAAACCAAAACACATTTCTAGCTGCAATACAGTATGATTAGATACCACTAGGAATTATGAAAAATTAAGCATACCTAGTTCACCTACCAACCTTGTGAATGAAGATTCATCAAGAGGCTTGGTGAAGATATCTGCAAGCTGCATTTCACTTGGCACAAAGTGCATTTCTACTGTACCATTCATCACATGCTCTTTAATGAAGTGGTATTTGGTGTCAATATGCTTGGTTCTCGAATGTTGCACTGGATTCTCTGTGATGGCAATAGCACTAATGTTGTCACAGAAAATTGGAATCTTCTCAACTTTTAGACCATAGTCAATAAGTTGATTTTTCATCCAAAGAATCTGTGCACAACAACTTCCAGCTGCAATGTACTCAGCTTCGGCTGTAGAAGTGGAGACTGACATTCTGTTTCTTACTGAACCATGACACAAGCCTGTTCCCTAGAAATTGACAGGAGCCTGTAGTACTTTTTCTATCAATTCTGCAACCTGCATAGTCTGCATCTGAATAGCCAATTAGATCAAAACCAGAATCTCTTGGGTACCAAATGCTAAGGTTTGGTGTTCCCTTGAGATACCTGAAAATTCTCTTAATGGCAATTAAGTGAGACTCTCTAGGGTCAGCTTGAAATCTAGCACAAAGACATGTGGAAAACATTATATCAGGTCTACTAGCTGTTAGATATAGAAGTGAGCCTACCATGCCTCTATAGCTTGAGATGACCACAGATTTTTCCTTAGTATTCACCTCAAGCTTAGTTGCAGTGGCCATAGGTGTTTTTGCAGAGGCACAATCCATCATTAAGTCAAATTTCTTAAGAGATCATAAATATATTTTGTTTGACTTATGAAAATTCCCTCATTAACTTGCTTTACTTGTAAACCAAGAAAGTAAGTTAATTCACCCATCATGCTCATTTCATACCTACTTTGCATAAGTTTGGCAAACCTTTTGCAAAGCTTCTCATCTGTAGACCCAAAAATAATATCATCTACATAGATTTGAACAAGTATTGAAGAACCATTGACATTTCTATGAAATAAGGTTTTATCTACTGTACCTCTAGTGAAGTGATTCTTCAAAAGAAATTGAGATAAAGTGTCATACCAGACTCTTGGTGCTTGCTTCAAACCATAAATTGCTTTCAAAAGAATATATACATATTCTGGAATTTCTGGATCTTTAAAGCCAGGAGGTTGATGGACATATACCTCTTCTTCCAGTTCCCCATTTAGAAAGGCACTTTTGACATCCATCTGATAGACTTTGAAATTGGCATGTGCTGCATAGGCTAGGAAAATTCTAATTGCCTCAAGTCTTGCCACTGGAGCAAAAGTTTCATCAAAATCTATTCCTTCTTCTTGAGAATAGCCCTTTGCCACTAATCTAGCTTTATTCCTCACAATTATGCCATTTTCATCAGTCTTATTCTTGAGAACCCATTTGGTACATATGATACATCTATCATCAGGTTTGGGCACAAGCTTCCATACTTTTTTTCTCTCAAATTGGTTTAGCTCTTCTCGCATTGCTAAGACCCAATCTGGATCTAGAAGGGCATCTTCCACTTTCTTAGGTTCCTCTTGAGACAAGAAACTACTGTATAGACATTCTTCTTGTGTGGCCCTCCTAGTTTGGACTCTTGAGTTTGAGTCACCAATGATTAACTCAAAAGGATGATCTCTGGTCCATTTTCTTGAAGGTGGAAGGTTTGATCTAGATGAGGTTGCTTCATCTACGTGAGCATGATCTTGTTGATTGGTTATTGAGTTTTGACTTTGAGAAACTCCCCCTGAGTTTGTTGTCCTTGCGGAATTATGAAGTTGACTGTTAACAGATGCATCATTTTGTCTATCAACGGATGCTCCATTTTGCCTGTCGACGGATGCATGAGAATGCCTGTCAACGGATGCATCTGATGCTCCAGTATGACTGTCAACGGATGCTTCATTTCCAGTGTTAGCATCACTTCTAGTTGGGCCAACAACTCTAGGTGAATTTCTATGATTTTCATTTTCCTCATCATCATCAATGTACATTCTTCCTTCTACCTCATTTTCAAATCTCAACTTTTCATGGAAGCCTTCATCATTTAGACCTAGAATCTTTTGATCATCAAACACAACATGTACAGATTCCATAACAATGTTGGTTCTTAGATTGTAGACTCTATAGGCTTTCCCTGCTACATTTCCAACAAAGATAGCTTCATCTGCCTTTGCTTCAAATTTGCCCAAGTTATCTCCATGATTTCTTAGCACAAAACACTTACATCCAAAGACATGAAGAAAAGCTAACGTTGGTTTCTTGTTGGTGAATAACTGATAATGAGTCATTCCTCTAGCTTGATTGATCAATGAAATATTCTGAGTGAAGCAGGCAGAGTTGACAGCTTCAGCCCAGAAATATGTTGGCAATCTTGATTCACTTAACATTGTTCTAGCTGCTTCAATGAGAGTTCTGTTTTTCCTTTCAACAACCCCATTTTGTTGAGGTGTTCTAGCAGCAGAAAACTCATGGACAATTCCATTCTCTTCACAGAAAATCTTCATTGTGGAATTTTTGAATTCAGTGCCATTGTCACTCCTGATTCTTTGTACTTTCACTTCAGAACCATTGTTTACTAGTCTGAGATGATTGATGATGATTTCACTTGCACAATCTGTGGAGTGCAGAAAGAAGGTCCATGTAAACTTAGAAAAATCATCCACAATCACCAGGCAGTATTTCTTCTTTGAAATGGACATGACATTTACTGGACCAAATAAGTCCATATGCAGCAATTGAAGAGGCTTAACAATGGATGACTCTGTCTTAATCTTGAAGGATGATTTCTTTTGCTTCCCTAATTGGCAGGCATCACACAATCCATCCTTGATGAACTCCAATTGAGGGATTCCTCTAGCAAGATCCTTTCTTACCAAATCATTCATAACTTTAAAATTCAAATGTGACAGCTTTTTATGCCATAGCCAACTCTCATCCTTGCTTGCTTTGCTGAAGAGACAAGTAATGGATTCTGAGCATACTGAGTTGAAATCAGCTATGTAAACATTTCCTTTTCTAAAGCCTGTCAGAACCACATTGTTGTTTTCCTTGGTAGAAACAACACAAGCTTCTTTAGTGAACTTTACTTCATAGTCTTTGTCACAAATCTGACTGACACTCAGCAAATTGTGCTTCAAACCTTCAACTAAAGCCACTTCCTCAATGATGACATTGTCCTTTGTAATCAAGCCATATCCCTTAGTATATCCTTTGCTGTCATCTCCAAAGGTAATTCTAAGGCCAGCTTCCTCCTTGAACTCTATGAGCAGGGTTGAATCTCCTGTCATATGCCTAGAACATCCACTATCTAGGTACCATAGATTACTTTTATTTCCCTGCACACATTCCAAAATACAAATCAAGTTGATTTTGGTACCCAAGTTTCCTTGGGTCCTTTCTTGTTAGCCTTTGGTTTTACACTCTTAGCAATCTTCACTTTGGGTGTAGATGCTTGAGTGATAGGTTTTGACAGATGCTCATTTGCATAAATATTTGATGCATGCATTTGTGGAAAATTGGCATACATATTATCCATGCTAGGAATGCTCCATGACATTTGGCATATTCACAGATTGAAAATAAGGATTAGGCACATAAGGCATGTTCACATATGGATTTGAAAAACTAGCATTCTGATACAAACCAGGCATTGCAGGCATACTTGGCATATATTGAGGTACATGAACAGGAGCCCTTTTAACAGACTTGCAATTAGAAGATAGGTGATTGACACTATTGCAATTACCACAAGTTTTCCTAGGAGCAAACTTGTCAGGAGAATAATTGTTTTTCTTGTTAATGCCTATCTTACCATTCCTGTTCTTTTTCTTTTTACCCTCAGTCTCTACCTTTTCATTAACTGATTTACCAACAGCCTTTTTGTTAAGTAAATCACCTGCCTTAGCCTTCTCACTTGATTTGGCTTGGCTACTTTCACCAGAAACAAAGTTCTTGGCTACTGGACCATACTGATTATTCAGTTTCTTGAGTTCCTTCTTACTAACAGACTTTTTGTTAGTCGACGGATACCTCTCATCCGTTGATGGTTCATCTGTCAACGGATGATCACTATCCGTTGATTCACAAATAGTCTCTAGATCCTCAAGGCAAGGTTCTAGCTCCTTTTTCTTTTGAGTCCAGGTATCCCTCACAAATGATTCTATTCCCTGGACTTCTATTATGTTTTGAGAAATATTCCTACAACTTTGAAATTTAGCAATTATCCCTTGTTCTTTTTCAAGCTGGTCTCTTAAAATCAGTTCTCTTTTTAACACAGCTTCAAGTTCACTTTTAGCATTATTGCAATCAACTCTCATTTTCTCAAATTCTAGAAATTGAATTTCTAGAACTGCATTTCTATCACTTAAGAACTGATTAGTTTCTTTAATCCTATTGTTCTCTTTAGTAAGTGATTTAAGAGTAACACTCATGTGATATAGTTCAGTAGACATTTCATCTATAACACTATTGCATTCCTCTTTGGTGAGCTCAGAGAGATTAGTAGAAAATACCTGATTGCTAGCTGAACTTGCTTCCTGCTCAGAATCAGCCATTAATGCAAGGTTGACAAACTCAGCATCATCATCAGAATGATTTCCATCAGCAGCCCAGTCATACTCTTGGGTCATGAATGCCTTTCTTTTCTGTCTGAGAAGATCCAAATATTTCTTCTTGTAGTCAACAGTTTCAGTTGGCTTTCCCTTGTTCTCTGATCTAGGCTTCCTACATTCACTTATCATGTGACCAGCAATTCCACAATTGTAGCATTTAATTTTGGATTTATCCACATAGTTGCTTGTAGAAAAATCCTTGTTAAATGGCTTGGCCACCCCAGAGTTTCTTCTGAATTTTAGCTTAGAGAATCTCCTAGATAGAAAGGCTAAATGCTCATCTATCTCATCCAATTCATCATGCTGAAGGACACTCATTTCTTCAGAAACCTTTTCCTTGCTTTTGCTTGATTATGCTCTACCTTCACAAACCTCCCTGTTTGGTGTAGATTTAGCAGCTTCAGTCCTCTTCTCCTCCTTCTGCTCCAAGTTGGCAACAAGTGCAACTGACCCACTTTTCTTTTGGGCCTTCTCAATTTCTTCATCCTGCTCCATTTCTAGTTCATATGTCTTTAAAGTTCCATAGAGCCTTTCAAGAGTAAATGACTTGTACTCTTGAGTGTTTCTTAGAGAAACAGTCATAGGCTTCCACTCTTTGGGCAGTGATCTCAGAAATTTGAGATTAGAATCTTTCACTTGGTAGATTCTTCCATACAGTTTCAAGCCATTCAGTAGCTTTTGAAATCTACTAAATGTGTCATTCAATGTCTCTCCATTCTTGAAATGGAAGTGCTCATACTATTGGATCAGTAGCTGCATCTTGTTTTCCCTTACCTGTTCTGTACCTTCACAAAGGGTTTGAACAATGTCCCATACTTCCTTGGCGGTAGTACAGTTGATAACATTGTCAACCATGTCTGTTTCTAAACCATTAAACAGAATATTCATGGTCTTTTTATCTTTGTGGACTTCTGCAACATCCTCAGTACTCCACTCAGAAACAGGTTTTGGAATGTAAGTGTCTGGTGCATCTGCAGCAAGACCAACTCTTGAAGCAGCCTTCATTGGAACATGAGGACCCTTCTCAATGCAATCTACAAAGCCTACATCAATAGACATGAGATGTAGACGCATTTTTACTTTCCAGTGAAAGTAATTTTCTCTATCAAGAACCGGTATCTTCGCTCCAAAATCCTTCTTAGACATGTTGGAAGTGTGTTGATCTTTAAACTTCAAATATATTAGAAGCTTGCTCTGATACCAATTGTTATTCCCAGATTACACACTTGTATAATTGTAGAAGGGGGGGTTGAATACAATTCTTGATAATTATAAATTTCTGATAAAAACCACAGAAATCTATAAGGAAATAATTGCTGAATAAGAAATGGTTCACAAACACATAAAAAATCAGGTGGTTAAATGTACCACCTGAGACTTTTATTTGAAGAAAACTCTGTGATACAAATGTACACAGCTTTTGTTTTTACAACTCTTTGCTTCTAAGGATATTCAAGAAACCCTAAGCAAATATGTCTGTTTTCTTACTTTCTAAAGAGTTGCTACACTTGGTTATATATCCCAAGTTTACAAGTACTACATGAATAATATAATATTAATCTAATTCAAGTTGACTTGCTACTCCACTCCAAATCCACATGTAGCCGAAAGGTTGTCCTTGTGAATAGATATGTCCCCTGCACCTTTCTTGTATGTACTGTGTAAATGGAATGCTTCTTTCTTCTGTGTTTCCAAAGTATGGCTGCCATACTGCTTTTTATACCTACTATCAACCCATGTGATCTGTCAGTCAAACCTATCCTTATCAACTGCTAATCCTTAGATAGCATAGGATAAAGTGATAATGATTATCCGTTGATGTTGTGCACAGTTATCCGTTGATGGTAGTTTGAGCTGTATCCGTTGATAGAGTAGATTTGAGTTGTATCTGTTGATAGAGCCCTGTTCTCATCCGTTGATACACTTTCACTTAGACAGAATTATATAGCATAGCTTATTTACAATTGGCTACCCTATTCTGCCTATCCATTGATGGTCAACATGACTCTGAATAAAAATACTATCAACTGATAAATAGAGATATTGCAGTATGCTACAAAACCTCATCCGTTGATGAGCTACCTGTCAACGAATAGAGTTATAAAGTCTTATCCGTTGACAGTTACAAAACTTGACTTATACAATTTTGCTTGAATGTTAAGTTATCATCAACTATAACATATTCCTAACAATCTCCACCAATTTATACTTGATGGCAATAAAGCATAAATTCAGAACCTTGATGATAACAAAACATTCCTAAAGATATATACACTACAGTATGCAAAAATTGTATTAAGCTACAAAAATTAAAAACAGAAAGCTTTAAGACACTTATCAGAGATGTGCTCCTTTAGATTGAGCAGATTAATGATGTTTCCTCTTTCTGGTTGGCTGCACCCTTGACTTTCCTTCCTTGGCAGAGTTGGACTCAATTTGCACATGAAGTTGCCTATAGAAGGTATCTTCTTCAACAACTTTTGGATTTAGCTTTAGTTGTAACCATCTTAGGTAATCAGAACTAGCCTTTGATAGTTGGTCTTCTAACCTGAAGAATCTCCTAGTGCCCTCTTCATCCCTGAACTCCATCATCCAAAAGGGTTGAATGTGGATTTTCTGTCCATTATATGGGATCTTCATTTTCTTTGGTAGACTTGAGGGTGAGTTCCATTCTCTCCTTATTTCTTCTATTCTGCTAATTATCTCCCTTCTAGCTGTCTCAGAGAACCCTGTGTGTCTCTTGAATGCTGAGAACACTTTGGTCAATGTATGATAATTCTCTCCAAGAACCTTCTGTAGTGGCCATGTCCTCTCACTTCCTCCCTTGTAGATAAACACTAATCTCTCAGGCTGATTCTTGTACTTGTCAATTCCTCTTACTTCTGACAATTCATCCAAATATAGATTCATGCTAGAGTATTCTTCAATTTTTGCCTGATAGATAAAGTCTTCTTTGTTTTCCAAGATTGGCTGTTTGACAATAGCTGGTACCCTAGCAACTTGAACTGGTCCCTTTGAGAGTTGCTTCTTTAGAGCCCTTTTCTTCTGTTTTGGATTCAGCAAGAATGAAGGAACTTCAATTGAATCAAAATTCATTGGTTCTTCTTTAGGCATTATATATTCCTAACCAAAATACCCTTTTCGATCAGATATACCATTTGTACCATTTGCAATAGAGTATCAGACTTCTCACCTAGTAAAGCGTCAGGAGTGATACTCGTACTCGTATGTTGAGATACCCGGCTATCAATCCGGCTATCAATGAAGTATCTGACCTGATACATCACTAGCATAGTATGTCCATGCGCTCCTTTCAAGTGGTAGGACCATATTTATTGAATATAGATATTTTGGACATATTTTACTAAAACTAATAATTTTAAACTTTCATCCAAATTAAAAAAAATTCAAACTATTTCAATTACTTATCTTATTTGGTGCAATTTAATTTCATAAAGACAAATATTGTTTTTACAATAATATCATTAAATCCATCCACGTCTCGCCATTACAATCCAATTAAATAAATTATAACTTAATAAATTATAATTTAAGTAACCATATAATAAACAAAAAATCTAAAAATATTATTTTTTGTAATTTAACCATCTTTTAAAAATAATTTTAAAAAAATACAAACCATATGTTTGCAAATTATATTCAATTTTTTTACAAATATCCTTTTTAAAAATATTTTTTTAGAAAAAAGTTTCTGAGCTTAGAATTTCCGAAAGAATTACAAAACTCATTTCTCTAAATTCATTTTCTGAAACTTACTTTCTTTCATACTTAATTCAATTTATTGAGTTCATCTCCTTTGCCTCCTGTGATTACGTTAAGTAATACAAACTCAATTGACTAAACAAATCCTCTTCAGATCACTCTCTGCAGAACCTCTCCCTTTCCTCTTCAGTAAGTCACTTCTCTCCCTTCCCATTTCTCTCTATCATCTCTTTACACAATTCATAATTATTTTTCTTGCTTTTTTTCCCTTCTTTTTAATTTTATGTTCACAATACTCTAATTGTAATCGTTGTGAAATAATTATAAACAGGGGTCAGGTTTAGGGTTCTGCTCTAACCACATATACATACACAATCACACAAATCACAGATCTGATCTCAATACTATAATTACTAGTAGCTGCCTTATAGATGGGGATTGTGTTTACCAAATTGTTCTCGTCGTTGTTTGGCAACAAAGAAGCTCGGATCCTCGTTCTCGGTCTCGATAATGCCGGAAAAACCACCATTCTCTGTACATTTCTACTCCCGTTTTCGTATTTTTTATTTTATTCTAGTTCAGTTTGGATTGTTGTTGATTAATTTGTTTTCGGGTTTACGTTTTGCTTAGATCGCCTTCAGATGGGGGAAGTTGTCTCTACGATCCCAAGTTGGTATTCTTTTCCTTTTGTTTCTTTATTATCCTACTATTAATACGAATGTCGTATCGTGATTACTGATTAAATCTATTGATGTATGTAAAATTGAATGTATATTTTTTAAGCGTAAGTGTTTGTTAATTGATTGATGTGGGATGTTTGTGGTGCAGCGATCGGGTTTAATGTAGAAACCGTGCAATATAACAACATTAAGTTCCAAGTATGGGATCTCGGTATGTTAATCTACTTCATACTCATCTTTTCTCTTTTGTTTATTGGCTTTTAATACAGTTGTGTAGCGTGTATTCAGCATCTTGTTGTTAAACGTTTGCAAATTTTTTATGTTAAAGTTATGTAAGCCTAGTCTTATTATGCTTTGGTATGGGGGCATCTGATTTTTTGATATAGAACTTCAACTGTTGAATATCGTTTTATGTCGTGTCTTCTTGATTCAGTGAAATGCTAAATTGTAATTTATATGTATATAATGTCGTCAATACGTATATTGAACATCTACCATTATACCACCAGGGAAAAGAAATTATGCTCGTACTTCTGTAATAATCAATATCTACTGTTACATTAAGTTGCAAGCATTTGGGTTTTCTACTAATGAAGCATTTGGACAGACATATTATGTACTCTTCTCAGTTTCAAGATAATCGTTGCTACTTTCAAGTTTTGACATATATATTATAATGGCCTTGTAAACAATAACTCAGCAAATCATTGTAAAATCTGTGGAGGGTTAAGTCAGATTTGGTTGTCTACCTTTTTGTTATTTATTTCTAATATCACGGTGCTAGGTTGAAAACCATTGAGTCTTCAAGTGAGAACCTATGGGGATGTAGACTTAATTAATTTTTTCAGGGAACTGTACCTTATAGTTTTCCCAAACGTAAAATGGCATTATCATTTACTTTTCCATTGACTTTGAAGAACTGAATTTTGGCTTTTGCACAAGTTAGAAGAAGGTAGCTTACAATGATTCGACCAATTTGAATATATCACTTGCACCGCTGAACACATGCTTACTGCGATTTAGAGCGGAGTAGGACAATAATAGAGCGAAGCGTCACAATTGTCAGCTGATTAATATCTTTACCTAAACAAAATAACACAAATGATGAGATTTCAAGGTTGCAATTCATCTATTATCTTGTTGGAACTACTTGGAGCCAAACTTTTAATGCAATCGTGGTTTACTCTGTGTTGGGTAATTAAGGTCTTAGAAACTTATAATCTTTCAATTTATTGTGAGTTTCATATAAACTTTTGGACTAGCTATTTCATATTTATTGGCATTGTCATGTTATGCTTAATCTTGTAACATTTGACTGATAACTTCTTATATTAATATTTGTTTTTTTTTTGTTTAAATATGATACAGGTGGACAGACTAGTATCAGGTAACATTTCCATGAGATGTTTTTATTGTGCTTTGAGTAACATTACCAATTATTATATGAAGTTGAAGTGAACATCATTTCACTGAAAACTAACTCATGGAAAAGTTAGCTGAAAGGTGGCCAGTCGTGTAGATGAGGAAAACCAAACATACCCAGTTTATATCCTGTTTGTAAAGTCTTGGGAGGGTAAAATGTACAAAGACCTTACCTCCACTTGTAAGACTGGAGAGGCTTATGCTGCAAAGACCCTTGGCTTTAACAATGCAAAAACAATAATGAAACACGCGATATTAACAGCGTGAAAACACAAAGATCATAAGCATGCAGTTTAACAGCGGAAAATAGTGAAGAGATTGTACACCAAAATAAAATAACAAGAATCTCTCTAGACCCAACACCCCTTTAGCAACATTCCCTTGTCTGGAGCCTCAGCTGCTCATTTTATGTCATCCATTGCCCCTCTCCTCACTCCACACGTAAGCTGCACTCTAATTTGTTTTCCTGGATAGAACGAAGCTACACATC
Organism: Kitagawia praeruptora; assembly: GCA_037693485.1. NCBI lineage: Eukaryota > Viridiplantae > Streptophyta > Magnoliopsida > Apiales > Apiaceae > Kitagawia > Kitagawia praeruptora. The sequence goes on along the minus strand of CM075344.1, from coordinate 151,823,192 downwards.
TCTATGATACCTCAATGGTCAAGATATACACTAGTCGATTTGCTGCAAACATGACGGTATCAGGAGTGTCACTCATGTAATCATGTTCCCCAGAGTCCAGCTAGTATTATAAAATGCATCCTGATTTTCCATAACTAGCTACATCCTCCTATAAAAAAGAAATACTTTATTTGCACCACCAGCCCACCATGACTAGGATTGATTCAATTCTGTAGTCATTTGCAATAGAATGAGATGTTCATGGTTGAACTGATGTATGCAATTCCTCTGTTGAACTTCTTAAAAATAACTGTTCAAGATTTACATGTATTGGTTTAGACATGATAACTTTTACCTGACCGGATCCCATAAGATCTAATTTAATTCCATATCGTGAAGTCATAGGTTTTATCATTTGAGAATTTAATTAGCTGCGGACTTGTTGATTCCTACAGGCCATATTGGAGATGCTATTTTCCTAATACTCAGGCCATAATCTATGTTGTTGATTCGAGTGATACAGACAGACTGGTAATTGCTAGAGAAGAGTTTCACGCAATCCTGGAGGTACTTCAGTTTTTTCTTTATATTTATTTGTTTTGATTGCCCAATTGGAACCATGTGAAGCTTTCTGTCAATTATTGCCGATTAGCATAAAAGCCATGAATGATTTGAGAGCAGTGATAGTTAAGATAGTTTTGGGTGGTTAATAGAAGAGTATACTGTGGAGTCGAGATGTTATTTTTAAACTTCTAAAAGAAGTCCTCTCATAATATAGTAAAGAGGTTAATCCAAAATTTTGTATGTGTAGGTTGAGATCTGAGATTGACTGAGCACTAACTTTACAAATTATCCATGTGATTTATTGGCAGGAGGAAGAGTTAAGAGGTGCTGTCGTTCTTATTTTTGCAAACAAACAGGTAATGTTACTTTATGATGGTGATTTTTTGTATTGTACATACCAATATAAAGATCACATCCATCAAGCATATAAGTTGACCGTAAAATTATAGATGTCTGTCTTTTCAGCTTCATTTACTAGAACCCACAACCCACATTAGTCATGCTGACTGGAGACTGCCAGCTGTGACCAGGGGAGGAGCCACCCATATGCGAGTGTATGCAGTGGCCCACCCTGAACTCTTAATACCTTTGTATATATGCATGCTTTTTTCTCTGTTTTCTTGGCAGAGCAAGCAAGAATTATTACTGTACTCAAATCACGTAGTAAATATTTGTTTCCTATATAATTTTTTTTATGATAGAAAGATTGGTACTCCCTCTGTCCCATCCATTTCTTTACATAAAAAATTACGTATCTGACACGCATTTTAAGGTGCATTTTAAGGATAGTTCTATAACTTATTTTTGATATTTTCTTTTTTTGTATAAAAATAAGATTGTTCTATTTTTATATAAAAAAAGAAAATATCAAAAATAAATTATAGAACTATCATTAAAATACACCTTAAAATCCGTGCCGGAAACTGGTCCGCAAATGTAAAGAAATCACCGGGACGGAGGGAGTAATATATTACAAGGCACCAAAATTAATTTATTAAATATTATTTATAAGTTTTTGTTACATAGCAGATGCACAACAAGTTTACACTAGTATCTGTCCTTGTTTCATTTATGGATTAAATAAATAGGTTTTTAATTTTTAAAAAAAAAATTTGGCTCACCCTAACTTGCGATCCTCCCTCTGCCACTAGCTGTGACACTTGATTGGAAACTTTTCAAGCAATCAATCAACCTATTTAATTTTTTGTAATACTAAAGTAAGCGATTGCATATATCTTATGTTTGTAATCCTCCAAGAAACTTAAAAATATGTTCAAGAGTCACTCTCAGAGAGATGATCTTGGAATTGATGCTGTAGTTACTTTGTTAGCTGCCGAACCATAAAAATGCAAACATTTAGACCATGTGTCAAAATAGAGTATGTTACACTGACATCTTAGGCTTATTGTACAAACACCATAATTGTAATTTCGATATTATTAGTGAAGTTATTTAGATGTATACAGTATACCATAATTTTTATATAGTTGATTTTACAGTTTTATTCCTAAAAAATCTGCAGTAATAAAATAATCCTACCGCCTTGGCACTTGTCCCTGTTAGGCTGCCTATTTGCAAGCCCAGCTCATAGGTGGTAAGCTCTTACGACAGTGATGCTCTTTACTAATGAGTCCTTTTTTTATATCGACTTTCAGGATCTTCCTGGTGCACTTGATGATGCTGCAATTACAGAAGCATTAGAGTTGCACAAAATTAAAAATCGCCAATGGTCTATTTTCAAAACATCTGCCATTAAAGGAGAGGGACTCTTTGAAGGATTGGACTGGTAAGCTTAGTTTTAACCTTTAACTGCTCCTTTATCCTTGTGCATTATAAGTTATAACTCTTCCTGATCAAATTTGAAGTACATTTCTCTTTTTCAGCCTATAGCAAGTGTTTTCCTTTTTTCCCCTTGCTTTCATTTTTTAGCAACAAATTTATGCAAGGATATAAAGGTTGTTGAATGTCCATGACTGGAATTCTGGCACCTAATACTTTAACCATCCACCCCCCCATGAAAGTTTACCTTTGTTTATTTCTTTATTTTGGTAATGCTATGAAAATTACATGTATTGTCAACTTGAGGAGCTGTTGAAATATTTTATAAAATCACTGTACAATATCTCTGATTAATTGCTATCACAATGAAACAATAGTAGTATTGTTATCTTGAATGTTAATCTCTGGTTATAAAGAGTTTTATAAAAATAATTTGTCCTACTTTTTTCGTACACAGGCTGAGTAACACTCTGAAGTCTGGAGGTGGTTAACTTTTGGATGAAACAAGAACTGAGTTTCTTCTGCTGGGAGAGAGTGAAGCTACTGTTTGTGATTGGATAGAAAAGATGAAGAAATGTTTCTTGTGGTGTTGATGATTTTTTTAGTATACTGCTCTGATAAAAATGACTTCTTTAATTGAAAATATAGCATATGCATTTGGAGTTCTGGTTCCTCTTGCTAATTTACTCTAGCTGTATCTAGCAAAGCTACTACCATCTTTTTGTCTGATGTTTTGTAAGAATTCTTGAGTCAGGTCTCTTTATAATATCATTTAAAAAATTACTCATCTTTTTTTTTTCCTGACAAGTGGGCAGCAACCAAAAAAAAAGTTTGAAAAATAACTGTGTGTGGGTGGTAAGTGCTTGTGGCTCTTATCTTAAAGTAAATTGTCACTTGGAATCACTTGATATAAGTAATTTTTGATTTATAAGTGCAATCCAACTTGGTAAATGTATTAATAATATTTGGTCATTTTGCAAAAATCATTACAGCAGTGAAAAAGGTACACATTTTGTGGTTTTTTTAATAATTATAACCTATAAGTTACTTTTATCAATCATATAAACAGTTAAATAGAAAATTTAATGTAATTTTCAATTTGCAAGCAACTTACCGGCCAGTTTCTACAGATTTGAAAACAAACCCGATCACTGTCAGACGGGTCTCATGCATTTAACGGTATATGTATACTAATCTTTTTTTTTTTAATGTTAATAAGCCCACTGCAAAATCAGCATATCAATTCTGGCCAGTTTCTACAGATTTGCAGCATCGCTTTTGCGATGCAGTGGTCTGGCTACTTCTCAATCTCGTGGCCCGGTGATCTTGGGCTGCGGATGCTCTCTTGTTCGTAGATTTAGACTTAACATCTAAAATCTAAAATTATAATAAAATGCTTTCTAGGCGGGGGATCATCATTCATCAATAAAAGGTAAAAAGGTTCTACCAGAACTGATATCCCTGTACTCTACTCGTGAAGAATAAAAGCAGTCTTTGAATAATTTCCCCCAACAGAAGATTACTTCTAGAATCAGAAGAAAAAGAAAATAATTGGAATGAAACTAAAAAGAATGTTAGAACTAGGTCCAATTTATAATCATAACTATTTAATTTTAGCAGAGAAAAGAAAATAACTAAAGTATAAAAGGACACCGGGGCCTTTGAAATGTTGATGAGAATGAGAATCAAGAATAGGGGAATTAGAATGGGAATGAGGAATTAGTTACCCCCGTTAATGAAAATGAGTTTCACATTCCAAAAAACTTATTCTCTCCACAAACACCACGTGAAATTAAAATTCCAATTTCAGGTAACGAAGTCGAGTCAAACGCCCCTAAAGATCTAACTTCTACAAGAAACACTGTGTTCCCTGTCATTTACCAAGATTTAAAAATGCTCAACATGACCAACACAACTTCCATCACAGGAAAAGGCACATATTGAGAGATGATTTGCACAACAGTGCATAATTAACATCCGGTTACTTCTTTGATTACAGTTCAAAATAGTTACTTTACTGAGAAAACTACGTTGTCCAACCGACGGCAGACTGCTAACAATTCTGATAGCGAAGCATCGTACAATTATTATTAAGCACTATTCCTCACGCCTGATTGCAGCAAAATTTCCTTGTATTCTACAGTGCAGACTGGAAAATCATCTCTGCTAGTTCCTGCAAAAATTACATAATCTCGGAATCAGTAGTTCTAGCAGTTTCTTCAAAGTACGGATGTATAATAACTCTAAAACGATATAAATTGACACTGCTAGAATATTAATATAAGATCCTGGTAAGGCCTTCCTCTAACACCTTAAGGTTTTAGATAAGTTGTTTACTTGACATGGCAGACTCAGGTTCAATTCCCTGCCACCCCCAATATTCTCACAATTTATTATGGACACGAAGGCAAATTAATGTCCCAAAGATGGGCATCCGTGATCCACTCTTCGATCCATAAATGGGCTTTCGAGTGAGGGAGAGTGTTATAATATTAATGTAAGATCCTGGTAAGTCCTTCCTCTAACACCTTAAAATTTTAGATGAGTTGATTACTTAACACACATTATCTAGCGACAAGCAGTCAGCATCAAATCTTCAAAGTTTGCAACTACACTATCCAAACTAGCTCACAAACTACTTGGCCACTACCAAAGGGTTCAAAATGAAATAAATCTTATTTTTACGAATTAACCCTTGATAACTCAAATGATTGCTTTTGTTTTGAGCATACTTTCATATTTAACAATTTACCAAATTTCCATATATACAAGAACCTTTTCGCACACAACCTCAAAAATACATTTGATGTGATCAATCATCTGTTGGTTGTAAGTTCATATAGTTGTATCTGACTAAAATAAATGACCCATCAACTGAATCAATTCAAATTAATTTTCAAGTCAGATTGGTCAGATATTTGTGAAATAAAGCATAAACATAAGCAGTTGCGAATCTATCAAGCACAAGCAGCTACCGCAAAAGTCATTTAAGCAAAGCCTACTGTTTAAGACTGAACTCTAGCAGAAACTTAAATGAGTCGGAGTCAAATCTCAGCAAGTAAAAACTAAGCTTGGGTCACATACTAGAACGTGATGAGCTCATACCTGCTTGGCAGAAGGAACTTTGGGTTCTCCCCATTCCAGGACCTTCCGCTCAAGATAGTCAAAATCAGCTTTACCAGCCTTCAGGGTAAACACATAAAAAACAATAAATTAGACGAACAAACAGATTATTTATTACTGGTTGTACTTTTTGTATAATACACATCTAATCAAGGGGAGGATGAAAGAGGTAAGAGAAGCAACCTACCTCTATCTGAGCTCCAACTTCAGTGTCAAAGCTCTGATATCTCTTACGAACAAGCTCAGACAAAGAACCATCCTTGTCAAATGAAAAACTCCCAGTTTAGTTACTCACGAAATGCAAAGAAACAGTAACAATAGAGTGAGAAAAGTCACCTCGATAATCTTGGCAACATTTCGCAGACCACGTGCCAGTGTATCCATACCAGCGATATGAGCAATAAACAAGTCTTCTACGTCTGTGCTTTCTCTTCGCCTATTCATACATACTCATTAGGGTCACTACAGTCAGCACTAAAGCAAGAAACTTGTAAGTACTACAACATGACGCAGTTAACAAGTGGATGCTCAACAAGTCATATAGACAGATCTACCGTAAATATTATATTACAAAAATAATTACTGCAGCATCAACAAATACAAAAAACATTTGACCACTTAAGAGGTTGGCTGAAATATACATCAGCTCCCAAGAATTCTTCGCATCAATTAAAATACTATACAGTTTCTTGTTCACCATTATCCAACAGTAAAGAAACGAATAAGGAACCACTTCAACACATGACTAGCTAAATTTGTAAACTAAGCACGCCCATCAATGTTACAGCAATGCCATAAAAGAATAGAGCATTATAACTTTACAAGGCAGACAAACAGTTATTGGAATTAAAACTGTTTAATTAGATAATTTGAGAATGTGTACGTTGATGGATCTTCAACAATACAAGAAAACCATACAAATTAAAAAACGTAACTTACAATTTGGCATCAAAGTTAAACCCTCCTGGTGATAATCCCCCCTGTAAGAAATAATTGCACAGAAATATATAGTAAATTCCCAGCTATTTAAGTGTTTTATGAAGCTCAAAATAGGTATATAATATCTCTCACATACATTTCTAACAACACTGAGCATAACCAATGTAGCTTCACTTATATCCATCAAAAATTGATCTGTATCCCAACCTGTATTTTAAGAGTATCATGTAAGTGGGTTATGGTTGCAGGCTGAAGCTATTAATCAAGAAGAGCAGCCCTTGAGAAATAGACATGCCAGAGTGAAACAGTTACCAGTCTGAGGATCGCCAGTATTGGCATCAATGTTTCCCAGCAAACCATTAATCCGTGCCGTTTCAAGCTCGTGATGGCAGCTGCGCGAAAAAGACGTAATATGCATTTTAATGCTTCAGTCTCTGACCTTCAATATTCTTGCTTATACAGAGAACAGAGAAGTAAACATCTATGTAATTTGCCGCCCTACAACTATTGAATCTGTATCTATGGTTTTCAGACAAACCTACAATTGGGATCTCTACTATAATGTTGCCTGATATTTAGAGTTTAATTCTAAGTTCAAGAATCCAAATATCTAGCCGAATTCATAGATGGATATTTGTTAAGAAATATCGATATTTACCTTAATTATGATTACTAGCGAAATATAGAGAGTTGTCTTGATTGTTATTATTAGCGAAATAGGGAGAGTTGCATTTATTATATTAGTTTCCTTTATTATTGATTAGGTATTGATTATATAAATAATTGTGATAATGTAAAAAAAACTTGAGGCTTATGCCTCCACTATTAAATGAGAAGAGAATTTGACAGACTATTTTATCAAATATAAAAAATCAAGAATATATTACACCGTCGGTTAAATGATCCCTAACAGCTACATAAAAAGGATTTTCCCATGAAAATTTGAAGTCGTATAACTGTAAGCTTAGCAGGTTAAAGCAAAACAAACATCAAGATAAGTTCAAACAGCTCTACAATCTTACATTTTATTGTACTTTTCAAACAGTTTACAGCTTCATGAGTGGGTTGAATTTCTAATGTAAGAGTTTTTAAATGGCAATAATATATCTGTGCTAAGATCACAACAAACTGTACATACACTTGTATTACTCCCTCCCCCAAAAAAAAAATTGTTTCATTTGTCCAATATTTTACTATCAAGGGTAGGAGTTTTTTAATGGTCATGAGAAGTATGTTGTCATAACTTGAGGATATATGATGTATGCTGTAAAATGAAACTCTTTTTGTAGAATGGAGGGAATTATTTAATAACTTTAATCGATATGACGTACTACAGTAGACACTGAATTTGACAAATTAACACCACAAACCTGTGACCCGAAAGGGTGGCGTGGTTGCACTCAATGTTCAGTTTAAATTCATCTGCAAATCAAGAACAAATGATTAAAATTATGTTATTCTTTAATCACAGTTCCTTGCAAGTTGACTGCTAATATGAAAAATGTTTATCCTTTAACTTCAAGAAAACAGGGTAAAGCAGGAAGAAAACTAGAGGAAAAAGAAAGGAGAAAGGTGTAATGCAAACATGGAAAAATATAACTGAACAATGAGATTTGCACTAGGGATTCAATAACTAAAAGAATCACCTTTCATCAACTTGTAGAGTAGGAATTCATTTAATTTTAATTGTTTTATAATTTATAGTAATGAAAAGAGATATTTCCTGATCTCTCCGATAAATTATACATTACAACCTCAATCTCGCCACAGACCAAAAGAAAGAGGGAGCTTGAACTAGAAGCATTGTTATGATGTTTTAGTTTCTAATATGATTCTTTTTTGCACTTAACCAGAGGAAGTTTCCTTAGACAGCATGTTGAACTAAATTAAATATATTTTGGAGTTGGAACTCCACAAGGAATGGACAGACGAGAACATCTCTAGGAGTCAACTGGTATTACAAAAAGTACATTAATGACAATTTTTAGTGATAACACTGAGAAAAAATAGTTAAGAATCACAATGGTTATTTACAAAAGCGAGCATCATCAACCTAATGATCTTAAAAAGGAGACCCCAAGTTCACAAACTGAATCATCAAATAAACAAAGGATACACAAAAGTGTAACAACAGGAGTGACTTACCAACAAGACCATATTTGCGCAAGAAATTTGCTGAAGTTGCAGCATCCCAGTCATACCTGACACAACCAATATATGTAAAGACTAAAGAGAGCATTACCAAAACGTTCTATAACACTAAAAAACCATTTAAATTGCATACTGGTGTTTGGTAGGCTCTTGGGGCTTTGGTTCAATAAGAAGTGTCCCTGGAAAGAGAAAAACAGTGCAGATATAAGTAAAAGCCTGAAATCCAAATTTATGATAACGGTCCGTGAATATAAATTGGGTGTATAGGCCCACACTAGATTTTTTACTAGAACCTATTAGTACAAGGTTTTACTAATTATTACATTAACCGATTTTATTTGTGAGAAAGGTTGTGTGTTCGAATCACGAAATGAGGATTTATGTTTTGCTAAACTCTTGTCCTTTCTTTTAGTTCTTTTAAAAAAAATGTTGCTGGTTTTCTGGCAACCCTGGTTAAAATTTCTGGCTCTGCCATTGATAATAGTTATCAGCTGTGACACTCTTTTTAGTAATTTAATATACAATTACTCTATTGTAGTGCTTAGGCCTTGGAATCAGTAGACAGAACCATACCATTAAATCCTATTTTTTTCTTGTAGGCAACAGCAGCTTCTAAAAATCTAGCCTGCAAAAATAAGATGAAGAAAGTTCGGGTTATGGACTTGCAGACATAGAATGAAGTCTTCCTTTTAGGTATAAAGGGCATTGTTTAGTTGGGAAAGGAAAGCACAACTTTTACAAAAGTTGGAACATAGGATCATGAACAGAAAAAAATTAATTCAAGAGCAGAAGTAGATCACTGGAATGCCACCGGAAATTGCCATTAATTGTAAAGGTTAAAAGTACATGAAATCTTACCATATGATTAAGCTCTTTCTCCATATCAGTATTCAAGAGAGATTGATAACCCTCCCGACCACCCCAAAAAACAAAATTTTCTCCCCCAAGAAAATGTGTGACCTGCAACAGAGTGATGTCAAAAATTTAATGTTACAAGTAACAAGTCCGTCTTCAAGAATTTCATTCAAAAATCACTAACCTCCATAGCTTTTTTAACCTGGGCAGCGCCATATGCATATACACCCAATTCAGGGCTGTAATTACAAATACAGATCACCAAATTGTAGTTAGAATATGCTTAGGTTGTCAAATAAAGCATAAAAAACGTAAATACCTAGTAGCAGCACCATGCATGTAGCGAGGATGCAAGAACAACTGAGATGTGCCCCACAAAGGACGAATTTTTGTACCCTAATAAAAAATATGATAAAAACCACGGGTTTTAAAACTAGATACCACATTTTGTCTAGTAAATACACTACATTATATATTATAACCTGTATATTTCAAACATAAAAATTTTAAGTGACATGATGAAAGATATATCTTCACTGCTGTGCAATACCTGAAGCTCCTTTGCAAGAGCTACAACTTCATCTAGATTTGCGTTGGATTCCTGTGATCAAAATTAAGTAAGTTACTACGTCAACTAGACATACTATCATTCAACCTTTGAAGGTATACTATGTAAAACTATAAGACAAGCAGCAATTTCCTTTGGGCATGCTAGATATCAAGTCTATGAAAAGTAGGAAAGAGCTGCAATCTGATACATTTTTAAAAGTTGCATTTCAAGGCTTTGACACACTGACAGTGGGTATGTACTGTGAAGCATTCAAGTCAACACGGCAAGAATTGAAATCCACATACCTCAAGTGTTTTACCATCAGGAGCAATATCTCTGTCATGGAAGCACCACCTGTCTACACCAAGCTTCTCCAAGAACTCAAAGTTTGCTCTCACTGCATAATAAATTTTTATGATTAAATTTAACTAAAAAATTTCATTTTAATTGAACAGAGTGATTTATGATTCACAAACTCACTTCTCCTCTTTGCCATAGAGACGGAATTAGTACCATCTTCCCACGGCCACACTTTTGTAGCTGAACCAAATGGATCACCTCCTGTCCCACGAAATGTGTGCCAAAATGCAACACTGAATCGCATCCAATCCTACAGCAGAACATGTAAATACCAACAATCAACACATTTACGAGAAATTACAAATTTGATCATGTAATATATTAAAAACAAATACAATTGACAAACCTTCATTGTTTTCCCCAAAATCACTTCATTGGCATTATACCATTTAAATGCCAGATGGTTCTTGGTAGAAGGCCCCTAAACATATACAAAAACATTTAAATATCAAAATGTAATTACAGTTTTCGCAGTATAAAATCTCGAAACATTACAATCAAGCAACGATATTACCTCATACTTAATCTTTGGAATCCCAGGAAAAAACTCCCCTTCCCATTCATCTAAATCACCACATTCACTACCAACATTAGCAGGACAGGTAGGTGGACCAACAGCACTCTATGCACACAAAATTTTTCCCAGATAATTAAAAAAAAAAAAGCATAAACCCCGTCTAAAAATCAAAACTTTTAGCAATAACAACAAAAAAGCAAGAATCTTTACCACTCTAAAAGGGATCACAAAAACCCCTACAAGAAATAGTAATAAAACAGCACTCTTCATCATCTTTTTCATAATAAAAAACCCTGCAACATAAAATAAAAATTAAACCACCACCACATAAGATAATTAATCACAAAAATCAAGCCTTTCAAGAATATCATAAACATAAAAATCCCTTTTATTATTTTTTTATTAAACACCTTTCTGCACTACAAACCTTGTACTAATCTATACACACATGCATATATACAAATCAAAATCTAGTGAGAAAAAAAAAGAGAATTGATGATCAAATTAAGTAAAGACCCAGAAGAAAAGAATAGGATAATAGACTTACCACTTACCAGTGTTGTGTTGCGTGAAAGAGAGAAATACAGTAGCCCAGCTAACGAGAACCCTGTTTTATAGTACTAGTACAGTAGTACTGGTATTATGAGGGGTCCCCAGTTACGAGTCTTATCATATTAATTTCTTGAGTATTTTTTTTATTAATAATTATATTTAAATATTTTACGAGTGAGTAATTGTTCTAACAATCTTTCAGATAAACGAGATCGAATCAAGACTTGCAAGAGATAAACCTTTACTAATCTAATCTTGTTAACTTTATTTTATTATAATAAGTATTACAAGTATATATTATCTACCATTACTTAAATTATATTAATATTAATTACACGTCAGCTCCATTATCTTATCTTATCTGATCACTGATATTGACCTGATTTTGTATTTGATACTCAAATTTTGAAGTCACCCCAAATTTAAGTCACGAACAGTTCGGTATTCGGTTCGAAAAAAGTTTGATTCAAATTCAATTCCATTTGTAAACGAGTCGAACATGAACACGGTTATGAGGTTCGTCACGTAAATGAGCTAAACTTGAACACGACATAGTTCGGCTCGAATGTTCGCGAACAAGTTCGATTATATAGATCGTGAACTAGTTCGATAATATAGTTCGTGAACCATGTTCATAAATCCAGTTCATGATTGAGTTTGTGCAAAAACTTGATGTATATGCTGGTGAACATATTTCATTAACATTTCACATGAGGAGTTCTTGAATTCACGATAACTGATTAAATAATGGGATATTTAAATAAATATATATATTTTCTATTTTATTTTACATTTTTACTGCTGTTAAAATGTGGTTCCAAATCTACAGTTTCAGTTTTTTAAAAATACGTTACCAGCAGTTACGACTTTTCTCTTTTTACAAATATACAGACATTATAACCGTTGCTGCCTTCCTTCTTATCTCTCATCTTCACGCACATGCCTTCTTCACGCACTCTCCTCTCCGGCGACCTCTACAGTTTTCCGCACTCTCTCTTTACGTTCGAAGCTTCTCCTCTACGTCTCCGGCGACCTCGAAAGTTATCCGGCGAGCTCCATTATTCTGTACTCTCTCTCTCACCCACACACACGCGGTTTATTGTTTGGAGTATCGGAGTAATTTTGTGACTATTCAAGGCTTGTTATGTGTATAGAAGTGAAAACACTTGTTTATTTGTGATTAAAGTAATTGAATTAGTTGCTAATTGCATTGTGTAATTGTTTTGTTAACTTCAGGTGTGATTACAGCCCTAATACATCTGATTAGTACTGGAGATTGCTTTAGTTGTTTAGTGTTGGAATTGTTGTGGATTTGTGTCTGTATTGTGGGTGAAAGATTGTTTGTGTAATTAATGTTGTATTGGGTAACTGGTGGTGTGTGCTGAGGTGTTGTGTGGTTGTAGGTTGAATTGAGATCAGCTTTTGCATCTATTTTGGTTAATTGAGATCAGTTTGTTAGTGTTTGCATCTATTTTGGTGAATTGAGATCAGTTTGTTAAATTATTTTTCTTGTTTAGATATTTTAATAAACTATTAGTCGAGTGAAGTGAATTTTTTGCCTCATTTAATGATCTTCCATCAGTTTTATACTATGTAGTCGAGGCCCCGCAGGGGCGGACATCTTACAATTAAGGTTTATTTATTTTTATATTATTAGTTAATTGATGCATATGTCTTTTGATAGTTTGAAACATGGTTCACACAAGATTCTCATCTTCCCCGAGTTCAACATTGAAATCAGATATGCCGACAAAACAAAAGATAACGAAAAAATCCAAAGCACCCTTGCCAACTAAGAGGACTAGGGCAGCCGTCCAAGATGATCCGGTTTGTGTTGATGAGGATTCCCCGGGTTCAACGTCCAAAACTGTAATGCCTTACAAACAAAAGAACAATAAAAATCCAAGGCAACGGTCAAAGATAAGAGGCCCAAGTTAACGATCCATGATAATTCTATTTCTGTTAATGAGGTATTTTCTGACTCATATGTATCCTTGTTTGTGGTATCAGTACGGGCCCTGCAGGGGTACTTAGCTTAACTGTCTATTTCTATCCGTTGCAAGCATATTTGCAGCCTTTGTAACCATGGCTGCATCTTCTGCAAACATGGTTACAAAGGTTGCAAACATGGTTGCAGCTTGTAAGTATACATTTGTAAAGGATCACATATGAATCACACATGTAATGCATAATAATACAGGGGATGGATTATATTATTCCGGTTGAAGATCACAAGTCAGCCAAGCTAAGTACTAACAATAGGTATGAACTTATTACGGCTATATGGGACACATTATCATCGGACCAGGTTGCTCTCTTCGCTGCTGGTTGCTTTGGAAATTTTACCCGGCTACCATCATTCAAGATACAATACCAACTCATCCACAATCTTCTGCTTAGGCGAATAAATCAACCGAACACTCATGAGATTCGTATTGGTGTTGCTGGAGTGAAGATGTGTTTTGGGATCAAATAATTCGCTCTTGTCACCGGTCTTAGGTTTGTTGATTCAGTTGACAAGGTGATGACTAGATATTTTGTAGACATTGGCCGTGTATATAGGATCAGTGTGAGGAAAGTTTTTGACTCTCGAGGGTGGAAAACAGATGAGGATGTAGTGATTTTTGTAAACCTGAACATTTTGCAAAATTTCTACTTAGCTCGACTTATGATTGTGTTGTCCCTAAAGGTGATCTGGACATTGTAGATAGTGGAGATTTTGACAAGTTTCCTTGGGGTAAGGAAGTGTTTACGTGTACTTTGGAATCATTGAAATATGCCGCGAGAACAACATCCAAGGACAATTATTATAGGCTTGTTGGTTTCCCGTATGCGTTTCAACTATGGTTTTATGAGTGTTGTCCGTACCTGAATGAAAGATACTGCAATATGAAAGATGTTGGTTGTATCCCCTGTATGCTGAAATGGTCCTGTGAATATGCTTGCAAGTTCGGAGAAATTTATCAGACGTTGTCATTGACTGCATCAGAGGTATATTTCATTGCATACCTTACATACTTATCCTTACTTTATATGTATATATCATTTTAATTGACAAACATATTGTTTTTGTAGTTGCAATTAAGAAACGTATCTCCAACTGAAAAGGAGATTGAAGAACTACAGTTAGAAGATATTGTTGATCGTGATGCTGATATTGTTGGTCATCCCCCCCCCATCATTTGTGGGTGCTTCTACATCTTTTGATCGACCTCAATCTCGTATGTCACAGCTGGAAATGGAAAATATGATTACCTTGTTGACTTTCGGAGTAGATGGTTTAAAGAAGACCATATTTGAGATGCGGTCGCACTTTGATTTGGAGTTCTCTAAGTTACTTGCCATTGTCGATAAACAAGTACGTGTATCAGATGAATTACATATATTATAGTCTGTAGACTTTGATTTTGAAGGCTTTTTTGTCTATTTTATTTGTTTTGGTTTGTGTGAAGTAGGCCCCGCAGGGGCAACCATCTTATTAGTCAGAGTCAACTAATTTCTATCAGTTGCAACATTTGCAACCTTGTTTGCAAATGTTGCAACCTTGTTTGCAAACTTTTGCAACCATTCGACCCTTACATCATTTTTGTGATTTGCATTAGTTACAAATTTAAGTTGAGCTTAGTTCTAATCATATGTGATTATTTCCGTTTCACTTGCTAATTATTTTTAATCATCTTTGACTTCAGAATGGAAGCACTTTGGACCCTTTGTCGCATTTGAATCAAGTTGCGGCCAATGTTGGTGATTGGGGTAGTTGGCCACAAAGCAACCAAAATGTTGCTTATAATGATGTATAAATTGCACATGAGGATGAGAATGTAGATGATGAGGGTGAGAATTTTGAGGATGCATTTGAGAATGTAGCGGATAGCAATGAGGTTGGGAATGATGTTTTCAACGAGGTTGGGAATCAAGTTGAAGAGGGTAGGCAGGAGGTTGTTGAGGATGGAACCGTTGTGCCAAATGTTGCAGGTGAGGATAGTGAGGATTCATCAATGTCCGAAAATGGTTCGATTGATCTCATAGGACAATGAAGATGGTTGCGATGATAAATGATGATCATGACGATGATGATGTCCATAATGCGAATGTCAATGTTAATAATGATACTGTTGTTGGAGGAATTTCATAACAACACGAAATTGGAGGTTTGCTGGAATAGTAGAGCGAAATTATGAGTATGTGACTGCTTTAGGGATTTAGGGATTATGAAAAAAGAGGGGGTTGGACTTGGCAAGTGCTCGATTTGTCTCGTGTATCGGATCCCATTTATCCTCCGCCAAGATGCCTACGTACCTATGTTTATATAGGATCAAGTCCACGTAGTTCTGTGCAATTATGTTTATCCCTGAGAAACTTTAGGGATAAACTTCGTTAATGTGGTAATTACTGATTTTATCTGATTTAATCTTGTCGTTGTGATATCTTTCTGATTTGAAGAATATCGTTTGGAGATATTTTTAATTATTGATTGATTGAGATTGATTCTTTTCTCGTTTCAGAGAGAGGATAAAACTTAGTGGTTAAGTAATAATTATTAATCTAAATTAATAATTAATAGATATTAGAAATTTGGGAGATTATTAGCCGTGCCAAAAATATGGCATAACAGATACTATTCCTGATTGTGCAACTACTCGTGCAGCAAGTGTTGATCATGTTGCAGATGTTGCAACAGAGATTGCAAAGGTATCAGTAGAGGATACAAATGTTGCAGTAGGGGTTCCAAAAGTTGCAGACCTTGAAACGGATGCCTCTTTTTTTGATCAAATATCTGCAAAAGAACTATATGAGTTAGATCAGGTTGCGATGCGTGCAACTAAGGCAAAATATCCAATAATGGTAAATCTTATTACATATTTCTTGTGATATGCACACTTTAATTTTATTAGATACTTCTTGTGATATGCATGCTTTTCATTACTATGATTTTATCTTTCATTTTCCTAATTTTCAAATAACTTATAGTTATGGGTTAAGTATCAAATTGGCCACTGAACAACTTGACATATCTCAAATACACCACCGATAAATTAGGGGTCTTATTTAAAACACTTTTAAAGACATAAATATCAAATGGATATCTTTCAAATGTACTCGGGAAGTAAAATAATTTTTCATTGAGTTCTACACATTTTTCTTGAATGCTACTGTAACCAAATGAAAGGCTATGAATTCTAGTAATTTTTATAATATATTTAAATTTTATGAAATTTATTTACTCAATAAAAAATGTGGGCCTAAGAAAAATGTGTAGAACTCAATGAAAAATTATTAACCAAGTATGCAACATTTGCAACCTTTTGCAAACAAGGTTATGGGCTTATTGGTTATAAATATGGGCCTATGATAATGAATATGGGCCTATTATATACTAAGCTTAATATTATTTTTAGGTGATAAAATTAATAGGCGGGAATACAAACTGTTTTTAAAGAGTGCAGTTGTGACTGTTCACTTTTTAAGTTGTGACTGTTCACATTTGAACAGTTGTGACTGTTCATGTTTTAAACTTAATACTATTCACAACCCTCTATTATAAAAGCCATGCTCTTTTCCATTGTCTCTCATTCTTCTCCAACACAATCTTCCCACATATTTGTAAACCTTCTTCAACTAAATCTTTCAATGGCCCTCCTTCAAGATGATGATTTCTTTCACGAGGACTACACGGTTCGTATTGACGGTGTGTTATACCAAGTTTAAGATATCCCATAATCAATTCGTTCAAACCTCAGTTATGGAGACAATGTCCAGATCAATTGGTTTCGGATGGACTATAGGCTAGCAATCCTAGACGAAAAATAAAGGGAAATGAAGATGATGGAGCGTAATGCTCGAATAATTGGTTTTGCAAGCACCATGTCTTTCATTTTACATTCGAAGGAAAAAGAAGCCAAGAAACAAAAAACAGAAGGAGCCTCTACTTCTTAGAATTATTATATGTAATAAAGAATATAAAATGCTTGTAGTTCTTGGAATTATTATATGAATGATTTAACATATAATGAAGAATTATTTTTCTCTTTTTTGTTGATTCTGTTCTGTTTATCAAACAATGTTTATGGATTCTATGAATTATATGTACTGGATGAATTATATGTACTGGATTCTATGAATATTATAGTAAGATTCTACTATATCGATCAGTTGCAACATTTGCAACCTTGTTTGCAAATGTTGCAACCAAGTTTGCAACATTCGCATCTTTTGCAAACAAGGTAGAAAATGTTGCAAACTTGGTTGCAAATGTTGCAAATAAAGTTGCAACATGGTTGCAGCAATTTTGCAATTCTACTCAAAATAAACAAAAAAAAATTGGAAATTTAGAAACACATGTCATATATGTTCCATTACTAATTTAAACTTAGTCAACTTAGTAATTCAGCATTTGCAACAATATTTACAACAGTATTTCCAACGTAATTTGTAAATAACTAATTTGTTTTTTTCAATGGCGGACTTCTACAAGTTTTTCTATTATGTCCACATTGACCGCATCTCCCACATTTTAATTGTTGAATTGGTATAGTTGTCTCCCACGCAGCTTTGCGCCTTTTCTTTTTTGGTCTTCCTACTCTGATTCTACCTTTCGGGGGGTATATTGTCCTCGCTTTGATATCATCTGGTATTTCCCATGTATCTTTCTTGCCAACCGGATATACCAATTCTTTATAAGCAGCAATCATTGATTCTTTTATGTAATATGATGAACAATAATCATAAGGATCATGATTTACTTTATGCAAAATAGCAATTGCATGTGCACAAGAAAGTTGATCCATCTGAAACCTGTTGTACAATAAAATATATATCATATAAAGATAAACGAAGAACATGTATTTATGAAATTTTGTTGAAACAGTATCGGGAATCACATGTTGCATGTACAGCTTTTGGAAGCCAAATTAATTATAGATTTCTTGTCCACATTACAAACTTCGAATATCGAGTCATTTGATGGATTAACCTGTTGATTTAACATTATATTAAACAAGAATTTAATTTATTTATTTTTGTAGTTTTATTAGAATGACAAAGGTTGTAAAGGTCGCAACCATGGTTGCAAACTTGTTTACAACTTCTGCAACCATGATTGCAACCATGTTTGCAACTTCTGCAACCATGATTGCAACCTTGTTTGCAACTTCTACAACCATGGTTGCAACTTTTGCAAACATGGTTGTACCATGGTTGCAACTTCTACAACCATGGTTGCAGCTGATAGAACTAGTTAGAGCTACAATATTAATGAAGTCAGGTAAATACCGTCATATTTGTCGAGTACAATTAATTGTTCTTTAGTATCAGCTCATACTTGTTTGTCAGTTTTGTTGAGGTGTCATTTGCAATTTTCCTGTTTGTCCAACTCTACTTTTGTACCAAAGAACGCAAAGACTCTAACATTGTACATATCGGTAACTCTCTTATCTCTGTGAATACATCATTAAGGGATTCTGCAATGTTAGATGTCAAGTTCGAGTATCTATTATTCATTGAGTAAACCCTTGCCCACTTGTCATATCCAACTTGCTCTAAAAATGGTTGAATCCTGCTGTCAATCTTTGCAAGTTGGTTCATGTGATACTCAAATTTCTTGACAGTATATGCATTGGCAGCATTAAAGAAATTATCCTTAATCTTGTTTGAGCTCCTCTTGAACTTACTTTTCAGGTTGTTGAAGAGATGAAAGATGCAAAATCCATGTGGCACTCCAGGCCGGGTATATTTTACTCGTTGCCTTTATGATGCTTTCATGACAATCAGTGATTATTGTCATGTTTTCCCGTACACTGTAAGCTTGCTTGAACTTGTCAAAGAACCATTCCCATGCCAAATCATTTTCTGAGTCCACCACGGAAAATACCAACGGAAAAATTCTACCCCCTGCATCTTGAGTTGCTGCAACCAATAATGTACCTCCATGTGCCAATTTCAAGAACGTGCCATCAACAATCACAGTGGGTATGCAATTTATCCAGCCTTTCATCGAAGCATACAATGCCACGCAAACGTACCTGAAACATCCATCTTCATCTTGTTTTGTTATAATCGCTGATCCTGGATTTGAACTATGCAACATGTATAGATAAGAGAAAAGTTCATAATACGATTCGGTTGCATTTCCTCTCATCAGTTCCAAAGCATTTTCTTTAGATCTCCAAGCTTTTCCATAGTTGACTTGTACTTTGTGATCTTTCTTCATGTCTCTCATGATATCAGCAACCATGTACTTTGTTTTAATATTTGAAAACTTGCTTTTAATCATATCTGCAATGAGCGATGCGCTTGCTTGTCGCTGATCTTTAAATCTGATTCCCAGATCACATGTACGAATATCATGAAACTTTCTGATGACAAAAGAACTTGTTTTCCCTTTCTTTGATGCTCGTAACATCCACTTGCAACTTTTGTCAACACAAGAAACAAGATACTCTTTCTTACAAGACTTTTGCACATTATATTGGAAGTTCTTGTCGATCGCATAGTGGCCCAAAACAATCTTCAAAGTCTCTTTATCTATGTATATCTGATCAACTTCAATGTGCATATGGTATTTGTTGCTAATGACCACATCCTTGTTCGACTGGTTTTCTTCAATGCAGTTGTCTGCAACTTCATCAAGCACAACAACATGCCCAGCAATAAGCTCTGCAAACTCAACATAGTCCGTAACCACATCCGAAACAGTACCAACAGACTGCTCATAAACAACATTTGATGCAACATCTTCTGATTGTGTAGCCTCAAAAAACAACAAATCGCTTGTTATAGAAAAAGACTGGAGGCTTTTAATTTCATTCGTCAAGCATAGAAGGAACTTTGTGAAATCAGATTCCTTTTTCTTGAGCTCTATATAGAACATGAGTTGACTATCATCTGTTATCTTAAAAGGAGGGTATCCATCTCTTACTTGATACTCTATTCTAATCCCAACTGACCCAGGTTCCAACTTGAGTTCATTGTATATCATCGCAACCAAGTTGTTGTAGTTGCATTCGTTGGGAATCAACAATCCACAAACCTCAAAGTTGATAAACTTTCTGCATTCAGCCCATACCCCACTGTGTTGGAGAATAACAACAATGTTTTAAATTCCATTTTTCTACAACCAATTATAACATTAATATTTAAAAATTGTTAATTGCATCTAAAATTGATATATAAATAGTGGTTGCAACTTCTGCAACCATGATTGCAACTCCTGCAACATTGTTTGCCACTTCTACAACCATGGTTGTGAAGGTTGCAAACAGGGTTGCAAATGTTGCCTAAGTTACACGGACTCGGCACTTCTGGCCACCGTACCCGTGTTGACCCGACCCGACACGGGACACGACCCGGAATACGTACCGGATTCGCCTCTGAAAATCCGACCCTTTGTCGCCGTCGCCGGAAAAAGTACGAGTAATGTTTCCGATTTTTTTCTCCTTATATAACGACTATTTAACCTTTAAGAAATTGTTTCAGGTTCTAATTAATGATTTTGAGAAGAAAATGGACCAAATTGGGTTGGGGTTGTAGAAGAAAGAAGATAAGAAAAGAAGAAAGAAGATAAGAAAAGAAGAAAGAAGAAGATAAGAAGTCTCAAAAGTCAAAAGTAGAAACAAGCATGTACCCTTTAATTATTATATGATCAGTTGACACCAAATCCAATTCACGGACCTGTAGCCAACATACTGTATATGTTTTTTTGTTTTTTTAAAATTTGAACTGTTTAATTAATCTTTATAAATTTAATTATTAACTAAAGAAAAATTAATTTTTATTCATTAGTTATTATAAAATTATACTTGAATTCAAAATAAATTTATTTTTAGATTTAAAGTTTTAGACGGATTTTCACTTAAATATTACAAGCTTAAAGTTTTAGATTTATTTTTAATTTTAAAACCCTTAAAATATATTTTTTTTTAATTCAAATTTTGCAAAACTCGATTTAAACCTCGATAAATATTACAATCTTTTTACGTATAAATCGTAAGAGTAATGCTCAAATATTAATACTGATGTGTTGGATTTGCTCAGATTTAATATGAATGAAAAAATATTATGATAATAATTTTTTTTTGTCGAGTCCCCACACCCGTGTCCGAAATCCGGACAGTGTCTCCGTGTCTTAAAATTTAAACTCTTCCGAGTCCAACACTCGGATATGTGTCGTATCCGACACTCCGTACCCGAGTCTATGTAACTTAGAATGTTGCAACTGATAGAAATATGTCAATCTGACTATTAAGTTTGGTGCCCCTGCGGGGCTTTCCAAATAAATCAACAAATGATATTGTATCGATACAAATGAACAAAATCAACAAATGAACTATTTAAATTCAATAAAGCATAAATTGTATTGATTCTTTTTGCTCAATTTGTACAATATGTCTTTCATATCTAGAATAAAAATGTTGAACTGCCCTGGTTACATTGTTAATTGAAATCATTCCCGATTGATCTAGATAATTCATTACATGAAACCTAAATCTAGACCTAAAACCCTCAGCCGATGGTGTCAAAGTCGTCCAGAATGTGAAATTCATCCAGCATTTGTGGATCCTTAGAGATCTTCGAAGGTTCTTGTTAATATCCAGATTCATGTTAAAAGGTCTTTGCAGATGCCTTATTACCGTGAAATACAAAGGGTTTGAAATTTCCCAACTGAACATTCCACTAATGCATTGAGAGAGGGCCAATTCTTCCCCGGTTCTTTGATCCATTGTTTCAATTAAAGACCCCTGCAATGTATAAGGACTTTTACATAACGATTAACTATTGATCCTCGGCATGTGGTACACTCATTTCACAAGGGTACTTACAAACCTACTAAACAACAAACACAATATATAATCGAAAATGCGTGCCCCTGCGGGGCCTCTTATTGAATGTCACAAGCTACTAAATCCAAATCTACCTAAGAATTAAAACATCATTAAACCAGCAAAACTAGAAACAGAGTTCAAATCGACTTATAGCATCATATCGTAAATACGTAAGCAGTTAATAAACCACAAAACTACACTCGAACCAAACAGTTAGGGAGTACATAAGATCAATACACTTATAGCATCATATCGTAAATATGTAGGCAGTTAATAAACCATAAAACTACACTCGAACCAAACAGTTAGGGAGTACATAAGATCAATACGCAACTGAATTTATTCATACTTGTTCACGATCTCATGATTAATCCTTCTCTATATATACAATTCAAATCATACTCAAACAATCATTCTATGCTACAATTTTACACAGACATACATAAAACTCATAAACAAACATACATACATACTTTTGCACAGTCTATAACAAGATATCTAATCTCTCTGATCTGAATTTGATATCTATCTCTACATCACTACCAATTCTTCATATATACATACACAAATCAAACAGCTACTGCATCAAATCGGTACGCAATAGAAACAATCAGCCTATACTATAATTCTATATATTCAATTCAAACACACACAAACAATCGGCCTATACTACAATTCTACACATATACATACATTAAACACATAAATGGACATACATACATAAAACACATAAATAAACTTACAAATCTCAGCCGTTGCAAAACAAATTCAGTTGCGTAGTGATGAAACTCTAGCTGCCGCTCCAACTGAACCTAGAATCGTCGTGAATTTGCCCCTGCGGGGCCAGCTAACTAAAGGAAAAGCTCTAAGAGGCACTAAATTGAAGATTCGAGCTAAGAGGCACAGAGTTGCGTGTGGATGAGACGAGGCGGGGGGTTGTTTACTTATAACAGAAAAACGTATTTTTAAAATTAAGAAAAGTAGGTGCCGTACCGCCAGAATTGTAGAAAGTTGGGCTACTTATTTTTAAAAGCCAATAATTAACATGTGTAGTTTTGAAAGAAGCCCTTAAATAATTATATAAGTAAATGTTACGAAGGAATATGTTGGTTTATTTTGTCTGTTTATTATTTTCTTTTATTAAATCTATACATTATTTTTATTATTAATAATTAAATAATAACATATATTACATTGTAAATAATAATATTAGTACGTATTAAATATTAAATAAACCTGATCCAAATTTGATTTGGTTGACAAGTCCAAATCTGAAGCTTTTTTCAAGTTTTCAAGATTTCATCCCTATTTTTCTTTTCTATTATGCATTAAAAAAAATTATGAGTGAGGTGTTCGTGGACACGAGATAATGATAATGAGCACTATTTATGAGATGTTCATGAGTGCGTTCGTGAATACTAGCTTTTTAGACATGTTCGCGAACATGTTCGTGAATAAAATTGTTAAGGCTAATTTTCGTAAGCCCTAAATTGAATTTGTAATTAGGGTTGAACGTATAGAATAGGGTTTTTATGAATTTGGGGCTGAGCTTGAGAGGTATTATCCGAGTGTATGGGATTCTGAATGATCTCTCAAGGTGCCTACGTATCCTTTATATAGGAAATCAAGCCCACGTAGTTCTAGGGTTCGCTCGTCCACCGCCTTTATTCTTCACGCGCAAGTAACGGATTATTCTTCGTGCGCAAGTAACGCTCTAATTGACAAGTTTCCTTCCATAATAATAGTTAGGAATATATTTTTGGGCCATACCCAGATTTTGGGCTAGCGTACGAACCATTTAACTCTTTTATAAATGGACTGTTCGCTTATAAATCAGCTCGAGTGGTAAATATTAATTTATCGGTCCAAACCAATATTATTAAGCCCAATAACCTTTAATAATTTTTCAGCCTCTACTTGAATATATATTTCAAGTAACCTAAAAATTATTAAAATATATCCAGTATCAACAAGTCCCTAGTTTTTTTTAGAATTGGTTCTAGAAAAAACTTAAATTTGTAAGGCTATAAAATTCATTTGAAGTAAATTTAACTTACTTCTCTTCAATTTTATATTCGTCTTTATTTCTCCTGACTTTAATATGGCTCGTCCTTCAATTGGTAGGAAGCAGCCGGACGAACGAAAGATTTGTGAAGTACATGACGGGCGAACCAACCAATACATATTATTAGCACATGCATGCTGCATGCATAACTGACTACCCGAGTACTAGTACAACTTAAGGCATTTTGGTATTAATTTATAACATATTAAATTAATCACAAACTTTCATCAAAAGCTTGTATCAATATATTATATATTAACCAATTGCTTTATGTAGTTGTCAACTCAAGTGTACTATTGACAATTCAATTTTAGTTGCAGCATTACTATTAAAATATATTGCATAAAGGACGTACCTCATTTTTAACACCATTCAAGAAAAAGGCAAAAATGGAAAGGTGAGATCCAAATAGCCGGAGTTGAACCTGACGAGCATTTCATTTAAATTCTTCGACTAGAAATTGCTGGATCTGAATCGTCACCTGCTGGGTTTTAACAAGTGAGTTCCCATTTTTGCTTTCATCAAGTAGTTTGCTCATATTTAGGACCTTAAAATTTTGCATTCTTGATTTTCCGACGAGCTATACTTTCTGAATTCCCAGTATTGTAGGTTATTAATGCACCTTTGAATTTGTGAGTTGAATCTATCACTCCGTAAGCCACTAGTTTTCATTTTCCTGCAAGCTTTGTAAAGATTCCTGGCAACCATGTAAATTTTCCGGCAACCTTGTAAATTTTACGGCAACCTGTAGGACATGTGTATATACATACTTTAAATTTCTATTTTTCAGCATGTATTGCCTGTCAGTACTACATATGAACGGAGACCTTTTTTTTTTTTGCAACATCGTTCGCTCGCCCAACTTGTGAAACCCACTCGCCCGACTCGAGCTCAATGTTTGTATAGGTTTAGGCTTTCGTTCACACATACTTGAGAGGCTAGAAACTGATAAAAATAGCAAATGTATTCATATGTCCATTTAATAATAGCACTAAGTAATATGAATGTCTCACAATCTTTCATTCGTTCGCCCGGTTTCGAACAGTGATAATCAACCTTGTCTGCTTGCCACTGCTTATTCACCCATCCGTTCAACTCCACTAAGTTTTGTCACTCGTGTGGATTCTTTGTAGTCCAGTAAACTAAAGTAATTATTTAGATCGAATTTTCATGCCCTTGCATCCCATCCATTCCATCCGTTCGTCTTGGAATCATCCTGCAATTCTCTGGGCTTATCCCTTAGGTGAAGTGTCAAGTCCCCGGGCGATTACTTCAAATATTTTTATTGTAAATATTTTTTGTATTTCGCTCGGGATCACTTTGACTCTCTCTTGCAGATGACTTCCAAACGGACGAAAGATAATCCTTACATGGCTTTAGTGACCCCAGCCACACATGAAGTTGGACCTAGCCATCTGGTAGTTTTGAACGAAGACATAATTGGTAATGTTGGTCTATTTTCTAGCTTCAATCGACGAAGCAAAATTAAGCCAGAAAAGTTTGATAGGATGGGTGATGATTTTAACTTCGCAAATGAGTATTTTGTTATGATGCCTGATGCTGACGATAAGGTGTATACCGAGGTAAGGTATCATGATGTTAACGGGTTAGGAATCTCTCGCCAGTCCTTCTCTTGTGGCCTTCGAGTCCCCATTCATCCATTCGTCCGAAAGGTTGTTCCTGAAACCGGATTGGCTCTCGGCCAGATTGCACCCAATAGTTTTTACCAGATAAATGCCTTCATCTATAGGTGTAAACTTAAAGGTGTTGAACTATCCACCCGACTATTCTGGCATCACTTCAATCTAACCGGCTCAAAGAAATGTCCCGGATTTTATGCTACGGGCTTCGTCCGAAAAGACAGAAATGGACATATACCGTCTCAAATAACAGAACCGCTTACACGGAGTGGGTTTACTTGTTTGGTCCTGGATTAGATGGGCTTAACAACTGGGCGGCTAAACCAATACCCATCCCCAAAGACTCCTTGGTGGACGATGAGAAAGTTGAATATGCAAAACTCCTTGAGGATTGGACGGAAGATGACATCATGTCAACGTCCGAAGCTGTAGACGAACGTCACTTACTTAAAATTCATGGTAAAAGGAGTCGCTCGTACATACCTTAGAGTCGGCTCTTGCTTTCTTATTTATCTACTATGCTCTCTTGTTTCCTTTGTTCTCTTGCATGTTCATACGTCCTTATTGACTTACTAACTGTTGTCATGACTAATTTGTTTTCTGACTTTCTTTTTCAGTGTCCGGACGAAATGTTGATCTTTAGAAGAGGAAAGAACATATGAGAGCCAACACGTAAGTGAAAGCACTTGCAAAGCAATTTACATCATTTTCTATTGACAAAGCATTGGGTGTAGCATCAACTGACAACCGGACGGATGATCGAGACATATCTCACATAGAGGCTACAGAGTCAGTGCAGAGCAAAAGGAGGCACATGGATGTTATGGATTTAACTACTGAAGGTTTTGTGTCCAAATGCCTTAGGATTGGTGAAGATGAATTCAGTGTTCAATTGCCACGCTCTGCTATGGTTTCATCCAGCTCTTCCTTCGTTACTTTTGGTCATCAGGTCTCATCACTCATCTGCCTTCCGGACGACCAGGATAAGAGGGATCTTCCTCTTTTGGTAGGTAATGAGCAAGCGCTCGCCCATGCTACTCAGGTATACTTTTTATTCAGCTTTCTTGTTTTCATTAAGTCATATACTTGCCATATCTAAGTACTCCTTACTTTCCCCAGGCTGTGATGTGGATTGCTTCTCAGGCAAAGGAATCCTTACTGGCGAGCGAAGCAAGACTCAAGCTTCAAGAAGACTTGGAGAAGGAATGCCAGCTCAAGATCAAAGCAGAAATAAAGCTAACTGAGGTAAACCTGGCGAAGGATGACCTACAAAAGTCCCTCTCAGAAGCTACTACTTCTCTTCAAGAATTGAAGATAGAGGTAGTTAGGGCCCAGAAGAGCGAAGAGGAAGCTCAAGAAATCTGGTATGCCGAGGGGTTGAAGGATCGCCTTCTCAAAGTTCGATCCATCGTAGGGGACAAGTACACGGACTTCCTACTTGAGGATGAGATAGATCCCATTAAGGATACCCCTGACGAGCAAGGGGACGAGTTATAGGTCCCCTTTCCGTATTTACTTTCGTTCGGCTGGACTAAACTTTTACTAGTTTATTTTCCAGTATGTAACCGGATTATTGTCTGCAAGCCTTTATTTAGTTGTTCGCCTATCTAGGCCCAACTTATTTAAGAACTTTCATAAGTTATCCCAGCTTTGCATTTTGTTCCATTTCGTACACCTTACTCTCTTAGTATTTCCAGGGGAGATCCCTAATAACCAAGCACTTAATCACTTTGTGTACTAGGACACACCTATATAAGGTATTTCTCCTGTTAGCATTTTTCATAAGTTAACATCCGTGAGAGGTTTTACGATTAATGCCCTAGTTTCGAAGCATCAAGTAATTCGACTTTGGCCCAAGTCATGCCTGATTCTACTTGCACTATTTTGTTTTAAGATAATAAAACATTGTTTTACTATACATGCTCGTTTTCGGATGTTAGCACAATATTTTGTTACTTATCTAAACAAATTTATGATCGTTCGTACCTTATCCCCCCAGTGAGCGTTCTACTTAAACTGCTAGAAGATCACTAGTCTAAGGAAGGTTAAGAAGTAGTTCTAAAACACATGTAATAATAATAACATGTGAAGAAAAAACTCAAAATTTTATTAATAGTAGGAAACATGTAACTGAGTTCGATATTGGGAATACAGCAAAACATAACTTTAATAATAATCCTATATGCGGGACAACATGTCCTTCAATAAATAAATAGATAAGTAAATAGATATAAATATCACCAACCTATTGATAGTACTTCTTGAGTCTAGACGCATTCCAAGTATTTTTAATCGGTTGGCCATCCAGGGTAGCTAATTTGCACGTTCCTACCCTAGGCATCCCAATTACCTTGTACGGTCCTTCCCAATTTGGCATTAGTTTGTCCTGCTGGGTAGGCTTCGAGGCAGCTACTTCACGAAGGACCAAATCTCCAACTCTGAATAGCCTCTTTTTTACCCCTGAATCAAAATACTGAGCCACCTTTTGTTGATAAGATACTGTTCGAAGGGTTGCTTCATCTCTTATTTCTTCAATGAAGTCAAGGTTCGCCCTTAGTCCCTCCTCATTTTTGTCCATACTGAAACATAAATTCCGGTACGATGGCAAACCAATTTCCACTAGAACCAAGGCATCCGTTCCATAAGCTAGCCGAAAAAGTGTTTCATTGGTTGCAGTTCTTGGTGTCGTTCGGTACGCCCAAAGCACATGCAATAATTCATCCACCCATAAACCTTTGGCTTCCTCTAGACGTTTTTTGATACCATTGAAGATTGATTTATTAACATTCTCAACTTGTCCATTCGCCTGAGGATGAGCGACTGAGCTAGTTCTATGGTCAATCTTATACGTCTCCATCAGCTCACGAAACTTGTCACCTGTGAACTGGGTGCCATTGTCCGATATCATAACTTTTGGAACTCCGAACCGAAAAATAATATGCTCTTGGACAAATGTTACAGTTGCAACCTCTGTAATCTTCTGAAGTGGTTTTGCCTCCACCCATTTAGTCATGTAATCAATTGCAACAATGCAATAGGTTGCCTGACCTTTTCCAGTTGGAAGCTTTCCTACAATATCTATCCCCCACATAGCAAAGGGAATGGGGAACATAATGCTTGTAAGCTCAGTAGGAGGTTTTTTTGGCACGTTCGCATGTATCTGACACTAATGGCATTTCTCCAAGTAACTGACAGCATCCTTTCGAATGGTCGGCTAAAAGTATCCCTGTCTTAGAATTTTATGGGCTAGAGAATGCCCTGCTAGGTGGTCTGCACAAATGCCCTCATGTACCTCCTCGAGAATGAGTCTCGCTTCTTCCGGACTTACACACCTTAACATCGGTTGAGTGGCTGATCTTCTGTAAAGTAAATTGCCCACCATAACATAACTGGTCGCCCTATAGAGCACTTTCCTTGCTTCCGTTCGATCAGGAGGAAGAATTCCCTTTTCAAGATAATCCCTAATTGGAGTCATCCAATTCATAAATGGAGCAATGAAATTTACTTCTCCTCGAATCACCAATGGTTGTTGAACAATTGTAAAATAAATCGATCCATCCAATGATTTACCCTCAGCAGTGGCCAATCGGGACAATTCATCGGCTCGTCCGTTGTCCTCCCTTGCCACACCTAGCAAGTCGAATTGCTCAAATTCTGAAGCGAGCTTTCGTACAGCCTCTGCGTACACCTTGAGTCTTTCTTTCTTCTGCTCATATTCCCCCAAAAAATGTTTAACAACCAATTGGGAGTCGCTATAAGCTTCCAAGTACTTTACCTCCAGACTCAGGGCTAATCTTATTTCCGATAACAGTGCTTCATACTCTGCCTCATTATTAGTAAGTTTGAAGGTAAAACGAACGGCTTGACATATCTCAAACCCCTCAGGACTGGTTAGGACCATTCCTCCACCATACTTATCTTGGCTTAAAGAACCATCAACGTAAAGAGTCCACAATTTAGGAATATTTGATAAGGGTGGATCTGGTACCTTGTCAACGCCAGTGTTGTTAGCCTGGAAAGAGCATTTCACCATAAAATCTGCCAATTCCTGGGCTTTGATCGCAGTCCTTGGCCTGTAAACAATGTCATATTGCCCCAGTTCGACCGCCCAAGCCACTAGTCTTCCCGATGCCTCTACCTTCTATAAAACTTTCTTGAGGGGCTGATCAGTAATGACCTCAATAGTTCTACTCTGAAAGTAATGTCGAAGCTTCCTTGCGGCCATCACCAATCCCAAAGCAAACTTCTCAATGTTGGGATACCATGTTTCGGCGTCCTTCAATGCATGACTTATATAGAACACCGACCTCTGGATGTCTACTTCTTCCTTTATAAGGACTGCCCCGACCGTTCGATCTATGGCTGCTAGGTACAGTTGCAATGTCTCTTGCTCGTTTGGCTTAACCAGGAGTGGTGGTTTCGCCATGTACTCCTTTATTTGCTGAAATGCCTTTTCACACTCTTGTGTCCATATAAAATCTTTCACTCCCCTTAAAGTATCAAAAAAGGAAAGAGACTGTTCTGCACTTCTTGATATAAAGCGGCGTAGAGCTGCAAGTCTACCGATCAGTCGTTGAACTTCCCTCTTGGTCTTAGGAGCATCCATATTTATGATTGCATCAATTTTCTCTGGGTTAGCTTCTATACCTCGTTCACTTACTAGGTATCCAAGAAACTTTCCCGAACGAACACCAAATGTGCACTTAGTCGGATTCACCCTCATCTGATGCTTTCTGAGCATCTGGAAGCACTCTCGAAGATCGGATACATGACTTTGATCACTACTCTTGACAATCATATCATCTACATAGCATTCCATGTTTCTCCCAATTTGATTTGCAAATACCTTGTTTATCATCCTTTGGTACGTCGCCCCTGCATTTAACATCCCAAAGGGCATCTTGATGTACTGGTATGTCCCATTGTGAGTGATGAACGAAGTCTTTGGTATATCCTCCTCTGCCATAGCGATCTGATGATATCCTGAGAAGGCATCTAGGAAACTTAACATAGAGTATCCGGCCGTTGCATCGATGAGCTGGTCAATGTTTGGCAATGGATAGTGGTCTTTCGGACAAGCTTTGTTTAAGTCCGTATAGTCTACACACATCCTCCATTTGCCATTTGCCTTTTTCACCACCACGACATTCGCCAGCCACTCTGGGAACTTGGCCTCTTCAATGAACCCGGCTGTTAAAAGCTTTTTTACTTCCTCTTCGATCACCTTTTGCCGATCAGGAGCAAAATTTCTTTTTTTCTGCTTGACAGCATTGTAGTCTGGCTTGATGTTCAACTTATGGACTGAGATGTCTTTGCTGATTCCTGGCATATCCTCCGGTCCCCAGGCAAAGATTTCTTTGTACTCTCTCAAAGTGGCAATCAACTCTGTTTTGATGAAACTTGGAATATCCTTACCAATGGACACCGTCCATTCGGGTCTCCCAAGTTCTAATTCCACATGCTCTACTTCATTGGAAGGCTCCAGCCTTGACTTTGTTTTGTCAAATCAGCACTGAATCTTTCAAGTTCAATATTCATTGTCATTTTTTTTCCCTATCTGATCAACCACAGCTCAACCCTTCTTTCGACCACCTGCACCTTTAGTAATGGCTTGATCACTTGGCTCTACCTCCTTATCCACGCTTGCATATTGTTCATTCATCTCTTCGAGAGTTAGAGTTCGGGCAGCAGTCTGATCCCCTCTAACCTCTCTGATTCCCTCTTCTGTTTGGAACTTCATCTTTAAGTGTGGCAATGAGTAGGTCACCTAGAAGGCTGTGAGCATGGGTCGTCCAAAAATCATGTTATAAGGTGAATCAACGTCCACGACATAGAACTTCAACTCTTTTTCTGCTATCCTTGGATCAGTCCCAATTTCAACTTTAAACATTACCATTCCTACGATTGAAACAGGTTGGTTGCAAAAACCGAACAGAGGTGGCTCATTACAAGTTTCCATCTCTTCTACGTCCAATACCATTCTGTCGTAGGCATTATTAAACAGGACATTCACCGCACTTCCACCATCGATCAATACCTTGCGGATTTTGTGATTATGAAACATACATGTGAATACAAAAGGATCTTCATGCGGCCAGGTGACTCCCTCGTAATCGTCCTCCGTGAATGAGATAGGGAGTAGCTGTTTTGGTCGATCGACCTGCTTATAAAGATTGTAAACCTCTCCGGCATACTTCCTTTTAGCCGTTTTAGTGCTTTTTCCAAGAGTGGTTCCTCCTGAGATAGTGTTAATCTCACCTCTGACCTCTTTCTTTTTCTCCTTCAACTCCTGACGTTCCTCCTTATCTTTGGCAATGAATTTTCTCAGTTCTCCATCCTTAATCAACTTTTCAATTAGCCACTTAAGGTTAAAACAGTCTTCGGTTGTATGACCTGTATCCTCATGGTACTCGCAATACTTCTTCTGGTTCTTCCTATTACTGGGCACATTCATTTTTGGAGGGCGCTCGAACCCGGGTTTGTTCTTGATCTCATTAAGGATTCTGGACCGAGTGGTATTAAGTGGAGTGTATATCATATTAGCTTCCTCGATGGCGTCTTTCTTGATAGACTTTGCTCCATTCGTTTTCTCTTTTTTAGAAAAGTCAACTGCTTTGTCCTTCTTGATGTCAAGTGTCTCCTTTTCCGGGCTATACGGAAGAGCACCTAGAGATTCCTCTTTTCGACGTATATTTTTAGTCCTTTGGTACATATCATTAAGACTCTATGGAACAATCTTATAAAAGGAAGAGAGCAGTTTGCGACTCTGTATGCGGTCTAATCCACTGTAGAAGAGACCCATTGCCTGTGATTCGTCTAATGACGACACCTTCTCACATTCTTGTTTAAAACGTTTCATGTACACAGCCAATGACTCGTCTGACCTCTGTCTTACATTGACAAGTGAAGCGGTCAGTTGTCCAGTCCTCCTATTGTAGTCAAAGTGCTTCAAGAACTTGCTCCTTATCTATTCATACGACGTGATAGAGTTAGGCAATAGAGTACGGTACCACCCTTGAGCACCATCCTTTAGGTAGACTTCAAACATCTGGCACATGGTAGTCTCATCATGTCCAGCTAGCCTCATCTGTCTCTCATACAGGGTCACATGCTCGTATGGGTCTCCTTTACCATTATAGTATGTCATCTTAGGGATAGTTCATCCAATTGCTGGCACATATTCACGAACATATCTGACCAAGGGAGATTCAGTCGAATAATTACTCGTGCCTCCTCCAAGCAGTACGCTCCATATTCTCTAACTTCTCTCTCAAGATTGCAGACTCGTCAGCGTGTCGGTCATATCTATGCTCATAGTATCGATCATCACGTCTTCTATCTTCATCATACCTTCGATCATCATACTCCCTTCGTTCGCTCCTCCTATGACCATCGTTGTCCCTTCAACCATCTTCACCAGGCCAGGATCGGTCACGCGGAGGAGAACGTCCACCTCCTCCACCTTCTCCCCTTCTAGGCGATCTGTCTCTGGACCTTCTCCTAGGGGATGGAGATCTTCGCGGGGGCGAAACTCTCGGAGGAGATCTCCTAGGCGGTGAGCCTCTTCGAACCAACCTTCGTTCCAAGCGTTCACACTCTCGAGTAATTTCTCGTTGTTGCTCATCCAATGCCCTCATCCGCTCCTGGAGTTGATCTTCATCTTCATTAGGAGTTCTATCGCGCTCTTTATCAAAGGCTCTCTCCAAATTATGACCCCTAATAGGGCTTGGATCGCGACGAATCCTTTGTTCCTCTCGTGAGGTTGTTCGGTTCAATGCCTCAAGACGATCATTACTTAAAGCGGCCTGAGCACTTAGATGGATCGGGTGGTTCTAAGCATCTGCTTCACCCCGGGTGACGGTTGAGCGAAGACGTGTGGAGGTCTCCCCTTCAATGAAGTTTGTAGAGAAAGGCAAGGTGATTGGAGTTTTGGTTGGTTGAGCCATAATGGTAAATTGTGTTTGCTGAAAAGGTTTAAGATTTCTATACGCCTTCCCACAGACGGCGCCAAATGTTAAGGCTAACTTTCGTAAGCCCTAAATTGAATTTGTAATTAGGGTTGAACGTATTGAATAGGGTTTTTATGAATTTGGGGCTGAGCTTGAGAGGTATTATCTGAGTGTATGGGATTCTGAATGATCTCTCAAGGTACCTACGTATCCTTTATATAGGAAATCAAGTCCACGTAGTTCTAGGGTTCGCTCGTCCACCGCCTTTATTCTTCACGCACAAGTAACGGATTATTCTTCGTGTGCAAGTAACGCTCTAATTGACAAGTTTCCTTCCATAATAATAGTTATGGCGGTGGAATATATTTTTGGGCCGTACCCAGATTTTGGGCTAGCGTACGAACCATTTAACTCTTTTATAAATGGACTGTTCGCTTATAAATCAGCTCGAGTGGTAAATATTAATTTATCGGTCCAAACCAATATTATTAAGCCCAATAACCTTTAATAATTTTTCAGCCTCTACTTGAATATATATTTCAAGTAACCTAAAAATTATTAAAATATATCAAGTATCAACAAAAATAGTTTTTAACGAGTCGATACACAAACAAAAATATTGGTTCGATCAAAGTTCGAACTGACACATATGAAAAAATATGTTCCAAGATTGCTCCCTCTATATTTGGCCATGTTGATGTCAAAAAAGCCGTAGCCTGTCTATTGTTTAGCGGAACAAGAGACATTGTGAATTTTGATATTCTTGATTGCATTTCCATTTTAATCATTACAATAAATAAATGATGTGCTGCCAAGTATAGCTGTTAATTATATAAACCATTTCTGTTTTGATTTAGGTTTTACATGATGGAGTGAAGTTAAGAACTGATATAAATGTGTTGCTTCTGGGGATCCGTTAATTTTTATAATTCATTTATGATTCACATCACCTAAAAAATTTATGAAAGAGATTTAATTTTTCTATGTACAGAAAAAGCATTCCTAATATTTTTTCAAAACTCAACACTTATTGTACTATTTAAAGCTTAATGTTGTTCGGCGATTTAAAGCTTGCAGATCTACTGTTACCTAAACAAACTTGTGACATCATACCTTAATGGGGGTGCCATTTATGATACTTTTGGAATGCATACTTTATGATAACTTAGTAAAGGATGCATTATTGACAAATTATGAACTTATAATACCGTGTCACCGGGTAGTGACCTTAGCGATCGAGCTATGGAATTAACTTTTACGGTTTGAATTAACTTTTACGGTTTGTTTTAGTGATCATGTTTTGTTTTTGGAGTTGTTTCATTTTTTTTTGGATTTGTTTCAGACTATATATTTATTCTAGTTCAGTTTTAATGTTGCAATTGGATATTATGTTCAATAATTTATGATATTCGAGACTTGGTTTCACTTTTTAAATGAAAATTATTAGTGAAAAAAGTCGGGTTATTACACAAAAAATACCCCGTTGAAATCATTGATCAAAATGATATATGATTTACATTTGAATGACCAATTTGAAATTTAATTCAAAACTAAACTAAGTCATGCCTGCATCGGACTATAAAACTAGTGTAAACAATAGATTTGTCTACTTATTCATCTGTATCAATCATGCATGCACTTCTGACGGTATATTTGAGGGGACAATTTATACATGTCTTGACCATTGGGGACAATTTATTCATGTTTTGACCATTTAGCACAATTTACATTCAGCTAAGATAGAGTTTATGTACTAGCTCATTCTTTTGCTCACGCATTAAGGAGTGGACTGACTTCATGCAAGATAAAAAGAGAAAAATTGCAATAGCGAATTGCAAAAGCGAAGATGACAAAGAAGCATGCATTTAATCACGAGGTATACTTAATTCCTCATCCATACTTATGCTCATTTGTTGTCTAATTTCTCTCGATGTGACTTTGTCGATTTCAATACTTACAGCACTGCTATCTAGACATCTCAGGCTTGCACCGTGATCCGTATCCATATCTACAAGAAATCTCTGAAATTCAACCCCACTTTCAGAATCGTCATGTTCCACCATTGACCCATGAGAAACTCCTATCGATCTACGCTTTATGGGATGTTTTGGAATGTAAGTATCTGCTGCATGAAGGGCTTCTTCCAGTTCTTGCCAAACTTGAGTCATCGTAGGTCTCTGTTTAGGCACTTTGACTACACATCTTAGGCCTAGTTGTCCCATTTTCAGCATTACTTCCATGCTGCATGGTTCTAGCAAAAGATTAGCATCCAATATATCTTCTACACTACCTTTCTCTAAACTAGGCCTTGCCTGCAGTTAAACAATATAACAGATTATTATAATTTCATGAATTTATCATTGATGGGTAACATGAAAGATTTCTTTAGAAGACATGATATATATAATGTGTTCAATTAGAACCAAAAGACGCACCCACTGGATGATATGATAGTTAGAGCCATTTTTGGCTGTGTCAACTGCAGGCCGGGCAGCAATAAGCTGTAGAAGTATAACTCCAAAGCTGTAGACATCACTAAATGGACTCAAATGTAAACTCGAACAATAGGCAGGGTCTAGATACCCTGGTGTCCCTTTGATCTGACTGCTAACGTGTGATTGATCACCAATGGGACCAGATTTCACTAGCCCAAAATCCGAAACCTTAGCCTCGAACCCCTCCCCTATCAGTATATTACTCGGTTTAATATCACGATGAATTATGCTGGGATTGATCCCTTCATGCAAATGAGCAATGCCTGAAGACATGGGTTAAGTAGATTTGTTAACATATCTTTTCTATTATATTTTAATGAATTTTAACTGTGCACATGAACTTAGTTACTAATTCACCTTTAGCAGCCCCAATAGCTATATTTACTCTTTGCCTCCATGTCAAAAACCTTCCTCCTCTTCCTTAAAAAGTTATTCGCGTTACTAGAGAGGGATTAAAGCTAAAGGTCGAAGTGAATATTGACAAGGTGAGACTTACCCACAATGTATTCAAGTAGTGAACCATTTTGAACATATTCATAAACCAAGACTTGTGCTTCTTTTGGTCCTGTAGAAAAGATATTAACAATAGTTTTCAAAAAGGATACTACTATTTTGCAAATTCTAAAGAAGAATTCAGTGGTTAAAATTGATAGATGCACAAAGATCATATAAGATATCTCTATCAGAGAGTGCTAAATTGATGTGGGTTCGTACCCTCTTCCTCACAGTATCCTACTAAACCCACAAGGTTTGGGTGCTTCACTCTTGACAGCAACTTTACCTCTGTTCCAAAAGTTTAGAGTCACGTCAATATCTTATAAATTGATCGAAAAAGTATAGCCTCATTAGAAATAACTTACTGAAGTGAGTTCTGCGAATTGTGTTATTTGTTGCTTACCATTTCTAAATTCATCGGTGCTTGTGTATGAATCAGCACGGGCTTTTTTGACTGCAAGTGTTCCCTCTACATCAAATGTTCCTACGTATACATTTCCAAATGCACCAGAACCTATCAAGCAACCTCTGCTGAAATTATTAGTGGCCTTAACTAATTCTTCCATCTGGAACCTCCTCAACATCAGTTTCTCTGCATCGAGATCATCTGCAGATTAACCCATCAGAAAACTTTCAGTAAAGTTAGATTGTACAAATTTATCTCTTCAGAATACTATAGATGTCAAACTAACCTTTCTTCTGCTTGGGGCGTTGCATGCATGTACGGAAAAACCTCTTCTTGATGGATACGTATATCAAGGCACCAATTAGAAGAAATAAGCTGCCAGCTATAAGCCCTAACCATAGAAATTTTTTGTCAGAAAATGATTTAGAATTATTTGAAGTTGAAGGTCTGAGTACTTCTGAGGCTCCCACTGTGTTCTCCATGTTACTTAAAATCTCCCAAATGCAACAAATGACAAATTTAATGTTGCAATATATGGAAGCATCATTGAAGTGTTTCAAATTTATTAACATAAAACTTGTTACAGACTTCCCTTCTGCATCAAGATGATTAACTTTATAGTAGAATAAAAGATGAGATGCAAGTGTTTAAACGCAACAGACCTGCAGGAGATACGTTGCCGATTGTTTACAAATATAATTATTTTACATGATTTGGTGACTTGGTCTTCTCTTAGGCCGGCAGATTGATAAAAAATGCCACGGTGATTGGTGACCATGGTGTATCATGCACCCATACGTGCATGTATTGATAAAAAATTATACTCCCGCTATCCATAAAATTTAATTAATATTT
The DNA here is from genome assembly GCA_037693485.1 of Kitagawia praeruptora. NCBI lineage: Eukaryota > Viridiplantae > Streptophyta > Magnoliopsida > Apiales > Apiaceae > Kitagawia > Kitagawia praeruptora. The sequence continues at coordinate 151,785,098 of CM075344.1, read as the reverse complement.
ATTGAACCCTGAAAGAAAACTCGAGACTATAGATTTATAAATGAGTAGTGCTACAGACCTCAAAATGGATCCCAAATTTGTTCCTAAATGCCAAATGTCTTGTTTTAATTGGTAATTTTGGTGTGAATGCAGGGGACCCTCATTATTATTATTATTAATATCCAATCAAACATTGTCACCATTTGGTGCCCAATTTGGGAATACTTTTGGGAACTCTAGCATATTTCTCTTTATAACTAAAGGAAGCAACTGTTGACTACTGTGCTGACTGACTTTGTCAAAGGGTATAGTAGGAATAGCACTTTATGTTAGGGACATAAATGTAACTTCTCATCCTACAGTAGTATGTGTTGGGCTTTTGAGAGGTTTTAGATAGCATTATGTCTGAAATGTAAGAATAATAGTAGGCACTCAGTCACTCACTGTGAGTTCCCTTTAGGGAAAAGGAAGTTTATGGACTATGGTATGTGACGAGACACGGTTGGCACAATTAAAATATTGGTTCGATCAAAGTTCGAGCTAACACATATGAAAAAATATGTTCCAAGATTGCTCCCTCTATATTTGGCCATGTTGATGTCAAAAAAGCCGTGGCCTGTCTATTGTTGACGAGACCAGGTCTTATCTTATGCTAAGTAGAACCTTGGATATTACATTATTGTAAAAATTACCTGGTCTCAGTGATGTAACTTAATTGGGTTCATATTTCTGTTGAAGTTTGGGTGCAGTAATTTGGTTGGCTCGAGTAATTTCTTAGGAGATGTTATATTAATATATTGTTTTGCTGTCCTTTTGCCTTGGGATCTTTCCTGGCAGTTGTAATGGTTGTTGGGGTTTTTTTTAAAACAAAATTAGCAAGAAAGCATCTGCATATCTGAAAATGAAAAATCTACACTCCTTAAAAAAAATTGAAAAATCTAACAGGAACTGGTGAAATGCATCAAGTACGCTCTAACCCGTCAAATCTTAAGAGAATAGAAGAACTTAGTTTGGACCAGCTTGCACTCCTACTGTAGTACGGGAACTTCTAAAATGAGTACGTGATCTTGCCCTTGGGATGGCTCAAATCATATTGATCATATTTATAAGCTTAATCTTCTCTGTTATCTTATGTCAAAATGTCAGATTAGTCATACATCTACAGTAAGTCATAGTCAGAAGATCCACAGTAATTATGATGTATAATCAGTTACGTAGATGAAGGTTAATTAAGCTTATAAATAGAGTTTATGAGCTCTTGTAATTTACACCAGATATATACAATCTCTACTTCTCTTGTCAATCTCTATGTAAACTCTCTATATTATATAATTTATCATGGTATCAGAGCAGAAGAAATCCTAGGGAAACACCACATTTACAGCAGAAGAAAAATCAAAGAAATAGCAGAAGAAAAATCAAAGAAACAGCAGAAGAAAAAAACTGCCCAGTTTTTTGATTTTTTTTGTCCAACCCAGAACCAAACAAAACCTACATACCTGTAAAGAACAGCTGAAAAAAAGACAAACCAAGAAATCGGGTCACCAGAAACCACCTCACGCGCCGCCTGAAGCAGCCAGAAGCCGCCAGACACGCTCACGCGCCGGCGCGTGTGACAGATTCCGGACCTTTTCCGGCGAAGTTGCAGAAGACCTTCCTGATCGCCTCTTCATTCCGAATCCATGTGTGGTAATATCCTTATTCAGTATAGTTCATACAAATTATATATATACACGTATATATGTGTGTATTGTTTGAGAAGATGGGGACTGCTAGTACGTTTTTTTCTTCGATCTGTTTTTTTAGGTTTGTTGTGGGCCGTATTATATCTTGTTAGAATATTTATTGGGCCTTATTTACTTCTGGGGACATCATATATATTTTTGGGTCAGCTTTCTTTTATTTAAGTGGGTCTCTTAATATTTGGGCCAAGGCTTGAATTATCGGATTGGGCTGGACTGTGGAAAATATATTTTTTAATCTTTGGGTCAACAGATTTTATTTACTAGGCTTGGGAGTATAAATTTGTAGTTCTTTTTTTGGGTTTGCAAGAACTAAGTCAAGGCTTTTATTCTTGTCTTTTAAAATATTTGGGTAGTCAGGGAGAGTGTTGTTATTAACCGAACCTTTGTAATTTCCTTACTAAAAAATAATGGCGGAGGTTGTGAATGATTCGGTTACAAGTAAAAATACTAATCAAGGGACTGTTAAATATGGATTTCATGGTACGCCGTATGTAAGCCCTAAATTCAACGGAAAGAATTTTCTGGAATGGTCCAAAGCTTGTACAATGGCACTTAAATCTCATAGAATGATGAAATATAATGGGAAAGCCAAACAACCTTTGGAAAGTGATACTAGTTTCGATGATTGGGAATCTGAAAATGCCATGGTGTGTTCATGGCTATCTAACTCTATGGAGGTTGATATTCGAAAAACATATATCTTCATTGATACCGCTGAAGATGTGTGGAATTCTCTCACTCGGACGTATTCCTTCTCCGGAAATGTAGCCAAGCAATTTGAGATCAAACAGAAGATGTGGGCATTGGCTCAGGGAAGCCACACATTAGCTCAGTATTATTCTGAGCTTACATCATTATGGAGTGAATTGGAACATTACACTATATTTGAGTGTAAACATGCTGAAGATCAAGAACAATATCAAAAGATGATGACTATAGAGAAAGTGATGAAGTTTCTTGATGGATTGTCTGATGAGTATGATTCAATAAAAAATCAACTTATCGGACAAGTTCCATTTCCTACTGTGGAAGAAGCCTATGGTCGTGTCAGATTAGAGGAAAGTCGAAAGCAAAGTATGGCTCCGGTCATCTCTTCTGAACGATCTGCACTCTTAATTGGAAATGTTCAGCAATCTGAGCCAGAACAACCTGAACAGATACCAATGGCTTTAATGGGTGAAAAATCCAGTCTTCAATGTGACTACTGCAAGAAGTTAAACCGCACTCGTGAAACATGTTTTATCCTGCACCCTCATCTCAGAATTCGAGGACGAGGAGGGCGTGGCCGAGGTGGTTACCGTGGTGTCTCATCTGGCAGAAGCACGGGCAGAGGTATTCCCTTTAGTGCTCATCATGCTGCATCAGAATGTGAGTCTTATTCTTCAACAGGGACGATGACTGCTTCAGATGTCAACACCCTCCGCCAATTAATGTCACAAATGAACACCACTCCACCTACAGCTAATTCTGCTCATGCAGGTACATCTTGTCACTTTACCTCCGATAAATGTCATAATTCATGGATTATTGATTCCGGAGCATCAGCACATATGACTGGAAATTCTAGTTTCCTAGAAACATATAATGGTGAAACAGGCAATATTCGTGTTGCCAATGGAGCTATTGTACCTGTTCATGGACAAGGCACTTCTCACTGCCTCTCATCATCATTGCCACTATCTGATGTGTTACATGTTCCCTCCTTAATAGCAAACTTATTGTCTGTTCAACGTATTACTGAAAATCTTAATTGTTCAGTAACCTTTTTTTCCTCCCACTGTGTATTTCAGGATCTGGCGACAGGCAAGGTCCTTGGCAATGGTAAAGTGGTAGATGGACTTTATGTTATGGAAGGGAATTCTATTTCTCCCTCAACTTATCAGGTGTCATCCAAGTTAAATTCTGCTTTTGAATCTTTGTATCAGTGGCATAGACGGTTAGGTCATCCATCTTTTGGTGTTTTAACACATCTATTCCCTGCCTTAGTAAAACACTGTAAGAAGGAAGATTTCTTTTGTGAACCATGTGAACTAGCCAAACATAAAAGATCATCTTATCCAGTGGCGGAGTGAGACGGGGGCCTACGGGTGCACGTGCCCCCACAGGTTCACCAAAAGTTTAAAAAAAAAAATTATATGTAATACCCACACAATTATGGTACAAAAATATGGGTACTACTCCCCGTGCCCCCATGCTCTTTCCAGTTTAATTTTTTTTTATTTTTTCACCAACTACAAAGGCGGCAAAAACTATAGCTCATAAGGACCAAAAAGGGGGGAAAATTATTGTCCAACTCCATCGAGTCATCGACCATAGTGCTACTGCTATTCACTTTCAACTTTCACTTTCAGATTTCAAAACATCAATTAATCTTTGGTAATTTTCACCTTTAGATCTTTTTAATTCATGTTTGTTTGTTTCTTTGGTGTATTTTTTGTAATTGTTTATGTGAATTGTGATGCTTTTAGCCTTAAGGGTTTTTGGGTTTGTGATTTATGAATTGTTTATGAATTAACTTTAATAGTTTATTGTGATATTGTATGCAATAGCCAATATGAATTATATTGCTCACTGCCTTGTGTCTTTATGTATTATATTCATGTGTTCCATTTGACCTTGTGCCCACAGCTGACAGCCCGTATAATTAAATGATGTGTAAAGTTGTTCTCCTAAAAATGAAACAACTAACAAGTGCATTACAATTTCAGGAACAATTGTTAACATAATTATAAATGGAGAGATTCTATAAAAGAAAGGCTGAATTGGTTCTTTCTACAGAGGAGCATGCTCCAAGTGCTAAAAAAGATAAGGTGGATAATGAGGAAGTTAAAGGCAGTGACAAGCCAATTAATCTAGCAAATCTTGAATCTGATCCTGGGCTAAGGATTCCAATTGCTGACTATAATGTTAATGACCAAGATGAAGTACGCAGAAGATATTTGCTCCAAGGTCCATGCCAACCAAAAAATCATATTTTTCCTTTTACAAAATGTGGAGAAAAAGATAGGCGTTTCAACTCTAAATGGTTTAAAGATCATCCCAGCTGGTTAGAATACAGCATTGAAAAAGATGCCGCTTTTTGCTTATTTTGCTATCTTTGTAAAGGAAATGTTGGGGAGCAGGATTGTTTTGTTAGTAAGGGCTATTCGAATTGGAAGAAAAGAAGCAGATTCAGAACTCATGTTGGTAAACCTGGCAGCGCTCATAATTATGCTTTGAAAAAATGCAATGCCTTACTGAATCAAAAACAACACATTGCCACATTTTTTACCAAGCAGTCCAAGAAAGATCAAATTCAGTATCGTATCCGGTTGGAATACTCGGTTGATTCTATCAGATTTCTTTTACGACAAGGACTTCCATTCCGTGGTCACGATGAATCTACAGATTCAAGTAATCAAGGTAATTTTCTTGAACTCTTGAAATTTATGGGTCGCCTGAATAAAGATATCAAAGATGCAACTTTATAAAATGCCCCAGAAAATGGTAAATTGGCATCACCTGACATTCAGAAGGACATAGTAAATGCAGCTGCAATTGAAACCATTAATGTGATTATCAAAGAAATTGGAGATTCTCTATTTTCTGTTCTAGTTGACGAGTCGCGTGATATTTCTATGAAAGAACAGATGGCGATCGTGGTGCGTTATGTAGACAAAAGGGGTTGTGTAATTGAACGATTTTTAGGCCTTGAGCATGTACCTAGTACTACAGCCATTGCACTCAAAGCTGCAATTGATAAATTCTTTTCGAGATATAAATTGAGCATAACAAGTTTAAGGGGCCAGGGGTACGATGGAGCGAGTAATATGCAAGGCAAGTTCAACGGATTAAAAGCATTGATTTTGAAGGAGAATTCTAGTGCTTATTATATTCACTGTTTCGCTCATCAACTACAATTAGCTCTTGTTGGTGTAGCCAAAAAACACCCTCATGTTACAGAATTCTTTTCTGCAGTAGCTAGCATTATGAATGTTGTTGGAGCATCAGCAAAGCGTTCGGACATTCTTCAAGAAAAGCAAATTGCTCGTATTGCTAAAGCCTTGGAAAACGAAGAGATTGAAAGTGGTCGAGGTCTAAATCAAAGCACAAATCTGAAACGCCATGGAGACACGCGTTGGGGCTCGCATTATGGTACACTGTTAAGCCTACTCACTTTATATTCTTCTACAATCGAGGTTCTTGAAATTATTATTGATGACGTACTAAATTCTGAGCAAAGATTTGATGCTACAAATGTACTTGTAAATATGCAATCGTATAGTTTTGCATTTACTCTTCACTTAATGAGGAATATATTGGGAGTTTCTAGTGAATTGTCAAAAGCATTACAGCGAAAAGACCAGGACATTGCGAATGCTATTACACTGGTAAAAATTTGTAAGTCCAGACTACAAGATATGAGGGACAGTGGGTGGGATTCATTGGCTAGTCAAGTATCATCTTTTTGTGCCAGTCATAATATCGTTGTTCCTGATATGAATCTTATTTTTGTACCTCGGGGAAGATCATGTCGCAACACATACAAGAGTACAAATTTACATCATTATCAGGTTGAGCTTTATTACTCAATAATTGATATGCAACTCCAGGAGTTAAATAGCCGTTTTGACGAGGTAAATACCACGTTGCTTTTGTTTGTATCATGTTTATGCCCAGATAATATGTTCATTGCTTTTGAGAAGGAAAAATTAATACAACTTGCTGAATTTTACCCGAGTGATTTTTCCTTGACTGAGATTATGGAACTCAATGACCAACTTCAGACATATATTGTCGATATGCGCTCAAGTACAGAATTTTCAGAATTGATAGGAATTGGAAATCTTGCAAGAACTATGGTTAAAGTTGGAAGAGACAAAGTATATCCTTTGATTTATCGATTGATAACACTGTCACTAATTTTACCAGTGGCCACTGCAACAGTTGAAAGGGTCTTTTCTGGAATGCAATTTGTGAAGACTAAGTTACGAAATCGCATGGGAGACCAATGGTTAAATGATAGCTTAACTATTTTTGTCGAAAGAGAAATCTTTGCTAGTGTTAGTAATGAATCTATTATGCAACGTTTTCAGAACATGAAAACTCGTCGTGGGAATTTGTAATTTTTTAGTGAAGTTTATAAATATATTTTGTATTGCTTATTTTGTTACAAATTGGAGATGTGCCCCCTTAGGTACAACATCCTGGCTCCGCCACTGATCTTATCCATCCAGAAATAAAAGAAGTTCTACTTTGTTTTCTATTATTCATACTGATGTTTTGGGTCCATTTAGACATCCTACACATGATGGGTATAGATGGTTTGTTGTCTTTGTTGATTGTTATTCTAGGCTTACTTAGGTATATCTCATTAAACAAAAAAGTGAAGTTTTCGAGTGTTTTAAATCTTTTCACCACATGGTACAAAGACAATTTAGTGCTTCTGTTAAAATTCTTCGGAGTGATAACGGTACTGAATATGGAGGCCCGTTTATATCTTATTTGGACACATGTGGTATAATTCATCAAACTTCGTGTGTCAAAACTTCTCAACAAAATGGGGTAGCCGAAAGGAAAATTGGTCGCTTACAACAAGTTGCTCGGTCGCTTATGTTAACAATGCATGTTCCCAAATATCTTTGGGGAGAGGCAATCATGACTGCTGCATATCTTATAAATCGTCTGCCTTCTAGTGTCCTAAAATTCAAAACACCGTTGTCTTGTGTTCTTGCACCTTCTTCGCACCCACTACCCCTTCGAGTATTTGGGAGTGTATGTTTTGTTCATAATCATGCTCCCTCTCGGGATAAACTTGACTCTCGGGCCCTCCGCTGCGTTTTCATTGGGTATTCACCAACTCAGAAGGGATATAAATGTTATCATCCTTCATCACGTCGCATATTTGTCAGTCATGATGTTAGTTTCTGGGAGAACATTTCTTATTTTTCTCCGGGTTCCTCCTCCTTGCTTCAGGGGGAGATAAACCGACACAGTCTTGATAGTAAAGCAACAGATGAGTCACAGACACTTCCATTTATTAATATACCTATTCCAAACACTAGTTCAAACAGGTTATCTATTCCTCCACATACGAGTAATGAGTCAGATGATCTAAATAGATTGGATATTCCAGATTTGATTACATATTCCAGGCGGAAAAGAAATGATATCACCACTTTACCGCATCCAGAGACCTCTGACCTCGAGACAGATCCTGCATCTCCTGTGTTTGAGCCAGAAAATGGTAATACTCTTGATCCTACTCTAGATCTTCCTATTGCTATAAGAAAGGGTGTACGCTCTTGCACTAACCATCCTATCTAAAACTTTGTATCTTATAATGCATTATCTCCATCTTCACTTGCTTTTGTGTCATCCTTGTCTAGTGTTTCTGTTCCGCATACTTGGCAGGATGCTTTATGTGATCCTAAATGGAAAGATGCTATGATGGAGGAAATGAATGCCTTGAAACATAATGGCACTTGGGAGTTAACTCATCTTCCCGCTGGAAGGAAGGTAGTAGGATGCAGATGGGTATTCACTATGAAACAGAAACCTAATGGGCTGATTGATAGGTACAAAGCGAGACTTGTAGCAAAAGGGTATACTCAAACTTACAGGATTGATTATCAGGAAACTTTTGCTCCAGTAGCAAAGATGGCCTCTATTCGAGTCTTGATATCATGTGCAGCAAATCTTGGATGGGAACTTCAGCAATTGGATGTAAAAAATGCATTCTTACATGGAGACCTGAAAGAAGAGGTTTACATGGATATTCCACCGGGTTTTTCTACAGCTGCGACCATTGGAAAAATATGCAAGCTAAAGAAGACTATTTATGGGTTAAAACAGTCTCCAAGGGACTGGTTTGGCAAATTTCAGGGAGCAATGATTAAATTTGACTACAAACAGAGCAACTCAGATAACACCATGTTCGTAAAAAGACGAGATGAAAAAATCACAGTGTTGATTATTTATGTCGATGATATTGTGATCACCGGCAACGACACCTGTGAGATTGCTAATGTTAAACGTAAGCTTGCCTCTGAATTCGAGATGAAGGACTTAGGAAAACTACGGTATTTCCTTGGTATTGAGGTCTCTAGAAGTCCAGGTGGTATCTTCCTCTCACAACGGAAGTATACACTTGATCTTCTGAATGAAACAGGGATGTTGGGATGTAGACCTGCAGAATCTCCAATAGAAGCAAATCATAAACTTTGTGGAGATGCTGGTGAAATTGTCGAGAAATCTCAATATCAAAGGTTAGTTGGTCGACTAATCTACCTTACACATACAAGGCCAGACATATCATATGCAGTGGGAATTGTTAGTAGGTATATGCATGATCCTTGTCAACCACATTTGGATGCAGTTTATATGATATTAAGGTATCTTAAGGCTGCTCCTGGAAAAGGAGTAATGTTTACTAAAAACAATCATCTCGGGTGTTATGCCCAAATTTGGCATAATAATTATCATGATTTAATTAGCTGAATTGATGGTTCATTATCTACAGTGGGCCTCGAAGATGAAGATTGGGTCACTAAAAGCCCACTATTGGAATCAGCCCAGCCTAACTACAGGGCCACCTCGCTTTCTATTGAATATAAGGATCGCTTCGCTACGACTCCCGTCAAGGGATCGCTTCGCATTATTATCACATATACTAGCTAGATGGAATTGCTTTCATTCTCTCTTAGAAGGCTCATAACTAGACCCCTCGAGGTCTTATGAGTATCCGAACGCTCGGGATCGCCTCGCATGACTTGATCCCTCGAGGTCGCGTGGCACGTTTATACTGCATCTCTGCTAGCCTCGCTTGTGAGGTCACATTCTTGTCCATACGAGACCATCGGTTTCCTTCTATAAACCATGGATCATGGATAGGGTCAACAACTCATTGCCACGTCAGCCCTAATCTAATGGGCTTGGGCTATGACTTATCTTCTAAAACCCTAGCCCGGCTAGGTAACTTGCTACCCAAGAACTACGTACGGCTTGATCCCTATAAATAGGGTACGTAGGCACCTTGATAGGGATGAGAAACAGTTCACCCCTGAAATCACCTATCAAGTTCAGCCACATCTATACACACAAACCCTAACCCTTGTTCTTCTTTCTTAAGCTTTATATCCGTATTTAGCTCCATTAATCCAGCAACCTCCTAAAATATTGTTATACAATATTCTCCCTATAACATCGGGGTTGAAAGCTATACAGATGCAGATTGGGCCGGATGTCAAGACGATAGACAATCTACTTCAGGATATTGTACATTTGTTGGTGGCAATTTGGTCACTTGGCGAAGCAAGAAACAACCTGTGGTTGCCTTATCTAGTGCTGAGGCAGAATATAGAGCTATGGCTAAAGCTGTACGTGAATTATTGTGGATAAGATTGTTCCTAGAAGAATTGGGACTTGCATCTGCAACTCCAATGAAGCTACATTGTGATAACAAAGCCGCTATTGCCATTGCACATAATCCAACATGATCGGACCAAACATATCGATATTGATCGACACTTCATAAAAGAGAAGATCAATAATGATACCATTGGTATTCACTTTGTAAGATCGGAGGACCAGATAGCTGACATATTTACCAAAGGTTTAAATCAGAAGATGCTTCATCCACTTATTGGCAAGTTGGGCATGAATGATATATATGCATCAACTTGAGGGGGAGTGTCAAAATGTCAGATTAGTCATACATCTACAGTAAGTCATAGTCAGAAGATCCACAGTAATTATGATGTAATCAGTTACGTAGATGAAGGTTAATTAAGCTTATAAATAGAGCTTATGAGCTCTTGTAATTTACACCAGATATATACAATCTCTACTTCTCCTGTCAATCTCTATGTAAACTCTCTATATTATATAATGGGTTTTGGTCCCTGACAATCATTTGTCGTCAGGGACCGGTTATTTAACAATCGGTTCCTAAACCGTTGGATCGTTGATCCAACGGCCCCCCTGGATTACAAAATTTTTTTACTGACAATAAAATTTTTTTTTTTTAATCTCAGCCGTTGGATCAACGATCCAACGGCTGTGGAACCGATTGTTAAATAACCGGTCCCTGACAACCAGGACCCTTATATAATTTGTCATCTTACTATGAGCCAACTCAGCCAACCAACTGCCGTGGATGCAATTAGTTGTTACATCCCATTCCAGAAAATGGAGAAACTGCAGCAGTTCCAATCACGGTGAGACAGTTGGAAGCTATAGTGAGGTTGAGTGAGGCACTTGCGAAGATGCAACTGTAAGTTGGGGGAGGTTCTGTCATTTTCTATATATATTATAATATTGCAGCTCCATAATTTTAATTTTGTAAAAAAAACTTCTATTACAGCATTTGTTGTCCTTTTAAGTTTGATGAAAATTGAAGTTTGTGATGTTTTAAGGATAAAGAAAAAAAAATTATGTAGGTAACCAAATCTCATAATGTCTTATGTTTAGGAAGGCAATCAAATTATAGAATGAGATCTGTGGATAGAACCAATATTATGATTAACCCCATAAGTTCCCCATAAGTTAAAGGATTTTTTTTTTTATATGTTTAACCCACATAATTATAGTACTAAAATATGGATATTACTACTCACGTGCCCCCATACTGCTTTCCATTTTTATTTTGTATTGCTTATTTTGTTACAAATTTGAAATGTGCCCCCTTCAGTATTAGATCCTGGCTCCGTCACTGGATGTGTTGATTATGCTAAACAGCAGCAACTTTAATGATTGTGGCTGATACGAAACTTTAATGATTGTGGCTGATACGATTTACACTACACAGTATAAATAGCAAAGTGAGGGGAGCAACAGCTCCGAGATTTTGAAACTCTCCTAGTATTATTGCTATTCAAGCAATAAAACCAAACTGTTTAGAAAAGTTGAACAGTAAGCAAACATACATCAAGTAAATTCAGTTTCCTCCATACATATATGTACATGGGTAGTCTGTCCTGTATGAATTTGTCTAATGTTTATAATACATATGTACGGTCTGTTTATCAAACGACAGTGCAGTTTGATAGTATAATGTTCAAATTATATTTGGTCTTTTTAATTTTTCATTATCCTTGTTGTGTAGGTATAAAGGACTTATCAACTTAGTTGACAGGCATGTTGGACCAACTCCTCTGGTTTCTCCTCTATCTAATTATAGATAACAAAAACACATGGGATTCTCTTTTAGTTCAGCAGCATTTGGTGCTTCATCTAATTTTCTGAGATTGTTCCGCAAAAAACTGGACACTAACCAACAATTGCTCATGGAAGCATAGCAATTGTAAGAACTTCCGAATAAGTGTTCTGAAAATTCTTGATTTCTCCATTGAAGGCCCTCCACTGATTTTGTTTAATCTCGCCTAGACATGATTATTTCTTTTCTTTTAAAATGCCAAAATTTGTACTACGTAACATGAAAGATCAAATTATATAAGTTCAGTAAAAAGTATAACAATATCTATTTTCATATACGAGAATAAGGATTATGAGGTCAACCTCAAAATAATTTTCCATAAGATCACAATTTTTACATGTAAATAAATAAATTTAGTCATTTATTGTCAAATATTCACTTATCATATTCTGCTCTATACGTACGTAAATTAGGAAAGTAATACTCATTTAATATAGAAAATACTTACTTTGGAATTACAATTAGTATGTGTACATTATTTTCTCATAAATAAAATAGATTGCATAGTACAAATAAGAGCTTTGACCAAAAATACCCCAAAAAACTATATCACATAACAAGAATACCATAAAGACTATATCACCAAGAATACCACAAACTCACAAAGCACTGACCATGGTCATAAATATCCGTATATTACGTATTTCATATGAGGGTCATAAATACCCGTCTATTACGTATTTCATATGAGGGTAATAGGATTACGCATTTGATATTGGGGTAACTAGTATAGATTTTTCATCTATTACGCATTTGGAAAATGGGTAATAGGGATTACCCATTTTCCAAACCCATTTTCCAAATGCGTAATAGATTTTCCTGACATTTCAAATGCGTAATATGTATAAAATCTATTACTACTCTCCCAAATGCGTAATAGAGAGTTATTTATGACCATCATCGGTGATTTGTGTTATTCTCGTTAATTTTATTAAAAAATGGAGTATTTATGTCATTTTTTCATTGAAATAATAATAAATATTCACGTGCAAATTAATGTCTAATTAAATTAATGTAGTACTCTCTATCAATGTAATCTCAATAATACAGTTTACATTCTCTCTCTGATTGTAACAAACACATACAGTTCTGGATATCAATCGATATGTAAATACATTTCTTTCTCCTTGTTTTACTCGATTTCTAGAAAAAATCATGAATCAAAAAAAAAAAAAAACACCAAATAGGTGTGAAGCCTGTATGACCAAATCAAAATGTATGCCAACATCTGCAAACACAATAAGATGTTAAGAAAAACTTTTCTTGCATCAAAAATCATAATTTCTGAACTATCTGCAACGCTTAGCCTAACAGATACCCATGATAAAACTCAGAATGTTCACGCCTCAGTGCATTTGCGCCTGAGTGAGTGCAGTTGAGTTTTTTTTTTTTTTTTTTTTTTAATTGGACACAACCCAAAAAATAAAATCCAGACTTGAACTACTAGTCTACTGTCTGGAATTTCTATATGGTACAACAAAAGCCAGCTTTTCGGTATCTCATCTTAAGAAATCCAAGAAGCATAACCAGGTTTTTATGAAGGTAAGTGAATATATCACAAACTTTTTTTTAAAACAATGCTTGATGTACTTTCTCTGTTCGGACTCTTTCAAGTACGATTCACCAGATTGCCGACAGTCACGCAGATCTGTAGTACAGTTATGTTTGAATTATATGCAGATTTTCTACAATTTGACGATCATGACCTCATCAACCTGCATTGGAAAGAAAACTTCACATGGCTATAAAGTACATACTCAATAAAAATTACAAGTTATGAAGAAAAAGAAATTGTATACTTCCAGAGCAGATTAGATAACTGTACATGCAGAAGGTCAAAAGAAGGTAGTAAACCTCACAACCCAACTTCGAAAATTATTTACAGATAATTCTGGACAACTAAAAAATAATCTTCAGAAAAAAGCACTTGGAAGAAAACAATCACTATTTAATTTACATCTAATTATGTCAGTTATCTTAATACAATAAATACTTAAGGATAACAATGAATTACTCAAGTATTTGGAATAACATCAACTATTTTTGCTTATGCACAAGCTTATACACGCTCCTGTACAGAGCATAACTTGAGATGAAAGAACTGAGAGATGATTTGCCTAAGCAGTTCTCTAAAATGTACAGAGGAGACCAGTAAAGGTATCACTGAATCCATCATTTTCTTTTTGAGATCAATTCATTCATAAAACAAAATCCATCGACCAGTATGTTCTTAGAAGAAGTTGCCAATCTAAACTTTACATTGCCAAACCTAACTTTTCTCTACTATACATTTCTTTTGGATTTCATTCCCAACTTAATGGTGCTACCCAACCCAACATAAAGAATCACATGTTTATTGATATGGAGCAAACTACATTTTAGGTCCATATCATTGTTCTAACTAATTAGTCATAAATGAACAGTGTAAAATGTGGCAACATGGATTTTGGGCAATGATTTAATTGTCTTGCAGAAACCAATCAAGTGATGAAGAGGGTTACCAAAACATGTGGCAGAAAGACTAATAGAGGAAAAAGATCTACACAAACTGGCAAAGATAATATGGACGTGTAGGAAAGAGATATACATACACTGTAACTTTGTAAGGATGCCCAAATCAGCCATTTATTTACTGTTTTTCTCTTTAATTTCAATTTTGTTCTATTTATGGCGAGTCAATTTCATTTCTATGCAATCAAAATCTTATATGACAAATCATGCACAAGGAAAAAATAATCGTTTTTCTGTGCCTTACCGGTGGAAGACATGCCCCTGCCAAATGGATAGATGCTAAAGATGAAAGTTATCTATCATATGGAGAACCACATCAGCACCATCAGAATTTAACCAGTAGCTTTTAACCTAACCTTGTCATAGCAGATAAAAGATAAGAATGAATGAAATCAAGAAGAAATCACATGCTTCAGGCAATTTTTGTACCATATAAGAATAATGTTATAACACCAACAAAGTTGGCCAAGTTGTAGGGACTTGGTCGCAAAGAGCATAAAGATGATACAGGAGACTTGCCTGTATGGTGCTGTGTGCAACAAGTCTTTGACTACTCTTACCAAAGCTAACATCGATACGTTCCCAAGGTAATTGAGAGAGACCTCTGATCATCTCCTCTGCATGTGACAAATACAAAATGTTCGCATTATAAACTATCGCACTTCATCATGAATTTTTGCACTTAAAATGACATGAGTAATATTTACTTAACACAAATTACAGGGAAGATTTCAACAAAAGATAGTTATCGGAATAGATCAACTTAGAGATCTATAAATTCAATAATTCACTGTGCATTGCCAGAGTTGAGTAATTTAGGAAAAGATCAAGTAGAACCAAAAAAATAAGGCACTCTAGGAACTAACTTTAGTATATTGTTCCATAAGATAAGATAAAATAATCTGACCAAACAAAGACAGGCAGAGAAACAGAGTGTTCGATTTCCCACATATAATTCGATTTCTCAGGCAAAGGGGGAATGATTTTAGATAGTTTTTTTGTTCCTTGCTGCAATGTAAAAGGTTTTATTGTTTTAAACAGAATTCAAAATTCACAAGTTTCCACATAAGAAACACAAGATAAACAGGATGACGACTCCACGACATTTATGTATGTCCATGAACCTCATTATCTACTAAATCAATTTATCAAAAACATGAAGATTCCTCATAATTGCATTAAACATAATTTGACAAACCTTCTAAGTCATTTGTCTGTGTGCTGAGTTTGCTGACTGAGGATGATGCCCCCCTGTGGATATTTTCAGTTGTTTCTCGGTTGACATGTACAATATGTGGGTACTTCTCATCTCCGACAAGAAGATCCGTCTAAAAAAAGGGAAAAGTAAAGGTAGGTGATGCAACAAATTATCCCTGTTTATAAATCTTATGTGGCACCAAAGAAACCAACCTTTGGAAGTTCATGCTGACGACGAATTGATGATGTTCTCCACCCAACCACGTCTTAAAATCAGTTAAGATGAACAATAACAAAATTTGGTTGTTCTATCAAAAGTTCAGGTTTAGGAAAGAATAAATAAAAAGGATACGGTCATAGTTTGCATTTGCATATGCCACACGACGTTTGAAAGACCGCAAACCTGATCTACAAAAGTTTAGAAATGATACCATTTACATTCAAGTTCTGCAACATAATTATTTGGGGAAAGGGAAACTATTTGAGTAAAATGTACTGTAAAAATCCTTGCTAACATGAATTTCAGATCATCAAGGTCATAAACCATTTTGAGGAGGAGAGGCATGTCATCATCTTTGTCAGTTAGAAAAAGATGCTTCCCTGATCTCCCAGCTATCAGGTGTGCAGTTTGAGAGGCTTGTTTCTCAAGGAAAGGAAGACCACCAAGAAATGGAAGCTGTCACAGTAAAAATAAAAGATAATAATGATATAGGAAAGTTGTTCCACGTAGCAAAATTCACAGTCAAACAAAAGAAAAAAGTAAAGAACATAGTACCAAAATACAAGATTTATTAAGGAATAAACCACAAAACATAAACCATGAACCCTGAAGATGGTGGTGGCATATAAAAAATCTCGGCAGTTTTAAAGAATGTTTTTTGATACACCCAAATGAATATAAAGTTAACTATGCAACAAATCCAATTTTTATGCCATGTTCTTTTCTTTTGTTTGATTGTGTTGAAAGTTTTTTGCTCGCTAGTTATCTATAACCATTTGTAATTGATTTTTTATTTTTTTTAAAAAATGTGCCCTTTACTTGGTTCATCTTTAAATTGTTTTGAAATTCCAAGTCCACAATCATTTATAAAGGAGAAAGAAATTCAACTGAAAAGATCAGTGATATGCAATTCAGTAACTTTCAATGTAAAGGGAAAAAACTATTTAACAATGATATAGTTGAAATAATAATCACAATAATATAATTTTAAATTAACAAATTAATTTAAAAATTAGCAAATAATAAAAATAAAAATAATAATAATAATAATATCCTTTTCAAATTAAGAAGAAGAAGAAGAAGAAGAAGACCACCTCTCAATAATAATAATAATAATAATAATAATAATAAAATTCATAATAATAATAATAACAATAATAATAATAAAATTCATAATTTAGAGCAAATAACATATCAAACAAGGCTTCTGATTTTTCTTTTAATAACACTTCACAAGACAATAGCTAATCTTCATAACAACATCCATAATGATCACCACAAGAAAATAATTTATTAAAAAGTACAAATTCTTCAATCAAACGACTCTAGAAAAATGTGTAGACATTTAAAAGTTAAGACATATGCTACAGCCTACACATAAGAAGTAAAAAAAAGTCTAGGAGCAAGCATTTAAATAGACCCCATGTACCTGTTTATTTCCCCTTGAACCAAGATGTGGGGTTGCTACTGTTATAAAATTTATAGGTTCCAATCCAGCAATTTTAGCTCCATGATGCTGATAGAGCCTCCCTACAGCATACCTCGCAACAAGACCACCCAAGGAGTGAGCTACAAAGGATATCTTGTTTACTTCAGGCCATTGTGTGACAACATCCAGTACCTACACCACGCACAAGATAGTTTACGTATAGGAATTCTTACAACTAGTGTCTGATAAAATACATAAATAGAGGCAATAACTTCAAAATCAAGTTACTTTGAGAATAAAAAGATATCATTTAGTTATACCTCTTCAGATAATCTCTCGCCCATTCGGTCTACACCATCAAAAGTCAACCTTAACGAATTGCACTCGCTACCTGCTCTAGCAAATATAAATATTTGGACGCAGGATAAACAGGAAAAACTTACAATGTATCCAAAATTCAGCAGATAGATTTAGACCGGTTGCAAGCAGCAGTACAGGTTGAAAATGATTCAAACTATAATCATAACACATGTCTACATGAAACTTCAATATTCTAGTTAACCAGCAGTGACCACTGAATAAAAAGCCTAACGAAAGTTTTGGACTATATCTGACTATCTGAGTACTGTAACCATAATCAAAGCAGGACTAAAATAAGATTCTTTTTTCTTCTAAAGTTTACTACAAGGTAAGCTGAACCCACTGCCAATATACTATACAATCAGCGTCATATACTATTTTCCGGCATGAATGCTACATTTATTGCAAGTTTCATGCTCATACATTCCATACAGGTTTTGGTTGGAGGCCTACATATTATGATCAGGAACAGAAGGGGGATTGTTCGAGAATGGAAGTCAATTTGCTTATTACAAGTCCAAAGAATGATACATAAACGTACGAAAATGATTTGAGACAAATTAGGCCAATAAACTTGAATATACATGTTATTCAACCAACATTACGAAACAATAATTAGTATGAGAAAGTTGCATGTGAATGTTATGGTAAAGAAGTGGAGGCTTAGGTGGAAAAGTTTTTCTTTTACACACTACCAACAATACATTAAATCTAATACTATATATTAAAGCAGAACTAGAAACCCTTAAAGACTACTTTTTGAAACCTTACGAGATACAGGGTGAATTTAGTGATTTCTCTCTTTTGTAGGAGTTGTATGCTTGTAACATAGTACATGCGTGTGAGTGTGGCTCTGTGCATGCGTGACTGGGTGGCTCTCAGTTTTGAATACATGAGTCTTCATTTTATGAATATGAGACATTAGAATATGTAAGGGAATGCTAAGTTCTTAAATCAAAATAGTTAGGTAGGATGAAGCGAAAACAAGAACTTACGATGAACTACAACTTTGCCATAAAGCTTCTTTACAAATTGCTCAGCTGCATATCTCCAATCTTCAGAACTGAACAAATTTACAGATGTAACTAAATAAACTTATGCAGCCTTTTGTAAATAAAAAGTCATGCCATCAAATATATTAATTTATCGTGAGAGAGAGTCAAACAAAGGTATGCCCTATACTCTGGACGAGTAAAAAAAGAATACTGCATACGATTCTGATGGAACTGCTATTCCAAAAGTTCAATAGCCTAATATATTGACAAAGTGCGTAGGAAAATTTACAAAGTAGAAAAAATTATTAGAGCATCTCCAATTCTCCATTAGGGGTTGCCTTGATAATTGCCAACCCTTGTCAAAACATCACATATATTAATTTTGTATTTTATCTCTCTTCCATGTCAACTTTAGGAACATTTACTCAAAAAACACTCCAATAATCACCAACCATTAAAAGTTGCAACCTACCAACTCCAACAGGCAACCAAGAGTGCCATGCCACATCAACTTTGGCAACCTAAGTGTGCCCCCCCTCCCCCCAATTCTTTCCTAAAGTAAAACACTCCTCACTACCACCACCACCACCTACCGGCAGCATATTATAGAAAGATATATGATACACTCTTCTTTTCCACCATATACAGTCACTCACCTCTTATATAAATATACCCACTCCCTCATTCATTATCAAATGCACCAATTTTTTTTCTCCCTCTTTATAGCTGCTGGAAAGTCCGTCTAGCAGGTAACTACCTTGTGGTAGCTTTCAAGCAGGTCAGTATACGGGCCCTCGTGAGCCATTTAAAATTGTCCTGCTGCAGGAATAAGAGTTTGTTCAACTGTTGCAACCGCAACAGGACAAAGGGAGTTCTTCCGGGTTATCCGGTTAAGTATGGAGGGAAAAGGGAATCGTTGGATAACTATTCGGTTGTACCTCAAGTGTTCTTTGTAAACTTGATCGAGTCAGTTCCTTGATACTTTTAAACTTTGAGAAAATTTAATAACCATTATAATCATATAGTGGAAAAATTCGGAGTTGGTCCCGTGCTTTTTACCTCCTTCGAGCATCTTCAACGCTCAAAAACCTTAGCTAAAAATCTAGGTGGCATACTAAAAATAAAATTTGTAGAAATTTATAGAGAATATGTAACGATCACTACAACGGGACAAAACTCTTATCTATAATTTTAAGTCAACCTCATCATATTAGCTATTTATACTGAACCTCTAGAGACCTGTAGCAAAATTCCACACCATCTATTACCATATTGAAATTATATTTCCTATTTATAACAACTTTACATAATAAAATATTGCTATGTTTAAAATATAGCCAATAAATATAGTCAATACCATTGGAGTAGAACACCTTACAAGTTGAGCAAAATTTAGCTCATTATTTATTTATACCAATATAGCCAACCCCATTGAAGATGTTCTTAGTATAAGAGAGATTCTCTATCGTAATTATTATTAATTTGTTGAGATAATTAATTCAAAGGTCCTGAACTATATGCCATTTATTGTCTAGGTCCCTGAAATATTTTTTCCAACATTGCGATCCCTAAACTTTTAACTTTTCTAATTCGCATCCTTCCGTCCGAATTTGACTAACGGACGTTAGTCAATGCTGACGTGGCAGTGACGTGGCGTGACGTGACGTGGCAGTGACGTGGTGTGACTGCCATGTCAGCATTGACTAACGTCCGTTAGTCAAATTCGGACGAAAGGATGCGAATTAGAAAAGTTAAAAGTTTAGGGATCGCAACGTTGGAAAAAATAGATCAGGGACCTAGACAATAAAAGGCATATAGTTCAGGGACCTTTGAATTAATTTTCCCTTAATTTGTTTGTTTGTGATGATCGCTAGCTTCAATTTACACAAAGATGGGAAAAATTGAATTCCTAACAAGCATTCCATGAATTCAAAAGAGAACAAACAATTTAACTTGTAATACTTTTGGAGACAATAGATTTAAAGCTTATCTAACACTGATCCTTCGCTTATTTCATCTTTGACCCCCTTACCCCAAAAAATATATCAAACAGGTACAATCATGTGTGCATTACTGATTGATTGTCAACATTAGAAATCTTCTAAAATCACATAAAATTTACACAAACTTCTTCGCGACTACCTAACATTGACCATTTTATAGTTAGTTAGCCATCAAGCAATTTAACACCGTTTTGGCAATCATTCGCAAAAACCAATGTCCGGTTTTTAAATACCAGACTGCAAATTTAACTACTCCACCTAAAATTATCAGTGCATACCAATGTAATAATTACAAAATCGAGTTAAAATTATCAATTATAAACTATACAAAACAATACATAAACAAAGTCAATAACATCATTAATACCTTCCAATGATACCATTAACCATGATGACAAGATGATCGGGTTGCACATCCGGATTCGGGTTAAAAACATCTTGGCCGCCAGAAACAGACTCCACTCCACCATCCAGCTCCTTATTGGTCCGATCCGTGAAGTAACCTGTGCTTAATTTACGAATAAACTCCATATTATTCCTTCTCTGGGCCAGTACCAATTGATAGTTCCTTCTTCTTCTTCCTCTTAATCCAAAGCTCCCTGGATTGAAACAGCCCAACTGAGGCCCAACGAAGGATGGTTTAGCAGGGAGGCTTATCGGAGAATAAGTAGTCAGGGACATGCGTGGCAGATTAGACACTGTTTGGCACGTGTAACGGAAATGAAGACAGATGAAGTTCAGGTTTTGTTAGTTAAGGAAAGAAAGAATACAACTGGAGTTATTAGTTGGCTTCTGTCTGGTTTAAGACAGAGTGGAGCTTGGCGGTTGGTTGACTTTTATACGCCTAGTTCTTAACTACTCCCTCCGTCCCACCGTCCAAAATAGATGGTTATCCGTTTCACCGTCCAAAATAGATGTTTGTTTATAAATTTTTTAAATTATATTTTATTATTAAAATTTTAAATTGTATATATATTTTTATTATTAAAATATTTTTTAAATTTTTAAATCTCATGTTCAGATATAAGTTTTTAATTAGGAAGAAAATAAATTATAGAAAATAATAATATATTATAATATATGTTTGATAGTATTTTTAACGATAGTATTTTAATTAATAATATGTTTGATATTATAATAATTATATAAATATTGTCCTTGATATTTCTAGAAAAAGAGGGATTTTAGTAAGAAAATATAGAAAGTAGTTTTTAGTTGAAAAAGGTAATCGATTAATTATTAATAATTATAAAATTACTTTTTTATTTTATTAAATAAAATCGCACGTGATATAATTGAAAAAATAGAAATCTTAGTTAGAGAAAATAAAAATGTTACATTTTTAGTTGATAAGGGTAATTGATTGATTTATAGTAATTACCGTTTAATTATGTTATTTTACTAAATTAAATTTCTTGTAGTATTTTTAGAAAAGGAAAAATTAATATTGTCCGTGATAATCTAGAAAAAAGAGAGATTTTAGTTAGAAATATAGAAAAGATGATACGTTTTAACTGAAAAAGGTCATTGATTAACTATCATTGTTATAATATTATTATTTTATTCAATAAAACGTCCATAATGTAATTAAAAAAAAAAATATTTTAGTTACAGAAAATAGAAAAGGTAACGTGAAAATTAAAGGCAACAAGTTTTAGGTAAAAAAAAGGTAGCATATGGAATATCCTTCATCTGATCTTTCTTGATTAGTTATACTTCCTCCGTCCCAACAAGGACAGAGGGCTCGACACACATTTTAATGCTTCGATAAAATATAGTTTAATATTTTATTTTTAACTTTTTTTTCTTCTGAATAAAAATTTAATGTTTAAATTTTTATTCAAAAAAGAAAATTTTAAAAATAAGTTATGGAACTATACTTTATATACACCTTAAAATGCGTGCCAAACAATGCTGAAAATATGTAAAGAAATGGGTGGGACGGAGGGAGTAATATTTATAATTTAGTTACGTTATTTTACTAAATAAAATTGCTCGTATTGATTTTAGATAAGGAGAAATTAATGTTGCACGTATTTCTCAAAAATAGGAATTTAGTTAGAAAATATAGAAAAGATGATACATTTTAGTTGAAAAAGGTATCAGTTAATTATTAGTATTATAATATTTTTATTTTATTTTATTAAATAGAACCTCCCGTGATATTATTGAAAAAATAGAGATTTTAGTTAGAGAAAATAGAAAAGTTAACGTGTTTTGTCTGAAAGGGGTAATTTATTAGTTATAGTAATTATAATATAATTATATTATTTCATTAAACAGAATTGTTGGTAGAGTTTTTAAAAAATGAAAAATTTTAGTTAAATAAAATATAAAAATATTGTGTTTTTCCTGAAAAAAAAAGTTAATTAATTATTGAAAAAGAGAAAAAGATAATAGGTTTAACTTGAAAAAAGAAATTGATTAATTATTAGAAAAATTTTATATGTAATTAAGTAAGGATAATTAAGTAAAAAAATAATTATATAAACCCACCAAACTTTTTATATTTCAACTATTATAATATATAGGAAATTCTTAGAACATATGCAACATTCCAACAAAAGAGTAGAATTTGAGGTGTGCTTTAATGATTGATGTTAAAACATAATGTGAATAGTTAGTGATGAAATTGCTAGAATCGGTTAAAATATATATGCACACTAAGAAAAATATAGAATTTTAAAAAAAAATATCGAAACATTTTACATACGATATTTGTAGTTTACGAGGCATTGTAATCATTTAATATTGGACGTATTCAGAGCATTAAAAAAAAATTGTCCGGTTTTTTTTTCGTCCGTACTTCATACACGGTATCTAATTAAATTTAAAATGATAATACCAAAAATTTAACAAATTTGATTGATTTCTTAAAACATCTTATTTAATTTAAATTGACAATACCAAAAATTTAACAAATTTGATTGATTTCTTAAAAAGATATTGTATGCAATTATATAAATAATCAATTCTTAGAAAGATATTATATACAGTTATATAAGTATTTAATAAAATAATGATATGCTAACACTTATATAAAAAAGTAGCATACATTTCTATTTTTAAAATGTTGAAAATTTATTTAATCCATCAAAATCTGCAATGAAAGTAATAAATATTTTACAAATATTGTTCTCTAATTGAAAACAATAATAAATTGTCTAAATTGGAATTTGGTTGGGTTGAATTACAGGTGGATAGTCCGATTTACGAATAATTCATGTCAAAATTTTCTAAAATTCCCCTGTATCAAAATCTATTTTATTATAAAAAGTATATTTTCAGAATTGGGAAGTCGGGGCGTTATAATAGTCCCTGGAAACTCATAGTCCGTGACTCCAGTCTCTGATTGAGTACTGTTCACAATTTCTGCAGATCTTGAAGAACTGATATCTCCTTAATCAAATGCTAAACCCTTTATAAGATCATGGTATTACAAGAAGTACAATGATACTCTATTCTACACATCACAACTCATGAATTTATTCCTAACATATATAAAAATTTTACACGTTCGATTTAATATTTGTACTCTATCTTAAATTCTTAAAATTTGATTTGAATGATTACAACCCACGTTAAATTAACAAAATAATCTCTAATTTAGTGATGCTTTAATAATTTTTTATCTAATTAAATCTACGCAGAAACAAAAAAGAGGAGAAATTGACGATTTTTTATGATGAAAATTCTATTTGATTTATGAATTCTACTTAAATTCATTTTGATTATCAAAATACCCTTGTAATTATTTGAAGATAGTTCTGCTAACAAACAAATACAATTTTAATAATTAATTGTAAGAGGGATTTTGTCTAAAATTTTGATAATTGGTAGTCTGGTCCTCCGTATGACAAAAATCTTAAAATAAATAGATGAAAACCGTTGGATCTAGCGTAATAAAATATTTTATATTTAAATATTTTATCAACTAAAAAGTGTATTTATAGTGCAATACGAAAATATATATGTCAATGATTTAAATCATATATAATTAGGTTTTCTACATTGAATAGCTTTATCAATGTAGGACTTCAACATTGAAAAGGATTAATGTAAAAAATCGTAATTTTATGAGGTTCGCGTGGATTGTAAAATCATCCGAATCTGGTTTCTAGATCTCAAGATAAAGCTCTAATAGTAAACATGAGTTTTTTTAAAAACTAATCAAAAAATAAATGAAATTCAATTATAATACAACATTTTTTTAATTATATCCTTTTCAGATTATAATTTTCTTTTAAAATTAAATTTTAATACAATCTTTTTTAATTATATCCTTTTTAGATTATAATTTTTTTCCAAATTCACTCATAATCCAACCTTTTCTAATTATATTCTTTTTAGATTATAATTTTTTTTAATGTGTTTAAATCTTGATCGTCTATTTTTATTCCAACGGATCATATGATTTTCGTAGTATAATTACCAGACTAAAAATTTGGATAAAATCTCTCTTAAATTTATTATATAGGTTATAACCCGTGCGATACACGGATTTCTTTTGATATGTAATAAATTTTATTTTATGTTACAATTATATTTTTATATAATCATTATTTACAATATTTAATTTTAATTTTAATTTAATAATTTAATATAAATTTAATTAATGATATGCATGGTTTAAAATTTATATTATAAAATTTTAAAATAAATATGTTGTTGATAGAATTCGAACCTTGAAATTTTAGTAAATTTATTTAATCATTAGATCTAACGACTTTGATTTTTTACTAAAAATCTAATGGTCATTATTCGTAGTATACGGATTTCTATTATATTTTTTTAGTGATTATAATCTAATGGTCGTTATGATGACGTGTCAGTGGTACCATGGTCATGTTATCATTTGATTCTACCAAAGAATAAAAAAATTGATCTTTTTCTATTATAGAATAAAAAAAAATTGATCTTTTTGTTTTTTTGAATCAAAAATTAAAAATTTGATTCTACTATAGAATCACAAAATTAGTAGTGTGCTACGATTCTCTATATAAAAAGTTCTTCCTTGAGTAGTATATGTGTATAAGTTAATAATTTACACTAGTAGAAAAACTGGATTAGACATCGGTTCTGGGCCGATGTAAAAACATTTCAAAACCGATGTCTAGGTGGGTGTTGTTAAAAGTCCAGGTGTTTTACATCGGTTCTGGGCCGATGTTAAAAAGGACTTATTACATCGGTTATAAACCGATGTAAATACTTATCAACAACATCAGTTTTCAAAACAGAACCGATGTCTCAACCCCTGTACTACATCGGTTTTAGATAAACAACCGATGTTGTAAATGGTATACAACATCGGTTTTAAATAGAAAACTGATGTTGTAAATTGTATACCACATCGGTTCTTAACCGATGTCAAATAGCTACATAAATTTGCACACTATAATGACCAAATTTAAATCACACTAGAAAGTAAGTAACACACTACAATTACCAAAACTAAATCACACTAGAAAGTAAGTAAAACTGATTTTTTTCATTAACGAAAGAAATACAACATTCTTACATCATCGAGTAAAACTAAATTGGCCTACTCTACATGAGCCTATATACAAAAAACAAGCTTTCATTACATTATATGAAAAACCAAACTAAAACTCCAAATCTTTCCGTTTAGAATCTCTCATACTCTCATCAAAGATGACAACCTCTGAGTCATACCTACAGGGAGAGATAGAGAGTAAGAAAGCACAATAGAATACCAAAAAAAGCACAACTGAATCATCTATAGTTATTTAAGAATAATGATTTTAAAGTCAAAAAGCACCTCACAAGCCTTCATTGTCTACATCTGATTATAATGGATACATTTCAATATATTGTATAAGAATATTACCTGCAAAATCCTCGGAGATTTCTCAAATGTCTTTCCTGTGGCAACAGAACAGAAGTTAAGTTATTATCGTCTACCGAACATAACTTAATAAATAGAACTCCAGGGCAAAGAAAGACATAACTTAAGTTATTATCATCTACCGAACAGAACAGAAGTTAAGTTATTATCCCTGTAATTTGCATTTTGCAGCAACTTAAAGTTGTCCAAGACCATTTTCCCTGAGAAATTATCCAAAGATAAAATTAAGTATATGCAGCTACCTTTTTGAAAAATTAAATGTAGCAATTCTTGTCTTGGCAAAAGCCCTTCAAATCTGACCTGATTGAACCCTTGAATCACAGGGAATGCAGCTGAAACATCAAACTCTTAAGTCATTAATCCTGTGATGACTGAGCAGAAGTAAAAGGGTTTTCTTGTTTAATTCTTATCCACATCGATTACGGCATTGAATGGATGATGCGAAACAAAATTAGAAGGCATTAACTATGCAAGTTTTGCAGCACTGCAATATCAGCATTATAGTGACCCCATGGCAGAGAAAAGCATAAATTGTCTGCTCAGGCAGCGAAACGAGGGAATAGCTCATTAAAGGTGGCAAAGTGCATATGAAATTGAAAATTTACAATAAAAAAGATGTTAACTGTGAAGTCAGATAAATCAATTCAGATATTACCATAAGACGTAATTGCTTGCTGTTGAAGCTGATGCAACTTTTGCTTCTGGATCCATATTTTCATAACCTTGTATCAGTCTAGAATACATAGTTGGAACCTATAATTCCAATAGAAAAGGCAAATATTTGGTTTTGAGGGTATGAAGCTAGAAGTCTAGAACAATTCTATATGCATACATCTGGCCATTCCATACACTACAGATTAATCAACATTATAATTATATGGATTGAAAAATAGAATTTTGTAGACATAGAGAAATAAATGTTCGCACTTATCGCACTTAAAGTCCAATAATGTAACTTTTCTCAAGCCACAAATATATAACAATGATCGTGTTCGTGAAGCAAAAATCTATTATTTTGCTCAGTAAAGTAAGCACCACAATATCTACTGTGCTCAGACTTCTGATATACGGTGCCTCAACTTAAATTCATGAACACCAACAAGATAAAAATGTAATGCAATTATATGTTAACTACTGTTTCTTGGAATAATATGTGTAACTTACTCCGGTAAACACAGTTATAGCATCGTTGGTCGTAGTCCATTCTTTTGGATACGATTCACACCATCTCTGCCATGTACCCCTCACACTAAATTTTGGCATGAACTCAACCTTAAAGGAAGAAGGCAAACATAATGTTACTTTGTTTTTCGCAAACAATAAACATTAACAAGAAGAAAAGGTTTTAACTTACCGCAACACCATCATACAGAGGGGCAAATAAAGCATTGAAAAGGCCATGAACATTTAAGCTATAATATCAGCATTAGAAGGCATTAACTATGCAAGCTGCAAAGAAGCCATTCCCATTGAATAAGAACACATATAAAATTTTCAAAAATGCTTTCGCCTAATACCTAATCTCTTGAACCTTACAGAAACCTAAAAAACAATATTATGCAAGACATTGAAGCAAAGGGCTTGTTGTGTTAGGCTATAAATCTTTGTCAGACAAGTCATCAAAGAAATGGTTGAATTGATTCCCACGAATGTGTAGGAAGTAGCAGTGCAAGAGACATAGGGGTCTATATGTTTGATCAATGTATCGGATATATATATGTGAATTTCAACCAGACGAGTAGTTACTACGACTTACTTGTATAACCAGAAGTACATGAAAAAATCAAACTAATCAAACAGCAGTACATGAAAAGTAACAAAACAAGCGAATGCACATGACCAGAAAAGAAAATGCCAAAAACTAAAAAACTCAATACACAAAAATTCTCCCTTAAACTAACATTAACAAATCCAATAACAACACCACCCAATTAAACAACCAAAAAACCAAAAACAAGAAACGCACACAACCTGTTCGACAAAATGCCTCACCTAAAAAAATATAAAAAATGAATTACCTTAGTACCAGGAGCATACTGATGAATCTCCAAGAACCAATCAAGCTCCAAATCCAAATCTATGAAAATAAGAGATAATTAAAAAACAAAAATTGAAAATATATAGTTTGAAAAACTAAGCTAATTCGAGCTAAATATTTGAGAAAATAGTTAGGGTTCATATTAATTGAATATCGATTTCAATCTAGGGCTTCGATTGAATATCGATTTTAAATCTAGGGCTTTCATTACCAACCCTCGTTATGTGAAAGAGAGATGCAGAGAAGAGAGAGTCAGGGAAAGATTTTGATAGTGAGAAAGAGAGAGGCAAGGGAGAGAGATGCATAGAAAACAGGGAGTAGAAAGAGAGAGGCTAGGGTTCTTGAGAAAGGGGAGAAGTCGGGGAGAGCTGAGATTGAGTTTGGATGTTTTAATATTTAGTTTAATGTTTTTATGTTTTTATGTTTTTGGTGGTATATTTTATTTGGATAAGGGGGGAAATTTGGGAGATAGAAATTTTGGTTTAGGGAGGGAGATAGAATTTTTAAGAGGTAAAAACCGGTTAATTTTTTTTAGAGGTACCTTTAACATCGGTTGGACAAGCAACCGATGTCCCAAACACTAAACGACATCAGTTATCATAAAATTGATGTAAAACATACCTTTAACATCGGTCAAAAACGCAACTGATGTTAAAGGGGTGATGTCTATTAACAGTTTTCTTGTAGTGTTAGTGTTAGCTAGGTTCAAGTACTAAAATTTAAGTAGAAAAAAATTAGATATCGTATCGATGAATTACAAAATTATAATGTTTTAATTTTTGTAAGATAGTATAAATATAATGTGTCATATAGATTGTTTTTTAACATCTTTTTTATTACCATCTTTTATTCATACTAAACAATTTAACAAAAAAGAAAAAAGAAAAAAGAAAAGCAAGTTGAGTTAGCTCAGTTGGTTGTGCTTACCTGTAGTGGATCCAGGAGTTCTGAGTTCAATACTCGCTTACCACGAGATTTGTCAATGAACAGATATCTTTTGTAAAAGGCTATAAGCCAAAATATTAAATTATTTATTTTATTTATTAGTATTTTAAAAAATCATATTATTTATTTTATTTATTAGTATTTAAAAAAATCATATTTATTATTTGAGCTTTATCTTGATATCTAGAAATCAGATTGTGATGCATTGATGGACTTCAATATTAACGAACTGATTGCTTGTAACTGTAAGACGAAGAGGACAAAAGATTAATTAAATTATTCAAAGATCCACCAAAACTTGTAACTGTAAGACGAGGAGGACAAAAGATAATTAAATTATTCAAAGATCCACCAAAACATAGCACTGAACAAACAATAAAACTTAGAATACGATCAATTTCTCTCGGTATTTATAAGATTTTATACATTCTCTTTCCTTATTAAACATCTTTGTATACGGTAATTCTATTAAAATAGAATGGTAACAACTAACAAATCTTATTTCTATTAGATTTGCTAATACTTTCTTGCATAGCTTTAAATTATCTTCCGAGTAAATTCGAATTTGAATGTAAATAAGGATAATTTGATTTTATGAATTAAAATTGAGGAGCTCGAGAAAAATATATTAAATTTATTTTCTATTTCGAATATGTAAATTTTTATTCTTTTTTCCTATAAATTCGAAAATCTTTTCTATTTCAAATATGTTAATGTTAATGTTAAAAAAAGAAGTTTTGATTTCTTTTCTAAAAAATAGGACCTAAAAAAGGAAATTTTGATTTTAATTATTTAAAATATAGGAACTCTAGAAAAATTAGAAAAATAGTTAAATATGAATCAAGCGATTCTAGAGCTCCTGGGGTTTTCCCCTAATTCTATATGATTTAAATCATTGACATACACATTTTCGTAGTTCAATAAAAATACATATTTTAGTTTATAACATATTAAAATATTAAATATTTTTTATGATAGATCCAACAGTTTTCATCTATTTATTTTAAAGATATGTTCTAATTTGTTTTGTTGTACGGAGGACTAGACATTGAAATAAAAGTAATACCATAAATAAGGAATACTACCCTCCTATCAATTGTAATCTCATCCTAACACTATATATATTGAAACCACAATACGATTTTTTATTAGCATAAGTTTTGTTCTGCACGATTATAATTTTTTTTTTCATTTTTGTCTTTCAGGCTTCCGATGCGGTTTGTGGCTTTGCTTTTTATAACAACATACATGCATGAGTTGCAAGGCCAAAATATTCAAAAAAAAAACAATTTAACAAAAAAACTTATATTCACAAAACACATAAAAATTTGTAATTCATATAATATTGAAACGCGTAAAAAGGTTGCATTAGAATTGAATTATTTATTTTATTTATTAGTATTTAAAAAAAAATCATATTCACTATTTGGGATTTATCTTGATATCTAGAAATCAGATTGTGATGCTTTTACAATCCACGCGAACCTCATAAAATTATCTTTAATTTCATAATGATTTAATAAATATTATTCAAATTGAAATACTCAGAATCTCAAGAAAAAAATATAATTATGAATTTTTACATTAACTTATTTAATGTAGAAATCCTACATTGATAATAGTATTCAATGTAGAAAACCTAATTATATATGATTTAAATAATTGACATTTACATTTTCGTATTACAATATAAATATACTTTTTAGTTTATAACATATTACAATATAAATATTTTTTATGCTAAATCCAATGGTTTTCATCTATTTGTTTTAAGATCTTTGTCGTACGTACGGAGGACCAGACTACGATTATCAAAATTTTGTACAAAATTCCTCTTACACTTCTATACTATTATGTAATATTCGAAATATTAAAAGTTTTGGTACCTATTTTTTGGTACTTCGTGAATCCTTCATTAAAAAGTAAAATATATTCGATATCTATACTATTAAAACACCTAAAATAAATAATAGAGGTTTTTTTTATAAATATATATACAAAAGTAAAATTTTACAATTTTACTTTTGTTAAGAAAAGTTATTTGCAATTTTACTACACTAAGTTTCAAAATTGCAAAAATACTACAAATTAGGGCACCCCTTCCCCCTGCCCCCAAGACTGCCCAGATTTCATCAGCTTCGACAATTTTTTTTTAAGGTGGGATGCTATTTTGGGTTGCTTGGCCCCGCAGGGGTCATATTCAAATAAAATCAACCACATTCAACTTTCAACACCTTTTTTTTTTAAGATGGGTGATTTTGGTGGATTTGGGTTGCAAGGCCCCGCCAGGGGCCATATTCAACTGAATGCAACCACATTAAACTGAATGCAACCACGTGCAACTAAATTTCTGATTTCAAGTTCCATTTTTCAGTTGTCATTTTCGACCTCATTTTTGAACTCTATATATATAGAGTTAAAAAATGAGGTCGAAAATGACAACTAAAAAATGGAACTTGAAATCAGAAATTTAGTTGCACGTGGTTGCATTTAGTTTAATGTGGTTGCATTCAGTTGAATGTGGTTGCCCCTGGCGGGGCCTTGCAAACAAAATCCACCAAAATATCACCCCACCTTAAAAAAAAAAAGTTGAATGTGGTTGAATTAAGTTGAATGTGGTTGCATTCAGTTGAATGTGGTTGCATTCAGTTGAATATGGCCCCTAGCGGGGCCTTGCAACCCAAATCCACCAAAATCACCCATCTTAAAAAAAAGTTGAATGTGGTTGAATTCAGTTGAATGTGGTTGCATTCAGTTGAAAATGGCCCCTAGCGGGGCCTTGCAACCCAAATCCACCAAAATCACCCCCACCTTAAAAAAAAAAGTTGCATGTGGTTGCATTCGGTTGAATGTGGTTGCATTCAGTTGAAAGCCAAATCCACCAAATAGCACCCTACCTTTAAAAAAAAAGTGTTGAAGTCGGGTTGAATGTGGTTGCATTCAGTTGCAACCCAAATCCACCAAAATAGCACCCCACCTTAAAAAAAAGTGTTTAAACTGAATGTTGAAGTCGGCGGCACATGGAGGGCACATGGGGGGGGGGAGGGGGGAGGGTTGACCTATTTTGTAGTACTTTTGCAATTTTGAAACTTAATGTAGTAAAATTGCAATTAATTAAAGAAAGTGGTATTTTTGCAAATAGAAACTTCAAATGTAGGATTTTTGGTAAATTCCCTAAATAATAACATAATGTAATTAATGGTAATTAATCGATTGTCTGTTTAATGATAGGTCGGTTTGTTGTCGGAATCGGAGTTGGGTACACACTTTGTTGATCGCTTCGATGTTTTCAACAGAGGTTGCTCCGTCATTATCTCGAGGATTTCTCACTTCTTTTTCGGTGGTCTTAATTAATGCACTAGCGTAATATTCATAATTTTACCTTAATTATTGTATCTTTAAAATAGTGCTTAATGTTATGGAAGTTTTTATTCGAATAAAATTAGTTATTAAAGAACACATAAATCTCGATCAAGTATAATGGCACAGATCATGGAATATTTCACTTAACATTAATGTATAGATAACATAATTCTTTACTTGTTGGTTTATGTCTTAGACTCTTAAATGGGTATTCAATAATATGTGTGTTCAATGTGCCTTAATTATGTTTAGGTACATAATAATATTTTCCATGAAGCATATTGTGAAAATATCTCTTTTCCTCTCTCTTTTCTCTCCAGCGCCGCTAATCTTTTCTTCTTCGTTCTTACTTCCGGCGGGGCTTCCACCGGATTTCCACCGGTGGAAAGCCCCAAATCCTTTCATTTTCGTTATATTTTCTTCTTTTCTTCAATAAATTCTTTCTTTTGTTTTGTTTTGTTTGATTTCGAGAGTGTATTGATAATCTTGGATTCACCTTCCAGATCTAAGATGTTTTCATTTGGACGTTTAGTTTGCAATTTCAGTATTATTTTTCTCTCCTTGGTGAGTGGGTATGATTTTCTCTCCTTTATTGTGAGTGCTAGTTTTGATTTATGGATGAAGGTTTGTATGGAACTGCAATCATGGTCGATAGCTCAAACAGGTTTCAAATAAGCGGGTGAAGTGAAGGGTATATGTAAATACATCATCTTCAACAAATTGCTAGACTATCTCTTTATGATGATAGGCAATTGTTTCTATTTTATGTTTGTTCGGCTCGATTATCTTTGTAGATGTCGTATGGCTTTTATTTTATGAATTAATTCTATTGTTCTTCAAAAAAAATAATATTTTCCATGAATGTTTCTCTTTTATACGTGTATTATTGTACATTAATGTACCTTATGGAGTAATTAGGAATTATATTTAATTCGTAGGTTATGGCTTTAAATTCATTTATCTGTTGTTTTTAAAAAGTATCTCTATTATCAATTTTATAGTTAATTTTTAATAATTTAATTTTTAATTGATGATTGATAGGGCTCGATTAGGTGATTTTAATGTGTCCGATTTGATGATTCAGATTTGCATTATTGGGGGTTAATTGATTGTGGTTTCGATTTTGATTTGATTCTTATATTGATAAGGCTTAATTAGTAATATTGTACCATTTATATGGTTTTTTTGTACCTTTTGAGGGTGTGCCATTTATTGATGGTTTTTTGGACCAATTTTGGGTTACTGTTGATGTCTTCATTTGACGATTTGGATCATCATTGATTTGGAATCTATTGTCATTTTAGATGACTTTATAGTAGATCTTTTATGAGAAATTGATTTTTATATGTCTAACCATAGGGGACCCCTTTGGTTAGATATATAAAAATTGTTCAGTTGATTATGTATTCGGAGTATAATAATTATTTAATGTATATTCGATTAATTGCTCTTCGACATAATTTTATTTATTGTGTTGATATATTCAGTTTCTGTGGGTGGAATGAAGTGTAAAGAGAAGATGGATGAGTTTAGGTGTTAGGGTGAGAAGATGGATGAAGGCAAAATTATAGATTACTATAGTGGATGAATATGAAGAATCGAGAAGTTTCTAGTCATTTGATTTTTATGCTTTTGTAAATTGATGTACTCATTTATTTAGTAGGACACTATTTTTTCCCAGTTTGAGTTTTTTTCCCATAGGATTTTGCTCTTGTGGGGTTTTTAACGAGTCCTTTTTTTGGTGGACATAAAAGTGTAATTATCTAAACTTCGGGAGGAATCTCTTTCTTATGGGTCATTAGACTCATGGATTGGTTAAGCATACCTTTCGGTTAGAAGATGAGCTTTTACTATCCCTTCAGATGTATCATCTGTTTCTTTTCATGAATGAAATTTATCATTCCTATAAAATAAAAGATATTACCTTTTATAGACACTTAAAACATGAATCGTATCATATCTTCCAATCATTAATATTTCCTTTCGAATTAAAACACGTTAGCTTTTTGATTTAAAACTAATTTTACAATCATTAATATACCGAAAATATTACACCCATATATTCCAGTTATTAATAAAATATATTAAAATATGTATACGTTGTTTATAATATGAAAATACTAGCATTTTGCCCGTACTTCGTACACGGCTTCTTATTTAATTTAAAATGATAATACCAAAAATTTAACAAATTTGATTGATTTCTTAAAACATCTTACTTAATTTAAATTGACAATACCAAAAATTTAACAAATTTGATTGATTTCTTAAAAATATATTGTATGCAATTATATAAATAATCAATTCTTAGCAAGATATTAGATACAATTATATAAGTATTTAATAAAATAATGATATGCTAAAATTTATATAAAAAAGTAGCATACAATTCTATTTTAACAATGTTGAAAATTTATTTAATCCATCAAAATCTGCAAAAAAAAATAATAAATATTTTTACAAATATTGTTCTCTAATTGAAAACAATAATAAATTGACTTCATTATTCAAATGCGAAAATGATAATTCCTTCACCCCCAATGACTCCAAAACATTAAATGGCTCCAAAACATTAAACCTCATATAATATCAAGAACATGTTATATTAACTATGAGACCTCATAGTTAATATAATGTGTAAATGTTGGAGAACAATGAGATCACATTTCAAGCAATTTTTAATTTATTTTGTTAAATTTTTTTATGAATGGATAGAGGGTAGAATTATAAGACTTTTGTGTGAAGATGCCCCTAGCGGGGCCCTTTAAAATAGTTTGAAATGTAGCGAATATGTGTGTTCTCACTGTTCTCATTTTATTTTATTTTTTTGTTAATTTTTTTATGAATGGATAGAGGGTAGAATTATATGACTTTTTTTTGGTGAAGATGCCCCTAGCGGGGCCCTTTAAAATAGCTTGAAATGTAGTGAAAATGTGTGTTCTCACTGTTCTCATTCTCACCAGAGCGTGACCATTAAACTGTATTAGTAAATTCATGTATGAAAAAATAGTGTATATATATTATTAATTTAGATTCTTTTATTAAAAATAAGTAAATTATACAATTAAATAAGCAAGCCAAAATATCAGATAAATATTCTAGTAGATTTATTGTTTATGTTCAAATTAAGGTCTTTCACCATGGCTGACTTTATTATATTAAAAGTATGTTCTTATTGAAATGAATATAATAATTTGAATTTGAATATATTCTTAAACTACTTATTTTGATGGGTTGTTAATTTTTTTGTGATCAACTTAGAGGGGTAACCAAAAATAAAATTAATTGGAATACATAAACCCATTACCCACGTTATGATAAACAATACCTATAAAATGGAAGTTGCTTATGTGGTTCAGGCTTGTTAATTACTTCAATACTTCATTAGCTTGATCATCATGTGGACCATCTTTCTTTTTATCACTTATGTTGTTGCTATGTAGTCTATCTGTAACTAACATCTTTCTTTTTATCACTTATGTTGTTGCTATGTAGTCTATCTGTAACTAAACATCTCTCTCTGCTTGTAATCTATATTTATAAATGCAAACTTCTTCTTGTATTGTATTTTGTTTTCAATATTTAAAATTATGTAGCTGGAGGAGAAGAGAAAGGCTGGAGGTACAATCGTAGTACTACAACATTACTGAAAATATGTACAATATCATATTAGAATTTTTTGTTCCAATCTAAATTGGGTTGCTCCAAATGATGTGTAATGACAAAAAGGGGCATTAAATAAATAAAAAAGATTTAAAAAATGAAGGATAATACTGTTTACCGAAAACACAGGTCTCCACAAGAAGCTCACATATTCACTTTTATCTTTAAATAATGTATGATTACAAATTATAACAATCACATTTTCCATTACTTATTCTCTATCAAAAAGCCAACTAAACTGAAAAAGGAAAAAGTTAGTGCTTTTATATTTTAAAATGGAGCTCAAGTGAAAGTGCTAAATATGAGGTCATATATGAAGTGAAATTAAACGCGAGTAAAGAAGATATTTAGAGCATAAATAAGAGCAATGTTACCTGACCCAGAGGGTGAGGCTTGTGACGTGGGTCTGAGCTTCTAAGTATGCTATTCCATAGTCCCTTCGGAGACATCCGATAAAAAGTATGCTATTCCATAAGACCTTCTGGTACGTAGCATGTCTACCCCATGAACATTAAGTTGAACAAATCCATAAAGAAGATAAACTTGCTTGAAAACAAAATAATGTCTATATATAAGTATCAAACTGAGTCCCAAGATTATTTACAAATAACATGGTCCGTACTGTGTCAATGTTATTAACTGGTAATCTTTCCAACTACCTTGTTATTACGACATGTAAAATAAAAAATTGAAAGGCCAAGCAAATATTTTAAAGGTACCTTTCTGGTGTCCTGTATATTATTATAACATCGGGTATGTTAAATATAATTGATGTGTTTTAATGTCAGTGTTTAAGTGTTACAGGTAAAGAGAGTTTAACTTGTTATTGAAAGCAGTTGTAACAGAGTTTGAGTATACGCTGATTGCTGGAAGCGCAAACGCTGACAGAGGAAAGCGTAAACACTGATAGCTGAATACATGGAAGCGCAAACACTGTTAGCGTAGAGAGAACAGAGTTTGCTAAAGTTTGTCTACTGGGAGCGTCTACAAGTCAACAGAGTTTGAAGATTAATTTAATATTAATATGGAAGCGATATCTTTGAAGATTGGATAGCTGTCAAAGAGATTGAGTTGACTTAGAAGACGTGTAGCAATCGTAATTGATATCAATTGTATAGCTTAATTTTAGGAGAATCAATTTACGATTGTACGTAGCTGTATATCTTATAAATACAGTTAGGTTAACCCTAGAAGGGTATCCATCGTGAACGAATATCATTCTTGTAACCTAAGCAGCTCTCTGTGATACTTTACATCACCGAGAGAGGAATTATTAATTCCAAACAGTTTTAAGGGTTAAAACGTGTGTTCTTGTTACTTATTCATACGGTAATTGATTATATATTGTGTATTCGACCTAACAAGTGGTATCAGAGCCAAATCTGTTACTTTATTACAGTTAAAGATCCAAACACAATAGTAATCAATGGCAGAGATACCTCCATCATCTGAGAAAGCACCTACTACTGTTAGTAGGTATGAAACAATTAGGGTTCCTATACTGAGGCCATTAGAGTATGCAATTTGGAAGGTGAAGATGACCATGTTTCTGGAGGCTACAGATCCAGAATATCTGGACAGAATATATGAAGGTCCTCACAAACCAACAAAATTATCTGTTGCTGCTGCTGGTGAGGAATCAAAGGTCATTCCAAAGGAAAAGAAAGATCTAACTGCTGAGGATCTTTCATCTATTGCAAAGGATGCAAAAGTGAGACATTTACTTCACAGTGCATTAGACAATGTTATGTCTAATAAAGTGATAAACTGCACAACTGCAAAGGAGATATGGGATGCACTTGAGGTTAGATGTCAAGGAACACCTGCAATTAAGAAGAACAGAAGGAACATACTCACTCAGGAGTATGAGCATTTTGAGGCAAAATCTGATGAAACCATGACAGAAACATTTGACAGATTCTGTAAACTGCTCAATGATTTGTCATTGGTGAACAAAGAGTATGATTTAGAAGATTCAAATCTCAAGTTTCTTCTCTCTCTACCTGAAAAGTGGGATGTGAAAACAATCACTATAAGAGATAATTATGAACTTGGTGAAACAGAGATTGATGAAATTTATGGATTGCTCAAAACCCATGAATTGGAATTGGAGCAGAGAAACAAAAGATCTAGTAGAAAGTCAAAGTCTGTTGCTCTTGAGGTTGAGGAGAAACCATCAAAGAAGGAAGCATCAAGGAGAAAGGCAAAAGGAAAAGCCTTAGTCATACATTCAGAGAATGAGCCATCAGACACTGATGTTGACTCAAACACAGATGAATCATCTGATTCTGAAGATGATGAGGAGATGATGCAAATGGCTGCATTGATGGTAAAGACCTTCAAGAAGATGGGATACAAGAACTTCAAGAAGGGAAAGAGATTCTCCAAGGACTACTCAAAGTTTGATAAGAAGAATTTCAAGAAATCTGAGGGAAAGGACTTCAAATCTGGTAAGAAAGACAAGTCTGAGATTCAATGCTACAAGTGTAAGGAGATGGGTCACTATGCTCCTGAGTGCAAGAAGGGTAAAACTGAAAAGGCACTCTACACCAAAGGCAGAGATTGGGCAGACACTTCAGATTCAGATGAGGAAGTCAACTATGCTCTCATGGCTACTACTCAGACTGAAAATGATGATCTCAAGGTACCTCCAACTACCTATGCTTATAACACTGATAATATAACTGAATTGAGAATTTATCTTAAAGCATTGCATATCAGTTATAGGGATCAGACTTTAGAAAATGAGAGGATAAAGTCTGAGTGTTCTCAACTCAAAGAAAGAAATAAACTTGTTGAGGAACAGCTAGAGAACATGAATAAAATTCAAAAAGAGAGAGATGATGCAGTGTTTATTGAACAGGAGTTGCTAGGTAAGTATAAGCAACTAGAATCAGAATTGGAGGATACTAAACACATCATTAAGACTTGGACACACTCTGGTAAAAACACTCAAGAAGTGTTTCAGTCAGATACAGTAGGTCTAGGTTACTCTGTAGGAGATGAACTTAGATTTGAAAATCAGGTAAAGGTTAGACCACATTGTTCATCTGAGGGTAATGTCATGGGAACAGGTGGACCTAAGACTGAAGCACAGAAAAAGGCTGTTAAAGAGTCATATGCTAAAACTTTTGTTAAAGAGGCTAACATTGGCTTAATGATAGATAAACAACTCAAGCATAAGCTTAAGGAGATAAAGTCTGTCAACAAACAGAGAATGCCTAAGAAAAACAGAAATGGAAAAGTAGGCATAACTTCAGGAGTTAAGCCAATGCTTGCTTCATTAGCTCCCAGGAAAACATGCTTTAATTGTGGTAGTACTAATCATCTTGCCAGTTTCTGCAGTAAGAATAAGAACATTAATTCTTTGCCCTCTAAAACTGCAGTTAAAAATGATTATGTGAAAACTAGACCACAGACTTTATGTAAACACTGTGGAAGTACTTGGCATTCTATTTATACTTGCAGAGATTATCATGCTATTTACTATAATTACTATGAACCCAAGCCAAATTTGAAATGGGTTAAAGTAAACTCTGCAAATGTAAACTCTGAAAAAGTTAGCTTAAACTCTGTTAATGAAAATTCCGCTGCAAAAGCTAACAGAATTAAGAAAGCCAAAGGATCCAAGCAAGTCTGGATCCTTAAAACTAATAATCAGTGATTGTTTGTGATTGCAGGGCACAAGGGTCAGTACCCTAGTCGTGGACAGTGGATGTTCAGGACACATGACTGGAAATAAAGCCCTGCTATCAGAGTATGAGGAGAAGGCTGGCCCAGAAGTTTCTTATGGAGATGGCAACATAGGACATACTCTGGGATATGGCAATATTAATCTTGGGAATGTCATCATCACAAATGTAGCTCTGGTTCCAGGACTCAAGCATGATTTGCTATCTGTGAGTCAAATCTGTGACAGAGGATATCATGTAGATTTTCAGCCTGAATACTGCCAAGTGATCAGTAAATCTACAGGGAAAGTTGCTCTAGTTGGAAACAGACACAACAACATCTATGAAATAAAATTGTCAACAAACACTGATGGCAAAGCAGTATGTCTGTCAACAAGAATGTCCAGTGAAGAGAGTTGGAAGTGGCACAAGAAACTCTCTCATTTGAATCTGAACAACATTAATGAGCTCATAAAGAATGATCTTGCAAGAGGACTACCAAAGTCATTGTTGAATGTAGAAGGCCTGTGTGATTCTTGTCAAAAGGCCAAACAGAGAAAAACCTCTTTCAAAAGCAAATCTGAGTCTTCAATTGCTGATCCTTATCATCTACTACATGTTGATCTTTTTGGTCCAGTAACTAGATGAAGCAAAGTTGCCAACATATTTCTGGGCAGAAGCAGTTCAAACAGCTTGTTTTACTCAAAATGCAACACTGATCAACAAGCATGGTAAAACACCATATGAAATGGTGAAGAAGAAAAAGCCAAATCTAAAATATTTTCATATTTTTGGATGCAAGTGCTTTGTGTTGAAGACTCATCCTGAACAGTTGACCAAATTTGACCTAAAGGCAGATGAAGGAATTTTTGTTGGCTATCCACTGTCAACAAAGGCATTCAGAGTTTATAATCTGAGAACCAGAGTGATCATGGAGTCTATTCATGTGTCATTTGATGACAAGAAAATAACTGGACTTGAAGATGTTAATGAGCATGATCAACTGCACTTTGAAAATGAAGATTTATTAAACTCGGATGATACAGATCTGACAAACACTGTTGAGGTCAATTCTGAACCTCTACTGGTAAACACTGAAGAAACCTTTCAATCAGAAACAAGGGAAGAACCAGTTGAGGGGGAGCATGAAGAATCACATCAAAGTGAAAATTCAAACACTGATAGTGACTCAATTGATAACTCTGAATCAAACACTGTTGATTCAAACTCTGATCATTCAAATTCTAAGCAGTCACATTCAGGGGGAGCATCTGAAAATGAAGAGAGACACCAAGAAAATCAGGAGAGCATGGATCAAGGGGGAGAATCACATGATGACAGAAGCAATCTGCCTTCTGCAAGAAAATGGACTAAGTCACATACACCTGATTTAATTATTGGTGATCCAGATGCAAGAGTAAGGACAAGAAGTGCAACAACAAACGAATGTCTGTTTCATGCATTCTTGTCACAATCTGAGCCAAAGAAAGTAGAAGAAGCTCTGAAAGATGCTGACTGGATAACAGCAATGCAAGAAGAGCTAAATGAATTTGAGAGAAATGAGGTGTGGACCCTTGTACCAAGGCCAAAGAATAGATCTATTGTTGGTACTAAATGGGTTTTCAGAAATAAAACTGACAGTGATGGTGTGATCACAAGGAACAAAGCAAGACTGGTAGCTAAAGGCTATTCACAGCAAGAAGGAATAGATTATGATGAGACTTTTGCACCAGTTGCCAGGTTGGAGGCAAAAAGGATGTTTCTTGCCTATGCTTCTCACAAGAAATTCAAGGTTTTTCAAATGGATGTGAAAAGTGCTTTTCTGAATGGAAAACTTGAAGAAGAAGTATTTGTTGAACAACCACCTGGTTTTGTAGATCCAAAATATCCAGATCATGTCTACAGGTTAGACAAAGCACTCTATGGACTCAAACAGGCACCTAGGGCATGGTATGAAACACTTGCTAAATTTCTGCTAGAAAGTGGGTTTCACAGAGGTACTATTGACAAAACTCTGTTTTACTTTCAATCTGGTAATGACCTGCTCTTAGTACAGATATATGTAGATGATATCATTTTTGGATCTACTAATGATAAACTCTGTAAGAAGTTTGCCAAGCTCATGCAGTCTAGATATCAAATGAGTATGATGGGAGAGTTAAGCTATTTTCTAGGCTTACAGGTGAAGCAAACAGATGATGGAATTTTCATAAATCAAGCAAAATATACCAGAAATCTTCTCAAGAAATTTGGCATGCTTGACTGTTCATCTGCAACAACTCCCATGGCAACTGCAACAAAACTGGACAAAAATACAGGTTCATCAGTGGATATGACAAGCTACAGAGGGATGATTGGTTCTCTACTCTATTTAACAGCTAGTAGACCTGAT
Source organism: Kitagawia praeruptora (assembly GCA_037693485.1). NCBI lineage: Eukaryota > Viridiplantae > Streptophyta > Magnoliopsida > Apiales > Apiaceae > Kitagawia > Kitagawia praeruptora. The sequence goes on along the minus strand of CM075344.1, from coordinate 151,742,526 downwards.
ATCATGTATGCCACCTGTCTGTGTGCAAGATTTCAGGCAGATCCAAGGGAACCACATTTAACAGCTGTGAAGAGGATTTTCAAATATCTCAAGGGCACTGTAACCATAGGACTGTGGTACCCAAGAGAATCAGATTTTAAGCTACTTGGTTACTCTGATGCAGATTTTGCTGGCTGTAAGATTGACAGAAAAAGCACAAGTGGAAGTTGTCAATTTCTTGGTGACAGACTAGTGTCTTGGTACAGCAAGAAACAGAAGTCAATATCTACATCTACAGCTGAAGCAGAATATATTGCTGCTGGTAGCTGTTGTGCACAGATTTTATGGATGAAAAATCAACTACTGGATTATGGGTTGAGGTATAGTAAAATACCTATTTTCTGTGATAATCAAAGTGCTATTGCAATGACAGGTAATCCAGTACAACACTCAATGACCAAGCACATCAGCATAAGGTATCACTTTATCAGAGAGCATGTAGAGGAAGGCAACATAGAGCTTCACTTTGTGCCTACAGATCAACAACTTGCAGATGTTTTCACAAAGCCTCTAAGTGAAGCAACATTTACAAGACTGGTCAATGAACTAGGAATGGTATCTGGTTTTGACTAAACATGTTGGTTAGACTCAAACTTTTCTAATAAAATGTGTTGCTAGTATTTCTGTGAATTGCTAAAGTGCTATGTGAATATTGTTAATTAAACTCTGTCAGCATGATTGTTGGTCATACACTGTTAATATGTTTGTTAAACTCTGTGAATTCTGAGTTGATTTTTGTCTGAATGAAAATACCTATGAAGAAAAATGTATGGAGCATGATTCTCAGTGAAAAATCAAGATTCTTTTTGAGTCACTGTAATCTAATCAGAAATTGTGCAGTAAATTAACACAGCATGATACTGTTTCATATTTAGAGCATCTCTTAGTTTATTTGATCCTAAACTCTGAATCTATGAATACTGCATGTATTGCCACTCATGAATAACTCTGATATTGATGAACTCTAAACTCTGATTAGTGACACTCTGTTTCCAAGTCATACTTGATTCTTGATGATTCTGTGTTTGCACTTGTGAAAATTTTAAAACTTGAGATGTGTCATTGTTTAGTTTGGTGAGAACCAGTTCATGTCTGAACCCTGTGAGATTTTGAGCTGAATAAGTGATTGATACATTTTATATCAATCAGATTTTATTGTTGTGTGATGTTCATCAGTAAGTATGTTGCTCTAGAACTTGCATTAAACCATTTTGGGACTACATGATATATGTGTGCATAAAGATGATAAAGGCATTAGGATTAACCATCTTTCTTCAAACACTGTTCAAAACATCCTAGAACACTGATAATAAACACTGTTCATAAAACACTACCCTTAGTAAACCCTTTGAGCCAAATTAACTGCTTATTGTTCTTGAATACTGACGTATTAAGAGCAGTTATATTCGTTTGTTAAATCAACACTGTTCATAAAACACTACCCTTAGTAAACCCTTTGAGCCAAATTAACTGCTTATTGTTCTTGAATACTGACGTATTAAGAGCAGTTATATTCGTTTGTTAAATCAAATTCAAGCAGGTGAGTATTTCTCAAGTAAAGATATCTTACTCAGTATATATATATGTAAATAATAAAAAGAAAAAAAGAAAAAAAAAAGGGTATATATACTGATCATCTTGTACAAAAATGTACTAACCATTTGACTGAACATTTTGATCAAATAAATTGTTCAGTTCGAAATTCTCATTCAAAAACATCTCTTCTCATCTGTTTGATTTCACTCAATTAAAACCTTGAACAAAGTCCTTTTGATTTGTGCATATATGTAATCGAAGTGGTGTAGATATGGTGGACATTCAAGCTTATGGTAGTATCTGCTTTTACTGATTGAATCTGAGAGTAAACACTTCACCTAAACACTTGTGTGATGTGAGAGTTTGTGAGACAATCCTTGACATGTAACTCACTGAATGATGCTTTGATGTTTATCTCCTGATCTTTTTGTCTTTAATGACTGTGTGCTTACGTGGATAATCATGATCATAAACTGGAACAGGGATATTCAGATTTCTGTAATTAAGGAACTACAGAGTTTAGCATTCATCATATACTCTGTGTTTAATATGAGAGTTTGTGCATTCAGTGTTTATTGTTTTGATTTATGGATTTTATGAAATATTAGATGCTATAAAAATTGATTTGGTAAACTCTGCTACTCACACACAAAAATCACGACTGTGCATTTTTGAAAGGGTTTTGTGATAAAGATTGAAAATTTGACAAACACTGATTGATTGTGCTATGTACTCTAAGGTATATTTTCATTAAGATAATTTGAAAATTCTGGAGTAAATGGAGTAGTTGACAACTGTTAATTAGTGTAATTAGTGGTAACGTGTCTTGATAAATGGAACGACAGCGGTAATAATGGCGTTTACTGCGCATGTATTAAGTGAACCGTTGCATGTGTGACATGTGTCCCACTCACTCATCATTATGTCTCACTTTTACACTTTTCAAGGGAACAGTTGCGTGTTTTCAAGGAAAATCGTTTGAGTTTAGTTTTTAATTAAAACTCAAATTACTTTTTGCCACAATCACTATTACCCACTCGTATTCACTTTACCAAAACAGAGAACATCTTTGTTTTTCACTTTGGCATTTTCACAAACACCTTTCTTGCAAAACATTTTCACAGTTGATTCTTGTTTATTTCTTGATTCAATGGCAACTAAACCTTTCACTGTCTTTGGTCTACGTTTTGTGCCTAACAATTATGCAGCTTTACTTGAGAACGACCGGGCTCCAGAGGCGTTCCATCTAATGCAAAATTTTCTTCGAGATTCTGAGATTGGGCAAGCGCTGGTTGAACCGGCTACTCTATCTGCTTCCCAAGTTGTTAACTTCTGGCAAAATTCACGATATATAGAAGGAGGAGAGAATGGAACTCCGTCTATCATCTTCTCTCATGAAGAACAAGAATTTGTAATCACTCCACAAACTGTTCGTGATGCCATGGACTTCGACACACATACTTCGTATGCTGTTGTTTCTTAGGAAAATCTGAGAGAGATGCTAACAGAGATTGGGTACATGGAATCACTTGCCAAGCTGGGCAGTGTGAAGAGGCCAAATTTGAGAAAAGAGTGGAACTTTTTCTTTGATTGTATCACCAGGACATTCCAGAAAAAGGTCACCAACTGGGATGCTATTCCAATGGACAGTCTGCAAATTGGGTATTCTCTACTCTATGGCAGTAATTTTGATTTTGGTAGATATATTTTAATGAATTTGGGTGATAAGTTGTCAGAGTCTACTACAGTTTACTTTGCTAGATTTTGTCAACTTCTGTTCAATGCATGTGTTCCTGGATTAGTTGTTGATGAAGCTGATAAGATTCAACCTTTTCGAGTCACTAAGAGAATATTCTCTGATATGACTAACAAAGATGTTGGTAAGGACATACCTCCTTTCATAATGCCACTTGCTTTACAGAACTTTGTCAATCAACCACAAGATTCTCCATCACCAAACCATGAACCACATGAACCACATCAATCAGAACCACAATCTATGCCTGAACCTTTAGCCACTGATCGTACAGAAAACATCCCATCTCAACCTACTCAATCACCTGAGCCAATACCAACAACCACTGATCAACCCATATCACCTCAAACACAAACAGAACCTCAAACACAACCTGACCAAATGACTACTGAACCAACAAACCTTGTCACTACCATTCATCCACAACCACCACCAAAGACAAAAAGGAAGAAGCATACTGCAATCAACACCAAACATTCTAGGGCTAAACAGACAACTCCAAAGGCTGTTTATTCTAGAAGATTCATACAAAGGGCAAATAGACCTTCACTACCATCAGTTGAGGAAAGTTCTAGTGAAAGTTCCAGTGAAGATGCAGAACAGGTTGCAGTGCCTCAAGCTAAGCGGAGGAGGCTCATTCTTACTGATTCTGATGATGAGCAGGAAGTTGAAGCTCCAGAGGTGGTTTCCAAGCAAACACCTACTGTTGAGGTTGTAGAGAAGGTTTCTATATCTGCAGAGGTTGAAATACCTGCAAAAGATGATGCTCCTGTAAACACTGATTTACCTGCAGAGGATGACATGCCTGCAGAAGAGGGTCACAGAGATGGTTTTTCACCAGTAGATGATGTTCTTGATTCAGTTCTACAATTCTCTGATCCTATCTCATTTGCTGAAACTCCAATTTCTTTTAATGAGGTTATACATTCTATTGATACTGGTGTTGCTGATGGGCCTACTGTTGTTCTCGAAGACACTGTGGTTGCATCACACACTGAGTTAAACTCTGATGCCCATCATGGTTCTGAGCATGGTGAGGAGATTGATAAACCAGAAAAGGTTATTTCTTCAGAGCAGATTCAAGCTGATAAAGGAAAACAGGTTGCTCAAGAATCTGTTGTTGCTCAAGATGAAGATATTGCTTCTGTTGCTCCTACTCATGAGTCTGTGAGTGATTCTTTTGAAGACAACAGTACAGGAGCTGAAAATGACCGATTTCAAACTGATGGTCAGAAAACAGGAGAAAAGCCAGATTTTGCTGGGCCTTCTGCTAATGAGGTTGATGATGCTTATTTGAAAAAGCAAACTGCTGATTGGTACAAGTCAGAGTGTATTTTTCCACCTGGAAGGGCTGCAATGTTTCTTGAAGCCAATTCTAAGAAGATCAAAAATGCAGAAATATTCACTTGTTTGCAAGGCACAGTGATTCAAATCAAAACTTTGAATCACAGATTTGATGAAAATCAGAAGGCAATTGTAGATCTTCGAACAGAAGTTGCTACTCATGAGGAGAAAGCTCAACTAGCTAATGCTAAGCTCTTTCAACAATTTGCCAAAGCTCAAGCAAATATTAATGACAGACTGAGCACAGTTGAGAAGAATCAGATTTTACTGAATGAGAAGGTTGATTCCATTGCAAACTCTCTTGAGTTAATCACTTCTATTCTGATTCAAGATGGTGATGATGATGTCAAAAAGGGGGAGAGAATTGCTAAAACCAAGTGTAAGCAAACTCAAACTCTGTCAAAGAAAGATCATCTTGATGATGAAGGCACCAATGCTGATAAGGGTTTAAGAAATGAAAATCTCAGACAAAGACATGGAAGGTCTTCAAGGTCAAAGCCGAATTTGGTGATAGATTCAAATACTCAGAATGCTTCTGGTTCAAAGCCAAAGGATTTGTCATTCTCTGACAATCCACAAACAGATGAAGAATTGGCTGCAAAATTATTTCGTGAAGAGAATGCTGAAGCTACACTTGAGGACATTCAAGCTGAAGAAAAGCTGTTGCAGAAAGAGCATTTAAAAGCTCAAAAGTCCAAGAAAGTGAAGAAAGTTGTTAAAACTTCAAAATTTGCAAGGCCTGTAATGAAAGGAGTTGAAATCAAAGAAAAACCATCTGGTATTCAAGAAGAAGAAGAAGAAGATACTGGAAAGCTGGTTAGAAAGTCTTCTCTTGATGCAAAGTTGAAATTAAAAGGGAAAATTGATGAAGAGAGCAAGGGCAAAATGATAGTTACAACCTCTGTTGTTACACAAGTTGTACAGACTCAAAGTAAACTCTTACCTGGTTTTTCAAGGCCGAAGATTCCAGTGCAAGAAGAAGCAGAAGTAACTGGTGGATATCAACATAATGTTGCATGTTCAGGAAAACCACCAGGCAGGAATACTTCTGGCTTAGGTTCAAGAAGAGATTTGAGGGTTAGTAACAGTCCAAGAGATCCCTCTGCACTTGTATCTCTTGGTTCTGGTATAACTCAAGAAAATCTAGACAAGTTGGAGTCAGTTCAGGTAGTTCATCAAAGGAGCTTAGATATTCACTTTCTACTATACTTTATGGCAGATGGGTCAGTGTATAGAGTGAATGAAGAAGCAATCAAACTAAAATTATTTGAGGAACTTCAGTATGTCTTGCATATCTTCAGAGTTAGAAATCAAAGAACACAGCTTATTGCTAATTCTATAAGAGAGTATATGCAGAAAGCTAAAATTGCTACAGGAACAAAGTCTGCTGAAAAGTATGTTCCTAAGTACAGAGACTGGAATGGAAATCTGATTGAAATGCAGAAAGGAACTACAAAGCTGAAGACTGATCTTGGAATTACAGTTCTAGATTTTAATGTAAAGTCTGAAGAAGTGAAGTTTATCAGATTGGGAAATGAAATAAGAAGAAACAAGATCTATGATCTCAGGGCTGCTATTTTTCAAACTGATGAGAATGATCCAGAATTAAGAGAGATCAAGCAAGCTATGGAGATTGAGCTTGAAAATGCTGAAAGGAGATTGTTGATTGATTATCTCAGAACAACTCCAGATCTTGAGGAGGTTAGGTAGACAGAATTTGTAAGTAATTCGTATTTTCTGTAAATTTTGCTAAGTCAAGTTTAAACTCTGATTATATGTTAAACACTGTGTTTTTATTTGTTAGTTTTGACATCATCAATTATTGTGAACTTGTACATTTTTCTAATGAACAAGTTGGGGGAGATTGTTAAATATAATTGATGTGTTTTAATGTCAGTGTTTAAGTGTTACAGGTAAAGAGAGTTTAACTTGTTATTGAAAGCAGTTGTAACAGAGTTTGAGTATACGCTGATTGCTGGAAGCGCAAACGCTGACAGAGGAAAGCGTAAACACTGATAGCTGAATACATGGAAGCGCAAACACTGTTAGCGTAGAGAGAACAGAGTTTGCTAAAGTTTGTCTACTGGGAGCATCTACAAGTCAACAGAGTTTGAAGATTAATTTAATATTAATATGGAAGCGATATCTTTGAAGATTGGATAGCTGTCAAAGAGATTGAGTTGACTTAGAAGACGTGTAGCAATCGTAATTGATATCAGTTGTATAGCTTAATTTTAGGAGAATCAATTTACGATTGTACGTAGCTGTATATCTTATAAATACAGTTAGGTTAACCCTAGAAGGGTATCCATCGTGAACGAATATCATTCTTGTAACCTAAGCAGCTCTCTGTGATACTTTACATCACCGAGAGAGGAATTATTAATTCCAAACAGTTTTAAGGGTTAAAACGTGTGTTCTTGTTACTTATTCATACGGTAATTGATTATATATTGTGTATTCGACCTAACAGGGTAATTCATTACAACTTTAATTCTTAAATTTTAAACCAAAATCAAAACCAAACAAATATTATCCTGTCTAATTTTTAATATTGTGAAATCAATAAAAACTTAACTCTTATGGCCAAACTGAAAATTGGAACCAAACATATATGACCCGTACGGAGGTCTAGTACACATACCTTAACCCTACTTCAGGGGGTTGAGATATTAATTTGGTGAAAAACCCAGCTTTCAAATCTGAAAAGTGCAAACATGCATCAAAATCCAGCAGTGTGAAGATTTGAGCGGCATGGACTTGAATGTGAAAAATGACAGAGATAGATTTGAGTAATGACAAAACGGAGAATCAAAGAAATAAAGAAAGATAAAAAAAATAAAGGATAATACTATAGTAGAGGTTTAGATTTGGGTCGATCCAATTGGGTTACTCCAAATATTGTGTAATGACAAAAAATAGTATATGTTTAGATTTGGGTCGATCTAATCTAGAGCATGTTTGGCTACACTTATATTATTTTTTGGTTCACTTAAAGTAAAAATGAGGTGTTTGTTTCCCCTTAAAGTTTTCAACTTAAAGTAAGTTTTAGTTCAAAAAATTTAAGTACCTTTGAGGTACTTTTTTTCAACTTATTTTTTTTCTCATATCAATTTTTATATATTTGAGTCACCTTTTAACTTGTATTATATTCTTTGCATATATTTGTATTTTATACTTTTATATTATGTTTAAAAAATATAAATTTCTTTTTTTTTAGTTAATTTTTTTTAAAAAAATTACTTTAAGTAAAATTATCCAAACAGATACACCTAACTTAAAGTTAAAATTATCACTTTTCACTTAAAGTGAGTAAGTTGCACTTTAAGTTATAAGTAACATTTTTTAAGTTAAGCCAAACGGGCTCCTAATTTGGGTCGCTCCAAATGCTGTGTAATGGTAAAAAGGGCATCAAAGAAATAAAGAAGATTAAGAAAATGAAGGATAATAGTATCGTTGACAGAATTCGAACCTTGAAATTTTAGTAAATAAATTTAATCATGTAACATATTTAATCATTAGATCTAACAGTTCTAATTTTAAATAAAATTCTAACGGATATTATTCGTTGTATACGAATTTTTATTATATTTTGATAGTGGTTAGAAGATATGATGTCATATTTTTGGGTATGCAATTAGTAAATAAATTTAATCATGTAATATATTTAATCATTGAATCTAACAGTTCTAATTTTTAACTAAAAATCTAACGGATATTATCCGTTGTATACGAATTTTTGTTATATTTTGTTAGTGGTTAGAAGATATGAAGTCATATTTTTGGGTATGTATTAATTATTGCAATATTATGTTTTAAATTATGTGTTTTAATTAATAGAAAAAAAATTATTGATTGGAAGATATGATATTTTAGGTAATTATAAAATGTAAAATCATCAATTATAAGTAAACATCTTTTAATTGAAAAAGACAATCAGCTAATTATCATTAATTATATTATTAATAAAAAAATGAAGGATAATAGTAGAGGTTTAGATTTGGGTTGATCCAATTGGATCGCTCCAAATGTTGATTAGAGAGAAAAAAATTATTGATTGGAAGATATGATATTTTAGGTATTTATAAAAGGTAATATCATATCAATTATAAGTAAACATCTTTTAATTGAAAAAGGCAATCGGCTAATTATCATTAATTATATTATTAATAAAAAAATGAAGGATAGTAGTAGAGGTTTAGATCCCCTCGGATCTCCTTTATATATTTATATAATAGTTCTAATTTTTAACTAAAAATCTAACGGATATTATTCGTTGTATACGAATTTTTATTACATTTTGTTAGTGATATTTAATTTCCACTATTAATAAAATTTAAAATGCAATTGAGTTGTATATCTAGTTTTCTCGATTAGTAAAAATTTAAAATGCAATTTAGAGAAATTGATTATTTTAATATGTTTTACTTGAAAACAGAAATTGATTAGTTATTAGGAGAAATTTTATTTATATTTAAGTAAGGGTAATTAAGTAAAAACAATAGGTACCGACCAACCAACTAACCAACCAACCAACCGGCGCCATATAATTGGAAAACTATAGATTTTAGCTAAAGGAAATAGAATAGGTAACATTTTTTTTAAAAAAATTGATTATTTTAATATGTTTTACTTGAAAAAGAAAATTGATTAGTTGTTATGAAATTGTTTATTTATAATTAAGTAAGGGCATCATTTAATTGGAAAAAAGAGATTTTAGCTAAAGAAAATAGAAAATGTAACGTATTTTAGAAGGAAATTGATTATTTTAATATGTTTTACTTGAAAACAAAAAATTGATTAGTTATTAGGAGAAATTTTATTTATAATTAAGTAAGGGTAATTAAGTAAAAACAATAGGTACCGACCGACCGACCAACCAACTAACCGACCGACCAAACTTTCAATGTTTTAAAATGCAATTTTAAAGGTAAGGATATTGAAATTGTATATTAAGTTTCCTCGATTAGTAAAAATTTAAAATGCAATTTAAATATTTACTTTACTTTATTAGTAAAGATTTTATAGGTAAAAAATAATGAAACTATATATTTAATTTCCTCTATTAGTAAAGTTTTAAAATGGAATTGAGATTTTTTTAATCATTGGAATTATTAATTCAAAAATTTGAGAAATTTAACAAAATAGAACCGAGCTATTTGATCGGCGCCACTCTACCTCCCCTCATTTCTCCTTTATATAAGTATATAACAGTTTTAATTTTTAACTAAAAATCTAACGGATATTATTCGTTGTATAAGAATTTTTATTATACAAGTTTAAAACCCGTGCGATGCACGATTTTTTTTTTAATATTATATGAATTTTTCATTAATTTAAGTTAATTTTTTTAAAATATAAAGTTGGGAGGCTTAAATTTTTATATGAGATTTGATAATAATTATATAAATGTTATCCGTGATATTACTAGAAAATGAGGGATTTTAGTTAGAAAATATAGAAAAAATTATAGGTTTTACTTGAAAATGGTAATCGGCTAATTATAAATTTTTATGTAATTATTATTTTATTTCATTAAATAGAAATTGATATGTTTTAGATAAAAAATGCAATCGGTTAATTATGAATATTATATATTATTAGTTTATTGTATTAAACAGAACCGCCCGTGATAAAATCAGAAAAAGAGAGATTTTAGTTTTAAAAATAGAAAGATAATGTGAAAATTAAAACGATGACATAATTTATGCGAAAAAGGTAATTGATTAGTTTATAGTAATTATAATTTAATTAAGTTATTTTACTAAATAAAATTGCTCATAATTTTTAGAAAATGAGAAATTAATGTTGCCCCTGAAATTTCTAGAAAAAAAGGAATTTAATTAGAAAAAATATAAAAGATGATACGTTTTAGTTGAAAAGGTAATCAGTTAATTATTAGTACTATAATATTATTATTTTGTTTTTATTAAATAGAATCGCCCGTGATATAATTGGAAAAAGAGAGATTTTCGTAAGAGAAGGGAAAAAAGGTAACGTGTTTGAAAAAGGTAACCGTCCATGATACAATTGGAAAAAGAGAGATTTTAGTTAGAGAAAAGAGAAAAGGTAACGTATTTTGGCTCAAAAAGGTAATTAATTATTTAATACTCCCTCCGTCCCTAAATATCATTCCTGTTTTGACCGGACACGTTTGCCAATGTACACTTTTGATCGTTAATATCTTTAATTTCGTATTAGTATTAAATATAAAACCTTCACTGTATTAAAGTACTCATAAATACGAATCCAACAAGATCACTCATGACTATATTTAATCTTATAAATTATGCGTAAATTAGTAATTTGTCTCATGTTATGAACAATCCCGACATATGAAATAGGAATGATATAAAGAGACAGAGGGAGTACTAATTATAATATAATTATGTTATTTTATTATACAAAATTGATCGTAGTTTTTAAAAATGGAGAAATTTTAGTTAGATAAAATGTAAAATATATTGTATTTTACCTAAGAAGTAAATTATTTAGTTATTGAAAAATAGAAAAGGTAATATGTTTAACCTGAAAAAGGAAATTGATTAATAAAGGAGATTTGGGTCGATCCAATCTAAATTGGGTCGCTCCAAATATTGTGTAATGACAAAAAAGGACATAAAAAAAATAAAGAAGATTAAAAACATAAAGGATAAAAGCTGTAATTTTCCTGTGTAATGACAAAAAAGGGCATCAATGAAATAAAGAAGAATAAAAAAATGAAGGGTAAAAGCAGTAATTTTTAAAATGCAATACTAGCAGACATTAAGAATATATTGATATTGATTAGTATAATCCATAAACATGAGTATATAAATTATATTTAATTAAAATTAATTAATTATATAGTAGCCGAAACATTAAAAATTTTGGTACCAATTTTTTGGTATACGTTTTTTGGTATTTCATGAATTTACTTATTTATCCTTCATTATAAAGAAAATTAACACCTAAAATAAATAATAACATAATGTAATTAATGGTAATTAGTCGATTGCCTTTTTCACATTTACTTTTAGTTGAAGATATAACCTTTTATAAACACCTAAAAACATTAATCATATCATATCTTCCAATAATTAATATTTCATTTCGAATTAAAACACGTTACCTTTTTGATTTAAAACTAATTTTACAATCACTAATATGTACCCGAAAAATATCACATCATATTTTTTAATTACTAATAACATATATTAAAAATCCATATACATTGTTTATAATAAGGAAACATTAGTATAATCCGTAAACATGAGTATATTAAATTAGAGTAAAGTTCTATGGAGTACTCTTTAATTGGAGTACTTGGAGTACATATGCATTTTGCATTCAAAATTTTGCAAACTTTATTATTTTGCAAAGCTTATTACGTGAAAATCACTATTTCATCGAAAATCTTGAAAATTTTGTATGTTCTGCGAACAAAATATTGCAAAACGAATTGTTCTGCGAAACACATTTGGGTTGCAAAATATATATGTTCTGATTGCAAAATATAAAGGATTTTCAAGATTAACATATTGCAAAACATATTGATTTTTGAGATTATCAATGAAATTATGATATTCGTATAACAAAGTTTGCAAAATAATAAATTTTAAAATATTTTTAATGTAGAACGTATATGTACTCCAAGTACTCCAATTAAATAGTACTCCATAGAACTTTCTCTTTTAAATTATATGAAATTAAAATTAAAAAATTATTAAAAATAATGATAATATAAAAAATAATTGTAATATTAAATAGATTTTATAATATAATAAAAAAAACCATGCATTACACGGGCATTGAAAGTTTGTCGGTTCGGTTTTTTGCACAATCATCCTAATTATTAAAATAAATAATAAAATAATATGATTAATGATAATTAGCCGATTCGCTTTTCTAATTAAAAAATGTTTATTTTTAATTGGTGATATTACTTTTTATAAATACCTAAAATATTAATCCAATTAATAATATTTCTTTTCTAATTATAACATATTAACTTTTAATTTAAAACATAATATAGCAATAAATAATATATACCCAAAAATATCACACCATATCTTCTAATCACTAACAAAATATAACAGAAATTCGTATAATACGGATAATGATCGTTAGATTTTTAGTAAAAAATCAGAATTGTTAGATCTGATGATTAAGTATATTATATGATTAATTTAATTTACTAAAATTTCAAGGTTCCAATTCTATCAACGACATACTTTTTTTAAAATTTTATAATATAAGTTTTAAACCATGCATATCATTAATTAAATTTATATTAAATTATTTGAATTAAAATTAAAATAAAATATTGTAAATAATGATTATATAAAAATAGAATTGTAACATAAAATAAAATATATTACATATAAAAAAAAATCCGTGCATCACACGGGTTATAAGCTAGTATTATTTAAATTGTATTTGGTTGTTAGTAGAAATATCATCAAATAATTACAATGGTATTTTGACAATCAAAACGAATTATAAGTAGAAATCATTAATCAAATAGATTTTTAGTGTAAAAAATCGTCAATTTCTTCTCTTCCTTGTTTCTGCGTAAATTTAATTAGAAAAAAAATTATTAAACCATCATTAAATTAAAAATCATTTTGTCACGTGGGCTGTAGTCGTTCAAATCAAATTTTAAGAATTGAAGATAATTGGTTAATTATTAGTAATTATAATATTATTATTCTATTTTATTAAATAAAACCGGCTATGATATATAATTTTAAAAAAAAAAAAATTAGTTCGAGAAAAATAGAAAAGGTAACTTGTTTTAACTAAAAAGGTAATTGATTAGTTAAATAGTAATTTTCATTTAATTGTTTTATTTTATTAAATAAAAGTGCCCATAGTATTTTTATAAAAGGACAAATTTTATGCAAATACAATATAAAAGATATTGTTTTCTACCTGAAAAGGTAAATTGATTAGTTATTAAAAAATAACAAAAGTAATATATTTAACTAGAAAAAGAAAATTAATTAATTATTATAAATAATTTTATTTATAATTAAGTAAAAACACCACGTACATAGGCAACCAAACTTTAATTATAATATAGTATATTGATTTATTCAAAAAGTATTTAGAAAATATCTAATGTCTCCTATAATCTATTACAAAATCCAAGTCCAAATCAGTCTTATATTTCGGTTCTCCTAAATTTTCTATTACGAGAGGATTTTCTTACATTAGGTTCTTCCTTTTTTCTTACATCCTATATATACGCTTACAAGTTACAACACATTATATTCCCGAGTTCTCAATACATCCTCTCTACTATACATATATTATTTACACTGACAAACACACAAATCGATCAGGAAGGCAGGATTATAGGTTCGTATCTTCTTTACCAAACGAATTCTTTAATTTTTACCGAATCTTTACATTAGTCTGCATAATTATTTTGATAAGTTGCATGTTTAGTATAGCTAATGTATGTCTAATTGTGTTCAACAAATATTAATTTCTTTGAATAATGGCCATCTTGATCTTAAGTAGTAAATTATTTATTGTTAGATTTTGTGTACTCTTAACTTAAATACTACATGCAGCAAGAACTCCCAACTGGGACCCACTTTCATTGGCTTAATACTTCCTCGGTCCCTTGTTAACGTTTCAAAATACAATGTTTGGCATGCAGGTGAATTTTAAGGATCTATAACTTATTTTTAAAATTTTCCTTTTTGTATAAAAATAGAACAATTCTATTTTTATACAAAAAAAGAAAATTTTAAAAATAAGTTATGGAACTATCCTTAAACTTCACCTTAATATGTGTGCCAGAACAAAAAAATGTTAAGAATTGGATGGGACGGAGGAAGTATTATTTATCAATAATATGTTGGAACTTATTAGTTTCGATTATCGATTTTTACAAACGTAATGCCTATGATATGTACAAGTTCTTCCCCGTTTTTTTTTTCTCATTGTTTCTGATAGAGCATAGATAGTGCATGTTTGGCTTTTCATAAATCCATCAACATATAGCTTATAAGCCCATAAGAACTTATGGGGGTGTTTGCCTATTTAACTTTTACTTGATAAGTTGATTGAATGTTAAGTATTCTTAACATTCAACTTTCAGCTTATTCTTATTTTTCGATATACGCAATATATAATATCCTTCAAATATTTAAAATTATATATCTTTTGATCCGTTTATTAGAAAATTGATATGTATATATCAAATTTCTCTACTCATCGAGATCTATCCATTGACATCCATTGATATATATTAAAAAACAAATATTTTGAAAATAATAAAAAAAATTTAACTTATAAGTTCTGATTTATCAAACACTCTATGATTTATAAGTTCTGATTTTCCAAACACTCTACTAACTTATAATTTCTGCCTTATATGACACTTATGCTTATAAGCCATAAATTACTTATTTTAAGGTAAGTCAAAACGGCCCCATAGTCCGTCCATGCAATATTTTTTATGATGTTTAATTTTATGCAGATGGGTAGCATCTTAAAGTTCAGGTACATGAGAATGGATCTCACAATGAATTCTTCCGATGATGATAAAATTAAAATTAAAGATCATATGGTGGTTCCTAATGAAATTAATAACTTAAACCTGAATGACGAGGAATGTTCAAGTGACAAGGAATTGGGAAAATCATGGCAGCCCGGTACTCACAAGGTGCCAAAAAAGCCAAGGACTCCTCGAGTGTTCCTCGGACTATTGACTTCTAAGCCTGGAGAAGATGCTTATCAATTTCGAAGTGCTGATCAGGTGATCATAGACTATGCTTATCGATTTCGAAGTGCTGATCAGGTGATCATAGACGATGCTTATCAACTTCAAAGTGCTGATCAGGTGATAATTATAGACGAAAAGAATTCAAGAGAATCCAGGAAACGCCCTCTTGATGAAGACTATATTGTCTCCGATGATTTTAATGAGGAGGAAGAGAGTTCTAGTAAGAAAAGGCAAAAGAAGATTGAGAAAAAGACAACAGTTCCAAGAAAGCCAGTACAATTATACAATATACCCTTGCCTCAAAACTTTCAGGACTACATTAGCGGATTGAACTTGGAGGTTCCACCCTTGTTTGTTGCACAAAAGCTGTTAACTTGGACAGACATAAACCCGAACGAGGGCCGTCTGTTATTGCCAAAAAGTCTAATCAACGCTCAATTTTTCAACAATTTTCTGACAGAAAATGAGAAGGAACTGGTGGAAAAGACACAACCTGTAGAAGTAAATTTGGTGGACGATATGATGCGTGAGTATACTCTACACATGACACAATGGGTTATGAATTCTTCTTTGCCCATTGCATTGAGAAAGGCCTGGAAAAATGTGGTGGCGCTGAACAAACTTAAAAAGGTTTTGAAGGATGAGAAAGAAAATACTGTGGGGATGGAGGATGACAACAAACTGTTAACAGATGTGGTGGCTCGACTCTGGTCTTTTCGGAGGGAATCTAACATATGGTTCGCACTGAATCTCCAAGCCATGACAGAGTTAAAATACTAGGCACGACAAAGAGGGTGCTTTGAGTAATTGAATTCACTTGTTTTATGTTGTTAGTATCAGACTTTTCAGTTCTGTTGCATGGATGTTGTTTAATTTTCTTTGCTAATTGGTTAAATGGGAAACGTTATGATCACATTTTAGATTAAACTATCATTTGAATGTATCGTATTGTTATCAACTTTACTTCTTCCTTATTTCAGTGGGCAAACCTTTTCTAAGCACAGAAAAATTCAAGTTCAAAACGATTTATGGTACTATCAGCCTTTACTCCGATACTTGTACTCAAGTCTGTCCTATTGGGCCTTCCTCTCACCTATTTATGGCCCGATAGGTGAGAGTATAAAAGTCATTATACAGTGAGTTAAGTGAATAGTGAGAAAACACGAGTGGGAGAGAAGAAGGATAAGAAAAGTGGTGAAATGGAGTATGGAGGTAGTAAGATATGGAATAATAGGTGTGGGAATGATGGGAAGAGAACATTTGATGAATCTTTATCATCTCAGCAAATCACAACAAGGTGTTTGTGTTGTTTGTATTGCTGATCCTCATCTCCCTTCTCAACAACTTGCCATCAATCTTGCTCACTCCCTATTTCTCTCTCAAGGTACTAACACACACAGAGTCTTTTTATGCAAACCCCATCTCTTGTTTTGCTATAATTTGTGCATGTTTGGCTGAAGGGGTAAAAAGCCCGTTTTCAACTTATTTAGACAAAACGGCGGTATTCAGTTTTCATGGACTGTTTGGCAAAATTGATGAAGCGACTTATTCTATATAAATAAGTTGATAAGTTGGAAGTTAGAAATTCTAACTTTCAACTTTAACTTATTCTTATTTCTCGATATGCGTAATATATAATATTTTTCAAATTTTCAAAATCATATATCTTTTGACCCGTTCATTAGAAAATTGATATGTATATATCAAATTTCTCTACTCATCGAGATCTATCCACTGAGATCCATTGATATATATTAAAAAAACAAATATTTTGAAAATAATAAAAAAAGTTAACTTATAAATTCTGATTTACCAAACACTCTACTGATTTATAAGTTAAACACCCAAACACGAAAATATAAGTTATAAGTTACAATTACTTATTTCATATAAGTTACTTATTACATTTAAGTAGTAAGTAGCTTATTTTAAGATATCTCAAACGACCCCTTTTATATATGTATCTGGTTAGTGATCTAGTGACCCGAGTGTTTGTTTTTGTGAATATACTTGTCTTTGAATGAATATCATGAAAGTAAAGTTATACTCCCTCCGTATCATAATACATTTCTTGTATTGACTTTGATCACTATTCATTGTAAGTGGTTGACTACTAATTTACATCTAATCTATAAGATTAAATATAGTCATGAGTGATCTTGTTAAATTCGTATTTGTTAGTACTTTAATATAGTGAAGTTTTTAAAATTAATAATAATATAAAATTAAAGATATAAATGATTAAAAGTATGCATTGGCAAATATGCCAAAAGTAAACAGGAAAAGTATTTTGAGAAGGAGGTAGTAATCTTTAGTGGTTCTTGTGTACACATAATATAAATTATTGAGAATATTCAAGAAAAGTGAACCCCAGAGTGAAAGAAAGTCAACTTAAAGATTGATCATGTAGCCCGAGTTCTCACATTATTGCTTCTTTTTGGTACATAAAATCAGTGGAGGAACTAGAAATTCATGAGGAGGAAAGTAGTAATTCATTATAATTATCGTTTAGAACTCTGTTATTACGGAGTCAGTGTTAGTGAGGGAATGGTTAGAATTTTCGTAGCAAGGGGATAACAATATGAATTCTAGTTTCTAAAGTAAGGGAAAGAACTGATCAGCTTATTTTGCAAAAACAAAAGTAAGGGGAAGAACAATGTAAATTTCGGAAAGGGGAAGGAATATAGAAAAACAATGACGAGTGGGAGTCTTTTAGGATTTAAACCCACAGCATTATGCAAGAAAAGTGTCTTACAAACTATTTTTACAACATTGAGTGCCAACTATAGAACAAAGGGGCGTGTTCTGCTTGCCCCCGCTAGCTCTGCCACTGTCTTCCATACATGTCTTAACATTATCTCATGGTACATGCCATTGATAGTTGGTTTCTAATTGTAAATGATTTTGCAAAAATAATAAGGAGGTTTAATTATTTGATTATGATAGTTTACAGAACATTAGGAGTGCTTCCCGACGGCTAAGAAGGCTCAACTGTATACATTAGAAAGTTTAAGTGATTGGTTAGACTTTTCTGCTGATAACAAAAATTGACATGAATCTGTGTATTTGTTCTGCATTAGCTTAATTATCCACATCAACTTTGGATATTCAGTGCGTTCATATCTAAGCATCCTGGATCTGAAGTCCACTGTAAGTGTATTGATTGTTTATCACCCGCTTAAAATACGTGTTATTTACATATTGAGTTAAAGGTTTTTTCAGGACATCAGGAGCTATTAGATAGCGGATTCTGTGATGTGGTTATTGTTTAACTCCGAACATGACTCATTGTAATATCCTCGTGGATATCATTAGTCATCCAAAATCTCACCATGTGCAGTTGAGAAGCCTCTGCACAACCGTAGCTGACTGTCAAAAGTTTAGTTATACAGTGTGTTTATACTTCTCTATGAACAATACAAAGCTAATCTAGCTTTCATGTACATGTATACTTCTCTATGTACCTTTTTGCTTCATACGACAAATTAATGCATCTTTTGGAAGTACAAATTTTTTTTGCTGCCAACTTTGGTAGCACCCTGGGGAGTCCAGTTTATGTTTGAAGTATTATTTCTATCTAATCTCAGGTGGTAGAGGCTTCTAAAAGGAGATCTGATATGCTGGTACAAGTTGGACTGGAATACATGCCGCCTGTTGCTAAGATGATAGACATAGTTAAAGGTGAACCACTAGGATGGGTGAAAATGGTGTCATTTCGGGAGCATAGATTCCCATTTTTAGTAAAGGTAATATTTTTCATTTAGACTGTCCACTTTTATTGGAATGTGTTACTAGCTCATGCTTTTTGTAGGTCAACAATTGGAACAGGTTCAATCGTAATAGTGGGGGGACTCTGGTTAAAAATGTTGCCACTTTTTTATCTCATGAGGCCGTTTGTTGGTGCGCATCCTATCCGTGTAATGGCTTCTGGAGCAATTGACGTTAATCACAAAGATGAAGTATACGATGGAGAGGTAATCTTACTTTTCTGAACCAATGTAGGTTTTGTCAATTAGTTTTATGTAATGGATTTACCTGAAAAGGTTAAAATGAAATCTGTATATGGACTATTTCCATGAGTCATGTCAAGTCTGAAGAAGTAATGACGTTAAATGTAAGGAGCCTAAACTATAACGGTATGCAGTGACGGATCTGGGGGGTCCGTGGCCCCTCCTAGGTTGGGGGATTTTAAAAATTTTTTTTTTGAAAAATATATATATATTCTATCATTTACTTGTTCTTGGCCCCTCCTAGATGGTCTATTTGTCTTCTTTTATATCCATGTTTGTATGATTTAGTGGAAAAATATCCATTTTTTGCATGATTTAGTGAAATTTTTTCATTTTTTGCATGATTTAGTGGGAAAAAAATCCGCGCTTTGCGCAATTTAAATTTTCAGAAATTTTTGGACCCCCCTCACATTTTGCTCTGGCTCCGTCACTGACGGTATGTGGTTTTTAGAACTGGTGTTTTGAGACTTCTCAATCTGTTGACAAGAATAGTCACCCTCTTGCAGGTGCCTGATATTATTGACAATGCATACGTAATTGTTGAATTTGATAATGGATCACGTGGCATGCATGCTTGGCCTTTGTATGTTTGCGTAAGGCAGTAAAAATGAGCAAGAAATATCGGTCGTTGGTGATACTGGGAAGGTAAATAACTCAGCCTGGTAAACTTTTAAATTAACAATTCCGCTGGTGTTTACATCGTCATTTGACATGATCGTGTTTAAAAATGGTAAAAGAACAAATTTCTACTTTGCAGTTTTACATTTTATGTCCTCTTCAATTTTGTTCTTTCTTTGTGTCATCATCATCTTGACCGAATTTTTTTGTTCCATAGGGTGAGGCGCGCTTGTTCCAAAAAATATCGTGCACTTTGGTATTTGAAAGAATGAAAGAGATGGAGTTCAGACCCTGAAGGCTGTAGATGACCGAATAAATTTGGCTCCGACTCGTTGTCATGTTATCATATCATTTAGCACTTTCAAGTTTACATTCATTCTTTTTGCTTATTAGGTATGACGGGCTATATCACCGTTCTAGCTATGAACACCTTAATTTTTTGGCTGCAATAAGGGCAAAAGGCTCAGAACCTCCGGCGGTTGATATGAATGTGTTAGAATAGGAAATAGAAATATCATAGCTGATTAGTTATTATTGTGTCAATATTTAGTTTCCATATATGCTCTCTATGTACTGATATATATTTGAGGGAATACAGAACTCTCGGTAAGGAGATTTACATCATCTTACATGGTATCAGAGCTAACCCTAGCAGCCTCCTTAGTATATTTTTTTTTCTCTCTTATCCCTCGTTGTGCAACTATCGCCGCTGCTTCACTATGAGCGGTGACTCTTCTACTCCTCCTACCTTTCATCATGCTCTTGCTGTAACGAATATTAAAAATCATGTTCCCCTAACTCTTGATATTGAAAAAGTCCAATACTCCTCTTGGACAGAATTATTCAAGTGCACAGCCGGCGCGTATAACGTGCTTGATCACATCGACCCTAAAGCCCCAAAATCAAAAGACGTTGATGATCAACTATGGAAGCGTCTTGACTACATCATCAAACAGTGGATATATGGCACAATTTCTGAGGATCTTCTTCAAACCATTCTGGTACCCGACTCAACCGCTCAAGAATGTTGGGATCGTCTTAGTGACATCTTCCAAGATAATAAACACACACGGGCCGTATTTCTGGAGAATAAGTTTGTTAACACCTTCCTTAAAGATTTCCCAAATATTTCTGCATATTGTCAACAGTTGAAAAGTTTGTCTGATCAATTGGCAAACGTGGGAAACAAAGTTTCAGACACCAAATTGGTACTACGAATGTGTGCAGGTTTAACTCGTGAGTATAGTATGGTTGCTACAATGATACAACAATCAGATCCTCTTCCCACCTTTAACAAGGCCAGGTCAATGTTGTGCCTTGAGGAAACAAGTCGTTCTCAGCAGTTAACTGATGCATCTGCAGGTTCTGTCCTTGTCGCCCAATCTCCTGCAACTACACAACAACCTTCATCAATGCCTCCTCATAATTATGCCCCTAACAATCTGAATTATGGTTCTAATGCTTATAATAATGCACGTGGTGGAGGAAATAATCGCGGACGTGGCAAGAAAAATAATTGGCGTGGAGGACGAAACAGTATAAGAGGAGTTGGTCGTACTTATTTTCAACAAGACTATGGGCCACACTTTTTTGGACAGCCTCAACATCAAGCATGGGGCGCGCAACAGCAGCCATGGGGTAATTGGGCAAGCCCACCAGCGCCATACCCATCAGCTCCTTACCAACAGCAACAACGCCAATCTTCAGGCCTTCTCGGAGCTAGACCACGACCACAACAAGCCTATACTACAGTCCAACAGCAACCCCACTATGACACAACATCACATCAGCAAACTGACTTGGCACAAGCATTTCAGTCGATGAACTTTAATCCACCAGATGATACTTGGTACATGGACATGGGGCGTCATCTAATCTCACCAATAATGCAGGTACAATCACAACTCCTAGTACATATCGTATTAATTCATCTATTTTGGTCGGTAATGGTTCTTGCATTCCAGTTCTTGCTAATGGGTCATCAAAATTACCTAACCCTCTTCCTCCTTTATCTCTTAACAATATACTCTTTGCTCCTCAAATAATTAAAAATCTCATCTCTGTCAGAAAATTCACTAAAGATAATAATGTGTTTGTTGAGTTTGACCCTTATGGTTTTTATATGAAGGAGCTTCGTACGGGGAGCCACATTATGAGATGCAATAGTTCTGGGGATCTATATCCAATCCGTACATCATCTTCATCCTCTAGCTCCACTTCAGTATCTCTAGCTGCTATATCTCCCGGAACTTGGCATAATCGACTTAGTCATCCGGGTCCTTCTGTTTTACAATTTCTTAGGAGCAATAAATCTATTCAATGTAATAAGGAGCATGCCTCCAACTTTTGTTATTCATGTCAAACAGGAAAGCATGTTAGGCTTCCATTTTTCTCGTCTCAAAATGTAACGTCTGCTCCTTTTGATATAGTTCATAGTGATTTGTGGACATCACCAGTTTTAAGTAAAGAAGGACATCGTTATTATTTGCTATTTTTGGATGATTTCACGAATTACTTATGGGTTATTCCTCTTAAGTACAAATCCCAAGTCTATGACACATTTCTTGCTTTTAATGCTTATGTAAAAACTCAGTTTGAGCGACCTATAAAATCGTTTCAATGTGATAATGGAAAAGAATTTGATAATGGCTCCATCCATGATTTTTGTATCAAATATGGGATGACTTTCAGATTTTCTTGTCCACACAGTTCCTCTCAAAATGGGAAAGCTGAAAGGATGATTAGAACAATAAACAATCGCACTCGCACTCTTCTTCTTCATGCATCTATACCACCTTTTCTTTGGGTCTATGCTCTCCGAGTATCGTGTTATCTTCACAATATCATCCCATCCAAATTGCTTCATAATGCATCTCCATTTCACATCTTATTTCGGAGAGTACCGTTATATTCTCACCTTAGAGTTTTCGGATGCTTGTGTTTTCCGAACCTCACATCTACTACTAAACATAAGCTTTCTCCACGCTCCGTACCATGTGTCTTTCTTGGGTATCCAATCAATCATAGGGGTTATCTGTGTCTTGACATTACAACAAACAAACTCATTGTTTCCCGTCATGTTACATTTGTCGAAACAGAGTTTCCTTTTGTCAAAGTACCAGATTTGTCTTCTACTCCTTATAAGTTTCTGGAGAGCAGTGAGATTTCTCCTCTCGTAACTCATCATCTCGCTACATCCAACGCTCAATCAACGGTTGCACCTAGCAGACCGAGCGTGACATCTCCGACTATGTCTAGTACTTCTCCACATCACTCTCCTTTTGAGTCTGCACCTTCTGCTCAGGCTAATTCCCAGCTGCCTACTCCAGGCCGTAACTCCTCAATGGCCAGAACACAAAGCCAAAATCGTCCCTCACCTATCATTACACAAGTTTATACAAGGCGGGTTGTCCCTACCTCTCCCACTCATATTACACAATCACCAAAATCTCCCCCTCCTCCTCGGATGACTACTAGAAGTCAGCATGGTATTTTTAAGCCTAAGCGTCAATTTAATCTCAACAGCATCACAACCTCTGATCATACTCATGTGCCTCGTTCTCATTTTCAAGCCATGAAAGACCCAAACTGGATTGCAGCCATGCAAGATGAAATTAATGCTATGTATAGTAGTGGTGCTTGGAAGCTGGTGCCTCGTCCACCAGGGGCACATGTGATAAATTCTTTGTGGTTGTTTCGTAATAAATTTGATAAACATGGTAATTTTGAAAGACACAAGGCACGCTTAGTGGTTAATGGTAAAAATCAGCAGATTGGTATTGATTGTTTTGAAACTTTTAGTCCAGTAGTGAAGCCTGCAACAATTCGTACTGTTCTTAGTCTTGCTGTCTCACGATCTTGGCCGATACATCAATTAGATGTAAAAAATGCTTTTTTACATGGCAATCTAAATGAAACAGTTTACATGCATCAACCTCCAGGTTTTGTGGATGCAAGATTTCCGAATCATGTGTGTCTTCTTCAGAAATCTATATATGGGTTGAGGCAGGCTCCCAGGGATTGGTATCATCGGTTGGCTACATTTTTAAAAAATATGGGCTTTGTGAACAGTATCCAGGACAACTCTTTATTTGTCTATAAACAAGGAAATAAGCTGGCATATATTTTAGTTTATGTTGATGACATTGTACTAACCACCTCTACTAATGCACTTCGTGATTTTATCATTTCAAGTCTTAAAGCTGAATTTCCTATGACAGATTTGGGGCCTTTAACTTATTTTCTTGGTATTGCGGTACAACGCCATTCTAAAGGATTATTTTTATGCCAAAACAAGTATGCTGAAGCAATTATTGACAGAGCAGGAATGAGTACATGTAAACCAGTTTCCACTCCAGTCGATACTAAGGTAAAGCTAAGTGCTTATGATGGGGCATTAGTAGAGGACCCTACATGTGACACCCCCCAAATCCGGGGTCAGGAGATTTGGTTGTCACGCGAAAATCCTCAAAATAAAACATCTGCTTAATAATAATCATTCACTTGTGATTGACCAATACTGGAAATATAACATCTATGACCCCAACATACCAAGATCTTTTAAGGTTATAGGGCTAGAAACAAGAATCCAAATTCCATTAAATAAAAAGCATTCATTCTTTACAACATTCTCTTTGATCAAATCTTAAATCACTGGTGTAACTTCGACAAGAAGTACGCCAGGCTAACTAGACCGTCACATAATAATAATAAATATTAGAACTTAATTATATAAAATAGATCTTACTCTAAATCCAGACGTCCTGAGTCAAGTCATCTTCGAAATAGCATCACGCCTCTTCTCTTTCTGAACTGTGCGGATAAGTCTCGCCAAACTACCTTACTGAAATGTTAGAATTTGCAACAGCAAGTATGAGCGAAAGAAATGCTCAGCAAGCGTATAAAAATTTTGATATAAAATCAGGATAAGTGGGGCATAAAATCAACTGAAATGTAAAGCAGTTTATAGAGAAACTGAATCAACAACTGTGATATAATTCAAACCATAACTGAAATCATTTGGCATGTCATAAAAATGAATCATCTGCCAATTCACAATATATAATAGCCATTCTGGCGATATGGATTGGATATATATAAAAAAAACAAAACACATTGCCCCCTGATCAGGTTCAAAAGCAATGGGACCCTTTATACTACCACCGGTACATTTCTATACCCGTGTGTATAACCCGGATTTCAAATAAGGGTACCAAAATAGGCAAGTAATGTTAGCCTATAGGAAGATGGTATGGTTACCATATCCTCCTTAAATATTGCTGGACCATAGTAGCAACCATGGCCTCCTACGCTTTACCATCTTCCAATCCAATAGAGCAATTTCCGAATTCAACAGGAAATGCTTAGTTTCACATACAGTTCACATCCCTATTATTTACTACGATAATAAGGATATGAAGAGTTTATCTTAAACAATTCCCCACATCAAGGATACCAATATCAAGCAACTATTTTCGCATAAAAATATTTAAGAACCACAAATAGTCCTGAACAATAACTATTTGTCATGATATGAAGAAATGAAACAGAAAATAAAAAGTGTTTAGGATGATAAAGAAAATACTTGCCTCTGGTCTTCAGCTATTGCGTAAAGTCGAGGTAACCCGTCTACCTTCTTCTTCTATCTTACGGCATCACAATCTTCTATTTCAATCATTCGTTGGTTTGACGCTCTTGCGATTACCACGAGTCTGATCCGTTGACATCGAGCATGCGCGTCTACTTCAATATCTCTGTCCGAAGAAAATAATTGGAAATGTCCCCTTTGAACATAGACGTTTTCCCGGTGTTAAAACACCTCACAAGTAAACCAGCAATTCCACAAACAATACTTTCATCTCCAACCTTCTTTATTACAATCCACAAACAATACTGCTTCCATCGCCAACCTTCTTCATAACCCACAAAGAATATTACATCCATCTCCAATCCCCCTTCATTAAATCTTCTTATCTCCGCTGACAACCTAAATCAATACTTACCAATTAATCCTTGAAAATAAACGATATCATCATCGTTGCCAGTAAATCAAAGAAAACGTCGTCTACTCTTAATGGCATCTTATAATATAAACCATATAAACAATTATATAAACCATATAAACAATTAAGCACACATTAAATATATATCGGTCACAACTCAATTTATAACCTAACCCTTGATACTTAATACCTTGACAATTTACATCGCACGCATAAGGACTCGATAAGTAGATCACATAATCACATAGCACGTAATTCACATAGCAGATACGACTCACAAATAAAAGAGCACTCAAAGTATTTTTAGAATATTTAAAAATATTTTTAAAGCACTTAAAAGAATTTTAAAAGATTTAAATACCCTTTTTGAATCAAAAACGATTGCTAATAAACCCTCTGGGTAATTATTGGATCTCAAAAATATTTTAACAAATATTTAATCCGGGTTTATAAATAATTTTATAATTTTAAAACTATTTTTATCGCTCCCGGATTATTTTTAGAATTTTAAAACAATTTCTTTCTATTTTAAATCACTTTTAAACAGAAAATTGGTTAATAATCCTAAATAAATTAATTAGAATCAAGTAATAATTAATTAATAAAATTATCTAATAAATAATTACATTTATTAGATAATCAAATTAATTAAATCATTATTTGAGATTAATTAATATAATTAAAAGTATTTAATTCTTAATTATTTCGAATTAAAAACAAATAAATAAAGAAATAATTAAATTAAAATTCAGAAATAAATTCTAGATTTATAAAACATTTTCAGAAAATAAAATTTCTGAAATTTATAATTTAATTCAGAATTATAAATTAATTAAAGTAAATAAAAGTAATTAAAAGTAATTAAAAGTAAATAAAAGTAAATAAAAGTAAAAATAATTAGTAAAAAGTAAAAAAATCAATTCCAAAATCACTTTTCAGAAAATGTTAACAGATTTTGAAGATTAAACAGGTACTATTCATCACCATCTCCACATGAATGCTTCAAGAACACCACCTCCATCAATGGAGGTTACCCAGTTTCCGGTCACCGGAAAATATTTTCCGGCCACCTCCGGCAACCCTTAAAACGTACCAATCGTTACGTTTTAAATCACAAACACACTCCAAATCACCTCCTCAACACAACCGTACCATTCAAACTAACCCAACATCACCCGAACCCAGAATCCGGTCAAAATCGAAGCAAAATCCGGTCACCTCACCGGTGAACTCCGATTTTTCTCATTTCTCAACCAAATCCAACATTTTATACACCAAAACGAAGCTTAGGAGTTCAATGACTCATATCAATCATCAAAATCATCAAACAATCAACAATCAATCCGGAAAATTGAAAATTATTCTCACCCCCACAAAATTCGATTTCGAGTTTTAAGATACTAAAAATCAAACAAAAATTATCATGATGCTCCTGAGATTATATACAATCTATAGATACTAACCATATCAACAACAAATCACTGTATGATTCACAATAAATTCATGAAATTTCGAATATTAAACTAAAATTATGAATTTTCGATTCAAGCAATTTAGGATGTTAAAACACACATAAACATGTAGTAGAGATCAAGAGCTTCAATTTGGTTACCCACATGAACGATTTGGATGCCGAAATCACTGTCAAAAGCCCGATTAATCCTCAAGAACACCAAGAACTATTTTCCAGATTTTACAGAAAATAAAAATCAAAAAATCTGATTTTTTGATTAATTAAATAAAATCAGCTGCTATTTATATTAAATCAAAATTAATACCCCAAAAATATTTTTAACCCCTAATTAAAATTATTAAGCCTTAAAAATAATTTTTATGGGATAAAAATGTAAAATTTTTATTTTTAAACAAATATAATATATATGCCAAAATTTCCCAAAAATTACGAATATTACAAAAATTACAAAATACTACATTTTTGAACATCCCATTATTATATAAAAATAGTTTTATGAAAAACAGGGTCTCGAATTCAATACAGGGGTTGGGTCCGAAAATTAAAATACGAAATAACTGTATTCTAAAAATATAAAAATTACAGAAAAATAGAATAAAATATTCTATGATACACAGAAGTCACATAACACGTATGGGATAATTTTCCTATTTAATAAAAATCATAACGCGTTTAAATGCATTAAAAATAAACTAACACACATTAAAATCAACTAAAAATATATTTTAATATAATAAATTACACGTAATTTTCCGGGTCGTTACACTACATTGTATCGTAGTCTAGCAGGTGCGCTTCAGTATTTAACATTTACGCGCCCGGACATTAGCTACGTCGTTCAACAGATTTGTCTCTACATGCATGCACCTCGTCAACCACATATTAATGCTCTTAAGCACATTATTCGATACGTACAAGGTACTATTGATTATGGTATCCACCTTTATTCGACACCAGTGACAAGCTTAATAGCTTACACAGATGCCGATTGGGGAGGCTGTCCGGACACCCATAGATCTACCTCTGGGTACTGTGTTTTTCTAGGTGATAATTTGGTGTCATGGTCATCTAAGCGACAAGCAGTTCTATCTCGATCTAGCGCTGAGGCAGAGTACATAGGTGTTGCCAATGCTGTCGCAGAGTCATGTTGGATTCGAAATCTTTTACTTGAATTGCATTGTCCACTTAGTAAAGCTACAGTTGTATATTGTGACAATGTAAGTGCAGTCTACTTATCAAGCAATCCAATACAACATCAACGGACGAAACATGTAGAGATGGATATACATTTTGTTCGTGAGAAGGTTGCGCTAGGACATGTTCGAGTTCTTCATGTTCCCTCTTCCTACCAATATGCAGATGTCTTCACAAAGGGTCTACCTCGACATTTGTTTCATGATTTCAGATCCAGTCTGACCGTTCATCCTCCTCCCGCTCCGACTGCGGGGGTGTGTTAGAATAGGAAATAGAAATATCATAGCTGATTAGTTATTATTGTGTCAATATTTAGTTTCCATATATGCTCTCTATGTACTGATATATATTTGAGGGAATACAGAACTCTCGATAAGGAGATTTACATCATCTTACAGAATGCTGGTTTGATTTCAGTAGCTATAGGAGTTGCAGCACAGCTTTCTATTGAGAAGGGCCGATTCATTACAATCGAGGAGGTGATTGGCTAAAATAGTCTCTCCTTCCATTTATCGTAGAGACAATCTTGTTCTCTACAAGTTTGTTGTTTCTATATATAGCAAAGTACATGTCAAGCTTTCTTTGGCCTCCATTGTAAATCGAAGTTAGGAAGCCTGGAAAGGAAGAAAGAAAAGGACACAAGAACGCTATTAAAATCTGCATGTAAAACTTTCAATTTTTAAGGAATCTGATGAAGAACAAGTTTTGTGAGTATTAATTTTCAAAAATTTGTTATTAGCTTTGATGTTTTTCTCAAATTTACCATAGGAACTTAACAATAATTCTGGCTTTTAAAAGCCGGTAAGTTAATGATTAGTAATTTAATCTCGATAAAATGTAAACAGAAAAATATTTATTTATGTAAGAAAGTATTGAGTTCAAGCAGAATTTGAGTTTAAGTTCAACGAATCAAAATTTCAAAAAAAAAAAAGTTCAACGAATCGAGTTCAAAGTCAAAATTTTAAGACATGCACGAATACGATTACAGTTTTCTATCACATCTAACAACTTATTTAAGGCCCGTTTGAAAAATCTTATTTTTCAAAAATAAGTTACTTATTCTGGAAAAAAATTAATGAATATTAAACTCCACATACATATTTTCTTTTAAAAAATATATGTAAATACGAATTTTTTCCGAAATAAATAACTTATAAGTTCATCTTAAGATTTGCCAAACGGGCGCTAAGTGTTTTCTATCACATATTCACATCTAACAACTTATTAAAACTCGAACCTAAAACGAGATATAATTAAATTCGAACATGAAATTCATGAAACTTGGATCATATAATATATTATATGGTTACATATAATATACTTGTTAAATGTCATAAATAAATTATATACATAATTTTATACAATATTATCAAGTTTACATGTTAAAAATGTAGTGTGAAAACGTACTTATTTCCGTACTTATTTCCATAACAATAGATTATAAACACAAATTGTAATATTTAATTTTTGAGTAAATTGCAAAATATTGGTTAAATTTTATCAATATTTATATTTTGATGGTCGAAATTTAAAATTTGCAATATATTAGTCATGCATTGTTTTTGCATTTCAAAAGCGTGGTTAATGACCACTTTTTTAAACTATTTTTTCTCAAAAAAGTTGTTCTTATTCACCGTTTTAAAATGTAAAATTATAGTCTGATCAATATATTGCAAATTTCATATTTCTATCACTAAAATACAAATCTAAATTAAGTTCAATTACAACTTTGATTTTCAGACTCAGTCTTATGGGGGTGTATTCAACTGAGATTTTAATGAATTTATGATAATCTATTTTAATGAATTTCTTAAATCCACAGATTGTTTAAATTCTACAAAGACTCTACAAAGAATCTTTTAAAATTAATATAGAGTCATTGAGATTTGAAATGTTTTTTTAGAAATCCATCAAAATCTAATTGATTTTTGCAAGATTTCAAAACTTATAAAAACAACTAGCAAATCCACCAAAATCCACCATCTTAATAAATTCTAAAAAATTCATGGATTTTTGAATACCATCATCCAGATTGAATACATCCAGATTTTAAAAGACTTTTTGAAATCCCAATTAAATATCCTCGGATTTTAAATGACATTTTGAAATTCAAATTGAATACATCAAGATTTTAATTGATTAAAAAAATCCAAATTGAATATCCCTAAATTTCTAAAATCTCTCAAAATTCCAGTTAAATACACCCTCCTTAATTGTGTAAGATAAAATGTTTGTGTGAGCCTTTTAACACAAGGAATCCTACGAAGGAATTATGTTTCAAGTGTTTTCACCTTACCTTATCTAGGGCTGAGCAAAAATCCGAAAAAATCCGAATCCGAATCCGAATCCGCTAAAAACCGCTAAAAACCGATCCGCATAAAACCGATCCGAAACCGAAACCGAAAAATTAAAAACCGAAACCGAATCCGATTATGCGGTTTCGGTTTCTTGTCAAATCCGATCCGCAAAAACCCGAATCCGATCCGATTAAAATAAATAAATAAATAAATTATATATATATATATATATAATTAATAAATACACATATTTTTTGAAATATAATTGCTAAACCAAAAGAACTCTACCATGGTGCCTGATATGATCTCGAATTTGTCCCCAAAGTTATGGATCGAGTATTTTCATTCTCGAATTCGACTCGTTCATAAATCAAATTAGAAAACTTCAGGCACCATGACTCCATGAGTTTTGACTACCACTTCCAGTGTTTGCCAGGTGCATGGATTAATGAAAGAAAGCTTTTAAATCAAATGCAGGAGAGAGCAACGTGTTATCATTTTCCAAATAGAATCTGATCCACATGTCCCAGTGACTGGTAGTAACTTTGTCACAGTATGCTATTTTCCAAATAGAATCTGATCCACATGTCCCAGTGACGGGTTTAAAACCGAAACCGAACCGATTGCATCCGATCCGGCAATTTTGAATCCGAAACCGAACCGTCGGTTTCGGTTGCGGTTTCGGTTTTAGATTTTAAAACCCGAAGAGTTTCGGTTTCGGTTTCGATTTTAGCATAAATCCGATCCGATCCGATCCGTGCTCTCCCCTAACCTTATCAATCGAGCCTTTCACGAGTTAGGTGGTTTGATTAATAGTAAAATAAGTTACTCTTTACTTAAAATGAATAAGTGTAATATAAGCATGGGTTCTAAAAATTCTCGATTTAGCTCATTAGTTCCTGATTAATTCTCTGGAAGATAGCCAATCAATTCGATTTTTGAAATCCGATTAATCTTATGAATTTATTTAAAATGATATGTTTAATTGTAAACTAGACTAATATATTAAATATTATTATAATATCTGATTAATACTCCGATTAATCTTTCCGATTAATCCCCGATTATCCGATTAATCTTAAATCGATACATCAACCGATTTATATATCGATTACCAATTTTTACAACCATGATTATATAAGTAATAAGTAAATTTATTTTGAGTGTTTGGATAGTTTTACTTATAAGTTACTAGCTTATAGTCCGTGGAAAGCACGAGTTACTTTTAAATTTTTTTTAATTTACTTATAGTTTAGTATATATAATATTATAAACAGTACTTTTAATATATTGGGAGAATTCAAATTTTAGACCTTTGTACATAAATAATTTTTAGTATTAAATCTAAATTAATATGCTGTTGGTGGGAATCGAACTTTCAACCTTTCTATATAACATAATCTAGTATTAATTTTATATTAAAATGTTGTAGGCGGGATTCGAACCTTAAACATCCAACTTTTATTATTGTTATATCTAACGGTCATGATCTATTTGAGTTGAAGATCTAACGGTTGTGAATGAGGGATAACCAAAAATGAGGGGGTAATCAAACTACAAATTATACCCCCTTTCGCTTATTATAGTATAGTATAGATTTGAGTGTTTGGATAATTTTACTTATAAATTATATTATTTTCTTTAAATTAAATTATTTGCAATTTTAATACATGATTTTAAGTTAAAATTTCAAAAACACAATAATTGAAATACAAGTTACTAAAACAAAGAGGATAATAAAAAAAAAATGTACATCCTTGGTTTCTAGAAAATAATTCTTGAATTTTTAACACTTATGTCTAGGTGTAAAAAAATGATTTTACTTATTTTTAAATTTAAAATTTCATATTAAATAAATATTAGTTTTATAAAAAGAAACCATTTTCTATGAAATATGTCACACTTGGATTCTCCATTGAAAAAATAAAAGGAAAAAGAAGATAAGTTGGACAAAAAGTTGGGTTCTCCTAACTTTAACGTTTCTCATATAAGCAGTGTTATAAAAAGTGGAATTCAGAACTAATCGGTGAAGGCACGAAATAGGAATTAATCGGAATGATTAATCGGACCATTAATTGGAATCATTTTAATATTATTTTTTATATATAATTATTTTAAATATATAAAATATAAAAATTAAATAAATATTTCATGAAATTTATAAATATTTAAAGCAAAAAAGTACACAGTTATAAGTTAAAAAGTTTGAATTCACTTGTTTATATTAATATATCCAAAAGAGTACAACAAGGGAATTCAACACAATATATTTCATTTAAGCTCTAGCAAAAAGAGGGCTATTTTAAGTTCTGTTGTCTTCTGTTTTCGATAGAGATATTGACCTCGCAAACTGAACCTTTGCTTGTTTGTTAATACCGTCAATCTCAACAATGTCGTCTACTTTATTGATATTGATACTAAGTTCTGCCTTTATTGATATTGATATTACTTTTAGACTTTTTTATTTAATTTTAATTTTTCATGAGTTTTTTAAATTTTTACATTTTTTTTAATTTTGACCGAACTTTACCGATTCTTGACCGAATTAATTGTTTTTGACCGATTTTTTCCGCTTATTGGCCGGTTTTTTAAAAAACGACTTTTAACCCGATTTTCTAAAAATCCGTTCGGTAAGCTATCGAACAACGATTAATCGGTGATTAATCCCCATATATATTTATAATATCAATTAAATTCTTGAATACAACGAATCATCACCGTTTTTTTAGAACAGAGCATATAAGTCGTAAAAAGACTTTCGATTTCTTAATTACCCAAACATCATGCAGTAAGTTGAAACAGGCTTTAGTCCAATATAAATTAATGGGATATTCTCTTTGTTACACTCGTGGAATTGGCTTTTGCCAATGCTACCATCACATTTTTGGTTTCTATACATGATACACCTGATATATTGTTTCTTTCTTAGTCATGTCCTTCTGTTAGACAACTGTTAATATTTCAGGTGCACCACGCATAGAAGCAAAAAATGTGATGTTACCATTGACAAAAACCAATTCCACGAGTGTACCAAAGAGAATATCCCTACTATTTTTAATATTCATTAACAGTTATTAAACGGTGTTTCACGTTTTTAACGTTTTACTTAAAAAAGGGTATGACTAAGAGAAAAACGATATTTCAGGTGTACCACGTATAAAAGTAAAAAATGTGATGGTACCATTGACAAAAGCCAATTTTACGAGTGTACCAAAGAGAATATCCCTAAATTAATTATATGAGCTCCCAAACGGCCAAACACTCACTTAAATTTCCGACTTATCAATGAGCGAGAAGGGTGCAGTGGGAAACAGGTGAGTTCCGAATTTTAAGTTGGGTGTTATGTTACTCCCTCCGTCCTATTTAGTAGTCCATTTTGTGAAAAAAATTTGTCCCTAGTTGTCTCTTTTCACATTTCAATGTATGTTTTTCAAGTTTTTCCAAAATTACCCCTACACTTCTATTTCCAATGTTTGACTTTATAATTAATTATACATTCAAAAGTTATTATTTAATGCAATAAATAGGGGCAACCATGTAAACAAAATATGACATTAAATATTTCTTAAGATGTGTGTTTTTTTCAAAATGGACTACTAATTAGGGACGGAAGGAGTAGTGTTTATGCAAATACAATTTAAGGCGCTGTGTTATATTATTATGTTAAATAATATTTTTTTGATTTAATTTTAAAATACTTCTTCAATTTAAAAGTAAATGTATCCAAACACCCATTTAACTTATAAGTATTCTTGCATTTATCACTTATACAATATTTATGCTTTTAAGTCATATATTTATGTTTTTAAGTTACTCATTTTAAGATACACCAAACATCCACTAAGTAACAGATTTGGAAACAAAATGAGTAGAAACTGTAGTAATGAGCATACACTATTATAGGTAGGAGGAAATTAATGGAACCTGTTGGCTCATGTAACAAATTACTTTGGAGATGCAAAAATATATCTTGTCCTTTTAAAAGAAAAAATAATATTGGTGTTGGTTGTGTGGTTTGTGACAGTAGAGGTCACTTTCTTCGAGTTAGAAGCAACTTATAACATGGCACTTCACAGGTGTAGGAAGCGGAAGCTTGCAGCTTGAAAACCAAACCAAACCAAACCAAACATACTCAGTATATCCCGCACAGAGCAGGGTCTGGGGAAGGTGAAAGAAGCTATAGAATGGTTGAGGAATTGGAGAATAACAAAGTGCATCTTTGAATTAGATGCCAAACTACTAGTGGATGCATTTAAGAGGGATCGAGGGCGATCAAATTTTGATACTATTGTGGAAGCTTGTAGTGATAGTCTTAAACACTTTGAGAAAGTCTCATTTGTGTTTGCTAGTCGATCTGCGAATAGTGTAGCTCATGTATTGGCTCAAGCTGCATATTCTATGTCAGGTCCTATGGAGTGGATTAATACTGCTCCAGATTTTTACTCATGTAACCTCGATTTGGATGCAATTTAATATAAGCAAATACATTTTACTCAAAAAAAAAAAAAAAGATACATAGGGGTTCATTTTAATCCCATGACCCAGTTAATGCCAAGAAACAAAATTTAACAAAAATCGAATTTAGTAGTATGATACTGTGTGAAAAGGAAAATACTAGGTACCCCAAATTGGTACCCCAAATTCCTTTCCCAAATGACATGGCAAGTAATTATTGGTTATAATTATGATGGGCCCGCCAGGGCCATCCAATTAAAATATTCCAAAATGCCAATTAATGAATGCCACATCATTTGGTGTCAAAATTTGGTACCCAATTTGGGGTCTGTAGCACTACTCGTGTGAAAATCAATAAGGCTTCTCCCCAATGTAGTTGCCAGGAGGATCATAATTGCAAGTCATAAACACCCCCCTGCCACCAAAACAATTAACTCTAGCACAACCAACTCTTCTCGTTTGCCTCCACACAATCTGCGTATAATGCCCACATTCCTCCCCTCCACCGCACGAATTTGACCAATAGTTATACCACCTCCGTTCCTCCACCCATGCAGCTGCAGCCTGAACAGGGCTCCACTTGTTTCCACTTCCCCAGAAAATGTTCTCTCCATAAGCCCCGTTAGAGTGCTTCAATGCACAGTCCCAACGCCTCTGGTTAGCGTACCATTGAGCGTAACGCGCAAGTTTGGGATCCCATACAAGCGGACGCATTCGCAATGCAGATCTTGCTGCATTTTGCGGTGCCAGAAATTGGTTTATTACGGTGTTCAGGTTCCCGGCATTGGAGGAATTTGCTGAGACAATGAGGAGGAAAACAAGTAGGTTGAGTGTTTTACTTAGGGGACTCATTTTGTTATGGTTTAGTACTCATTCTTACACTTCATGGTTGTATTGGTAATGTAATATTTATGAGAAGTTGAGGTAAGTGGTTAGATTTGAAAGGAATTTGATTAATTGTCAACTATGGGGTGGCACCCATGTTCGATAATGATTACCACAATTTCTTTTTTGACAAAGGTTTCAACAACCTCAAATGCCATTATTTATATTAATCTTGAATTACTATAATCTTCATGACTATTATATACAAAAATTCAAATGATTGTGAAGGAGCTGCACAAATATTCTTAACTGTAACTGTTTTTCTTATACCAAATTCTCTGATTATTGAGATAGATTTTGTGGGGGAAAAAAGGTTTTGTTGATTAGCTGAGAATTGTATTGCAGTCTGCAGGTTAATATAAAATAAAATCTCTCCGCTAGCTATGCACGTATGTCAATCACCTGCTGATAAAATGATAGCACCTTAATCAGCGGCACCTAACAATCATGCAGAATCAATGATCATGGCGGATTTAGCGCATCCAAAAAGTTATGTCATAATCATGAGTATACTGTAAAAGCATCTCCAATGGTATCAAGCTCTTAGGTAAAATTCAAAATAAATTACCTTAAATAAGATATATAGAGAATTTGTAAAATTTTGTCCACTCCAATGGGACAAAACTCTTAGATAAAAATATAGATAACCACAATAAATTAGCTATATTTGTCGAACCTTTAGCAACCTGTAGTTTAACTCCACATCATCAATTACCGTATAAAAATAATACATTTTATTTCTAACAACTTAAAATAATAATAACATACCATTTTTAAAATATAGCCAACCAATATAATTGGTTCTCAGCATGACATTAAAAGGCTTAATGTCCTAGGCAAATACGTTAAAAGGCTAATTGTCCTAAGCTAGACATTAAAAGGCTTAATCACACTATGTCTATGTTAAGGTTCTCTTGCGATGATGACATGGGTAAATGGCTGCTTTGTGGGTGGTGCACTGAGCAGATGGGTGCTCGAAGGGCTCCCATTCAAGAGCAAAGACGTTAAAAGGCTTATTAGGGATCTCCCCCATGGAAATTTCTTTGGTACTTCGTATCAGAGGTACAAAAGAGAACTAGGCGGGTTATAGATAATATTCTAGCCTGGAGTCTAGTCTCTAGAGGGCCAAAGGCCTTTGAAAGAAGGAGAAATCCTGCTTGCTTAATAATTAGCAAAATAAAAATAATCAATCCCATTGGAGTAAAACACGTTACAGGTTCAAAAAATTTTACATAATCAATATTTAGCCAATCATTTTACAAAACACCGTTGGAGATGCTATAAGATGGGTAGAGCCGGGCAGGTATGTCGAAAATCTGCATATCCAAAAAAATTTTAAGATAGTAGAGAAATTTTAAGCTATCGCTAGTACTCTGGTAAAATAGAGTGCGAATATGTCTTTTCAATTTGTTAACGAGATGTTGAGCGTTCGAAACTCAGTCCATCCATATTTTGCAGAAACCCCGCTACAGCTACACCACTTCCGAGGCAGGAGTTGGCGAGGAAGTACCCGATCAAGTTTCAGTGTTATCATTGGCGCTAGAAGGAGGGGTCAACCTCCGAACTCAAACCAAACAGCCGAACCAAGCAAATCCGAACCCCTCAAACCAGCTAAAGCCAACAACCATGCCTCGACAAAGCAAATCCACCCAACGCCAAACACTTAGCGCTCCGAGAGAGGAACCCCTAGTCCCTATCCCGGAGCAGGCACCATAAAACCAGGTCCCAGTCCAGGAGAGGCTTGGGATCGGCCCGAACGACGCCCGGTTCACTGTTGAGGTAAACCGATACAAGTACACAGTCGTACCCCTTGACTCTGCACAAATGGAGAATTTGACCCCAGAGGAACTGGCTGAAGCAATCCGAACTTACCGAAACCGCCCCTGCCCGGAACCAAAGCCCGAACAAGCCGAGAACTCTGAAGGGTCAGCCAACTCACACCAATCCCGGGCTTTGGTCTTTGACCGTCTCGGAGACCAGGGCAAAAGAACTAAGAAGGACCACAATCCTCAAAGCAAAGCCAGAGATGACGGAACCGATAAGCTCAAAAAAATGGAGAGACTCCGGGAAAGAATAAAGAAGGAAGAACAGGCCAAGTTGGAACTTAGGATCCAGAAAAGGCTTCAAGAGGAGGAAGAAAGGATAAGGAAATCCAAACCCAAGAGACCCCATCGAGAAATTAGCCCGGAGATCATCTCAGATGATGAAGAACGCCAAGACAACTTGGTACAAATGATCCACGAGCTGCAAAGAAAAGTTAACAGTGACTTCGGATTTGAGATCCAAGACACGCTCACCCCTTTCAGCTACTCCCTCGAAGCCATACCCCGACAGAAGAACCTTAAGCATTACAACTTCGACTCCTTCGATGGGTTGGAAGACCCCGAGGAGCACCTCAACTACTTTGAGCAGATAGCCCTGATATACTTCTACAATGACCTAACAAAATGCCGATTCTTTGCCTCCACACTGAAAGGAGCAGCCCAAAGATGGTTCAGCCAGATTCCATCCCGGAGTATACACTGCTGGAAAGAGTTCAGGGAAGCCTTCCTTCAGAGGTTCCGGGCTAACAAAACCCCGGAGTACCATATGTGCCACCTTGAAACTATTAGGCAACATGACAACGAGGCCCTTTCCGCTTTCATGAAACGGTTCCAAGAGGCCATAAACAAAGTCACAAATTTAGATAAGACGGAGGCCTTGAGCATATTCCGGAAGAACCTAGACCCGGAGCACAATGAGCGCTATGTTCTAGAGCTTGTACACAAAGAACCCCAGAGCCTGGCCGCAGCCTATGCTATGGCTGCCAAGTTCATCAAAGAAAAGACATCTTGCAAGCCATGAGAATGACCCGGCAAGGGGCCTCCTCGAGCAGAAACAAAGACGATCGCCCCAGAAGCGAGTATCAACCAGAAAAGAAATTCAAACCCAACAAACCGAGTAACTACATCCCCAGCTCTCAACTAACCGTCCCGGACAGAACGCACTTTTCGAAGCCCAAGTCTGAGGCCAGGCCCCCGAGGCCAGAAAAACCCGAGCCACGTCCCGAACCTGAGTGGACACCCCTGAACCGACCCCGGGCCGACATACTAAAAGAGATCCAGGACAAACCCTTATACTACCCACCTAAGCCTATGGCAACAACCCCGAAAAACAGGCCCAAACACAAGCATTGTGACTATCACGCAACTCATGGGCACACCACCGAGAACTGCATGTCACTCAAGTTCTTCATCGAGGAACAAATCAAAAAGGGGAACATGAACCAGTACGTGGCCCGACGAAATGCTGAAAGGGGACAGGGGCCCGGGGCCCAAAAACTAAAAACGTGGTACACGTAGTACTGGGCGGCTCCAACTCTCCCCCAAGGACCCCGGACTCCGGAGATGAGGTAATGATGGTGGAAACCGCTCCAGAACAAGTCATATCATTCAGCAACGCCGACTTCGAGGGAATTGACCCCAACCACAATGAGGCCCTGGTGGTGAGCCTAGATATCGCAGAAAACGAAGTAAAGAGGGTCCTTGTGGACAATGGCTCTTCGGTCAACATATTGTTTAAACATACCATGGATAGGATGCAGCTCGGAAGCGTCAAAATGGACGAGTGTAGGGAAGACCCGCTATACGGCTTCGGCCACAACTTGGTCCCAATCCAAGGAACCCTCTACCTACCTGTCCAGTTCGGCACTGCCCCGAAGCAGATAACTCATGTGGTCAAATTCTATGTAATCAACAGTCCATCCTCCTACAATGTGATCCTAGGGCGCCCAGCTCTGACCAAGCTCCGGGCCGTGACCTTAACCCCACACATCAAGTTCAAGTTCCCAACAGCCGCCGGGGTAGGAGAAGTAAGGGGTGATACCGAAACAGCAAGCCGATGCTATGGTCAAGCCCTAGTCATGGATGAAACAGATCTAGAAAACAAGCGCAAAGCCTCTTCTTATCATAAGAATCAAAGCAGAAAGAAACACAGGAACTCAACTTATAAGAACCCCGGGAAGGAGGTTCAAAATATCGAAAACTTCGAGATCCCTACCCAAGAAGCAGAAACTTCCACAGCCCGGGGGTACCTTGCTTCAAACTCCCAGGACCGGGTCCAAAAATCATCCACCCTGAAAGATCAAGCCAAAGTCGAGCCCGCAGTAGAAACAGAGACAATTGAGCTAATACACGGAAATTCCGAAAGGAAAATCAAGATTGGGGCAGGGTTAGAAACAACCATCAAAGAGGACCTAGTGTCGTTACTCCGGGAATATGTGGATGTATTTGCATGGAGCCCGACTGATATGCCCGGACTCTGCGAGTCTTTAGCCATGCATAGCCTGGATGTTGACCCCAGGAGGAAACCCGTAAAGCAAAAAAGAAGGAACGTTGCCCCGGAGAGACAAAGGGCCATAGATGAAGAGGTAGACAAGCTCCTCAAGGCCGACATAATTTGTGAGATCAAGTATCCGGAGTGGTTGGCCAATGTGGTCCTAGTAAAGAAACCTAGCGGAAAGTGGAGGATGTGCGTTGACTACACCGACCTCAACGAGGCCTGCCCCAAGGATCCATACCCATTACCCAATATAGACCAGCTTATTGATGCCACCTCAGGACATGTAATGTTAAGCTTCATGGACGCCTTCTCCGAATATAATCAGATTAAGATAAATCCTGCAAACATAGCAAAGACGGCCTTCATCACCCACAGAGCGATGTATGCTTACAAATTCATGCCCTTCGGGCTCCGGAATGCCGGGGCTACATACCAAAGGGCCATGGTAGAAGTGTTCCAGGACCAAATAGGCCGAAACTTGGAGTCCTATGTTGATGACATCATCGCCAAATCCAAGACAATTGAGGAACATGTCCCGGATCTATGGGAATGTTTTGAGAATCTAAGAAAAAACCAGATGAAACTCAACCTGGAGAAATGCACCTTCGGGGTGGCGGCCGGGAAATTCTTAGGCTTCATGATCAGCCAAAGGGGAATTGAGGCTAACCTAGAAAAAATCAGGGCTATCCTAGATATGGAACCACCTCAGACCCAGAAAGACATTCAAAAATTAGCCGGATCACTGGAGGCCTTGCGAAGGTTTATCTCCAAGTTAGAAGAAAAATGTTTGCCTTTCTTCAACCTGCTTAAGGGAGCGAGCAACAAAAAAGAAATAGCATGGAGCCCGGAGTGCCAAGCATCCCTAGACACAATCAAGGAATATCTCTCATCACCACCTCTGCTTACCAAGCCCGAACCCGGAGAACCACTACATCTGTACCTCTCCATTGGTCCGGGAAGATGGGGGGATCCAGAAACCAGTATACTATGTGAGCCAAGTGCTAAAAGATGCAGAAACCCGGTACCCCAATCTGGAGAAGTTTGCCCTTGCCTTAATCACAGCCTCGAGAAAACTCAGACACTACTTCCAAGGGAGAGAGATCAAAATAGTATCTGATTAGCCGCTAAGTCGCTAAGACGGATAATCCACAAGCCAGATGCCTCCGGAAGGTTGATAAATTGGGAAATAGAATTAAGTCAATACCAATTGACCTTCGTACCCCGGACGGCCATCAAGGCACAGGCTCTGGCAGACTTCATAGTGGAGTGCTCCTTCCTGGAGCCTCAGCAGCTCCCCATAGCGGCTGAACATGCGGCAACCCCGGACCAAAACCCGGAGTCATGGACTCTCCATGTTGACGGATCCTCAACAGCGGATAGGTCCGGGGCGGGTATAATCATGAAAAGCCCGTCAGGCTTCCAGATCAAACAGGCGATTACCTTCAAATTTCAAGCAACCAACAATCAAGCTGAATATGAGGCTCTCCTTG
The DNA here is from genome assembly GCA_037693485.1 of Kitagawia praeruptora. Lineage (NCBI taxonomy): Eukaryota > Viridiplantae > Streptophyta > Magnoliopsida > Apiales > Apiaceae > Kitagawia > Kitagawia praeruptora. The sequence goes on along the minus strand of CM075344.1, from coordinate 151,700,386 downwards.
CCGGGCTAAGGTTGGCACGGACTCTGAAAATCCGCAGCCTGAGCATCTACAGTGATTCACAAATCGTGGTGCGGCAAACCAAGGGTGAATATGTGGCCAAATATCCCAAACTAGCCCAATACCAAGCACTTGTCAAAAGCTACCTAGCCACCATTCCGGAGTACCAAATCAGCCAAGTCAACAGAGAAGAAAACTCTGAAGCGGATGAGCTTTCTAAGCTAGTTCAGAACGCAGCCGAACTAGACAGTTCGGTCTATTTTGAGGAATTGGGAACCCCGGCCATTGATCAAGAAGAGACAATGGAGATAGACAATACCCCAAATTGGATGACCCCTTTCATCCTCTATCTGGAGAAAGGAGAATTTCCCGGAGATAAGAATGAAGCCAGAAGGCCGAAAAACAAGGCTTCAAAATACTTCGTCGAAGATAACCAACTCTATCGCCAAACTTTCTCATCTCCAATACTGAAGTGTGTAGGCCCGGAGGAAGCCAGCTACTGTTTACAAGAGGTACATGAAGGGATTTGTGGGGACCACATGTCCGCAAAGGCCCTTGCATACAAAATCATTAGGCAAGGCTACTACTGGCCAACCATCCACTCAGATGCCGTAGAATTTGTCAAGAAATGCAGAAATTGCCAGCTGTTCAGCAATGTACCAAGGCAAAGTCCGGTCCTACCCTCTTCAGTCCTATCCCCAATCCCCTTTGTTGTATGGGGAATCGATATAGTGGGACCCTTCCCCCGGGCTAAGGGCGACCTGAGGTACCTACTGGTAGCCATTGACTACATGACTAAGTGGGCCGAAGCAAAGGCAATGAGGACCATAAATCAGCAGGATTGCATCAAGTTCATGGACAACATCTTAATGCGGTTCGGCCTACCCAGGGTCTTGGTCTCAAACAATGGTCCCCAGTTCATCGGCTCAAACTTCGAAAATTATTTGAAGGAAAGGGGGATCAAGCACAAGAAATCTTCAGTGGCTTATCCCCAGGGCAACGGCCAGGTCGTGGTGACAAACAGAATTTTGCTAAGGGGAATTGAGAAAAGGCTAAAAGAAAGCAAGAACAAATGGCCCGAAGAGCTACCACACGTGCTATGGGCATACAGAACTAGCCCGAGGTCCGGAACAGGGGAAACTCCATTCAAGCTAGCATATGGAACTGAAGCGATGTTACCAATCGAAGTGGGCTCACCTTCCCACAGAGTAATTAACTTCGATGAAATTGCAAATGAAGAAGGGCTACGAGCTAACCTGGAGCTAGTTGACGAGGTCAGGGACAAAGCAGTGCAAAGAATGGAGAAGTATAAAGAAAAAACAAGAGAGTACTTCGAAAAGAAATCAAGGGTCAAGAACTTCCAAGTCGGCGACCTAGTACTCCGGGACACGGAGGCATCGGACCCCACAAACACTGGCAAACTCATGCCCAAGTGGGAAGGCCCATACCAAATCAAAGAAGTACTCCGCCCTGGGACTTATAAACTCAATCACATGGATGGCTCCGAGGTTCCCAACACTTGGCACGGCCTCAGACTCAGAAAATATTATCAGTAGAGCCAAGGACTTCAGCTAAAGCAACAACTATTTTGTAATAAGAATGCAAAGATGCTTGTAATCATTCAAAGCTATCAATGAAAGTTTGCATTTTACTTTTCCAATGTTCTCTTTACACAGCAAACTCCTACTTGGAAATTTTGCATAATTTCCAAGTATGGCTGAACCCCGGGTCAAAGGTTATTACCTTGGCCCGGAACAACCAATAATAAATTCCTACTTGGAAATTTTGCATAATTCCCAAGTATGGCTGAATCCCGGGTCAAAGGTTACCACCTTGGCCCGGAACAACCAACAATAAATTCCTACTTGGAAATTTTGCATAATTTCCAAGTATGGCTGAACCCCGGGTCAAAGGTTATCACCTCGGCCCGGAGCAAACAACCAAAAACAAATTCCTACTTGGAAATCTTGCATAATTTCCAAGTGTGGCTGATTCCCGGGCCAAAGATTGTTCCCTTGCCCGGACTAAAACAACCACAACGAAATTCTTACTTGGAAAGTTTGCATACTGCCCAAGTAAGGCCGACCCTCGGGACCAAAGGTAAACACCTCGGCCCGGGGCTACACAAACATGAACAACTCGAACAATCTTTTACCCCAAACTCCCTTATTCGGGTAACCCGCATAAGGTAGTGGAGGGCAAGACAACCCACACCAAGCTAAAGTTACATGAAGATAAAGGCAGAAAAACATGATTGCATAATAACTGAAAAAGAATAGGCCGGGCTGACCAACAGCCCGATACACCTGAGAGTTAAGAAATTACAACGATTCAAATGAAAGTAAGTTCAACAAGGGTAGAAGAAATAAGGATTACATGGGTATAGCCCGAATTCTGGAACGCAGCCAGTATGGCGAATCAAGCTTCAGGAGGAGGAGAGGAGGAGAGGAGCATCATAAGGTTTAGGCTCGCCTTCGCCCCGGGCCAAAGCATCCTCAGCATCCATGTACGTCGTGATGAAGTTGTCCCAGGTAGCAGTCCCGGGATCGGTCTTGAACATTTTTTTAGAAATCACCCAGCAGCGGTGAATCTTTTTTGATGCTACGGCTACCAAGTCGTCATCATAAGCATCCGAATCCCGGAACTCGGCGATCATCTGCTCCTCGGGCTTTTTGGCCTTTAGCTCATCCCGGAGCTTCTTCACCTCGTCCCTGTACTCTTTCATCTTGGCCTTGGCAGAATCTCTCTCATCAGCAAGAGCCTTGGCCGCCTCCTTGAATTTGTTCGTCTCATCTTTAATGGTCTCCCGTAGCTCGAGAAGCTCTGTCCGGGCAGCCTCTGCCTCCTTCTCCATCTCTTTCCTTTTTTGGGTCACGGAGCTCAAGACGTCCCGGGCCTCTTTAATTGTCTCCAGCTCCCGGCATGCAGCCGCAGCAGTTCCGGCCATCCGGACCCCGAACTGCCAAATACAAAAATATAATGTGAGAAAACAAGACTAAAAACGTGCAACATAGAAAGAGCTCGGAGAAGAGTATACCTGGCCATAAACTGCCATAATATCTTAGAATTGAGAGATGGCCGAAGTCTTACCCATCTCATCCCACTCCAGCTTGCTGGGAAGATCAGCCAAGAAACCAATGAAGTTCCGCTCCTCCGGGGAAACAGGCGCAGACTCATGAGGCCCGAAGTTGGCCCTCTTCGAGCTACCATCAGCCTCAGGCTCATGCACTATCTCGCAATCGGAGAGCATGGTTCCAAACGTTTCGGCCTGGACTGCAGAAACCCTAGGCCTCTTCCTCGGTACCAGCCCGGAATCTCCAACCCCGGCATCCGTGGCTCCCAGCTCCGGAGTCACTTCCTGAACCTCAGGGCCCTGGTTCTCCGAGCCACCCTCCTGGTTAGCCCGTGAACCACTATCCTCCCCGGGGGCTTTGGTATTGTCACGGACATGCCCAATGTTCCGGAGAGCCGCATCCAGGGACCTATTTGCCTTGCTCATTTCCACGAACTGCTCAAACTCGGGTCTATAGCCGGGAAGACCTGAGAAAGCAACAAAGGCACATTAGTCCGAGACAAAACGAATACCACAAAAAATAAAACGTAAGCTAAACACAACCCAAACTTACATCCTATCCCGAAAAGGTACTAGTGACTCATCAGGTCATCCCTAGTCACCTTCCTCTTAAGACCCCGGCAGAAGGCATGAACCCGGTCCATTTCCGCATCCTGAAGGTCGAAAACCTCGAAGTGCATAGCCAAAGGAGTCTCCTTGAAGGTGGGTGTTAGGCCGAATACACACTAATAATCAATAAAGTATGAGCGAATAACAATTTAAAAATTGTTTTTGTATTAACTCCTCTCTCAGTGATGTAAATATCATAAAGAGCTGCTTAGGTTACAATGAATGATATTCTCAATGTTCGATCCCCTTCTAGGGTTAACCTAACTGTATTTATAAGATATACAGATACGTACAATCGTTAATTGATTCTCCTATAATTAAGCTATACAATTGATATCAATTACGATTGCTACACATCTTCTAAGTCAACTCAATCTCTTTGACAGCTATCCAATCTTCAAAGATATTGCTTCCATGTTTATCTTGAACTAATCTTCAATCTCTGTTGACCCTCAGACGCTTCCGCTAGACAGAGTTTAACAAACTCTGTTGCGCTTCCAGTCAGCAGTGTTTGCGCTCCCATCTGTCAGCGTTTGCCCTTCCTTCTGTCAGAGTTTACCCAAACTCTGCTGCGACTGCTTTCACTAACAGGTTAAACTCTGTCAAAACAATCTATTATAATTACAGTGTTAAACATTTTAAGCAGAGTTTAATCTTGACTTAACAAATTCTACAGAAAATCAGAATTACTTACAAACTCTTTCTACCTAACCTCCTCAAGATCTGATGTTGTTCTAAGGTAGTCAATGAGTAACCTTCTTTCTGCATTTTCCAGCTCTCTCTGCATAACTTGCTTGATTTCTCTCAACTGAGGATCATTATCTCCAGTCTGATAAATTGCAGCTCTTAGAGAGTAGATTTTGTTCTTTCTCATATCATTTCCCAGCTTGATGAAATATGCCTTTTTAGATTCTGAATTGAAATCCAGAACTGTTACACCAAGATCAATCTTCAATCTAGCACTGTTCTTCTGCATTTCAATCAGTCTCCCTCGATAATCTCTGTACTTAGGCACATACTCTTCAACAGTCTTCGTTCCAGTAAAAACTTTGGCTTTCTGCATATATCCTCTTATGGAATTAGCAATGAGTGCTGTTCGTTGATTTCTGACCCTGAATATATACAGAACATACTGAAGTTCTTCAAACAGTTTGAGCTTGATAGCATCTTCATTCACCCTATATACTGTCCCGTCTTCCATGAAGTACAACAAGAAGTGAATATCTAAACTCTTCTGACGAACTAGTTGAACTGACTCCAGTTTGTCCAGATTCTCTTGAATCATACCAGAACCAGGAGAGATGAGTGATGAGGGATCTCTTGGACAGTTACTGATTCTCAAATCTCTTTTTGAACCCAAACCAGAAGTATTCTTACCAGGAGGCTTTCCTGAACAAGCTATGCTATGTTGGTAACTACCAATCCCTTCTGTTTGTGCTGGAACTGGAATCTTAGGCATAGAGAACCCAGGTAAGAGTTTACCTTGTACTGGTAGTGACTCACTCACAACTTGTACAGCAACAGAGGTTGTGTCTACCTTTTTGCCTTTGTCTTCTTCACCCATTATCCCCTTCAGCTTTAACTTAGCATCAAGAGAAGATTTTTTTATCAATTTTCCTTCTTCTTCTTCATCTTGAATGCCAACTACATTCTCTCTGATCACAATTCCTTTCTCTGCAGGCCTTGAAGCTTTAGCAATCTTCTTTCCTTTCCCAGACTTCAATGCCTTCAAATGTTCTTCTTGTAAGAGCATCTCCTCAGCATGAACATCTTCAAGTGTAACACCCTCAGCATTTTCTTTAAGAAAAATCTTAGCAGCCAATTCCTCATCTGTTTGTAGATTGTCAGAGAATGACAAATCCTTTTGTATTGAAGTAGAAGTACTCTGAAGATTTGTATTTACTGCTGAGCTCGATCTTGTAGACCGTCCACCAAATCTTGGATTTGCATCATCAGACTTTCTTAACCTTTTCTCTGGATTTGTACCTTCATCATCCAGATGATTCCTCTTTGATAGAGTTTGAGACTGCTTGCACTTAGTTCTAGCAATTCTCTCCCCCTTTTTTGACATCATCACCATCTTGAATCAAAATAGATGTTATTAACTCAAGAGAGTTTGCAATAGAGTCAACCTTTTCAGTGAGCAAAGTCTGATTCTGTTCAACTTTACTTAATCTTTCAGTGAAAGTCTGCTGTGCCTTAGAAAATTGTTGAAACAGCTTTGAATTTTCTCTGTGAGATTTCTCCTCATGAGTAGCAACTTCAGTTCTGAGATCAATAAGTGCTTTTTGACTCTCATCAAACCTGTAATTTAAAGCCTTAACCTGAATCACTGTTCCTTGTAGACAAGTTAGGATATCAGGATTTGAAATCTTCTGAGAATTTTCCTTGAGAAAAGTAGCTGCTCTTCCAGTAGGAAATATGCAGTCTGCTTTGTACTAATCTTCAGTTTGCCATTAAGTCAAGAAAAGAACAAGAAATGACAGTGAAATTGGTATGTAGGAAAGGTGTTTGTGAAAATGTCAAAGTGAAAAACACAAAATAACTCTGTGGTTTAGTAAAGTGAATATGAGTGGATGTGTAAGTGAGAGTAAAAGTGATTAGAATTGTAATTAAAAATCAAAACCCAATCGTTTGTGCATTTAAAACACTCAACTGTTCCTAGAGTAATGTGTGAGTGGGACACAATAATGGGTGAGTGGGACACGTGTCATGCATCCAGCGGATCAATTAATCACGCACAGTAAAATAACAATTATCACCGCTGTCTTTCCTATTACCCAGACACTTTAACACATTTACACTCATTAACAGTTGTCAAACACTCTATTTACTCCAAAATTTTCAAATTATCTCAATGAAAATTTACCTTAGAGTACTGAACACAATTCAACGGCGTTTGTCAATTTTTCAACTTTATCACTGAAACCCTTTCAAAAATTGCACAGTTGTGAATATATGTGTGTGTGTGTAGCAGAGGTTACCAAATCAATTTTTAGAGCATCTAATATTTCATAAAATCCATAAAGTAAATCAATAAACACTGAATGCACAAACTCTCATAATAAACACTGATTATATGATGAAAGCTAAACTCTATAGTAACTTAAATACAGAAATCTGAATACTCCTATTCCCTTTGATGTCAATGATTATCCAAGTAAGCACACAGTCTTTATAGACAAAAAGATCAAGAGATAGATAGCAAAGCATCATTCAGTGAGTAACATGCCAGGGATTTGATAAACTCACAAACTCTCAAAGCACACACACGTGTTTAGGTGAAGTGTTTACACTCAAGTTCAATCAGTAAAAGCAGATGCTACCATATGCTTGATTGTCCACCAAATCTACACTACTTTGAGTACATATATGCACAAATCAAAAGGACTTTATCCAAGGTTGTAATTTGTTTAATAATCAAACAGGTGAGAAGAAAGAAAATAATGGAATAAATTGCTAACTGAACAATTTAATAGAGCAAGATGTTCAGTTGCACTTTTAGTACATAATTGTACAAAATGATCAGCATATATACATTCCCCCTTTTTTTATGTATATATATATCCACCAAATAAACTTTCCTTTGTAGAGAAACTCTCACCCGTTTGCTCTTCATTTTCCAAAAGAATATAAGTGCTCTTAATACATCAGAGTATAAAATAAGCAGTTAATAAGGCTCAAAGGGGTTCACTAAGGGTGGAATTTATGAACAGTGTTTGGAGAAATGTGGTAAATCCTAGTGCCTTTATCATTTTCATGCACACACATATCATGCAGTCTCAAAATGGTTTAAAGCAAGTTCTAGAACAACATACTCACTGATGAACATCACACAACAATAAAATCTGATTGATATAAAATGTATCAATCACTTACTTGGCTCAAATTCTCATAGGGTGCAGACATGAATTGGTACTCACCAAACTAAACAATGACACATCTCAAGTTTTATAATTTTCACAAGTACAAACAAGGAATCATCAAGAACCATGTATATGTCTTGGGAACAGAGTGTCACTAATCAGAGTTTAGAGTTCATCAATATCAGAAGTTATTTATGAGAGGCAATGCACATAGTATTCATAGAATAAGAGTTTAGGACCAAATAAACTAAGAGATGTTATAAATATGAAACAGTATCATGTTGTGTTAACTTACTGCACAAGTTCTGATTAGATCACAGTGACTCAGAAAGAATCATGATTTAATTACTGAGAATCATGCTTCATACATATTTCTTCATTGTTATTTTCATCCAAACAAAAATCAATCCAGAATTCATAGAGTTTATCAAACATGTTAACAGTGTATGACATACAGACATGCTGACAGAGTTTAACAGTGTTTAAACAAAAACATGTTAACAGAGTATGCATAACAGAGTTTAATCAACAAAGTTCACATAGCACTTAACAATTCACAGAAATATGAGCAACACATTACATAAGTAAAATTTTGAGTCTAACCAACATCTTTAGTCAAAACCAGAGACCATTCCTAGTTCATTGACCAGTCTTGTAAATGTAGCTTCACGCAAAGGCTTGGTGAAGACATCTGCAAGTTGTTGTTCTGTAGACACAAAGTGGAGCTCAATGTTGCCTTCCTCTACATGCTCTCTGAAAAAGTGATACCTTATGCTGATGTGCTTGGTCATTGAGTGTTGTACTGGATTACCTGTCATTGCAATAGCACTTTGATTATCACAGAAAATAGGTATTTTGCTATACCTCAATCCATAATCCAGCAGTTGATTCTTCATCCATAGAATCTGTGCACAACAGCTACCAGCGGCAATATACTCTGCTTCAGCTGTAGATGTGGATATTGATTTCTGTTTCTTGCTATACCAAGAAACAAGTCTGTCACCAAGAAATTGACAACTTCCACTGGTGATTTTTCTATCAATCTTACAGCCTACAAAGTCTGCATCAGAGTAGCCAAGTAGGTTGAAATCTGATTCTCTTGGATACCACAGCCCCAAAGTTATAGTGCCCTTGAGATACTTAAAAATCCTCTCCACAGCTGTTAGATGTGGTTCTCTTGGATCTGCCTGAAATCTTGCACACAGACATGTTGCATACATGATATCAGGTCTACTTGCTGTTAAATAGAGAAGAGAGCCAATCATTCCTCTGTAGCTTGTCATATCTACTGGTGACCCTGTATCTTTGTCCAATTTAGTTACAGTTGCCATGGGAGTTGTTGCAGATGAACAGTCAAGCATGCCAAATTTCTTGAGAAGATTTCTGGTATATTTTGCTTGATTGATAAAGATACCATCATCTGTTTGCTTCACCTGTAAGCCTAGAAAATAACTAAGCTCTCCCATCATGCTCATTTGATACCTACACTGCATGAGCTTGGCAAACTTCTTACAGAGTTTATCATTAGTAGATCAAAAAATAATGTCATCAACATATATCTGAACTAAAAGCAAGTCACTTCCAGATTTGAAATAAAACAGAGTTTTATCAATTGTACCTCTGTTGAACCCACTTTCTAAAAGAAATTGAGCCAGAGTTTCATACCATGCTCTTGGTGCCTGCTTAAGTCCATAGAGTGCCTTGTCTAGCCTGTAGACATGGTCTGGATATTTTGGATCTACAAAACCAGGTGGTTGTTCAACAAACACTTCTTCTTCAAGTTTTCCATTCAGAAAAGCACTTTTCACATCCATCTGAAAAACCTTGAATTTCTTGTGAGAAGCATAAGCAAGAAACATCCTTATTGCCTCCAACCTGGCAACTGAAGCAAAAGTCTTATCATAATCTATTCCCTCTTGCTGTGAATAGCCTTTTGCCACAAGTCTGGCTTTGTTTCTTGTAACAACCCCTTCACTATCAGTTTTGTTTCTGAATACCCACTTAGTACCAACAATAGACCTATTCTTGGGTCTTGGTACAAGTGTCCAAACTTCAATTCTCTCAAATTCATTTAACTATTCTTGCATTGCTGTTATCCAGTCAGCATCTTTAAGAGCTTCTTCAACCTTCTTTGGCTCAGTTTGTGACAAGAATGCATGAAACAGACATTCATTTGTTGTTGCACTTCTTGTCCTTACTCTTGCATTTGCATCACCAATAATCAAATCAGGTGTGTGAGATTTGGTCCATTTCCTAGCTGAAGGCAAATGACTTCTCTCAGAGTTTGATCCTCCCCCTCGATCCATGTTCTCCTGATTTCCTTGGTGTCTTTCTTCATTCTCTGAGGCTCCCCCTGAATGTGACTGCTCAGTGTTTGAACTATCAGATTTTGGACTATCAGAGTTTGAGTCATCAGAGTTTGATTCAGAATTTTCAGCTGAGTCACTATCAGAATTTGAGTTATCACTTTGATGTGATTCTTCATGCTCCCCCTCAACTGGTTCTTCTCTTGTTTCTGGCTGGAAAGTCTCTTCAGTATTTACCAGTAGAGGTTCAGAGTTTAGCTCAACAGAGTTTGTCAGATCAGCCTCATCAGAGTTTACTTCATCAGAGAATAAATCTTCATTTTCAAAGTGCAGTTGATCATGTTCATTTACATCTTCAAGTCCAGTTATTTTCTTGTCATCAAATGACACATGAATTGATTCCATGATCACTTTGGTTCTCAGATTATAAACTCTGAATGCCTTAGTTGACAGTGGATAGCCAACAAAAATTCCTTCATCTGCCTTCAGGTCAAATTTGGTCAACTGTTCAGGATGAGTTTTCAGCACAAAGCATTTGCACCCAAAAATATGAAAATATTTCAGGTTTGGCTTCTTTTCTCTCACCATTTCATATGGTGTTTTTCCATGCTTATTGATCAGAGTGGCATTCTGAGTAAAATAGGCAGTTTGAACAGCTTCTGCCCAGAAATAGGTTGGTAATTTTGCTTCATCAAGCATAGTTCTGGCAGCTTCTATCAAAGTTCTGTTCTTCCTCTCAACTACACCATTCTGTTGTGGAGTGCCAGGTGCAGAAAACTCTTGTTTAATTCCTTTATTCTTGCAAAATTCTTCCATTGTTGAATTCCTGAATTCAGTTCCATTGTCACTTCTGATAATCTTCACTTGATTCTTTGACCCTTTGTCCAGCTGCATTATATGTTCTATCAGAGTTAATACAGTTCCATCCTTCTTTGCTAGAAAATACACCCAAGTGTATCTGGTGTATTCATCAACAATGACTAGAGCATATTTCTTCTTTCCAAGAGACATAACATTCACTGGTCCAAAAAGATCAACATGTAGAAGATGATAAGGATCAACAATTGAAGACTCAGACTTGCTTTTGAAGGAAGCCTTTCTCTGTTTGGCCTTTTGACATGAATCACACAGGCCATCTGCATTTAACAAGGACTTTGGAAGTCCTCTCACAAGATCATTCTTTATCAGCTCATTGATGTTGTTTAGATTTAAATGAGAGAGTTTCTTGTGCCACTTCCAACTCTCTTCACTGGACATCCTTGTTGATAGACACACTGCTTTGCCATCAGAGTTTGTTGACAATTTTATTTCATAGATGTTATTATGTCTGTTTCCAACTAGAGCAACTTTCCCTGTAGATTTACTGATGACTTGACAGTATTCAGGCTGAAAATCTACATGATATCCTCTGTCACAGATTTGACTCACAGATAGCAGATCATGCTTGAGTCCTGGAATCAGAGCTACATTTATGATGATGACACTTCCAAGATTAATATTTCCATATCCCAGAGTATGTCCTATGTTTCCATCTCCATAGGAAACTTTTGGGCCAGCCTTTTCCACATACTCTTATAGCAGGGCTTTATTTCCAGTCATGTGTCCTGAACATCCACTGTCCATGACTAGGGTACTTTCCCTGGTGCCCTGCAATCACAAACAATCACGGATTATTAGTTTTAAGGATCCAGACTTGCTTGGATCCTTTTGATTTAATGAATCTGTTAGCTTTTGCAGCGGATTTGTCATTATCAGAGTTTAAACTAACATTTTCAGACTTAACACCTGCAGAATTAACTTTAACCCATTTCAAATTAGGTTTTAGTTCATAGTAATTATGATAAATAGCATGATAATTCTTGCAAGTGTAAATTGAGTGCCAAGTACTTCCACAATGTTTGCACAGAGTTTGTGGTCTAGGTTTGACATTATTCTTTTTCACTCCAGATTTGGAGGGTAAAGAATTAATGTCTTTGTTCTTCCTGCAGAAACTAGCAAGATGATTAGTACTACCACAGTTATGACAAGTTTTTCTATGTGCAAATGTAGCAAGCATTGGCCTATTTCCTGATGTAATGCCTACCTTTCCATTTCTGTTTTTCTTAGGTATTTTCTGTTTGCTGACAGATTTTATCTCTTTAAGCTTTTGCTTAAGTTGTTTATCTGTCATTGAACCAATGTTAACCTGTTTTGCACAGGTTTTTACTGGCTCACTTTCAACAGCTCCATGTTCAGTTTTAACTGTACCATGAACAAATTTTCTAGTTGGAAGAGTTTGCCTAACTTTCACATGATTTAGAAATCTAAGCTCATCTTCCTCACAGTACCCTAAACCAAAAGTGTGAGCTTGAAAAACCTCATGACTGTCTTTTCCAGAATCAGTCCAAGTTTTAATAATGTGATTTTCATCCTCCAATTCAGATTCTAGTTGCTTATACTTACCTAGCAACTCCTGTTCTAGAAAAACAGCATCATCTCTTTCTTTCTGAATATTTTGCATGTTTTCAAGTTTTTCTTCAATCAGTTTGTTTCTCTCTTTAAGTTGAGAATTCTCATTCTTGATTCTCTCATTCTCTAAGGTCTGATCCCTATAACTGATATGTAATGCTTAAGATAAATTCTTAATTCAGTTATATTATCAGTATTTTAAGCATAGGTAGTTGGGGGTACCTTGAGTTCAGAATCTTCATTCTGAGTAGAAGCCATGAGTGCATAGTTCACCTCCTCATCTGAATCTGAGGTGTCTGCCCAGTCTCTGCCTTTGGTGTAGAGTGCCTTTTCAGTTTTACCCTTCTTGCACTCAGGAGCATAGTGACCCATCTCCTTACACTTGTAGCATTGAATCTCAGACTTATCTTTCTTCCCAGATTTGGAGTCCTTTCTCTCAGATTTGCTGAAATGCTTCCTGTCAGACTTTGAGTCATTCTTGGAGAATCTCTTTCCCTTCTTGAAGTTCTTGAATCCCATCTTCTTGAAGGTCTTTACCATCAACGCAGCCATTTCCATCATCTCTTCATCATCTTCAGAATCAGATGATCCATCTGTGTTTGAGTCAACATCAGAGTTTGATGACTCACTTTCTGAATGAATGACCAAGGCTTTTCCTTTTGCCTTCTTCCTTGATGCTTCTTTCTTTGAAGGTCTTTCTTCAACTTTCAGAGCAACAGACTTTGACTTCTTGCTTGATCTCTTATTTATCTGCTCCATTTCCAACTCATGAGTCTTGAGCAGTCCATAGATTTCATCAATCTCAGTATCAGCAAGATCATAGTTATATCTTATAGTGGTTATTTTCACATCCCACTTTTCAGGTAGAGAAAGAAGAAACTTGAGATTTGAGTCTTCTAGATCATACTCTTTGTTAACCAATGACAGATCATTGAGTAGTTTACAGAATCTGTCAAATGTTTCTGTCATGGTTTCTTCAGACTTTGCCTCAAAATGCTCATACTCCTGTGTGAGTATGTTCTTTCTATTCTTCTTGATTGCAGCAGTTCCTTGACACCTAACCTCAAGTGCATCCCAAATTTCTTTTGCAGTTGTGCAGTTAATCACCTTATTAGACATAACATTGTCTAAAGCACTGTGAAGTAAATGCCTTACTTTTGCATCCTTAGCAATAGATGAAAGATCCTCAGCAGTTAGATCTTTCTTTTCCTTTGGAATTACTTTTGATTCCTCACCAGCAACAGCAGCAGATAACTTTATAGGTTTATGAGGACCTTCATAAATTCTATCAAGATATTTTGGATCTGTAGCCTCCAGAAACATGGTCATCTTCACCTTCCAGATTGCATACTCTGCTGGCCTAAGTATAGGAACCCTAAATGTCTCATACCTACTAACAGTAGTAGGAGCTTTTTCAGAACCTGATGGAGGAGGAATCTCTGCCATTGATTATAGTAGTGTTTGGATCTTAAACTGTAATGAATTAACAGATTGTCTCTGATACCAATTGTTAGGCCGAATACACACTAATAATCAATAAAGTATGAGCGAATAACAATTTAAAAACTGTTTTTGTATTAACTTCTCTCTCAGTGATGTAAATATCACAAAGAGCTGCTTAGGTTACTGTTTGCACTAAATCACGCAAGCGTACGTGGTCACAAGTAATATATAAGGTTAAGTCCACATTCGTTCCCACAGGGATCTGGTTATGGTTTTAATTCAGTAAATGCACCTATGCAACAGTGTATGATCTTAATTCACTGCTAAGACAATTAATAAATTAAGGTTTTAACTAACTAAATTAAACTAAGAAGCAAATTAGCAAAACTACGAATTAACTAACTAACGAGAAGTGGAATCGAATTACTTCTGCAAGATAAACCATGGAATCCTAACTTCATTAAATACTTCGCTTAGATCTGACGCCTTTAATCACTATATGCAATGGTTATGATATCTGATCGGATAACACGAAACAAGTATACGCTACCTGTCAGCATACGCATACCAAACTAAACATACATCCACAAAAGAGATAGAAGATGAATAGACACCAATTATGCTTAGACCCTATATGTCTATAGAATTTGAAAACATAACGGTTGAAGAACAAGTTATCCATTAAGATCACATAGGGTAGTATAAGTATTTTCATCTCACACCACGAATCATATTGATAAACAATTATGAACCTATGCTAGCATGGCAAGTTCTAAATCTCAAGATCCACTTTCACTTCACAAGAGATTAACAAATTAGATGTTCATGACGCATCTATCGATTAAGCATAACCATACGAGGATATCAGATATACATCACACACAGATCTTTAAAGCAATCAAGATACTAAAGCTTCATAAATAAATCCATTAGAATCCCATGACAACGATTAGTTCATAATCGAACCACTCGTCATCATGGGATCTGATGAAACCATGATAAAAACAAAGTATGAAAATATACAAATAAACCTAAGTAATTGATATGTAATGGTTCTACTCCTAATGATCTTAATGATCATCTTTTACAAGGGTTGGATGTGTTTATATAGGCTCTAGACATCTTGCCCAACAAGAAAATACCAAATCAGAATTATAATAGAAGTACGTTTCCTAAACTAATTCTGATTTAAAGGGAAATTCGCAGCTGACTTTTCTTCAGATTTTCTAGAACGTTCCAGCTGCAATTGGGCCTCTGGACCACTTTAGAATGATAGAAAATCTCGTTATCTTCGCGTGGACAGTAAGATCGCCCAAAACTGACTTCTAGAACTCAAGATATGGCCAAAATCGTAAAAAGGGCAAAACTGTAAATTTTCAGCGCGACTTTGAGCAGACTGCTCAGGATTGGAGCAGTCTGCCCAGCAACATTCTGCCAATCTGGCGCAGACTGCTCAGATTTGGCGCAGTCTGCCCAGCCACAATCTGATGGAAATTTCTGTCCTTCGTTTTTCAGCTCTATTTCCTTCGTTTTTGCTCCGTTTGCTCCCGTTCTTTTTGCGTTCTCTTCCGTTTTCAATCCTCTATGCTTGGAATCCTCATGGTGAACCACAACAAGACTCCATTCTACATTATTAAGCCCGAATTCAACTCCAAAAGTGACGGAAACAACGATCTTAATCAACATTCTTCCAAACCTACACACTTACACAAAACACATCAAAACTACAACAAACTTGAGGCCAAAGCAATCAATTTAAGCCGATATGGAACGCTCCAAGTGGATATAAACTCCACTTATCACACCCCCAAACTTAAACCGATGCTTGTCCTCAAGCATAAATAATTACAACTAACTAACTAACTAGTACCACTTCCGTAGGTGATCACGGTTGCATTTGGCATATGCAACAAGCCCTTTAAACCCCTAGGCAGCCCTAGTGGACGAGTAAGGTCTCGTGAGGGCCTATAGCGAATGTACCCACAAAATCCATTTAACTTAATGCAATGCAATGCATGAATGCAACTAATATGCAAATGCAATTAATCTAATCTACCATACCTTCAAATCCTCTCATGCCATATCAACTTAAGAATCAAAGTAAATACGCAATGTCTTGGTGTCGAAAGTGCAAGTATTCACATAGTCTACTCAATGAACATGCATAAGTTCTCACAAGTCCATGTCAAGTGTAAGAATAAGTTAGTAAACATGCTAAGCCTACAAGAGCACATCTTTGAGACAACACTCGGGATCTCATACGCAAGAACAAGCAAACACTCACAATCCACTCACAAAAGAATATTCACTCAAGAACAAGGGTAAGTGTATCACTCAATTCCAACAAAATCATAAGCATGCTTGACATTTGGTATCAATCTAACTCTTAACACAACCTACATCAATGACGATAATTAAAAGGTCTTTAATTGGGTTGTAACGGGGCTAGGGACAAGGTATGTCAAATAAGCCAAAATAGATGAAGTGTCAAAAGCTAGTAAGTACCATAATAAATCACACACAACACCCTATTTCCCCCCACACATAATTTTTACTAAAACACACACTCGACTAGTCGACTAAAATAGGATCGCAACAAACACAAACATGCTCTCATAATATATATATATATATATATATATATATATATATATATATATATATATATATATATATATATATATTTCCTTTTTTTTTCTTTTTTTTTTCTTTTTTTTTTCGAGAGCTAAATAGAACACAAACAATAATATAAACAATAACAATGATCCAATGAATTTATTACATATGCCGACTATCAAGTAAACAACCAAACCCAATTTTCAATATTTCCCCCAAAAGTAAGACCAACAATAAACCCCTCTTTGCACACCTTATTACTCCCTTAAGCACTCGACTAGCCTTTGACAATACGGGTTCAAATTAATGTAAGGCCAATACAAGAAAAAGGTCTAGGCAAGTAATGTGGTATGTCACCGAAAAAATAGGATTAAGCTCAACGGGTTAACTAATTGATCATGTAAACATGGTGTGGTAATATGGGAAAATACGCGGTTATTCCTAAATGCCTTTATCATTTTAAACGCCAAATAATGTCATGCGTTTCAAGAAAGACCTCAAACAACTGCTAGCAATGCAAACAATCTGTGGACACTCAAGCAAACGAATAAATTGCAACAAATATGCAATAAGGCTCAAAAACTCACTTGGTGGAAAAACATACTCAATCCCAAGCAAAAAATCTCTCCAATGCACCTACTTGTATTCAAAGCCTGAAAACTAAATCATCTTGCACATATTCATGTCCTTCTAATTACTTACAACATTCAATAAGTCTACTAGCTTCAACTTACTAGTGTAATGTGTGTGCACAAGAACAAAGCATATCACTTCTCAATCAAAAGCGTCAACAACACAAAATTCCTATCAAGCATGGGTGCAAATGCAACTATTATGAACTCACATGATATACGAAAATATAAAAACAGAATGTCCTATATGAAACAAACGTAGATATCACGAACATAAATGCATAATTTACTACTACTAATATGCAAAGCATGAAATCCTATATGAACAAATAATACAACAACAACTACTACTCCCTCAAACCACCCCCAAACTTAAAATATTCAATGTTCGCATTGAATGGAAGTAAATACGAGGGAAAGTAGAAAACATACCTTGGGTTGCCTCCCAAGAAGCGCTTCTTTAACGTCAATAGCTTGACGTTACTTCCAAGCCTCCATTAAGGATGATAATAGTTGGCCTGATCCTCTCTTCGTGAGACTTCATCGTCATCACGGTGGCACACTTTCTGCTCCTTCACCTTGTTTAGCCTATTCGTGTAACAACTCTGTCCTATTCCAATGCCTTCCTCTGTTGACCCAAAATCTGTCAATTTATAGAACAACACACACTCGCGGGCTTTGCTTGAATGTAATGGGGGAGGGTAAATGTAAGTTTCTGAAGCCTTTGGTTCCTCAAAGAGAACTTCCTTCATTGGCTCTAATGCGCTACCTCCATCTTTAAACTCTGAGACAAGTAGAAGACCTGCATCTTTCTCATGATCATCAACCTCTTGGTTCGCACATACCAATTCTTGAAATTTGCGTAGCCCAACAGTGTCTTCTTGATTCGCACATAACAATTCTTGAAATTTGCGTAGCTCATCAGTGTCTGTCTCAAATAGTGCCCTTTTCAAATCATCCACCTCACTAGCTTGATCAAATTCCTCACATGGCTTATGAACACTCTCCTCCTCTTGGAATTTGTCTTCTTCAATTAAGCATGCAGTACCTTGCTCCAAGTCACTATTATTTTCTGGAATTGCTTCTGGTATGAATTGCTGATTCTCTTGTTCCAAGGCTCTCACAGCTTGAGCAACTAGAATCTCCAAAGATTTAAGAGACTCCTCACTACTCTTTACAAACATCATAACCTCATCCCTAACATTAACCTCATCTGACTGAAAAGTAGGAGTAGGTTGCTGATGTTGAAACTCTTCACTTCCATAGTAATATGACATATCTGGAACATCTTGCTGGTACTGTTGAGGATAGTATTGAAAATATAGTTGTTCCTCATAACTGACATATGGATCAACTCCTCCGTAGTAACAATATTGCGATGGATCATGAACGCCCAAACACCGCTCACATTGCTGAGGCTGTTGAATACCACCATGGTTGCTCCAGCACTGATACGTCTCATGTGCGCCCGCACATAGCTCACAAGCACTAAGAACCTGCTGAACTCCATAGTAATTTAGAAAATCCATCTTCAACGCCCACACTCTCTGACAAGTACCTGAAACACTACAAACAAACTAAGTAAGTAAGAAATCCGAGTCAGTGAACGCTAACGACCACTATTGACAAGCACATAAACTAAAAATAAAACACCGATGATCCCCGGCAGCGGCGCCAAAAACTTGTTTGCACTAAATCACGCAAGCGTACGTGGTCACAAGTAATATATAAGGTTAAGTCCAAATTCGTTCCCACAGGGATCTGGTTATGGTTTTAATTCACTAAACGCACCTATGCAACAGTGTATGATCTTAATTCACTGCTAAGACAATTAATAAATTAAGGTTTTAACTAACTAAATTAAACTAAGAAGCAAATTAACAAAACTACGAATTAACTAACTAACGAGAAGTGGAATCGAATTACTTCTGCAAGATAAACCATGGAATCCTAACTTCATTAAATACTTCGCTTAGATCTGACGCCTTTAATCACTATATGCAATGGTTATGATATCTGATCGGATAACACGAAACAAGTATACGCTACCTGTCAGCATACGCATACCAAACTAAACATACATCCACAAAAGAGATAGAAGATGAATAGACACCAATTATGCTTAGACCCTATATGTCTATAGAATTTGAAAACATAACGGTTGAAGAACAAGTTATCCATTAAGATCACATAGGGTAGTATAAGTATTTTCATCTCACACCACGAATCATATTGATAAACAATTATGAACCTATGCTAGCATGGCAAGTTCTAAATCTCAAGATCCACTTTCACTTCACAAGAGATTAACAAATTAGATGTTCATGACGCATCTATCGATTAAGCATAACCATACGAGGATATCAGATATACATCACACACAGATCTTTAAAGCAATCAAGATACTAAAGCTTCATAAATAAATCCATTAGAATCCCATGACAACGATTAATTCATAATCGAACCACTCGTCATCATGGGATCTGATGAAACCATGATAAAAACAAAGTATGAAAATATACAAATAAACCTAAGTAATTGATATGTAATAGTTCTACTCCTAATGATCTTAATGATCATCTTTTACAAGGGTTGGATGTGTTTATATAGGCTCTAGACATCTTGCCCAACAAGAAAATACCAAATCAGAATTATAATAGAAGTACGTTTCCTAAACTAATTCTGATTTAAAGGGAAATTCGCAGCTGACTTTTCTTCAGATTTTCTGGAACGTTCCAGCTGCAATTGGGCCTCTGGACCACTTTAGAATGATATAAAATCTCGTTATCTTCGCGTGGACAGTAAGATCGCCCAAAACTGACTTCTAGAACTCAAGATATGGCCAAAATCGTAAAAAGGGCAAAACTGTAAATTTTCAGCGCGACTTTGAGCAGACTGCTCAGGATTGGAGCAGTCTGCCCAGCAACATTCTGCCAATCTGGCGCAGACTGCTCAGATTTGGCGCAGTCTGCCCAGCCACAATCTGATGGAAATTTCTGTCCTTCGTTTTTCAGCTCTATTTCCTTCGTTTTTGCTCCGTTTGCTCCCGTTCTTTTTGCGTTCTCTTCCGTTTTCAATCCTCTATGCTTGGAATCCTCATGGTGAACCACAACAAGACTCCATTCTACATTATTAAGCCCGAATTCAACTCCAAAAGTGACGGAAACAACGATCTTAATCAACATTCTTCCAAACCTACACACTTACACAAAACACATCAAAACTACAACAAACTTGAGGCCAAAGCAATCAATTTAAGCCGATATGGAACGCTCCAAGTGGATATAAACTCCACTTATCAGTTACAATGAATGATATTCTCAATGTCCGATCCCCTTCTAGGGTTAACCTAACTGTATTTATAAGATATACAGCTACGTACAATCGTTAATTGATTCTCCTATAATTAAGCTATACAATTGATATCAATTACGATTGCTACACGTCTTCTAAGTCAACTCAATCTCTTTGACAGCTATCCAATCTTCAAAGATATTGCTTCCATGTTTATCTTGAATTAATCTTCAATCTCTGTTGACCCTCAGACGCTTCCGCTAGATAGAGTTTAACAAACTCTGTTGCGCTTCCAGTCAGCAGTGTTTGCGCTCCCATCTGTCAGCGTTTGCGCTTCCTTCTGTCAGCGTTTACCCAAACTCTGCTGTGACTGCTTTCACTAACAGGTTAAACTCTGTTTCCCTGTAACACTTAAACACTGATATTAAATCACATCAATTATATCTAACAGTGGGCAAGAACCGGATATCAACGCCCCGGAGAAAAGTGAATTCACCGTTCCAACCCTTCAGAGATGGAAGCATGCCGAGAGGTTTGGAGGCTGAATTGGGGTACCCACAAGCCGTAACCCGGAACCTAAACTCAAACATGGGAACGTTGTTGGATTTTACCAGCTGAAAAAGATGGTAGAAAAGTTTGAAAGTAGGCAGCACCCCGGCGGCCTCGCAACATCCCAAGAAATAAGAAATCCACTTCATCGCATTCGGGGTCAGCTGGGTGATGGGGATCCCATACTCAAACAGGCACAAGGACTTGACAAACTGATGACACCTAGGCCCGTACCCCGACCTCAGGTGCTCTAACCAGACTCCGACCCAACCTCCCTCGGGCCTATGGTATATCTTCTCCCCGGGCTCAGGCCACCTCCAATCAATATCTTCGTCCAAGTGAAACGTGGCTCGGAATATTGGATCCCACACCACTGGCTCCTTCAAATACTCAGCCCTGAATGGCCCCACATCCATCCCGGAGCATGGCTTACTTCCGAACTTCGAATCCAGATAGGCCTTGTCATATTGGATCATTTCAGCGACATCCGGGTTCTGGGCAAACTCCGTACTCAGGTCCCTGAAAAAATATGCCCGTGGGACCCCCGAGTCTCTCCGGACGTAATAATATTTGGAATGGCCCCAACTGCCATCCAGTTCACTGAGGCTGAACCCCGGGCCCATATCCTTCGTCGCAATATTTGTAAGAACTGGTAGACTACTCTTCCTCTTCTTACCCATTATACACCACTCTAAATCTATCAGATCAAGATTTCTATCCGAAGAACTAGCACTACCAGACGAACTACTGGGGTCGGAAAGGGGGACAAACACTCGCCGGGCAGTTACACGAAACTTCCTAACCATAAAAGTATACACTACCCCGGGCTACCCACCAAGCAAGAACGCAAAAATAAGAAACTACGAAAAGGAATCTACCCCGGAGATGATGATACAATAAAGCTAAAAAGTAAAGAGAGCTGGAGTAAGGAGACTTACAGAGAAGCAAAGAAACCGGAGGAAAGAGAAGCTAGCGAGTCCGAAGTGCCTTTAGCCCGGAGTGATCGTCCTCAAAGAAGCGTGATAACGACAGCAAGATGAAAACTCGTAAAAGACAAAAAGTGAGGAAGGCAGCCTTTATTTATAGGCGACTCAGAAGAGCAACCGCCATCACACGTGGCGGCCCAAAATGGCGGCCTAACATCCCAAACCCGGAGTTAGTGCGATACAGCTGTTTCCCACCAAGCTGTGGAAAATATCTCCAAAAAAAAAGGAGAAGAAAAGAAAAGTTTGTAGAACAAACCAAAATATACATATATATGTATATACATCACTCCTAGCCCCGGGGATGTTCCTGTAAGCATACACCCCGGGCTTGGGGGGCAACCAAAAAACGGATATTTCTTCTAAGTCACCCAAAGTCACGAAACTTTGGACTTGTAAAGATAACATTTCACTCCTAGCCCCGGAGATGCGCTTTTCGGCAAACTCCCCGGGCCCCCGGGGCAACCAAAAACAGAATTCCTTCCTCAAGGCAAGAGAGCTCAAATACACCTACTACTCCCCCATCCGGAGAATCCGCATGAGGGAGTGGGGGGCAAATGATAGGCTAGAAATAACCCAGGTCCAAATAGGCCCAACTTCAGGCCCAAAAATAACAAACAATCCAACTTATGAGAATAAGAGTAGCCCAACCCAAGCTAGTGGGCCCCGGGCCCGGAGCCACCGCCCCGGATCAGTGGACCCCAGAGTGATGACACCTGGCACACGTGGCAGCCCAGCTCAGCCGACATCCCCACACGTGGCGCTGACCAGCATTAAAGTCCAAGTGACAGCATGTGTCAAATCACGTACTCAACAACACTGCCACACTCAAGTCAACGGTCCCCACAAATAGGGACACGTGTCCTACATCCCGGGAATTCAGCACCTTGTCCCCCGGATCCAACGGCCAGGAGTAAAGGTAACCCACCCCTAAACCCTAGCCCTAGGGCTATAAATACCCCTAGAAAATAGGGTTTAGGGGTTAGACATTATTACACACCAACACACATTTATTACTTTCGTGATACTCTGCTTGATTATTATCTTGTAAAGCCAACTCTTATTCTCACGCCGGAGGCGCCTCGTGGCCAAACCCCCCCTCCGGTGTTGTTTTGCAGAAACCCCGCTACAGCTACACCACTTCCGAGGCAGGAGTTGGCGAGGAAGTATCCGATCAAGTTTCAGTGTTATCAAGTAGCATTACAAAGCTTGATGGTACCAATTTATTCTTGACACTACACCAAATATGGCATGTTGCAACACCAAAAAAGTGTAATATTAGGCCCCAAAAGTGTTACAATAGATGTTTATGTAACGCTTTTGCTAAAATTCGGCGTTGTATTGGCCGGCGTTGCCTATGCCTTTTATAGCAACGCTTTTTGAACTTATTGCAATACTTTTAGAAGTATTACAAAAAGAGTTTGTTGTAGTTTTTTGTAACACTTTTACATGTTTTAGCAACATTTTGAATGTGTTACAACAGACTAATGCAACACTTTTTTGCAACATTAATTGACTTAAAATGTTACAAAGTGAGTTTATTGCAACATTTTTTTGCAACATTTTTATGCATTTTGAAATACTTTTGGTTTTTTTTGCGACATTTATCTGCAACATTTTGGAACCTTTTGCAATACTTTTTGATATTTTTGCAACAATAATCTGCAACACTTTGATACCTTTTGCAATACTTTTAGGTTTTTTTAGCAACATTTTTATTACTATTGTAATACTTTTAAATTTTATTGGCAACACTTATTTGCAACACTTTTATTAGTTCACATTGCAATGTCCTGTTTGAAATTTCAATATACCATGCATGAAAGCATATACCAAACAGAAATTACATTTCAATGTCCCAAATGGCAAATCCAACAAACACAAGTCAAAGTCTAAAATCGAAACACATGTCGACTTACACCATAATTCTACTTTGAACCTAGTCTTAGTTTCATGTCAAAATACCAACCTACTACCAAAAGTACGCATATATAAAATCATAGTTAAGTACTGATCATTAGTCTTCATTTTCGTCATCCTCGTGATCATTGTCATCATCGCGATCATCGTCCTCGTCCTCCTGCTACAGTCTTTCCATCATCATTTTGCCAAGTATAAAATGCTTTGATCTCCTGATTTTTTTCCCATAAAATACTTCAAATACCAAGCCTCTCAACTGTTTTCAGTTAGATGACTAGATCAGGAACAGAACAGATGTGTTAAAATATAAGTTTTGTAGAAAAATGACAATTCCTTTCTCAATCCAAGTATTGAAAAAGTCCATATCTTCCTTGCGATTATCTAGAACATATTTTACCTAATATAAATATGTATGTATAAGGGTCAAAAGACTACCAATAAATCTAGTAAGTACAAAAGCAGTAAAGCACTATATAATATACATAGTTAATTTAAATTATAAAGTGATAAAGTTACGTACCACATGTAGATAGGCAGTTGCACAAGCCATGTTGTCATCTAAGTTGGCAAATGCAAGCTCTGGTTCAATCATCTGCACAAGAACAAGGTTAACCTAAATTGCAAGCTCTAGTTCAAAGAAACAATTCATTAAACTATAAAGGTTAATCTAAAAAAAACATAAAGAGAATAAAATATAGACATGAATTGCAAGCTGTTTCCAAGGAGCCTTTCCACCTGTAGACTTGCGAGCAGTTTGTTTAGTACGAGCAGGTGCATAAAAAGTACATATAAACATGATTAGATACTCTGAAAACTTCATAGCTAAACACATACCACAGCAGGTTCATCATCATCATCCTCCCAAGATTCCTTAATATCGTTTTTAAGAACAGGTGCATCCTCTGAAACAATGATACACTTTCCTCAAACCACTTTCAAAGAAAAGAAATTTACGCGAAACAATAAATTAAATTACATACTAGTTCTAGCCATAAAATATGCACTTAGTCTGTACATGTCGGTTGCTCGCTCTTTATTTAGCATAGCTCTTTCCTGCGGAAATGTGAATATTGCTGTAAAAACTGGAAAATATCACTAGTACAAAAATGATTTTTTACGTCGCCTATTATACGTCGGTTCCGCCCAAAGGCGACGTATAAAATACTTTTATACGTCGGTTCCGCCAAAAGGCGACGTATATTTACATTTTGAAACCTTTTTTACGTCGGTTCGAGAAAGAGGCGACGTATATGATAACATTATACGTCGGTTAAAGAAAAGGCGACGTATATAATGCTATTATATACGTCGGTTGAGGAAAAGGCGACGTATATAGTGCTATTATATACGTCGGTTGAAGAAAATGCGATGTATATAATGACATTATACGTCGGTTGAAAAAAATACGACGTATATAATTGTACTATATACGTCGGTTGAGGAAGAAGACGATGTATATAGATTTTTTTACGTCAGCCTCCTTAAACTCCGACGTATAAAACTATCTCTTTTTATCATTTTATTTCCCGAATGCTCTCCACTATCCCCAAATTCAACTCGCTCTCATTCTCTCTCTCTCGCTTACGGTTTCATATTCTCTCAATCACACACATTCAATTTCTTAACCTCACTCTAATTTCAAGATGATAAATTCTCAATGCTATCAATTTAATTAGATCTCACTGTATATGTATATCTGTATCATAACTGATTTTGGTTGTAAATCATGATTTACAGGAAGGCGTGGGTGATTGGGAATCGATAATAAAGAAGCTATTGAATGAAGAGAAGCAGATGAGACTCAACCGTGAAGTCTCCGGCACGAAGAAGGCGGTTACGGAGAAGCTGTATAATCTCACTCTCCCTCCCTCCCTCCTCTCTATGCATATATATGCAATAATCTCTCTCTCTCTCTCTCCCCTCCCTTGGAATTTCTTCTATTTGTTCTCGATTTATTGTTTATAATGCACTTTTTGGTGTTAGATTTGTTGTTTAAGTTACAAGGCTGAGACATATATAATGAAAATTGATATGAAGTGCTTTGCGTAATATATGTTAGTTTGGAGTTCTGTTTTTTAGTATTATTAATGTGTTAGTGCAGATTTCACTAGGTCTGGTAGGTATGGTTTCCTTGTCAAAGACATAGGTAGATGGAAAAGATAAGTACACTTATTGAATGGGATGCTAGCTTGGTTCAAACTGCAGCCATGTAAAAGTCAGGACATATCCCTACTAAATTAAATGGGAGTTGACACCCAATGACTAAGTTCCATCAGAAACTCCTTTTGACGTGGAAAATTTGGACCTACTCAAGATGCCTTTAATTCTACGGAAAGTCATAATTGGGGGCTGTCGGGGGGTGGGGGGGGGATATAATAGTATTGAGCTTAAGGATTTTAGTAAAATGAAATAAGAGATGACAGCAGATATTAAGACTATGATGACAACAGATATTAAGACTATGTCTCTCTTTGTTCTTACACTTGTCCTTGTTATACTAGCATGGTTGGAAGCAGGTTCTGTTAATGCACAGAGTGGGCTTCTTCCGCAGGAGGAAGGTATATTTTATCAGCGCATCAAGCTGATAAGTCTGTAATGTCTCCTAGTTTATAATATTAGATTGTTTAAACATGGGTCACAAAATGTATCATACAGGGCTTTCTAACATATGAGTTTAATGTATGTAGTGGATGCACTACGTGAAATAGGTGAGCAACTGGGGAAAAAGGACTGGAAATTTGATGGGAATCCTTGTGATCGATACAATCAAAACTGGAGAACTGCAGAGTCATCAGAAAGGCCACGATATAATAATACTGTCATCTGCAATTGCAACTTCACTGATGGAGTATGTCATGTCGAATACATGTATGTATTTAATCCAATATACCATAGTTGAAATTTTTAATGAATTTTTACCAAAAATAATACAATTTAAAATACTGGCGAAAGATACCAGATATACCATATTTTTTAAAAAGACTTTTGGATGTGCGCACCTGGGATGAACAGTTAAAAGACAATTGGGCGATGCGTTTGAAGCACACCATACTCCCACCAGATTGATTTTGATATGGATTCTGCTGTTCTGGTCTGCTGTTTTTCAAGTTGTGATATATTTGGCATTTTTCGAGCCTACACACTGTCGGCACATAATATTCAGTGCATTCATTAATAACATCGAACTTTTCATTGTGCCAGAACCTTAAAAAACACAATATAGCAATTTGCACGGTGATTAATGTGCTTTTGTAAGTTCTTGCTTGTAGTTGTTAAAACAGGTGTACAATTTGATTAGTCAGTTTTGTCATTTTAAATACAGAATTCTCAAGGGACAGAATCTTGATGGCATTCTTCCACCGTCCTTGGCTAAGTTGCCCTATATCAAGGACATGTAAGTAATGGTTCTGCATTAATATTCCATTTATGCTTCCATTACATAGAATAATTAATACTTGCACCTACTGCTGCAGTGATCTTACCAACAACTATCTCCATGGCACCATACCCCGCGAATGGGCTTCATTACAACGTTTGGATTATCTGTGAGTTATGGGTGCATAATTTTATTCTAGCTATGAATTTTATAGACTTTAGATTCGTTAACTTAAAGGGTGAACTTAGGTTCACTTCATAACATATTGCGGAGTATAGGATTATGAATATTTAATCTTAACTTTGAAATTCTTTAGGGTGAGCTTAAGTTCACTTTATGAAGCACTATATGATCGTGGATATTTTAATCTTACATTGAATATATGATCCAGGTGTGTCATTGTGAATCGTTTATCTGGAACAATCCCGGATTACTTGGGGAAGATAACCACTCTGACCTATTTGTATTACCTCTCTCTCACTCTATATTTCTCTGTATAAACTTCTACTTGTCATGGATAATTTACTCCACTGTAAAATTGTGTTATCAGGGCCCTCGAATCAAACCAGTTTTCTGGCACTGTTCCTCCTGAGCTCGGGAAACTAGTCAACTTGAAAAGTTTGTAAGACCTTTTCCCTTTTTACTTCTCACACATGATTTACAAGAACTGTATGCGCAATTTGTTCTGTAACTAATTTATCATGTTGGAAATGAACTTTCAGGATGTTTTCGTCTAATTATTTGACCGGGATGTTGCCAACTAGTTTTGCTGGCCTCACTAATTTAACAGATTTGTATGGTCAATCCCAGTATAATAGTTATGGATATACCAATAATTTATTCTGCAAGTATATAATAGTGCTTGTTTTCTTGTGCTACCTGCAGTAGAATCAGTGATAACAACTTTACAGGACAGATACCCGAATTTATACAAAACTGGAAACAACTTAAGCGACTGTAAGATCCTAAATATCTATTAGTACTCGGTGGTCTTTTTCTAACATATTCTTGTATATTTCGCTAACACATCAATTTAAATAAAGTGAGATAGGTGCAAGTGGGATGAAGGGACCAATTCCATCCAGTATATCAAGTCTTGATCAGTTAACATCTTTGTAAGTGTTCAACTTAATTAAGGTGTTTTGTGTGATCTCGGTTATTTATGTTTCATTAAAGCATAATTTGAGTCATACCAAATTACAGGACTATAACGGACATTGCTGGACCAAATCAGTCATTTCCTAATTTAAGCAGCGCAGGCAACTTAAAATTATTGTAAGTTCTTAAGATTGTGGAATGTGTATACCATATATAAACCCGAGCAATCAATCTTTTTAATTAACAAACTTCACCTCTGACTTTACAGGCAACTGAGAAATTGCAACATTTCTGGAGAAATCCCTTCATACATCTGGAAAATGACACTCCTAGCAAAATTGTAAGTAATTCATGAAAAAAGATCATTAAATGAATGTTTGTTTTATCTTATTCTTATCTGTTATCTATTGCAGTAAACATGATTTTTAAACCTGTATTTGGACAGGGACTTGAGTTTTAACAAATTAGTAGGACATATTTCGAAAGACATCACTGGGAAAAAATTTAAGTTTGTGTAAGTATGACCAAGATTTCTGGCTTATTAGAATTTTTGTTTGCACAAGTCCTATATGTGTATTTGTGCTAATGAATATTCAAGTACAACTCCGTTAGGAAAACCTGTACATATCTTGTTCCAGAAAACATTTTAAACTTGACAATCTTACCAGAAACTTAAAAATTACATAAAAAGATGATTTGTAGTCTTTCAGAGTTCATAGAATGCTATCAGTTTGAAAAGGTGGCAAAAAAAAACTAATCATCTAAGAGTCAGTAAACCTAAAGCTTTTGATTTGGGATACATTCAGTTTATAATACATAAATTTTGGTAAATACAAGATTCTGGTGCTGTACTGCATATTAAACTCTGTATTGTGTTTGGTAGCTCAAAGTTGTAACTTAACGTGTTTACCAGAAAGTTGTGACTCTGTATTGTGTTTGTTATTGTAAGTGAAGAGGATAAAGTAGCGGGGGGAGTACAATCAATATTCTAGTTATGTGAATCTTTCCTCGTCGTTTAACTTACATCTTTGTGACCTTAATTCAGGCTGCTGCAACAGCAGGTCAAGAAGCTAGTGTGGTCACAGATTATGTCCTAAAGGTATAAGAATATGTCGTAAAATGTTCACAATCACATTCAGAAAATGTAACATCAATGGCTGAATTCATTACTTCTCTCTCTATTGCAGATTTTGGGACTTGATGTGTGTGCAGACACTATGGTAGGAGACCAGATGATTAGGGGTATATCTGGAGGACAAAAGAAGCGTGTTACAACAGGTTAAACAAGCCTTAGAAATAGTTTACATCTCTAAAAAAGTTGATGGATGTGTAGAATGTTCGGTAGCTAATAAATTAAATACTACTATTAATTACAGGAGAGATGTTGGTGGGACCTGCAAGGGTGCTTTTTATGGATGAAATATCTACTGGTTTGGACAGTTCCACAACATTTCAAATTGTGAGAGCACTCCAGCATTCTGCATTCTGTACACATTCAGTATGAACCCATTTGTGCATTGTATTCGTTGTAATGCTAGAGAACTCGTAGAGCTCTGATTTGTAAATATTTTTTTTGGATAATATACTGATCACTTTTCTATTTTAAATACATTCTTTAGCTACCCCTCCATGTATCTCCTAGAAACATTTCTGATTTGTAAATTCAGGTCAAAAATTAAAATAAACAAATTATTTTTTTTTTAATTTTTTGGACTTTATACGTCGGTTGTTTTAAAGAACCGACGTAAAAGGATAACAATATACGTCGGTTGTTTAGAGGAACCGACGTAAAAGGATAACAATATACGTCGGTTGTTTAGAAGAACCGACGTAAAAGGGTACAATATACGTCGGTTATTTAGAAGAACCGACGTAAAAGGGTACAATATACGTCGGTTGTTTAGAAGAACCGACGTAAAAGGGTACAATATACGTCGGTTGTTTAGAAGAACCGACGTAAAAGGGTACAATATACGTCGGTTATTTAGAAGAACCGACGTAAAAGGGTACAATATACGTCGGTTGTTTAGAAGAACCGACGTAAAAGGGTACAATATACGTCGGTTGTTTAGAAGAACCGACGTAAAAGGGTACAATATACGTCGGTTGTTTAGAAGAACCGACGTAAAAGGGTACAATATACGTCGCCTTTTTAACCGACGTATAAGACTCTGACCTTATACGTCGCCAGCCCATACGTCGCCATTTAACCGACGTAAAAGACCTATTTAACCGACGTAAAAGGCCAGTTTTCTACTAGTAATGAAGAACAGTAAACCTGCCTGAAAGCAAAATTCATATGGTCAGATCTGAGCTTTCTTGTTTTGGATATTAAGATATATTAATGTGTAGGTAAGGAATACAATGAAGTTGTCGATTAGGGTGCTTATATTTTCCAAATAGTGCATAAAAAGGTGCTGCATAAGTAGAGTAGTAACAAATATGTCTGATAAACAATTTCAATGAAAATCAGATAGACATAAACAGAAATGTCAACCTGATCATGCAGTTCTTCAGCATTATTGCTATCAGATTGCCACCAAAGTAATCCCACAATAATTGCAGTGGTGATAATTTGGCTGAGTCTTAACCAACTAAAGTAGTCATGCCTCCGTTCTTTGAGACCTCTCCAGAATAATATGCCAAACTGTTTCCTCCAGCTTGCCCCATATTTTTGCTTTTCAAATAAACCTTTGACTTCGTTTCTTCATCAATGGGTACAGGAATCATAAGATTTCTCTTCTCATTTTTAGCTACCCGCATTTTGTAGGCATCCACGAGATACTGTCCAGAAATTATATATTTTCATTAAATAAATTGTTCTTTCTGCCAAATCGCATATGTCTATTACTCGTGTCATAGAGTTGTTTCTTGAAATAAAATTCATAAGTCATAGATCTAAAACTGAAATCCTGTCAGTAATACTATATTGTAAAGCTCATGATTCTTGATTGTTCACATGTAAAAATATTCACCTCATGCACCACTGCTGGAGATGGTTTCCTGTTCTTGCTTTCCCTGTCTGAATTCCCTATTTGCACTCTCGCAATCAGCACGGAGGTTTTAATGAAAGAGATGGTTACGACTCTGAGGAGAACTTGGGGGGTAATCGAGCGCGTGATGAAGCTTATGTTCCGGAGGAAATCTCTGCTCCTCCGCACCACCATGGAACTCCAGCCGCCACCGGAGGATAGCCGCCCGTTCTTATCAGCAACGCGGCATTAATGGAGCAATTGTATCGCATGGGAGATGCCATAAACGATTTCGGGGCAAGATTGAGTTCTATGGAAGAAGAACAAGGAAGTAGGAGAAAATCTCGGAGTATCCCGAGAAATCATCGTCGAGCAGGAAGATCCCCACTGGAGACTCTCAAGGGATCGCGGAAAATCAGGAGAAGAGATTTCAGCTAATCACTCCCCGAAGGTTAGAATATTCTTATCCCATAGTTGAACACCCTGTTGAGAATAATTCTGATCGCAGGTTGTCGAACCCTCAAGAGAGGGCGCGCCCTCATCCTCACCGTTCAGGGCGCACCCCAGCTGAAATTCAACAGGATGAGGAAAGACTAGCAAGTGAGAGAATGGATTTTGCAAGTTTGAAGGAACGTCTTGGAATAAGGCTTAACGATGATGATCTCAGGATATACCTTCTTGAACTTCAGAAGAAAGACAATAGTTTGGAATTGCGGCCCCGTGATCCACAGCGCGCGCCCCCTGACAACAGGTCGAGGCCCCTTGGACATGAGCGAGCCCTTCCACAAGGTCATGATCCACAGCGCGCGCCCCCTGACAACAGGTCGAGGCCCCTTGGACATGAGCGAGTATTAGCACGAAAGGATAATCCACAGCGCGTGCCCCCTGTTTATGAGAGGTCGCGGCCCCTTGGACTTGAACGAACTCATCGTGGAAACATTGGAAGAAGGGAGAACCATGATAACAGCGATAGAAGAATGGAAATATACAGGGGTGATAGGCAACAACGAGACATTGAGGGCGCGCCCTCTGGAAGGAAATCCCCTCGTATTTACCAAGTTCATTCAAGCACCTCTAGTGAGTCTAGATCGAGGACGCGCCCTAACTCTGAGGGGCAATGTCGAGATTCTCGGGGAACTCCACAATCGCAAGGGAATCCCCAAGGCCAGCAAACTCAGGGAACTACAACGCAAACTCATGCTGAGGCTCCGGGAGGTGCTCAGATGACTGTTCCACCTACAACACCGGGGGGTACACAAGCTGGCGCACAGCCCAATATCCAGAACATTCCTGGCATGGGAACTTTCAATGTGGATGATTTAAAGAGACTCCTTACTCATTTGGATGGAGGGAGGATATCTGCTACGACACCAACTTCCTCTCCTTTCTCAGTTGAAGTAAGAGAAGCGCAACTCCCTGCTGGATACAGATCAATGACCAACGATTTACGTTTCCATGGAAATGCAGATCTTGTGGAATTCCTGGGACGGTTTTATATTGAGATGGATGTGTATCAGGTGGCCGAATTGGTTAGATGTCGTTTGTTGGCAGCAACATTCAGAGAAAGTGCACAGCAATGGTTTCAGAAGCTTGGGCCAGGGGTTATTACATCTTGGCAGGTAATGAGGAACCTGTTTTTAACTAAGTTCCAGGCAGCGGTGAAGTATGCTCCTCCTGTTACTACATTGGTCAATATTAAGCAAAGGGAAGGTGAGAGTTTACAATCATATTTCAAGAGGTTCAATTCGGAATCCACCCTGGTGAGAGGAGCCACAGACGAGACCCTTAAAAGCTTCTTAATAGCTGGATTGTCAGTGGGTACTGATTTTTGGAAGCATCTTCAAGGACGATATCCGCCTACTTTGGCTGATGTATTTGCGCAAGCTGAGTCTTTTAAGATCGTAGAGCATTCTTTGGCGGATAACCGAAAGACAGATGTGCAGGAAACCTCTAAAGGAAGGGTTAGCAAGAGAAAATATAGATCCTTGAGTCCCACACTCCGTACAAGGACTGGTGTCAATCGTGTGAACACTACAGAAGTGGGAAGAAATTGGGGTCCTCCGGATTCTTATTCTTATGATCGGAGAGAAAGAAATTATACCCCTTTGGCGGCTTCTATTGAGCATATCTTCGAAGTTAACAAAGATAAAGGATTCTTCAGAAAACCAGAGCCGTTGACTTCCTAGCAGAGTAGAGATAAGAAGAAATATTGTGAATTCCATAAATCTTCCGGACATAACACTTATGAGTGTTGGCAGTTAAAAGAAGAAATTGAAGATTTGATAAAGGAGGGATTTTTGACCGAATGGATCGTCAGAGAGGTGAAAAAGCATAAGGAAGATCCGGATAGGAATGATAGGGTGCGCCCCCCGAGGTGATGAGAAGCTTGAGAAGAAATTTGTCAAGGAGGGTAGTATTCATACGATATTCGGAGGACGGCACTTGGGAGGTGATAGTAATCATGCTTTGGAAAGGTATGCGAGAGAGGCCAAGTACCGACCACTCACTAATGTAAATAGCTTGGAACTCAGACCACCCAAGTTATTCAAGGGAGAGTCCATGGACATTACTTTCACAGAGGAAGAAGCAAGATGGGTTCACCATCCTCATAATGATGCTTTGGTGGTGGCGATCCAAACATCGAGTCCTTGTCGATAATGGAAGTTCAGTGAATATTCTATACTACAACACTTACAAGAAATTGGGGCTTCTAGATAGGGATATGGTACCGGATAATGGATGGATCTATGGTTTTTCGGGCGAGTCTGTGAAGGTTATGGGGACCATCAAGCTACCAGTAACCCTTGGAGAGGGAGTCCTCTCTGTAACTCAGATGATGGATTTTATGATTTTGAATATGGAGTCATCTCACAATGCTTTGGTTGGGCGCCCCCTGTTAAAGGAAATGAAGGTTGTGACCTCCATCTACCATCTTGCTATGAAATTCCCTACACCTAATGGGGTGGGAACTATACGGGGATCCCAGCACGATTCAAGGGATTGTTATCACAAGGCGATCAAAGGTTTTAGGAAGCAACAAGGTGGAGGGCGCGCCCTGAGAAAAGGAAGTTCAGAGGATATGAATCTTGTTCCGGGGGAAGTTAAAGTTCACTATCTTGTCCAAGAACCCGAGGAGACACCTCTATGTATGGCGCGCCCTGAACATTAGGGAAGGGAAAACAATCCGGTACTTGATAATTTACAAGATGGAATTCTAGAGGAAATTGAAGAAGACACTGAGGAGATTATCTCTGTTAAACTTAGAGGAGAGTAGGTGGAAGGCAGACGAATACTGCTAGAAGGTTTAATGCATACCCTTGTTGAGGAAGACTTCCCTCTTAAAGAGGACGCACCCTCCAAGGGTGAAATCCCAATTGAAGATCCTCGAAGTTTCGATTTTGATCTTGATCCAAGAATGCCTTAACCGGTTGAGAAGACTGGTCCTGCAGAAGATACAATTTCAATTTTGGTAGACGGGACGGATCCAGATAAGGTCCTAAAAATTGGTTCTCAGTTGAATCCAAGTTTGCGAGGAATGCTCACCAGCTTTCTTTTGAATAATTTAGATGTTTTCGCCTGGAGTCATGCTGATATGGTGGAGATTGATCCGGAAGTCATGTGTCATCATTTGAACATAGATCCCACAAAGAAAGGAATCCGTCAGAAGCATCGACCTGTGAGTGGGGAGAGAGCTATGGCACTGAAGGAAGAGGTAGATCGGTTATTAGATGTTGGTTTGATCAAGGAATCATACTATCCAGATTGGTTAGCTAACCCGGTCCTTGTCAAAAAGCCAAATGAGAAATGGAGAACCTGTGTGGATTTCACCGATCTGAACAAGGCTTGCCCTAAGGATAGTTTTCTCTTCCTCGGATTGATCAGTTGGTGGATGCTACTGCTGGCCACGCTCCTTTGAGTTTCATGGATGCTTATTTGGGCTATAATCAAATTCCTTTGTATGAACCTGATCAGGAGCACACTTCGTTCATAACAGATAGAGGTTTGTACTGTTATATTGGAATGCCGTTCGATTTGATCAACGCAGAAGCTACTTATCAGAGGTTGGTAAACATGATGTTCAAAGATCTGATTGGAAAGACAATGGAGGTGTATGTGGATGATATGCTTGTCAAATCCTTGAAGGCGGAAGACCATGTAATGCATCTGGAACAGATGTTCGGAATATTGAGGAAATTCAAGATGAAGTCGAATCCCCAAAAATGTGTGTTTGGAGTGGAATCTGGAAAGTTCTTGGGATTTGTTGTCAATCATCGGGGAATCGAGGCGAATCCATCCAAGATCAAAGCCTTACTCGATATGAAGTCTCCATCTAGTGTGAAGCAGGTTCAAAGTCTGGCTGGAAGAATCGCAGCATTAAATTGGTTTGTGTCAAAGTCCTCGGATAGATGCAGAGAATTCTTTAAAGTCATTAAGGGTGCATCTAAAGATTTTGTATGGACTCCCGAATGTGAAGAAGCTTTTCAGAGAATTAAAGAACAATTGGGGAATCCTCCACTTCTGGCTAAACTTGTGGAAGGAGAAACTTTGATTCTATACTTGGCGGTTTCGGAATACTCCATTAGTTCAGTATTGGTAAGAGAAGAGGTTGATCATCAGTCCCCGGTTTACTATGTGAGTAAGCGCTTGCATGATGTAGAAACCAGATACACCAGCATGGAAAAATTGGTTTATGCTTTAATCTTGGCGGCAAGGAAGCTTCGCCCTTATTTTCAGGCTCATAAAATTGAAGTTCGTACTGCTTATCCATTGAGAGGTATTCTTCATAAGCCAGAAGCTTCAGGAAGAATGTTGAAATGGGCATTTGAGTTGGGATAGTTCAATTTAGAATATACCCCTAGAACTGCTATCAAGGGGCAAGCTTTAGCTGATTTCATCTTGGAATTCGAATCAGAAATTGAGGAAAAGTCAATTGTTTTGGTTGAACCTGGAAGTCCCTCAAGGAGGGCGCACCCTCTTGAGGATTTTCCGCAGCCTTGGTGGAAGTTTCATGTTGACGGAGATGTAAATAATGGAGGAGCTGGCGTAGGAGTAGTTTTGATTACCCCTGAGGGAAATCAACTCATGGGTGCGATCCACTTCAAGTTCAAGGCAACCAACAATGATGCGGAATATGAAGCTTTGATTAATGGTTTGAGGATGGCTCTAGAGATGAAAGTAGTAAATCTGGTTGTTTTGAGTGATTCTGAGTTGGTAGTCGGACAAGTTAAAGGAGGATTTCAATATAGGAGTCCAAGGACAGAGCTTTACATGAGGTATGTTCGACGTTTAATCTTGAAGTTTCGTGAAGTGAGACTGGATTGTATTCCTCGGGATGGGAATTGCAATGCAGATGTGTTAGCCAAGTTGGGATCTCAAAAAGATGCCATGTTGTTGGGCACTGTTCCTTTGCAAATACAGGAAGTGCCCAAGTATCCCGGAGGTGGAAGTCATGGAAGTGGAGGACCATCCACGGATTACTTGGATGACTCCAATTCGTGAATATGTTCGTAGAGGGACTTTACCTACAGATAAAATTGAAGCAAGGCGACTCCGATATCAAGCAGCTAGGTTTGTGGAATATGATGGAATTCTATACAAGAGAGGTTTTAATCAACCGCTTTTAAAGTGCATAGATGGAGATGAATGTCGTTACATCCTTCGAGAAGTCCATGAAGGAATTTGTGGTAATCACTCGGGGGGTGGTTCGTTGGCAATGAAGGTGTTAAGGCAAGGTTACTATTGGCCTACTTTGAAGAAAGATGCTTATAATTTTGTTAAGGCGTGTGATAAATGTCAACGGATTGCCAATTATACTACGAGTCCTGTTACTACTCTGACTTCCATGATGAGTCTGTGGCCTTTTGCTATGTGGGGAATAGATCTCATTGGAGAGCTTCCAAAGGCCAAGGGAAGTGTTAAATATGCTGTGGTTGCTGTGGATTACTTCACTAAATGGGCGGAGGCTATGCCCCTAGCTACCATCACTGCAAAGAAAATTCGAGATTTTGTTTTCAATTGCATTGTGTGCAGGTTTGGAATTCCATACAAGCTTGTGTCAGACAATGGAAAGCAGTTCGATAGCAAAGAATTGCAAAAGTTGTGTGATGATTTGGGAATCAAGAAGGAATTTGCAGCAGTGTATCATCCTCAAAGTAATGGACAAATAGAGGCAATTAACAAGATTATCAAGCATACTTTGAAGACGAAGTTAGAAGAAAGCAAGGGGAACTGGCCGGAAGAGCTTCCCATGGTTTTGTGGTCGTATAACACAACTCCAAGATCCATAACCGGGGAATCTCCCTTTGTGCTGTCTTATGGATGCGAAGCAATTGAAAGGCATATGACTCAGCCTATTTATAGTTAGAGGATCCTAATCCAATTAAACTAGATTGTAATAAGTAAATAATATTATCTGTCACAGGAATCTCAGAAGATGTTATCTGTCAGAAGAAAAATCAACATGTCAATCTATAGTTTTGATATTTTATACTGGAAGAAGTTCAGTCTACTGATCAAGCCTCAGAGTAGCATTCAAAGTGATGGATTTATTTTTAAAGAACAGAGATTTCTATCAGTGACAATGAAACAGTTTCAGTACAAATGTATTTGAAGAAGAGTCAAGAAAAGAAAAAGACCACAGCTTAAAGTCAAGATGAAGAACATATATTGAAGTTAGTCGTTCATGAACCAGACAGTACATCGAGCGTCAACAACGATCCAGTGTATGTTCTTGATTAAATTACGTGGTACTAAGTGAAGTGTTGTCTACTAAAGGATATGTATTAATTCTCCTTTAATTAATTAAAACAAATAATTAATTTAACTAAATAAATTAATTCTATCCGAATTAATATATTTGTTAAAGTAATTATTAAATTAATTAAATCGGAATTAATATGTAAAAGAAATAATTATTTAAATGATTGTTGCAAATCATTTAATTAATTATAAGCTGAAAATATATGATAATATAACTATCAACCGATAGTTATATTCAGTTAATGTTGGATAGTCATATTCAGTGCAAGGTTGATAGTCATATTCAGTTCAAGCGTGACAGTCATATTTAGTTCAAACTGGATAGTCATATTTAGTTCAAACTGGATAGTCATATTTAGTTCAAACTGGATAGTCATATTTAGTTCAAACTGAGACAGTCATATCTAGTTCAAACTGGATAGTCATACCGAAAGTTATATTGAATGGATTGTTATATTCAGTTCAAACGGACAGTCATATTACTTGCAAAGGGATAGTCATACCGATTGTTATATCAGCCAGCAGATAGTTATATCAAGCGCAACGGATAGTCATATTTAACTACAATATGACTATGATTAAACAAATTGGTCGGGAGGCTATATAAAGACAGAAGCCAGTGAACACAGAGACACACAGACACACGCATATTCACAGAAAGAAAAGAAGACCCAAAAACATCTCATCTCTTTCATCTTCAAGCAGTTAAATTGCCATAAATTCTTGAGTTCCTTGTAACAAAAATTGTATCCATTGGAACTTAATTATTTGTGACTTGTGTACCACTAGCGAATTAAGTTTCCTAGTTCTTGACTTGATATCTTGATTTTTATTAACTAAATTAGAAAAGTTCATGTTGAATTTTCTAATTAGTTATTAATTACTTGATAATCATTTGTATTAATTTTGTAACACCCATCAAGTTAATATATTGTTATATTCAACTTGAAATTTGTGTTATTTATATTCCGCGCAAATTTGTTTGAATTAAATTTTATTCATAAGACAAATTTGGAGAAAATGATATAGATTGTATTCAACCCCCCCCCCTTCTACAATCTTATTGGACCTAACAATTGGCATCAGAGCCTATTGATTGATACACAAATCAAGATCCTATTTTTATTCAATCAAAAATTTATCTTGAATTTTTAACTCACTTAAAAATTCATCATGTCTTCAAAAGCCATTGTTAAGATTCCCATATTTAATAAGGATAATTATGATATGTGGAAAAATAAAATGGAGTTGTTTCTTGATGTTACAAATCCAAAATATTTGTGGGTTTTGAAAAATGGACCAATAATTCCTATGGTTCATGAAGAAGAAACTGTTACAAATGAAGTTGTTACAATACCTGCTAAATCCTATCCAAAGGACTCTAAGAACTATACTCTTGATGAAAAGGAGGATGCTGGATTGGACAAAAATCTGAGACTCATTCTAATAGATTCCCTGGATGTTGTGATGTATAGTCATGTGATGAATTGTAAAACTGCTAAGCACATTTGGGAAACTATTGAAACTATTAATGAAGGAACTGATGAAGTCAGGGAAAACAGACTTCAAATTTTGACCTCTGAATATGAACACTTTAGAGCTGGCCCTAATGAAGGCATTCAGGAAGTGTTCGAAAGGTATAACAAAATAATCAATAACTTGCAAGTTCATGGCAAGCAGTATACACAGAAAGAGATCAACATGAAGTTTTTGCTGACTATGCCTACTCACTTAGAGCATAGAATAACTGCTATCAGAGAATCTAGAGATTTAAATAAGATTGCTCTTGAAAGGCTGTTTGGTGTTCTGAAAACGTATGAACTAGAACAGGTACAATAGAAGGAGTTCTCTGGCAAAGGCAGAGTAGCAAGTTCTTCTACAGCTCTAGTAGTTGAGGTTCCTAAGGAAGTGGAAGCTAAAGTTGTTCAACCTAACAGCTCCAACAAGGAACAAATTGAAGTGGAACATGGACAGACACCAGTCACTCAGGATGGTGGAGAATTCTATTCACTGGAAGAGCTAGATCAATTGGAAGATGAATCCATGGCAATGATGGTGAGGCAGTTCAGTAACTTCAGATTTAGAAGAAATCCCAAGTTCAGATTTAAGTCAAATAACAAATTTCAGAGAGGAGGTTCTTCATTCTCTAGTAACAGGGGAGGTTACAAAACTGGATCAGTCGACAGAAGCAAGATTCGTTGCTTCAACTGTAATGAGTTGGGACACTTTGCTACTGAATGTCAGAAACCCAAGAAAGCACAGAAAAAGGACTATGCTTCTGAAAAGAAGAAAACTGGAAGAGCTTATGTAGCTGCCGGTAAAAGCTGGGATGACACAGATAGCGAAGACGAAGAATATGGAAACTTTGCGCTGGTGGCAAATGCTGAAACATCAACTCATTATACTACACCGGTAATTCTTACTGACGCTGAGTTGATTCATAGCTTATATAATTCCATGGGTAATGCACAGAAAAAAATTGAAAGAATAACTCTATTAAACACTAAACTTGAAAATGAAGTGTTAGAATTAAAAAAGGTGCATGTTAATCAAGATAAGCATATAGAGGAAATAGCTCGACTTAACTACAAAGAAAAGTTGCTAGGAGAATACATGGTAAAACAAGTTGATAGGATTGCTGAACAAGAAACCAAGATTTGAGAACTTGAAACACAGATTAGAGCTTGTTATAATTCTGTTAAAGTTTCTAAAGAGCACTTCAACAAACAAGCTGTAGAACGAACTGTAGGAATAGGTTTTGGTTACAAAGTAGCTGTTGGTTCTTTGAGCAATCATTCTGCTAATCCCATTCCTGCTAAAGAAAGAGGTATACCATATGTACTCAAAGATGTTGAAAAACCTATGTTTAAAACCTCTGTTGCTGAACCACCAAATATGTATTCTATTGTGATTCAAGAAGAAATGAGAAATGAGGACAGTGCTAATGACATAGTCATTGATAATGAAAAATCTGTTAAGGCACCTACAACCAAAAATGTTAAATCTAATAAGGTTGTTTCCATGAAACCAGTGAAGTTTGTTCCCATTTCATCTAAAATTGAGTTAGGTGATAACAAGTTGGAGCAGAATAATAACATGTCTAACATGAATACCATGCCTATCATTGATTCTAATCATAAAGCATGTGATGTTGTCAATTGTATGTCTTGTGCTTTTAATGTCATGTCTACTTACTTTAATGGTAATCATGCATGTGCTGATAAGACTGCCCCTCGACAACATATGAATAGAAACAAAAATTTTAGATCAAAGACTGCTAGTCTTTCTCATGTTAGAAGAGAGACATTTGTACCTAAGCCTAAACTAAGTGTTACTAAGGCTGTTTACAAGGTCAAATGTCCATTCAATGAAACAAGTGTTATTGCTGTTAAAGAAACTTGGATACCCAGAATAAAACAAAAGATTGTCAAATCTGTTTATAGGGTAAAATGTTTATTGACTAATGATAAAATTGGTGTTAAGGTGAAAAATGCTGTTTTGCCTGATAAAGGCCAATTCTTTAAGTATTCTGGACCCAATCAAATTTGGGTTCCGAAGAAAGTTTAATCCATTTGTCATTGCAGGGTGTTGAACAGGTTGAACGAGTGACCTAGATCTTGGACAGTGGATGTTCAAGGCATATGACTGGTGACAGAACCCTGCTGACAAATGTGGTGGAGAAGGCCGGCCCAGTAGTTACCTTTGGAAATAACAACAAAGGTAGAACTGATGGATATGGCAGACTTGAAGCTGGAAATGTTATCATTGATGAAGTCTCTTTTGTGAAAGGACTTGAGCACAATTTGCTCAGTGTTAGTCAATTCTGTGACAAAGGATATGAAGTTTATTTTAACAAGAAGAATTGTCTAATTTCACACAAGAGACATGAAAAGCCACAACTGATTGGAGTTAGAAAAGGCAATCTGTACGTAGCCAATATGAACTCAGGAAGCACTGCAGAAATTACTTGCTTCTACACTAAAGCATCTAATGACGAGAGTTGGCTATGGCACAAGAAACTTTCTCATCTCAATTTTAAAACAATGAATTCTCTAGTTAAAAGAGAATTGGTGAGAGGTTTGCCTTCAATGGAATTCACTCAAGAAGGAC
The DNA here is from genome assembly GCA_037693485.1 of Kitagawia praeruptora. NCBI lineage: Eukaryota > Viridiplantae > Streptophyta > Magnoliopsida > Apiales > Apiaceae > Kitagawia > Kitagawia praeruptora. The sequence continues at coordinate 151,658,335 of CM075344.1, read as the reverse complement.
TGTGTGATGCATGTCAAAAAGGAAAGCTAAAAAGGGCAAGTCACAGGAGCACTGACATATCTTCAATAACTGAACCATTACAATTACTTCATATGGATTTGTTTGGTCCAGTTAATGTAATGTCTATGTCAAGGAAGAGATATGCTCTAGTGATCGTTGATGATTTTTCAAAATACACATGGGTCCTATTTTTGAATTCTAAAGATGAGACTCCACAACTGGTGATTGATCACATCAAATTAATTGAGCGAGATTCTACGTATCCAGTGAGAGCTATAAGATCAGACAATGGAACTGAATTCAAGAATGCAGTTCTAAATGACTTCTGCACTGAGAAGGGTATAACTAGACAATACTCAGCTCCAAGAACTCCTCAGCAAAATGGGGTAGTGGAAAGAAAGAATAGAACCTTGATTGAAGCTGCACGTACTATGTTAAGTGAATCAAGGCTTCCATTGTACTTTTGGGCTGAAGCTGTCAACACTGCTTGCTATACCCAGAATCGAACTCTAATCAATAAAGATCTAATGAAGACACCCTATGAAGTTATGGCTGATAAGAAACCTTCACTCAAATACTTTCATGTATTTGGGGCAAAATGTTTTGCGCTTAAAGAAGGTGATGATCAAGGTGGAAAATTCGATGCCAAAGCATTTGAAGCAATTTTTATTGGTTATTCAATGAGAGCATACAGGGTGTATGTAATTGATGAACAGAAGATGATGGAAAGTGTTAACGTAACATTTGATGACACTAAACTCCCTAGTATCCAAACTGAGGATCCATCTGAAAAGCTATCTTTCGATGACATGACAGATACAGATTCAGATGATGAAAATTCACCTGAGGATTTTGCTGATGCTAATGACAATGATGATAATCAGGGTAATGGTAATGAAAACAATGATAGCAATCAAAATTCCCCCGACTCTTCTAAACAATTATCATCTAGTCAACATGGCAACAACTCAGGGGGAGACAATGAAGGGTCAACTGGTCACACACAACATCACAATGAAGAACAATGCGAATCATCAAGATCAAATCTTCCCAGACAGACTGTTTGGAATAGAGCTCATCCTTTTGAGCTAATCATTGGTGATCCAAATGTTGGTGTGAAAACTAGAAGAGCTTATCAGAATCAATGTAATTATTCAGGATTCCTGTCAGAAATGGAACCTAAGAAAACTAAAGAAGCTCTCTCTGATCCTGATTGGGTGATTGCTATCCAAGATGAACTCAATCAATTTAAACAACAAGAAGTTTGGAAGCTAGTACCCAGACCTACAGACAGACCAGTGGTTGGCACTAGGTGGGTATTCAGAAACAAACTTGATGAAGATGGCACGGTGACGAGAAATAAAGCAAGACTGGTGGCAAAGGGTTACTCTCAATCTGAAGGCATTGATTATGATGAAACCTATGCTCCGGTGGCTAGACTTGAGGCCATTAGAATATTCTTGGCATTCGCAGCATTTTCAAACTTTAAAGTTTATCAAATGGATGTCAAGAGTGCTTTCTTAAATGGTAAGCTAGATGAAGAGGTTTATGTAGAACAGCCTCCTGGCTTTGAAGATCCAGATCTAATTGACTATGTCTACTTCCTTTTCAAGGCTGTTTATGGTCTTAAGCAAGCACCAAGGAAATGGTATGACACTCTCTCTGAATTTTTAATTGAAAATGGTTTTATTAGAGGTGTCACAGACAAAACTCTCTTCACAAAGAAACATAAGAATGATACAATTCTAGTCCAAGTCTATGCGGACGATATAATATTCGGGTCTACTAATGATCTTTTGTGCAAGAAATTTGCTAAGTTAATGCAGGATAAATTTGAAATGAGCCTGATGGGTGAGCTGAAGTTCTTTCTTGGATTGCAAATAAGTCAAAGGACAGATGGAATATTTATCTGTCAATCCAAGTATGTCAAAGAGCTTCTCAAGAAATATCAAATGGAGGACTCATCTTCAGCAAGAACACCATCATCTACAGCTGTCAAATTTGGAGCATGTGAAAATTCTGCAAAGGTAGATATCACAAGCTACAGAGGTATGATAGGTTCATTACTTTACCTCACTGCAAGTAGACCAGATATTATGTATGCTACATGCTTGTGTGCAAGGTTCTAAGCGGATCCTAGAGATATACATCTCATTGCTGTGAAATGAATCTTGAGATATCTTAAGGGTACACCTAATTTAGGTATCTGGTACCCTAAAGATTCTGGTTTTAATCTTGTTGGATATACAGATTCAGATTATGCAGGAAGTGTTGTAGATAGAAAAAGTACTTCTGGGAGTTGTCAATTCCTAGGTGGAAGACTGGTTTCATGGTACAGTAAGAAACAACAGACAGTTTCCAATTCAACAACCGAAGCTGAATACATCGCTGCTGGAAGCTGCTGTGCTCAGATCTTATGGATAAGGAACCAACTGAGAGACTATGGTTTTGTATTAAACAATATTCCTATTTTGTGTGATAATACAAGTGCCATAGCAATCTCCAACAATCCTGTGCAGCATACAAGAACCAAGCACATCGACATCAGGTATCATTTTATTAGAGAGCATGTCATGAATGGTACTGTGGAGTTACTTTTTGTACCCACAGAAGAACAAATAGCAGATATTTTCACTAAGTCTATTGATGAATCCACATTTACCAGACTTGTTGGTGAATTGGGTATGTTAAATAGTCCTAGTAATTAAACTGATTAATATCTGAGATTTGATCTTTAATAATTGTCAAGTGATTTATTTGTGAATATTTGTTAATAAAATCACTTGAATAATTATTTTATCATTTTATCTCCTTGCTTGTTTTATTATTAAATAAGTGTTATTTTGTAAATATTTAGTTTTTTATTTTATTTGATTTGTAGTGTTTGTCCTTTTGTTATTAATGTTTGATTTCATAAAAGGGAATACCTATGATTGTTTTTATAATTTTTTATTAGGTTTTATAATTTTAGTGTAAATTAATTTGCTATTGTTTAGCTAGTGATAATAATTAATTTGTTTTATTTTTAGAACTTGTTACTGGTACATATTCTGTTAATATTTGAATTTTAGGATAGTTATATTAGCTGGTTTGATAAAATATAACTATCGGTATAACAATCCATTTGATTGTTATATTCGAATTTGTCATGGTTATATTAGTTAAATTAGTGTAATATAACTCTAGATATAACTTAGTAAGTAGATTGTTATATTTATGTGTTCTGTAAATATAACTGTCATTAGTTAATAGTTATATTGTGTGTTTTACTCGAAATATGACTATCGGTATAACTATTTATTCGATTGTCATATTATTTGTGTTTTTTTTCGGTAGTCATTTTAGTAAACAATATGCAATATAACTCTGTACAAGTTAGTTATATTTCGTTTTGTTCACAATATAACTATCGGTATGACTATCAACCGATAGTTATATTAGGAACGTTTTGTATATATACTAATAGTTATATTAGATAGTTATATCACTTCAATGTTCTAATTACTCGCGTGTTAAGTCACCGAGTTGCTCTCTATTAATACTTACATATACACACATATATACGGTCGAATTGCTGCCCGATTCTTGACTCGAAATCACTCTGTTATCACGTTTCTAAGATCAACAATCGATTATCCAGTCGATTAGCTTCATTTCAACGATTTAAATGTGAGATTTGATCGACTTTGATGTTCTTGAGTTTCAAAACTTCGATTTTTCGATCTAAAATTCAAGAAAACTGGTTATGATTTTTCAAAAACTAAAAATATACTTGTGTTTGTACTGATATCAAGATCTTTGCCTCAAATTTTCAGAATTTTTGGTGAAGATTTCGATTTTTCGAATTTTTAAGTAATTATTAATTCGAATTTTGTGATTTAATTGGGTTAATTGTTGAATTTTGCAGATTTCTCAATTTTAATCCTTGACTTGGAATGGCTGATGCGTATAATAATTTTGAGGTTGTTAATCACAATTTTATTGGATATTTTAATCCCGAGGATTGTTCGGTTGATCGTTTCAAGCCATGGATAACGTTTCTGAACGAACAAAATATATGTAGCTATGCTATAACTGCAAATATTCCATTAAAATATGGCCCTCTTAAATTAATGTGTACTACAGCTGTGGTGGCCTCAGATGAAAACTATTTTTCTTTTGATTTTAATGATAAGACATATACAGTGGATGAATCTGTCTTCAATGCAGCGCTGAGACTTCCAACTGAACAGTTTGCTGAATTGCCGTCAAGTGATGAGCTGACTCAATTCTTTACAAATCTGAACTATCAAGGTCAAGTGGATCTCAATCGACCACTCAAAAACAACCTTGTTCAAGAATGGAACATCTTCTTCGAAATCATAGCAAAGGTTTTTGCCAACTCTACCAAGAGTAACAATATTGTCATCATATGTATGCTACAGTCTATTGGTTACTCAATTGCTCATAACAGAAGAATCAGTGTTGGCAGCTTGCTATGGTCTATATTGATAAAACGGTTGACAAAGGCTAGAAAGGACTTTGGAAGACGTAAAAAGGTTAAGTGTCATTATCCTCGATTTTTGACACTAATGTTTAATCATCTTATGCCTAAGGATCAACCTGAACCTTTTCCATCTGATAGAGTTCAATGGTCTGGTAAACCAAACAAAAAGTTCTACACTAGGTTGGATTCTTCTTAGGTTTTGACGCATGTTCCAGTGGTTATAACACCATATATGTCTACTTTGATGAATTTTCCAAATGTTATGCCACAACCAGTTGCTGAGCTACCTTTGATTGAACAAGCTCCACAACCTGAAGCAGAACAAGTTCCAGAACCTCAACCTGATCCTGAACCCTTAATTGCTCTTGAACATCAACTTCCAGTGGATCAACCCACTCAGAGTGAGAATGTTGCAAATGTTAATGATCAGGTAATTCACTCAACTTCTTCGCAATCTCAATATCTTTCTGATAGTCAAATAATTGTGAGAAGTGACCAAGGGGTTGTAGAACCACAACCTCCTACCAAGGTCAATGCACCAAACACCAATCTTAAAATCTCCAAACACTATCAAAGAAAGAAATTGTCAACCAAAAGAACTAACCCTAGTAGTGATATCTTGAGTGAAACAACAGATTTGCCTTTACAAAAGAAAAGTAAAACCATATCAAACCCTTTTGTTTCTTCAAGCTCACCTCTGTTACTTGCAATGGGGGAAGATTCTTTCTTAAATGAAGCTGACAACTTTGTCATGCAAGAAGAGCAAGATACAGTACCTGCCATTGTTACGGCAGAAGAACCCTCACAGGTTGATAGGGATTTGCGAACTCCCATTGCACCACCACTGACCTTCCAAGAGGAGGCAAAGGTGATTTTAAATGCAGGTACAATGGATGCAGCTCAGGAAGATGAGAGCAGTGATGTAAGGATTACCTCAAATCTGAGTGAAACACTAGCACGTGAGGTGAGTGATACTCAGAGAGCTATTGAGATGAGAGCACACAATGACACAAACACTTTTTCTCTCATGGCACAAATTGATCAAATGAAACAAAGACTTGCTAAATCTGAAGCTGAGAACAAAGACCTAAGGCATGACATGAACAACATGCGGACTATCTTCAACAACAAAATCAATGCACTTCAACTCTCTCAACACCAAGCAGTTGTAGACTTTGGAGATGTGATAGTGGCTCAAGATCTTATTTTTTCTTCAATGTCAAATCAAATTGAAGATCTTCAGAAAGACATCAATGAGAATCACTTATCCACTGAACACCATCTTTGTCAAATTGAAAAGCAAAGTGCTCATCAAGCACAAGGGTTGAGACATTTGTATAACATCATTAGCAGAACTCACTCTGCTACACCAGAAGAGGTGAGATTCTTTGAAGGTGATGGTGAAGATGACCCAAGCCACAGAACTGTAGAGGATTCCTCAACTAAGGGGGAGAAATCAAGAGGGGGAGCAAGTGCAAGTAAATCAAAATCTGATATACCAGTTGAAGATAGGAGTGATAAAAGTGGCAAGGGGAAGAAAGCTCAAGTAGCACAGGATGACACTGCAGAAGGTTATTACTATACAGGTGAACCTGATAACCTTGATATTTTTGCTGACTTACAGTTTTCTGATGATGGAGAGGAATTTGGGGAACCAGATCTCAGTTTTTGGGATGATGAAGAGACTGTGGTTCCTGATCCTGCTGAAGTAGAAAGAATGAATTTTGAAGCCAATAAAGAACTTGAACAGAATGAAGCTAATCTGTTATTAAGAGAAGAAAGACTCAAAAAGACTCTGGAACAGATAGCTCATAATGAAAGGCTTCAAAAGGCTGAAAAGGAAGCACTTCAAAAGCAACATGCTCAGAAGATTGAAGCAAGGAAGATGTACATCAGGTACAAGAGTGGTGATAAGTGGGAACGTGCTCAAAGAATTATAGATTCACCACAAACTTCTGATTATGATGATCGTCGGTTGGGTGATCTGTTTAAGAGATTTAAAGAAAAGAATCCCATACATGATGATTATCTAAAAGCTTTGAAGAATGAAATAGTGAGCATAAATTGTGCAAGTGATTCAAAGGACGAGCTTGTAATATTTGTTCATTATCATAAGCTTGGATCACAGAAAGTATCACTTCAATTCTTCTATGATAGATCTCTTTCAGAACTTTGGATGCTGAGACCAAAAGTCAGAACATCTTATGAGCTTGGCATACTACTTCATGAAAAATTTCTAGATTTCGCTGAAAGAGCTGGTCCTGAAATAATAGATGACCCTCCTCAAGTTAAAGTTCTTATAGGATAAATCATTCACACTGTTAATCTTCAGACAAGTGAGTTACGTGCACATCATGTCAGACACTTGGTGCATGTTGAATATGCTCTTCGAAATCATGGGTTTTCATCTCATAAGAAAATTGAAGCTGCAGATCATCTTCAATCTTATGCTCAAGACAACATGAAGAAGTACAAGATTTTCCAAGGTGAATTAAGAAAGAAACTGAGAATACCACTTGAAGCACCACTATTTGGAAATCCACTAGTTCATCCTGTATCATCATCCAGAAGAGAATTAGTTGTTGATACTGAATTACACAAGATGCTTCCAGACTTGGATGAACCTGAAGAAGGAGAAATCAGGAGGGAAGAAAGTGATAAATGAAGAACAGCTCTACATGTTATATTCTTAGAGCTCGATAGAGCAAGATAGGTTATTGTGAAATATGATCAGTCTAGAGGATCATCTATCTTGTATTTATCTTTTATGTTTGAATCTGGATAATGTTATATATGAACCAGAACTTTTCCATTATTTACTTAGCACTTAAAGTTTTATCCTTTACTAGTTTGATTGGGATTAGTTGAAGAATCCTCTAGATATTTGCTTGTTATTGTCTAACAAACAAATAGGGGGAGATTGAAAGGCATATGACTCAGCCTATTTATAGTTAGAGGATCCTAATCCAATTAAACTAGATTGTAATAAGTAAATAATATTATCTGTCACAGGAATCTCAGAAGATGCTATCTGTCAAAAGAAAAATAAACATGTCAATATATAGTTTTGATATTTTACACTGGAAGAAGTTCAGTCTACTGATCAAGCCTCAGAGTAGCATTCAAAGTGATGGATTTATTTTTAAAGAACAGAGATTTCTATCAGTGACAATGAAACAGTTTCAGTACAAATGTATTTGAAGAAGAGTCAAGAAAAGAAAAAGACCACAGCTTAAAGTCAAGATGAAGAACATATATTGAAGTTAGTCGTTCATGAACCAGACAGTACATCGAGCGTCAACAACGATCCAGTGTATGTTCTTGATTAAATTACGTGGTACTAAGTGAAGTGTTGTCTACTAAAGGATATGTATTAATTCTCCTTTAATTAATTAAAACAAATAATTAATTTAACTAAATAAATTAATTCTATCCGAATTAATATATTTGTTAAAGTAATTATAAAATTAATTAAATCGGAATTAATATGTAAAAGAAATAATTATTTAAATGATTGTTGCAAATCATTTAATTAATTATAAGCTGAAAATATATGATAATATAACTATCAACCGATAGTTATATTCAGTTAATGTTGGATAGTCATATTCAGTGCAAGGTTGATAGTCATATTCAGTTCAAGCGTGACAGTCATATTTAGTTCAAACTGGATAGTCATATTTAGTTCAAACTGGATAGTCATATTTAGTTCAAACTGGATAGTCATATTTAGTTCAAACTGAGACAGTCATATCTAGTTCAAACTGGATAGTCATACCGAAAGTTATATTGAATGGATTGTTATATTCAGTTCAAACGGACAGTCATATTACTTGCAAAGGGATAGTCATACCGATTGTTATATCAGCCAGCAGATAGTTATATCAAGCACAACGGATAGTCATATTTAACTACAATATGACTATGATTAAACAAATTGGTCGGGAGGCTATATAAAGACAGAAGCCAGTGAACACAGAGACACACAGACACACGCATATTCACAGAAAGAAAAGAAGACCCAAAAACATCTCATCTCTTTCATCTTCAAGCAGTTAAATTGCCATAAATTCTTGAGTTCCTTGTAACAAAAATTGTATCCATTGGAACTTAATTATTTGTGACTTGTGTACCACTAGCGAATTAAGTTTCCTAGTTCTTGACTTGATATCTTGATTTTTATTAACTAAATTAGAAAAGTTCATGTTGAATTTTCTAATTAGTTATTAATTACTTGATAATCATTTGTATTAATTTTGTAACACCAATCAAGTTAATATATTGTTATATTCAACTTGAAATTTGTGTTATTTATATTCCGCACAAATTTGTTTGAATTAAATTTTATTCATAAGACAAATTTGGAGAAAATGATATAGATTGTATTCAACCCCCCCTTCTACAATCTTATTGGACCTAACAGCAATGGTTCCTGTAGAAATTGGAGCAGGTTCGTTCAGGAGAGACTTTTACGATGAAGAAGCCAACATGGTAAATCAAAGGCTAAGTTTGGATTTTCTGGAAGAAACAAGGACCAACTCACAACTAAGGTTGGCAACTTACCAACAGAGGGCGGCAAGATATTATAACAGAAAGGTGAAAACTTATCCTTTTAAGGTGGGTGATTTGGTTCTACGGAAGGTTATGCCTAATACGAGGATAGCTGCTCATGGAGTATTTGGTCCAAACTGGGAAGGACCTTACAAGATCAAGTCTATCATCTGGGAAGGAACTTATCATCTAGAAGACTTGGATGGCAATACCATACCAAGAGCATGGAATGCGGAGCATTTGAGGAAGTATTACCAATAGGGTGCGGCCGTGGCCCCCTATTTTTATGAAGACTTATATTTAAGTTATAGACTAGCATAAGTAAATCTTCTCCTAGTCTAGGGGGTAGTACACATACGCCTTCCTTAGTTCTAGTTGAGGCTTGCTGTTTTTATTCCATGTTTTTTCGAGATGGATTCTCTTTAGCTCGGGGGGTAGTATATGTATACCTTCCCTTGTTCTGTCAAGACTTGAGTTTTATAAAGAATTTATTTGAAGATTAATGAAATATATCAAGATATTTTTCTAGTTTTTTGAAGATTAAGAGGTTGTGCCCCATGTCTTAGGGCGCGCCCTGTAAAGTTCTGCATAAATATAAGCAAATTTTGACAAGATAAAGGAATTCTGAAAAGGGCAATGCCGTAGGGCGCGCCCTCAACTTATATGTGAAGATTTTTGAAGGTGTTTTTCTGTCACAGTTAAAAATCAAGTTAAAGATATTTTCTTTAACGAGATTATGAAGAAAAGGTCGCGCCCCCGTGAAGGGCACGCCCTTATTGGAAGAATTTAACAAGAAAAGTAAAAGCATGGAGAAGTAATAAACATATTAAAGTTCAAAAGACATTAAAGTTAAGGATTACAACTTGCAGGGTTTTACAAAGGACCCGCTCCTTAAAAGTTAGAGTATATACGGACAAATTTGAAGGTAAAAACCTTAGGGCACGTCCTTAGGGGGTGAAGAAGGAGTAACCTTGGAGGGTGAAAGAGGCGCGTCCTGAGCATCGTTAGGTCGAATAGTGGTAATTGGAGAGACGTTCTCAGGAGGTGAGTTTTGAGTAGGGATAGCTGCAGGAGGAGAGGTTTGGATGTTTTGAGTTGAAGGGATACTTTCTGTAGAAGGCGCGTCCTCTGGAGGATCCTCTAATCCCAGCTCGACTCTTTTGGCCTTGATGGCCACGGCATGGTCAACTTTAAATTTAGCCACGTCCTCAGCAGCATCGAGACCGAACTTCTCCCAGTTGTAATCAGGATCAGTAGCTAGGAAGCCAGTAAGATAGAAGTTAAATCCCTTTTCAAAGTTCTCATCCTCAATGGCTTCTCTCTGTTCCTTCAACTTAGTTTTTTCAATCTCTAGAGCACTTTGTTGAGCTTGGAATTCCTCTCTTTCTTTCTTCAACCTCTCAACTTGGTCACAAAGATATTTGCCTTCTTTAACGGATTTTTGAAGATCCGACTGGAGGGTAGCAATGGTGGCATCCTTAGCATCACATACTTTTTTCCACTTGTTATCAGTTTCGATAACCATCTTTGAATACTTTCTGTTTTCATCCTCAAGTCTGTTAGTGTGAAGTTTTTCCTTGTGAACTCTTTGGGCACGCCCTAGAGATTGAATAAGGAATTGGGCAGATGCTCGAATCATGGACTCAGATTCCTCATCAGCATTCATGTTCTGCCATAAATCGACTTCATTTTCTTCGACAAGAGGAGCTGCAGCTGGGCCAATCAAAGTCTCTACATATGAAGGCGCGCCCTTGGTTTTTTGTTTCTTGCCTTTGTCAATGGCGGGTCCTAGAGTCTCAGTATCTCTCTTTAGAGACTCTGTGGATGGAGTGACTGTGGTACTATGATCCTTCCTCTGTACAGGCCGTGCCCTGGAGTCAGAGGTGTCAGTTTGATCGACCTTGTTTTCTTTGTCTGCTTTTTTCTTTGTAGCTCCAAAGCCGCGAGGGATCCTAGGAGCCATTTCTGCACAAAACAAGGAAAAATGATTAGATGAAAACTTCAAGCAAGTAATGAAATATAACCTATCAAGTTATGAACAAAATACTACTTTGTTAGGGCGCGCCCTACATTGTAACTACTTACATTCATCAGAGTCAGAATTTTCATTTTCACTACTACTAGATGAGGATGTGGGAACGGGAATACCCTTCTTAAATCTTTTAAATTTGCAAATATGTCCAACTTTATCAGATAAGATTCCTACTCTCTTTAAGTTTTCCTCTGTGATTAAAGATTGAAGGTTGAATTTTTCTGATGCCACTTTAAGAACGGCTTTTGCCCGGATTGAGGCCGCGCCCTCAAGCGTTTTCTGTATTCCCTTGTCTATTGAAATTCAAAGGAGTCAATGAAAAGTTGAAAACTAAAGAAAAATAAGAAGGGAACAGGGCGTGTCCTCCCTTACAAGGATTTGTGTTAAATTGTATGCGAACTCGGGGAACATCCCAGACATAGAAGAAAGGTTCTTTCCATAACTTGAGATGGCTGATTCTCCCTTCAGAAAAACCTTTGTTGTTGTGAGGTTTATTAATTACAAGGTAGTAATAGCCGATGCTGGACTGTCGAATACTGAAGAAATAGCTAACCTCGGGCATAGAGGGAGCTCCAAATTTGAGGTCGTGATAGAGAATAAATAAGGCTAATACAAGTTTGTAGCTATTAGGGGAAAGTTGGATGGGCGCTATGTCATATCATCTTAATATTTGTTGAAGATAGGGATGTAAGGGCGCGCCCACACCAAGGGCTACAAGCTTTGGGGTTAAGACCATCCTTGGAATTTTGAAATTTCTACCATAATTAAAAATATGGGGACGGTGATGAGCATATGGGATGGCCCAGATTCCTTCTTGACCATAAAATCTCATAGCCCACTCCACTTCATCACTCGTAGCAATGGAAGACATGCTCACACAGGATAGTTTGCCCCGTTTCTTTCTAAGTTGGTTTTTCTCTTTTTCGGACATGCTATCATATCTTCCCCATTCGATATCAATTTCTTCGTCAAGAACTTCCCAGTGTTCGAACGGGACAGGTGAAGATATTGGAGATGTTGATTCAGAATCGGTCATGGGTGAAATGGAAGAAGCTGAGGGCGCGCCCTCAGAGGCGTAGGTGTCAGAAGAATGAGTATCATTGGGGGATTTGGGATCTGGAGTATAATCATAATCAGAGGGATCTGTATATAAAGGATTTGGAGTTTTTCAGGTATTGGTGTTGAATTTTTGTTTTATTCTTTAAACGGATACTAAGGGGGACATCATCTAAAGAGTCTTCACTGGAGAAAGTCATTCTATCTTCGTTGAAATCTTCAATAAGGCGCGCATTATCTTCAGAAGAAATGAATGAGAAAAGAGGCCTCAGATGGTTTGGAGAAGGATAGGTCGTTGGAGGAGAGTATGTCCCAAGGCGCTTGTTAAGCTCCTTAAAAGGATGGAATGGAGATGGCGCGCCCTCCAGCTGCAAAATTAAAGATAAAAACTTGAGGGCGCACCAAAAAAAAAAATCTTCAACGAGTTACAAGCTAAAGAGTATCTAAAAAGTCGATTGTCCCTAAAGGATTTCCTAAGTTATTAAAAGCATAAAGGACGCGTCCTAGAGTATAGTATTAGTGGCGTGAATACGTTCCCAAGAAAATTTTTTTAAGGCATCCTAGAAAGGTCATAAAGAATCAAGTTTCTAAAATTACATTGTGGTATCAGAGGAATCCAAGGGGCGCCCTGTGTCAAAGGCGCGTCCTGAGAATTGATTAATCACGTTCATTTGTCAGAAACATTGTGGGAAAAAGCATTGCAACTAAATGAGATCAAACGAATATACATACATATATATACACATAGGAAGAACGAAGAACACGAAGCATATGAACGGTCTAAATACGAAAACTACAAATTTATACGGCTAAATCGTGAAATAAAGGCGTGGAATCATACCTTTGAAGTTCTAGAGCAAGATTTGTGAAGAAAAAAACGCTTAAAACGGCCAATTTGTTTGCTTTTTTGCTCGGAAAATGTGAAGTCGCCGGAGTGGGGTTGTTTTCTAGAAAAAGTGTAAAGTGAAGAGTAGTTGGGTATTTATAGGGGGTATAGAGGATAGTGGATGACAGCTGTATGGCACAAGTTGATTCAACTTCAGAGGACGCGCCTTGTTTTAGGGCGCGCCCTTAAGGTATTTTTTGGAATTTTGGGTTTTTTCTATGTAAAATTCCATGTATTGTTTTCAACTTCATATGGAATTGGGGGGTAGTTGTTATAGCCAAAATTTGGTTCGGGTATTTTTAAGTTATATTCGGGTCAATAATGGGTTTCTAGGTAAAATTAGGGTTTTGGTGAAATGCAAGAAGTTTAGGCCGCGCCCTAAATGCTATGATTTGGTAGAATCTCATTCTTCCCGGAATTTAAGGAATTATTGAAGAATTCCCTCTTGTCGTATCTCAGGAGGGGGATGTCCGTCGCAGAAGGCCTCTTGGGGTTTTTCCTAGATTTTGGGATTTTTCTTATACACTGAGGGCATGTTCTCCTCGGTGCAAAAATTGGTCTCTCTTTGGTGTGTGTTTCGGAGCTCTGTTCCTGTATCCAATGAGCGCGTTCTCATTGGGGAACTTTGGAGTAATCTGCACTTTGCACCCAAAAGCTCTGGATCACCAGTCCTGCTATCTGGTGGGTGCTTCTCATTCGGGGGACAGGGATGCGTTCTGCACTTGGGGTAAACCACGGCTTTACCTGCATCCTTGAAATCAAGAGATAGCTTGTACCGAATAGGACTAGTCCTCGACGGGGGAAGTTTCCATATTCGTGAAGTCTTGAGATCTTGGATGAGCCTTGGGCCTTTTGTGGTTAGGCCTCATAGTAGAACATTCCGGAAGCTGGTTCGTTATCCAAGCCCATTTGGGTTTCTTGCTCTCCAAGAACTACATCTGGCTTGATCCTCTATAAATATAGAGGTACGTAGGCAAATTGAGGGGTTGGAAGTCGAGAGCTCTGAAAAAGCTGCCACTAACCCTATCAATCTCAGCCACCAATTACAATTGATAAGTGGATTTTATATCCACTTGGAGCATTCTAAATCGGCTTAAATTGATTGTCTTGGACTCAAGTTTCTTGTAGTTTTGATGTGTTTTGCTTAGTTGTGCAAATTTACGAGAATGTTGATTAAGGTTGATGCTTCTGTCGTTTTTGGAGATTTAATTGATTAAAATTCGGATTTTCCGGGAAGGCTGCGCAGCTTACACTGTTTTGGCCATATCTGGAGTTCTAGAAGTCCGTTTTCAGCGATCTTACTGCCCACGCGAAGCTTGGGAGATTTTCTACAACATGGGACAGGTCTTGCACGAGCAAGTTGTGCGTGGTGGGGGCAGGAAGCACGACAAACAGAATGTTGGAAGTAGTGAAATTACTTTTTTGCCCTTTTTAAGTTCTAATTGTATTTTGGGCAGTCTTTAGAACCTTAATTGAATTCTAATTGTATTAGAAGGTAATTTCTTGCTGGGCAAGAGATCTAGAGCCTATTTAAACACATCTTAGCATTGTAATTTAGATCATAACTTATTTATTGTAACCAGCTTAGATCTGCAAGGGAGAAAAGGAGAGAAGGATTCAACGCTCGTGACAAGCAACGGATCTAGATCTACTTCATCTCTTGAATACTTTGGATTATAGATTTGTTTTCTTAACTCTTTATTTTATTAATACAATTGCTTCTTCCTTTCATATCTTGTTAATTATCATGTTTTCATTAAATCCCATGACGATGAACGGTTCAATTATGGGCTAATCGTTGTCATGGGATTCTAACAGAGTTATTTATGTAGCTTAGTAGTTTGATTGCTTTAAAGATTACGTGTGGTGAATTCTTGATATCCTCGTATGGTTAATCTTAATGCTTTTAGATGCGTAGCTAACATCTAAATTGAATTGTTAATCTCTTGTGAAGCGAGAGTGGATCTTGAGATTTAGAACTTGCCATGCTAACATAGGATAGGTTGATGTTTTAGCATCATGATTTGTGGCATGAATAGAGATATTATGCTGCCCTATGTGATCTATGTGGATAACTTGTGCTTAAACCTCTATGTTTTCAAATTCTATAGAGATATAGGATCTAAACATAATAGGTGTCTACTCGTCTTCTATCTCTTTTGTGGATGCATGCGTAGTTTGGTACTAGTATATCGAGAGGTAACTTTTACTTGTTTCGTGTTGTCCGATGAGATATCAAATCACACATGTGTATTGATTAAAGGCATCGACTCTAAGTGAAGAATTTAATGAAGTTAGGATCCCATGTTTATTCTCATATAAGTAATTCGATTTCTATTCTTATTAGTTAATTTAATTCTTAGTTTTATAAATGATATCTTAGTTTAATTTAGTTAAACAACCCCAATTTGTTAATTGTCTTAGCAGTGAATTAAAACCATACATTGTTGCATAGGTACTAAATTGAAGTAAAAAACCTGATCTCTGTGGGAACGAACTTGACTTATATCTATATTACTTGTGACCACGTGCGCTTGCGTGATTTTGTGTTAACAACAATCAACAACCACACGCCACCACTCTTTTCGGCAAAGAACCACCGCTGTAGATCTTGTTTCCGGCGACATACCTTGAATTTTGTTGTTACCAAATTCCTCCGTCGTCAACAGAGGCCTTGACAGAGATTGTCCCACAAGTACCTGAATGCAAATGCACAATATCAGCTAACATGTATATACTCGTGCTAGAACTTTGAAATTTAAATACAATAATGTGATAACATTGATTTGAACTTTATCAATTCAATTTTAGTGATGAACAGATTGCATTGCATTTAATGTGTTCAAAAGAGATAGATAACTGACGAAAATAGCTTAGGTGCAGACCTTTTTCTTTTCTTTTTGAAGGGAAAGGAGAAAAAGGAAGAGATGGATATGATTTCGATAGATGGTGCCATATAATATATTCATACTGAATCAGAAGAATTTTTGAATAGGCTAAACGAAGTTATATCATGTATTGGTCTGAACCTGAGATTAATCTGCTTACTCATTCATGCGGTTTTAAGAGAAAAATGCATCAAGGAAACAGCGGCATGTAGAGAAGCCCTGTGGTCTCTGGAATTCCCATCATTAAGTTCAAGTTCTGTATAGCTTGACCCGAGGCTCCCTTCACAAGATTGTCAATCTGCAAGAAAACTCTCAGTCTTCTGACAGGTACAGAAATAATTACAGAAACAAATGACTACAAATGCTGAAACAATGAAAAAAACATACAACAAATATAATTATTGCTCTTCCAGGAATTCGGTCAGGAAAAACGTTAACAAAACAGTAATTTGATCCTCGGACATGTCCAGTATGAGGAGGTTTGTCATCCTTCATCAACTTGACAAATTCTTCATTCTGCATAAACAAAAAAAAGGAAAAAAGGAAAATTTTTAAATACACCGGCAATAGACAATAATCAATAACAACAAACACATAATTTCTCACTATTGGTATTGACTTGCATTTTAATTTGGCCCTTTTTCTTCCTTTTCCCTCTATCCCTTGTATCTAGATTGTAACTAAGATTGCTCCAAAGTCCAAACAATAAAGTTGGACAATAAAAGTGTGAACTCCATAAAATGTCACTCCACCATGCCCATATTTCATCTAGTAAAACCACTAAAAAAGCTATTAAAGAAGAACGGTAATTTACCTAAAACTAATGTGTTATTTCTAAAATAAATCTGCTTGAATTAAACAGAAAAATGATGGAAAACAAAAAGAATAACTCGAACAAATTATATTACTTTGGTATCTCTTAAAAGTAATAGAAATATAATTTTTGTTATAATTGAGAGCATATTACAGGCTATTACAGCCAACGGTTGTCATCCTCATCTGCCATGCAGGTGTTCGAAAGATTATGAAAACTAAGAAGGCAACGGAACAAACAGAATCTAGCTGAAGATAGCATCGAAAAAGTTAAGATTATCCTAAGTACCTCGTAAAAACTCCTTAAATGTTGGTTCAGATCCTCACTAGATACTCCTGGAGCCATTTCCACGTAAATAGTTGATTGCATACCACGGCTCTATAAAAGGCTGTATGAGTTAGACAGATGAAAAAATATAAAGTTTATCACATTTACAAGTGCGACCATCACCATTGGCATCAAGTGTGGAGTAAAGCTCATGGTCACTTTCGAATGTGCAGCGTCAGATAATCCTTGTTCAATCTCTGGAGCTGAGAATCATGTTAGAAACACATTAATGCTTCTTTGGCCTAAAATTAAAGCTTATTACACTCTGCAACAGCAAGTGAAAATGAAATAGGAAACATCAAAGTAATGCTCAACTATGTTGGAAATGTCAATAAAACTTATGAAAGTCATAAAAGATTAATTGAAAAATTGACAAAAGGAGGCTCCAGAATATGAAGAGAGTTCAGCAATACCACATAATAAAATCATATAACGAGGTTTAGCGTGAGACTGCTTACCATGACGGTGTCTGGTAACACCATAAGAATGAATACCTTTAGCAATTTCAGTGTACAAATTTGCACCACGTCCTGCAGGAGTACCCAGTATCAAAAGCTGTACACTGCATATGGCATCATGAATATATTGCTAATTAAATCTAATTAAGGTAACTTTAAATATAAACATGCTCCACTAACACCAGATTTTGAGTCGATGATAATATTTTTAACTTCGATAAGCTTAGCCTGGAAGACACGGATGCAGAAACAGAGTCAAACAACAAAGGCAAGACACACTCAATATTTATGATTGGGATTGGTACAGGTGAAGAAAGCAAAAATAATCATATTTTTTTTAATATAAAAAATCACTTCCATAGCGTTTTAGAAAGTGCTACGCAAGTGGTGTTATGTATAACTTAATAAACGCTATTGTAAAGCCTATAGCGCTTAGATATCACTTACTTGCATATCATTTATAAAAGCGTTATCTAAGTTACATCACTTGCATCGCTGCAAAAAAAGCGCTATAGAAGTCATATGTACTTGCATAGCTGCAGCTTATATAGCGTTTAAAAGCACTATGCAAGTGCAAAAAATATGAGGCTTACATAGCGTTTAAAAGCGCTATGCAAGTGCAAAAAAAACGCTATGCAAGTGCAAATTTGTAGCAGTAATATCAACTACTACTCTACAAAGAGAAATTTAGTCAGTTCACCGAAATTTGATAAAAAAAATTTTGCTAGTTTGAATTTGATAATTTTAAAGATAGTTAAGTATATTTTCAGAAAAAGAGTTTTCCTTAGAGCAATAATACAATATCCATGCTAAACTTAAACATGTCAAAAACATATCAAATGTCTGCAAAACAATGGCATGACATTTTTGGGCTGCTGCTAAGTCATTCGTTATGCAAAATATGTGTCACATAAAATTCCATAATATTTAAAATTGTTCCAACTATGGCAAAATCACAAGCCTAATTTGTAACATCAAACTGTGACACATGGTAACTGATTTCCTACAGCCAAGTTAAATAATGCCTTAGGCGGTGCAGTTCTTTTATGTTCTCATAATTTTTTATAAAAAAACCCCACTGTTTAATTTATCTCTATGTTTTACATTTATATTAAAAATCATTTTTTAAATTTTACCTTCTAATTTCTATAGAAGAAAATACTTATAAAAAATGCAAGTCTCTATAAAATAAAATATAAAAGTCTTATTTTCTTTACCTTTATTTTCTCGAGTACCTAAATTTTAAACAATAAAAATTTGAATTAAATTTTATGATATACTAGATGATGTAATTTATTTAGTAAATTAGTTCATGTTTAGATTTGGTAACAACGAGAAAGTGAGTCAATGGGCGGAAACATGTTTAATGAGAGAGCGATTTATTAGGAGGAATATTATATGCTAGAATGTTTATATTGATGTTATATTATGTATTTTAAAATAGAAGTTGGAGTATGAATTTTGAGAAAAATAAAAGTGATAAATATATTAATATTTGATATAATATTAAAATAATGAAAAACATTAAACAATTGTATTTTTCTATATTTATCCAAAATTTTGGTAATTGATCAATACGAAACGAAGAATTTAAAAAAAAATCCTAATTTTATGCTTGAAATATCATGTTATCTAAAAATATATTTGAGAAATTATTACAAAGCCGTTGCGAAGCGCGGCTTAGTAAACTAGTTAGTTAAATAGATTAAGTGTGACGTTATTGTTTAATTTAAATAGAAGTTAAAATTTTAAAAGTAAAAAAAATCATTTTAATACAATGTCCATCACAGTTTATCAATATATAACTATGAGAGTAGGGAGCCTGAGATATATCTCAGTTAAGTTCCCTGAGATACCTAATTTTTATATATAAAAATGGGATGAGCATTTTAGTAAATTCAGAGATTTTTAATTAGCCCTGCGGGCCCAGCAAAATTAAAAGGTTACTTTGTATATATCTTAAGAAAAATTCCCTTCCTTTTTCTCTATAACTATTTAAGTCACTTCTATTATCTATTATCTATTATATTTATATAATAGACCAACACAAGATAAAATTGTGAGACTTTTTAATGTACTTGAAAAATGTCCAATTTACCCCTTATATTAAGGAATTACAAATTTATCCCTCTACTCTCAATTTTTTGAAAAAGTTGTGCTTGATGAGAATCGAACTTGGGCCTCCAAGTTAATTCACCCATTTTTTACCACTACACCACTCAATCACTTGTGTATTAAATCAAACACAATATAGATGAATGTGTGTGTCGTTTGAGCGAAAAAATTCTAATATTTTAATTATTGCGACATACTAATAATTTTTTGTCATGATTTTACTTTTATATTTATTGATCTGGACTATAATATATTCTATCAAAATTTCAATTATCGATACATAATATATGATTTGATTATATTATAAAATTGTAATAACAATAATAATCAACATAATAATAATAATAATAATAATAATAATAATAATAATAATAATAAATTACTATATAACTATTATTGATTTATTCCCTTAAACAACCTAAGCACTCATTTATACGTGTTTTCAATAATACACATGATATCTTTGTGTGTACCGCTTAAACGGGGTAATATTTAATTTTATATAAAGAAAAAATTTGAAATGCATAATGTCTTTTTTATGAAAAATATTAAATATAAGACAAAGTCAATAACTAAAGTACTTTATTCAAGATTGAAAGCACCAATTTACCCGTAAGTTCATATATATATATATAAGTATTATTTCCCATGGTAATCGAACTTGGACCGCCGAATTAAATTGTGCATCTTCATACCATTAGGCCACACATTCACATGTATTTTAAATCATACACACAATATGTATGTGTATGATATTGATGAAATATTATTAATAAATATTACTGGTTTTTAAATGAGTTTTGTGATACTCCTATGGTTTTGATGATCACATTCAGCAAGCTATTTGCTTGTAGTTTGATATAAAACATCGTGTTATGTTTGCACTAACTTGGTTTTGCAGGATATATTAATTCTACTGATTGTTTACAGAGAATATACAAACAGCAAGCCATTTGGTGCTACAACAGAGATAGTCTGGCAAGCCAGTTGCACACTGACAGTACAAACAGCAAGCCATTTGAAACTGCCAGAAATCCTGAAGATAAAGATCAAGATTGAGTCTCATAGATTTATTTCAGGAAATATATTGTAAGGAATCTTTATTATATAATACATATACAATATATTCTAGAGCTCAAATCTTTTTAAATATCTTTCTTTAAAACATTTTATAAAACATATAGGAGTTTCCTTATTTAAAAGATTTCTTTCTACAAAATCTCGTATATACGTTTTCTATCTATACGAACAGAAGGGTTATGTTTTTCATCGATTTCTTTCTTCCAAACCTTCTGTCAAACGGTCACAAGAACGTTGCAAAATCTCTCTAACCAATTGAACGTTAGAAATTGATTTCTAATCGTGAATAAATTGATTGATTGATTTTTGAACGTTGGTTGTGAAGCTTTATAAGGTTGTTCTTGTGTTCATTCGTTTTAAAAAGAACATTCAGAGAAAAACTTTCAAGCACACAAGATTTCAAACAACTCAGTTTTTCATTGCTATATCCATTCAATTCTCTCGAGCTCTTAATATATCATATACGTGCTATATCTTAGAGAGTTCATTAGGTTGAGTTGTATTAATTCAAACATTGTATTGTTCAATTTGTATTGAATAGTTGCTGTACAAGTTTGGCTTTAAGTTTTGGGTGGGTCGAACTAGACTAGAGAAGGATACTTTGGAAGTATTGCTTAGAGAGTTAGTTCAGCACAGCAAACAGCAAGCCATTTGTCAGCAGGATTGGTAAGGTTGAGTTGCTGGGCATATTGGCTAAGGAACAAGGGTTTGGTGAACGTTGCTAGAGAAGTATACTTGGGAAGTATAGCTTAGAGAGCAAGTTCAGAAACAGGTGTTCAGCAAGCCATTTGTCAGCAGCTGGGTATTGAGGGAGATATATTATTGTATCTTGTAATTGGTTTATTTCAGTGATCAATAATATATTCTCTTACCAAGTTGGTAAGGGACCAGGACGTAGACCATAGGGGATTAGGGGTCGAACCTGGCTAAAAGTTTCTTGTGTTCTTTATTTTTCTGCACCTTACTGTTTCTGCACTTTACTTTACTTATTGTCTTTACATTCAGCATACTGTTTGCAATCAGCTTACCATTTGTCTCTGCATAAAACGAAATCAGTAAGCTGTTTCTGGTAATTTTTAAAATCAGACTTAGTTGAATATAGTTAGCCATTTACACCTATTCACCCCCCTCTAGGTGTGCATTTTCATTTGGTATCAGAGCCTTGGTGTACTAACATTTCTGTAACAGGAAAGTACAGATCCTATGGCACCCGCTTATGTAGAAGGAGATTATTTAGACATGCCACCACTTCTCAATGGGATTGAAAATTATGATGCTTGGAAACAGAGAATGAAGGTGCTTCTCAACAGAGATGATGCAATTGAATGGAGAGTCGTTAAAAAGGGTCCATTCACTTTTCCGGACAAAGACGGCAAACCAAAAGACGTTGACGATCTCTCAGATTCAGAATTGATAAAATCAGGCTATAATGGAAGAGCAAAGTACAAATTAATATGTGGTCTTTCAGAGTCAGATTTTGATAAGGTCTCTTCATGTAGCACAGCAAAAGACATATGGGATACCTTAAAAATGCATTATAAAGTTACAACAACAAAACAGCCTGCTGATTTGAAAGATAAAAGGAAGTCAAAGGCTCTATTGACTTGGAATGATGAAAAATCTATTTCTGGTGAAGTACCAAGTGAAGAGATAATAAACTCTGCATTTGTTGGCATTGATGATATGGGAAACACGAAAGAAGTTCTTGTAGATAGTGATGTGTCTAATTCAAAATCAGATTCTAGTGAGGTAAACTCTTTTCATTCCTGGAAATCTTCTGAAAATATTATTATGGGATCACTAACAATGCAGGAATCAAAAAGTATAACCATTGAAGAACATTTGGCACTAAAGGATGAAATCAGCAAGCTGTCTGAAAAAAATGCCTATCTATCCAAAATGGTTAAAGATTTGTTGCCTAAAATGGAAGAATGGGATTCAACCTCATTAGGCAAAGCTACAGAGATCAAGGAATTGAATACTAAGAACAGCCAATTAGAGGCTAATATCAAGTTGCTTGAAAGAAGAAACAAGACCTTGGCCGAAGAAATCAAAGAGCTAAGGTCTGATGTTAAAACTAAAGCTAAAGCATTGGAATCATACAAGATGAAGGAATCTAGTCAAGCCGAATCCTCAAAAATTGCTGAAAAGAGAGTTCAGCAAGCTGAACTCATCAAACAGCAAGCTGAAGTGATCACCCTCCTAGAAACAGAAGTTAAAGATCTCAAGAAGGGCATGGAAATATTTAATTTAGGTTTAGTTTCTAGTTTCTATTCTAAGTTAGTTTCTATTAGAACAAGACCCTATATATATATATATATATATATATATATATATATATATATATATATATATATATATATATATATATATATATATATATGTAAGTATTATTTCCGATGGTAATCGAGCTTGGACTGCCGAGTTAAATTGTGCATGTTCATACCATTAGGCCACACATTCACATGTATTTTAAATCATACACACAATATGTATGTGTATGATATTGATGAAATATTATTAATAAATATTACTGGATTTTAAATGAGTTTTGGACTCTTTTATAATCTATTGATTAAATAATTATGTAAAATACACAATTGGGCTATAAAACAATATTATAATTAATATAATGGATATTATTTAATAATAAATTATAGTAAAAAAAATTGAGGTGTTAACGTAAAATTGTATATTACTACACAAGGTACAATAATTTATTAGTCAAACAATTAGGGTCGTAATAATATTTGACTATAAAAACACGAATCCTATATATAACACATTACCTTTTACATACAAATTAGCTAATGTTCAATTAAAAATATGACATTATGTAGAAAAAATGTTATACTAATTATGGAGGTAACTTAATGAAAGTCAAACGGATACCGGAAGAGAAATAAGGCAAAGAATGCTTAAAATGAAGAAATTAGAAGAAAACAAATAAAAGAGTTAGAAATGTAGTTTTAAGAAGTAAAAATGTAAGACCTGAGAAGCGTTTTAGAAGATTTACGGTGGTTTTTGATTAGAATCAGGATTGAAACCTACATTCTTAGAATGCAACATCTTGAATACTATTTATTTTCTACCTTGAATACAATCGAGTCCTATGTATATATGTTCATATATATATATATATATATAGGCAAGTGCTCAAAAGAGAACTTATTTTTTGAGACTGAATGACTTTGCAACTTATATATATATATATATGGGTAAGGTTCCAGGGAGAACCTCCTTATGAAGAGAACCAGAGAACCTCAATCTAGGCCGTTGATTCTTATCCAAAATTATAAATAAAAAGTAATAATTTGTAATGGCAATTTTGAGATTCTATTGAAATTTGTGGACAAAAGAATTGCATTATTAATAGAATATATTACACAGATCCAGGCAAATATGGTATGATCTTAAATCATATTGCAGTCGACAGTAATCACGATTCTTATATATATGGAAATGATTCAGCATGTATGTAATATATTTTATATTTTTAAGACCAGTAATCATATACACCTTGGAGAAAATCTAGCTTAAGAGACCATGGAGGACTATGATCAATGAGTAAGTGGTTGTTTCATGTTTCATATTTTTATTTGATTCAATATATTCGATTTTGAAATACAACACTTTTGTGCAAATGATAGATTCCTTTATGTGTTTTGGTACTACAACCATACAACCATACGGACGGAGAAACAGATGAACATACTTCAAGTACATTCCCAACTAATTGTTTGGTTGATACAATGAGATCCATATTCTTTTTCATGAACAAATCCTTGTATAATGTGTTCATACACATGTTTAAACATATTAGAATCTGTAAATTTGTTTCTGGTTATGTATAGTGTAAACACATCACATCAAGACTATGTACTCAATGTTCTCAATGTTGTGTTTTGTGTTCTATTTCTTTTTAATTTGAAGTTTACACAAATATTAGGATGATAACTAAGCACATTGAGCCCATTGAAGAACAATTTCACGAAGTGGTAGACATATTGATGAATACTTAACAAGTCCGGTCACTAATGCAAATCCTGTTATTTACAACAATCCTCTGTTAAATATTTTTTTAACTATCTCATTACCTTTATTAAATATTTTTTGACATAGGTAAATTTTTAAAATGTCTTTCTATCAAGTATTTAATAGATATTCTATATGGTGTTCTTGACTAAAAAAGATTCTTTGAAGTTTTATCTAAAGTGTTCATTGTAATTTTAAGATTTTTAATATTTTTTGCTCTCAAAACACTTTAAAGAATCCTAATTTGCAAAACTAAATTTCAAAAAAACAAATACATTTTAGAAAAGAATATTTTGAAAAAAAGATTCTTTTAATATTTTCTGCTCTCAAAATACTTTAAAGAATCCGAATTTGCAAAACTAAATTTAAAAAAAATACATTTTATAAAAGAACATTTTAAAACATATACATTTTATTTTCTTTTATTATCTTTTTGAGATTTCTTCAAGAATTGTTTTAAATTGATATGGTATAAAAAAAATTAAATTCTAATTCTCTCAAAAATTATAAATATGATTTTAAATAGAAATATTATAATACTTTAAAGAATCTCAAAAGTTTTTAAAAATTAATATAAATATCTAATAAAATAATACTACAATTTAAAAATAATTAACAAAACACCTAAGAGAATCTTAGGTGTTGTACTATAGATTTTCTTATAAAACAATTCTACAGATTTTCTTAAATTTTAGATAAACCATTATAGTCATATACGTGTGTCTAACTATATTCAAAATTTATTTTAGATGAATAAAATTTATTAGAATTTTAATATAAATATCTAAAAAAGTAATATTATGATTTCAAAGTAACAAAACCCCTAGGAGAATCTTGATGTATTACTTAATATTTATATATATTTGCTTAAAAAAAATTATACATTTCTTCTAAAATTAAGTTATATTTAGAAATATTATGTTACACACCAAGATTCTCTTAAGTGTTTCTGAAAAAATTAAATTTTAATTCTCAAAAATTAAAAATATTATTTTAAATAAAATTATATAATACTTTGAAGAATCTCAAAAGTTTTTAAAAAAAGTTAATATAAATATCAAATAAAATAATACTACAATTTGAAAATAATTAACAAAACACCTAAGAGAATCTTGGTCGGTTGCATAATATTTTTATACACTTTAAAAAAAAGAAAACTATACATTTATTTTGAAATTAAGTTACATATAAAAATATAGTCTAATACACCAAGATTCTCTTACGTGTTTCAAATCATTATATCAATTTAATTCCTTTTATTATGTTTTTTAGATTCCTTCGAAAATTATTTTAAAAGACATGCTATGAAAAATTGAATTCTAATTCAAAAAAAAAATTCTATCGATTTTCTTAAATTTTCGATGAATCGTTTATAGTGTTGTACTTGTGCATAACTATATTCAAAACTTATTTTAGATTAATAAAATATTTAGATGAATTTTAATATAAATATCTAAAAAGTAGTATTACGATTTCAAAGTATTTAACAAAATACCTAAGAGAATCTTGGTGTATTACATAATATTTCTATGTATTTTTTTTAAAAAAAAAACAATTATACATTTCTTCTAAAATTAAGTTATATTTAGAAATATTATATTACACACAAAGATTCTCTTAAGTGTTTCAAAAAAAAATCTAATTCGAAAAAATCTCAAAAATAAAAATATTACTTTAAATGAAAATATTATAATACTTTGAAGAATCTCAAAAGTTTTAAAAAATTAATATAAATATCTGATAAAATAATATTACAATTTTAAAATTATTAACAAAACACCTATGAGAATCATGGTGGGTTACATAATATTTTATACACTTTTTTTTAAAAAAAGATAACTATACATTTCTTTCAAAATTATGTTAAATATAAAAATATCATCTAATACACCAAGATTCTTTTACGTGTTTCAAATCATTATATCAATTTAATTCCTTTTATTATGTTTTCGAGATTCCTTCGAGAATTATTTTAAAAGATATGCTATAAAAAAATTGAATCTTAATTCAAAAAAAAATTCTTTAGATATTCTTAAATTTTCGATGAACCGTGTTCTACTAGTGCCTAACTATATTCAAAACTTATTTTAGATCAATAAAATATTTAGCAGAATTTTAATATAAATATCTAAAAATTAGTATTACGATTTCAAAGTAATTAACAAAACACCAAAGAGAATCTTGGTGTATTACATAATATTTCTATATATTTCTTTTTTTAAAAAGAAATTATAAATTTCCTTTAAAATTAAGTTACATTTAGAAATATTTTGTTACACAAGATTCTCTTGCGTGTTTCAAATCAATATATCAATTTATTTCCTTTTATTATCTTTTTGAGATTACTTTTGGATGAATCATTTATAGACTTGTGTCTAACTATATTTCAAACTTTTTTTAGATCAATAAAATATTTAGTAGAATTTTAATATAAATATCTAATAAAGCAGTTTTACTATTTCAAAGTAATTAACAAAGCAGCTAAGAGAATCTTGGTGTATAACATAATATTTATTTATTTTTTAAAAAGTTGTACATTTCTTCTAAAATTAAGTTATATTCAGAAATATTATGTTACACACCAAGATTTTCTTACGTGTTTCAAAAATGATTAAATTCTAATTCGAAAAAATCTCAAAAATTAAAAATATCATTCAAAATAACACTATTATAATACTTTGAAGAATCTCATGAGTTTAAAAAAATTAATATAAATATCTAATAAAATAATACTACAATTATAAAATAATTAACAAAACACCAAAGAGAATCTTAGTGAGTCACATAATATTTTTATACATTTTATAAAAAAAAGAAAAAAGAAAACTATACATTTCTTTTGAAATTAAGTTACATATAAAAAAAATCATCTAATACATGAAGATTCTCTTACATGTTTCAAATCATTATATCAGTTTATTTTCTTTTATTATCTTTTTGAGATTTCTTCGAGAATTATTTTAAAAGACATGCTATAAAAAAATTGAATTCTAATTCAAATTTTTTTTTTTTAATAGATTTTCTTAAATTTTCGATGAATCATTTATAGTGTTGTACTTGTGCCTAACTATATTCAAAACTTATTTTATATCAACAAAATATTTAGTAGAATTTTAATATAAATATCTAATAAAGTAGTATTACTATTTCAAAGTAATTAACACTATAAATATTATAAACTTCTAAAATTAAGTTACATTTAGAAATATTTTATTACACACCAAGATTCTATTACGTATTTCAATCTTCAATATATCAGTCTATTTTCTTTTATTATCTTTTTGAGACTCCTTCGAGAATTGTTTTAAATAGATATTCTATAAAAAAATTGAATTCTATTTCAAAAAAATTTCAAAAATATTAAATTATTTTTTGAATAGAAATATGATAATACTTTGAAGAATCTCAAAAAAGTTTAAAACAAATTTTACCTTGAAGAATCTTAATACAAAAAAAAATTAATTTTACAGAAAAAATAAATACTTTTCTGTAAAGATAAAATAACAATATATATTTTTATATGATATTACAAAATTTTGGATGTATTAAGATTTTTTATAGTATTGACGTAAGTGTATTCTCGTACTTCTAAATTTGGATTCTTCAGGGGTTATTTTTTAAAATTTTTAGCGCATCATAAGTGATATAATTTATGTATCACTTTAAAAATCTCTAGATATTCGTGTAAAAAAACATAATAAATCTAATAGTCTACATTGTCGAATAAAATTTAATCGAAATTCACTTGAATATTCTATGAAGTACTTAGATATAAATTTAGATATAAAAAATACTTTTAGAAAAAATTATTTTAGAGAATCTCAACAAAAATTCTAATAAAAAAACTACTAATTTATAAAGTACTTCTAAAAATGATAAAGACATAAAAGTGATTAGATAACATTTTCAGGACGGAAGACAAAATAGTTATTCAAAATTTTTGTGAAATGTTATTTATTTTTTGAAAATATTTTAAAGAATCTCAACTAGTATAAAAAATGTGAAAAAATATTTTTTTCTAAATTAATAACGTTTTTCCATAAATAATAGCTACCTCTAAATTCAAAATAGTGATATAGTAATTATATCTTACCATAAATGATAGTGGTTATAATTTTTCAAAACGAACATAATTATGGAAATGCAAGATTATTGAAAGGAGCGCACCATTCAAGGGATTTTGTATATATGAGTTGGCGGCTATGCATACACGGTTACACACGTTTACATCCAAAATGATTAGATTGCCATTTGGGATGATTTCCTATTAAAAAGAAAAATTTTATAACCCTCAGATTCAAGACAAGATCAACGGATAAGATGTGAGTTCTCTGGTTCTCTTGCTAAACAAGGTTCTCTTTTGAACCTTGTTAGGTCCGTTAAGATTGTAGAAGGGGGGGGGGGGTTGAATACAATCTATATCTTTTTATCGAAATTTGTCCGTTAAATAAAATTTAGTTTAGACAAATTTGAGCGGAATTAATTGAAACAAAATTCAAGTTAAATATAACGATATATTAAACTTGATGGTTGTTACAAAATCAGTACAGAGTATTATCACGTTAATAAAAACTAATTAGAAAATTCGACATGAACTTTTCTAATTTAGTTAATAAAAATCGAGATAAGAACTAGGAAACTTAATTCGCTAGTAATACAAGAGTCACAAATAATTAAGTTCTATCGGATCAAATATTACAAATGAGTTGAACTTAATTTTCTGTGAATTAAATGAGATAGTCAGTGGCTCTTAAAGATGAGAGAGAGATGTGATGTTTTGCTCCTGTCTTTAATTTTCTGTCTCGTGTATATCTGTCTGTGAATGAATTGCTTCTGTCTCTTTTGTAGTTTTTGTCTTCAAAATATCTTCTGTCTATTTTGTTCACAACAACAGACTATCCACAGACTGTCAACAATGCTTGCAGACTATCCAGGGGACACACAGACTACCGGTGTGACTATCTTTCTTCCTGCAGACTACCGGTGTGACTTTCCTTCTTTATCAGACTACCGGTGTGACTATCAACACTCTACAGACAACCGGTGTGACTATCAATTCTTGGCAGACTACCGGTGTGACTATTCTTCTTGGCAGACTACCGAATTCTTTAGCAGACTATCACCTAGACTATCTCAAATAGTCTTTTAACAATAAAACTAAAGTCTTAAAACACTTCTGATAGTCTTTCAGCAATCTATATTAATTCTAAATTAATTAATTCAATAATTAACTTAATAAATAAATTAATTCTTGAAGAATTAATTTATTAATCAAGTTAACTAAATACTTTAAATTAATTAATAGAGAATTAACATAATTCATTTGATAGTCTAATCTTCACTTTTAAACCACTGAAATAAATAAAGAACCTCCACTGAATATTTGTTGACGCTCAATGCACGGTCTGGTTCATGAACGACTAACTTCAACTTCTGTTCTTCATTTTGACTTTAAGCTGTGGTCAATTTCTTCTGACAACTTTCTTTAAATATTCTGTACTGATACTGTCAATTGTCACTTGTAGAAATCTCTGTCCTTCTGAATTAAATCCATGACTTTGAATACCACACTGAGGCTTGATCAGTAGACTGAACTTCTTCCAGTGTAAAATATCAAAACTATAGATTGACTTGCAGCTTTGTTCCTTCTGATAGATAGCATCTTCTGAGATTCCCGTGACAGTTAATGTTATTTACTTATTACAATCTACTTTAAGTTGAGTTGGATCCTCGAACTACAAATAGGCTGAGTCATATGCCTTTCAATCTCCCCCTATTTGTTTGTTATAAATTAACAAGCAAATTCCTAGAGGATAACTCAACTAACTCAACTTAAACTAGTAAATGATAAAACATTAATAGCAAGTAAATAATGATAAAGTTCTGGTTTTTATAACAATTTCCAGATTCAAACATAATGATAAATACAAGATAGATGATCCTCTAGCCTGATCATATTAAACATTATCCTATCTTGATCTATCTAACTCTAAAGATATTATATGTAGAGTTGTTCTTCATTTCTGACTGTCTTCCTTCCTTATTTCTCCATCTTCTGGATCATCCATTTCTGGCAGATTTTTGTGCAGTTCTGCATCAACTAGCAACTCTCTTCTTGATGAGAATCCTGTAGGACGAACAAGAGGAATTCCAAGTGCCTTTCTCAACTGACCTTTGAACTTCTCATAATCCTTGAAAAAATTGACTTCTGCATAGGATTTAATACGATCAGCAATTTCTAACTTCTCTTTAGTAGAAAATCCTTGATTTCTCAGAACATGTTCAATATAGACCAGCTGCTTGGCAGAGTGTGTGAACAATTCCTCATTCTCAAGATTGATTGTATGAAGCACCTCACCTTTAAGGAATTTCAATTGTCTAGGCAATTCAACTATTTCAGGACCAGCTCTTACAGCAAACTCTTTGAATTTCTCATGAAGTAGTACACCCAACTCAGAAGAAGTTCTTACCTTTGGCCTAAGAACCCAAATTTCTGTCAATGATTTGTCATAGAAGAACTGAATTGAAACTCTTTGTGTTCCAAACTCATGACAATCAACAAATATTAAGAGCTCATCTGTTTTCGTTTCACCTGCAGTTGTTATTCTCACAACTTCTGTTCTTAGAGCTCTCATGTACATATCGTGTGTTGGGTTAAGCTCTTTGAGTCTTTCAAAAATAGAAAGAAGTCGACTATCATCATTATCAAGAGATTGATGTGAGTCTATCATTCGTTGAGCACGATCCCATTTCTCACCACTCTTAAACTTGACGTATAACTTCCTCTCTTGAGTTTTAAGTACATGTTCTCGTTGCCTTGCTTCTGCTTCCTCTTTTTGAAGTCTTTCTTTGTGTGCAAGCATATCTAGTGTTCTCTGAAGCTTTTCATCTCGCAATTTGAGATTTGCTTCTTGCCTTTCAGCTTCTAATTCAGCTTCAAAATCCAGTTTTGCTTGCTCAGCTTCATATTCAGGGTCAACTGGCACTTCATCTTCCCAGCTGCTAAAATCTGGTTCTGGTATTTTTTCACCCTCATCAGAGAACTTTAGATCAGCAAAAACATCAAAGTTGTCTGGTTCACCTGAGTAGTAATACCCTTCAGTGTCTTCTGCACTCTTTTGAGAATCTGCTATCTTCTTCCCCTTATCTCTCCCTTGTTCACTAGTTCCCTCTCTTGACTTCTCCCCCTTAGTTGAGGAATCCTCTACCGAAGTGTGAAATGCACCATCTCCAGGGTCTCGCTCATCACCATCTCCACCTTTTCCTGCAAAGAATTCCCTTTCTTCTGCTGTGGGTGTGTGAGTTCTGCTGATCAAGTTGAACAAATGTTTGATCCCCTTACCTTGTTGTGCATTCTGCCTTTCAATCACATCAAGACGGCGTTCAGTAGACAACTGACTCTTAATCAATGCTGTTTGAAGATTTTCAACTTTGTCGGAGATTACAGAAATAAGTTTATCTTGAGTCACAGTAACCTCTCCAGCATCATCAAGTGCCCGTTCAAAAGATAATTCAAGAGTGTTGAACTTGTTTGTGTAAGTTGTCTTCATCTTGGTGATGTCATTCTTTATCACAGCAAGCTGATTTTTGACAGAGGTAGATGAAGAAGACCGTTCACCCACTTGTTCTCGAAGTAATTTTGCTTCAGCTTTACTGGCCTCAAGTTCCTTTTCTAGAGCTTTAATCTTTTCTTCCAATGAACGAGTGTATGTGTCAGTGTGTGCACTCACCTGATTATCACTCTGAGTTTCACTCATCTGACGTGCATGTGTTTCACTCAGTTTAGTGGTGTTCCTCACATCACTCCTCACTAATTCCTTAGCTGCTCCAGAAAGTGTACCTGCAGATAAAATCACCCTAGCCTCCTCTTGGAAGGTCAGTGGTGGTGCAATGGGAGTTCGCAAATCCCTTTCCTCAGTCATTTCTGTCATCTCATTTAGAATTGATGTCTGAATTTCTTCAGTGACAGAAAGATCGAGTTGCCTTCCACTTTCTCCAGTTGAAACTGCGAGTGGAAAATCCCTTGAGGGAGCCAGGAATGTTCCTCCTGGGAGGGGAGATGATGACTCTATTATATGTGGCTGAGAGTCAAGATTTCCCTCATTAACCTGTGAAGGCTCTTCTACCGTGACTATGGTAGGCACTGTTTCAGTATCAACCCTATTGTGCTCTCCTTGCTCAGTGTCCTTAGCCACATCAGATTCTACAGTTATGTTTTCCCCCATTGTGAGTAATAGGGGTGTGCTTGACTCTGTACAGGGTGCCATGGCCGACTGGCAAATTTCAATGGACTCATCCTGTTGAGAGAATGGTTCCAGTAACTGTTCATGTGCCATTTCAATATCCATATCCTTTTGGGAGGATATGGATGGGCTGACAGTTGCCTCAATTTGTAAGTTTCTTCGCTTCTTTGGTGGAGGCAGAGCTGTGGGATCACTCATATCACTACTTCTTACATTACGTCTTTTCACTGTTAATTTACTTCTGGATTTGGGTTTAGAGATTTTAGATGACATTGTGTTTGGCTCTAAGACCTGGGATAGAAGTTGTGGTTCTACAACCTCTTGGTCTAACCTATCAGCCACTTGGGCTCCAGAAGTAGTTTCAGGGAAAGATAATACCTGTTCAGTAGCAGATGCAGAAATCCCAGCAATAGTGAGTTGAGCCACTTGAAGTTGATGTTCAGGTACAGAAACAGTTGCTGCTGCTTGTTCTGGTTGCTCAGGAACATGCTCAGGTTGCTGTTGTGGTGGTTGATTTTGTATGATTGGTAGTTCTATGAAGTTGGACATATACTGAGTAATGACCACTGGAACATTTGTATACTTCTTCATTGTTGCTAACCTGGTGAAAAATTTTTTATGTGTTTTTCCTGAAGCTTCAGTACGAGAGTTAGCA
Source organism: Kitagawia praeruptora (assembly GCA_037693485.1). Lineage (NCBI taxonomy): Eukaryota > Viridiplantae > Streptophyta > Magnoliopsida > Apiales > Apiaceae > Kitagawia > Kitagawia praeruptora. The sequence goes on along the minus strand of CM075344.1, from coordinate 151,624,709 downwards.
AACAATCTTTGATGAACATCAGAAACAACATGATTAAATATGAGAGTTAAGAATCTTGGATAGTAACAATCAACTTTACTACCCAAATCATGATCGTTCTTGGCAGTTATGAGACGATTTACTATGGTATCAAAAATTAATTTACCAAAATTAACCCTTTGATTATTAGCAACTGCATAACCAATTCTCTGAAGCAAAGTAGAAATATTGTGAAAATTATTCTTTTTAGTGTTAGCAAACACCTTAGCAATTGTGTCAAAGAAATAATCCCACTCAGCCATGAAGTTACTTTTAGACAACTTAGAAAGATCAACTTCTCCTTGATAATGGATGTCATTGAAAAATTGTGTCAATACTGCTTCAGATGGAAGATCAACAAAGTCATTTGTTGGAAGTCGTAGAACGGTGTTAACAGTTGAGTCATTCACAACATAAGGTGTGTCCCCCACAGTAAAAGTAAAAGATGTTGAGTCCGAGGAGAGAACAAATGTAGAACACATTGCCAACAGTGAATCAACTTTTAAAGGAGCATCGAGAATCAAGGCATGACGAATAAGAGAATGCTCATTTAAAAATCGAATCCAAGGTTTAATCCTCTCGAGAGTACAATTATCGGGATTAAAATGACCAACAAAATTATGATTTATTATCACCATATTACCAGCCATTTTAATTAAATTTAAACACCTTGAAAATTTCAGATTTTAACAAATTAACGAATTAAACTGAATTATTTCGAATTAATAATTAATTAAAAATTCGAAAAATTTCAAAGTTCTTTAAAAATTCTGAAGAATTCACACAATGATCTAGATACACACATAAACACTCAGATAATTTTAGTTTTCGAAAAATCAACACCAAAATCCTTGAATTTCAGATCGTATTTTCGATTTTAGGAAAACAAAACTATCAAGAACTCGACCAAATCGTGAAATTAAACCACCAAAACAAAGATAATCGAATAGAGAATCGTTGGACGTCCTTCGTTTTCAGAGATGATAAGAATTAAGCGATTAATCGATAAAAAAAAATGGCATGGGTTCAACAGTTCGACAGTGTATGTATTTGTGTGTATCGACTGTACTCTGTGACTTAACACGAGAGTTTAGACTAACAATAAGACTAACGATAGTCTCAAGACAATTCTGTATATATATACTAACGGTAGTCTAAACGGTAGTCTAAAATAGAATTAATAAAAGACTTAGACTAAGAACTAATAGACTATACCTGATAGTCTATCTGATAGTCTAATTAGACTAAAATAGACTGTCTAGACTAGACTATTTAACTATTTAGACTATTTTAAAAACAGAATATAGACTAAACAATTTAGACTATAATATAGAGAACATAGACTATCGAATATAGACTAAATAAGTTAGACTAATAATACCGATAGTCTAAAATAAATAAAAGAAAATTAACTACAACAGACTATTGTTGGATAGTCTGACAGATAGTCTAAAAGAGCTAATTAAACAACTACAGACTATTAATTTACAATACAGACTATTGAGAATAGACTATTTAATTTACATTAATAATAATAACAACACACAAATATTAGGTCCTATATCGATTTGATCTACCAAGGTGAAGTTGAAAACTAAGTCAGGGAAGTTTTTCGAGTTAGTGACTATCTCGAACTCTAACTCGAAATTCGACTTAGATTTTCGAGTTAGTGACTAACTCGAACTTCAACTCGAAACTCACCATCTCGAAGTGCAACTCGAAACTGCCTATCTCGAAGTTCTACTATCTCGAAGTTCGACTTAGGATTCGAGTTACCAGTGCCTAGATTCTTCAAAATTTTCGAGATAACATCTATCTTGAACTTTATCTCGAAGTTCGAGATGAGGACCAATATAACTATTCTAACAATCAAATATTAACAGAATATGTACCAGAATATTTACATGACAACAAAACATTAATAATAGAAAGACAAACACTACAAAATATTAAGTATTAATAATTTACATAACTATTCATGGTAAATTAATAAATCTATATATTTCCTAATAAAATAAATTTCTAATAGAAAATTATTTAAAAAGAAAATGTGACTTATTAAACCATCATAAATATAATTTTCAAGAAAAATAAGTTTCTCATAAATTACAACTTGTAAAATTTGAGAAAATTATTTTTAAGGAAAATGAATTATTTTAACATTTAAAAGAAGTAAGTAGGAATATATTAAGATGATAATGACAATGGTTTGAACATTAACAAGTAACAAGGTAAGTTGATAAAATAATTATACAAGTGATTTTAATCAACAAATATTAACAAGATAATCACTTGTAAATTATTAAAGATCAAACCTCAGATATTAACTAGTTTAATTACTAGGACTATTTAACATACCCAATTCACCAACAATTCTGGTGAATGTGGATTCGTCAAGAGACTTAGTAAAAATATCTGCTGTTTGTTCTTCCGTGGGTACAAAATGTAACTCCACGGTACCATTCATGACATGCTCTCGGATAAAATGATACCTGATGTCAATGTGCTTGGTCCTCGTATGCTGCACAGGATTGTTGGAGATTGCTATGGCACTTGTATTGTCACACAGAATTGGAATATTGTCAAGTACAAAGCCATAGTCACGTAGCTGATTCCTAATCCACAAGATTTGAGCACAACAGCTTCCAGCAGCTATATATTCTGCTTCAGCTGTTGAGTTGGAAACTGTTTGTTGTTTCTTGCTGTACCAGGAGACCAGCCTACCACCTAGGAATTGACAACTCCCAGAGGTGCTTTTTCTATCTACAACACTACCTGCATAATCTGAATCTGTATATCCAACAAGGTTAAAACCAGATTCTTTAGGGTACCAAATACCTAAGTTAGGTGTACCCTTAAGATATCTCAAGATTCGTTTAACAGCAATGAGATGCACATCTCTAGGATCCGCTTGGAACCTTGCACACAAGCATGTAGCATACATAATATCAGGTCTACTTGCAGTAAGGTAAAGTAATGAACCTATCATACCTCTGTAGCTTGTGATATCTACCTTAGCAGAATTTTCACAAGCTCCAAATTTCACAGCTGTTGATGATGGTGTTCTTGCTGAAGATGAGTCCTCCATTTGATATTTCTTGAGGAGCTCTCTGACATACTTAGATTGACAAATAAAAATTCCATCTGTCCTTTGACTTACTTGTAATCCAAGAAAGAACTTCAGCTCACCCATCAGGCTCATCTCAAATTTACCCTGCATTAACTTAGCAAATTTCTTGCACAGAAGATCATTAGTAGACCCAAATATTATATCGTCCACATAGACTTGGACTAATATAGTATCATTCTTATGTTTCTTAGTAAAGAGAGTTTTGTCTATGACACCTCTAACAAATCCATTTTTAAGTAAAAATTCAGAAAGAGTGTCATACCATTTCCTTGGAGCTTGCTTAAGACCATAAATTGCCTTGAAGAGAAAGTAGACAAAATCCAAGAATTCTGGATCTTCAAAGCCAGGGGGTTGTTCTACATATACCTCTTCATCCAGCTTGCCATTTAGAAAGGCACTCTTGACATCCATTTGATAAACTTTGAAGTTTGAATGTGCTGCGAATGCCAAGAATATCCTTATAGCCTCAAGTCTAGCCACTGGTGCATAGGTTTCATCATAATCTATTCCTTCAGCTTGGGAATAACCTTTAGCAACCAGTCTTGCTTTGTTTCTAGTTACAATGCCATCTTCATCAAGTTTGTTTCTGAATACCCACCTGGTATCAACTACTTTCCTGTCTTTAGGTCTGGGTACCAGCTTCCATACTTCTTGTTGTTTGAATTGATTGAGTTCATCTTGCATAGCAATCACCCAATCAGGATCAGAAAGAGCTTCTTCTGTTTTCTTAGGTTCTATTGCAGACAGAAACCCAGAATAATTGCATTGATTTTGATAGCTCCTTCTAGTTTTTACACCAACATCTGGATCACCAACGATCAACTCAAAAGGATGAGCTCTATTCCACACAGTCTGTCTGGGAAGATTTGACCTTGATGATTCGCCTTGATCTTCATTATGATGTTGAGTATGACCAGTTGATCCTTCATCACCTCCCCCTGAGTTGTTGCCAGTTTGACTAGATGAATGTTCAGGAGTGTCAGTGGTATCTCCAGTCTGATCATTGTTTCCACCACCACCACCCTGATCATTATCATCATTATTACTGTTATCATTAGCAGCAACATCAGGTTGGTTGTCACCATCTGAATCGGAGTCTGTCATATCATCGAAAGATAACTTTTCAGATGAATCCTCCGTTTGGATACTAGGAAGTTTAGTGTCATCAAATGATACATTGACACTTTCAAGCATTGTCTGATGATCAATCACATACACCTTGTAAGCTCTTCTTGAATAACCAATGAAAATTGCTTCATGTGCTTTGGCCTCAAATTTACCACCACGATCATCTCCATCTTTAAGCACAAAGCATTTTGCTCCAAATACATGAAAGTACTTGAGTGTTGGTCTCTTTTCATACATAATTTCATAGGGTGTCTTCATCAAGTCTTTGTTGATTAAAGTTCGATTCTGGGTGTAACATGCAGTGTTAACAGCTTCAGCCCAAAAGTACAAAGGAAGCTTTGCTTCACTTAACATAGTACGTGCAGCTTCAATCAAGGTTCTATTCTTTCTTTCTACTACCCCATTTTGCTGAGGAGTTCTTGGGGCTGAGTACTGCCTAGTTATTCCCTTTTCAGTACAAAAATCATTTAGAACTGCATTCTTAAATTCGGTTCCATTGTCTGACCTTATTGCTCTAACTGGTTTCTTGTACTCCATTTCAATCAACTTGATGTGATCAATCACTAGCTGTGGAGTTTCATCTTTGGAATTCAGAAATAAAACCCATGTGTACTTTGAGTAGTCATCAACAATCACGAGAGCATATCTTTTCTTTGACATAGACATCACATTAACTGGACCGAACAGATCCATGTGCAACAGTTGTAGAGGTTCAGTTATTGATGATATGTCAGTGCTCCTGTGAGTTGCTGTTTTCAATTTGCCTTTTTGACAGGCATCACAGAGTCCTTCTTGAGTGAATTCCATTGAAGGTAAACCTCTCACCAGTTCTCTTTTAACTAGAGAATTCATTGTCTTGAAATTAAGGTGGGAGAGTTTCTTGTGCCATAGCCAACTTTCATCTGTAGATGCTTTAGAATAAAAGTAGTTGATTTCTTCAGTGCTTCCAGTGTTCATATTGGCCACGTACAGATTTCCTTTTCTGACTCCTGTAAGAGATGGTTGTTCATGTCTCTTGTGTGAGATTAGACAATTCTTCTTGTTGAAGTAAGCCTCGAATCCCTTGTCACAGAATTGACTGACACTTAACAAATTGTGCTCAAGTCCTTTCACAAAAGACACTTCATCAATGATAACATTTCCAGCTTCCAATCTGCCATATCCATCAGTTGTACCAATGCTGTTATCTCCAAAGGTAACCACTGGGCCGGCTTTCTCAACCACATTTGTCAGCAGGGTTCTATCTCCAGTCATATGCCTTGAACATCCACTGTCCAAGATCCAGGTCACTCGATCAACCTGTTTCACACCCTGCAATGACAAATAGATTAAACCTTCTTCGGAACCCAAACCTGATTGGGTCCAGAGTACTTAAAGAATTGGCCTTTATCAGGCAAAACAACATTTTTAACATTGACACCATCTTCACCACTAACCAACATACATTTAACCCTATAAACAGATTTGACAATCTTCTGTTTTATCTTGGGTATCCATGTTTCTTTAGCAGCAATGACATTTGTTTCACTGACTGGACATTTGACCTTGTAAACAGCCTTACCAAAAGTCTGTTTAGGCTTTGATACAAATGTCTCTCTCCTATCTTGAGGAGGACTAGCAGTCTTTGATCTAACATTTTTATTCTTATTCATGTGTTGTCGAGGAGCAGTCTTACTAGCACATGCTTGATTACCACTAAAGTAAGCAGACATTACATTAAAAGCACAAGACATACAATTGACAACACCACATGCTTTATGATAAATATCAATGGTAGGCATGGTATGTATGTTAGACATGTTATTGTTCTTTTTCAACTTATCACCACTTAACCCAGTTTTAGATGAACTCGTTGGATAAACAACCTTAACTGGTTTCTTAACAGATTTAACATTATCAAGGACTATGCCATTTGCACTGTCCTCATTACGCATCTCTTCTTGAATAATGATAGAAGTGAAGTTTGGAGGTTCTGCAATCGACTTCTTAAAGAGCGGATCTTCAACTTTCTTAAGCACATGTGGTATACCCCTCTCTTTAGCACTAACAAGGTTAGGGGTATTTATGCCTAACAAACCAACAGCTTCGTTATAACCAAACCCTATTCCTACAGTTCGTTCTATAGCTTGTTTATTGAAATGCTCTTTAGAAAGTTTAACAGAATTAAAGCAAGCACTAACCTTGGTTTCAAGTTCAGCAATTTTAGAAAGTTGTTTAGTCACTACTTCTAGAATGGATTTCTCTCTTCTATTAAGTCGTGCTATTTCCTCTTTTTGTTGATCTTGATTAACATGCACCTTTTTTAGTTCTAACACTTCATTTTCAAGTTCAGTGTTTAACAGATTTAATCTAGCAATGTGTTTTTGTGCATTAGCCAAGGAACCACCTAACTGACGAACCAACTCAGAGTCAGTAAGTTTTACCTGTGGTTTAGGATCAGTGAGCATGTCACCATTTGCCATTAGTGCAAGATTTCCAAATTCTTCATCTTCACTATCTGTGTCATCCCAGCTTTTACCAGCAGCCACATAGGCTTTTCCAGGTTTCTTCTTTTCAGGAACATAATCTCTCTTCTGGGCTTGTTTAGGTTTCTGACACTCAGTGGCAAAGTGTCCAAGTTCATTGCAATTATAACAACGAATTTTGCTTCTATCAACAGTTCCAGTTTTGTAGCCACCTCTGCTACTGGAGGATGAGGAACCTCCTCTCTGGAATCTGTTGTTAGACTTGAACTTGAACTTAGGATTTCTCCTGAATCTAAAGTTGCCAAACTGTCTAACCATGAGTGCCATGGATTCATCCTCCAACTGATCCAATTCTTCTAATGAGTAAAACTCACTTCCATCCTGAGTAGCTGGTGTCTGACCATGTTCCACTTCAGTCTGCTCCTTGTCTGAGCTGTAAGGTCGAACAACCTTAGCTTCCACTTCCTTAGGAGCCTCAACCACTAATGCTGTAGATGAACTTGCAACTCTACCTTTACCATGAATCTCTTTCTGTTGGACTTGTTCCAACTCATAGGTTTTTAAAACACCGAAGAGTTTTTCAAGACTAACTTTATTCAAGTCACGAGATTCTCTTATGGCTGTTATCCTGTGTTCCAGGTGAGTTGGCATAGTCAGTAAGAACTTCAGATTAATCTCCTTCTGTGTATAGTTCTTGCCATGGATTTGCAAGTTGTTGATTATTTTATTATACCTTTCAAACACTTCTTGAATGCCTTCATTAGGGCCAGCTCTGAAGTGTTCATACTCAGAGGTTAAGATTTGAAGTCTGTTCTCCCTGACTTCATCAGTTCCTTCATTAATGGTTTCAATAGTTTCCCACATGTGTTTTGCAATTTTACAATTCATCACATGGCTGTACATCACAGCATCCAGGGAATCTATTAGAATGAGTCTGAGGTTTTTATCAAGCCCTGCATCCTCCTTTTCCTCAGGTGTATAGGTAGCAGGGTCTTTTTCATAAGACTTAGCAGGAATCACAATTTTTCCCTCTGCTTCAACTTCATCTTCATAGACCATAGGAGTTTTAGGTCCGGTTTTCAAAACAACCAAATATTTAACATTTGTACATTCCAGAAACAACTCCATCTTATTCTTCCACATGTCATAATTATCTTTGTCAAATATAGGTATCTTAACAATGGCTTTAGAAGTCATGATGAATTTTTAAGAGAGTTAAAAATTCGAGCTTGATTTTTTAATTGAATAAGAATAGGATCTTGATTTGTATATCAATCAAACGGCTCGGATACCAATTGTTAGGTCCGTTAAGATTGTAGAAGGGGGGGTTGAATACAATCTATATCTTTTTATCGAAATTTGTCCGTTAAATAAAATTTAGTTTAGACAAATTTGAGCGGAATTAATTGAAACAAAATTCAAGTTAAATATAACGATATATTAAACTTGATGGTTGTTACAAAATCAGTACAGAGTATTATCACGTTAATAAAAACTAATTAGAAAATTCGACATGAACTTTTCTAATTTAGTTAATAAAAATCGAGATAAGAACTAGGAAACTTAATTCGCTAGTAATACAAGAGTCACAAATAATTAAGTTCTATCGGATCAAATATTACAAATGAGTTGAACTTAATTTTCTGTGAATTAAATGAGATAGTCAGTGGCTCTTAAAGATGAGAGAGAGATGTGATGTTTTGCTCCTGTCTTTAATTTTCTGTCTCGTGTATATCTGTCTGTGAATGAATTGCTTCTGTCTCTTTTGTAGTTTTTGTCTTCAAAATATCTTCTGTCTATTTTGTTCACAACAACAGACTATCCACAGACTGTCAACAATGCTTGCAGACTATCCAGGGGACACACAGACTACCGGTGTGACTATCTTTCTTCCTGCAGACTACCGGTGTGACTTTCCTTCTTTATCAGACTACCGGTGTGACTATCAACACTCTACAGACAACCGGTGTGACTATCAATTCTTGGCAGACTACCGGTGTGACTATTCTTCTTGGCAGACTACCGAATTCTTTAGCAGACTATCACCTAGACTATCTCAAATAGTCTTTTAACAATAAAACTAAAGTCTTAAAACACTTCTGATAGTCTTTCAGCAATCTATATTAATTCTAAATTAATTAATTCAATAATTAACTTAATAAATAAATTAATTCTTGAAGAATTAATTTATTAATCAAGTTAACTAAATACTTTAAATTAATTAATAGAGAATTAACATAATTCATTTGATAGTCTAATCTTCACTTTTAAACCACTGAAATAAATAAAGAACCTCCACTGAATATTTGTTGACGCTCAATGCACGGTCTGGTTCATGAACGACTAACTTCAACTTCTGTTCTTCATTTTGACTTTAAGCTGTGGTCAATTTCTTCTGACAACTTTCTTTAAATATTCTGTACTGATACTGTCAATTGTCACTTGTAGAAATCTCTGTCCTTCTGAATTAAATCCATGACTTTGAATACCACACTGAGGCTTGATCAGTAGACTGAACTTCTTCCAGTGTAAAATATCAAAACTATAGATTGACTTGCAGCTTTGTTCCTTCTGATAGATAGCATCTTCTGAGATTCCCGTGACAGTTAATGTTATTTACTTATTACAATCTACTTTAAGTTGAGTTGGATCCTCGAACTACAAATAGGCTGAGTCATATGCCTTTCAAACCTCCTCCTATATATATATATATATATATAGGACTGAATGACTTTGCAACTTTTATATATATATATATATATATATATATATATATATATATATATATATATATATATATATATATATATATATATATATAGGACTGAATAACTTTGCAACTCTTTCAAAATTTTAAACATATACTAGAAAGTGACCCGTGCCTCGCACGGGTTTTTATGCTAGTTCTGACTTATTACACAAACAGACATTTTTCAGCTTAAAGCCAGAAACAGCTTTAAGCCACTGGCTTATAGCAAAGCCAAATGGAAATGGGTCGGATTGTAAGCCACTGGCTTATACAGCAAAGGCCAAGGGATGAGCAAAATCGGATATCCGGTCCGGTTTTAAAATTCGGATTGGATATCCGATTTTTCGGATTATGAAAAATCTATTCCGGTTCCGGTTCCGATTTAACCGGATATCCGGAATTCGGATATCTCATATTTTAACATTTGTGTATTCATTTTTTTCCTAATTTTATTTTGATCTATTATGAACAACTATTTATTTCTTTGACAAGTTCTTATAAATATTTTTTAAGAAATATTAATACTCCATTCATCCTGTTTATTGGCCACAATTTCTTTTTTGCATGTCCCAAAAGTAGTGACCACATTTCGAAAATAAAGAAAATTAAGTACCAATAATGTTATGTTTTTCAAAGTATGCAAACGGGATAGAGGGAGTAACATGTTAGCTATCAAATTCATAATTTTAAGTGAAAAATATTATTAAAAGAAAATATTCTTCCATTTATTTTGTTTTTAATGCTTTTTTAATTATATAACTTCTTAATCAATCACTTTGGATAAAATGATTAAGTAAGAGAAAATATTTATTAAGGTTGATTTAAGAAAACTTAGACGTGGTTACGAAATTTTCATATACAAATAAATGTAATTATATTTATAAATTTACACTTAATACATCCCTATTTACGTTTTTACATGCTTATGAACTTAGGTAATACACAACAAATTCATTAATGTATTAGTGATAATTCATTACTTAATTTAATATGTTCAGTGTTAATTATTTTTCTACAAAAAGTTCAATATTTATTAAATATATAAATTATTTTTAAATAAATATAAAAAACCGGATCGGATCCTGATATCCGGATTTGTAAAAAGTTGTGATCCGGATCCGTATCCGAATTCATAAAAAAAGTCCGGATCGAATATCCAATCCGATTTTTTCGGATCGAATATCCTAATTTCCGGATAATCGGATACCGGATCGGAAAATCGGATAATCTGGTTTTCAGATTTTTATGCTCATGCCTGAGCAAAGCCAAACGGAAACTGGTCGGATTGTAAATGGTATATATACGGTGTAAAGCCCGCACTAACCCCCCTATTCTGAAAAAATGGGGTTTCTGACTGAAAAGGAGGCGAATGAGTTGGTGAGAGAAATCGAGAAGAGGATAGATAGTGAAAAAGCCAGGCGATTCTTCAAACATCTCGGTCGAAAGCTTGAAATCAAGGATCTCCATATTCCGCTAATTAATATGTTTGTATTTTCTCCTCCTCCTCCTATCAATTAACTGTTTTGTTGATTATTTACAGTTATTGTTTCTGATAGTGTCGATTGTCTTGTGTGCTTGTTAATTGCAGTTTTTAGGTTAAAATTTCAATTGTAGTTGAATCTTATTTTCTAGATGAAAATTGGATTTCGTTGATTTTAGAATTGGGGCTTTTTAAGACTCTGTTAGGGTTACAAACAATAATATTACCAGTTCGTCGAATTTGGGGCTTGCTGTTGAATCTATCTATTGTCCTAATATTACGATTTCCCTCCTTGCTTTTTATCTTTTTCTTTTCCTTTTTACATAAATTTTCCGTATGTATATAATCAATCATCCGCTCTGCTCTATAATTTGCCCCTTTTGCTAAACCCCCTGCCCTCTTCTCAATTTAATTTTATCCCGTCAAAACAGGTTTATTAAACTTGATTTTATTGCAGGCCAAAAACTTTGCCAACTCTTATCAGTGTTGGCTATGCCTCCTCCTCTGACTCCTCCTCTGACTCGGATACATCCAGGTATTTTTTTTTCTAACTTCCCCCCACCCCCACGGTGTTTGATTCTTTAATGTTTTCTTGAAAGTTGTCATCTGATGTTTTTTATCCACCGTCATCCGCAGTGAAAGTTCAGACAACTCTAGTGTCAAAGAATGGTCAGAAGTCTTTGGTGAGGATGGGCGCTTACGCTTCAATCATATTCTCTCTTTGATTCCTCCCTCAACTGATGATTTTACTAACCGGGAGAAGAATCAACTTTGGCAAAGTCTTTACTTTTCTTATTTTGCATTGTCAAGTTACAAGGAGAAACACGTACTTTTTCCTCTCCCTCTCTCTGACTTCTTTAATTTTATTCCTAGGTTTATCGATTCTACTAATCCAGTCGCCTTTGATTATCTAATTTTAGGGTGTCGACTACGAGCTTGTCGCTCCTATGCTGAGTAATGTCTTCATTGGCATGAAGAATTGGCCTGACAACCACCTTGCTCATCTTAATTTCCTTGCTAAGCCTAAAAACAGTGATGCCCCTCCCGACCTCTTTTTCGCTGAGGTGATAGCAGTGGGGGTTAGAGCTAATGAAGTCAACAAGTGTTGTATCTTGACACCTCGTCCTTCACCATCACCAGGTAGAATTCTATGGACACCATGACTACTGCTACATACTTCATTTCTTTATCAAATTGACTTGTGTTTATCTTTTCTTTCTCCTTGCAGTTGACATGACTTGTGATTCTGTAGACATTTGGCATCCTCTTGAAGATGAAGAAGACTGTAAGGAATGCATTGATTGAGGAACGCTATTACAGTGATTTTGATTGATATTGTTCTCACCTCGTAGAGTAAGGAAGAATGCTCATCCCCTTTTGAACATCAAATTTGGAAAGTCTCCTCCTTGTGATGTAAAGTAGTTTTCAACTATTTTTCATAAACTGTCAAGGGTGCCTGTGGCCTATTTGCTGTAAAAGTGAACAATTTAACTCATAAAAGTGAACAATTTAATTTCATTACAAGTGTAATTATTTTTTACAATTTATTTCGATAGTTATTTGGTGTGTTGTAATGTTGATGTATACATGAAACTGGGAATTCTTTTCATTTATTGGACTAACATCTGATAAGCAACCTAAGAAGAACGAACATCGGAGACATTTTCTGAGGAATGCGATGTGATATGTGGCATTTAAAATGCCATTCAGAAAATTAATTAGTCGAAGTGATGAGCTATAATTATGACATCTTTCATCCAGTGGGTTGGCAGATTACAGTGTTTTGTTTCTCTCATCCAGTTTTTAAGGATGCACTTTGATACTTTATTGGTTCTCTAACTCAAATGAGCTTATTCAAGTTATATTATCTTATCTACCAATTACTACATCTCCCAGTGTAGTAATTGGTATTATCTTATCGGTCTAGCCATAGAGTTGTATAGCACCATGCCTTGTAAACACAACGATATAGGGAACTCTATACCCATGTATGTAAGCCACTCGGGGGGTGGAGACTTTCATACAAATGACAAAAGCATACATGGTCATATTCTAGGTAGTCAGCATGCTGTACTGTAAAATTGTTGTACCTTGAGAAACGGAGATAGTTCTAAGGCTGTCTCTTTTAGGATTCCCGCTAAAGCAACACCAACTAGAATAGGAATTGGTACAAGAAATAGCTTTTTTTCATGAGCACAGTAAGACATTTCACTTAGGGAGGAAACTGCCAGTACAGGTACACTTAAATACTTCATTACTTCTATTACTAAGTCAAGAATGAGCTGGATGAAACTTTCAGCAACTTTATTCCAGGGAAAACTCTTTACTGGCTGCGGTGAACTATCCCAAATTGATCTTGCCTTTTGACTTAAGAGGTCTAACTTCGCTTTTATCGGTTCACCCAACCCTCCAGCAGTCATGTTTAGTATCTAAACATTAATATCTAAAATTTTAATATCGGTTCATAAATTTGATTCATGGATAATATCTAAAAATTGTCTTACACATTAATATTTTTTAAAATTTTAATTTTAATCCTGTTCTTCATTTTAATAGTTAAGGATACATATAACAAATGCTACTTATTTTACTTTCTTTACTACTATTTATAGACAGAAATTCATAATTACGACATGGTTTTTTTTGCATATTTTTGACTTTTTATTTGGCATCTTTGTTTGACTAAAGAATAAGTGATCACCATAGTTATAACCTTTAGTTTAGCATTCAGTCCTCGAAACTTATTATTAGATATTTGAGTTGATAATCTTTACATTCGATTAATATAATCTTTGAATTTTATTTCACATGTAATTATTGAAACATATTTATCTACAATTTCTTAATATATCATAATCATAATAGACTGCTTATACACAATTGGCCTTTACTTTAGTGAAAAGAAAATAAGGGGTCCGGTCTGGTGCAAACGTATGCACCAGACTCTTTATGGAACGTACGGTTCCAGAACCGTTGTATCGTTGATCCAACGGCTCTGGAACCGTATGTTCCATAAATAGTATGGTGCATACGTTTGCACCAGACCGTTTGCCAAGAATATAAAATGAGTAACAAAGTTGTCCAATTACTTCTTTCGAAAAGGCAAAAACAAAACAATTTTGTTACCATCACAAAAGGATACATGTAAAAATAAACAATAAAAATGTAACAAATTTTAAATTAAATTATAATTACAATGTTTAATTTTTAAAATATTATAATAAATAATATTCTTATTTTGCAAAAAAAATAATTAAACTTTCCTACACATGTATAAATTTAAAAGCATGTATAAATTGTGAGAGAGAAATAATAGCTACATAATTGATATTTGATATTATGTCATGAGAGTAGCTGAAGATGGCAGAAATGAACAGCCAATATCAGCAAAAAGAAAACGCAGGAGAGAAAAATGTGTCACTTAGCACTAAAAAAAATGTCACTAATGAGTTAGTTTTGATACAGCCTTCCTAAAAATCATGGGCACACTAACAAAAATTTGGAAATGATTCCGAGCTTTAGGATAGACTACAAAGGCACAATAATAACCACCGGAATATTACTATTGCTTAAAAGGTTACACACTATTTCTTGTAGTATTTGTACCATCTACTACCTTACGAAAATGTAAAACAGAAACATCATCTAATGGTCCATTCAAAATTCTTAAACACCAAACCCACTCGAGGCTTCGAATCGAAAGTTCATGCAGCGTCCAGAAGGCAATTATGGGAGGCCATAGAGTTGTATAGCACAATGCCTTTTAAACACAACGATATAGGGAACTCTATACCCATGTATGTAAGCCATTTTTTTCTTGTTTTCCCTTATCATAATGTTGACAATCTTGTACAATAAGAACATAATTATACATATCAGATAATAATTATAAATAACAAGAAACAGTTAATTCACATATAACAAATCATATAAGCATACAATTAGAGAATCAACTGTAATTTAAGGAGAAGAGGTTTGAGAAAACAAACAGAAATTGGTTTATCTCGAGTCCAGAAAATCTGTCTCCTTAAAGCAGTTTCGCCCCGCACCGTCTGTGTTTAGCGACCTGCCTCCCAGGATAAAACGAGATACAGCATAATCGATAAATCGATTATACTCTCAGCGAACTTGAATCGAGCCCGAAACTATCACCGGAATATTTTGAAAGTTTAAAACTGAGGAGAGTGAAAATATAGAGATGGCTATAATTTTCATGACTTAATAAAACTGATGTCCTAAGACTCTATTTATAAAGAAAGACTTGAAAGGACTTGTTCTTCTTTTCGATGTGGGACAAGATATTTATAATAAAACACAAGGAATAGGTTTGTACTACTCTCGATGTGGTATACTTGTAAATACCACTTTAAAGGGTCGTACTTTAGAATATCAATTCTCATTCACCCTTTATCCATTTTGAGCGTGTAAATATGCGTTGGATTCCTCTCGCAGAGTAGAATAAAATCCAACCAATACACAACACTAACATATAGTGTTTATCACTCAAACTGAGTCTCAAAATGATCCACAACTTAGTATAAAATACTAAGTTTTTCCAACAATCCCCCACAAATGAGATTGATGGTCTAGTAGTACACACCATACAGACAGACACAGAATCTGATTTGGTGATAAATTCTTCGATCAGATATAGCATACGATAGGTAGAGGTTTGCTCCTTGAACCTTCGCTTGAGTAAGCATACCGACCTTACTGGTAGACAGTGGAGGTTTGCTCTTTGAACTGTTCGACCGTTTGTGTAAGCGATGATATACTGATCACTATATCCTTTCTGACTCGTTCAGCTCTCATGATTATGTCCATTTTGGCCATGGAACATCGTCCTGGTTCTGCAAGAGTTTCTAAAGAATTGTGCCTCGCAATTCTCCTTTGAAGCGGCCCCACTTCTCTCCCACATAGGTGATCTTTATACTTAAAGAGTAACCCGCGTTCACTCAACTGAATTCCATGCGTTCTAACCTTGAACTTCATGTATTCACCGAAAGATCATTAAAAGCTCGAAAGCTTACCCTCGTACCTTACGGATCTCACTGTTTCTCATCATAGGAACAGGCCAGGGGTTACCCCCACAGTGATTTGGTCATCATGATTTAGTTGGCCCATTGAACCAAGTTCTTGGGACCTTCAGTCAGCAATGGTTGGGTGTCCACCATGACGCCGTTAAGCAATAGGCTTAAGGCCCATTCCTCTCGATGATTTTACAACTATCTCTCAGTATAACCAGATTCTCTTGGTTTAACCAGATTATCTAAGTTTAACCATCTGGTTAGTGGATCCACAACATTATCATTTGACTTTACAGAGTCAATCCTGATAATTCTCGATGAGAGTAGTTGCTTAATGATATTATGGCCTCGTCATAGAGGTGAGACATATCATTACATACATAACAATGTAATCTCCCAATTTGCAAATTATTCACATAAAATATGCATATTGAAGACACATTTTCTTGTCATTTAGGAATATCCTTTACAAAGTGACTACCAATTCAACCACTTACATACATATACAGTATGCAATATACTCGAATTCCATCATGAATCGAGCTACGTATAATCGTCTTTTTAGGATTTCCATGACATAGCTGCTTTCGTTAATGTGAACTATATATTCACTAATGACTTTTATGTTCTTAAAGTCAAACATCTAACATCCATACTATATCCACATAGTACAATTAGATATCGTTTGAAATGCAGCCCAAACTCATGAGTATATCTCAAACACCTTAGTCTCATTGCAATCACTTTCAAGAGACCAATTTCGATTTGCCTCGTGCATCTACTCAGTTTACCAACTGTGTAGCCTATGTCTAATTTTGTACCATTTTGAAATATACAACAAACTTTCAATCATTCTTGAGAGATCCTTGTTCATCTATACTTGGATAGATATATCATACATATTCATTATAGCTATACTAGATTTAGTTGCGTTGATCTCTTCAAGATTCACATCACTAACGTGTGACATGTATCCTTTAGGACTTTTAAGTTATTAAGATTATAATCTCCAAAATCAAAACTTTAAGCCTCATCCAAATTGCTAGAGATGATCATCTTGTCATTACTTCTCATAATGATCAGATCACTCACGTGCAATTACAACAATTTCTCATCCAAATTACTAGAGATGATCATCTTGTCATTACTTCTCATAATGATCAGATCACTCACCTGTAATGACAATATTTTTATCATCTCATGTGTAAATAACATATACACATTTGTCAATTCATTGATTTTCTATCAATTTTACATCTCAACATTGGCATGTCACATTTTGGTAATTACTTTACCAGTCATCAGCTAAGGCTTCAAATCGTAATTGACATTACCAATTTTTAGCGTCCCAAAAATTAGTAATTTCAATTTATCTCATTACCAAGTTTAAGCGTCCCTAAACTGGCAATACTCATTCACTCAGTTACCAAATTTGAGCGTCCTCAAAGTGGCAACTATATCGTTTATTATAAAACCATAGCATATCGCACAATATCAAATTTCATATGCTTATGCCAATTTTCGTATCTATGTTGTTTCAATCAACATAATCACCAAAATACAGACTTTCTACTCTTTCCTTAACCAGAGAAACCAAGAAAGACTGTTCCAAAGTTCATTGATGTACTTCTAAATTTCACAATGCCGATAATTCAAGTATCATCTTGATGAACCACTTTTGACTATAATCTTTTAATTATCAGTATGACTTTTTACTTTTTCGTGACCCATATATTTATTTTCTAAATTTGAAAATTCGTTTGGGCCCAAATGGCATCTATCTCGCAAGAAGATCCATACGTACGTTATTGAATATGATTCTGTCACATAAAATCACTTCTCTCTATTTATTAATCGATTCTCTCTATTTCTTAACATCCCTTTTCCCCCACAAAGGATATAGAGAGATCATATTTACTTGAAAAGTGTCACAATCCATTTTCTAACATACGTGTTAGAAATCTTGACTTATTGACTTCTTAATTCTAGTCAATTTCTCTATTGATATCCTTTTTCTCATAGGATTATCAGAAAAATTCTCATAGCTTCTCTCAAGCTTTGAGGTTTACCTTCAAGCAAAATTTCAGATTTTCCAAGTCTTTTTGCTCTGTCTAAGTTCAATCTCACATTCATCCAATAACTCAAAAATTTATTCGGATAAATTTTAATTGCAGATTTACAAGGAACTACTAACTCATCATAGAAGCATTCCTAGATTTTGTAATTACATTCTTATGAATCTCACAAATAAGATTCATGCGCAGGATATTATTAGACTCAATCGTTGTCTATCCATCCAAAATAACTCAATTGCTTTTGGATCTCCTTTAACCTTTATTGATATAGGTATCAAGACATCTTCAAGATACCCCCACATTTTAAATACATATCTAAGAATGTTTTTCTACATTCTAGAATTCACATAAAATTTTATTATTTTCGCTTCAAGATACCCCCACATTTTAATATTTCTAAGAATGTCGAAACCATTCCAGAATTAATAGGAAATTCTATTATTTCCTTTCAAGGTATCTTGTTTAAGGAATTATTAGTCTCTACGTGACTAATGTCCTCATATTCAGTGATAGTCTGAACTGATCAGCATCGCTTTTGCATCTCCATTAGAGTGCAACTCAACCTGCAGCTACTTCATTTGATTAATGCGAGTAATGTGCAGTAACCTCATGAATATATCCACATTGTGAACAAACATCACCTAGTGGTTATTCAGTATCAAAGTCATTCCTTACCCTCTTAATTTCGTATTAAGTTGGTTTTCAGTCTTGAGCTTATAGAGTATATTCCTCTCTATAAAGCTTCATTTTCACTCCTTAACGAGTACACGTAACCACTGTATTACTATAAAGTAATCACACAACTTGTTACCACCTCTCACTAGAGCAGGTTTCACATAGTTCATTAAAACCTTTCAAGTTTTAATATCATATTGAAAGAACTTTCATGCTCTTGTCACCGAAAAATTCAACCACTGAATTTTTCTTAAATTTCAATTTTGGTTCATAAAAGAACCTAATTTTATGGTTCATCAACTGGTATAACCAGAAGTGGTTCGAGGAAGAACATATACTTCCAATAAACCCACATTCAGTGATCCTTGATCAACTGATGCGTTAGGATTACCAGCATTCTGGATTTCTTCAAATTTCAGCATACAAAACTGACCGCAATGCCGTATTAGGTATCACATGGATCACCATAATAGGCTCGTGTGTCACTACCGCAGCAGGCCGACACCAACACGAGATTATATTATATAACCAAAGGAACAAGTCCGATTGAAAATATAAATCTCATGCCGACCCATAACCTGTACCCATTAGATACCAGGTTCGTTAGGTTTTTAACGTTCCAATCATCCAAATATATTTTAGCTCTGGTGATTATTCCTTGCAAATAATCAAACAATAATTAAATAAATTTAATTAAAAAGGATGCTAAAATCATCATTCGTATAGCTAGATAATTGAGATATAAATATCCAATTATAACGACACCAACAAATTTCTAATATGTGATTGGCAAATCAAATAGTCTTCGTGAAACATCATTATTATGTTATCTAACTATCATTAGCCAATAATTGAAAACATTTAGCCTAGCCAAATCCATTAAACATGTCACATGTATTTATTCACATTAATGGTGCCATAAAGCCATTGAATAATTAATGTATTAGTACACACAACACATACGTACATGGCTATTCAAGCCAAAACAAGTCATATAAATATAACTTAATTAATTAAACACTCACATGTCATATCAAACATAGTAAAAAACTTGACCTCAACGAATATCAAAATTTCTGTGATGCCATATTACTCAATATTCTGATCCTACTTTGACCAAAATAAACATAATATGTTTATACGGTGAACGAACCAAAACAACCTAATTATAAATTAATTAGGTACACTAACTTTTGATATACACATATGCACCAGTACATCACATTGGATATCGAAAATCATCATAAAACTCAATCATACAATATTGATTCACATAATCAACTATAAAACATACTAAGTAATGATTTTTGAGTTCCAAACAAATCCTTTAACAAAAATTATTCGATACCAAAATCGAAACATGAACTACAAGATTGGTATAATACAAGAAACTGCTTTAAGATTGTTGACAATCTTGTACAATAAGAACATAATTATACATATCAGATAATAATTATAAATAACAAGAAACAGTTAATTCACATATAACAAATCATATAAGCATACAATTAGAGAATCAACTGTAATTTAAGGAGAAGAGGTTTGAGAAAACAAACAGAAATTGGTTTATCTCGAGTCCAGAAAATCTGTCTCCTTAAAGCAGTTTCGCCCCGCACCGTCTGTGTTTAGCGACCTGCCTCCCAGGATAAAACGAGATACAGCATAATCGATAAATCGATTATACTCTCAGCGAACTTGAATCGAGCCCGAAACTATCACCGGAATATTTTGAAAGTTTAAAACTGAGGAGAGTGAAAATATAGAGATGGCTATAATTTTCACGACTTAATAAAACTGATGTCCTAAGATTCTATTTATAAAGAAAGACTTGAAAGGACTTGTTCTTCTTTTCGATGTGGGACAAGATATTTATAATAAAACACAAGGAATAGGTTTGTACTACTCTCGATGTGGTATACTTGTAAATACCACTTTAAAGGGTCGTACTTTAGAATATCAATTCTCATTCACCCTTTATCCATTTTGAGCGTGTAAATATGCGTTGTATTGCTCTCGCAGAGTAGAATAAAATCCAACCAATACACAACACTAACATATAGTGTTTATCACTCAAACTGAGTCTCAAAATGATCCACAACTTAGTATAAAATACTAAGTTTTTCCAACACATAATACATAGTTAACTGTGCTGTGTAAAGAGGTAGAGTTTTACAGCAAATAGCAATTGTGTTTTTGGATTCCTGATATCTTGTATATTATTTGCAGGGCAAGATGACAATGATAATGTTTCTGTACAAAGCCAACCACTTCCTAAAGATGTTTTTAAGTTACGCCAGATGAGGAAAGCTCGTGCTACTGGTTCACAAACTGGATCTGCGTCATATGGAAGTGCAAGTGCGTTTTCAGGAGACCTCTCTGCGAGCTCCGGCTGAGTGACTTGCAATTACTAGTGTTGTATATTATCTTTATAGAAGTAAAAGAAATGTATCCTAGTTATTAATTTATTTGTAACATTGCCTTCTAAATTATCATGGAGACGAGCAGAAAATCTGCAACATGTCAAGTCTGTAACCTTAGTCTTATTCTTTAGTGTTATAAAGCAGTTCAAAATAATATTGCCTTCTTTTTCCTAGTGTTGAGCATCTTGTTTTGGTTTTATCCTGATTGTTGGATTGAATATATTTGCTTCAATTTTTAATATAAAGGCTTAACTGGATCAAACGTAATATTGTCTTGGTTAATTTTCAACAATGAAAAAATTGATTTTGAAAGCTAAAACATTGAGAGGGGTTTACTATCACATTTTAGAGTATCACGAGATGCCGATTGATTTAAAATAGTTTTACATTTTTCAAAATTAACCCAAAAATACTCTTGTCCATTCTTTCAAAAGGAAAAATGTTGGTAGTGTAAATTCAATTACTTGTAATTATAGGCGTCATGTAACTAAAGTGGGATGATGCTATAATCGACATAGAATAAAGAGCACAATTATCCGAAAGGAAACCAGTACGAAAAATTGTAACCTATTAGCAGGCTTAACTTGGATTATATGCTTAATAATTTTCAAGAACTGGTGCTTCAGTTCCCAATACTTCCCATGCATCTAACTATTTTTCAAACTGGGGTATCAGCCCCCTTGGATCTGTGCCACAACTACAGACTGCAGAGATTCTCTGCTAAGAATTTTGCATTTTTCATATTCAAACTTAAACTCAGTACATCATCAAGGTGAATAATGTTCTTTGATCAATAAATTGCCAACAACGTAGCCACAGGAGATTTACCAAGTTGCTACTGGCAAGATTGGCATGTTTTAGTATTATTACAGGAAGACATGTCTAGGACATGCAACAAAATTTAGCTCAATCAACAACACACATGGTGTCAGCCAACAAACCTTAATTCTCTTTACGACAGAGATGGCTAAGATCCATAAAGTCCCCTACAGAAAAACCAATCTTACAAGTTATAGTGTGTTCTAGTAACACATTCAGCATGTTTACTAAGCACCTCTCTTAGTAATAGACTTTTGGCACCCACTCAAATAATTTTGCTTGCATACTTCAGCCGTATTTTGTTCAGGAATATTGTCACTTAAGGTCTCTGGTCTTGCCGCTGCTTGTTTGGGCCTCCTGTACCACAGAAAAGCAAACCATAGAGTCCTCAGTCGCCCCCCATTTGCGATATGTGGAAGTAAAATGCAGCCCCAATATGGATAATAGGGACCTGGCAATTTAATTAACGTGAAGAAAATTGCTACAGCAATCAGATGCCAGGGAACTTGTGCTTCCTGAAAATTAAATGAAAAACAACAGAGATCGTGATAGTCAGCCAAAGTATCATATATATATGTGCGCATACATTTATATATAACTCGGGGGGTGGAGACTTTCATACAAATGACAAAAGCATACATGGTCATATTCTAGGTAGTCAGCATGCTGTACTGTAAAATTACTGTACCTTGAGAAACGGAGATAGTTCTAAGGCTGTCTCTTTTAGGATTCCCGCTAAAGCAACACCAACTAGAATAGGAATTGGTACAGGAAATAGCTTTTTTTCATGAGCACAGTAAGACATTTCACTTAGGGAGGAAACTGCCAGTACAGGTACACTTAAATACTTCATTACTTCTATTACTAAGTCAAGAATGAGCTGGATGAAACTTTCAGCAACTTTATTCCAGGGAAAACTCTTTACTGGCTGCGGTGAACTCTCCCAAATTGATCTTGCCTTTTGACTTAAGAGGTCTAACTTCGCTTTTATCGGTTCACCCAACCCACCAGCAGTCATGTTTATGGCGCATATAGTTTTTTGCCTAGGATTTCTATATCCCTTGTTTGTATTCACACTTAATAAGAAGCCATCTGATTTAAAAGACCAAGACTTACCCTGCTGAAGCACAAATAAATCTGTCATATCTAACATGCATATACACCATAAATGAAAGATAAATTCGAAGCAACTACACCTTATTAGCATAAACATACTAGTCTATAACTCAATCAGATGGCAGCTGCCTTTATACAAATTAAATACAAAATTTACAGGATGCCACTACTTAAAAAATTGACACATAGCTACAGGAAACAACTTTCTATATAGTACCCAGCTTCCATCCAACAACACATTTTATAAGAAAAATTAACTGCCAGCCCTACGCATTTATCATTTCCCTTCGTTGAACAAAGAGTGTAGCACGTACCACATTTGTTGAATTGATCTTTGGTCTGGTTTATCTCTATTGCAGGTCCGATAACACAAGAAGGGGATTGCGACAAAATCAAACATAGGCTATTTTTTGACACTAATGTACTATCTGTTCCTTCCTTATTCCGTTCCATAACTTCCTATTAGCATTATATTCTCTGAATTCCAAGAAACCGCCAGTTACCTACTGATATAACATCATCAGTAAAACCCCTAATGTTCGAAAATTAAAAAAAAAAAAAAACTACCTAAAATTAAACACAAACCCATTTCCTAGAGGCAAAAATATTAATGCAAAACAAGTAGTCCCATCAAAGAAAATAATAAAATGAAACAAATGCAAAATCTCATATAAGAATTCAAGAAAAAGCAACCTTGAATGAGGTGGGGGATATTGCAGCAGCAGCAGCAGAAAAAGAAGCAGCAGCTGACATCTTGAGAAAGACCTGTCTTGGGCTTCAGCTATTTGCAACAAATAACTCACTTTTTCATTATTCTTGAGGGAAGCTAATTAGATTTTAACAGATGAGCTAAAAAAGACCCACCCAATTTATATGTTCAAGTAAAGATTTATGTGCAGGCTTTTAGTGAAGCCTCTTTATCCACTTGTGAAGACTGTTGTTGGGTTTAGTTAGATAATTTTTTTTAGGATTTTTTTTGGAGATTTTGATTATTTATTAATTTCTTTTAACAAAAATATGCTTTTTATTTAAATTTTTGCTAACAAGATTTTTTGAATTTTTTTGCAAAAAATATGAATTTGCAATTAAATATAATTGGATGCAATTAAAATCAACCTTAAATGCATCTAAAAGTAATCTCAATTTCTTTTCCAAAAAACATAAAATAAAGTTATATTTGATTCCTTTTAATTGTAAACCGTTTTTTTTATAAATATTTTAAAGAATAGTTAAATTGTACAAAAAATACAAAAATATAATATTTTTGATAATTTCTTTCTTTGTTTAATCACTCATTTCTCGCTGCTTGTGTGTGAGGCCGGTTTTTTGTGTAATTTAATATTTAAAAAATTTGATTCATGGATAATATCTAAAAATTGTCTTACACATTAATATTTTTTAAAAATTTAATTTTAATCCTGTTTTTCATTTTAATAGTTAAGGATACATATAAAAAATGCTACTTATTTTACTTTCTTTACTACTATTTATAGACAGAAATTCATAATTACGACATGGTTTTTTTTGCATATTTTTGACTTTTTATTTGGCATATTTGTTTGACTAAAGAATAAGTGATCACCATAGTTATAACCTTTAGTTTAGCATTCAGTCCTCGAAACTTATTATTAGATATTTGAGTTGATAATCTTTACATTCGATTAATATAATCTTTGAATTTTATTTCACATGTAATTATTGAAACATATTTATCTACAATCTCTTAATATATCATAATCATAATAGACTGCTTATACACAATTGGCCTTTACTTTGTTGAAAAGAATATAAAATGAGTAACAAAGTTGTCCAATTACTTCTTCCGAAAAGGCAAAAACAAAACAATTTTGTTACCATCACAAAAGAATACATGTAAAAATAAACAATAAAAATGTAACAAATTTTAAATTAAATTATAATTACAATGTTTAATTTTTAAAATATTATAATAAATAATATTCTTATTTTGCCAGAAAAATAATTAAACTTTCCTACACATGTATAAATTTAAAAGCAGGTATAAATTGTGAGAGAGAAATAATAGTTACATAATTGATATTTGATATTATGTCATGAGAATAGCTGAAGATGGCAGAAATGAACCGCCAATATCAGCAAAAAGAAAACGCAGGAGAGAAAAATGTGTCACTTAGCACTAAAAAAAAATGTCAATAATGAGTTAGTTTTGATACAGCCTTCCTAAAAATCATGGGCACACTAACAAAAATTTGGAAATGATTCCGAGCTTTAGGATAGACTACAAAGGCACAATAATAACCACCGGAATATTACTAGTGCTTAAAAGGTTACACACTATTTCTTGTAGTAAAAATGTAAAACAGAAACATCATCTAATGGTCCATTCAAAATTCTTAAACACCAAACCCACTCGAGGCTTAGAATCGAAAGTTCATGCAGCGTCCAGAAGGCAATTATGGGAGGCTGTTATAGCCAAAATTCGGTTCGGGTATTTTTAAGTTTTATTCGGGTTAATAATGGGTTTCTAGGTAAAATTAGGGTTCTGGTGAAATGCAAGAAGTTCAGGGCGCGCCCTAGATGCTATGATTTGGTAGAATCTCATTCTTCCCGGAATTTAAGGAATTATTGAAGAATTTCCTCTTGTCGTATCTCAGGAGAGGGATGTCCGTCGCAGAAGGCCTCTAGGGGTTTTTCCTAGATTTAGGGATTTTTCTTATACACTGAAGGCATGTTCTCCTCAGTGCAAAGATTGGTCTCTCTTTGGTGTGTGCTTCGGAGCTCTGTTCCTGTATCCAATGGGCGCGTTCTCATTGGGGAACTTTGGAGTAATATACACTTTGCACCCAAAAGCTCTGGATCACCTGTCCTGCTATCTGGTGGGTGCTTCTCATTCGGGGGACAGGGATGCGTTCTGCACTTGGGGTAAACCATGGCTTTACCTGCATCCTTGAAATCAAGAGATAGCTTGTAGCGAATAGGACTAGTCCTCGACGGGGGAAGTTTCCATATTCGTGAAGTCTTGAGATCTTGGATGAGTCTTGGGCCTTTTGTGGTTAGGCCTCATAGTAGAACATTCCGGAAGCTGGTTTGTCATCCAAGCCCATTTGGGTTTCTTGCTCTCCAAGAACTACGTCTGGCTTGATCCTCTATAAATATAGAGGTACGTAGGCAAAATGAGGGGTTGGAAGTCGAGAGCTCTGAAATAGTCGCCACTAACCCTATCAATCTCAGCCACCAATTACAATCAACAACCACACGCCACCACTCTTTTCGGCAAAGAACCACCGCTGTAGATCTTGTTTCCGGTGACATACCTCGAATTTTGTTGTTACCAAATTCCTCCGTCAACAAATTGGCGCTAGAAGGAGGGGCAGCCAAATACGATCTGAATCTTAGGAGGAAAAGATGTCTCTGTCTTTCAATTCTTCTGGGACAGAAACATCATTCAAGTTTCCATTTGCAAGATCTAGCAGGAATTCAGCTGGGTTCATGGATATCAGTGGAGAACACCCTATAGATGAAAAATATATCATTGCCTCTGATGCCTTGCCGAAGTAAAGCATGCTCCCTCTGCCAAGAAGGATCAACTTGTCGAACTTGTGGTAAAGCCTGCTACATGGTTGGTGAATGGTGGTGATTACTGTCTTCCCAGACTGCAATGAGATTTGAACATTAGTTATGCCATTAGTCTGAATATACTAGCTATAATTATTCACAAGGATAAACTGTGCTTTTAAACAAGGCATGCTTAAGAATCAGCTAAATTATACGTCTGCTATATCTTGTGATAGTTGAACGATTCTCAGAGCCATCGTAGAATCTAATCCGGATGTGTATTCATCGAGAAGCAAAAGGGAAGGATTAATAATGATCTCGTTTCCAATGCAAACACGCTTCCTTTGATAGTAACTTTGTAGGTCACTTCCGTGAACTGCACTGGTGTAGAGAAGAATCATATTAATGCTTACATCCGTAACTTAATATATGGTCTTGAAAAGTAAAACATCATGTAGCCTTTCTACTCTTTAATTGTTGTAAACTTGTGCTTGCACATGAAATCCCGGATATGTCTGTGCATGGATAATGAGAGCATGTTTCACTGAACAAATTGTCCTTTCTGTTAAAGTGTCAATCTATACTAGAATTCTAATTCCAAAACTTAATTGCAACTTCTAGCATCAAGGCTTTTATTCCATAATTCTAAAACTTAAATACAAGTCATGCTTAAATTAAAATTTAGATGTGAGATATCATTCTGGTTAACCTTAGCTTAAGAGACGGTCTTATAGACTGATGCCATAAAATTAATAGAAGACAAACAATAGTATCAAATAACTACTCAAATAGAAAAAGATGACATTGTTTCACGACTACACAACACTAGCATTCAATTCAGTAGCATATAAACATAATATATAGCATGTCCACAACATCACTAGCTACCAAGGCTGTCGTATTTTCCAATTATAAGTTAGAGCTACAATTATAAAATCGGAAATCATGTAATATTCTAATTAGACAGCAATGCAGTTGTTGTGGAATAAAAACTAGGTTATGAATATAACGGATAGGGTTTGTGTATTTAATGCTAGGGTGCGTGAGCTTCGTGCTTTAATGGCTGCTCTCGTGCTCGTGGCTGAATCTGCCTGCACAAGATGCCTACGTACTTTAATGAATATCAAAGATCAAGCCAAAAAATGTAGTTCTGAGAATGAGGGGTCAGGCCCTTATATAGGCTGAGAAGCCTAAGAATTATGGTAGGAATAGGAGACTTGGTGGGCAAGCCACCGCCTCAAGGAAGGTTCTGGATCTATTCCTTTTAGGAATCAGTTTCCATGTTGAGATATGTATCTTGTAGGCTAAGTCAGGCAAGAGTAATATCCTTATTTGACTCTTATTGCTGAGCTGTTTATTACCCCTAATATTAATTACGAAATTAATATTATAATTGGGGTTTGGGCCCATCTGGTGGGCCCCACGTTTGGACCATTCTAGGTCTAATTAATGCCACATTAAATGTGTCTTTACGACTTACTTTCAGCCCATATCAGCAGTACTTCTAATGTAATCAACAAAACAATACACAGCACGCAAACACCGAGTAATATAAAAAGCATTACCCCAATCCCCCTCCATAATTTTTGAGTCTGCGATTCGAATAAATTGAGTATTGCACTGCACTGCACTAGCATGTCCACAACATCACAAGCTACCAAGACTGTCGTATTTTCCAATTATAAGTTAGAGCTACAATTATAAAATCGGAAATCATGTAATATTCTAATTAGACAGCAATGCAGTACTCCAAATGTAATCAACCAAACAATACACAGCACGCAAACACCGAGTAATATAGAAAAGCATTACCCCAATCCTCCTCCATAATTTTTGATTCTGCGATTCGAATAAATCGAGTATTGCACTGCACAATCACAAATTCAAAAGATCTGATATCAAAATCACAAATCTAAATCATCACATATTAGAATCGTAAATTTAAAACATCATACATCAAAAATCAAAACTTTATTGTACAAGGTGCATAGAGAACTAACAGTGAGTTGAAAGAATTAAAATTAAAGAGATAATTAAAAAGGAATTAAATCGATTTAGTTAATAAACTCGCCTTGATTTATGATCTTGATGGAGTCTTCGGCGGCAACAATATGTGCTTGAACAGTAATCCAACTCAAAATCATGCCAAATAATTTTACCAACAAATTAAAAACCCCTAATTAGATACAAACAGAAAATCCCAATTAATCAAAAACCCCCCAATTAGATACAAATAGAATACCCCCAATTTGTATGTATGTATGCAAATGAAAACCCAAACAAAAAAGCTTCATTTTACCTTAATCAAAGCTTTAAACACGAACCCCCAATCGAACAGAGAGAGACAGAGAGATGATCGAGAGTGTGTTGAGCGAGAGAGAGAGAGAGAGAGAGAGAGAGAGAGAGAGAGAGAGAGAGAGAGAGAGAGAGAGAGAGAGAGAACGAGTGTCCTAATTGAAGTCCTAATCGCCCTTCATTTCGTTCTTGAACGATATGTGCTTCAATACGTATAATCTAACATAAATCGAAAAAATTTGGGTAATTTACCTTCAATTAAAGATCTAATTGAATTTTCACTCCAACTTTTCTCAATCTAATCGATTTGGGGTTTTGGGGTTTTGCGGTTAATTAGGGATTTGAGAAAGGTGTCAGAGAAATGACTGAGAGAGATGAGAGAGAGGTGAGGTCGAGAGAGGTGAGTGAGATCTGAGAGAGTGAGCTAGGTCTGTGAGCGTTAGTGTTTTTTTGTAATAAAAGATAAAATATAATTTTGTGTAATAAAACTTTTGGTACCAAAATATTTTGGTCAGTCCCGCCAATGAAAAATTGAAAGTTCCGCCTATAATTTCGGTCAAGTTGATCAAAGTGTTGCAAAATTGGATCATGTATTGTAACGCTTTTGCTAAAGTGTTGCAATTGTTATAAAATTTCAAAATGATCATTTTGCTTGCAACACTTTTCGTATTTCTTGCAACATTTTTAAATATATTGCAATAGGCTACCAAGTTTTGTGTCTATTATAACACTTTTTGTAACACATATATATATTGGTGTTGCAATAGGCTATATTTGGTGTAGCGTGACCTGAGTATGATCACAAACTAACTAATAATTAATAGTTAATCTTAATCAAGCGGTGAGCAGTAGATCACTGAAAGTTTTGAAGTTTTGAGTTGAGCTTCCGTTTGGTCCTGTACTTTCAAGCAAACGGCTTTTAAGTATTCCCACACTGTCTCTCATTTCTTTTCCCTTTTGGCTAAACATTATGCTGTCCAAGGCCTTCATTGTTCCGCATTTAGTGAACTTGCCATCCTTCACTCTCATACCAATCTTCCATACTTCCTCCACCAACCTACAATTTATCATATTATCTCCCAGCAGAGGCCTTGCTATCAAGGCCACACCACATAATATACTCTCCATTAGTGAATTAAACCCACAGTGGGTTACATAAACTCCAACAGCTGGATGTCCTAAAACTTGCAGCTGAGGAGCCCATGCTACAATCTTACCATGTCCACTTGTCTTCTCGGAGAATCCATTGGGCAGCAGGCTCCTCATGGTGTCCCGAAGTGACCAAATAAATGGTATTTTGGAAGAATCTAAAGCTTCTGCTAGTGCTACTATTTCATTTGGCGGTGGGACTAATACATTGCCAAAACCTATATATACCACTGATCCAGTTTCATGATTGTCCAGCCACTTAAGGCACCCGCTTGTATCCTCTGATTTTGATAATAATGCAGGCACAGTTATTGTTGATGGGCCTATGTTAAGTACATTTCTTAAAATCGGCTTCAAATCACTTGTAGCAAGAGGCTCGAGTTCTTCAAATGAGTTGATTGCAACAGCAGCAGCCCCAGTGAGCTTGGTTACCATATCTTGAAGCATTCTCGAAAGCGGAGATTCTAAGTCACCACATACCACTCCTTCAGGTAAGTCAGCTACACGAATGGCTGATAATCCCGGAAGGATCTTAACATTTTCCTCTTTATTTGCAACAGAGGAGTGAGCACGGATGAGATCAGTGTGGACGTGAGCAGAAAGAGAGGAAGCTCCAGCAACCCAAAATGCCAGCCAAGGAACAGACATTTCCTTTGCCATGTCATCCGCAAACCACAAGAATGCATCAGCTAAAACGCAACTAACTTTCACCCCAGTCTCTGCTTCAGCCTTTCTTACAATTACATTATAATTATCAGGGGTGGCCTTTAAGAATATCTCAACCAGCTGTTGAGGTGATTTGGGAATAGCATCTTCTGCCATTACTCCATCCCACACGTCGTATGGCTTGATGAGACTGTTTGTTAATTTAGAGAAAATCTTCGCATTGGAGGCTGGCGTGCTGAGAAAGGAGAAAATGACTCGAGGTGGTGCAGACGCCGCGAGCCTTTGGGCTAGGTTGAGGATAGCAGCTGCATGCGATCCGAAGGGGAAAGCCAAGACAGCAATGTGGAATGTTTTAGCCATGCCAATTACTTTGTCTAGGATAACAACTTAGATGATATAGAAATAATCAAATAGAAAAGCAATCAATATATACATAACAATCACAAAGATTTAATCACATTAGTTACATGAACATAGAACCTGTTACATGAGATCGATGCTTCCCTCAATTTGTTCCAACAAGCCTCACACACTTTGCGAACTCTCTAAGATTATGGCAAGTTCGCGGTCTGTTGCTAGCACTTGTTTACACTTTGTGATGTGCGGCAATGTGAAGTGACAGTGTGACAATTTGTTGGTATAGTTACATTACATGAACATAAACAAGAGCATTTCCAAGTGACAACGGAAAATTTAATTGCTTATGTGTTAGTATAGTTGTAAAATTTCTTCGAGAAATTGAGCCCAGCATGGCTAGAAAATAGTTAATAGATTAAGTACCTAAACTGTTTTTTTTTTGTCATTTTTAAAATAACAAATATATAACCGGTGGGATATTTCTATAGAACAAAATAGTAAGAATACTATTTTCCATACAGATTCTAAAACAATGCAAAATAAGGAAATGATGATATCTGCAAGAGTTCATTACCAAATGAACTTATTTGTCATGTACAAGTACAGCTTTGAAAGGACAGGGAACATCACTGGAATAGTTGAGAGAAATTACTTTTCCCTGTTTAATAAAAGAGTAGTGCTAGTGATTCCGAATTGGATCCTAAAAAGAATTCCTGAATATTGTGACATTGGTGATTTGACAAAATTGACTATTTTCATTGGTGTGATTGATGTGAATACAGAGGGTCCATCTTATTTAATTATAATATAATCAATCAGAAGTGGCATTTGAGAAACTTTTTGGGATTCAATTTGGGAACTATAACATTTTCCTTAATAAAATTCACATTTTTAAGAACGCAAATATTATTGTCTAAACGCCTAAAAATGGTGCTATAGAGTAGTGCTATGTACCCCAAAAATTTTACCAAAACTTTTCCCAAATGACATGACTTGACAAATGACAAGTTTTAATCTGTGGGCGCATATGTATGCACGCGGGGTCTCATATTATCATTAGGAAAGCTACCATTTATTCATGTGACATATCAGGGAAAATTTTTGGGACAATTTTTTAGGTACGTAGCATTTTCCTTGATCAAATAAGCAAACCCGAATGAGAACAATATAATAATATTTTTGGGATCGAGAAATAATTATAAGGAAATCATTCATAAATCTATAACCTTTATTAAAAAGTAAAACCCTTTTTTAATGATATTTCTTTGTATAAAGTTGGTTCGCACCATATTTTGGTTTCACACCTAAACTCCTATTTCTGCTAGAATTCTATATTATTTTTTTAATTAAAAAAATCAAAAACCTATCATAATTATAATTCTCTTTTTGGAATTATTTTAATTAACACGAGATTAAACACCAGCAGGGTAAAACTCCACCAACGGGATAAAACATCAATGGGGTACAATCTACTTACAAATATATTTACACCAACAAATATATAAACCATTATTATAGATGAAGTGATCACTATCTATTAACGAAGTACTAAAAAGCGAAACTAATCAAATTTGTGAAAAGGTAAAGATTCTATATCTCATAACAACTTAATTTTTTTTTCAACATAATCGCTTCCTAGCCAGTCAAGTTGTGTGCATCTAAATGCTCTTTAATGTGTCGTTAAGATCAACTTATTCATCATTAATTTAATTATATTTAGATAAACCTTCATGAAAACTCAAATCTTTGCAACATATTAGTTTTTCATCATGCTCATATTAGCTTCTTATCGTGCTCGATGGTGTTGATGTCCACCTGCATATACTCTTTAATTTTTGTTGGTACTCATCAGACAGCAAGATGACTTTCAATAAAATACACTCATCGGAAGGTGTTGAAAGCATCTTGCATCCTGCGTGCAAATCGATTTTACAAACAAATAATAGAATACTTACATCACCAATCACAATTGCATAAACTGAATTCAGCTACATATGCCCTGTTAAGGTTAAAATTTTTTTTTTTTTGAAATAAAGGGTTAATTTATTTATGATTAGGCTTATTATATTTAGAAAATTCGAAGTAAATTTAATTATAGTTTCAGAGTAAGTAGAATCGTCCTAATTGTACTTTAAGATCAATTTATTCATCATTAGCCTTTTATAACCTTTATTAATAAGCGAAATCCTCTTTTAAATGGTACTACTATGGTACCAAATTTGGTTTCAACCTTTTTGGTTCCACCCCTTTATTTCTATTTCTTCTAAAACTCTATGTTTTATAATCCTAAAATACTCTATGTTTTATAATCCTAAAATAATTATAGTTATTTCTGTCACTTTATTCTCCTATTTCTTCCTGAACTCTATGTTATCTTTAATGAAATAGTAAAATTATTGTTATCATAGAACAATTGCATTTCTTTTATTACATATTAAAATAATATAAACTTCGTCAGTGTGCCATGCCTCGTTCGTAAATTCTACTGTGGATAAAGCAATGCAAAGAAACATGTCCATAAAAGTTCATGATAAATGAACAAACACAAAATACCAGTGGAGTTCAGTGTTCCCAACAATCACAACAACAATTTACAAAATATACAAATTAAAAGTTGATAATAAAAAGTTAATCCATGCATTCTTTTTTGAAAGCAAAAGGCTGATTTTATTAAGCATCAATAGCTCATACATCGATAAGAAAGGATGGTATTGTAGACGATTTCTTACAATCAGTCATAGAAATAACTTCTCTAACGTTAGAGAAGTCATATGTTTCTTTGTCTAAATCGTCATAGGCTGCTTCACAAACATTCGGCATTTCCGATTCAGCATCAGGAATATGCTCTTCTGAAGAAGAGGCGGAAGAAGAAGAAACGGAAGCAGCAGATAAGGAAGTTGGTAATTTATTATCCCCTCTAGTAGTCTTCTCCCCATGCCAAATCCAATTGGTGTACCCCAAACTAAAACCTTTTTCATACAAATGTCCTCTAATTATTTTTACTGAAAATTTCTTGAAATTAAGGCATCGTGCACAAGGACAGGGTATTTTCTTAGGATCTTTGCAATTTTGTTCGGCATACATCAAGAACTTCTCAACACCAACTTCATATTCTAATGTGTCTCTTTTCGCTGAAATCCACGACTTATCCATATTTTGCAACAGCTATAACCTACTTACAATTTTCGATATCAAATGGCAGAAAATTTTATAAGCGCACACACGAGTTCCCTAAATATCTCTGTTGTGCCCAAAATCTCCATGAACTAGATTTAGGCCCATTAATCAATAGGGTCCGATCCATACAAGCTAGAAGAATGATCCAGTACGAGTCATGAAGATCAAATAGAAGAAATGACTAAGGAAGTACGAGTATCAGGAGGTTCCCAATGGTCAGGAAGCTGAGCTGAGCACTAGAAGACCAGGTTCCTCCCAGCCGAGGAGTTCGAATTAGCATAACAACAGCCATAGAGGTGATAAAAGCATATAAAGAGTTATCCAATCTAACTAGTTTGTTATTTGTGCAGGTACTAACACCAAAAGGGAGGTCCCTAAGTGATATGTCCCGAAATAAGGAGGTCCCTGAGAAACAGGCTCCTGAAATGTAGGTTCCTGAGCACCAGGTTCCTACGAGTTGCCAACAGAAAGTTCTAGAAGTCATCTAGAACAGATAAACGAATTGGTATCTGAGTATAATTCTAGGGCGCAGATGATCCTAGAATAACTCTAACCAATAAGAGAATCATAAGTAGGGTACGAACTCGAGTTCTACTCTACTTAGCCAAACTAGTTCGTGAAAGGCTCTAAAGGAACCTGAGTTCAACACGAATTAGATGACCGAATACAGCTATTCCAGTACGAGACAGAATCATATTAGAACTACGTGAGCTTGATCCCTATAAATACAAGGGTACGTAGGCACCTCAGGGTACGACGCATTAAGTTCTCTAATTTTCTCTAAAGGCACCTGAGATTATTGGAGATACCCTCGAGCTCAGCTCAACCCCCACAAACACAACCCAAACCTTTTCATAGAACAGTTGATCGTTAGCCTAAACAACTACCTATAAACCTCACATAAGTTGATTACGAAATCCACTCATCAACATTGGCGCTAGAAGGAGGGGGTAGTTAATATCTTAAGAGTGGAAAAGATGTCAGACAACTCGGATAGCGAAGCAACCCGTTCTGAACGACAGATTCATGAGGGGAACACATCTCCTCCCAGAGCACCGAAGGTTACTAAAGCAGCCATGATGGAAATCTTAAAGACTGTGGGAGAACGTTTGTCGACTTTGGAGCAGGCTTCAAGCAAAAAGAAGAAAAAGAAGGCAAAGAAAGGCAAGAAGTCGAAGGTTACTCCGAAACAGTTGAATTTTGAAGAATCTGAGAATGGAGAAGAGGTTCCAGACGATGGTGGAGAACCGAAGCAAAATAATGGTGATGAAGAGATAGAGAATCCTGAGAAGAGTAAAACTGTTAGCAAGGGCCGTACAGGATCCAAGGGAAAGAAGAAAACCAAGACTGGAGGTTCCTCAAAGAAAAAGAAGAAAGATAAAGACCCATCTGTCGAGATAATTGAAGAAGAAAGCACGGATTCAGATGAGGATACTGAAGAATCAAGCACAGCAGAGTCGCAAGAGGAAGAAGGAACGAGTAAGAAGACAAAGGCGGAAGCTACTGGGGAGGTGACAGCAGAAGATGTCAAGAAAATTTTGGCTCAACTCAAGGACGAAAAGAATCTTGCTGTGAACCCTATAACAGCTTCTCCTTTCACCAAGAAGGTTCGAAAGTCGGCTCTGCCTAGGTCTTATAGGCCTTCGAATGAATTAAAATTCGATGGGACTACTGATCCCATTGAATACCTTAGTCGTTTTGACACAGAGATGGATGTTTATCAAGTGAAGGAAGCCACCAGGTGCAGGTTACTGGCTGCAACTCTACAGGGCGGAGCCCATCAATGGTTCAAAAGGTTACCTGCAGATTCGATTGGTTCTTGGGCAAGTATGGGGAAGCTCTTTGTCACTCAATTTAGAGCATCTGTTGCATTCGCACCACCAACCAATACCTTAGCCAATATCAAACAAAGACCTAGTGAAACATTGAGAGAATATTTCAAGAGGTTTAATGCGGAGGTTCCTAAAGTTAGGAAAGCATCTGAGGAAACAATAAAGAATTTCTTAATTGCTGGAGTCAAAGGAGGCTCAGATTTTTGGAAAGCACTGCAGGGAAAAGAACCAGAGACGTTGGCAGATTTTTATGCCCAGGCAGAACCCTTTCGTCTGGTGGAGGAGTCTCTAGCTGAATTAAGGAAGGATCCAGATTTTGTGAGGCAAAGTGGAAGCAAGAGGTCGAGACAAAGAAGCCCCAATGGTCGTGACAATAAAAAGGTGGTTAGTCGCACATCCCAGGTGAAGCCTGAAGCTGTGAATCCACCTAAACCTGTCATGAGTCAGGTACCGCCACCAGCTTCCTATAACAACAATAAACATGAGAGACCTGTCTATGAAACTTTCACCCCTTTGGTAGCTCCGATTGATCATATTTACGCAGTGAATGAGAAGTCCTCATGGTTTAAGAAGCCTTTCAGAACCGGTCCCCCAGGGAATAAGAATGAACGCCCATACTGTGATTTCCATGATAATAATGGGCATAATACTGCAGATTGTCGTCACCTCAGAGATCTAATTGAAACTCTAATCAGACAAGGGCAATTGAGTGAGTGGGTGGCTCAGGAAGGAAAAAAGTATAGAGATGAGAAGACTCAGAAGACACAGACACAGGAACCTGTCATGATGGAAGGACCACCTAAGGCTGGGTGCATACGCACAATTATAGGAGGTCCCCACATTGGAGGAAGCAGCAGGAATGCCATGGAGAGGTATACCCGTGAGGCTAAAGAACGTCCTTTAACCAGTATTTACAATCTGTCACAGAGGTCCCCAAAGTTGTTCGAAGGAGAGGATGCAGATATTACTTTCACTGAAGAAGATGCTTCCTGGGTACATCATCCCCATACTGATGCTTTGGTTGTTGAGGCAGGAATTGGGTCTTATGAGGTTCATCGAGTGTTAGTTGATAATGGAAGCTCTGTAAACTTGTTATCTTACACAGCTTTCAAGAAGATGCATTTTCTGGATAAAGATTTAACTCCAATAAACGATACCTTGTACGGATTTACTAATAATCAGGTTCCTATCAAGGGTAAGATTCGTTTGCCAGTAACTTTAGGTGATAAACCATGTTGCATTACACAGTTGGCAGAATTCATCGTTATAGAGGAGAATATGAATTACAATGCTATCTTGGGAAGACCTATTTTGAAGGAGATGAGGGTAATAACCTCCATTTACCACCTCACTATGAAGTTCCCGACACCAAATGGGGTTGGTGTAGTTCGAGGATGTCAGTATGAGTCTAGAGAGTGTTACACCAAAGCTTTGCAACATGCTGCTAGAGCTGCTAAATTGCCTGAACCTATGGACGAGGTTCCTGATAGTTTTCCAGGAAAAAACCCAGACAAAATAACGGTCGACCTGCGCGGTTCACCTTTGGAAGGTTTTGTGTCAGCATCCTGTAGAGCTATAAGAATTGAAGAGATCATAGAAGAGGAACCTCATGCTGAGATACCGGTTTTTCGGGGACAAGATACCCCCTACTTACTGATAGAAAGTGCACCCCCTACGGACAAGGATGGTGACGTGTGTATGGTAGAAGGATTGGATGAAGAAAAATCCCGAAAACTGAAACATAATGGAAGCAATGAAGACAGTCAGCCAGCATCAAAGAGAAGGAATGTCATGCACGAAGTGCAGGAACCGTCTACCGTCCAGGAACCTCAAGAGGACTCAACCACAGAGATGGAGGTAGACTTAGACCCTCGAATGCCAGAAACCATGGTCAAGGCTGGACCAGCTGGTGAAACTCTGGATGTGAAAATCAATGACAAAGATGGTACAAAGGTGTTGAAGATTGGAGCTCAACTCGATCCAGCCTTAAAGGAATCTCTCATTACCTTTTTGGGCAAGAACCTGGATGTGTTTGCATGGTGTCATGCAGATATGGAAGGGATAGATCCAAGGGTCATGTGTCATAAGTTGAATATTGATTCAGAAAAGAAAGGAGTGAGACAGAAGCGAAGACCAGTTAGTGGAGAAAGGGCTCAAGCATTGAAAGAAGAGGTCGACAGATTATTGGATGCAGGATTAGTTAAAGAATCTTTCTACCCAGTATGGTTGGCAAACCCTGTTTTGGTAAAGAAACCTAATGGGAAATGGAGAACCTGTGTAGACTTCACAGATCTCAACAAAGCATGCCCGAAGGACAGCTTCCCACTGCCACGGATTGATCAGTTAGTGGATGCAACAGCTGGACATGCCCTCCTCAGCTTCATGGATGCATATTCAGGTTACAATCAAATCCCTATGTATGAACCTGACCAAGAGCATACTTCTTTTATTACGGATAGAGGTCTTTATTGCTATGTATGCATGCCATTTGGATTGATTAATGCTGGAGCCACATACCAACGGTTAGTGAATATGATGTTTAAAGACCAAATTGGCCATACTATGGAAGTATATGTGGATGATATGCTAGTTAAGTCTAAGGAAGCTGTTGACCATGTGAAGCACTTAGAAGAAATGTTTGGAATCTTGCGGAAGTACAGAATGAAGCTGAACCCTAAAAAATGTGTGTTTGGGGTAGAATCAGGAAAGTTTCTGGGTTTCATGGTAAACCACAGGGGTATCGAAGCCAACCCAGCCAAGATTAAAGCATTGATTGATATGAGGTCTCCGAGAACTGTGAGAGAGGTTCAGTCTCTTACAGGAAGGGTTGCAGCCTTGAATAGATTCATTTCGAAGTCCACTGATAAGTGTCAGGAGTTCTTTAAAGCTATAAAGAAAGGAAACAAATTCGAGTGGACCGCAGAGTGTGAGATAGCGTTTGGAAAGTTAAAGGAGCATTTGGGGAGCCCCCCACTGTTAGCCAAACCTGTGGATGGAGAAACATTGATACTTTATTTGGCTGTGTCAGAGTATTCCATTAGTGCAGTTCTGGTTCGAGAAGAGAATGGACAGCAGAGCCCAGTTTACTATGTTAGTAAAAGGTTACTTGATGCAGAAACGAGGTACACAGGAATGGAGAAGCTGTTTTTCGCATTGATTCTGGCTTCCAGGAAGCTGCGACCTTATTTCCAAGCTCACAAGATTGAGGTGAGAACCTCTGAAAGGCAGAGTGTATTAACTTGTAACACTATAACTAATGTAACTCAATTAAACGAAAAGATACTTAACCAGAAGACAATCAAGAACAAGAAGTCACAAGAAATCAACACTATATGAAGACAAGGTAATTGATACAATTGAACATGTTAACTATGATCAAGCCAAGAAGAAATCATTGAGAGAAGTTCAAGTCAAAGTTGTTCAGGCCTCAGTGATTTGAGAATTCGAGATTCAAGATCATAACTATCAGTATCAACAAGACCAATTGATTTCAAGTGAACAAGAAGGAAAGCAAATATTGGAAAGCCAAGTTACTAAGTGAATATGGTAATTTATTCAAGAAGCAGAAACACTATCAAGACTAGTCACTTATGAACCAGACCAGTGCATCAAGTGTCAGGACATTGATAGCAAGTTTATGTCAGTAATAAAGATCCATGTTCAAGAGCTTGTAGAAGAACAAAGAAGATATGAAGATATCACAAGCTCAAGATGTGCATTGAAGTTTCAAGTTGAAGACCAGAATATTTTCTAAGTACTAAATGTTCTAGATGGCTAAGTCGAAATTCTCAAGTAGAAGTTCTACTTAGAATTTCGAGATGGCTAAGTAGAAATTCTCAAGTAGAAGTTCTACTTAGAGTGCAGCTTCAACATGACACATGGCATCTTCTGATTGGCAGATTTCCAAGCTTTCAAGATAAGGCAAGATTTATGTGGACATCATTGGGCCACGTACATCTTAGTCTTTGAAGACTACAGGTCATAGATTACATGTAGTATAAATAGAAGCACTTGTGTAATGTTTTAGTTAGTGAGCAATATTGAGAAAAACACAAGAAAAAGAGAGAGAGTATATACACAGAGCTTAGAATCATTCACTCCTCTCTTGACTTCTGTTATACTTTGTAATGAATGTTGTAGCAACCTTTTTCAAGTTATATATAAAGAAATATATTCCTTGAATCTGTGTGTTCATTTCTTGCATCGTATTTATTGCTACTCATATTCGAAAAGTTGTATTCACCCCCCCTCTACAACACATTTGGACCTAACAATTGGTATCAGAGACAATGTTTAACATACAAAACATAGATCCTTGTGTTTGGTAGAAGAATCGTGAGTTTTCATTTTCTAGATCTACTTTTCATTTTTTCGAAAAGTGTGCTTTAATTCATTTCCATTGAAAACTCATCCGGGAAAAATTATTTAAATACTCCAGGTGTGATTATTTGGCTTGGGTGTATTTTAATTAATTTTTGTGAATTAATCTGGGTTCATTGATATTTGGTGTTCTTGAGTGTTCATCATCTGTTCTTGTCAAAGAAGATAACCCAACAATTTTTTTGATCTCCTTTTTCAAACAAACAAAGATAGTCAAAAA
The DNA here is from genome assembly GCA_037693485.1 of Kitagawia praeruptora. Classification (NCBI taxonomy): domain Eukaryota; kingdom Viridiplantae; phylum Streptophyta; class Magnoliopsida; order Apiales; family Apiaceae; genus Kitagawia; species Kitagawia praeruptora. Next base: position 151,583,997 of record CM075344.1, on the reverse strand, counting down.
GGTGTTTTTGTACTTTTGATTTGATTATTATTCCTTGGCCGAAAGCAAAAGAAAGTGTACTCAGTGCTTTGCAGGTGGGTTAGTCACTTTCGGTGTGTAAAGTAATCAAAAGTCAAAAAGGTGATATTGTTTATTCAATATTAAAGTAATCTGCAGAAAAATTTATTCTAAGGACAAAAAGTTCTACATAGAATTTCTACTTGAGATTTTCTACATAGAATTTCGACTTAGACAATTTCTACTTAGTGAATTTCGACTTGAGCAAAATTTCGACTTAGAGAAATTTCGACTTGGCAGAAGTTCTACATAGATATTCTACATAGCCTAGTCTTGGGTACTTAGAATTTTTTAGTGACAAGATTTGAAATGGCTCCTAAAAATTCTTTCAAGATCCCAATGTTCAACCGAGATCACTATGAAGAATGGGTTTTCAGAATGAGACTCTACTTAGAGACAATTAACCCTGAGTATCTGGAAGTCCTTGATAAGGGTAAATTCGTTCCAATGAGAGCTATTCCTGAGCGTACGGAAGGAGAGGAGGTTATACCTGCTCGGTCTGAGCCTAAAAAGGCAGCGGACTTTACGGATGCTGACAAGGAGCAAATAGCTTATGATACTTCTGTAAGACAAACCTTGATGGAATCTCTCGATCATGAAATGTTCAACATAGTCAAAGGTTTGAATACAACAAAGAAGATTTGGGACAAGATAGAAGTTGTCATGGAAGGATCTGCAGAGGTTAGAAGCAACAAGACACTTATACTCAAGATGGAGTATGACATCTTCAGAATAAGAAAAGGAGAAGGCATAACAGATGTCTATCTAAGATTCAGTCAGTTGGGTTTGATAGAAGAAGAAGAGACTGAATTGATAGCTAGATATGAGATTGAGATGGAAGATCGCCAGGAAGTACAACCTATAACTCCTATAAAACAAGTTAAAATCAATTTCCCTGGAGATGAATCTAGACCAGGATTAGGAGCTAAGGCTGTTAAACAACAAGGGAAGAAAGGCATAAAAGAGGTTAAGGCTGAACGAATAAAGAAAGCATGTTATCACTGTAAATCTACTGAACATCTTTCTTATGCATGCACTGCTACACATGCCATGCCTACCACACACACTATGAATAATCTGCATCAGAATCATGCACAGTGTGGTCAACCTAATTGTGTGCCATGCACTTTTAACATCATGCAAACTTTTGTGAGTCTAATGAATGCATCTAGCCAGTCATGCTCAAATACTGCTGCTAGTTCAAACATCAAGAAAAAGCATGTGCGAGCTAAGACTGTCAGTCCTCCTAAAGTTAGGAGTGACAAACCTTCTCCTAGGACTGATAAATATGTCAAGTCTGAGAAAGGAAAGGAGAAAGTCAAAAGCTCTAGTAATGTTAATAAAAGTGCATCTCCTGTTGTTAAATCTGTTGATTCTAAATCTTATCGAAAAGCCGGGCCCAATCAAAGTTGGGTTCCGAAGAAAGTCTAACCAATCTGTCATTGCAGGGCATTAAGCAGAAAAGAAATAAAGTTATATGGGTGCTAGACAGTGGAGCATCGAGGCATATGACTGGAAACAAGTCCCTGCTTACAGAGTTGGTTATGAAAGCTGGCCCTTATGTTACCTTTGGAGATGACAGCATAGGTGTGACAAAGGGATATGGCAAACTGAAAACTGGCAATGTCATCATTGAAGATATTTCCTATGTTGAGGGATTAAAGCATAATTTGTTGAGTATCAGTCAATTCTGTGACAAAGGTTACGAAATTGTCTTCAACAAGAAAGGTGTATCAATCACTCACATCAAGGAAGGTTCACTGGCTTTGAGAGGAGTTCGAAAGGCAGATCTTTTTGTTGCAGACATGGATTCAGCAAATCAGAATGAAGTCACCTGTTTCTACAGCAAAGCTTCGGATGATGAAAGCTGGTTATGGCACAAAAAGTTATCTCACTTAAACTTCAAAACGATGAATGCTCTCGCGAGGCGAGAATTGGTGAGAGATCTACCTCAAATGGAATTCGCTCCGAAAGGACTCTGTGAAGCCTGTGAAATGGGAAAGTCGAAGCGAGCCTCGCATAAAAGCAAAGAAATTTCAAGTATCACTGAGCCTCTGCAACTTCTTCATATGGATTTGTTTGGCCCAGTGAATGTCCTATCTCTGTCTAGGAAAAGATATGCATTGGTAATCGTGGATGACTTCTCCAAGTATACATGGGTATTGTTCGCAATGACGAAAGACGAAGTACCTTTCTTAATCATTGATCACATCACTCAAATTGAGAATGTTTCAACACTTACTGTGAAGACGATTAGATCAGACAATGGCACTGAATTCAAAAACGCAGTGCTAAATGACTTCTGTGTATCTAAAGGAATACGTCGTCAGTACTCAGCCCCGAGAACTCCACAACAAAATGGAGTAGTTGAAAGGAAGAATAGAACATTGGTTGAAGCAGCAAGAACTTTGTTGTGTGATTCGAAACTTCCTTTGTATTTCTGGGCAGAAGCAGTGAGTACCGTGTGTTACACTCAAAATCGATCCTTGATCATAAAAGATAAAGAAAAGACACCATGTGAGTTAATGAACGGAAGAAGACCAACAATCAAATACTTTCATGTCTTCGGAGCAAAATGCTATGTACTTATAGATGATGAAAATCTAGGCAAGTTTGCAGCAAAAGCTCGTGAAGGAATTTTTGTTGGTTACTCCACAGATGTGGTAGCAGCTTATAGGGTGTTCTTAGTAAATGATCGAAAAGTGACTGAAAGCTACAACGTCAGATTCGACGATACCAAACTCTCATCAATTTCAAGAGATTCTAATGAACCTGAGTCCCTAAAATTTCAGAATCTGGACTTAGAAGATCTTGAAGATGAACCTGAGTTGGTTGTCCCATTAAATGTTCCAAGTGTACGTGAAGAACCTGAGTCTAGTGAACAAGCTAATCCTACAAGATCAGGAGAGACTTCTTCAGTACGAACCGGCAACAACTCAGGGGGAGTAAATAGCAGCTCAAGGACTACTGTTCAAGGCTCGAGTCGAGTTGACTCTAGTTCTGTAGGAGCTGGCACTAACTCAGGGGGAGTTAGTGAAAGTAATCAAAGTAGTCAGCACCACAACTCAGAAAGTCATGCTGAATCATCAAGACAATTTCCAAGAGAACGGGTATGGAATAGAGACCATCCGTTTGAATTGATTATCGGTGATCCAGATGCTGGTGTGTCTACTAGAAGAAATGCAAGAGCTGACCTGGCTAATATTTGCTTATATTCTGGGTTCTTATCCAAGCTTGAACCTAAAGAAATAGAAGAAGCTCTTGGTGATGCTGATTGGGTGATTGCAATGCAAGAGGAACTCAATCAGTTTGAAAGGCAGAAAGTTTGGAAACTGGTACCCCGACCAAAGAACAAATCAGTAATTGGAGCAAGGTGGGTATTCAGAAATAAAATGGATGAAAACGGACTTGTAACACGAAACAAGGCTCGTTTGGTTGCAAAAGGTTATTCTCAGTGAGAAGGAATTGATTATGATGAGACCTATGCACCAGTTGCAAGACTTGAGGCAGTCAGGATGTTTTTGGCATTTGCAGCACATAAGAACTTCAAGGTTTTCCAGATGGATGTGAAAAGTGCCTTCCTGAACGGAGAGTTAGAAGAAGAAGTGTATCTGGAACAGCCGCCTGGCTTCATTGATCCAGAACTTGTAGATTTTGTGTATCTTCTCTTCAAATCTGTCTATGGCCTCAGGCAATCCCCAAGATGTTGGTATGAAACCCTATCTGTATTCTTAATTGAAAGTGGTTTTACTAGGGGAGTAATTGACAAAACATTGTTCTATAAGAATGTGAAGAATGATTTAATACTTGTTCAAGTCTATGTGGACGATATTATCTTCGGGTCATCAAATGAGCGCTTATGCGAGAAATTTGCTAAGCTAATGCAAGACAAATACGAGATGAGCATGATGGGAGAGCTGTCCTTCTTCCTTGGGTTACAGATCAGTCAGAGAAAAGATGGTATCTTTATCTGTCAATCCAAGTACGTCAGAGATTTACTCAAGAAGTACAATCTAGAAGATGCATCAGCAGCCAAGACTCCCATGGCAACAGCCACGAAGCTTGATGAAGACAAAACAGGTAAACCAGTTGACATCACAAGCTATCGAGGTATGATTGGCTCACTTCTCTATTTAACTGCAAGTAGACCCGATATAATGTTCGCGACTTGTTTATGTGCAAGGTTCCAAGCGGATCCTAAAGAATCACATCTCATAGCCGTCAAAAGAATTTTTAGGTATCTCAAGGGCACACCAAATCTAGGAATTTGGTACCCAAGAGATACAGGTTTTAATCTAATTGGCTATACGGATTCAGACTATGCAGGTTGCAAGATTGATAGGAAAAGCACATCTGGTGCTTGTCAATTTCTTGGCAGAAGATTGGTGTCCTGGCAAAGTAAAAAGCAACATACAGTATCTACTTCTACTGCTGAAGCTGAGTACATTGCTGCTGGAAGCTGTGTAGCTCAAATACTGTGGATGAGGAACCAATTGAAGGATTATGGCATGGAGCACAAGAAAATTCCAATTATGTGTGACAACACAAGTGCCATTGCCATAACCAACAATCCTGTAGATCACTCAAGAATCAAGCACATCGACATCAGGTATCACTTCATAAGAGAACATGTCGAGGAGGGGACTGTGGAGCTACATTTCGTGCCCACAATGCAACAAATTGCAGATATATTCACCAAACCTCTTGATGAAGTAACATTCAATAGGTTGGTTGGTGAATTGGGAATGCTTAACACAAGTTAGTAAAGCCTTCTATCTGTAAAATCCATGGTTATGTTGGTATATGCAAGCTATTTAATCATTATGTGTTTAGTCTTTAAAATGCCTAATTAATGATTATTATAGGATGCATATAGTGTGATTTTGCATGAATTCAGTGTGTTTTAAGTGTCTTTTATAGCAAAAATCTGTGAATTTATGCTTGTTAGATTGCATGATCATAGGGGGAGTTAAATTCATAATGTTCTAAAATTTTGCATGATTTTTAGATGAATTTACCTGTGTTTTTCATGTAATTAGAGGCCTTAGAATTATCAAGGAATGTTTTAATTATGTCATATATTAAAATCCTTGAATTGATATTTATATTAATTTGACAAAATTAATTGTTGAGTTTTTCAAAGAAAAATTGTCAAATTATTCTAAGTATCTTCAAAATTTCGAGTTAATCACTATCTCGAAACTCATCTTGAAATTCTAGTTGAATTTCGATTTGAGCTTCCAGAGTGAAGTTTTGAAAATTCTAAGTCTGGTAGAAATTTCGAGTTAGCCTCTATCTCGAAATTTATCTCGAAATTCGACTTAAGGCTCGAATTTGAGTTACCAGTGTGCCTATTTCCTTATTCAAAATATTCCATATAATATCTATCTTACAGGGGATATTGTTTGAATTAATCTGAGAGAATAACTTCGAATTATTTAATAATTTCGAGTTAGACTCTATCTCGAAACTCAACTCGAATTTCGACTTGAGGTTCGAGATAGAGCTCTCAGTTGGTTTTAAGGGGATTTCTCGAGTTAACTCCTAACTCGAAGTCTATCTCGAATTTCTACTTGAATTTCGAGATAGGTTTCCCTAGTAAGGTTGGTGTGTGCTGTTTACATGGTTTATAAGTTAAATGGTAAAGTTTTTCGAGTTAACAGCTATCTCGAACTCTATCTCGAAGTTCGACTTAAAAAATTCGAGATAGACTTCGAGATAGACTTCGAGATAGGATTTCGACTTGAGTGTTCCCTGTATGTACTTAGTGTTTTTCACATTTTTTATCAGGGGCATTTCTGTCATTGCACATTCATGTCTATATATACATCTCTAACTCGATCTTTTCTTTCACTTTTACCTAATAGAGTTTTACAGCCGCACATATACATACAGGCGATTTCATATTCTCACCCATTGATTCGTGATTTTTGTGACTAATCTCATACGGACAACGAATTAATGCCCATTTTTAGACTGCTATCTTCTGTGTGTCATCATTAATCACTGTTCTTGTGTGTTTGTATACCGGTTCATCTTTCTTGAGATATATACACGCGTATATACACACAAAAGTTAACAGATCTGTTCAAAAACGATTTTACACACAAACACTTCACTGTTAAAGCAGATTTAATTAGTGGTTTGAAATTTGCCTTCCATTAACTGTTAGTTAAATCCCGTAGTTTAATTTTTCAAAAAAAAAAAGGGACTTTTGTTGTTCTTGATCAATTAAAAGGGATATTACAGTTAATTCAAAAATTAATTGTTTTTCAGAAATTAAAATTAATTTTCACATCTTTTAAAAGAAAAACTTTTAATTAAAATGGCTCACCAATTTTCACTTGCCAAAAACAATTTTTATAATATTTCTACGGAAATTGGTGATCAACTCCCGCGCTTTAAGTCTTGGATACGATTTCTCAATTTGTATTCCAAAGCTAGCGATGCCTTTACTGCTAAACCTACACTAGTGCATGATGCTTTACAGCAATTATGGACTAGTGCGGTTTCTTTTGGGAGCAAATCAACCCCCTTTGGTTTCAGGTTTACCTTAGCGGGTCAGGAATATGTGGTGACTGAACAAATTGTCAACAAGGTTCTTGGATTCCCTGTTAAAGATGCTTTTGATCCAGAACCTACAGCTGCAGATCGCCTCAGTTTCTTTGAAGAAATAGGATGTTATCCTTCGACTGGCCGGATCACTGGAAACATTCAAAAACAATTTCTTCATGTGGAATGGAATTACTTTTTCGAGGCCATCACAAGATGTTTTCGGGCACGAGAAAGCGATTACCATCAAATTTCCATTCCCATGCAAAACCTTGGAATTGCCCTAGCAAGAGAGCTGGATATAAATTATGGACGAATAGTTCTCTCTGAGATAGTGGCCGTGATGGGATCTCCTGCAAGTAGAGACCTCAACAACACAGATGTTGTCTGCTGGTTTCCTCGGTTCCTACAGATGCTGATCAATGGTTTAGTACCGAAGGATGCTCTTGCAGTTAGACGGAGTTTTGCCAGAGGTCCATCATCTGCACCGCTAGGGATGGGCACTAAGTCACTTTCAACAGTTGAAAATCAGGATAAACATCATGGAAAACCGATGTCTATTCCTGAAACCTTACAAAAGTGGCTTACTTATGATGAGGGAGTTACCACCTTGATGGAATTCTCGCAAGTTTCATCACATGCTCAGAATCGGTCTGCTCATGCTGAGGCATTTGAAGAGATTCCTGATGAACAAAGCGGAGACGAACAAGGTAATGAATCAGGTAATCTCTCTCGACATTCTACTCATTCCTCTTCCTATGTTTCTGATTCCCAGACCCAAGAGACTGCTAGCCCGCAGGATCTATCCCAGGATGAGAGCTATATTTCTAATTCTATATCACCCCAGTCACCGGAATCCAAACAGCCAGCACAAGTAAATGTAGGATATGATGAAGAGAGTGAACCCGAAGAGCAGCAACTCATTCGAAAGAAACCCAAAATTTCTCATGCTGCTACTTCTAAATCTCAGTCAAACCCTAGAGTGTCACACGCAACCACTCCACCTCACGAGAGTGGTTCACCCCTTGAACAATCTGCACATAGGGATTTTGATTTTGATGATGATTTTGTACCTCTTAAAGATACTGTTGCTTCAAGAGGACATGAAGCTTTAAAAACTTCAGCCGTACCTTCACCGGTACGTATTGATGCTACAAAGAGGATCGGTTCTGATGTTGTACAAGAACACTTTGTAGCCTCTCAGCCTGAGATTCCAACTCAGGAACAAACAGAAATTGATCCCATAACTGCAAATTATATTCCTTATTCAGTTTCTGCAGGTACTGCTTCATATTTTGGATCATTTATTGAAGATATACACGAGCGTGAGACAGGGAGTGTGTGTGAGAGGTTAGGGAGAGAGGGACCTTCATTTTTAAGGCCCGAAACCGAGCGCCAAATACCAACAGAACGAGTATTAGAGCGAGGTCACCTAAACCAAACACCGTCCCTTAATTCTGAAAATCTTGAATCTCGTATGTCTTCTATGGAAAATCAAATGAAGCAGTTTGGGCAGTCAATGGGGCAGTTAGGGATGAATGTTGGAAATAATCAAAGGGCACTTGACGACTACGCAGCACGAATGGCACTTCAAGCTTCAGCTTTTACTGTTTTGAAAAATCAGGTAAATGACATGGGCCATGCTGCTGGTGTCTTGGGAAACACCCTGAATGACAGGATGGGAGCAATGGAGTTTACAATGGATAATCTGGCTGTGGAGATAAGCAGAGTTATGTTCGCAATCAGAAGTTTTGTGCCCCAGGAGTGTTTCGCGCCGCAACAACCTCCCCCCGATGCTGGTACAGGTGGTGCTAGTGGAGCAGGTACCTATGGTTCCGGGTTTGAAGATTTTGATACAGCTGGTGGATCTGGAGACCAGGGTGGAGTTCAGGATAACTCACCTAAGGGGGAGAGTATAAAGGAGACGAGACAGCAGGGAGTTCAAATCGAAGAAATTCAAGAACATGCTGATCTTGTCAAAGAAATTGAAGTTGAGCCGTCTGTTGAAGAAGAGGCTCTGAGGAGGAAAAAGGGTAAGGCAATAATGGTTGAGCAAGATGAACCATTCATTGACCTAAGTCATCAAGAAAAAGTACAGGAGGTAATTGATTCAGATTCTGATATGGAAGACGCACCTTTGAAACATGCTATAAAGAGATCATTGAAAGATCAAGGTGGCGGTGCTGGGATGTCTGTCGGAAAGCCTGAAGAAATTACTGTTGATGAGGAAACCCTTGAAGCCCAACAGTTAGCCTTAGATCAAGCTGAGTTCTTTAAAATGAAAGTAATGCAAGATCGTGCTGCGTTTCAGGAAAAGAAAGCGGAGCTACAAGGAAAGCAGTACGATTATGAGCTTGCAAGGCTAGCTGATCCTCAAATTGATCTGGACAATAGAAGGATAGGGAAGAAGTGGGATGACGCAAGAAAGATATTGTTGGGACCATGTACAAAAGGAGATCATAACAAGGAAGCAGATGATCTGTTCTACAACCTAAATTTGCAGAATCCAATGGCTGCTGACTACATAAATGCTTTAAAGAGATTAATTTCTAAAGTCAGGGTTGGATACAACACAACGCAAAAGGAGTGGCAGGTTATTTTGTCTTTCACAGAAGGAGTCCCAATGTCTTTCATGTATGTGGATGATCAATTCATGACGAGAAGATCTGCATCAGAGTTGTTCTTGCTAGCAACAAAAATTCAATACTCTCATTCTGAGAATCTAAGCATTCTGTATAGGGATCAGTTAATGCGGCTAGCAGAGGACAAGGGTCCAGAATTCTCAGCATATCCAAATGTTGTCCGGATGGTGGTTGACAGTAAATTGAAGAGGGTGAGCTTGGAGGAAAAGGACTTAATGGAACTTTCAGTGGAATCTCTTAAGGCCGTCTGTAGACAAATGATGAGTAAGGGATTCGCGTCTGAGCTTAAAGATAAATCAGTGAAGACCATTGAAAGTGTCATACTAAAGAAGAGCAATGAGGTGTGGAAGTGTGATGTCATTGCTCCAAACCCTCTTGATAATGTGAAGATTGAACCAGAGCTGATAGAGAGGAATTGGAATATTCTTCAAGCAATGAAGAATGTTGATGAAGCTCTGAATCTTCCTACTGGAGAACTGGAACAAGGAGAGATAAGGGAGGCAGTTGGTGTTCCAGGAAGAGACAGTGTATACTGGATACACTCTTTTGTTGATAATACAGCTGATGCCTTAGTATTCATAGATGCAGACCAGAATCAAACATTCTTGCATATGAGTAAACAATGGCTGCTGCAGACTCAAGATGCTGCATTTCTGGAGAAAGTGTTATATTTGTTCAAATGGGAAGATGTGGAAGTTAAGTATGTGACAGAAAAGCAGAGACTCGTGAGTTACCTATCTGATGTAGTAGTGGAAAAGAAGCGATTGGAGCGAGAGGCGGCTAGTGTCCACAATACTAACCGTGTCATAGGCTATCCCAAAATGATCTATTGTCAGTTTAAAACTGATAAAAATCATAGGAAACCTCGGCTTATAATGAAGAAATTTGAGGACATTCCAGAGATCAGAACTACTCAGGAGGTGGACAAACTCAGAAGGCTTTTCAAACATCCTTACCCAGAACCCAGGAACCCTCTAGAGATGGAAGCAGTAAGTTTGTTGAATACTAGGTGGACGCAACTTCATAATCCAGTATATAAGAAACAAAAGCAGCAGGAGGAGAAGCGCAGAAGGCAAAAAGAAGAAAAGGACCAAGCTGCTGAAGCTAGGAAGAGGAAACGGAATTAGGGTTAAAGGTCAGAGTGGTGTGAACTTGAAGTTGGAAAAACTTCATGTCTTTCGGTTGCTTTAACTCACTTGAGGAAAATTCATCTTAGAATGAATCCAATAAGGTGATACAAGTTTGACTAAAAGATATGAAATAATCCAGGTGATAGGAATCATTCAAATGATCTTTAATTCGAGGTTCGAATTCTGTTTCTAGTTTAAGTTCTTTGTATTGTTTTCATGTACTTGTAAATTGTATATTTTTCAAGACTGTAATGTTAATTATCTTTTCTCGTCTCTTGTTTAGTTGAGTTATCCTTCATTAATTTGAATGTCATTGTTAGACAATCAAATTGGGGGAGATTGAAAGGCAGAGTGTATTAACTTGTAACACTATAACTAATGTAACTCAATTAAACGAAAAGATACTTAACCAGAAGACAATCAAGAACAAGAAGTCACAAGAAATCAACACTATATGAAGACAAGGTAATTGATACAATTGAACATGTTAACTATGATCAAGCCAAGAAGAAATCATTGAGAGAAGTTCAAGTCAAAGTTGTTCAGGCCTCAGTGATTTGAGAATTCGAGATTCAAGATCATAACTATCAGTATCAACAAGACCAATTGATTTCAAGTGAACAAGAAGGAAAGCAAATATTGGAAAGCCAAGTTACTAAGTGAATATGGTAATTTATTCAAGAAGCAGAAACACTATCAAGACTAGTCACTTATGAACCAGACCAGTGCATCAAGTGTCAGGACATTGATAGCAAGTTTATGTCAGTAATAAAGATCCATGTTCAAGAGCTTGTAGAAGAACAAAGAAGATATGAAGATATCACAAGCTCAAGATGTGCATTGAAGTTTCAAGTTGAAGACCAGAATATTTTCTAAGTACTAAATGTTCTAGATGGCTAAGTCGAAATTCTCAAGTAGAAGTTCTACTTAGAATTTCGAGATGGCTAAGTAGAAATTCTCAAGTAGAAGTTCTACTTAGAGTGCAGCTTCAACATGACACATGGCATCTTCTGATTGGCAGATTTCCAAGCTTTCAAGATAAGGCAAGATTTATGTGGACATCATTGGGCCACGTACATCTTAGTCTTTGAAGACTACAGGTCATAGATTACATGTAGTATAAATAGAAGCACTTGTGTAATGTTTTAGTTAGTGAGCAATATTGAGAAAAACACAAGAAAAAGAGAGAGAGTATATACACAGAGCTTAGAATCATTCACTCCTCTCTTGACTTCTGTTATACTTTGTAATGAATGTTGTAGCAACCTTTTTCAAGTTATATATAAAGAAATATATTCCTTGAATCTGTGTGTTCATTTCTTGCATCGTATTTATTGCTACTCATATTCGAAAAGTTGTATTCACCCCCCCTCTACAACACATTTGGACCTAACAACCTCATATCCACTTAAGCAAGTGATGCATAGGCCAGAAACTTCTGGAAGAATGTTAAAGTGGGCTGTGGAGCTAGGACAGTTCGACATAGAATATAAGCCAAAGACAGCAATCAAAGCTCAAGCTTTAGCAGATTTCTTAATCGAGTTTCCACCTCATGTAGAGGTTACTGGCCAAGAGGGGCCAAAAGAGGTGGTGGAAAAACAGGCAGACAATGACAACTGTGCACCTTGGTGGACACTGTATGTAGATGGAGCTGCTAACAGTGGTGGAGCAGGTGCAGGCATAGAACTAGTTAGTCCAGAAGGGCATCAACTCTATAGCTCGATTCATTTTGCTTTTAAAGCCACGAACAATGATGCAGAATATGAGGCATTGATTGCAGGCCTCAAGTTGGCTTTGGAGATGAAAGTAGAGAATATCAGAGTGTTTAGTGATTCGATGTTAGTAGTTTGGCAGATTCGTGGTGGTTTTCAGGCGAGAGGGCCAAGAACAGACTTATATTTGAGGTACTCCCAGGAGTTGATCGCAAGGTTCAAAGAGGTGAAGCTAGATCAAGTACCTCGAGGAAAGAATACCAAAGCGGATGAATTAGCCAAGCTAGGGTCACAGAGAGAATCCACGTTATTGGGAGTAATTCCACTTCAAATCCAGGAGCAACCTAGTGTTTTCAAGGAAGAGATAATGGACATTGAATTCCCAGTTGAAGATTCCTGGATGACCCCAATACATCGTTACCTGGACAAAGGGGAGCTACCTCCCAATCAAAGTGATATCAGGAAGCTGAGATATCATGCAGCCAGGTATGTAATTTATGATGGAGTTCTGTATAAACGAGGATTCAATCAGCCCTTGCTCAAGTGTGTAGCTGGAGAACAATGCAAGTATATCCTCGAGGAGATTCATGAAGGAGTATGTGGAAATCATTCGGGAGGTAATTCTTTAGCCATGAAAGTCCTTCGACAAGGATATTATTGGCCAACCATCAAAGCAGATGCTACAAAGTTCGTGCAGGCATGCAGTAATTGTCAGAGGTTTGCCAATTTTGATAGTCGTCCGGTAGCACCTATCAAACCGATTGCTAGCCCTTGGCCATTCGATGTTTGGGGAATAGATCTCATTGGAGAGCTCCCGAAAGGAAAAGGAGGAGTGAAATACGCAGTGGTCGTAGTCGATTACTTTACAAAGTGGGCAGAAGCAGAACCACTTGCTAAGATTACAGCGTCAAAATTGACTGAGTTTGTGTTTCGAGCCATCGTATGCAGGTTTGGCATTCCACAGAAACTGATTTCTGACAATGGGAAGCAGTTCGATAGTAGAGAGCTTAGAGGATTATGTGAGCAGTTTGGAATCCAAAAAGCATTTTCAGCAGTATATTATCCGCAGAGTAATGGACAGACTGAAGCAGTGAATAAGATTATCGAGCACACTTTGAAGACAAGGCTTGAAGATAAGAAAGGAAGCTGGCCAGAGGAGCTTCCTGGAGTCTTGTGGTCGTATAACACCACGCCTAGAACTACAACTGGTGAGTCTCCTTTTTCCCTAACTTATGGTTGTGAAGCTATGGTACCTGTGGAAGTTGGAACAGGTTCCTTGAGAAGAAAGTATTTTGATCCCGAAAGCAATGAGGTCAATCATAGACTGTATTTGGACATGGTCGAAGAGTTGAGAGCAGATTCGCAAGTGAAGTTAGCAGCATATCAACAGAGAGTTCGAAGGTATTACAACAAAAAGGTGAAGGCAAGACCTTTTAAGGTTGGAGACCTAGTTTTGAGGAAAGTCATGCCAAATACCAGGGTTCTGGCGCATGGAGCCTTTGGAGCAAATTGGGAGGGACCTTACCAGATAAAGTCAGCAATTTGGGAAGGAACCTACCACTTGATGGATATGGATGGGAACCTCATTCCGAGAGCTTGGAATGCAGAACATCTCAAGAAGTATTATCAGTAATTCTTTTATGAATTTTTTCTTAGGAAAAGTAAGGCTCTTTCAGCCCACGAATAAAGGCAGCTTATTAGTTATAGCTGACCAGTATTTTGATTCCAGTATTTAATTATGCATGTACTCGGGGGGTACTTAATGTGAACCTCTCTACTTGCAAGACGATTTTTTTTAAGTATTGAGCGATGCATAGCTCTACGTTGAATATTTTGAGTGCATTATTTGCAGCTATAGCCCCTTAATAGTTCTTTTACGTAACAATAATTACCCAAAAGAACTGGGGGGTAGTATTCCTACTTAGACAGTATTGTGCATGCCATGATTTCATATATCATATGCCAATTTGAAATTTTTGAAACAGGTTACCTAGACTAACAGGTTCCTGTAGCATGGTGTTGTATTTTGCAGGTTACCTGAGCTGACAGGTACCTGTAGCATTGACAGTATGTGTGAAGTATGAATATGAATTGACAGAATGTGCAGATTACGATTGATTGATCAGAATTAGCTTGTAGACAGATTGTTGAGAAGAGTATCAAGTCCCAGGTAGCTTCCTGGGCATCGAGAAAAGTCCCAGGTAGCTTCCTGGGCATCGAGAAAAGTCCCAGGTAGCTTCCTGGGCATCGAGAAAAGTCCCAGGTAGCTTCCTGGGCATCGAGAAAAGTCCCAGGTAGCTTCCTGGGCATCGAGAAAAGTCCCAGGTAGCTTCCTGGGCATCGAGCAAAGTCCCAGGTAGCTTCCTGGGCATTGAGCAAAGTCCCAGGTAGCTTCCTGGGCACGAAAAAAGCTTCAGGTAGCTTCCTGAGCAAATGAGATGAAAAAGCCTCAGTTGACTGAGCACGACATTGTTGCCAAAAGCCTCAAGTTTCTTGAGCATGTGAATTAAAGTCCTGACAAAAAGGCATCTAAAGTCCTGACAAAAGGCACCTTAAAGAGAAGCCTAATAAGCTCTCCCTCATGTGGAACCGCCTTTGGCACATGGGAAGAAGGGGTAAAATCCTTAGCATTTACCTTCATAAGATGTCTAGCCTGACACATGGAGAAGAGGAATCTGTGTGGACTCCCAGAACGGCACACAGGTTCCTAGACTCGCCTCGAGGCACAAAAAGGAACCAACATGCCTCGAGGCATGTTGGAACCTTGAGAATAGGATTGGGAACCAAGCAGGTTACCTTTCCAAGAGAAAAAAGGAACCAACATGCCTCGAGGCATGTTGGGACCTAGAGATTAGGATTGGGAGCCAAGCAGGCAACCTTTCCAAGAGATGACCCGAATTAAACAAGAGAAAGCTTTTACTAACGTTAACTGTTTTTTTGTTTTATGTTTATTTTGCAGGATTAATACTCGAGGAACCTGGTCATGATGAAGAAGAAATTATTAAAGAAGGCTACGGTTTAGATTATCGATACAAAATATAAACACAGAGGTTCCAGGTTTTACAATTCAACTGTAGTTTGTTGCATTTATTTTGAGAATAGACAAGTGGAAATATGCATGTGTTCTGTTTCTTACAATGGGTTAGTCCACGTAAGCTTGACCATATGAATAAGGAAGCTGAATTATTCTCTAGTGCATAACAGTGAAGTATTTCATAAGGTTGTAAAGAAAAGTATGGAGCAAAAGCAAATATCATAAACCATGAAGAAAGTTATGGGTACAGAGACCCAGAAAACCAGCATAAAAGTTATTAGCACGAAGGCCATGGAAACCAAATTTAAAATTACATTTTGCGAGGCGTTACGAGGAGCCCGCGACCTCATCAAAAGTTATCAAAAGTTTTTAAGAATCTTGTTGAAATTACGAAGGAGGAACTTCATTGGAACCCTTGGTAGCAACAGGAGGAGTTGGAAGGATAGGCTGAACAACGTCAGGAGCAGGAACCTCTGCAGTCTCAAGGTTGGCACCTGGAGACCTCTCAACCGTTTTCACGGGAGGTACAGAGGTTGCAGCAGCAGCTTTCTCCTCGAAATCTTTGATCATCCCTACTACGTCTTCACCCAGGAGGGACCAGTCTATATTGGGCATCTTCTCCCATGTGGAACGTATGTAGTCATTAATACCTTCATCATAGCCTTCATCATATCTGGCTTTTTCCTTGATAAGTATGGATGACTTCACAACTTCAGCAGCAGCATTCAAGGCGTCCACCTGAGCTTCCAGTTCATTGGTTCTTTCCAACATCGACAGTTTCTCGTCCTTAAGGATCTTGACCTGACTTTGAAGTTCGATTTTCTCATCTCTTAAAGAGGTCTCCACAATCTTTGCATTTCTGACAGCCGCAGTGGCAATGTTTGCCTTATCCTCACTAGCAGCTAGTTCTGTTTTGAGTTTGTGAATCTCTCCTTGAAGTTGGATGTCATATTGGGTCTTTACAGCAAACTCATCGCAGTATCTAAGAGCAAAGAAAGCAGATTGAGCAGTAGCAAATCTCATGGCGTGCATGGCTTCAGTAGAACTCATCTTACTCCAGGCAGCTATCGTCTCTGTAGGAACATGGGTGTCAATCATGTCCTTGAACAAGTTGGAGGATTGATCAGGGTCGGTTTTCACTGCTTTGCTTTTCCTTGACGAGCGAGTCTGGGGAGCTGCTGAGAGGTCAAGAGTTGTCTGAGCAAACTTCCTCTTTGAAGAACCAGAATGAGTAGTTTGGGAAGCAGGAGTGCCAGGAATTTGATTAATAGGAGTTGCATTCAGCGGAACCTCCTTAGTTTCAGTCTTGAAAATCTCATCCACGTTCTTGGACCTTTTGATAAACGATGGGGCTTTTGGAGCCATATCTGCGAAAGAAAATACAAGAAAGTATCAGAGATTTATATACAGAATAAGCAGGTAAAAGTGCAGATGTATAACAATAGAAAAGAAAGGACAACAACAGGGAAACTCATACCAGAAGCTGAGGGTATAAAACCTAGGGCAGATAAATTATCAGGGGTCAATAGGATCATACAATCTCTTATGGCCGAAGAGTGCTTCAAAGCCTCTTTAGCTCTCATTAAACAAGCTCCAGTAAGAACAGTCTGTTTTGGAATTAATGGGCGGCAATTGAATTCAAAGCGGATAGAGGGGCAATCAAAGCAGTAAATGAACTGCTCTTGCCATTGATCAAAGTTCTGTTTAACACCTTTCATACATCGGCCTTGATGACTAGGCCAGGCAGTCAGATAGAAACAACCGGAACCCTTCCCAGTGTCCTTCAATCTGAAGAAGTAACCTAATTCATGTGCAGATAGTGGGGTTGTGAACATGCTAGTGTACAGAATGTAGGTACTAATGGCTAACCTATATGAGTTAGGTGTCAATTGGAGAGGGGCCAAGCCATAGAAGTCAAGAACCTCTCTCAGGAAAGGATGTAGAGGGAAGTACACACCAACTTTGAAGAAGGCAGCAGAGGTTACAACATTTGGAATACCTCGGTCAGGTATCTTGGTATCAAACTTGTGAGCCCTCTCACCTGGCTTAGGGAGAACAATGGAGCAGGATGGACGAAAACATTCCTCATACAATTTCTCTAACCTAGTCGAGGTCATAAGAGAATCCATTTTTTCACAGAAAGGTACAATTTCTTGCTTATACAGCTCTCTTTCAACGGACACTTCGTTATCAAAATCAGGATCTGGGATCAAACTATGATCAGGCTTAGACACTTCTTCTCCGTCAGAGGGCCAATCATCCCCCAAATCTACAAAGGAAGGGGTAGGAAGATTTGTAGAGGGTAAGGTCGAAGGTTTGAGAAGGATATTTCCAGGTTCGTCAATGTCTGGAACAACAACCCTAGACCTAGTTCTTTCCCCTATTGGCATCATAAAAGGTTGAATTGAAGATAAGTGGTCAGAATGTGTAGAATCAGAGGACATCTGCAAAAGACAGACGGAGAAAAATCAGGTTTTGAGTCTTCTAAAAGAGAAATAGTGGTTCTAAAGTTCTTGGACAGACATAACTATGAGACACGAGGTAATCGGTGAATTACACAGAAGCTACGCACCATTAAAACGACTCATATCAACTACAGTATAAGTCGAAAACATGTGTGTACAGAATATGAATAAACAATATTGAGTCCCAGAAGAAGTCAGGGTCACAAGACCGTAAATCGATGATCAAACAAACAGGGTATAGTAAAAGACTGTGTGAGAAGCATGGAATAGATACAAATGTATACATACAAAGATTAGAAACGAAGAACATCGACATGCAAGACACGAAAGTGCAGACAGTACGAAATGAAGTCAAAAGAGCAGAAAGAAAGCAAGTCATACCTTAATTAGAAGAAAGCGGCGACGGAGAGTTTGAATTGAGTAAGTGACCGCCGGACTTCTTTTTCTTCTTCTCTCTCTAAGGGTTTTGGAAGATATTTGGTAAAGGTAAAAACTAGACTTGGAGTTAGAAGTGTGTTTATATAATCAAGACAGTTCCGTACACGCGTCAGAGCATTAGTGGAGCGGTAAAAACGAAGAGGTATATGTGTGAAAGGCGTGTGAAACTTGGGAACTCATGCATTAACTACAGCTTTGGTAAGTGATAAGTTCAATTCGAACTTTGAGTTATCTCCAGCTGCCAACCATTATCTCTTCCTATAGATTCTTAAATTATTAAATTTAAAGAGACGTGGAGTTGAGTGACGAATTAGATTCCCAGAGGAGCTAAATGCAAGCACCGAGTTGACTTCGAGAGCAGCTATCTGAAGAAGAAAATAGCAAGATAACAGGTTCCTTAATACAAAGGAAGCTTACTCAAGATTATATTAAGCTGAAAATATTTTATGTCCTGTTTCCTACGCCGAGTTAAGTCATGTAGGCTTGGATATAAAATGTTGAAGCGAGGTATTGTTACTAGAATGGTTTAGCATTGAACCTCTGATTGTAGAATTAGAATAGGTTCCTTTCACATTACATGATTTCAAGGAACCGGGGGGTACTTGTTGTGCCCAAAATCTCCATGAACTAGATTTAGGCCCATTAATCAATAGGGTCCGATCCATACAAGCTAGAAGAATGATCCAGTACGAGTCATGAAGATCAAATAGAAGAAATGACTAAGGAAGTACGAGTATCAGGAGGTTCCCAATGGTCAGGAAGCTGAGCTGAGCACTAGAAGACCAGGTTCCTCCCAGCCGAGGAGTTCGAATTAGCATAACAACAGCCATAGAGGTGATAAAAGCATATAAAGAGTTATCCAATCTAACTAGTTTGTTATTTGTGCAGGTACTAACACCAAAAGGGAGGTCCCTAAGTGATATGTCCCGAAATAAGGAGGTCCCTGAGAAACAGGCTCCTGAAATGTAGGTTCCTGAGCACCAGGTTCCTACGAGTTGCCAACAGAAAGTTCTAGAAGTCATCTAGAACAGATAAACGAATTGGTATCTGAGTATAATTCTAGGGCGCAGATGATCCTAGAATAACTCTAACCAATAAGAGAATCATAAGTAGGGTACGAACTCGAGTTCTACTCTACTTAGCCAAACTAGTTCGTGAAAGGCTCTAAAGGAACCTGAGTCCAACACGAATTAGATGACCGAATACAGCTATTCCAGTACGAGACAGAATCATATTAGAACTACGTGAGCTTGATCCCTATAAATACAAGGGTACGTAGGCACCTCAGGGTACGACGCATTAAGTTCTCTAATTTTCTCTAAAGGCACCTGAGATTATTGGAGATACCCTCGAGCTCAGCTCAACCCCCACAAACACAACCCAAACCTTTTCATAGAACAGTTGATCGTTAGCCTAAACAACTACCTATAAACCTCACATAAGTTGATTACGAAATCCACTCATCAACAATCTCTCACATTATGTTCATTTCTGTCGCATATTATGTTCTTCAGGAATTTATATAAATAGACAACTTAGTAATAATTTATATATATATATATATATCCATTTAAATTGAAATAGTACATTAAATTATTCTAATTAAGGCTTATTTTGTATACTTTGATATTACAACTGTTGTATAACTATAGTTCATTGCATATTTTGACAAAGAAACTTTTATTGTATTTATATTTATTTAATTGATATTATTCACTACTTATAGATCTTATATAAATTATGTAATTATGTTCCTTTTAATTAGGAACCGTGTCTTTCAGAAAACCCTAAAGCCTAAGTGAACATACACGGAATGAGTTTAATTAAGCTTGAAAAATAGAGGTACAAACAGAGCACCTCTTTATATGTGTTCAAAAGCAAAACCAGAAAAGGAGATTAATAAAACAATGTCACTTAAAATAAACTCCATATAAATTGCATTTAATTATCAGTTATCAAACAAGTATGCAAAATCCCAAACATTCACAATTATCATTTATAAAACAAATACACAAATTACACAGACTAGCTAGACACACCGCAACCACTAATCGGAATCGGAAAACAATGTTCAATATATATGTGGATAACCATAACACAAAAAAACTACCTATATTCAAGTATAAGCAGTTACACTACTAATATATATATATTCAAAAACACTAAGAAAATTATCAAACAACCAAACTAAGCAAAATAAGTTCACAAAGATTCACATGCAAAGTGAGAAATACACTAACAGAATTAGAGACTTACAAAGTACAAAAACTGAGCCCAACAGAATTAGAGACTTACAAAGTACAAAAACTGAGCCCAAACAAACAGCAGCCAAGCTTACTTTGGAGATGACCCAAATAGAGCCCTACAAACAACAAGAAGCAGCGCAGACATTACATTTATAAAGATACACAAACAAAAATTACAAGAAAAATAGACATGCATACATCTATAACAATAGATCTGAAAAATTACTTACTTTGGAGATGAGCCAAGCTTAAGAATCAATCAATCTGCTAAAAAAAACTTAAATTAAAAACATTTTTCAAACAAAAATCGAAATCGAAAAATACTTACTAATCGAAATCGAAAATACTTACTTACTAATTAATATTCGACCTAATTAATAGCCTCCAAGAGCACCAAATAACAGAAATCGAACGGTAGGGTTCGACATAATTGGGATTCAAAATGGGGGTTTTGAAATCTAGGGTTCTAATTTGGGGGTTTGTAATCTAGGGTTTTAATTTGGGGGTTTGTAATCTAGGGTTCTTCAAATTTGAGGGTTTGTGAGTGAGATTTGAGTGAGGTACTGTGAGGAGCGGGTGAGATTTGGTTTCACAGTGAGGAGGGAAATGAATGTCTGAAGGGGGGAAATGTTTCTAAGTGGAAATGTTTCTAAAATTTTGCATTATTAGAGGGAAAGCGGACTGAAAAGGAACCGCGCTTATTTTTTTATTTTTTTAAAAAGTAGTTAAGACATCAGTTTAAAGTGTAACTAATGTCTAAAACCTACTTTAACATCAGTTATAGTAAAACCGATGTAAAACACACCTTTAACATCGGTCATAAACGCAACCGATGTTAAAGGGGTGATGTCTATTAACAGTTTTGGCGTAGTGAACAATCAATGAGCAGCTACATTCGCTTATCGTCTCACAAAGTACACCTTAAAGGATCTTAAATCCTTACTAATAGAAGAACACTTGCTAATAATTGATCCAAAGTAGGATAAATTCCTCCTTTTGTCGAATGAAAGGCCTGAACTACATTGAGGCAGTCGAGTTCAATGAAAACGTTATTAATCTGCAATTTCTATAACCATGAGAGAGCCTCTCTAAAGGCCATAGCTTCTGCAATCCTGGGATCAGTAGAGTCCATCAACTTACCTCCTAGGCCTGCCACAAAATTTCCAGACTCATCTCTTAGGAGACATCTAAATGCACTGCTTTTTCGGGTCTCGTTGATAGCTTCATCTATATTACAGGTGACCCAACCGCGAGTCGGCTTTTGCCACACTAATATGCTCTCTCTGGGGTTAGTGTGAGTTACAAGAGAACGTGGTTTTACCTGCGCACTCTGCCACTGAAAAAGCTGAGAGCTTGCTCCGTTCACTACCGAAGAACATTGAAACATATATATTTTTCCAAACCACAATGTTTCTGTGAGACCAAATATTCCAAGCGATTGAACACATGATCTCCAAATCTTGACCTGGTAATATCGCAAACAAATCTGTCATCCACTGGAACCCATTCATATCACTTATATTAGGCAGCCTGATTTTTGATAACTCCTAACATTTTATGGAGAATGGACATAGAAACAACATATGCTCCCGAGATTCTGACATCGTTTTGCATACAGGACATAAAGAGCTCACCTTAACTTTTCTACTCAGAAAATTTTCTAAAGTTGGCAAATAGTTTGGCATAACTCTCCAGATGAAGTTTTTTACTTTGGGAGAAATGAATGACGCCCAGAGTTTCAACCAGTTAAACGTATGAGAACCATTGGTTACATTAGATGACCTTTTGCGTAGTAAACGATAATCGCTTTTAACTGAATATTGATCTTTCTCTTCTTCGATCCAGAACCAAGAATCACCTTCCATGAGGCCATTAAGAGAGATATTTAGGATATTTTGAACATCCCGATCACTAAAAAATATCTCTCACCACATCTTTGTTCCATTCTTTACGACCGATCTTAAACAAGCTGTTCACTTTTGCTTCCTCAGGGGTAGTAATATAAGCATTTTCAGTACTAGGAATCCATAGGTCATGCCATATCCTTATAGAATCCATATTATTCACTTTTAATCCCTATTAACGGAGGAATTTGGTGATAACAAATTTCAGAGGTTGCTAGAATAACGAAATCATCAAAATAGGGGGATTTTGGATTTTTGGATGTTTGGGGTTGGACTTGAGAGGTGTCTCGATTTGTCTCGTGTATCGGATCCTTTTTCAAGATGTCTACGTACCTTATATTTATAAGGATCAAGCCAACGCAGTTCTGTACTTCTGTGAAATTGATTTGTGTCTATCCCTTAGAGACTTTAGGGATAAACTTCGTTAATCTGGGTAATTACTGATTTTATCTGATTTTATCTTATCGTTGTGATATCTTCCTGATTTGAAGAATATCGTTTGAAGATATTTTCCGTTATTGATTGATTGAGATTGATTCTTTCCTCGTTTCAGGGAGAGGATAAAAGTTAGCGATTAAGTTATAATTATTAATCTGAATTAATAATTAATAATATTAGAAAATTTGGAAGATAATAGAGGCAACTGAAAATATGGCGTAACAACTACCCCCAGTTCTTCAGTGTAGCTTGCTACAGTGGAGAACTAAGCATGCTTCGATCTTCCAAATTTCATGAGTCACTGAAACAGCTAGGAGATGAAGATTAGTAAATAATTTGGAGTACTAAGGTGCCCGCAATACGCATGTAGATGTAAACAAGACAATATGTGAGATGTAAAAAAGAATAAGTTTTGTAGGTGTAAGAGAATGTATCTTGGAGAGCCATCCAAGCATTATTCGCAGCGTCGTGCAAAGCTTTCCGAGCAATACCCTGAAAAGCAAATATTCAAAGAAATATCCTCCATTAAGCACTCCGAAATACCATCCTCAAAGAAGGACGTATTTAAGAGTTTCCATAACGTATTCCGGAAAATATCCTCCTCAAAGAAGGTCATATCCACTAGAATTTCCATAAATGCTTCAGAGATATCCCTCCTCACATGAGGTGGATTTTCCGAAGCTCGAACCTTGATGAGGCGCCGGAAGTACGGACACCCCCCCCCCGGAAGTACGGTTTTTGCAAGGATTTTGATAATTTGGGATACCCTCCTCAAAGGAGGTCGTTCCCCATTCCAGAAATATCCCTCCTCACAGGAGGTGGATTTTCCGAAGCTCGTGCCTTGATGAGGCGCTGGAAGTATGGACATCCCCCCCGGAAGTACGGTTTTTGCAAGGACTTTAATAATTTGGGATACCCTCCTCAAAGGAGGTCGTTCCCCATTCCAGAAATATCCCTCCTCATAGGAGGTGGATTTTTCGAAGTTCTCTTCATTTTCACTAAGACTCTCCTTAGAGGAGATTGTCTTTTAAATAAGTTATGAAGACCCTCCTTAGATGAGGTGGTCTAACACAAAAAATAAAGGAGACCCTCCTTAGAGGATGTCATCTTCCCAAAGCCATATCAATATCCCAAGATTTTTCCAAAAAATATCAGCAACACTTGAAGGGTCTTCTAAAAAATAATCAACTATTCGAATAAGAGCCTTCCAAAATATTACCCATGCAAAATATTACTCATGCAAAGGAGGGCCTTCTAAAATAATAAACTCTTCGAATAAGAGTCCTTCAAAATTTATCCCTAGAAAAGAGGGTCTTCCAAAATATTACCCCCACAAATGAGGACCTTCCAAAATTTTACCCTTACAAAGGAGGACCTTCCAAAATATTAACCACACAAAAGAGGGTCTTCTAAAATAATAAACTCTTCAATTAAGAGTCTTCCAAAATATTACCCCCACAAAGGAGGACCTTCCAAAATATTAAACTCTTCGAATAAGAGCCCTTCAAAATCATGTAACACGAAGATAACACCTAAAATCTTGAAAATCTTCACAATTCAAATTCTACCTAGATCTGTTTTTGGCGTTTTTGACCTTCTAAACGATTTTTTCTGGAAAAACACAAAACACGAAAGTTGTAGATAACAAAAATATTTTTCCGGAAATATATGGCTCGTCAAAAACGGACTTATAACGAATCGGGAATCAAAGAAAATGTCTGCTGTTTGATTTCTTGATGCTGAAAAACGAGATCTGATTGTTTTTTATGATTTTGAGAATAGATCGATATATAATCTGAGAAAACTCAAAAAACGAAAGTTATAGGCAATTTAACAATCTTTCCGAATCATTAAAAATCATCAAAATCCAACATGTAATGAATTTACTACGAATTTTATAAGATAATAGATTTGTATGGACAAAATCATAAGAAAACTTATTTTAATTCGGAATAGAACCACCACCTCCACCGCTTAGCTCCTCTATTAAAGCAGCTCCAGATCCATGATAACCCCCCATGCGTATGAATTGATTGTCCTCCACAATCAAAAAATATATCCCCTCCTTCTAGCGCCAACTGTTAACGGAGGAATTTGGTGATAACAGATTTCAGAGGTTGCTGGAATAACGAAATCATGAAAATAGGGGGATTTGGGATTTTTGGATGTTTGGGGCTGGACTTGAGAGGTGTCTCGATTTGTCTCGTGTATCGGATCCTTTTTCAAGATGCCTGCGTACCTTATATTTATAAGGATCAAGCCAACGCAGTTTTGTAAAATTGATTTGTGTCTATCCCTTAGAGACTTTAGGGATAAACTTCGTTAATCTGGGTAATTACTGATTTTATCTGATTTAATCTTATCGTTATGATATCTTCCTGATTTGAAGAATATCGTTTGAAGATATTTTCCGTTATTGATTGATTGAGATTGATTCTTTCCTCATTTCAGGAAGAGGATAAAACTTAGCGATTAAGTTATAATTATTAATCTGAATTAATAATTAATAATATTAGGAAATTTGGGAGATAATAGAGGCAACCGAA
Source organism: Kitagawia praeruptora (assembly GCA_037693485.1). Taxonomy (NCBI): domain Eukaryota; kingdom Viridiplantae; phylum Streptophyta; class Magnoliopsida; order Apiales; family Apiaceae; genus Kitagawia; species Kitagawia praeruptora. The sequence goes on along the minus strand of CM075344.1, from coordinate 151,558,833 downwards.
AATATGGCGTAACAATCCCCATTAATGGCTTTCCCCATTAATCCATGCATTTAACCTGCACAACCTTGAATGCATAGGGAAAGATATTGGAATAAGTGAAAGAATTTGAATCCCAAAATACATAATATTTAAATATCTTTTAATAATATAAGTTAACATCCCGTCAAACTCACGATCCTCAAAAATGAAGAGTTTGTCGAAAAAAATCGAATCATTTGTTCAGACCCACTTGAATCATTTTCCTCCTTGCGATCATTCTCTTTATCATCGTCCTCGTCATATCTTTGTTCCCAAAATGTCTCTTTCATCGCTTAACGATTCTCCTCAGAATTCATCTTTTTGTCATCATTGATTTGGGACAGTCTCTTACAAAAACCTATAATCATCGTCATTGTATTTTCTGACATATTTTTTGATTTTTTTCACCCACAAACTTTTTCAAGCTTTTTTCCTCACACCACGAGCTCTCTTAATGTTATTTTCTCGCCCAAAAACTCTTTCGAATTATTCACACGCCACGAACTCTCGTAAAGTAAATTATTCTCGCACTCTCGCACCCGCAAATTCTTACTATCATAACCTAGATTCTTAATAACATGATAAATATTCTCTCAACATTATGTTTTATTCATTTATCAAATTATTACTAAAATATATATATATATATATATATATAAATTGATTTGGAGCACAAGACATACCAAATAACTCTAAGCACTTATAAAAAAATTCATTATTCTCAATAATATAAAATAAAAATAATCTATACTATTATATAAAAACCGAAACATTAAAAGTTTGGTTGATCGGTATGGTACCTGTTGATTTTACTTATTTATCCTTACTCAATTATAAATAAAATCCATCCTACTAACTAATCAATTTAGTTTTTCAGGTTAAACATATTATTATTTCTATTTTTTAATATCTTAACATTCCAAAATAAAAAATATATAAATATCCCAAAATACATAATATAAATGTTGTTTAATAATATTCGTTAATTAACACAAATTCACCGCAATATATTTTAACACCAAACACTCCCATAGAGTTCCATACTTCGTTTGTAAATTTTCTTATGGATAGATCCGAGCTTCTTTTCAACTGCACGCTTGTTGTAAATTTCTAGTACTTTTGCTTTCTAAACTTGATTAAGTGTCATTGTTAAAAAATTAATAAAGCATCCTATGAGAGTCAGCCGACCCTAGCCCTTTCTTCCTCCCTTCTTCATCTTGCCCCCTCCCTTCTTCCTCATCTTCTTCATACGTCCCCCTCTTCATCCTCACCTTTCCTTCCCCTCTTTCAGATCTACCCCATCTTCTTTCTTTTTTCTTGTTAATAAGTTCAGTAATCTTCATCTCTGGGTGAGATTTTGATTATTTTCGTCTATCTTTTTGGTTGGTTTTATGTCTCTCCTATGTGAGAGTTTTGGTTTTCGCTTCTTAATTGTGAGCGGGGTTTTGTTGAAAATGATTTTGTTGATATTTTGGAGAATCAGGAAAACCCGCATTGAAACTGGAATGGTGGTATTTATTGCAAGAGCTCACCTTTCACAATTAAAGATTGTTCATTCGTTATCAGTTTTCATTTTCGACATGTTTATAGCTGGTATCCGGCATGTAGATAGCTAGGGTGAAGAATCCATTTTCGGCATGCCTATAGCTGGTATCCGGCATGTAGATAGCTGGGGTGTCGCTCCTACACTTCGGGTTTTTGAACACTGGGCTAACAATTGTTTTTATGTGATATGGTCATTAATTTGTGATACTGCTGCTTTCCGGGATGTTGGTGCAATATGGATTGCTCAGGATGTCTTCGACTTCGTTTTTAATTTCAAGAAGTTTAAATTTCTATGTTTTAAACGATCAGAAAACAAATCAGCTAATTTTGTTTAGTTTGTTATTTGTTTCTCAATCTGGTTGTAATGGCAGTTGGAGATTTGTTCTGACTGTATTATGTTATTTTTAATGAAATTATGCATTTCGTCAAAAAAAGTGTCATTGTTAGAAAACTCAGTTATCAATAATTATAAAATAAATATAGTTTAAGTATTTAAAGCAGATCCTAAGATTTTGGATGTCCTGTGTAAAATTAAAAAAAGTGCCTTAACGCTAATAATTTTTTTATAATAACTACATAAAATATTAAACATTAACTGAAATTTGTGAAAAACATAACAAGTTCATAAAATAATTTTAAAATATAATAAAAACATAACTAAAAATTGTAAAAAAAATTGTAACAAGTACATAATAATACAAATTAATTAAAAATGGTTCTTCTAGCATTTTTTTAAGCAAACTCGCTAATAATATTTTTGTAATCAACATTTTCTAGCAAATTACTTTCTATAGACAAGTGCTAATCCATTTAATCTCTCCTGGAATGTTGTTGACCTCAAATATGATTTAAGCAATTTTAACTTTGAGAAGCTCCTTTCTACAGAAGCAATTTTAACTTTGAGAAGCTCCTTTTTGCAGATGCAACTGTCTAGTATAGTCATCGAAGGGTCATCGGCAACTGCAACAGTTCAAATGGAGGTTTGGGCGAGAAGAAGGCTGATAAGGAGAAGGAGTGATAAGTGGATTTATATCCACTTGGATCATTCTATTTCGGCTTAAATTGGTGTTTTGTATCTCAAGCAATGGTGTGTTTTAATGTATTTTGTGAGAATTGTGCAGGTTATACTTCCAGGTGTAAGTATGGAATTTTCAGGGTTTAACAGTGTCTCTAAGCGCAAGAGAACGAAGGATTGAAGTTGCAAAGAAAATGGGAGGAGAGATCAGTTTAAGGGAAAAAGTCAGTCTGTGCATTAGGGCTGCGCGCGGGCGCGCTAGAGGACTCCCAGAATTTAGCTAGGCGCGGGCGCGCTGAGTTTATGCTTATGGTGCACGCGGCCGCGCGGAGAGCCGTCAGAAACTTCCTGAAATCTGATTTCTAATGGGAAACTTCCTCAATTCTTCTTCTAATTGACATGGCAATTGTTTTGGTCAGCTAGAAACTTCTGGAATTCAATTCAAACATGGGAATTGCAATTCTATTCCAATCAAAAACGGAAATTGCCGGAATTCTATCCTAATTCAAAGACGGTAATTGCTTGGTTGAGGAGGCACTCGGGTCTATAAATACACACCTTGGGGCATAACAAAATCATCATCTACTCACCAAATTTCGTTCAGAGCACGAGAGAGAGAAGCCAAGGCGAGGATTGTGACAACAAGAAGATCTAGTCATAGTTTTCTTGTATTCTTTGTTTAGGCGTATTTTTTGGATGCTTATTACTTTTCCCGGATTTGTTCGCTAAACCTTATTCTATTATTGATTTATTCATCTTCTTTATCTTGTTTAATACCATGCTTTCGTCAAATCCCATGGTGACGAAAGGTTCGATTATGAACTAATCGTTATCGTGGGATCCTAGTGGATTTATCTATGTAGCTTAGTAGTTTGCATGCTTTAAAGATTTATGTGTGGTGAATTCTTGATATCCTTGTATGGTTGTGCTTATTGTATTTAGGTGCGTCGCGAACATCTAATATGTTAATCTCTTGCTAAACGAGAGTGGATCTTGAGATTTAGAACTTGTCATGCTAGCATAGGATAAGTTGATGTTTTAACATCATGATTTGTGGCATCAATAGAGATATTATGCTACCCTATGTGATCTAAGTGGATAACTTGTGCTTAAACCTTTATGTTTTCAAATTCTATAGAGATATAGGGTCTAAACATAATAGGTGACTATTCATCTTCTATCTCTTTTGTGGATGTATGCGTAGATTGGTACTAGTATACCGAGAGGTAACTTTTACTTGTTTCGTGTTATTCGATAAGATATTAAAATCATCACATATTTTAATTAAAGGCTGCATCTCTAAGTGAAGTAGATAATGAAACTAGGATTCCATGTTTATTCTCATATACGTAATTTGATTTTAATTCTTGTCAATTAGCTAATTCTTCGATTTACAATTTGCATCTTAGTTTAATTTAGATAATCAAATCCAATTTGTTATTTTTCTTAGCAGTGAATTAAAACCATACATTGTTGCATAGACATATTTTCTGAGTAAAACTTAACCAGATCTCTGTGGAACGAACTTTAATTGTATTACTTGTGATTACGTGCGCTTGCGTAATTATAGCATAACAAGAAGGGGTAGGAAGGATGGAGATCTTCTCATAAGGAGCTTGATTGAAGAATATAAGGGATTGATAGATGGTGAAGTGATAGAGAGGGTGAAGTTAGGAGACTACCAGGCGACCACAGATGCGCTAAATCAGATTCATTGGAGAAGTCTGCGAAATAGTTCGGGTGCAAATTCCGGAGAAGGTAAGGGTCTTCCTATTATGAAAAAAGATGGATTGGTTCAAAAATTCATGAAAAGCATACTTATGTGGATGTGGTAAAGGGTAATGTAAAGTTACTGAATAATAGTGGGCAAATAGTGAATGAATGGGATAAAAGACGTTATAGAGTCAGGGAAGCTAATAAGGGTGTTAAGAAAAGTACAGGATGCACTATATTTATGTACAAGATTCCAGAGGATACAACTGCTAGAGAAATTTGGGATCTATTCAAATCATGTGGTGAAGTTAAAGATGTAATCCTTCCGAGAAAGAGAGATAAGCGAAACAACAGGATAGGTTTTATCAAAACTAGTAGTGAGTTGGAGGCTGGGAAGTTGATCAATAATGTTAAACAGAACAAAGGACTAGGTAGGAGATTAATTTTATCAATAAACTCAATAAAGGAGCAGGCTCCAACAGATTCAGTTGGGGTGGATAAGAATACTTCTTATCTGTTGTTAAAGAACACGGATATGATGAAGGATAAGGAAAAAGAAAATGTAAGGATTTCTCAAGGTGAAAAATCAGATGTGTATAAGGCTTCTTTTGAGTACATTGAGGCTGATAATGACAATAACATTGAAGAAGTTTTTGAAGGAAGTTTGGTAGGTATATCTATGGAAGAACAATGTCCCATTGAACTAATGTCTTGGCTAAATAAAAAAGGTGTAAAGGATGTTAAAGTTCTTATGATAAATAGGAAAAAGTTTATGTTCTCCTTGGGGCATTTTGAAGAAGAGGTAGAAATTTTAAAAAAAAATCTGAAGGAGAGGTTTAATAAGATACGAAGCTTTGGGATTGAAGATTATATCCTGCCCAGAATTGTATTAGTTGAATGCATTGGTCTACCAATGAATGCTTGGGTTGATAGTAATTTGAAAGCATTTACAAAGAAAATAGGGGAGTGGATTTCTTGGAGTTTTCAAGATAATGGTAAAAAACTTGTTCACAATCCGATAATTGAATTACATACTACTCAATGGGATTCAATTAAGGAGGATTTGGTGGTTTTGGTTAAGGGTGTGAAGTATAAAGTGTTGTTTAAAGAAATTTCGTATGGTGAAGAAAAAGTACAGGATGACTTTTCTGTAAATTCACTGGTGGTAACTGAGAAGGGAAGAACTAATAGTAATGGAGTATCAACAGGCACAGTTGGGAGCTTGGATAAAGAAATATCTCCAAAGGCAGTAGGAGATAATATTATTCGGGAATCTAGTATATCTGATACGGTGGTGCCAGAAACTATTGAAATGGTGGAAACCTCAGGTATAGATTTTGTATCAAACAGTGAGAGAATTGAGGAGGTTGCAAGGGAAAAGAGAATTAGATCTCAATCAAGTCTGTCAGAATCAAGCTTGGAACGTGAGGAATTAAGGGATGATCAGGGTGTTAATTCTAGTGAAGATTCTATAGGTGATCCTATGTTTAAGGTTTCTCATAACTCAATATGTAATAATCTTACTAGAATGAATATGGGAGGTAGAAGAGGTAGACCAAGAATCAAACCTAGATCATTTGTTAACCCTTTCGATTTAAGGTTGGGTAAGAAGAAGGGGAGAGGCTCTTTCAAGTACAAAGGTCCTGTGGGAAAGAATGCTAGAGCATCTGTTAAGACTCTAGTTCTTCCTAGAATTGGTGGTTCTGATGAAGCTACAGTAATAGTGGATACTGCATTAGCACTAGGTCTGGAATTACCAACAGGTAGGGTAGAGGGGGTGAAAGACTTAGTTGCTGCTATAGAAGGGAATAGAGGTTGAACTATTAAGTGATTATTAAAGTTTAGTTATCTTTTTTAATGAAGAATCTGTCACTTCTATCCTGGAATATTAGGGGAGCATGCAATCTGGTACCAAGGAAAGTAGTTAGTAAGATGATTAGTGACAACAAAGTGAACTTTCTTTATCTTCAAGAGACAAAATGTGGAGTTTGGTCTAATGCAATGTTGAATAGTATTTGGGATTCGAGTAACCATGAGTGGGTAGAAGTCAAAGCCCTAGGTCTCTCTGGGGGAATGTTATGTTCATGGGACTCAAATGAGTTCAAGTTGATATCGACTAATGAAAATAGGAACTGGATATGGTGTCGGTTTCAAAATGTTTATGATATGAGTTTTTTTCATATTATAAATATCTATGGGCCTCAGGAGGTAGGTGAAAAAAAATTAGTGTGGGGAAGCCAGAAAGAAATTCTGGGCCAAACAATGGATGAGGTAATATGTATGATAGGGGACTTCAATTGCATAAGAGATGAAGTTGAGAGAGTGGGATGCAGTTACAGAAGAAGAGATTTGGTAGACTTCAATGAGTTTATATCTGATACAAACTTGTTGGATTTAGAGATTGTGAATTCTTTATATACTTGGTATGGACACCAAGGAAAAAAGAGCAAGCTTGATAGAGTTTTGGTGAATCCTGGTTGGCTGGATAAAGGGCAGTGGGTACTCAAAGCATTGTGTAGATCCAGTTCGGATCATCGACCGTTGCTATTAAAAATGGAAAATCTGAACTGGGGGCCCAAACCATTCAGAGTTTTCAATTGTTGGTTGAAAGAAGACTCCCTTAAATCCATTCTGACAGGATATTTGGACGTAGATCCAAGCAAGATAAATCTAAACTCTCAGAGTTTAGTCAGAAGGTACAAGTCACTTATTAAAGATTGGGCACACAATCCTGAGAATAACATTGATGTTAGAATCAAAAAACTTGAAACAAAACTCAATGCCTAGGATGAAAGCTTGGATTTAGATGGTGAGGTAATAACTATTAAGGAAGAAATTACTCACTTATATGATCTTAGGACCCTTATGATCAGGCAGAAAGCAAGGGTGAATTGGGTTTCTTTTGGTGATAAGAACTCGAAATTTTATCACAGGATTGTCAAAAAAAGACAATATAGAAACTCGATAAGGAAGATTTTGTGGCAGGGGGAGGTGGTATCTTGTCCGAAAAAATTTAAGGAGGCTTTTTTCAATCATTTCTCATCCTCTTTTACTGTTAAAAAGCAGCCAATAACTCTGAAAATTGGCAAACTCGGGGGTAGAAAATTATGTCCAGAGGTAAGTGAATGGCTAGAAAAAGACATTGTAGAGGAGGAGTTAGATCAAGCTCTGAGGGATTTCTCTGATGAGAAATCCCCTGGTCCAGATGGCATGAATATGGGGTGTGTTAAATTGCTTTGGAAGCAGTTAAAGGGGAAATTATTACAAGATTTAGACTCTTTTCTGAATCAGGTTACCTCCCCAAGGGAATGAACTCTTCCTTTATTGCTTTAGTCCCTAAGGTTAATTTACCAAATCTGGTAACGGATTATAGGCCAATAAGTCTTATAAACTCTACCATGAAACTATTTACCAAAGTGTTAGCAAACAGGCTGAGTATTCACATCAGAAGCTTAGTTGGAAATAATCTTCATGAAGGGGAGGCAAGCAGCAGATAGCATTCTAGTTCTAAATGAGGTTTGTCATAGCCTGCAACAAGGAAAAGCTAAAGGTTTGGTCTTTAAAATTGACTTTAAGAAAGCATTTGATTCAGTAGATTGGTCCTTCTTAATGGATTTACTGAAGTATTTGGGTTTTGGGGAAAAGTGGTGTAATTGGATCCAAAATTACTTATCAACTATTAGGACTTCTGTGTTGATAAATGGATCTCCAAGCGAAGAATTTTCACCAAGTAGAGGGGTGAGGCAGGGTGATCCGTTGTCACCAATGATTTTTAACCTAGCTGTTGAGGTTTTAAGTAGAATGCTAGAGGAGGCAGTAAGAATAGGTATCTTTAAAGGTATTTGCTTGGGAGGTAATTCATCATGTATCACACATCTGCAATTTGCAGATGATACAGTGATATTTATGGATAATGACCAAGACTCTGTCAAAACCTTAAAAAGAATCCTACAAAGCTTTGAATTGCTATCTGGGTTGAGAATTAATTACAGCAAAAGTAGGTTGTATGCGTTTGGTGATGATAGGAAAAACATAAATGTTAATGCTGATATTTTAAGTTGTTCTATAGGGGATTTTCCAATGACTTTTTTGGGGGCTACGATTGGATGTTCACCTAGGAGAGTCAATTTTTGGGATCCCCTCTTGGGAAAAATCAAAGGAAAATTGGCTGCTTGGAAGTGTGAGTCACTAGATTTGGCTGGTAGGCTTGTTTTATTGAAGGCCACATTGGATAGTTTACCCTCTTATTGGTTCAATATTTTTGTTCTCCCGGTAACAGTATGTAACAAGATCGAGAGCATTAGAAAGAGCTTCCTCTGGGGAGAGTATAAAGATGATGGTTCAAAAGTTAGGAAACTGCATCCGATTGAATGGAACAAAGTATGTAGATCAAAAGAACAGGGAGGCTTGGGAAAAATTCCTATCAGAAAGAAAAATTTGTCTTTGCTGGCTAAGTGGTGATCCAAATGGTGGTTAGAAAGGGATAAAGATTGGAATAAGTTGGTAAGGAGTAAATATTCATGTTCCAATGGAGATGATCTGGATGCTGCTGTCAAGAGTAAGAATTGCTCAGAAGTGATCAGAGGTATAGTAAGTATAAATAATGATTTTGGTTTTGAATCGGCTCTGTCAAAATCGAGTTTTAAATGGGTAGTCAAAAATGGGAGATCTATACTCTTCTGGGAAGATTTTTGGAGAGGAGATTCCACTATAGCATCTTCATTCCCAAGATTATATAGTATCTCCAAGTTAAAGTTCTTCTCAATCAAGGATTTCTGTTCTTTGTGGTGCATTAATATGGAGAGAACAGGAGACCTATGGAATCGATCATTAAGAAACTGGGAATTGGATGAAGTTTCAAAGATTAATGACATAATATCTGAGATAGTGTTTACTGAGGGTGAAGATGATTTGGTGTGGTCAAAATCTAGAAAGCAATTTCAGAGCAGGGATGGAAGATTACTTCTGGAAGGTGATCTATCTTCACAACATCTTAATTGGGTTTCTTCTTGGAAGATTAAGGCTCCTCCTAAAGTCTTAATTTTTCTTTGGAAATTTCACAATATGATCCTTCCTTCAAAATCTTTTCTTAAAGCTAGGCTAGGACAATTGATCTCAAATCCATTGTGTTCATGGTGCAATGCTGTTATTGAAACTCAAGATCATATTTTCTGGTTTTGCCCGTTGGTGATTAATATGTGGAATGAAGTGTTTAACTGGAGGGGACTTACAGAGAGGCATAAAAGGCAACAAGTAATGTGCATTTGGGATTTAAGATTGAAGAATGTGGTATCAAGTGTTAGGTTAAGCTGGAATGTTTGTATTGCTGCATGTTTGTGGACTGTATGGTTGATAGGAATCATCTAATTTTTGAAAATTCCAAAACAGAATTGAAAGAATTGATTCTGCTAGTTAAAATTACAACGTTCAAATGGTGCTCAGCGGCAAATTTGGTAAGTGAGGTGATGGATCAAAGATGGTTGTTTTGTCCGGTTAACTCAATAGAAGCACACAGTATGAGAAGTTCTATGATGTTATTTGATGGAGATTGGGATATATTTGCATTCACGGACGGAGCTTTTGTATGAGATTCTATGGATAAATGTGAGGCTGGAATAGGAGGCATGTTGAAAGATAGAGAAAAGAATTTAATGTATATCTTTTCTGGGCATTCAAATTCTTCGAGTCCATTGCAAGCAGAGACAGAAGCAATTATGCATATTCTTAAGACAATTAATGCCAGTAACATGAGGCATAAGGCGTGTAGGATTTATTCAGATTATGAGGTGGCAATTCAAGCATGTAATAAAGTGAAATTTGGTGGTGTATCTGATCTTCTTCTGGATTACAATCTTGCTAGGAATCTGATTCAAGATCTCAAGGTCTCGTTCTCTTATATTCCAAGAAATATGAATGAAGGAGCGGATGATCTTGCTAAACAAGGTTTAAATAGGTGCTCTGTGGTGGGAGGATGGGTTGTGTGAATGGAATAGTCTCAAGGCTTTTGTGTTTAGTGAATGGGCTATAGATAGGATAATGGGCTTGTTTATAAAAGCTAAGGTAGTGGGCTTAGTTATATTGTAAAGGATCTGGTGGGTTTATTTACAAAATTATGTGTAGTTGGGTGAAATAAAATTAAGTAGTGGTAAGTGGTTGGGAATGCTAACAGTCTCATAAGTATTGTGATGGCATGGGAAATAGTGTATCTCTACAGCTACGTTGCCCTAATAACTGGTATTAATAGAGTCTGATGGCATTTGCTCTAGGGATACCAAACACATCAAACTAATACTAGAGTTAAAATGGAGCCAGTTGATGTCTTGTGGCGTTTACCTGCGCATGGACGTTACAAGGTTAACATTCACAGCTTTTTCACTGAAGTTCCTCTCCCAAATGGAAATGTCTCAGGGATTGGAGTGGTAATACGCAACCACATAGGCAAAATTATGCGTATGGTGGCTGGTTCATTGGGTATCGAGGAGCAACGACTGAACGAGTTGTATGCTCTTCTAGAGGGTCTCAAAAGGGTTTATTTAGATAATAGGTTTAATGTGGAACTTGAAACAGACCATGAGGGTTCTTTCTGGGAATGGTGGCTTGCGGATGAGAATGGAGTTGTGCCAGTCCATAGGTATGTGATTCAGCAGTTGCAGCAGAGAAAGGATGATCAAAATTTTCATATGGTGGCAAGACACATTGATGCAAATGCGAATAACCTGGCTGCTTATTTGGCTCGTTATGGTGCTGAGAGGTGGACACGTATGGTCATTCTAGCTGGTCCGGTGGGACGAGTACATGAACTCTGGTGCAGTGACATGGGATTGGGCCCAATTGGAGACCAATTTATGGCAGTTTATGAACTAGATCTGTTGGCTAATGTGGAGCAAGGCTTGCAAGATGATGCTGAAGTGGTTCACGGTGATCTAGAAGAATTAGCTGAGGAAGATGAAGGTGATGCTTTACTGCCTCCTGGGGATGAGGAGATGCTAGTGCATGAAATGATCTAGTTTGGGTGCATGTTCTTAATAATAGTCCAGTCGTGTCTAATTTATAGATTTGCAACTATTCTAGTGGGAGGTCAGAAGAGGGGACTAATATTTGGGGCCTGTTTGGCAACTCATTTCGTGGGCAACTTATGCCTTAAAAGTTAATAAGTACTTATGGGGGGTGTTTGCCAAAATAAGTTTTGGCTCAACTTATAACTTATAAGCCCATAAGTTGAATGTTAGGAAATCCTAACATTCAACTTATGCTTATAACTTATTTCTCGATATACGCAATATATAATATCTTTCAAATCTTCAAAATCATATATCTCTCGATCCATTCATTAGAAAATTGATATGTATATCTCAAATTTCTCTACTCATCGAGATCTATTCATTGACATCCATTGTTAAATATAAAAAACAAATATTTTGAAAATTATAGAAAAAAGTTAACTTATAAGTTCTGATTTACCCAAACAGTTTACTGATTATAAGTTCTGATTTACCAAACACTTTACTAACTTATAAGTTATGCTCTACTTATCACTTATATGACATAAGTGCTTATAAGTCATAAGCTACATTTTTTAAGATACCCCAAACACCCACTTGGTAAGGTTTTTAATTAAGTATGAGTGGTGGGTAAGTTCAATAGTATTTTTTCGGGTTGTCTCTGATTAAGTACTCCCTCTGCCCCAACCAATTCTTTACATTTCTTTTTACACTTTCTGGCACGCATTTTAAGGTGTATTTTAAGGATAGTTCCATAAATTATTTTTAAAATTTTTTTTTTTTGTATTAAAATATATATTTTATATTTTTATACAAAAAAAGAAAATTTTAAAAATATGTTATAGAAATACCTTTAAAATGCACCTTAAAATGCGTGCCAAAAACATCATTTTGAAACGTAAACAACTACATGGGACTGAGGGAGTATGTTCTAAGAAGTCTGTATTTTGTATGCTTAAGGTTCAGTGCATTCTATGTAATGGCTGTCCTTATTTTGGCTTTTAATATATTCTGCGTTTCAAAAAAAAAAACTGTCTAGTATAGTCAATAATATCCTATATGCAAAGAACACATTTGGAAAACAATCAAATCTTTTTAAATAATTCAATATCTCATGTGTTGTCCCTTTGGCAAAATAGTTCTAAATATTTTTAACTCCTGGAACAATTCTTCACAATCAATATCAGAGGCATCTTCATCCTTTAAAATAAGTTCAAGACTGTAACATTCTATTTTCGAATCATTTTCATTTATGCAATTTAACCTTTTATAAGAAAAAAGAAATTCAAAATTCTTTTCATATGTTGTGAATTGCTCAAATCTTTTTTCTAACGACCCAATTACTTGATCTACCAAATAAAGAAAATAATTAGTTCTAAAAGAATCTTCTGGTGATTGTATGCTCCTGATTGTAATTGTAAAAATATACTAATGGTGGATAAGTTGTCAACCAAAAACATTTAATCAATTTTAATGATAATTATAGTCTACACGATTAACAACAAAAGTAATTAGTATTACTAGAAATTTGAAAGCAAAATTGTGTGTAAGTATAATATTTTCTTATTTTGCTCAATATAATAATTTTTTAATTATTTTGACAACACCATTTTCAACCTTTTTCTCATTTACAAATTTTTTTAACCTTTAAAATTTAACTTAATTTTTTTTTAAATAAAATATACATACATATGTACACCTACCTAAAGAGATTTGTTCTAGTAAAATGGAGAACCCTGTACGATCGAACATGCCGCACATGCTCAAGGCCGGTTCTGATTTAAAGTAATATAAACTCTAAATTTAAAAATCAATTTTAATGCATGGACTACAAAAGCTACAAGAGGATAGGGCAAATGCGATAGAATTAGAATAAATATAAAAATATGTCGCTATTGCTCATTCTTGCGATAAAATAAAAAATTGTCACCGAGTGTTGTAATTTCTTTTTTTTTTTTTTTTTTGAAATCTGAGTGTTGTAATTTCTTAGTCGCTATACCATTCTAAACAATCCAGAATTGCAATATGGAAAATGCTATGTACCCCAAAATTTGTCCCAAAATTTTCAAAATTTTTTCCAAAAATTGATGTGTCACATGAATAAATGGTAATTTTCCTAATAGTAATATGAGACCCCGCGTGCATACATATATATGCGCCCACAAATTAAAACTCGCCACTTGTCATGCCACGTCATTTGGAAAAATATTTGAGGAATTGTTTGGAGAACCTAACACTACTCTTGCAATATTATCCATTCTAAATATATCTAAAATTACGATAAAATCAGATCTACTGATATATGCCAAAATTTTGACGACATCCGATCTAAGCCAGAATTATGATGTAATCTGACTTACTTATGTGCATATGTAAGTTCTTGGCATGCTTTTCTACAGGGGATGAAAGCCCTGAATAATTAAAAATTAAAGTCCCGTGCCCAAAATAACGAAAGTCGGAAGAGCTGTCCAAAATAACCAACTACGCATTGGTATTGTGCGTGGGGGTACAAGCATTCTGAAAATGCGTATACAAAATATACGCATATTACTTATGCGTGGGTTTTGTTAAATTTACTTCTACATCTTGTGAACATTGCCCTGTGATACGCATGTTGAGCTTGCGTGACAAAGGATACGCATGTTCAACATGCGTATATGGTACTGTTCATCGTCCCTGTCAAATGTTATCGGAGGCGAGTTTCGACCAAAACTTCGACCACATCTTTCACCCCTTTTCAGCAATCTTTGATTAGCATATTATATACGAAACTGATCGTCTTGTTCTCCTCTACAAGCCTATACCAATCGTTTTCCATTTGTTTTGTTGGATTTAAAAGCCCCAAATCGAGGTCCTTTTTCGATCGAGTTTCCAGATCTATTCGTACACGCCCCTGCGGGGCCAGAACTCAACAACTGAATATGACAGGATGTAGATACAGGTCTGGGGATCATTTTGATATCCTCAGATTTTTTGGAGGTGGCCGGAATATGATGGACGGAAGGAGGTGATTTTGAGACGATTTTTTGGTCGCCTGAGCTTCGATTATGTTTGTGAAGAAATGACGTCACATGACGTCATTGCGCATCTGGGAGATTTGTTACCCCAGATGCGCATGTTGAAACTGCGTATCCTGGGCTACGCAGACCGCCAATGCGTAGTCTCGTAGTTATTTTGGGCACTATTCGCGTGAATCGTTATTTTGGGCAGTTAGGTTATGTTTTTGTGTTATTTTGATCATTTTCTCTTTCTACAGGAGTATAAAATTCATAAAGCAAATATGAATGTGTAGCTAGATGATGTTGTAAATACAATATGTAAAGTTATATATATATTCTATGATTTATATATTTTTTCGAGAAAAAATAAGAAAATTCTACTAGATGTGTGGCAATGATTCTCGAATCATTTGATACAAGATAACAGTTAAATGTTAAATGATTCTGTTGTTCAATCACAAAATTTTATGAGCAATGTTAGGGATCTCGAAAGAATTTTTGAATTTGTTTTCGAATATTAAGTGACATGATTTGATTTATGTTATTGATGTGTATACATGATGGCCTTTTTATTTTTAAATTAAATATTCAATTAATAATTGTCAACTCATCATTCGGGAACAAATTCGGGATCCTAGCATTTCTCAAATTTATATACCGTAAAATAAATTTTAAATATTTTCTCAGATAACATGTGGCATGCTTTTTTTTATTTATGGAACTTACAGATACAAAGAGGTTCATTTTTATTTATGATAAATAATTAATTAGATGATAACAATTTATCATTTTGAAATAATTTAGGAACATTGTCATTTTTTTAAAGAGAAAAAAGCTCCTGACCTCAGGAGAGTTACCTGAGGTTACAGTATAAAAATATTGTGGTATTTTTGTAAATATTGAAAATCTTCTAAAAAAAGTCTGTAATTACAGTTATACCCTCGTGCATTCATATGGGAATCATAGTTAACTCAGGTAACTTTCCTGAGGTAACCTCAGGAACATCACATCAATCCCTTTTTTAAAATTATAAAAGAAAAATGCCTGGGATGACACATGAGGAAAGCAATTATCAAGGTTCATAAATAACAAATCACGAACTGATTCAAATGGTCCACTCTTTACAAAAATGGGCTGAATTACCCTCTTTAATGTGATTTTTTTGATTAAAAAAATTACGAGTATTCTCTTTGAACAAAACAAGAACTCATGCCGGCAACATATATAATACCCTAAATAAGTTTTTTCTAACTTTCTTTTTCCATTTTCTTCATATATTTAGATAATTTTGATGATTAACAAGCGAAGTAATTATAAGAGCATCTCCAATGGGAGAGATCCCTTAGCTAAATTTTAAAATTAATTACCATAAATAAAAATTATAAAGAATGTGTAAAAAAAATTACACTCCAATGGGACAAAACTATTATCTATAATTATAGATAATCTCTTGATGTTGGCTATATTTGTCGAACCTCTAGAGACCTGTAGTGAATTACCACATCACTTATTTCTATATTAAAATTATATATTCCATTAATAACAACTTGAAATATTAATAACATACCATTTTTAAAATATAGCCAATCATTATAGCCAATACCCTCGGAACACAATGTCTTACATGTTCGACAAATTTTACATAATCAATATTTTATGTAATTTAGCCAATCATTTTTAGCTAATGCCATTATGCTCTAAGCACAAAAAAGCTAAACGTTAAATTTTTTATATTTAGCATGGTAAGATGTTGTGGCGTACAGTAGACTCCAAGTCTGGTTATTTTTGGCAGATATTTGGGTGAAGTATATATTTTGGCAGGAATTTCGTATTCAATTAATCATCAAATCATGGATTCACAGTGTATAATTGTATATACGTCACATACATTCGAGTATCATAAAGAAAATAAACTTTAATGATGTGTTCCAGAAAGGGGTGGCTCCAAACTTTCGGAGGCCTAAAGCCATAGGAAAATTTGAGGCCTTCTAAATACTAATAAAAAATGTTTTTTATACAAAAAAGTTAATATTATATAAAAAAAATTAACTCTTTTTCGGCACAAATGATATATAGTCAGAACATAAAAATTGTTTTCATATTTTTTTCATTCGAGAAAGCAGGTATAAATTCCCTCTAAAAAGTTGATATTGTAAATGAATCTAAATTGTTATTTTTTTTTTCATCTAAAATGCGAGCAAAAATTTATCAAAGTAAAATAGAATTAAAAAAAATTAACATTTGAATATTTGATTGATATTGAATCAAGTGTTAGAAGTGAATAGAATTGAAAATTAAGATCAAATCCATTAAAATTATTAAAATAATTAATAATAAATATCTGAAAAAGATAACATGTAAATATATTTTTTGATTAAAATTATTAAAATAATTTATAATAAATATCTGAAAAAGATAACATGTAAATATATTTTTTGAGGCCTTTATGATTGTGAGGCCTAAAACAATTGCTTTATTGGCCTTACAGTTGAGCCGCCCCTGGTTCCAGAATTTTGTATAGAAAAGAAAAGAATGAAAAATGATTCATTTTCTTTTCTTCTCAAATCTTTTTCAAAAATGGGAAAAAAAATTTGGAGACAAATATAAAAAGAATTTCTTCCCTAATCTTCAGCTTTATTTTCTTTTCTTTCCAAAAAAATTACTCCGTATTCTGGAAGTGGAAATTACCCATTACTTTTCTTTTCTTTTCAACTGTGTTATAGTACGTTTTATTTACCGTGTTGGCGTCAACACTGGAACTTGTACTCATCTAAATCAACATCGTATTATTCTCCGCAATACATGTAAGTAACATTTATCCCGTAATTAGACTCCTTTTCTTATTATAAATAGCTACATGACCACGCCAGCGCCTGTACAACAAAAGCCCTAGCTCCTAATTCTTCATCAAAGGTGAGTATTATTCCTCCGAGTTTATGTAAATTCTACTTTTGTAAGTATGTGTATTCGGTTTCTTTCGCACTGTGATTCGATGACCATAAATATTTCATGTTCTAATTATCCTATTGTTGTACTATTTGCCATGCATTTGAATATCATGTATTGCATGTCAAGCTTGATTTCTTTTACATCTATATTTCTTCAAGTTTTGTTCATATATTTGCTTGGTATTGACTTTACATATTTACCATCATGATGCATTTTAATTACTTACTCCATACCCTTTTAGTCCATGTTTTAAATGGACAACTATAATGAGACGGAGGGAGTTTTACATAATATGATCCGTCATTAGGTATTTTAATTTGATTGTTTATATTAACTGTTAAATTATTTGTAGATTATATTCAAATGGCAGGAAATTATCCAGGTTACGAAATCTGTTCAATTTACGATGATTATAATACCACTTACTCTTCCAAGACATTCCGAGCTAAGCATGAGAACAAAAGGAACGGGAGCTACGAGCGTTTCACTGCTAAGGACAAGAAGGTGAGTCATGAACCATTTGTGGATAGGTCCTCTGGTTGTCAAGGTTACAAAGATGAGCACACTACAACCACTTCCTACAAAACTGGTGATAAAAATGGCTACACCGAGTACTCGAAAGAGGTCAAGGTTAAGGTGAAACACGTCAATTATGATAACTGCAACAACAATAAAGGCAAGAGGTCTTATTATGATTCGAGCAGCAACAAGAATAACTACAAGAGAGTTAAGTGGTCTTACTCGGACAATTAATTTGTTCTGTCAAGCTTTTTTTATGTAACCCGAGCGGAGTTAATTTATCTAATGTTTTCTTCTCATCAGAATTTCTTGCTTTCCTAATTTGCGGTTAGGAATTATATAGGACTAGTTTGTTTAGTTTGTTGGTGGTTTGAATTGTGGATCAGAGATTTCTATTATGCATCATGTGCGATTTATTCCCTTTTTTTTTTTTTTGAAATAATCGTACTTGCATTAAATCTTCTCACATTAAATTTTTTCAATAGCAATATTACAACCAATAAAGTCCGGAGCGGTGAAAGTTGAAAGTGCGGCATTTGCTACTAAATGAGCTACACTACAGATCTATAAATAAACACAACTAGCACATCATTCTTAATTATGTATTGGGGTCCGGTCCCTGGCAAACGCATGCCAGGGACGGATTAGTTGGCATACGGCTTTTAAGCCGTTGGATCGTTGATCCAACGGTTCTGATTTAAAAAAAAAATTCGCACCGTACCGCATAAACTTTATGCGGTACGGGCAAATTACCAAAATATCCTTACTGTTCACGTACCGCAGAAAGTTTCTGCGGTACGGTGAACAGTAGATTTTTTATGTGAAAACAGGGGGCAGTTTGGTAATTACTCCGTACCGCATAAAGTTTATGCGGTACGGTACAGTTTTTTTTTAAATAACAGCCGTTGGATCAACCATCCAACGGCTGAAAAACTGTATCTTAAATAAGAGGTCCCTGACATACGTTTGCCAGGGACCGGGAGCCTTATGTATTAACCACTTCATTAGCAATTGAAATAATTTATCCCACGGAAAGCCAAGGCCCAAGTGTAAAAAGACGAAGGGGTACCAAAACCTCAGTTTGTCAAAGAGCCACCATCTCATAAGTCTCATTTATCAGAAAGTAGCATGGAGCTGTGCCCCTCTATTAACAATAAAAAATAATCAAAACATGGGTAATGGCCAATAATACAACGTATAGTAATATTCCAATACAAGAATACCACAAATCGATGATGGTGGCCAAAAATATCATTCTATTACGCATTTGGGATGGGGGTAATAGGTTTTATACTAGTTACGCATTTAAAAATGGGGTAATAGGTGAACAGTACTTATCTATTACGCATTTGGAGAATGGGTAAATGCTATTACGCATTCTCCAAAGGGATAACAGGAGAAAATTTTATATTAATTACCCACTTAACAAATGCGTAACAGGGGTTTTTTTTTATGTTATGCATTTGTGAAATGCGTAACAACCAACTTTTTTATATTACCCCCTTGCCCAATGCGTAACTCATGGGTAGTTTTGGCCACACTTTCCCAAATTCGTTATTTTGGTACAGAATTGTTAAAGTTGTGGTAATTATGTCATTCTTTCTCAAAACATCTCCGGTACTTCATCTGATTAATAATATGGGTTTTTTTTTCTAATATGTACTATTTCAATAAGTCATTTATGAATATGACCCATTCTTATTTATAATTATAAATATGTCCCTTTTTATTAATATGTCCCATGTTTAATTGTAATCATGATTAACTCACTAATTATATATTATTAAAAGACAATTTTATCTTCTACTTATTTATTTTTAATTTTTGTCACTAATTTGAATGTTTCGTGTGAAGCATTGTTCTGAAGCAATAGGCTATAGTTTCAGGTTTCAAAAATTAAACATTTATATTGCATTATTAACTAGACTAGACGATTAGAGTACAACTGGGCCGGATTGTGACTTCAGAACTGGGGATATCTATAGCATATGATAACAGTGTCTTTTACATCATCAAGATTCTTTTAATTATGGGTTGACGGGAAAGGGTGCCCCTACGGGGCCAGAACTCGAAGGAGAAGGTGACGGTGGCGGCGATGTTGGAGAAGAAGGGTGGGAGGAGGAGGAGTGAGAAAGAAAGAGAATAAATATTATTACGTACTAGATGATAACCCGTGCGAAGCACGGGCACGT
Organism: Kitagawia praeruptora; assembly: GCA_037693485.1. Classification (NCBI taxonomy): domain Eukaryota; kingdom Viridiplantae; phylum Streptophyta; class Magnoliopsida; order Apiales; family Apiaceae; genus Kitagawia; species Kitagawia praeruptora. The sequence goes on along the minus strand of CM075344.1, from coordinate 151,538,882 downwards.
GGATTTATGTTAATTAATTATTATTATTTTTTATTTAATTAAATATTTATAAAATTATAATATAAAATTATAAAAACGAACTATGTTATTTGCATAAAAAATTTATGTGATTAACAAACTATAAATTTAGATTATTTAATAGAAGTGCATGGAAACACGTTTAAGTTGTTTTCATTGAAAAATATTTAAGATAATTGATAGTAATCTTTTTTTATTCTAAGTTATAATAAAAAAAATTGCTAATACAATATAACAATTATAATAATAATAAGATTTCAATTTTATTATGTTTTTAAAAAAAATAACATATAATCGCAGGAAAGATTGTTCTACAGAAACATGTTCTAGTTGTTCTCTTTGAAAAATCTTTCGGAGAATTGATCGTATTATTTTTTTATTCTAAATTATGATTAAAAAAAATTGTATTATACTCCCTCCGTCCCACCCATTTCTTAACATAAAAAATTACGTATCTGACACGTATTTTAAGGTGCATTTTAAGGATAATTCTATAACTTATTTTTGATATTTTTTTTGGTATAAAAATAGAATTGTTCTATTTTTATACAAAAAAAAAGAAAATATCAAAAATAAGTTATAGAATTATACTTAAAATGCACCTTAAAATCCGTGCCGGAAACTGGTCCGCAAACGTTAAGGCCCTGTTTGGCAATTAGCTGATAGCTGTTAGCTGATAGCGGATTGAATTAGCTGTTTTGACTAGCGGATTGAATTAGCTGTTTTGACTAAAAGTGTTTGGTAAATAGCTTTTTGAATAACTTTTTGTGACACATAGCAAACCTCTAATTGAAAAAGCTTCTAAAATGAGCTTTTTGAAAATTAGCTTTTTGATCCAAAACCTCTAACTCAAACCTCTAACAACCAAACACTCACATTAGAGATTTTATTTGGTCAAACCTCTAATCTACCCCCAAACCTCTAATTTCATCTCAAACCTCTAACTTCCAAACACCCCCTAAGTATTCAATGGGACGGAGGGAGTAATTATAATAGGATTTCAATTTTATTATTTTCTTTAAAAAATAACATAGAATTTTAAGGGAAATATGATTGTTGGGGTGAAACTACTAATTTTTTTATTTAAAGTTGTAATAAAAGAATTATAATTACAATAGAATTTCTATTTTATTAAAAAACACCATAGAATTATAGTAAAAATAGGATTATAGGGGTGAAACCAAAATAGGGGTGAAACCAAAATATGGATGAAACCAAAAGTGGTACCGTTAAAAGGGTGTTTCGCTTATTAATAAAGGTTATAGAAGTAAAAATAGGATTATAGGGGTGAAACCAAAATAGGGGTGAAACCAAAATATGGATGAAACCAAAAGTGGTACCGTTAAAAGGGTGTTTCGCTTATTAATAAAGGTTATAGATTAGTGGTATTTTGGTCTTATTAAATATAAATATATTTATAATTTTATATATATATATATATATATATATATATATATATATATATATATATATATATATATATAAGTCAAATAAGAGTTAAATTACATCTATACTAATATATAATAAGCAAACTAGGGGATAATTGGTAGTTTGGTTCAACCAACCATTAAAAAGAATTGTGACCGTTAGATATTTAGCAAACAGATCATAACCGTTAAATCTAATAATAAGGAATATTATATATTTAAATCCCTTCAAAAGATCCAAGTTCGAATCCTGTCAACAACAAATTTACATTAAAATTTTATATTAATTATTTTAAACAATACATGTCATTTATTAAATAACTATTATTATTACTAATAATTTTATTAATTAATATTATAAAGTTTTTTTTTGAAACTAATATTATAAAGTAAAATTATATCCATAATAAATTATTTCATTCTATTTTGTTTAATCAAATAATTTTATAAATATTTAAAAGTAACCCGTGCTTTGCACGGGCTATAAGCTAGCGTATTTAATAAAGAGAAAACTGGGCCTGAGGACAACCTCAGAGATGAAACCCTTTAATAAATACCCAAATATTTTTTAGGCGTTTCAGTGTTTCACAATTGTTGGCTCGATATAGATTTTGACAAATCAGATATGGTTTAAAATTTAAATCAAAAGTGTATAAACCGCGTCATCGTCCGAATAAAATCCTTAAATATTAGTTCCTCCGTCCCATCCAATTGTTTACACTTTTTAAGGAGTGTTCGGCACGTATTTTAAGGTGCATTTTAAAGATAGTTCCAGAACTTATTTTTAAAATTTTCTTTTCTTGTATAAAAATATAAACATTAATTTTTTATACAAGAAAATAAAATTTTAAAATTAAGTTATGGAACTGTCCTTAAAATGCACCTTAAAATGCGTGCCGAACACCTCTTAAAAAGTGTAAACAATTGGATGGAACGGAAGAAGTATATGTTTTTTTATTTATTTATTTTAAAAACACAGCATCTACAGTGGAGATATCTATATTGATTAGCTAAAAAAATTTAAAATAGGAAATAGTTAAAATTTCGCATAAGGAGAACTGGAGAAATTCCAATGATATTAGCTATAATACATATTGTGTATATTTTTGCTAAGAGGGTCAACACATGTTCGACAAATATGGCCAACGAAAATTGATTGTCTATAATTTTTGCTAAAGATTTTGATGCATTGGAGTACTTAATATTTTGCATATTATCTATATCATTTGTCACCTAGATTTTATAGCTAAGGGCTCTCTCATGTTGGATATGCTCTAAGAGCATCTCCAACACATCTCCATCCTTACCTATATTTTTGCCACATATGCAATTATAGGGAACCAAATTAAATTGGAGTACTCCAACCCAAGACCCCTTACCTAAAAAATTTTAGGTGAGAGAAAATGATTTCCTACATGTAGGGAACCATATTGCAACCCCCTATAATGCCACCTCATCACTTCTTCTTTATAATACAATATATATCTACTCCCACACTCTCATCATTTCCTATATTATCTAAAATATTGATTAAATATTATTTTTTTTAATTATACGTAACGAATATAGGTAACACCGTTGGAGTAAAATAACATTTTGATTCCCTATATTTTAGGTAACCATTATTTTATTATAATTTAGGGAATGAAAATAGGGATTAGCCTTGGAGATGCTCAATAATTTATTTTTTCATGCACGTTTTCTAAAGTCTAAAAGTCGACCCTCTCTCCCATCTCTCTCCTCACCCTCAGCTTTCTCTCCCCCTCTACTCCTTATCTACATACACTTAAATCTAAATAACCATAACCATCGCATCGAAGTAGACCCATTTCTCCTTTCTCTTGTTTTTTTTTGTTTTTTTTTCCAACAATTTTCAATAATCCTCATCTTTGGGTGAGATTTTTGATTCTTGCATCCATTTTTTGCGGTGTTTTATGTATGTCCTTTTGAAGTGGTTTGTATCTCCTTTTGGACTGTTTCGTATGTTTTGGGTGTTTTGTTATTTTAATCCTTTAATAATGATTCAATGGGTGTATTGCGAGATCTGAAAAGCTCGTATCGAGGCTGGAACGGTGGTGATTATTGCAAGAGCTCACCTTTTATAACAGAAGATCGTTAATCATTTGGGGGGGTTTTACTTACGACATGTCTATAGCTGGTTCCCGGCAACTAGATAACCGAATTGTAGTTTCTCCAATTTAGTTTATGCAATTTGGGTTTCTGAGCACTGAGCTACCAATGGTTCTTATGTGTTAAGGTCAAATGTCACTTGTTTACTACTCCTACTGTATAGGGATGTTGGTGCAATTTGGATTGATTGAGATGTCTTTGATTTCTTTTTTAACTTCAATAATGTTTAAATTTTTTTGTTAAACGATTAGAAAACAAATCAGCTAATTGTATTTGTTTGTCTATTTATTTTTTAATCTAGTTGTATTATCAATTGGGCTCGGCTGTATATTGTTCTAATTAACGAGAATTGCTATATTTTCCTGGAAAAAAAAGTCTAAAACATTTAAAATAGACAAAAGAATGGAGAGTATTACTTGCAGATATTTGACAAGATCTGCGTAATTTAAGGACGCCTACAAACAATAACACTGTAGAATAACACTGTTGCAGACTCTTGTATGGCTGTGACACTCTCCATGACCATTACTGTATGGGAATTTTTTTTGGCAGAAGTTGTGGAGATTGGAGGATTGTTTTTTATCTTAATAAATTGCCAAATTCTCTCTTCTGTAGGAAATTTGGTGATTTGTTTAGTTTAAATATCTCATATTTTGGTTTGGTGGGTGCCGAGTGTGGTTCTTTTTTTTTTTGAAGAACAAAGGTGCTAATTCATTAATAAAAAGCCATACGGCATCTACACCAATGATCGAGTCGAACAAACTGTAAATTGCAATCGACTGTTCTCTTGAAGAGACAGTTAAACGATATTTTGAAGATAAAGTATATACAAATACAAGTACCCACTTCGAGCATCCTCGTTGGATTATCGGTACCCACTTCAGCATGCCCCGATGGAGCTATCGTTTGAGCTATCGACCAGCACTGCAATTTCATACGAACTTTCATCACTAAATCAACACCCCGCTCACAAAAAGGCAGCGAAAAACAAACCTCCCACGCAATGGAGAGAACCCAAATCAAAACAAGTCGAAAAAGGCTTTGAATCCTTAGATCCGACAAAACAAACTACTACCAAACCTTAAAAAAACACACCAATCTTACCTAATAAAAGAAGATTTTTAGGCAAATCGAAGCTTTAAAACAGGATTTATTGAAAAGAAGGAAGAAAAATACAAGGGAAACTAAAGGTTTTGGGGCTTTCCACCGGTGGAGATCCGGTGGAAGCCCCGGCGGAAGAAAGAAATAAGAAGAAGAAGACGAGCGGCAAGAAGAAGACGAGCGGCGCTTGATGGAGAGAGGGGAAAAAGTGTGGTTCTTTTTTTGAGATGCAGTTTTATGGAAAGAGTGCTTCTCATAGTTTATTGGGTCCTTGGGCTAGATTATTTTTTTGCTTCTTTCTAAGTCTTAGTGGCCAACAATTGGCATGTGCTTTAGGTGATTGTGGTTTGTTGGAAGATTTTTTCCTTCTTTTTGACAATTGGGTCCAGGGGTGGGGTAGTTTAGTTTGTATTTTATTGACTTTGTATTGTTTGGGTGGGGTTGTAGACTTGTAGTTGGTTTGGGAGTCTTCGTCTTTTTTCTTGTAGTGGTTGTGTAGTTGTTCTTTTTGGTGTTCTCCTTTTCTTTTTCTTTATTCCTTGGAGTATGTTCCAATGGAATCTTTTTCGTTGCCTTGAGTTTTTTGCTCTTGGTCTGTATATTCCTTTTTAATTTATAAAATTCCACGAGGCAAAATCCTCATTTACCCGGGGAAAAAAAAAGAAAAAAAAAGAGTCTTTTTGTCAGGGATTATCCCGATAATATGTGTACTACCGTACCCTTCGACTTTCATTTTTTTAAGAGTCTTTTTTTCCACTTTCTACATGGAGACTCTGTCGTCTTCATTTATCCGCAAATTGGTATCAGAGCCTAGATTAAATCTTTTAAAATGAATCTTTTAAAAGACAAAGGCAAAGAGATTGATGATCCTCAGACTTCTGATGATAATCAGGATTTTGAAATCGAGTTTTCCGAAAACGAAAAAGGATTTCAAGGAAGTTTTTTGGTAAAACAAGAAACACTTTCAAAAATCAAAAACTTGAAACTTGATCTAAAGAAAGAAAAAATATTTAGAATCCCAAATTCATTTGGTTTAAACATTCTAAATAGAAAAAACAATATCTTTTATTTTGTCAGCACAAAAGAAATGCATGTAGACATAAAAGATACAAAAGGTTCTGTTTTCCTATCACTCATTAATAGAGAAGAAATTAGGAAAAACCTTTTAAAAATCCCTTCTAAGATTAGATCAACAATCAGCACGGTTCATTTAGGAGCGGTAAAGATTTTGTTAAAATCTGAATTTCAGGAAGGAATTGATTCACCTATTAAAATGGCTTTAATAGATAACAGAATCAAAGATCGTAGAGATTGTATTTTAGGTGCTGCTAGAGGAAACTTAGCAAACCAAAAATTCATGTTCTCAGTCTACCCTAAGTTCGGACTTAGCCTAGACACAAAGAATTTAGATTCGGTTTTATCATTCGTACATCAGTTTGAACGAGAAAACCTTATGGATGCCGGAGACAAAGTCTTTAGCATATCATACGTTGTAGCCTATGCCTTGACCAATAGTCACCACAGTATAGATTACAAAAAATCAGAATATATTGAATTGGAAGATATATTCTCAGACATAGGATCTGTAGAAGAGAAGCAATTCTCAGAAATCAGTCCTTTAGAAAATTCATGGGCAATAGATATTGCTAGGAATAAACCTCATTTAGGAGAAAAACCTAGAATGAGTTTTAAAGGGAAAAGCCTAGTCATAGGAGAATCCTCAACAGACAGTCTTTTAAGGAATGTCTCAACCAGAATTGATAGTTTAGGACGAAAGCTTGAACGTATCAGTTAAATGACTACTTCTTTACCTGTAAATCCGCATATTTACAAGAAAGGAAAAGTTCTTAATCTCAAAAGATTAAGCGAAGTAGAAGGACAAGAGCTGAAGAATTACACCTTCAGTAGTCACCCTGGTAGTGCAAGAATTACTACAATAATTGCATCTACTAATAATCTTAATCAGATTACATGAAGAATTTTACTTGGAGTTTATAAGATGTTATCTTATTTCGGTCTTAGTAAGGATCCAAGCGAGAAATTCTCAAAAGCTCCCAGTTATTTTGGAAAATATGGAACCACTTATTTTCAAAGAGGGGGGAGTGGATCTAGCAGTAGTAACAGGCTAGAGGAAATAAAAAATCTCGTAAATGAGATTAACAACAAAGCTATGAATCTTTTAGTTAAGAATAACGAAGAGATTAAGAAGCTTACAGAACAGGTAGAAAAGCTTAGTAAAAATAAGCATGACATACCTATATCCAGAAAAGAAGTTATAGACTTTACGTCTAAACTTATAGAAATCGAGGATTACCTTAGAAAGATTCTAGGATGAGTCTTAAGGAATTACAAGAAGATTTCACTAAGATTATTAAGCCACAGTTAGAAGAAATTCTAGAGTTGCTTAAAAATCATCAGAGAGCCGATAATATTGAAGCGGCAGCAGCAAAGATTATTAATGAAATAAAATTGATTATTCATGATTGTCCTTGTAATAAAGAAATTCTTGATGTTCTTAAGACAGGTACATCAGACAGAGAAATCGTCTTAACAGATGAAAAATTCAAGAAATCCTTGAAATACAGTTATCCTAACTTCAATGTTGGTAACGAAGAAATGGGTTCTGGAAAGAACTCAGGAAGCTTAACCTGGCCATTTGGTGATAAAGAATCATCATGAACTACATGAAAAAGGTAGAAGAATTCTTCTGGAATAATCTAGAAGATGAAGAATTGCAGGTTACAGATGACAACTACGGTCAATTGGAACAAGCAATCAGGTTAATGGAAATAGAGGATGACTCTATCGCCAACAAAGAAATAGAGTCAAGCAGTGAGTTAAGATCATTATTTGGTTTTAATAATTATGAAACTCTAAATATTATTGAAGCTTTCAGCTCAGAAGAATCAGATTCTGGAGAAACACTTCAATACTCAAGCAATGAGAGTTCAGAAGAAGAAGTTTTCCCTGAAAATTTCAGAATGAACAATCAAGCATCTCCAGAAACAGGAGAAAATTCAGGAGTCAAAAAAGAAGATGAACCTGAGGGCAAAACCACAGGTAATAGGAAGAGAAAAGGTAATTTTTATCCTTCTTATTCTACTACAGACTCTAAAAATGTTACTAATATTTATGGTAGTAATATCTTAAATATTGATGGCAAGCCTAATAGAAAAGAGCTCATAGAAAAATGGTCTCAAGAAATTAGTCTAATAATTCAGACTAACAGCGAAGCTTATGATGGTCAAGAAACAGTTTTGTTATTGATGGAACATAAGTGTACAGGTGTAGTTAATAGCATGATTAAAAGCACCACATGGGAACCAAGAATGAACCCCATAACTGCCTATGAAGATGTTATAAATGCAATTTATACATTGTTCTTAGGAATAGATCTTATGACCAATAAAATTCAAGAATTGGCTAAGATAGTTAGTAAGGCAAAATCCATGCTTACTAAAATGCAACTTTGCGATATATGTTTTCTCAATCGATTTTATGATGATTATGAAAAACATTTATATCAATTAACTGATAGAGAATTCTGTAACAGTTTAGAAATAATGTACGAACAACATGGTAGGTTCTACATTAGAAATAGTCAAGAAATTGACGATTTAAAAAATTATATGGGTAGCTTTATTGAAGAAGCTAGCAATGCTTGTCACGCCTTCTGTTTCTGCAAAGGCAAGAAATAACATGATTATTAATAGTAATCATAGTTTAGACCTCTTTTGGTCGAATGTAAACGATGGAGACTCTGTCGTCTTCATTTATCCGCAAATTTAAATCACAAATCTTACTGATTTCTTCTTTAACTATTCTCTGAGCGTAGCCTAAACTATACTCTGCTACACCTGTTGCTTCAAGGTTGAAGCGTTCAAGGGCCTTTTCACCGACTAAGGGAATTTTAAGAAGATAATCTCTGATGAACTTCTTATAATCTTCTCTATCAGTTAATTGATATAAATGTTTTTCATAATCATCATAAAATCGATTGAGAAAACATATATCGCAAAGTTGCATTTTAGTAAGCATGGATTTTGCCTTACTAACAAATTCGGGAGCTACTGGATATGAATATCATCATACCCAGCAAATCACCTCACATGTCTCCAGCATTCCTAGTGGAAAACGAAGCAGAAAGGAGAAGAGGCAAAAAGAGAATGGTAGTCAACTACAAGGCGGTTAATGATGCCACCATAGGAGACAGCCATAATTTACCGAACAAGGATGAATTACTCACCCTTATTAGAGGTAAGAAAATGTTTAGTTCATTAGACTGTAAATCTGGTTTTTGGCAGGTATTGCTAGACGAAGAATCACAGCTATTGACAGCATTCACATGTCCTCAAGGACATTACCAATGGAAGGTGCTACCTTTTGGATTCAAACAAGCGCCCTCTATATTCCAAAGACATATGCAGAATGCATTCAGGTCTTTTGAAAAATTCTGTTGTGTATATGTAGATGATATTCTTATTTATAGTGATAATGAACAGGATCATCTCAGACATTTAGCAGCAGTATTAAAGAAATGCCAACAACTTGGTATTATACTGTCAAAGAAGAAAGCTCAGCTCTTCAAGACAAAGATTAATTTCTTAGGACTAGAAATTGATCAAGGAACTCATTGTCCTCAGTCACACATCCTAGAACATATTCATAAGTTCCCGGATAAAATTGAAGACAAAAAATAGTTGCAAAGGTTTTTAGGTATATTAACTTATGCTTCTGATTATATTCCCAAACTTGCAGCTATACGTGCTCCTTTGCAGGCAAAGCTCAAGAAAGATGTTCCTTGGGAATGGAAAGATTCAGACACCAGCTACATGGTCAAAGTCAAGAAGAATCTAAAGAGTTTTCCAAAACTCTATCATCCAGAACCGGATGACAAGCTTATCATTGAGACAGACGCCTCAGGAGAATATTGGGGAGGAGTGCTCAAAGCTGTTAATTCTGATAAAGAGTTAATATGCAGATACGCTTCAGGAAGCTTTAAGGACGCTGAGAGAAATTATCATTCCAATGAAAAGGAATACTTAGCTGTCATTAGAGTAATCAACAAATTTTCTATTTATCTAACTCCAGTTAAATTTCTGGTTAGAACTGATAATAGAAATTTCTCTTATTTTCTTCGTATTAAGTTACAGGGAGATAATAAGCAAGGAAGACTGGTGAGATGGCAACAATGGCTATCCCGCTACAGCTTCGATGTTCAACATATCGAAGGAGTTAAAAACTGCTTAGCAGATTTTTTAACAAGAGAATTCCAGCAAAAACAGGTGTAAAGTTTATGACATGACATTTCTTGTTATCTTTACTTTTGCAGGAATCCAAAGCCTGAATTCTGGCTATAAATACGAGAGGATTTGGAGAAGAAAAATCACACCAAACAAAAATAACACCTAAACACCTCTCTATACCAACGATCTTTTAACAGATCAAAGAGCCTTGTTTGCTCTATACACATAATCTCTTTCTTTGAGAAAAACTATGGACACTTCCATAGAACAGCTAGAGCTTAAAGAAACCATCCTCTTAAAAAAGTTTAAACTTATTCAGGATGAACTATCCCTAGTTCGCGCAGAGCTAGAATATGTAAGGAAGTACTCTCTTCCTGAAAAACAAAAGGTCATTTCTACACCTTCCTCGGAAACAAGTGAAGTAGAAACTAGCCCGGAGCAAACGGCTACCGGTAAAGGCAACCCAAAACCGTTGATACCTGTGGATTTGGTAAAAATCCAAAACGAAGCTCAGTCTTCGCAACAAAAGGTTATTTGTACACCTTCCTTAGCAATAAGTGAAGTACAGGCTAATCCAGAGCAAACGGCTCCTGGTAAAGATTCAACAAATCCGTTGAAACCTGATGCTTTGGTAAAAAGCATAACTGAGGTTCAGACCTCCTTAACTTTGGGAGAATCTTCAGATTTAAATCTGAGACCCAATGGGGGAATTCAAATCCCACAAAAATCAAAAGAGCAATCTTTTGTTCCTACCGGCAAGAATTACTATGTTGTTTATAACGGTCCCAATCCAGGAATTTATAACAACTGGGGAATTGCAAGCTTGGCAGTTACAGGAATTTCAGGAGTTTCTCACAAGAAATTCAAGGATTTCCAAGAAGCAAGAGTATCAGCCGATCTCTATACCAGAGAAATGAAGAAGTCGCCTCTGTGTCTTATCAGCTCTGTAGACGCCTTGAAGCCAACCTTCAAACAAGCGTTGAAGAAGCCAGCATCTACTCAAAAGGTGTTAGGGAAATTAAAGTCAAATGAAAATCTAATCATAGATTTTAATGATGACAGTGGAGAAACCATTTATGATAGTTTCAGCTACTTCTACAATCTGGGAAGAAGCGCCACTGAGGAAGAATTCGTGGAATATAAATTCTTTACCACGGATAAAGCAAACATAAGCTACTTTAATTTTTATCCTAATTCAGATCCTGAGTTAGTTTATGAAGCTTATGTTAATGGGTTAGTTACTTTAATTTACCCATCCAGCAATTTGCTAGAAATTGGCGAATTTCCTAAGGCATTCAGGGAAGCAGTCAAAAAGTTCAGGACAAAGTGTGTTCAGAACCCAGCAAAAGAAATTTTCATCAAGGTCCAGTCAGCACTACCGTTCTGGGATGAAGATTATGAAGATATTTTAGCTAAACCATTTCATTATGTTCAGCTAGGAATTGTCAAAGAAAGGAGCTACGCGCCAAGTGAATCAAGACCAGTCACACTGGAGAAGAAAGACTTGAAGCAACTGGCCATCCATAAATATGCAGCTATTTTGGAGAAAATTCTCTGCATAAAAGAAAGTGATAAGGTGAAGATAAATTATTCATCTTCAAACTGCATCATGACGTCCATGACTCATATCCCAATGAGCCAAGAAGACAAGGAAACTTTAAGGGCATGCAAGAGACGCATGACTAAAAGTCAGATAATATTCGGATGCCACTACGCAGAATTCTGTAAAGCTAGTGCTCGAATTATTAAAAGGACAGGTACCGACGAGAGTTATCTCTGTCAATACTACCAAAATGACCCCACCACTAAAGAAGAAGACAAGTTGTCTAAAGCTGCTGGAAAAGCAACGGTGGAGAATTAAAGCGGAAGGAATCTGCTTTATCAAAAGCAAGGGTAGAAAACATTTTACTTAAAGTAAAAGCATCTACTTTAGCTTTATTAAAGTAAAGCATCTACTTTATTAAAAAGGTAGTCATCTGCTTTAAGAAAGGAATCTACTTTACGAAGAGTAGAAAATAATGTTGTACAGACCCTCGACCTTGTTCTATAAAAGGCGAGTTCTTCTTTCAGTTTAGGACATCGAAAAACATACACACAACACTGTATGCAATTAGAGCGTCCTCAATCAATGAGTGAGTAAAAACCCTACGGGGTTAAGAGTGTAAACAGGCTCATAATGAGTCTATATCTGTAACATATTATCTAGATCAATAAAAAGTCTTTTCTTTTTATAAATCTTGGTTATATTCTTGTTATTCTGGAGTCCGTTTGGAGCACAGGGAGTACTGCTAGGCAGGAGGCCTGTTCGCACTTATTCACGCAAGAGAACGTGGTCAACAAGTAATATAGAGTAAATAGGATTCGTTCCCACAGAGACTCAAAATTGTTCGTTATGTTCACTTATGCACCAGCTTATGATTTACACTCACTGCTAAGACAATCACAATATTGGTTTTGATTTAAGTAATGATTAATTACCAACTAAGCCAATTACGAGAAAATAACTTAAGGATTAATTTATAAGAAACAAACATGGGATTTCAATTTCATTTACTACTTCATCTAGAATCTTATGCCCTTTAGCCTAGCATGTGACAGAGTTGATTACTGATTAGATGCACTAAACTGATACACACCAACTTTCGTTGTGCATATACCATCCTACTGATCATCCACAATTGATAGAAGTCAAGTAGTCACCAAATATGTGTAGTCCCTATATGTCTATAGCAATTGAACACATACCGGTTAAAAATCAAGCATCCATTAAACCACATAGTCAATGCAAGACGGTTAGAATTACATCACAAATTAATACATGTTCTTCACATGCAAAAACCTATGCTAGCATGAATTGTTCTAAACCCTAGATCCACTTTCGCATTCACTAGGATTAAACAAACAATTACAAGTGTTCGCGACGCACTTATAACGAATAAGCATAAACATACTAGGCAATCAATACATTCAATCACACACCAAGGCATAAAAACACTCAATTACTAGAATCCATAGCAAAATCCATTAAAACCCCATGACAACGAATTAGCCCATAATCGACCTCATCGCCATCATGGGTTCAATTGATAACATAATTCTAGAACAACAAATAATTAAAAGAAGAGAGAAAATAAGGTTCAGAAATAACTCCCCAAAGTAGAAGAATAAAAAAATTCCAAAGATTACTCCTTGCTTATCACTAGCTTGGAGATGTATCTTCCAATTGTTCTTGGCTACAATGTTGATGATAAAAAATAAACTAGAGATTGCTACTCGCTAGATAGGTGTGTTTTTAGGGTTTTTGACATATATGTAGCTGCCCAAAAATAAATAGGCCCAACAAGTTTTGACCCGGTAGAAAACGACCCAACAGGCATGCACCACACGAGGCAACAACGCCCCAACAAGCGCTAGAGCGCCTGAAAACGTGCAAGAGCGCCTCCAACTCCCTATCTAGAATTGTAGAGCTTTCTCTCCTCTTCGCGTGGGCTTTTGAATCGCCCAATTCCGATGTCTAGAACTCAAGTTATGGCCAAAATCGTAAAAAGGGCAAAACTGTAAATTTCCAGCGCGACCTTGAGCACTTTGCTCAAGAATTGGCGCAGTGTGCTCAAGCAAAATCTGCTCCCTGGCGCAGACTGCTCAAGCACGGCGCAGTCTGCCCAGGCTCCTTCTGGTCACGTTCTTTTCTCCTTCGTTTTTTAGCTTTTTCACCTTCGTTTTTGCTCCGTTTGCTCCCGTTCTTTTTGCGTTCTCTTCCGTTTTCAATCCTCTATGCTTGGAATCCTCATGGTGAACCATAACAAGACTCCATTCTACATTATTAAGCCCGAATTCAACTCCAAAAGTGACGGAAACAACGATCTTAATCAACATTATTCCAACCCTGCACAATTAAACAAAACACATCAAAACTACCAAAATCTTGAGGTCAAAGCAATCAATTTAAGCCGATTTAGAATGTTCCAAGTGGATATAAAATCCACTTATCACACCCCCAAACTTAAACTGATGCTTGTCCTCAAGCATATACAATTACAACTAACTAACTAATTAGTACCACTTCCGTAGGTGATCACGGTTGCATTTGGCATATGCAACAAGCCCTTTAAACCCCTAGGCAGCCCTAGTGGACGAGTAAGGTCTCGTGAGGGCCTATAGCGAATGTACCCACAAAATCCATTTAACCTAATGCAATGCAAATGCATGAATGCAACTAATATGAAAAAATTGCAAAGACCCCCTTCAAACTCACCAAAACCAACTAACAAGCAAATATCTCGACGAATGCAACAAATCCAAGCAGAGCTCGACTAAGTCCCCGTATACTAACAATACATGAACAGAAACGTGCGTGTGTGCAATTCTCATCAGAAATACCCCCAGAACTAGGTCAAAAATCATACATGCTTTCCGTCAAGACAATCACAGGTTTATAACTAGAATAGACTGTAGACACTCCATAACCTAGGAACACCTCCACCCTCATCCAAGGTAGACAGAAACTCATGCTTTATTACTATACTACGACACTACATATACAATACGCATGCTTATTTAACCGTGCAATGAATGAGACCCCAAAAGGCTTATACAATAATACCCATGTAGCGAGTGTTGGGTCAGTGGATCCCAGACTATAAAGCCTTAGGTCAGTAGGACTAAGTCCCTTCAGACTTAATTACTCGGGTATTAAAGAGCTCACTCTGGTTAATTTTGCATTAACAAACAACACTTGACTCTTTTTTTTTTCTTTTTTCTTTTTTTTTTTTCTTTTTTTCCGCAATCTGGAATGAGCCTTTCTCATTTCCAACCCTAGACTACTCATATAAATATGAGCTGGCTACTAGCCATTTGACGCCTAACCTTTATTGACAAATATTAACAACTAGCATGAAAATTCCTGGTTTCCCCCAAACTTAGACTTTAATGTTCCTACGCTATAAAGGGAATAACGAAAATTCTAAATATAAACAAGTGATTAAATCTCAAAACATCCCACAGGCATGACCCTAACCTAGCCCAACAGCACCCCAATGAGACTGTGTAATAAATTTTGTTCCCGTAACATGCAAGTCAATTTCATAGAAACTATAAATCAGCCCTCTACTCATCATCATCTCACCCAAATCAACATCCACCTATCAATCAGAATCAGCTCGTCCTAAGGGATCATGAAATATGCATGCCATGAAAATGCAACTAAATGAAAACTCACATGGTATACGAAAATAAAACAAAATGTCCTATATGAACAAACGTAGATAATACGAACATAACAATCCTGCATGAACTATCACTACTATGCAACATGCTATCCTATATGACCACAAAATACAATAATACATACAACTACTATCCCCAAAATCACCCCCAAACTTAACATATTCAATGCCCTCATTGAATGGAAGTAAATTAAAAGGGTACAAGAGCTACTCCCCTACACGCCGGCATCTCCACCCTCCTCGGGTGGTGTGTCTGGTGGTGGATAGACATGGTGCTCCAACACAACTGTTGTTTTATTCAAAAGCAAGAAATCATGGGTTGCCTCCCACGAAGCGCCTTTCTTTAACGTCTTTAGCTAGACTTGGCCACGATTTTCCTCTTGAAAAATTTCTGCACCGTATCTCTATAAGGCCATTTAATGATCTTTTCTGGAGCGACATCTTCAACGACAAGCTTTACCCGTATTCGCTCCTCACAAGATCTCTTAACAACATTCTCCCGCCTACCTGAAAAGTTAGCAGCAATAACAATAACAAGCAAAGGATTTGAATTACAAGAAACATACCCCAGGTGAACTAGCAATGTTTTGAGCTCGAGTTCGGGAGCTCCTTCAATTGATGGCTTAAGGCGCACCTGAGAATTCCAGAGATCTTCCACTCCAAGCAACTTATGTGGAATACGTAGCCCCATTAACCAAGGCACTGTAATCCTCAGTTGGCCATGCTTTGCCTTCTCCTTCTCCGTGTCATACTTTTTACTCTGCCCTGCATCAACCAATTTCAAGCTAAAACACTCCTCATCCTCCGCCGGTAAATTCATGGCTAGAGTTTGCTTCTGAAGCCCTTGTGGATATGGAGGAGGAAAATCGATTTGGACGATCTCTGTAGTCTTCTCCGGAGTAGATTTGTCAACAGGAGTGATGCTCTTTTCCTCTTCGGCCTCCAGCTGGTCGAAGTCAGATTGCAACGGAGCGGCATTCAACAACTGAACATGCTCTCCTAATTCATCATCTTCCACACTGAGACCCTCTTCATCCTTCGAAGGAAATAGCATAGCCACTTGAGCCTTGGAATTTTCTTGATCTTGGGCTGATTCTTCAAAATTTTCAGATTGCAAAGGAAGTGGTTGCGGCTGATTATTCAGAATCGAATTTTCTGGACATTCTGAATTTTCTGATTGGTTTGCCTCCGACTCTGCTTCCTTATCAGCTTCATGTTCTGCTTCTTCCCCATCTTTGCCCTCAGACTCTCCTTCCTGAACTTCGATCATGGTCTCACCCGTGGCTAAGAATGGCCAGTCAAGACTCATAGGAATGTTATTGTCCTCCTGCTCTGCCTCTAGGTTTCTCGTGTCACTTGGAAGGGCTCCCTGAAGACTGTTTAGCAAGGTTGCTAATTGACCAATCTGATTTCCTATTTTCTGGAGAGACAATGCATTGCTTTTAGCCATCAACCTCAATTCTTCTAATTCAGCTTCTTCGGTCGACTGTTGGATAGACCAAGTCTGAAATTGCTGCTGCTGAAATTCAGGAGGTTGAAAGTGTTGATGCACTGGGGCATACTGATGCTGAAATTGTTGCCCCTGTTGCTGCTGAATTCCCCCTGGATTGTATGGCTCATCTTCAAACTGCTGATTTTGGAGCGGGTAGGATGGATATTGGAATTGCTCCATACCACTCTGATTGTAGTCCCAGCTGAAATTTGGCCGGTTTCTGTTATACTCACATTGATGAGTGTAATGTCCACATGCACACAGCTCACAAACAATTACGAATTCATGCTCCCAATAATCCATCAAATAAAAAAACGTCCGAGTCAGTGAATTTAACCCAAATTGATGACAAGATCATAAACTAAACAAACAATGAACCGAGTCCCCGGCAGCGGCGCCAAAAACTTGTTCGCACTTATTCACGCAAGAGAACGTGGTCAACAAGTAATATAGAGTAAATAGGATTCGTTCCCACAGAGACTCAAAATTGTTCGTTATGTTCACTTATGCACCAGCTTATGATTTACACTCACTGCTAAGACAATCACAATATTGGTTTTGATTTAAGTAATGATTAATTACCAACTAAGCCAATTACGAGAAAATAACTTAAGGATTAATTTATAAGAAACAAACATGGGATTTCAATTTCATTTACTACTTCATCTAGAATCTTATGCCCTTTAGCCTAGCATGTGACAGAGTTGATTACTGATTAGATGCACTAAACTGATACACACCAACTTTCGTTGTGCATATACCATCCTACTGATCATCCACAATTGATAGAAGTCAAGTAGTCACCAAATATGTGTAGTCCCTATATGTCTATAGCAATTGAACACATACCGGTTAAAAATCAAGCATCCATTAAACCACATAGTCAATGCAAGACGGTTAGAATTACATCACAAATTAATACATGTTCTTCACATGCAAAAACCTATGCTAGCATGAATTGTTCTAAACCCTAGATCCACTTTCGCATTCACTAGGATTAAACAAACAATTACAAGTGTTCGCGACGCACTTATAACGAATAAGCATAAACATACTAGGCAATCAATACATTCAATCACACACCAAGGCATAAAAACACTCAATTACTAGAATCCATAGCAAAATCCATTAAAACCCCATGACAACGAATTAGCCCATAATCGACCTCATCGCCATCATGGGTTCAATTGATAACATAATTCTAGAACAACAAATAATTAAAAGAAGAGAGAAAATAAGGTTCAGAAATAACTCCCCAAAGTAGAAGAATACAAAAATTCCAAAGATTACTCCTTGCTTGTCACTAGCTTGGAGATGTATCTTCCAATTGTTCTTGGCTACAATGTTGATGATAAAAAATAAACTAGAGATTGCTACTCGCTAGATAGGTGTGTTTTTAGGGGTTTTGACATATATGTAGCTGCCCAAAAATAAATAGGCCCAACAAGTTTTGACCCGGTAGAAAACGACCCAACAGGCATGCACCACACGAGGCAACAACGCCCCAACAAGCGCTAGAGCGCCTGAAAACGTGCAAGAGCGCCTCCAACTCCCTATCTAGAATTGTAGAGCTTTCTCTCCTCTTCGCGTGGGCTTTTGAATCGCCCAATTCCGATGTCTAGAACTCAAGTTATGGCCAAAATCGTAAAAAGGGCAAAACTGTAAATTTCCAGCGCGACCTTGAGCACTTTGCTCAAGAATTGGCGCAGTGTGCTCAAGCAAAATCTGCTCCCTGGCGCAGACTGCTCAAGCACGGCGCAGTCTGCCCAGGCTCCTTCTGGTCACGTTCTTTTCTCCTTCGTTTTTTAGCTTTTTCTCCTTCGTTTTTGCTCCGTTTGCTCCCGTTCTTTTTGCGTTCTCTTCCGTTTTCAATCCTCTATGCTTGGAATCCTCATGGTGAACCATAACAAGACTCCATTCTACATTATTAAGCCCGAATTCAACTCCAAAAGTGACGGAAACAACGATCTTAATCAACATTATTCCAACCCTGCACAATTAAACAAAACACATCAAAACTACCAAAATCTTGAGGTCAAAGCAATCAATTTAAGCCGATTTAGAATGTTCCAAGTGGATATAAAATCCACTTATCAAGGCCGTTTAGGGAAACGTCGCTCGTAGGATTGAAGACAGAGAATAAAAAGGCAGAAGATTTAAAGAAAGAAATGAAGTTTTAGAGATCAGATAATCACTGAGCAGATAAAGATCATTGGAGATCCTGGTAAAACTCTAAACCCTGTTTTAAACAAATTTATATAAATCTTTTTATATTTAGCAATTTTGATCATGATTAGCAATAATCGAAGGTCTGTAATGTTCCCTTGGAACTTAACCATTAATGGTAACACCATTAGACTTAGTGATGAAGACTTCTTCACTAGAATAAGAGATCTAGCATGTCTAGATATCAATAACAATAGACTAGACCGTCTTAGAGAATTCTATAACAGTTTAGAAATAATGTACGAACAACATAGTAGGTTCTACATTAGAAATAGTCAAGAAATTGACGATTTAAAAAATTATATTGGTAGCTTTATTGAAGAAGCTAGCGATGATTGTCATGCCTTCTGTTTCTGCAAAGGCAAGAAATAACATGATTATTAATAGTAATCATAGTTTAGACCTCTTTTGGTCGAATGTAAACGATGGAGACTCTGTCGTCTTCATTTATCCGCAAATCAGTTTAGACCTCTTTTGGTCGAATGTAAACGATGGAGACTCTGTCGTCTTCATTTATCCGCAAATTGGTATCAGAGAAATGAATCTTTTTATATTTAGCAATTTTGATCAAGGACTCTTTTGAGATTAATCTTTTGAGATTAAGAACTTTTCCTTTCTTGTAAATATGCGGATTTACAGGTAAAGAAGTAGTCATTTAACTGATACGTTCAAGCTTTCGTCCTAAACTATCAATTCTGGTTGAGACATTCCTTAAAAGACTGTCTGTTGAGGATTCTCCTATGACTAGGCTTTTCCCTTTAAAACTCATTCTAGGTTTTTCTCCTAAATGAGGTTTATTCCTAGCAATATCTATTGCCCATGAATTTTCTAAAGGACTGATTTCTGAGAATTGCTTCTCTTCTACAGATCCTATGTCTGAGAATATATCTTCCAATTCAATATATTCTGATTTTTTGTAATCTATACTGTGGTGACTATTGGTCAAGGCATAGGCTACAACGTATGATATGCTAAAGACTTTGTCTCCGGCATCCATAAGGTTTTCTCGTTCAAACTGATGTACGAATGATAAAACCGAATCTAAATTCTTTGTGTCTAGGCTAAGTCCGAACTTAGGGTAGACTGAGAACATGAATTTTTGGTTTGCTAAGTTTCCTCTAGCAGCACCTAAAATACAATCTCTACGATCTTTGATTCTGTTATCTATTAAAGCCATTTTAATAGGTGAATCAATTCCTTCCTGAAATTCAGATTTTAACAAAATCTTTACAGCTCCTAAATGAACCGTGCTGATTGTTGATCTAATCTTAGAAGGGATTTTTAAAAGGTTTTTCCTAATTTCTTCTCTATTAATGAGTGATAGGAAAACAGAACCTTTTGTATCTTTTATGTCTATATGCATTTCTTTTGTGCTGACAAAATAAAAGATATTGTTTTTTCTATTCAAAATGTTTAAACCAAATGAATTTGGGATTCTGAATATTTTTTCTTTTTTAAGATCAAGTTTTAAATTCTTAATCTTGGAAAGCATTTCTTGTTTTACTAGAAAACTTCCTTGAAATCCTTTTTCGTTTTCGGAAAACTCGATTTCAAAATCTTGATTATCATCAGAAGTCTGAGGATCATCAATCTCTTTGCCTTTGTCTTTTAAAAGATTCATTTTAAAAGATTTAACCTAGGCTCTGATACCAATTTGCGGATAAATGAAGACGACAGAGTCTCCATCGTTTACATTCGACCAAAAGAGGTCTAAACTATGATTATTATACCAATTTGTGGATAAATGAAGACGACAGAGTCTCCATCGTTTACATTCGACCAAAAGAGGTCTAAACTATGATTACTATTAATAATCATGTTATTTCTTGCCTTTGCAGAAACAGAAGGCATGACAATCATCGCTAGATTCTTCAATAAAGCTACCAATATAATTTTTTAAATCGTCAATTTCTTGACTATTTCTAATGTAGAACCTACCATGTTGTTCGTACATTATTTCTAAACTGTTATAGAATTCTCTAAGACGGTCTAGTCTATTGTAATTGATATCTAGACATGCTAGATCTCTTATTCTAGTGAAGAAGTCTTCATCACTAAGTCTAATGGTATTACCATTAATGGTTAAGTTCCAAGGGAACATTACAGACCTTCGATTATTGCTAATCATGATCAAAATTGCTAAATATAAAAAGATTTATATAAATTTGTTTAAAACAGGGTTTAGAGTTTTACCAGGATCTCCAATGATCTTTATCTGCTCAGTGATTATCTGATCTCTAAAACTTCATTTCTTTCTTTAAATCTTCTGGCTTTTTATTCTCTGTCTTCAATCCTACGAGCGGCGTTTCCCTAAACGACCTCCTGCCTTTTGGTACTCCCTGTGCTCCAAACGGACTCCAGAATAACAAGAATATAACCAAGATTTATAAAAAGAAAAGACTTTTTATTGATCTAGATAATATGTTACAGATATAGACTCATTATGAGCCTGTTTACACTCTTAACCCCGTAGGGTTTTTACTCACTCATTGATTGAGGACGCTCTAATTGCATACAGTGTTGTGTGTATGTTTTTCGATGTCCTAAACTGAAAGAAGAACTCGCCTTTTATAGAACAAGGTCGAGGGTCTGTACAATGAATTATTTTCTACTTTACATAAAGTAGATTCCTTTCTTAAAGCAGATGACTACCTTTTTAATAAAGTAGATGCTTTACTTTAATAAAGCTAAAGTAGATGCTTTTACTTTAAGTAAAATGTTTTCTACCCTTGCTTTTGATAAAGCAGATTCCTTCCGCTTTAATTCTCCACCGTTGCTTTTCCAGCAGCTTTAGACAACTTGTCTTCTTCTTTAGTGGTGGGGTCATTTTGGCAGTATTGACAGAGATAACTCTCGTCGGTACCTGTCCTTTTAATAATTCGAGCACTAGCTTTACAGAATTCTGCGTAGTGGCATCCGAATATTATATGACTTTTAGTCATGCGTCTCTTGCATGCCCTTAAAGTTTCCTTGTCTTCTTGGCTCATTGGGATATGAGTCATGGACGTCATGATGCAGTTTGAAGATGAATAATTTATCTTCACCTTATCACTTTCTTTTATGCAGAGAATTTTCTCCAAAATAGCTGCATATTTATGGATGGCCAGTTGCTTCAAGTCTTTCTTCTCCAGTGTGACTGGTCTTGATTCACTTGGCGCGTAGCTCCTTTCTTTGACAATTCCTAGCTGAACATAATGAAATGGTTTAGCT
This sequence comes from Kitagawia praeruptora, assembly GCA_037693485.1. Lineage (NCBI taxonomy): Eukaryota > Viridiplantae > Streptophyta > Magnoliopsida > Apiales > Apiaceae > Kitagawia > Kitagawia praeruptora. The sequence continues at coordinate 151,516,807 of CM075344.1, read as the reverse complement.
AAAATATCTTCATAATCTTCATCCCAGAACGGTAGTGCTGACTGGACCTTGATGAAAATTTCTTTTGCTGGGTTCTGAACACACTTTGTCCTGAACTTTTTGACTGCTTCCCTGAATGCCTTAGGAAATTCACAAATTTCTAGCAAATTGCTGGATGGGTAAATTAAAGTAACTAACCCATTAACATAAGCTTCATAAACTAACTCAGGATCTAAATTAGGATAAAAATTAAAATAGCTTATGTTTGCTTTATCCGTGGTAAAGAATTTATACTCCACGAATTCTTCTTCAGTGGCGCTTCTTCCTAGTTCGTAGAAGTAGCTGAAACTATCATAAATGGTTTCTCCACTGTCGTCATTGAAATCTATGATTAGATTTTCATTTGACTTTAATTTCCCTAACACCTTTTGAGTAGATGCTGGCTTCTTTAACGCTTGTTTGAAGGTTGGCTTCAAGGCGTCTACAGAGCTGATAAGACACAGAGGCGACTTCATCATTTCTCTGGTATAGAGATCGGCTGATACTCTTGCTTCTTGGAAATCCTTGAATTTCTTGTGAGAAACTCCTGAAATTCCTGTAACTACCAAGCTTGCAATTCCCCAGTTGTTATAAATTCCTGGATTGGGACCGTTATAAACAACATAGTAATTCTTGCCGGTAGGAACAAAAGATTGCTCTTTTGATTTTTGTGGGATTTGAATTCCCCCATTGGGTCTCAGATTTAAATCTGAAGATTCTCCCAAAGTTAAGGAGGTCTGAACCTCAGTTATGCTTTTTACCAAAGCATCAGGTTTCAACGGATTTGTTGAATCTTTACCAGGAGCCGTTTGCTCTGGATTAGCCTGTACTTCACTTATTGCTAAGGAAGGTGTACAAATAACCTTTTGTTGCGAAGACTGAGCTTCGTTTTGGATTTTTACCAAATCCACAGGTATCAACGGTTTTGGGTTGCCTTTACCGGTAGCCGTTTGCTCCGGGCTAGTTTCTACTTCACTTGTTTCCGAGGAAGGTGTAGAACTGACCTTTTGTTTTTCAGGAAGAGAGTACTTCCTTACATATTCTAGCTCTGCGCGAACTAGGGATAGTTCATCCTGAATAAGTTTAAACTTTTTCAAGAGGATGGTTTCTTTAAGCTCTAGCTGTTCTATGGAAGTGTCCATAGTTTTTCTCAAAGAAAGAGATTATGTGTATAGAGCAAACAAGGCTCTTTGATCTGTTAAAAGATCGTTGGTATAGAGAGGTGTTTAGGTGTTATTTTTGTTTGGTGTGATTTTTCTTCTCCAAATCCTCTCGTATTTATAGCCAGAATTCAGGCTTTGGATTCCTGCAAAAGTAAAGATAACAAGAAATGTCATGTTATAAACTTTACACCTGTTTTTGCTGGAATTCTCTTGTTAAAAAATCTGCTAAGCAGTTTTTAACTCCTTCGATATGTTGAACATCGAAGCTGTAGCGGGATAGCCATTGTTGCCATCTCACCAGTCTTCCTTGCTTATTATCTCCCTGTAACTTAATACGAAGAAAATAAGAGAAATTTCTATTATCAGTTCTAACCAGAAATTTAACTGGAGTTAGATAAATAGAAAATTTGTTGATTACTCTAATGACAGCTAAGTATTCCTTTTCATTGGAATGATAATTTCTCTCAGCGTCCTTAAAGCTTCCTGAAGCGTATCTGCATATTAACTCTTTATCAGAATTAACAGCTTTGAGCACTCCTCCCCAATATTCTCCTGAGGCGTCTGTCTCAATGAGAAGCTTGTCATCCGGTTCTGGATGATAGAGTTTTGGAAAACTCTTTAGATTCTTCTTGACTTTGACCATGTAGCTGGTGTCTGAATCTTTCCATTCCCAAGGAACATCTTTCTTGAGCTTTGCCTGCAAAGGAGCACGTATAGCTGCAAGTTTGGGAATATAATCAGAAGCATAAGTTAATATACCTAAAAACCTTTGCAACTGTTTTTTGTCTTCAATTTTATCCGGGAACTTATGAATATGTTCTAGGATGTGTGACTGAGGACAATGAGTTCCTTGATCAATTTCTAGTCCTAAGAAATTAATCTTTGTCTTGAAGAGCTGAGCTTTCTTCTTTGACAGTATAATACCAAGTTGTTGGCATTTCTTTAATACTGCTGCTAAATGTCTGAGATGATCCTGTTCATTATCACTATAAATAAGAATATCATTTACATATACACAACAGAATTTTTCAAAAGACCTGAATGCATTCTGCATATGTCTTTGGAATATAGAGGGCGCTTGTTTGAATCCAAAAGGTAGCACCTTCCATTGGTAATGTCCTTGAGGACATGTGAATGCTGTCAATAGCTGTGATTCTTCGTCTAGCAATACCTGCCAAAAACCAGATTTACAGTCTAATGAACTAAACATTTTCTTACCTCTGATAAGGGTGAGTAATTCATCCTTGTTCGGTAAATTATGGCTGTCTCCTATGGTGGCATCATTAACCGCCTTGTAGTTGACTACCATTCTCTTTTTGCCTCTTCTCCTTTCTGCTTCGTTTTCCACTAGGAATGCTGGAGACATGTGAGGTGATTTGCTGGGTATGATGATATTCATATCCAGTAGCTCCCGAATTTGTTTGCCAAATTCTTCTCGATCTTGTGGACTGTATTTCATAGGTTTTACCTTGATTACCGTCTTTGGATCTCTGAGCTTGATGCTTCCTTTCATCCATTGCTTAGTCTTTTTAGGATCTAAGGGATTTTCAGAGCAAACTGAATCTAATAATCTCTCGATTATAGATTTCTTTTCTATGTTTAGAATCAAATTTTTACAAATAAAATTCAATTCTTTAAATTTTTCTAAACTATCCTTCCCCCTTTTTAAAATTTGAATTTTATTAGGGCTGATATTTATAGCTTCTGGTTGACGAGTCTTAGACTTTTTCTTCATTGATTCAAGGAAGTCTTTAACTCCAAATTTTTTAGCTATAATCAATTTTTTGACATATACTTTTTCACCTGAAAGAGTTAGAATAATATGATCCGGGTGTTGAGTAAATGGTCCATATAAGTTTAGAAAATTATTGCCTAGAATAAGGTCTACACCTGATTCCTGCTGATAGATTGTAGGAATATGAAATACTTCTCCTGCAATCATTATGTCAAGGTTTTTACATACCTTTGTAATAGTAATGGAACTATTATCTGCGATTTTTACCTCTATAGGTTTTTCTGCATTAACCCAGTGTTCTTTCGGGATAACGTATTTACTTGCTAAGCACAGACTCGCACCTGAATCAACATAGCAATGTAATTCTATCTTTTTATATCCTGCAAAATTCAAGATACCAGGGATATAAATAGAATTAGGGTTGGTGATATTAGATATCGCCAGATCTTTTACTTCTTCAGTCCAAATCTGATGAAGTATATTCATTAGTCTCTGACTCTTCTGGTCCGGGATCTAATTCTTCTTCAAGGATGTACACTTCTTGTACATTCTCGTATGGTTCTTCTATAGGAATGTATCCTAAAGAGTATACCTGTTCAAGCATTCGAGCTTTGCTTTCATGCTTTTTCCAGTTAGGACATTCATTTGCATAGTGTCCTTCTTCATTGCAAATCCAACACCTGCAATTTTTCTTGCCTTTTGGGCAAAACTTTTGTTTATCGTTAGAAAACTTCTTAGAAGATTTTTTCTTAACATATTTACCTGATTTGAAAGGTTTCTTTTTCCTAACAAACCTGTATTTTTTCGTATATTTCTTATACGATTTTTTCTTGTAGAACTTCTTAGATGCTTTGCTACATCCGTACTCAAATGGTTGTTCTACTATTTTTTCACAGCATTTTTTACTAAATAATTTTAGCTGTTTTTGCTTCTTAGTTAAATCACAAATCTTACTGATTTCTTCTTTAACTATTCTCTGAGCGTAGCCTAAACTATACTCTGCTACACCTGTTGCTTCAAGGTTGAAGCGTTCAAGGGCCTTTTCACCGACTAAGGGAATTTTAAGAAGATAATCTCTGATGAACTTCTTATAATCTTCTCTATCAGTTAATTGATATAAATGTTTTTCATAATCATCATAAAATCGATTGAGAAAACATATATCGCAAAGTTGCATTTTAGTAAGCATGGATTTTGCCTTACTAACTATCTTAGCCAATTCTTGAATTTTATTGGTCATAAGATCTATTCCTAAGAACAATGTATAAATTGCAATTATAACATCTTCATAGGCAGTTATGGGGTTCATTCTTGGTTCCCATGTGGTGCTTTTAATCATGCTATTAACTACACCTGTACACTTATGTTCCATCAATAACAAAACTGTTTCTTGATCATCATAAGCTTCGCTGTTAGTCTGAATTATTAGACTAATTTCTTGAGACCATTTTTCTATGAGCTCTTTTCTATTAGGCTTGCCATCAATATTTAAGATATTACTACCATAAATATTAGTAACATTTTTAGAGTCTGTAGTAGAATAAGAAGGATAAAAATTACCTTTTCTCTTCCTATTACCTGTGGTTTTGCCCTCAGGTTCATCTTCTTTTTTGACTCCTGAATTTTCTCCTGTTTCTGGAGATGCTTGATTGTTCATTCTGAAATTTTCAGGGAAAACTTCTTCTTCTGAACTCTCATTGCTTGAGTATTGAAGTGTTTCTCCAGAATCTGATTCTTCTGAGTTGAAAGCTTCAATAATATTTAGAGTTTCATAATTATTAAAACCAAATAATGATCTTAACTCACTGCTTGACTCTATTTCTTTGTTGGCGATAGAGTCATCCTCTATTTCCATTAACCTGATTGCTTGTTCCAATTGACCGTAGTTGTCATCTGTAACCTACAATTCTTCATCTTCTAGATTATTCCAGAAGAATTCTTCTACCTTTTTCATGTAGTTCATGATGATTCTTTATCACCAAATGGCCAGGTTAAGCTTCCTGAGTTCTTTCCAGAACCCATTTCTTCGTTATCAACATTGAAGTTAGGATAACTGTATTTCAAGGATTTCTTGAATTTTTCATCTGTTAAGACGATTTCTCTTTCTGATGTACCTGTCTTAAGAACATCAAGAATTTCTTTATTGCAAGGACAATCATGAATAATCAATTTTATTTCATTAATAATCTTTGCTGCTGTCGCTTCAATATTATCGGCTTTCTGATGATTTTTAAGTAACTCTAGAATTTCTTCTAACTGTGGCTTAATAATCTTAGTGAAATCTTCTTGTAATTCCTTAAGACTCATCCTAGAATCTTTCTAAGGTAATCCTCGATTTCTATAAGTTTAGACGTAAAGTCTATAACTTCTTTTCTGGATATAGGTATGTCATGCTTATTTTTACTAAGCTTTTCTACATGTTCTGTAAGCTTCTTAATCTCTTCGTTATTCTTAACTAAAAGATTCATAGCTTTGTTGTTAATCTCATTTACGAGATTTTTTATTTCCTCTAGCCAGTTACTACTGCTAGATCCACTCCCCCCTCTTTGAAAATAAGTGGTTCCATATTTTCCAAAATAACTGGGAGCTTTTGAGAATTTCTCGCTTGGATCCTTACTAAGACCGAAATAAGATAACATCTTATAAACTCCCTGTGTGTACAGACCGTCGACCTTGTGCTATAAAAGGCGAGTTCCTCTTTCAGTTTAAGGACATCGAAAAACATACACACAACACTGTATGCAATTAGAGCGTCCTCAATCAATGAGTGAGTAAAAACCATACGGGGTTAAGAGTGTAAACAGGCTCATAATGAGTCTATATCTGTAACATATTATCTAGATCAATAAAAAGTCTTTTCTTTTTATAAATCTTGGTTATATTCTTGTTATTCTGGAGTCCGTTTGGAGCACAGGGAGTACCGCTAGGCAGGAGGCCGTTTAGGGAAACGCCGCTCGTAGGATTGAAGACAGAGAATAAAAAGCCAGAAGATTTAAAGAAAGAAATGAAGTTTTAGAGATCAGATAATCACTGAGCAGATAAAGATCATTGGAGATCCTGGTAAAACTCTAAACCCTGTTTTAAACAAATTTATATAAATCTTTTTATATTTAGCAATTTTGATCATGATTAGCAATAATCGAAGGTCTGTAATGTTCCCTTGGAACTTAACCATTAATGGTAATACCATTAGACTTAGTGATGAAGACTTCTTCACTAGAATAAGAGATCTAGCATGTCTAGATATCAATAACAATAGACTAGACCGTCTTAGAGAATTCTATAACAGTTTAGAAATAATGTACGAACAACATGGTAGGTTCTACATTAGAAATAGTCAAGAAATTGACGATTTAAAAAATTATATTGGTAGCTTTATTGAAGAAGCTAGCGATGATTGTCATGCCTTCTGTTTCTGCAAAGGCAAGAAATAACATGATTATTAATAGTAATCATAGTTTAGACCTCTTTTGGTCGAATGTAAACGATGGAGACTCTGTCGTCTTCATTTATCCGCAAATTGGTATCAGAGCCTAGGTTAAATCTTTTAAAATGAATCTTTTAAAAGACAAAGGCAAAGAGATTGATGATCCTCAGACTTCTGATGATAATCAAGATTTTGAAATCGAGTTTTCCGAAAACGAAAAAGGATTTCAAGGAAGTTTTTTAGTAAAACAAGAAATGCTTTCCAAGATTAAGAATTTAAAACTTGATCTTAAAAAAGAAAAAATATTCAGAATCCCAAATTCATTTGGTTTAAACATTCTAAATAGAAAAAACAATATCTTTTATTTTGTCAGCACAAAAGAAATGCATGTAGACATAAAAGATACAAAAGGTTCTGTTTTCCTATCACTCATTAATAGAGAAGAAATTAGGAAAAACCTTTTAAAAATCCCTTCTAAGATTAGATCAACAATCAGCACGGTTCATTTAGGAGCTGTAAAGATTTTGTTAAAATCTGAATTTTAGGAAGGAATTGATTCACCTATTAAAATGGCTTTAATAGATAACAGAATCAAAGATCGTAGAGATTGTATTTTAGGTGCTGCTAGAGGAAACTTAGCATACCAAAAATTCATGTTCTCAGTCTACCCTAAGTTCGGACTTAGCCTAGACACAAAGAATTTAGATTCGGTTTTATCATTCGTACATCAGTTTGAACGAGAAAACCTTATGGATGCCGGAGACAAAGTCTTTAGCATATCATACGTTGTAGCCTATGCCTTGACCAATAGTCACCACAGTATAGATTACAAAAAATCAGAATATATTGAATTGGAAGATATATTCTCAGACATAGGATCTGTAGAAGAGAAGCAATTCTCAGAAATCAGTCCTTTAGAAAATTCATGGGCAATAGATATTGCTAGGAATAAACCTCATTTAGGAGAAAAACCTAGAATGAGTTTTAAGGGAAAAGCCTAGTCATAGGAGAATCCTCAACAGACAGTCTTTTAAGGAATGTCTCAACCAGAATTGATAGTTTAGGACGAAAGCTTGAACGTATCAGTTAAATGACTACTTCTTTACCTGTAAATCCGCATATTTACAAGAAAGGAAAAGTTCTTAATCTCAAAAGATTAAGCGAAGTAGAAGGACAAGAGCTGAAGAATTACACCTTCAGTAGTCACCCTGGTAGTGCAAGAATTACTACAATAATTGCATCTACTAATAATCTTAATCAGATTACAGGAAGAATTTTACTTGGAGTTTATAAGATGTTATCTTATTTCGGTCTTAGTAAGGATCTAAGCGAGAAATTCTCAAAAGCTCCCAGTTATTTTGGAAAATATGGAACCACTTATTTTCAAAGATGGGGGAGTAGATCTAGCAGTAGTAACAGGCTAGAGGAAATAAAAAATCTCGTAAATGAGATTAACAACAAAGCTATGAATCTTTTAGTTAAGAATAACGAAGAGATTAAGAAGCTTACAGAACAGGTAGAAAAGCTTAGTAAAAATAAGCATGACATACCTATATCCAGAAAAGAAGTTATAGACTTTACGTCTAAACTTATAGAAATCGAGGATTACCTTAGAAAGATTCTAGGATGAGTCTTAAGGAATTACAAGAAGATTTCACTAAGATTATTAAGCCACAGTTAGAAGAAATTCTAGAGTTGCTTAAAAATCATCAGAGAGCCGATAATATTGAAGCGGCAGCAGCAAAGATTATTAATGAAATAAAATTGATTATTCATGATTGTCCTTGCAATAAAGAAATTCTTGATGTTCTTAAGACAGGTACATCAGACAGAGAAATCGTCTTAACAGATGAAAAATTCAAGAAATCCTTGAAATACAGTTATCCTAACTTCAATGTTGGTAACGAAGAAATGGGTTCTGGAAAGAACTCAGGAAGCTTAACTTGGCCATTTGGTGATAAAGAATCATCATGAACTACATGAAAAAGGTAGAAGAATTCTTCTGGAATAATCTAGAAGATGAAGAATTGCAGGTTACAGATGACAACTACGGTCAATTGGAACAAGCAATCAAGTTAATGGAAATAGAGGATGACTCTATCGCCAACAAAGAAATAGAGTCAAGCAGTGAGTTAAGATCATTATTTGGTTTTAATAATTATGAAACTCTAAATATTATTGAAGCTTTCAGCTCAGAAGAATCAGATTCTGGAGAAACACTTCAATACTCAAGCAATGAGAGTTCAGAAGAAGAAGTTTTCCCTGAAAATTTCAGAATGAACAATCAAGCATCTCCAGAAACAGGAGAAAATTCAGGAGTCAAAAAAGAAGATGAACCTGAGGGCAAAACCACAGGTAATAGGAAGAGAAAAGGTAATTTTTATCCTTCTTATTCTACTACAGACTCTAAAAATGTTACTAATATTTATGGTAGTAATATCTTAAATATTGATGGCAGGCCTAATAGAAAAGAGCTCATAGAAAAATGGTCTCAAGAAATTAGTCTAATAATTCAGACTAACAGCGAAGCTTATGATGATCAAGAAACAGTTTTGTTATTGATGGAACATAAGTGTACAGGTGTAGTTAATAGCATGATTAAAAGCACCACATGGGAACCAAGAATGAACCCCATAACTGCCTATGAAGATGTTATAAATGCAATTTATACATTGTTCTTAGGAATAGATCTTATGACCAATAAAATTCAAGAATTGGCTAAGATAGTTAGTAAGGCAAAATCCATGCTTACTAAAATGCAACTTTGCGATATATGTTTTCTCAATCGATTTTATGATGATTATGAAAAACATTTATATCAATTAACTGATAGAGAAGATTATAAGAAGTTCATCAGAGATTATCTTCTTAAAATTCCCTTAGTCGGTGAAAAGGCCCTTGAACGCTTCAACCTTGAAGCAACAGGTGTAGCAGAGTATAGTTTAGGCTACGCTCAGAGAATAGTTAAAGAAGAAATCAGTAAGATTTGTGATTTAACTAAGAAGCAAAAACAGCTAAAATTATTTAGTAAAAAATGCTGTGAAAAAATAGTAGAACAACCATTTGAGTACGGATGTAGCAAAGCATCTAAGAAGTTCTACAAGAAAAAATCGTATAAGAAATATACGAAAAAATACAGGTTTGTTAGGAAAAAGAAACCTTTCAAATCAGGTAAATATGTTAAGAAAAAATCTTCTAAGAAGTTTTCTAACGATAAACAAAAGTTTTGCCCAAAAGGCAAGAAAAATTGCAGGTGTTGGATTTGCAATGAAGAAGGACACTATGCAAATGAATGTCCTAACCGGAAAAAGAATGAAAGCAAAGCTCGAATTCTTGAACAGGTATACTCTTTAGGATACATTCCTATAGAAGAACCATACGAGAATGTACAAGAAGTGTACATCCTTGAAGAAGAATTAGATCCCGGACCAGAAGAGTCAGAGACTAATGAATATACTTCATCAGATTCGGACTGAAGAAGTAAAAGATCTGGCGATATCTAATATCACCAACCCTAATTCTATTTATATCCCTGGTATCTTGAATTTTGCAGGATTTAAAAAGATAGAATTACATTGCTATGTTGATTCAGGTGCGAGTCTGTGCTTAGCAAGTAAATACGTTATCCTGGAAGAACACTGGGTTAATGCAGAAAAACCTATAAAGGTAAAAATCGCAGATAATAGTTCCATTACTATTACAAAGGTATGTAAAAACCTTGACATAATGATTGCAGGAGAAGTATTTCATATTCCTACAATCTATCAGCAGGAATCAGGTGTAGACCTTATTCTAGGCAATAATTTTCTAAACTTATATGGACCATTTACTCAATACCCGGATCATATTATTCTAACTCTTTCAGGTGAAAAAGTATATGTCAAAAAGTTGATTATAGCTAAAAAATTTGGAGTTAAAGACTTCCTTGAATCAATGAAGAAAAAGTCTAAGACTCGTCAACTAGAAGCTATAAACATCAGCCCTAATAAAATTCAAATTTTAAAAAGGGGGAAGGATAGTTTAGAAGAATTTAAAGAATTGAATTTTATTTGTAAAAAGTTGATTCTAAACATAGAAAAGAAATCTATAATCGAGAGATTATTAGATTCAGTTTGCTCTGAAAATCCCTTAGATCCTAAAAAGACTAAGCAATGGATGAAAGGAAGCATCAAGCTCAGAGATCCAAAGACGGTAATCAAGGTAAAACCTATGAAATACAGTCCACAAGATCGAGAAGAATTTGGCAAACAAATTCGGGAGCTACTGGATATGAATATCATCATACCCAGCAAATCACCTCACATGTCTCCAGCATTCCTAGTGGAAAACGAAGCAGAAAGGAGAAGAGGCAAAAAGAGAATGGTAGTCAACTACAAGGCGGTTAATGATGCCACCATAGGAGACAGCCATAATTTATCGAACAAGGATGAATTACTCACCCTTATCAGAGGTAAGAAAATGTTTAGTTCATTAGACTGTAAATCTGGTTTTTGGCAGGTATTGCTAGACGAAGAATCACAGCTATTGACAGCATTCACATGTCCTCAAGGACATTACCAATGGAAGGTGCTACCTTTTGGATTCAAGCAAGCGCCCTCTATATTCCAAAGACATATGCAAAATGCATTCAGGTCGCCCTCTATATTCCAAAGACATATGCAAAATGCATTCAGGTCTTTTGAAAAATTCTGTTGTGTTTATGTAGATGATATTCTTATTTTTAGTGATAATGAACAGGATCATCTCAGACATTTAGCAGCAGTATTAAAGAAATGCCAACAACTTGGTATTATATTGTCAAAGAAGAAAGCTCAGCTCTTCAAGACAAAGAATAATTTCTTAGGATTAGAAATTGATCAAGGAACTCATTGTCCTCAGTCGCACATCCTAGAACATATTCATAAGTTCCCGGATAAAATTGAAGACAAAAAACAGTTGCAAAGGTTTTTAGGTATATTAACTTATGCGTCTGATTATATTCCCAAACTTGCAGCTATACGTGCTCCTTTGCAGGCAAAGCTCAAGAAAGATGTTCCTTGGGAATGGAAAGATTCAGACACCAGCTACATGGTCAAAGTCAAGAAGAATCTAAAGAGTTTTCCAAAACTCTATCATCCAGAACCGGATGACAAGCTTATCATTGAGACAGACGCCTCAGGAGAATATTGGGGAGGAGTGCTCAAAGCTGTTAATTCTGATAAAGAGTTAATATGCAGATACGCTTCAGGAAGCTTTAAGGACGCTGAGAAAAATTATCATTCCAATGAAAAGGAATACTTAGCTGTCATTAGAGTAATCAACAAATTTTCTATTTATCTAACTCCAGTTAAATTTCTGGTTAGAACTGATAATAGAAATTTCTCTTATTTTCTTCGTATTAAGTTACAGGGAGATAATAAGCAAGGAAGACTGGTGAGATGGCAACAATGGCTATCCCGCTACAGCTTCGATGTTCAACATATCGAAGGAGTTAAAAACTGCTTAGCAGATTTTTTAACAAGAGAATTCCAGCAAAAACAGGTGTAAAGTTTATGACATGACATTTCTTGTTATCTTTACTTTTGCAGGAATCCAAAGCCTGAATTCTGGCTATAAATACGAGAGGATTTGGAGAAGAAAAATCACACCAAACAAAAATAACACCTAAACACCTCTCTATACCAACGATCTTTTAACAGATCAAAGAGCCTTGTTTGCTCTATACATATATAATCTCTTTCTTTGAGAAAAACTATGGACACTTCCATAGAACAGCTAGAGCTTAAAGAAACCATCCTCTTGAAAAAGTTTAAACTTATTCAGGATGAACTATCCCTAGTTCGCGCAGAGCTAGAATATGTAAGGAAGTACTCTCTTCCTGAAAAACAAAAGGTCATTTCTACACCTTCCTCGGAAACAAGTGAAGTAGAAACTAGCCCGGAGCAAACGGCTACCGGTAAAGGCAACCCAAAACCGTTGATACCTGTGGATTTGGTAAAAATCCAAAACGAAGCTCAGTCTTCGCAACAAAAGGTTATTTGTACACCTTCCTTAGCAATAAGTGAAGTACAGGCTAATCCAGAGCAAACGGCTCCTGGTAAAGATTCAACAAATCCGTTGAAACCTGATGCTTTGGTAAAAAACATAACTGAGGTTCAGACCTCCTTAACTTTGGGAGAATCTTCAGATTTAAATCTGAGACCCAATGGGGGAATTCAAATCCCATAAAAATCAAAAGAGCAATCTTTTGTTCCTACCGGCAAGAATTACTATGTTGTTTATAACGGTCCCAATCCAGGAATTTATAACAACTGGGGAATTGCAAGCTTGGCAGTTACAGGAATTTCAGGAGTTTCTCACAAGAAATTCAAGGATTTCCAAGAAGCAAGAGTATCAGCCGATCTCTATACCAGAGAAATGATGAAGTCGCCTCTGTGTCTTATCAGCTCTGTAGATGCCTTGAAGCCAACCTTCAAATTCGTGGAGTATAAATTCTTTACCACGGATAAAGCAAACATAAGCTATTTTAATTTTTATCCTAATTCAGATCCTGAGTTAGTTTATGAAGCTTATGTTAATGGGTTAGTTACTTTAATTTACCCATCCAGCAATTTGCTAGAAATTGGCGAATTTCCTAAGGCATTCAGGGAAGCAGTCAAAAAGTTCAGGACAAAGTGTGTTCAGAACCCAGCAAAAGAAATTTTCATCAAGGTCTAGTCAGCACTACCGTTCTGGGATGAAGATTATGAAGATATTTTAGCTAAACCATTTCATTATGTTCAGCTAGGAATTGTCAAAGAAAGGAGCTACGCGCCAAGTGAATCAAGACCAGTCACACTGGAGAAGAAAGACTTGAAGCAACTGGCCATCCATAAATATGCAGCTATTTTGGAGAAAATTCTCTGCATAAAAGAAAGTGATAAGGTGAAGATAAATTATTCATCTTCAAACTGCATCATGACGTCCATGACTCATATCCCAATGAGCCAAGAAGACAAGGAAACTTTAAGGGCATGCAAGAGACGCATGACTAAAAGTCAGATAATATTCGGATGCCACTACGCAGAATTCTGTAAAGCTAGTGCTCGAATTATTAAAAGGACAGGTACCGACGAGAGTTATCTCTGTCAATACTGCCAAAATGACCCCACCACTAAAGAAGAAGACAAGTTGTCTAAAGCTGCTGGAAAAGCAACGGTGGAGAATTAAAGCGGAAGGAATCTGCTTTATCAAAAGCAAGGGTAGAAAACATTTTACTTAAAGTAAAAGCATCTACTTTAGCTTTATTAAAGTAAAGCATCTACTTTATTAAAAAGGTAGTCATCTGCTTTAAGAAAGGAATCTACTTTACGAAAAGTAGAAAATAATGTTGTACAGACCCTCGACCTTGTGCTATAAAAGGCGAGTTCCTCTTTCAGTTTAAGGACATCGAAAAACATACACACAACACTGTATGCAATTAGAGCGTCCTCAATCAATGAGTGAGTAAAAACCCTACGGGGTTAAGAGTGTAAACAGGCTCATAATGAGTCTATATCTGTAACATATTATCTAGATCAATAAAAAGTCTTTTCTTTTTATAAATCTTGGTTATATTCTTGTTATTCTGGAGTCCGTTTGGAGCACAGGGAGTACCGCTAGGCAGGAGGCCGTTTAGGGAAACGCCGCTCGTAGGATTGAAGACAGAGAATAAAAAGCCAGAAGATTTAAAGAAAGAAATGAAGTTTTAGAGATCAGATAATCACTGAGCAGATAAAGATCATTGGAGATCCTGGTAAAACTCTAAACCCTGTTTTAAACAAATTTATATAAATCTTTTTATATTTAGCAATTTTGATCATGATTAGCAATAATCGAAGGTCTGTAATGTTCCCTTGGAACTTAACCATTAATGGTAATACCATTAGACTTAGTGATGAAGACTTCTTCACTAGAATAAGAGATCTAGCATGTCTAGATATCAACAACAATAGACTAGACCGTCTTAGAGAATTCTATAACAGTTTAGAAATAATGTACGAACAACATGGTAGGTTCTACATTAGAAATAGTCAAGAAATTGACGATTTAAAAAATTATATTGGTAGCTTTATTGAAGAAGCTAGCGATGATTGTCATGCCTTCTGTTTCTGCAAAGGCAAGAAATAACATGATTATTAATAGTAATCATAGTTTAGACCTCTTTTGGTCGAATGTAAACGATGGAGACTCTGTCGTCTTCATTTATCCGCAAATTAACAAACCTGTATTTTTTCTAGAATAAGAGATCTAGCATGTCTAGATATCAATAACAATAGACTAGACCGTCTTAGAGAATTCTATAACAGTTTAGAAATAATGTACGAACAACATGGTAGGTTCTACATTAGAAATAGTCAAGAAATTGACGATTTAAAAAATTATATTGGTAGCTTTATTGAAGAAGCTAGCGATGATTGTCATGCCTTCTGTTTCTGCAAAGGCAAGAAATAACATGATTATTAATAGTAATCATAGTTTAGACCTCTTTTGGTCAAATGTAAACGATGGAGACTCTGTCGTCTTCATTTATCCGCAAATTGGTATCAGAGACTAGGTTAAATCTTTTAAAATGAATCTTTTAAAAGACAAAGGCAAAGAGATTGATGATCCTCAGACTTCTGATGATAATCAAGATTTTGAAATCGAGTTTTCCGAAAACGAAAAAGGATTTCAAGGAAGTTTTTTAGTAAAACAAGAAATGCTTTCCAAGATTAAGAATTTAAAACTTGATCTTAAAAAAGAAAAAATATTCAGAATCCCAAATTCATTTGGTTTAAACATTCTAAATAGAAAAAACAATATCTTTTATTTTGTCAGCACAAAATAAATGCATGTAGACATAAAAGATACAAAAGGTTCTGTTTTCCTATCACTCATTAATAGAGAAGAAATTAGGAAAAACCTTTTAAAAATCCCTTCTAAGATTAGATCAACAATCAGCACGGTTCATTTAGGAGCTGTAAAGATTTTGTTAAAATTTGAATTTCAGGAAGGAATTGATTCACCTATTAAAATGGCTTTAATAGATAACAGAATCAAAGATCGTAGAGATTGTATTTTAGGTGCTGCTAGAGGAAACTTAGCATACCAAAAATTCATGTTCTCAGTCTACCCTAAGTTCGGACTTAGCCTAGACACAAAGAATTTAGATTCGGTTTTATCATTCGTACATCAGTTTGAACGAGAAAACCTTATGGATGCCGGAGACAAAGTCTTTAGCATATCATACGTTGTAGCCTATGCCTTGACAAATAGTCATCACAGTATAGATTACAAGAAATCAGAATATATTGAATTAGAAGATATATTCTCAGACATAGGATCTGTAGAAGAGAAGCAATTCTCAGAAATCAGTCCTTTAGAAAATTCATGGGCAATAGATATTGCTAGGAATAAACCTCATTTAGGAGAAAAACCCAGAATGAGTTTTAAGGGGAAAAGCCTAGTCATAGGAGAATCCTCAACGGACAGTCTTTTAAGGAATGTCTCAACCAGAATTGATAGTTTAGGACGAAAGCTTGAACGTATCAGTTAAATGACTACTTCTTTACCTGTAAATCCACATATTTACAAGAAAGGAAAAGTTCTTAATCTCAAAAGATTAAGCGAAGTAGAAGGACAAGAGCTGAAGAATTACACCTTCAGTAGTCACCCTGGTAGTGCAAGAATTACTACAATAATTGCATCTACTAATAATCTTAATCAGATTACAGGAAGAATTTTACTTGGAGTTTATAAGATGTTATCTTATTTCGGTCTTAGTAAGGATCCAAGCGAGAAATTCTCAAAAGCTCCCAGTTATTTTGGAAAATATGGAACCACTTATTTTCAAAGAGGGGGGAGTGGATCTAGCAGTAGTAACACGCTAGAGGAAATAAAAAATCTCGTAAATGAGATTAACAACAAAGCTATGAATCTTTTAGTTAAGAATAACGAAGAGATTAAGAAGCTTACAGAACAGGTAGAAAAGCTTAGTAAAAATAAGCATGACATACCTATATCCAGAAAAGAAGTTATAGACTTTACGTCTAAACTTATAGAAATCGAGGATTACCTTAGAAAGATTCTAGGATGAGTCTTAAGGAATTACAAGAAGATTTCACTAAGATTATTAAGCCACAGTTAGAAGAAATTCTATAGTTGCTTAAAAATCATCAGAGAGCCGATAATATTGAAGCGGCAGCAGCAAAGATTATTAATGAAATAAAATTGATTATTCATGATTGTCCTTGCAATAAAGAAATTCTTGATGTTCTTAAGACAGGTACATCAGACAGAGAAATCGTCTTAACAGATGAAAAATTCAAGAAATCCTTGAAATACAGTTATCCTAACTTCAATGTTGGTAACGAAGAAATGGGTTCTGGAAAGAACTCAGGAAGCTTAACCTGGCCATTTGGTGATAAAGAATCATCATGAACTACATGAAAAAGGTCGAAGAATTCTTCTGGAATAATCTAGAAGATGAAGAATTGCAGGTTACAGATGACAACTACGGTCAATTGGAACAAGCAATCAGGTTAATGGAAATAGAGGATGACTCTATCGCCAACAAAGAAATAGAGTCAAGCAGTGAGTTAAGATCATTATTTGGTTTTAATAATTATGAAACTCTAAATATTATTGAAGCTTTCAGCTCAGAAGAATCAGATTCTGGAGAAACACTTCAATACTCAAGCAATGAGAGTTCAGAAGAAGAAGTTTTCCCTGAAAATTTCAGAATGAACAATCAAGCATCTCCAGAAACAGGAGAAAATTCAGGAGTCAAAAAGAAGATGAACCTGAGGGCAAAACCACAGGTAATAGGAAGAGAAAAGGTAATTTTTATCCTTCTTATTCTACTACAGACTCTAAAAATGTTACTAATATTTATGGTAGTAATATCTTAAATATTGATGGCAAGCCTAATAGAAAAGAGCTCATAGAAAAATGGTCTCAAGAAATTAGTCTAATAATTCAGACTAACAGCGAAGCTTATGATGATCAAGAAACAGTTTTGTTATTAATGGAACATAAGTGTACAGGTGTAGTTAATAGCATGATTAAAAGCACCACATGGGAACCAAGAATGAACCCCATAACTGCCTATGAAGATGTTATAAATGCAATTTATACATTGTTCTTAGGAATAGATCTTATGACCAATAAAATTCAAGAATTGGCTAAGATAGTTAGTAAGGCAAAATCCATGCTTACTAAAATGCAACTTTGCGATATATGTTTTCTCAATCGATTTTATGATGATTATGAAAAACATTTATATCAATTAACTGATAGAGAAGATTATAAGAAGTTCATCAGAGATTATCTTCTTAAAATTCCCTTAGTCGGTGAAAAGGCCCTTGAACGCTTCAACCTTGAAGCAACAGGTGTAGCAGAGTATAGTTTAGGCAACGCTCAGAGAATAGTTAAAGAAGAAATCCAATAAGATTTGTGATTTAACTAAGAAGCAAAAACAGCTAAAATTATTTAGTAAAAAATGCTGTGAAAAAATAGTAGAACAACCATTTGAGTAGGGATGTAGCAAAGCATCTAGGAAGTTCTACAAGAAAAAATCGTATAAGAAATATACGAAAAAATACAGGTTTGTTAGGAAAAAGAAACCTTTCAAATCAGGTAAATATGTTAAGAAAAAATCTTCTAAGAAGTTTTCTAACGATAAACAAAAGTTTTGCCCAAAAGGCAAGAAAAATTGCAGGTGTTGGATTTGCAATGAAGAAGGACACTATGCAAATGAATGTCCTAACCGGAAAAAGCATGAAAGCAAAGCTCGAATGCTTGAACAGGTATACTCTTTAGGATACATTCCTATAGAAGAACCATACGAGAATGTACAAGAAGTGTACATCCTTGAAGAAGAATTAGATCCCGGACCAGAAGAGTCAGAGACTAATGAATATACTTCATCAGATTCGGACTGAAGAAGTAAAAGATCTGGCGATATCTAATATCACCAACCCTAATTCTATTTATATCCCTGGTATCTTGAATTTTGCAGGATATAAAAAGATAGAATTACATTGCTATGTTGATTCAGGTGCGAGTCTGTGCTTAGCAAGTAAATATGTTATCCCGGAAGAACACTGGGTTAATGCAGAAAAACCTATAGAGGTAAAAATCGCAGATAATAGTTCCATTACTATTACAAAGGTATGTAAAAACCTTGACATAATGATTGCAGGAGAAGTATTTCATATTCCTACAATCTATCAGCAGGAATCAGGTGTAGACCTTATTCTAGGCAATAATTTTCTAAACTTATATGGACCATTTACTCAACACCCGGATCATATTATTCTAACTCTTTCAGGTGAAAAAGTATATGTCAAAAAGTTGATTATAGCTAAAAAATTTGGAGTTAAAGACTTCCTTGAATCAAGGAAGAAAAAGTCTAAGACTCGTCAACCAGAAGCTATAAACATCAGCCCTAATAAAATTCAAATTTTAAAAAGGGGGAAGGATAGTTTAGAAAAATTTAAAGAATTGAATTTTATTTGTAAAAATTTGATTCTAAACATAGAAAAGAAATCTATAATCGAGAGATTATTAGATTCAGTTTGCTCTGAAAATCCCTTAGATCCTAAAAAGACTAAGCAATGGATGAAAGGAAGCATCAAGCTCAGAGATCCAAAGACGGTAATCAAGGTAAAACCTATGAAATACAGTCCACAAGATCGAGAAGAATTTGGCAAACAAATTCGGGAGCTACTGGATATAAATATCATCATACCCAGCAAATCACCTCACATGTCTCCAGCATTCCTAGTGGAAAACGAAGCAGAAAGGAGAAGAGGCAAAAAGAGAATGGTAGTCAACTACAAGGCGGTTAATGATGCCACCATAGGAGACAGCCATAATTTACCGAACAAGGATGAATTACTCACCCTTATCAGAGGTAAGAAAATGTTTAGTTCATTAGACTGTAAATCTGGTTTTTGGCAGGTATTGCTAGACGAAGAATCACAGCTATTGACAGCATTCACATGTCCTCAAGGATATTACCAATGGAAGGTGCTACCTTTTGGATTCAAATGAGCGCCCTCTATATTCCAAAGACATATGCAGAATGCATTCAGGTCTTTTGAAAAATTCTGTTGTGTATATGTAGATGATATTCTTATTTATAGTGATAATGAACAGGATCATCTCAGACATTTAGCAGCAGTATTAAAGAAATGCCAACAACTTGGTATTATACTGTCAAAGAAGAAAGCTCAGCTCTTCAAGACAAAGATTAATTTCTTAGGACTAGAAATTGATCAAGGAACTCATTGTCCTCAGTCACACATCCTAGAACATATTCATAAGTTCCCGGATAAAATTGAAGACAAAAAACAGTTTCAAAGGTTTTTAGGTATATTAACTTATGCTTCTGATTATATTCCCAAACTTGCAGCTATACGTGCTCCTTTGCAGGCAAAGCTCAAGAAAGATGTTCCTTGGGAATGGAAAGATTCAGACACCAGCTACATGGTCAAAGTCAAGAAGAATCTAAAGAGTTTTCCAAAACTCTATCATCCAGAACCGGATGACAAGCTTATCATTGAGACAGACGCCTCAGGAGAATATTGGGGAGGAGTGCTCAAAGCTGTTAATTCTGATAAAGAGTTAATATGCAGATACGCTTCAGGAAGCTTTAAGGACGCTGAGAGAAATTATCATTCCAATGAAAAGGAATACTTAGCTGTCATTAGAGTAATCAACAAATTTTCTATTTATCTAACTCCAGTTAAATTTCTGGTTAGAACTGATAATAGAAATTTCTCTTATTTTCTTCGTATTAAGTTACAGGGAGATAATAAGCAAGGAAGACTGGTGAGATGGCAACAATGGCTATCCCGCTACAGCTTCGATGTTCAACATATCGAAGGAGTTAAAAACTGCTTAGCAGATTTTTTAACAAGAGAATTCTAGCAAAAACAGGTGTAAAGTTTATGACATGACATTTCTTGTTATCTTTACTTTTGCAGGAATCCAAAGCCTGAATTCTGGCTATAAATACGAGAGGATTTGGAGAAGAAAAATCACACCAAACAAAAATAACACCTAAACACCTCTCTATACCAACGATCTTTTAACAGATCAAAGAGCCTTGTTTGCTCTATACACATAATCTCTTTCTTTGAGAAAAACTATGGACACTTCCATAGAACAGCTAGAGCTTAAAGAAACCATCCTCTTGAAAAAGTTTAAACTTATTCAGGATGAACTATCCCTAGTTCGCGCAGAGCTAGAATATGTAAGGAAGTACTCTCTTCCTGAAAAACAAAAGGTCAGTTCTACACCTTCCTTGGAAACAAGTGAAGTAGAAACTAGCCCGGAGCAAACGGCTACCGGTAAAGGCAACTCAAACCCGTTGATACCTGTGGATTTGGTAAAAATCCAAAATGAAGCTCAGTCTTCGCAACAAAAGGTTATTTGTACACCTTCCTTAGCAATAAGTGAAGTACAGGCTAATCCAGAGCAAACGGCTCCTGGTAAAGATTCAACAAATCCGTTGAAACCTGATGCTTTGGTAAAAAGCATAACTGAGGTTCAGACCTCCTTAACTTTGGGAGAATCTTCAGATTTAAATCTGAGACCCAATGGGGGAATTCAAATCCCACAAAAATCAAAAGAGCAATCTTTTGTTCCTACCGGCAAGAATTACTATGTTGTTTATAACGGTCCCAATCCAGGAATTTATAACAACTGGGGAATTGCAAGCTTGGCAGTTACAGGAATTTCAGGAGTTTCTCACAAGAAATTCAAGGATTTCCAAGAAGCAAGAGTATCAGCCGATCTCTATACCAGAGAAATGATGAAGTCGCCTTTGTGTCTTATCAGCTCTGTAGACGCCTTGAAGCCAACCTTCAAACAAGCGTTAAAGAAGCCAGCATCTACTCAAAAGGTGTTAGGGAAATTAAAGTCAAATGAAAATCTAATCATAGATTTCAATGATGATAGTGGAGAAACCATTTATGATAGTTTCAGCTACTTCTACGAACTAGGAAGAAGCTGTTAGGAATATGTTGTAGTTGATGATAACTTAACATTCAAGCAAAATTGTATAAGTCAAGTTTTGTAACTGTCAACGGATAAGACCTTATAACTCTATCCGTTGACAGGTAGCTCATCAACGGATGAGGTTTTGTAGCATACTGCAATATCTCTATTTATCAGTTGATAGTGTCTTTATTCAGAGTCATGTTGACCATCAATGGATAGGCAGAATAGGGTAGCCAATTGTAAATAAGCTATGCTATGTAATTCTGTCTAAGTGAAAATGTATCAACGGATGAGAACAGGGCTCTATCAACGGATACAACTCAAATCTACTCGATCAACGGATACAGCTCAAACTACCATCAACGGATAAGTAGACACAACATCAACGGATAATCATTGTCACTTTATCCTATGCTAGGAATTAGCAGTTGATAAGGACAGGTTTGACTGACAGATCACATGGGTTGATAGTAGGTATAAAAAAGCAATATGGCAGCCATACTTTGGAAACACAGAAGAAAGAAGCATTCCATTTACACAGTACATACAAGAAAGGTGCAGGGGACATATCTGTTCACAAGGACAACCTTTCGGCTACATGTGGATTTGGAGTGGAGTAGCAAGTCAACTTGAATTAGATTAATATTATCTTATTCCTGTAGCACTTGTAAACTTGGAATATATAACCAAGTGTAGCAACTCTTTAGATAGTAAGAAAACATACACATTTGCTTAGGGTTTCTTGAATATCTTTAGAAGCAAAGAGTTGTAAACACAGAAGCTGTGTACATTTGTATCACAGGGTTTTCTTCGAATAAAAGTCTCAGGTGGTACATTTAACCACCTGATTTTTTATGTGTTTGTGAACCATTTCTTATTCAGCAATTATTTCCTTATAGATTTCTGTGGTTTTTATCAGAAATTTATAATTATCAAGAATTGTATTCAACCCCCCCCCTTCTACAATTATACAAGTGTGTAATCTGGGAATAACAATTGGTATCAGAGCAAGCTTCTAATATATTTGAAGTTTAAAGATCAACACACTTTCAACATGTCTAAGAAGGATTATGGAGTGAAGATACCGGTTCTTGATAGGGAAAATTACTTTCACTGGAAAGTAAAAATGCGTCTACATCTCATGTCTATTGATGTAGGTTTTGTAGATTGCATTGAGAAGGGTCCTCATGTTCCAATGAAGGCTGCTTCAAGAGTTGGTCTTGCTGCAGATGCACCAGACACGTACATCCCAAAACCTGTTTCTGAATGGAGCGCTGAGGATATTGCAGAAGTCCACAAGGACAAAAAGACCATGAATATTCTGTTTAATGGCTTAGAAACAGACATGGTTGACAATGTTATCAACTGTACTACCGCCAAGGAAGTATGGGACATTGTTCAAACCTTTTGTGAAGGTACAGAACAGGTAAGGGAAAACAAGATGCAATTACTGATCCAACAGTATGAGCACTTCCATTTCAAGAATGGAGAGACATTGAATGATACATTTAGTAGATTTCAAAAGCTACTGAATGGCTTGAAACTGTATGGAAGAGTCTACCAAGTGAAAGATTCTAATCTCAAATTTCTGAGATCACTGCCCAAAGAGTGGAAGCCTATGACTGTTTCTCTAAGAAACACTCAAGAGTACAAGTCATTTACTCTTGAAAGACTCTATGGAACTTTAAAGACATATGAACTAGAAATGGAGCAGGATGAAGAAATTGAGAAGGTCCAAAAGAAAAGTGGGTCAGTTGCACTTGTTGCCAACTTGGAGCAGAAGGAGGAAAAGAGGACTGAAGCTGCTAAATCTACACCAAACAGGGAGGTTTGTGAAGGTAGAACAGAATCAAGCAAAAGCAAGGAAAAGGTGTCTGAAGAAATGAGTGTCCTACAGCAGGATGAATTGGATGAGATAGATGAGCATTTAGCCTTTCTATCTAGGAGATTCTCTAAGCTAAAATTCAGAAGAAACTCTGGGGTGGCCAAGCCATTTAACAAGGATTTTTCTACAAGCAATTATGTGGATAAATCCAAAATTAAATGCTATAATTGTGGTATTGCTGGTCACATGATAAGTGAATGCAGGAAGCCTAGATCTGAGAACAAGGGAAAGTCAACTGAAACTATTGACTACAAGAAGAAATACTTTGATCTTCTCAGACAGAAAGGAAAGGCATTCATGACCCAAGAGTATGACTGGGCTGCTGATGGAAATCATTCTGATGATGATGCTGAGTTTGTCAACCTTGCATTAATGGCTGATTCTGAGCAGGAAGCAAGTTCAGCTAGCAATCAGGTATTTTCTACTAATCTCTCTGAGCTCACCAAAGAGGAATGCAATAGTGTTATAGATGATATGTCTACTGAACTATATCACTTGAGTGTTACTCTTAAATCACTTACTAAAGAGAACAATAGGATTAAAGAAACTAATCAGTTCTTAAGTGATAGAAATGCAGTTCTGGAAGTTCAATTTCTAGAATTTGAGAAAATGAGAGTTGATTGCAATGATGCTAAAAATGAACTTGAAGCTGTGTTAAAAAGAGAATTGATCTTAAGAAACCAGCTTGAAAAAGAACAAGGAATAATTGCTAAATTTCAAAGTTGTAGGAATATTTCTCAAAACATAATAGAAGTCCAGGGAATAGAATCATTTGTAAGGGATACCTGGACTCAGAAGAAAAAGGAGCTAGAACCTTGCCTTGAGGATCTAGAGACTATTTGTGAATCAACGGATAGTGATCATCCGTTGACAGATGAACCATCAACGGATGAGAGGTATCCGTCGACTAACAAAAAGTCTGTTAGTAAGAAGGAACTCAAGAGACTGAACAATCAGTATGGTCCAGTAGCCAAGAACTTTGTTTCTGGTGAAAGCAGCCAAGCCAAATCTAGTGAGAAGGCTAAGGCAGGTGATTTACCCAACAAAAAGGCTGTTGGTAAGTCAGTTAATGAAAAGGTAGAGACTGAGGGTAAAAAGAAAAAGAACAGAAATGGTAAGATAGGCATTAACAAGAAAAACAATTATTCTCCTGACAAGTTTTCTCCTAGGAAAACTTGTGGTAATTGCAATAGTGTCAATCATCTATCTTCTAATTGCAAGTCTGTTAAAAGGACTCCTGTTCATGTACCTCAATCTATGCCAAGTATGCCTGCAATGCCTGTTATGCCTGGTTTGTATCAGAATGCTAGTTTTTCAAATCCATATGTGAACATGCCATATGTGCCTAATCCTTATTTTCAATCTGTGAATATGCCACAAATGTCATGGAGCATCCCCAGCATGGATAATATGTATGCCAATTTTTCACAAATGCATGCATCAAATATTTATGCAAATGAGCATCTGTCTAAACCTATCACTCAAGCATCTACACCCAAAGTGAAGATTGCCAAGAGTGTAAAACCAAAGGCTAACAAGAAAGGACCCAAGGAAACTTGGGTACCAAAATCAACTTGATTTGTATTTTGGATTGTGTGCAGGGAAATAAGAGGAATCTATGGTACCTAGACTGTGGATGTTCTAGGCATATGACAGGAGATTCAACCCTGCTCACAGAGTTCAAGGAGAAAGCTGGCCCTAGGATTACCTTTGGAGATGACAGCAAAGGTTATACTAAGGGATATGGCTTGATTACATAGGACAATGTCATCATTGAAGAAGTGGCTTTAGTTGAAGGTTTGAAGCACAATTTGCTGAGTGTCAGTCAGATTTGTGACAAAGACTATGAAGTAAAGTTCACTAAAGAAGCCTGTGTTGTTTCTACCAAGAAAAACAACAATGTGGTTCTGACAGGCTTTAGAAAAGGAAATGTTTACATAGCTGACTTCAACTCAGTATGCTCAGAATCCATTACTTGTCTCTTCAGCAAAGCAAGCAAGGATGAGAGTTGGCTATGGCATAAAAAGCTGTCTCATTTGAATTTTAAAGTAATGAATGATTTGGTAAGAAAGGATCTTGCTAGAGGAATCCCTCAATTGGAGTTCATCAAAGATGGACTGTGTGATGCCTGCCAATTAGGAAAGCAAAAGAAATCATCCTTCAAGAGCAAGAGAGAGTCATCTATTGTTAAGCCCCTTCAATTGCTGCATATGGACTTATTTGGTCCAGTAAATGTCATGTCCATCTCAAAGAAGAAATACTGTCTGGTGATTGTGGATGATTTCTCTAAGTTTACATGGACTTTCTTCCTGCACTCCAAAGATTGTGCAAGTGAAATCATCATCAATCATCTCATACAAGTAAACAATGGTTCTGAAGTAAAAGTACAAAGAATCAGGAGTGACAATGGCACTGAATTCAAAAATTTCACAATGAATATTTTCTGTGAAGAGAATGGAATTGTCCATGAGTTTTCTGCTGCTAGAACACCTCAACAAAATGGGGTTGTTGAAAGGAAAAACAGAACTCTCATTGAAGCAGCTAGAACAATGTTAAGTGAATCAAGATTGCCAACATATTTCTGGGCTGAAGCTGTCAGCACTGCCTGCTTCACTCAGAATATTTCCTTGATCAATCAAGCTAGAGGAATGACTCCTTACCACTTATTCACCAACAAGAAACCAATGTTAGCTTTTCTCCATGTCTTTGGATGTAAGTGTTTTGTGCTAAGGAATCATGGAGATAACTTGGGCTAATTTGAAGCAAAGGCAGATGAAGCTATCTTTGTTGGGTATGCAGCAGGGAAAGCCTATAAAGTCTACAATTTAAGAACCAACATTGTCATGGAATCTGTACATGTTGTGTTTGATGATCAGAAGATTCTAGGTCTGAATGATGAAGGCTTCCATGAAAAGTTGAGATTTGAAAATGAGGTAGAAGGAAGAATGTACATTGATGATGATGAGGAAAATGAAGATCATGACCTTGGAAATTCACCTAGAGCTGTTGGTCCAACTAGAAGTGATGCTAACACTGGAAATGAAGCATCCGTTGACAGTCATACTAGATCATCAGATGCATCCGTTGACAGACATTCTCATGTATCCGTCGACAGGCAAAATGGAGCATCCGTTGATAGACAAAATGATGCTTCTGTTGACAGTCAACTTCATAATTCCTCAAGGACAACAAACTCAGGGGGAGTTTCTCAAAGTCAAAACTCAATATCCAATCAACAATATCATACTCACGTAGATGAAGCAACCTCATCTAGATCAAACCTTCCACCTTCAAGAAAATGGACCAGAGATCATCCTTTTGAGTTAATCATTGGTGACTCAAACTCAAGAGTCCAAACTAGGAGAGCCACACAAGAAGAATGCCTATACAGTAGTTTCCTGTCTCAAGAGGAACCTAAGAAAGTGGAGGATGCTCTTCTAGATCCAGATTGGGTCTTAGCAATGCAAGAAGAGCTAAACCAATTTGAGATAAATAAAGTATGGAAGCTTGTGCCCAAACCTGATGATAGAGGTATCATAGGTACCAAATGGGTTCTCAAGAATAAGACTGATGAAAATGGCATAATTGTGAGGAATAAAGCTAGATTAGTGGCAAAGGGCTATTCTCAAGAAGAAGGAATAGATTTTGATGAAACTTTTGCACCAGTGGCAAGACTTGAGGCCATCAGAATTTTCCTAGCCTATGCAGCACATGCCAACTTCAAAGTCTATCAGATGGATGTTAAAAGTGCCTTTCTAAATGGGGAACTGGAAGAAGAGGTATATGTCCATCAACCTCCTGGCTTTGAAGATCCAGAATTTCCAGATTATGTATATCTTCTCTTGAAAGCACTTTATGGTTTGAAGCAAGCACCAAGAGCCTGGTATGACACTTTATCTCAATTTCTTCTGGAGAATCACTTCACTAGAGGTACAGTAGATAAAACTTTATTTCATAGAAATGTCAATGGTTCTTCAATACTTGTTCAAATCTATGTAGATGATATTATTTTTGGGTCTACAGATGAGAAGCTTTGTAAAAGGTTTGCCAAACTTATGCAAAGTAGGTATGAAATGAGCATGATGGGTGAATTAACTTACTTTCTTGGCTTACAAGTAAAGCAAGTTAATGAGGGAATTTTCATAAGTCAAACAAAATATATTTATGATCTCTTAAAGAAATTTGACTTAATGGATTGTGCCTCTGCAAAAACACCTATGGCCACTGCAACTAAGCTTGAGTTGAATACTAAGGAAAAATCTGTGGACATCTCAAGCTATAGAGGCATGGTAGGCTCACTTCTATATCTAACAGCTAGTAGACCTGATATAATGTTCTCCACATGTCTTTGTGCTAGATTTCAAGCTGACCCTAGAGAGTCTCACTTGATTGCTATTAAGAGAATTTTCAGGTATCTCAAGGGAACACCAAACCTTGGCATTTGGTACCCAAGAGATTCTGGCTTTGATCTAATTGGCTATTCAGATGCAGACTATGCAGGTTGCAGAATTGATAGGAAAAGTACTACAGGCTCCTGTCAGTTTCTAGGGAATAGGCTTGTGTCATGGTTCAGTAAGAAACAGAACTCAGTCTCCACTTCTACAGCCGAAGCTGAGTACATTGCAGCTGGAAGTTGTTGTGCACAGATTCTTTGGATGAGGAATCAACTTATTGACTATGGTCTAAAAGTTGAGAAGATTCCAATTTTCTGTGACAACACTAGTGCTATTGCCATCACAGAAAATCCAGTGCAACATTCGAGAACCAAGCATATTGACATCAAATACCATTTCATCAGAGAGCATGTGATGAATGGTACAGTAGAAATGCACTTTGTGCCAAGTGAAATGCAGCTTGCAGATATCTTCACCAAGCCTCTTGATGAATCCTCATTCACAAGATTGGTAGGTGAACTAGGTATGCTTAATTTTTCATAATTCCTAGTGGTATCTAATAATACTGTATTGCAGCTAGAAATGTGTTTTGATTTACTTGAGAATTAAAAACTCTCAGAATAACTCTTAGCAGAAATTTTGTCTAAGGTAGAGCTGTAATTCGAGTCGGGCGGCTCGTGAGCTCGCCCGGCTCGAACTCGTTTAATTGAGCTCGACTCGGCTCGTTTGGTTAAACGAGCCGAGCTCGGGTAGAGATTCCGGCTCGTTTAATTAAACGAGCCGGCTCGACTCGACTCGTGAAATTAAACGAGTCGAGTTCGGGTAGAGTTTTAAGCTCGATTAAGTGTAAAATTAAACGAGCGACTCGCCCGACTCGTTAAAACCGGCTCGTTTAGCTAAACGAGCTGGCTCGACTCGACTCGTGAAATTAAACGAGTCGAGTTCGGCGGGAATTTTCGGCTCGTTTAATAAACGAGCCCGGCTCGACTCGTTTAAAAAAACTCGACTCGATTTAAAGCTCGACTCGAACTCGCCCGGCTCGACTCGAATTACAGCCCTAGTCTAAGGCAAAATTTGCTTATCAACGGATATCCTTTTATCCGTTGGTAGTGTAAACACATTACTAGATTTTCGTATGTCAACGGATAACAGGTTGTCCACGTCATCGATGGATAAACTGTTTTCTCAACCGTCCAATCTTTATCCGTTGATATACATATACTTTTTATATAGCCGTTGATAAACGTGTATAATTAGTCACGGCTGTACTTCTTTTCTTTTTATTTATTGTCTGAAAGTTACTTTTGACCAATGGGGTAATTACTCTTAATTATTTCATTTTTAATTCTTGGAATATATAAAAGGCTGTTTTGTATTCTCACATTTCACCTTTATTCATTTTCAAGAGTCTCATTAGTTAACTGCATCTTCTTCACTAAATCTCTCTCTGCAACAAAAGCTCAAACACTCCAATGGCGCCTATTGTTAAGATGATGTCTTCCACCGGGTTTACCTATGAGAAGAACAATTTCGCGGCCTTTGTTGATACTGTGAACGCTCCAGAAGCATATCACACCATGATGAATTTCGTGAAGAAATGCAAACTGTCACATGCTATGACTGCCACCACTCCTCTAATCCATGAGGTTATCGAAGAGATGTGGGCATCTGCTGAGTACGATGGCACAGACGGTACACTTGCTTTTTCTTTAAAGGGTAAAAATTATGTAGTTAATTCTGATGTGTTAACTGCTTGTTTAAAATTGCCTGAGAATAACTGTCTGAAGGAACCCAGTAATGCTGAAATTGTTACCATGCTTAATTCCATAAATTATACCCTTAGTACTGAGAACTTAGGGAAAATTGTTAGGAAAGGTATGGTTAAGGAATGGAGTTATCTTTGTGATGCCTTCATTAAAACTTTTTCTGGCAAGATTAGTAACTTTGATGCTGTTACCAACTCCATGCTAATTATGCTTTGTATGCTTTTAACTGATAAATTTTATAATTTTGGCACACTAGTCATGTATGAGATAGCAGCTAAATTAGGTAAAAAGGAAACTAGGGGCAAGAATGTTTATTTTGCTAGATTTTTAATGCTCCTAGCACTGCATGTATCTGAGAATGAGCTATCCATTGCTAACCCGGATAGCAAGTTCAATTGTTTTGTTCAGGAGAAGAGAGTCTTAAGTGATTTGATTCGAATGAACCTAAATGCAGAAGTACAATTGGTATATCTACCAATTATTCAGGTAACTGTTTCCAACCCTGAACTTCCTATCTCCAACCCCCAAATTTCTTTGCCTTCTAGTGTCACAATGGAGTCTGTGACTGTGACCAAACAGGCTCCTACCAAAGTGACCAAATCCAAAGTTCCTAAACCACAATCTAAAAGACAAACCTCAGGTGTCTCTCAAAAGGCATCTGTTGCAAAAACTACCAAAGCTCTTGAGGGGAGTGTGAAGGTGGTAGTGAGTGGTGAGGGACAGGGTGAACATCAAAGAAGCCCTAAGGATAAGGAAGGTAAGGCAAGTGCACCCAACATTTCAGTCTCTCAAAAGACTGTTAATGAACCTACAAGCCAATTTCTAGTTACATCCTCTCAACAGGGTGTGACTACTAATTTGAGTTCCATTTCAGGAACACAGCACAAAAGGGCAAGGGACACAGATAGCTCTCCCTCAAAAACCTATGGTAGAAGGGTAAAATCCAAAACCATTGGGGAATCACAGGGTGCACACACTGTACAGCAAACTGTACCTTCTCAAATTCAGTTTGATGTGACTTCAATAAATGTGGAGTCACAGCCCCTTGATCTTAACCTTCAAATCGATACACATTTTGATCCACCATCACCAACTCCATCTCTGGATGTGGATATGATATCTACATCAATTCCTGATTCTCCATCTTTAAAATTCATGGAGAAGCCCCACTCAACAATTGGTGGTCATCCTCTTTTAGATGATTTGTTGGGCCATCAATCTTCCATTCCTGAATTCACAACACTATCTGTGGCCTCTTCCTTAAAATCAATCACCACAGATTCAGTGTTGGTTTTCACTTCAACGGATACTCGTTTACCTTCATCAACGGATATCCTTCATCCGTTGACAAGTGTTTCTCCATCAACGGATATGTCTTCAACTAACTATCTGTTGACAGCAATAACTACTACATCAACGGATACACCTTATCCGTTGACAACTCTCTCTACCACTGCAAAATGTGACATTCCTATGTCAACTGTGGAGGAGTTTGTAGTAATTGAAACACTTTTAGGAATGAGGGAAGGGAGTGAGAGGCTGCCTTGTGAGCAGGCAAAAGGAGAGAAAATCAATGAGAGGCTGACCATTTCTTCCGGTCAGGCAAAAGGAGAGCTAGAGAGTTCCACCTTAGTAGGTGAAGGTGAGGGTGTGAGAGGTGTGAGCCAGGGGGAGCCCCTGATGCAAGAAAAGTGAGATGAGAGGAGAGAAGGGACTACAGGAGAAATAAGGCAGGAAGAATCAGTCATTGCAAGTGAGTTAATGGAGGTTAATGAAGCTTCCAAAGAGATGGAATTTAGACAAGAATATCAGTCAGTTATTGACTCCATCTCTTTGGATCCTGAAACCTTTACTCATCCTGTTTCTGCCTATCAAGTCATGGTACAGCAGGGCAATGTGGAGGCAGAGGAGGCAATGCACCTAGTGCACACCTCAGAATCTCTTCAAAGAGCAAAAGAAGCTTTACAAACCCTGTCTCCAAATGCTGGAAGTGAAGAGTTTGGCAGTTATGACAGTCAAAGTTCAGATGGTGAAGACATAAATGAAGATGAAACTCCAGGATGGATGTTTTCCAATGCCACTGAACTTGGGCATCTCAATGTGGAAATCATGAAGCAATACCAATCTGCTAAGGCTGAGCACCAAACTGCAGAACCACAGAGAAAGACTGTTCTTGAGCAAGTAATGGCCTCCCTGAAATTACAAAAGATGCAATCTGTTATTCAAAGAACACAGCAAGAGGAGGTCCAGTCTGCAATTAGAGATATGAAAATAGCACTAGATGCCAGGATTGAGGCACTAGCTCCTACTACCACTCAGAAGGTGCTTTCTAGCAAACTTCTCAAAGAAGATAGCCTGGCTAAGTCTGTTCAGCTTCTTTCCTCAAGGGTGGATAGTATGGAATCTCAATTGCACACCATCATTGCCAATCAAACAAAACAAACTCAACTACTGGAAATGCTACTTGCAGCTTCAACCCCAACCCTTGATGCTAACAAAAAGGGGGAGAAAATGGGAACAAGCACAGAAGAGGCTGCAACATCTACTGGCCAATTTCAAGCTACCAGTAGTGAGATAGCACATATTGAGGGGGAGCAACAGCCAATTGTAGTGGTCAATCCAACAGAGTTTGAGAGAAAGGCTTCCCCTGTGAAGAAACAAGTGGCTTTGCCTGAGATTCAAAGATTAGAAGACATCTCAGATGGTGAAAGGCAAGCCAGGATAGAAGCTTTGGAAAAGATAAACAAGGAGGCTAATGACAGAATTCT
This sequence comes from Kitagawia praeruptora, assembly GCA_037693485.1. NCBI lineage: Eukaryota > Viridiplantae > Streptophyta > Magnoliopsida > Apiales > Apiaceae > Kitagawia > Kitagawia praeruptora. The sequence goes on along the minus strand of CM075344.1, from coordinate 151,484,663 downwards.
AAGGACAGAGAGGATGATCAATGAATCAATTGCATCAACTCTGTTCCTTAATGCTCAATCTTCTGCTCCAACAATATCAACCACAATCATGAAGGTGCTCACTCCAAGGGTTGTGGCTCCTACATTCTATGATGCTGAGCCATCATTTGTCAAAGAATTTGAACCAGCTATCAAAACCAGAGCCTACTCACCACCAAAGGAAAATGGGAAGAACAAGCTTCAATTGGACTACCCATTTCCCAAGAATGATGAAGTAAAGCTAATGGGAAAAACAATTATGGAATTCAAAGTCCAGACAAATAAGAGTGTAAGAGATTGGATGGCTGTAATCATGAGGAATGGAAAAGTATTAAATATATCCAACAGTCATCCTAGATTTGTGGAAGCTAAAAGAGAAGAAGTCTCCAGAATCCAAAGGGAAGCCCATCCAAGTACAGAAAATCAACATGAAAACTCAGAAGAGAAGCAAGCCAGGCTAGCTCAAGAGTTAATGGATGAGGTAGAGGTTGAAATGAAGGAACCTGAGGAAGTTCCCAAAATCAAACCTAGAAGAAGGAAAGCTAAAACCAAGAGGGTTCTTTCTCCAGAACCCTCTCCAGAAAAAGAAACAATTGGTTCACCAGTACCTATGTCTGCAATAGTAATCGACCCAACTGTAAACTTTCATGGTGACCCCATAAGGCCTAAAGAGGAACCAGTGAATTTTGATTCAATTGAAGTTCCTTCATTCTTGCTAAATCCAAAACAGAAGAAAAGGGCTCCAAAGAAGCAACTTTCAAAGGGACCAGTTCAAGTTGCTAGGGTACCTGCCATTGTAAAACAACCAATCTTGGAAAACAAAGAAGACTTTATCTATCAGGCAGAAATTGAAGAATACTCTGACATGAATCTATATTTGGATGAATTGTCAGAAGTAAGAGGAATTGACAAGTACAAGAATCAGCCTGAGAGATTAGTGTTTGTCTACAAGGGAGGAAGTCAGAGGACATGGCCACTAAAGAAGGTTCTTGGAGAAAATTATCATACATTGACCAGAGTGTTCTCAGCTTTCAAGAGACACACAGGGTTCTCTGAGATAGCCAGAAGGGAGATAATTAGCAGAATAGAAGAAATAAGGAGAGAATGGAACTCACCCTCAAGTCTACCAAAGAAAATGAAGATCCCTTATAATGGACAGAAAATCCACATTCAACCCTTTTGGATGATGGAGTTCAGGGATGATGAGGGCACTAGGAGATTCTTCAGGTTAGAAGACCAACTGTCAAAGGCTAGTTCTGACTACCTGAGATGGTTACAACTAAAGCTATATCCAAAGGTTGTTGAAGAAGATACCTTCTATAGGCAACTTCAAGTGCAAATTGAGTCCAACTCTGCCAAGGAAAGAAAGTCAAGGGTGCAGCCAACCAGAGAGAGGAAACCTCATTAATCTGCTCAATCTAAAGGAGCACATCTCTGATAAGTTTCTTAAAGCTTTCTGTTTTTAATTTTTGTAGCTTAATACAATGTTTGCATACTGAAGTGTGTATATATCGTTAGGAATGTTTTGTTATCATCAAGGTTCTGAATTTATGCTTTATAGCCATCAAGTATAAATTGGGGGAGATTGTTAGGAATATGTTGTAGTTGATGATAACTTAACATTCAAGCAAAATTGTATAAGTCAAGTTTTGTAACTGTCAACGGATAAGACCTTATAACTCTATCCGTTGACAGGTAGCTCATCAACGGATGAGGTTTTGTAGCATACTGCAATATCTCTATTTATCAGTTGATAGTGTCTTTATTCAGAGTCATGTTGACCATCAATGGATAGGCAGAATAGGGTAGCCAATTGTAAATAAGCTATGCTATGTAATTCTGTCTAAGTGAAAATGTATCAACGGATGAGAACAGGGCTCTATCAACGGATACAACTCAAATCTACTCGATCAACGGATACAGCTCAAACTACCATCAACGGATAAGTAGACACAACATCAACGGATAATCATTGTCACTTTATCCTATGCTAGGAATTAGCAGTTGATAAGGACAGGTTTGACTGACAGATCACATGGGTTGATAGTAGGTATAAAAAAGCAATATGGCAGCCATACTTTGGAAACACAGAAGAAAGAAGCATTCCATTTACACAGTACATACAAGAAAGGTGCAGGGGACATATCTGTTCACAAGGACAACCTTTCGGCTACATGTGGATTTGGAGTGGAGTAGCAAGTCAACTTGAATTAGATTAATATTATCTTATTCCTGTAGCACTTGTAAACTTGGAATATATAACCAAGTGTAGCAACTCTTTAGATAGTAAGAAAACATACACATTTGCTAAGGGTTTCTTGAATATCTTTAGAAGCAAAGAGTTGTAAACACAGAAGCTGTGTACATTTGTATCACAGGGTTTTCTTCGAATAAAAGTCTCAGGTGGTACATTTAACCACCTGATTTTTTATGTGTTTGTGAACCATTTCTTATTCAGCAATTATTTCCTTATAGATTTCTGTGGTTTTTATCAGAAATTTATAATTATCAAGAATTGTATTCAACCCCCCCTTCTACAATTATACAAGTGTGTAATCTGGGAATAACAGAAGCGCCACTGAAGAAGAATTTGTGGAGTATAAATTCTTTACCACGGATAAAGAAAACATAAGCTATTTTAATTTTTATCCTAATTCAGATCCTGAGTTAGTTTATGAAGCTTATGTTAATGGGTTAGTTACTTTAATTTACCCATCCAGCAATTTGCTAGAAATTGGCGAATTTCCTAAGGCATTCAGGGAAGCAGTCAAAAAGTTCAGGACAAAGTGTGTTCAGAACCCAGCAAAAGAAATTTTCATCAAGGTCCAGTCAGCACTACCGTTCTGGGATGAAGATTATGAAGATATTTTAGCTAAACCATTTCATTATGTTCAGCTAGGAATTGTCAAAGAAAGGAGCTACGCGCCAAGTGAATCAAGACCAGTCACACTGGAGAAGAAAGACTTGAAGCAACTGGCCATCCATAAATATGCAGCTATTTTGGAGAAAATTCTCTGCATAAAAGAAAGTGATAAGGTGAAGATAAATTATTCATCTTCAAACTGCATCATGACGTCCATGACTCATATCCCAATGAGCCAAGAAGACAAGGAAACTTTAAGGGCATGCAAGAGACGCATGACTAAAAGTCAGATAATATTCGGATGCCACTACGCAGAATTCTGTAAAGCTAGTGCTCGAATTATTAAAAGGACAGGTACCGACGAGAGTTATCTCTGTCAATACTGCCAAAATGACCCCACCACTAAAGAAGAAGACAAGTTGTCTAAAGCTGCTGGAAAAGCAACGGTGGAGAATTAAAGCGGAAGGAATCTGCTTTATCAAAAGCAAGGGTAGAAAACATTTTACTTACGTAAAAGCATCTACTTTAGCTTTATTAAAGTAAAGCATCTACTTTATTAAAAGATAGTCATCTGCTTTAAGAAAGGAATCTACTTTATGTAAAGTAGAAAATAATTCATTGTACAGACCCTCGACCTTGTTCTATAAAAGGCGAGTTCTTCTTTCAGTTTAGGACATCGAAAAACATACACACAACACTGTATGCAATTAGAGCGTCCTCAATCAATGAGTGAGTAAAAACCCTACGGGGTTAAGAGTGTAAACAGGCTCATAATGAGTCTATATCTGTAACATATTATCTAGATCAATAAAAAGTCTTTTCTTTTTATAAATCTTGGTTATATTCTTGTTATTCTGGAGTCCGTTTGGAGCACAGGGAGTACCGCTAGGCAGGAGGCCGTTTAGGGAAACGCCGCTCGTAGGATTGAAGACAGAGAATAAAAAGCCAGAAGATTTAAAGAAAGAAATGAAGTTTTAGAGATCAGATAATCACTGAGCAGATAAAGATCATTGGAGATCCTGGTAAAACTCTAAACCCTGTTTTAAACAAATTTATATAAATCTTTTTATATTTAGCAATTTTGATCATGATTAGCAATAATCGAAGGTCTGTAATGTTCCTTTGGAACTTAACCATTAATGGTAATACCATTAGACTTAGTGATGAAGACTTCTTCACTAGAATAAGAGATCTAGCATGTCTAGATATCAATAACAATAGACTAGACCGTCTTAGAGAATTCTATAACAGTTTAGAAATAATGTACGAACAACATGGTAGGTTCTACATTAGAAATAGTCAAGAAATTGACGATTTAAAAAATTATATTGGTAGCTTTATTGAAGAAGCTAGCGATGATTGTCATGCCTTCTGTTTCTGCAAAGGCAAGAAATAACATGATTATTAATAGTAATCATAGTTTAGACCTCTTTTGGTCGAATGTAAACGATGGAGACTCTGTCGTCTTCATTTATCCGCAAATACAATTTGCGGATAAATGAAGACGACAGAGTCTCCATCGTTTACATTCGACCAAAAGAGGTCTAAACTATGATTACTATTAATAATCATGTTATTTCTTGCCTTTGCAGAAACAGAAGGCATGACAATCATCGAATTTGCGGATAAATGAAGACGACAGAGTCTCCATCGTTTACATTCGACCAAAAGAGGTCTAAACTATGATTACTATTAATAATCATGTTATTTCTTGCCTTTGCAGAAACAGAAGGCATGACAATCATCGCTAGCTTCTTCAATAAAGCTACCAATATAATTTTTTAAATCGTCAATTTCTTGACTATTTCTAATGTAGAACTTACTATGTTGTTCGTACATTATTTCTAAACTGTTATATAATTCTCTAAGACGGTCTAGTCTATTGTTATTGATATCTAGACATGCTAGATCTCTTATTCTAGTGAAGAAGTCTTCATCACTAAGTCTAATGGTGTTACCATTAATGGTTAAGTTCCAAGGGAACATTACAGACCTTCGATTATTGCTAATCATGATCAAAATTGCTAAATATAAAAAGATTTATATTTAGCAATTTTGATCATGATTAGCAATAAAGAGTCATTTCCCTAAAATGACTCATTTCTCTTAATCAAAATGAGTGATCATGGACCTTTGCTTTATCAATGAGTGAGTAAAAACCCTACGGGGTTAAGAGTGTAAACAGGCTCATAATGAGTCTATATCTGTAACATATTATCTAGATCAATAAAAAGTCTTTTCTTTTTATAAATCTTGGTTATATTCTTGTTATTCTGGAGTCCGTTTGGAGCACAGGGAGTACCGCTAGGCAGGAGGCCGTTTAGGGAAACGCCGCTCGTAGGATTGAAGACAGAGAATAAAAAGCCAGAAGATTTAAAGAAAGAAATGAAGTTTTAGAGATCAGATAATCACTGAGCAGATAAAGATCATTGGAGATCCTGGTAAAACTCTAAACCCTGTTTTAAACAAATTTATATAAATCTTTTTATATTTAGCAATTTTGATCATGATTAGCAATAATCGAAGGTCTGTAATGTTCCCTTGGAACTTAACCATTAATGGTAACACCATTAGACTTAGTGATGAAGACTTCTTCACTAGAATAAGAGATCTAGCATGTCTAGATATCAATAACAATAGACTAGACCGTCTTAGAGAATTCTATAACAGTTTAGAAATAATGTACGAACAACATAGTAGGTTCTACATTAGAAATAGTCAAGAAATTGACGATTTAAAAAATTATATTTGTAGCTTTATTGAAGAAGCTAGCGATGATTGTCATGCCTTCTGTTTCTGCAAAGGCAAGAAATAACATGATTATTAATAGTAATCATAGTTTAGACCTCTTTTGGTCGAATGTAAACGATGGAGACTCTGTCGTCTTCATTTATCCGCAAATTGGTATCAGAGCAAACTGAATCTAATAATCTCTCGATTATAGATTTCTTTTCTATGTTTAGAATCAAATTTTTACAAATAAAATTCAATTCTTTAAATTCTTCTAAACTATCCTTCCCCCTTTTTAAAATTTGAATTTTATTAGGGCTGATGTTTATAGCTTCTGGTTGACGAGTCTTAGACTTTTTCTTCATTGATTCAAGGAAGTCTTTAACTCCAAATTTTTTAGCTATAATCAACTTTTTGACATATACTTTTTCACCTGAAAGAGTTAGAATAATATGATCCGGGTGTTGAGTAAATGGTCCATATAAGTTTAGAAAATTATTGCCTAGAATAAGGTCTACACCTGATTCCTGCTGATAGATTGTAGGAATATGAAATACTTCTCTTGCAATCATTATGTCAAGGTTTTTACATACCTTTGTAATAGTAATGGAACTATTATCTTCGATTTTTACCTCTATAGGTTTTTCTGCATTAACCCAATGTTCTTCTGGGATAACGTATTTACTTGCTAAGCACAGACTTGCACCTGAATCAACATAGCAATGTAATTCTATCTTTTTATATCCTGCAAAATTCAAGATACCAGGGATATAAATAGAATTAGGGTTGGTGATATTAGATATCGCCAGATCTTTTACTTCTTCAATCCGAATCTGATGAAGTATATTCATTAGTCTCTGACTCTTCTGGTCCGGGATCTAATTCTTCTTCAAGGATGTACACTTCTTGTACATTCTCGTATGGTTCTTCTATAGGAATGTATCCTAAAGAATATACCTGTTCAAGCATTCGAGCTTTGCTTTCATGCTTTTTCCGGTTAGGACATTCATTTGCATAGTGTCCTTCTTCATTGCAAATCCAACACCTGCAATTTTTCTTGCCTTTTGGGCAAAACTTTTGTTTATCGTTAGAAAACTTCTTAGAAGATTTTTTCTTAACATATTTACCTGATTTGAAAGGTTTCTTTTTCCTAACAAACCTGTATTTTTTCGTATATTTCTTATACGATTTTTTCTTGTAGAACTTCCTAGATGCTTTGCTACATCCGTACTCAAATGGTTGTTCTACTATTTTTTCACAGCATTTTTTACTAAATAATTTTAGCTGTTTTTGCTTCTTAGTTAAATCACAAATCTTACTGATTTCTTCTTTAACTATTCTTTGAGCGTAGCCTAAACTATACTCTGCTACACCTGTTGCTTCAAGGTTGAAGCGTTCAAGGGCCTTTTCACCGACTAAGGGAATTTTAAGAAGATAGTCTCTGATGAACTTCTTATAATCTTCTCTATCAGTTAATTGATATAAATGTTTTTCATAATCATCATAAAATCGATTGAGAAAACATATATCGCAAAGTTGCATTTTAGTAAGCATGGATTTTGCCTTACTAACTATCTTAGCCAATTCTTGAATTTTATTGGTCATAAGATCTATTCCTAAGAACAATGTATAAATTGCATTTATAACATCTTCATAGGCAGTTATGGGGTTCATTCTTGGTTCCCATGTGGTGCTTTTAATCATGCTATTAACTACACATGTACACTTATGTTCCATCAATAACAAAACTGTTTCTTGATCATCATAAGCTTCGCTGTTAGTCTGAATTATTAGACTAATTTCTTGAGACCATTTTTCTATGAGCTCTTTTCTATTAGGCTTGCCATCAATATTTAAGATATTACTACCATAAATATTAGTAACATTTTTAGAGTCTGTACTCTGTAGTAGAATAAGAAGGATAAAAATTACCTTTTCTCTTCCTATTACCTGTGGTTTTGCCCTCAGGTTCATCTTCTTTTTTGACTCCTGAATTTTCTCCTGTTTCTGGAGATGCTTGATTGTTCATTCTAAAATTTTCAGGGAAAACTTCTTCTTCTGAACTCTCATTGCTTGAGTATTGAAGTGTTTCTCCAGAATCTGATTCTTCTGAGCTAAAAGCTTCAATAATATTTAGAGTTTCATAATTATTAAAACCAAATAATGATCTTAACTCACTGCTTGACTCTATTTCTTTGTTGGCGATAGAGTCATCCTCTATTTCCATTAACCTGATTGCTTGTTCCAATTGACCGTAGTTGTCATCTGTAACCTACAATTCTTCATCTTCTAGATTATTCCAGAAGAATTCTTCTACCTTTTTCATGTAGTTCATGATGATTCTTTATCACCAAATGGCCAGGTTAAGCTTCCTGAGTTCTTTCCAGAACCCATTTCTTCGTTACCAACATTGAAGTTAGGATAACTGTATTTCAAGGATTTCTTGAATTTTTCATCTGTTAAGACGATTTCTCTGTCTGATGTACCTGTCTTAAGAACATCAAGAATTTCTTTATTGCAAGGACAATCATGAATAATCAATTTTATTTCATTAATAATCTTTGCTGCTGCCGCTTCAATATTATCGGCTCTCTGATGATTTTTAAGCAACTCTAGAATTTCTTCTAACTATGGCTTAATAATCTTAGTGAAATCTTCTTGTAATTCCTTAAGACTCATCCTAGAATCTTTCTAAGGTAATCCTCGATTTCTATAAGTTTAGACGTAAAGTCTATAACTTCTTTTCTGGATATAGGTATGTCATGCTTATTTTTACTAAGCTTTTCTACCTGTTCTGTAAGCTTCTTAATCTCTTCGTTATTCTTAACTAAAAGATTCATAGCTTTGTTGTTAATCTCATTTACGAGATTTTTTATTTCCTCTAGCCTGTTACTACTGCTAGATCCACTCCCCCCTCTTTGAAAATAAGTGGTTCCATATTTTCCAAAATAACTGGGAGCTTTTGAGAATTTCTCGGTTGGATCCTTACTAAGACCGAAATAAGATAACATCTTATAAAATCCAAGTAAAATTCTTCCTGTAATCTGATTAAGATTATTAGTAGATGCAATTATTGTAGTAATTCTTGCACTACCAGGGTGACTACTGAAGGTGTAATTCTTCAGCTCTTGTCCTTCTACTTCGCTTAATCTTTTGAGATTAAGAACTTTTCCTTTCTTGTAAATATGTGGATTTACAGGTAAAGAAGTAGTCATTTAACTGATACGTTCAAGCTTTCGTCCTAAACTATCAATTCTGGTTGAGACATTCCTTAAAAGACTGTCCGTTGAGGATTCTCCTATGACTAGGCTTTTCCCCTTAAAACTCATTCTGGGTTTTTCTCCTAAATGAGGTTTATTCCTAGCAATATCTATTGCCCATGAATTTTCTAAAGGACTGATTTCTGAGAATTGCTTCTCTTCTACAGATCCTATGTCTGAGAATATATCTTCTAATTCAATATATTCTGATTTCTTGTAATCTATACTGTGATGACTATTTGTCAAGGCATAGGCTACAACGTATGATATGCTAAAGACTTTGTCTCCGGCATCCATAAGGTTTTCTCGTTCAAACTGATGTACGAATGATAAAACCGAATCTAAATTCTTTGTGTCTAGGCTAAGTCCGAACTTAGGGTAGACTGAGAACATGAATTTTTGGTATGCTAAGTTTCCTCTAGCAGCACCTAAAATACAATCTCTACGATCTTTGATTCTGTTATCTATTAAAGCCATTTTAATAGGTGAATCAATTCCTTCCTGAAATTCAGATTTTAACAAAATCTTTACAGCTCCTAAATGAACCGTGCTGATTGTTGATCTAATCTTAGAAGGGATTTTTAAAAGGTTTTTCCTAATTTCTTCTCTATTAATGAGTGATAGGAAAACAGAACCTTTTGTATCTTTTATGTCTACATGCATTTCTTTTGTGCTGACAAAATAAAAGATATTGTTTTTTCTATTTAGAATGTTTAAACCAAATGAATTTGGGATTCTAAATATTTTTTCTTTCTTTAGATCAAGTTTCAAGTTCTTGATTTTTGAAAGTGTTTCTTGTTTTACCAAAAAACTTCCTTGAAATCCTTTTTCGTTTTCGGAAAACTCGATTTCAAAATCTTGATTATCATCAGAAGTCTGAGGATCATCAATCTCTTTGCCTTTGTCTTTTGAAAGATTCATTTTAAAAGATTTAATCTAGGCTCTGATACCAATTTGCGGATAAATGAAGACGACAGAGTCTCCATCGTTTACATTCGACCAAAAGAGGTCTAAACTATGATTACTATTAATAATCATGTTATTTCTTGCCTTTGCAGAAACAGAAGGCATGACAATCATCGCTAGCTTCTTCAATAAAGCTACAAATATAATTTTTTAAATCGTCAATTTCTTGACTATTTCTAATGTAGAACCTACTATGTTGTTCGTACATTATTTCTAAACTGTTATAGAATTCTCTAAGACGGTCTAGTCTATTGTTATTGATATCTAGACATGCTAGATCTCTTATTCTAGTGAAGAAGTCTTCATCACTAAGTCTAATGGTGTTACCATTAATGGTTAAGTTCCAAGGGAACATTACAGACCTTCGATTATTGCTAATCATGATCAAAATTGCTAAATATAAAAAGATTTATATAAATTTGTTTAAAACAGGGTTTAGAGTTTTACCAGGATCTCCAATGATCTTTATCTGCTCAGTGATTATCTGATCTCTAAAACTTCATTTCTTTCTTTAAATCTTCTGGCTTTTTATTCTCTGTCTTCAATCCTACGAGCGGCGTTTCCCTAAACGGCCTCCTGCCTAGCGGTACTCCATGTGCTCCAAACGGACTCCAGAATAACAAGAATATAACCAAGATTTATAAAAAGAAAAGACTTTTTATTGATCTAGATAATATGTTACAGATATAGACTCATTATGAGCCTGTTTACACTCTTAACCCCGTAGGGTTTTTACTCACTCATTGATTGAGGACGCTCTAATTGCATACAGTGTTGTGTGTATGTTTTTCGATGTCCTAAACTGAAAGAAGAACTCGCCTTTTATAGAACAAGGTCGAGGGTCTGTACAATGAATTATTTTCTACTTTACATAAAGTAGATTCCTTTCTTAAAGCAGATGACTACCTTTTAATAAAGTAGATGCTTTACTTTAATAAAGCTAAAGTAGATGCTTTTACGTAAGTAAAATGTTTTCTACCCTTGCTTTTGATAAAGCAGATTCCTCTTGCTTTAATTCTCCACCGTTGCTTTTTCAGCAGCTTTAGACAACTTGTCTTCTTCTTTAGTGGTGGGGTCATTTTGTCAGTATTGACAGAGATAACTCTCGTCGGTACCTGTCCTTTTAATAATTCGAGCACTAGCTTTACAGAATTCTGCGTAGTGGCATCCGAATATTATCTGACTTTTAGTCATGCGTCTCTTGCATGCCCTTAACGTTTCCTTGTCTTCTTGGCTCATTTGGATATGAGTCATGGACGTCATGATGCAGTTTGAAGATGAATAATTTATCTTCACCTTATCACTTTCTTTTATGCAGAGAATTTTCTCCAAAATAGCTGCATATTTATGGATGGCCAGTTGCTTCAAGTCTTTCTTCTCCAGTGTGACTGGTCTTGATTCACTTGGCGCGTAGCTCCTTTCTTTGACAATTCCTAGCTGAACATAATGAAATGGTTTAGCTAAAATATCTTCATAATCTTCATCCCAGAACGGTAGTGCTGACTGGACCTTGATGAAAATTTCTTTTGCTGGGTTCTGAACACACTTTGTCCTGAAGTTTTTGACTGCTTCCCTGAATGCCTTAGGAAATTCGCCAATTTCTATCAAATTGCTGGATGGGTAAATTAAAGTAACTAACCCATTAACATAAGCTTCATAAACTAACTCAGGATCTGAATTAGGATAAAAATTAAAATAGCTTATGTTTGCTTTATCCGTGGTAAAGAATTTATACTCCACGAATTCTTCTTCAGTGGCGCTTCTTCCTAGTTCGTAGAAGTAGCTGAAACTATCATAAATGGTTTCTCCACTGTCGTCATTGAAATCTATGATTAGATTTTCATTTGACTTTAATTTCCCTAGCACCTTCTGAGTAGATGCTGGCTTCTTTAACGCTTGTTTGAAGGTTGGCTTCAAAGCGTCTACAGAGCTGATAAGACACAGAGGCGACTTCATCATTTCTCTGGTATAGAGATCGGCTGATACTCTTGATTCTTGGAAATCCTTGAATTTCTTGTGAGAAACTCCTGAAATTCCTGTAACTGCCAAGCTTGCAATTCCCCAGTTGTTGTAGATTCCTGGATTGGGACCATTATAAACAACATAGTAATTTTTGCTGGTAGTACCAAATGATTTTACAAAAGATTGCTCTTTTGATTTTTGTGGGATTTGAATTCCCCCATTGGGTCTCAGATTTAAATCTGAAGATTCTCCCAAAGTTAAGGAGGTCTGAACCTCAGTTATGCTTTTTACCAAAGCATCAGGTTTCAACGGATTTGTTGAATCTTTACCAGGAGCCGTTTGCTCTGGATTAGCCTGTACTTCACTTATTGCTAAGGAAGGTGTACAAATAACCTTTTGTTGCGAAGACTGAGCTTCGTTTTGGATTTTTACCAAATCCACAGGTATCAACGGTTTTGGGTTGCCTTTACCGGTAGCCGTTTGCTCCGGGCTAGTTTCTACTTCACTTGTTTCCGAGGAAGGTGTAGAAATGACCTTTTGTTTTTCAGGAAGAGAGTACTTCCTTACATATTCTAGCTCTGCTCGAACTAGGGATAGTTCATCTTGAACAAGTTTGAATTTCTTCAAGAGGATGGCTTCTTTAAGCTCTAGCTGTTCTATGGAAGTGTCCATAGTTTTTCTCAAAGAAAGAGATTATATATGTATAGAGCAAACAAGGCTCTTTGATCTGTTAAAAGATCGTTGGTATAGAGAGGTGTTTAGGTGTTATTTTTGTTTGGTGTGATTTTTCTTCTCCAAATCCTCTCGTATTTATAGCCAGAATTCAGGCTTTGGATTCCTGCAAAAGTAAAGATAACAAGAAATGTCATGTCATAAACTTTACACCCGTTTTTGCTGGAATTCTCTTGTTAAAAAATCTGCTAAGCAGTTTTTAACTCCTTCGATATGTTGAACATCGAAGCTGTAGCGGGATAGCCATTGTTGCCATCTCACCAGTCTTCCTTGCTTATTATCTCCCTGTAACTTAATACGAAGAAAATAAGAGAAATTTCTATTATCAGTTCTAACCAGAAATTTAACTGGAGTTAGATAAATAGAAAATTTGTTAATTACTCTAATGACAGCTAAGTATTCCTTTTCATTGGAATGATAATTTTTCTCAGCATCCTTAAAGCTTCCTGAAGCGTATCTGCATATTAACTCTTTATCAGAATTAACAGCTTTGAGCACTCCTCCCCAATATTCTCCTGAGGCGTCTGTCTCAATGATAAGCTTGTCATCCGGTTCTGGATGATAGAGTTTTGGAAAACTCTTTAGATTCTTCTTGACTTTGACCATGTAGCTGGTGTCTGAATATTTCCATTCCCAAGGAACATCTTTCTTGAGCTTTGCCTGCAAAGGAGCACGTATAGCTGCAAGTTTGGGAATATAATCAGAAGCATAAGTTAATATACCTAAAAACCTTTGCAACTATTTTTTGTCTTCAATTTTATCCGGGAACTTATGAATATGTTCTAGGATGTGTGACTGAGGACAATGAGTTCCTTGATCAATTTCTAGTCCTAAGAAATTAATCTTTGTCTTGAAGAGCTGAGCTTTCTTCTTTGACAGTATAATACCAAGTTGTTGGCATTTCTTTAATACTGCTGCTAAATGTCTGAGATGATCCTGTTCATTATCACTATAAATAAGAATATCATCTACATATACACAACAGAATTTTTCAAAAGACCTGAATGCATTTTGCATATGTCTTTGGAATATAGAGGGCGCTTGTTTGAATCCAAAAGGTAGCACCTTCCATTGGTAATGTCCTTGAGGACATGTGAATGCTGTCAATAGCTGTGATTCTTCGTCTAGCAATACCTGCCAAAAACCAGATTTACAGTCTAATGAACTAAACATTTTCTTACCTCTGATAAGGGTGAGTAATTCATCCTTGTTCGGTAAATTATGGTTGTCTCCTATGGTGGCATCATTAACCGCCTTGTAGTTGACTACCATTCTCTTTTTGCCTCTTCTCCTTTCTGCTTCGTTTTCCACTAGGAATGCTGGAGACATATGAGGTGATTTGCTGGGTATGATGATATTCATATCCAGTAGCTCCCGAATTTGTTTGCCAAATTCTTCTCGATCTTGTGGACTGTATTTCATAGGTTTTACCTTGATTACCGTATTTGGATCTCTGAGCTTGATGCTTCCTTTCATCCATTGCTTAGACTTTTTAGGATCTAAGGGATTTTCAGAGCAAACTGAATCTAATAATCTCTCGATTATAGATTTCTTTTCTATGTTTAGAATCAAATTTTTACAAATAAAATTCAATTCTTTAAATTCTTCTAAACTATCCTTCCCCCTTTTTAAAATTTGCGGATAAATGAAGACGACAGAGTCTCCATCGTTTACATTCGACCAAAAGAGGTCTAAACTATGATTACTATTAATAATCATGTTATTTCTTGCCTTTGCAGAAACAGAAGGCATGACAATCATCGCTAGCTTCTTCAATAAAGCTACCAATATAATTTTTTAAATCGTCAATTTCTTGACTATTTCTAATGTAGAACCTACCATGTTGTTCGTACATTATTTCTAAACTGTTATAGAATTCTCTAAGACGGTCTCGTCTATTGTTATTGATATCTAGACATGCTAGATCTCTTATTCTAGTGAAGAAGTCTTCATCACTAAGTCTAATGGTATTACCATTAATGGTTAAGTTCCAAGGGAACATTACAGACCTTCGATTATTGCTAATCATGATCAAAATTGCTAAATATAAAAAGATTTATATAAATTTGTTTAAAACAGGGTTTAGAGTTTTACCAGGATCTCCAATGATCTTTATCTGCTCAGTGATTATCTGATCTCTAAAACTTCATTTCTTTCTTTAAATCTTCTGGCTTTTTATTCTCTGTCTTCAATCCTACGAGCGGCATTTCCCTAAACGGCCTCCTGCCTAGCTGTACTCCCTGTGCTCCAAACGGACTCCAGAATAACAAGAATATAACCAAGATTTATAAAAAGAAAAGACTTTTTATTGATCTAGATAATATGTTACAGATATAGACTCATTATGAGCCTGTTTACACTCTTAACCCTGTAGGGTTTTTACTCACTCATTGATTGAGGACGCTCTAATTGCATACAGTGTTGTGTGTATGTTTTTCCGATGTCCTAAACTGAAAGAAGAACTCGCCTTTTATAGAACAAGGTCGAGGGTCTGTACAATGAATTATTTTCTACTTTACATAAAGTAGATTCCTTTCTTAAAGCAGATGACTACCTTTTAATAAAGTAGATGCTTTACTTTAATAAAGCTAAAGTAGATGCTTTTACGTAAGTAAAATGTTTTCTACCCTTGCTTTTGATAAAGCAGATTCCTTCCGCTTTAATTCTCCACCGTTGCTTTTCCAGCAGCTTTAGACAACTTGTCTTCTTCTTTAGTGGTGGGGTCATTTTGGCAGTATTGACAGAGATAACTCTCGTCGGTACCTGTCCTTTTAATAATTCGAGCACTAGCTTTACAGAATTCTGCGTAGTGGCATCCGAATATTATCTAACTTTTAGTCATGCGTCTCTTGCATGCCCTTAAAGTTTCCTTGTCTTCTTGGCTCATTGGGATATGAGTCATGGACGTCATGATGCAGTTTGAAGATGAATAATTTATCTTCATCTTATCACTTTCTTTTATGCAGAGAATTTTCTCCAAAATAGCTGCATATTTATGGATGGCCAGTTGCTTCAAGTCTTTCTTCTCCAGTGTGACTGGTCTTGATTTACTTGGCGCGTAGCTCCTTTCTTTGACAATTCCTAGCTGAACATAATGAAATGGTTTAGCTAAAATATCTTCATAATCTTCATCCCAGAACGGTAGTGCTGACTGGACCTTCATGAAAATTTTCTTTTACTGGGTTCTGAACACACTTTGTCCTGAACTTTTTGACTGCTTCCCTGAATGCCTTAGGAAATTCGCCAATTTCTAGCAAATTGCTGGATGGGTAAATTAAAGTAACTAACCCATTAACATAAGCTTCATAAACTAACTCAGGATCTGAATTAGGATAAAAATTAAAATAGCTTATGTTTGCTTTATCCGTGGTAAAGAATTTATACTCCACGAATTCTTCTTCAGTGGCGCTTCTTCCTAGTTCGTAGAAGTAGCTGAAACTATCATAAATGGTTTCTCCACTGTCGTCATTGAAATCTATGATTAGATTTTCATTTGACTTTAATTTCCCTAACACCTTTTGAGTAGATGCTGGCTTCTTTAACGCTTGTTTGAAGGTTGGCTTCAAGGCGTCTACAGAGCTGATAAGACACAGAGGCGACTTCATCATTTCTCTGGTATAGAGATCGGCTGATACTCTTGCTTCTTGGAAATCCTTGAATTTCTTGTGAGAAACTCCTGAAATTCCTGTAACTGCCAAGCTTGCAATTCCCCAGTTGTTATAAATTCCTGGATTGGGACCGTTATAAACAACATAGTAATTCTTGCCGGTAGGAACAAAAGATTGCTCTTTTGATTTTTGTGGGATTTGAATTCCCCCATTGGGTCTCAGATTTAAATCTGAAGATTCTCCCAAAGTTAAGGAGGTCTGAACCTCAGTTATGCTTTTTACCAAAGCATCAGGTTTCAACGGATTTGTTGAATCTTTACCAGGAGCCGTTTGCTCTGGATTAGCCTGTACTTCACTTATTGCTAAGGAAGGTGTACAAATAACCTTTTGTTGCGAAGACTGAGCTGCGTTTTGGATTTTTACCAAATCCACAGGTATCAACGGTTTTGGGTTGCCTTTACCGGTAGCCGTTTGCTCCGGGCTAGTTTCTACTTCACTTGTTTCCGAGGAAGGTGTAGAACTGACCTTTTGTTTTTCAGGAAGAGAGTACTTCCTTACATATTCTAGCTCTGCGCGAACTAGGGATAGTTCATCCTGAATAAGTTTAAACTTTTTCAAGAGGATGGTTTCTTTAAGCTCTAGCTATTCTATGGAAGTGTCCATAGTTTTTCTCAAAGAAAGAGATTATGTGTATAGAGCAAACAAGGCTCTTTGATCTGTTAAAAGATCGTTGGTATAGAGAGGTGTTTAGGTGTTATTTTTGTTTGGTGTGATTTTTCTTCTCCAAATCCTCTCGTATTTATAGCCAGAATTCAGGCTTTGGATTCCTGCAAAAGTAAAGATAACAAGAAATGTCATGTTATAAACTTTACACCAGTTTTTGCTGGAATTCTCTTGTTAAAAAATCTGCTAAGCAGTTTTTAACTCCTTCGATATGTTGAACATCGAAGCTGTAGCGGGATAGCCATTGTTGCCATCTCACCAGTCTTCCTTGCTTATTATCTCCCTGTAACTTAATACGAAGAAAATAAGAGAAATTTCTATTATCAGTTCTAACCAGAAATTTAACTGGAGTTAGATAAATAGAAAATTTGTTGATTACTCTAATGACAGCTAAGTATTCCTTTTCATTGGAATGATAATTTCTCTCAGCGTCCTTAAAGCTTCCTGAAGCGTATCTGCATATTAACTCTTTATCAGAATTAACAGCTTTGAGCACTCCTCCCCAATATTCTCCTGAGGCGTCTGTCTCAATGATAAGCTTGTCATCCGGTTCTGGATGATAGAGTTTTGGAAAACTCTTTAGATTCTTCTTGACTTTGACCATGTAGCTGGTGTCTGAATCTTTCCATTCCCAAGGAACATCTTTCTTGAGCTTTGCCTGCAAAGGAGCACGTATAGCTGCAAGTTTGGGAATATAATCAGAAGCATAAGTTAATATACCTAAAAACCTTTGCAACTGTTTTTGTCTTCAATTTTATCCGGGAACTTATGAATATGTTCTAGGATGTGTGACTGAGGACAATGAGTTCCTTGATCAATTTCTAGTCATAAGAAATTAATCTTTGTCTTGAAGAGCTGAGCTTTCTTCTTTGACAGTATAATACCAAGTTGTTGGCATTTCTTTAATACTGCTGCTAAATGTCTGAGATGATCCTGTTCATTATCACTATAAATAAGAATATCATCTACATATACACAACAGAATTTTTCAAAAGACCTGAATGCATTCTGCATATGTCTTTGGAATATAGAGGGCGCTTGTTTGAATCCAAAAGGTAGCACCTTCCATTGGTAATGTCCTTGAGGACATGTGAATGCTGTCAATAGCTTTGATTCTTCGTCTAGCAATACCTGCCAAAAACCAGATTTACAGTCTAATGAACTAAACATTTTCTTACCTCTGATAAGGGTGAGTAATTCATCCTTGTTCGGTAAATTATGGCTGTCTCCTATGGTGGCATCATTAACCGCCTTGTAGTTGACTACCATTCTCTTTTTGCCTCTTCTCCTTTCTGCTTCGTTTTCCACTAGGAATGCTGGAGACATGTGAGGTGATTTGCTGGGTATGATGATATTCATATCCAGTAGCTCCCTAATTTGTTTGCCAAATTCTTCTCGATCTTGTGGACTGTATTTCATAGGTTTTACCTTGATTACCGTCTTTGGATCTCTGAGCTTGATGCTTCCTTTCATCCATTGCTTAGTCTTTTTAGGATCTAAGGGATTTTCAGAGCAAACTGAATCTAATAATCTCTCGATTATAGATTTCTTTTCTATGTTTAGAATCAAATTTTTACAAATAAAATTCAATTCTTTAAATTCTTCTAAACTATCCTTCCCCCTTTTTAAAATTTGAATTTTATTAGGGCTGATGTTTATAGCTTCTGGTTGACGAGTCTTAGACTTTTTCTTCATTGATTCAAGGAAGTCTTTAACTCCAAATTTTTTAGCTATAATCAACTTTTTGACATATACTTTTTCACCTGAAAGAGTTAGAATAATATGATCCGGGTGTTGAGTAAATGGTCCATATAAGTTTAGAAAATTATTGCCTAGAATAAGGTCTACACCTGATTCCTGCTGATAGATTGTAGGAATATGAAATACTTCTCCTGCAATCATTATGTCAAGGTTTTTACATACCTTTGTAATAGTAATGGAACTATTATCTGCGATTTTTTCCTCTATCGGTTTTTCTGCATTAACCCAGTGTTCTTCCGGGATAACGTATTTACTTGCTAAGCACAGACTCGCACCTGAATCAACATAGCAATGTAATTCTATCTTTTTATATCCTGCAAAATTCAAGATACCAGGGATATAAATAGAATTAGGGTTGGTGATATTAGATATCGCCAGATCTTTTACTTCTTCAGTCCGAATCTGATGAAGTATATTCATTAGTCTCTGACTCTTCTGGTCCGGGATCTAATTCTTCTTCAAGGATGTACACTTCTTGTACATTCTCGTATGGTTCTTCTATAGGAATGTATCCTAAAGAGTATACTTGTTCAAGCATTCGAGCTTTGCTTTCATGCTTTTTCCGGTTATGACATTCATTTGCATAGTGTCCTTCTTCATTGCAAATCCAACACCTGCAATTTTTCTTGCCTTTTGGGCAAAACTTTTGTTTATCGTTAGAAAACTTCTTAGAAGATTTTTTCTTAACATATTTACCTGATTTGAAAGGTTTCTTTTTCCTAACAAACCTGTATTTTTTCGTATATTTCTTATACGATTTTTTCTTGTAGAACTTCTTAGATGCTTTGCTACATCCGTACTCAAATGGTTGTTCTACTATTTTTTCACAGCATTTTTTACTAAATAATTTTAGATGTTTTTGCTTCTTAGTTAAATCACAAATCTTACTGATTTCTTCTTTAACTATTCTCTGAGCGTAGCCTAAACTATACTCTGCTACACCTGTTGCTTCAAGGTTGAAGCGTTCAAGGGCCTTTTCACCGACTAAGGGAATTTTAAGAAGATAATCTCTGATGAACTTCTTATAATCTTCTCTATCAGTTAATTGATATAAATGTTTTTCATAATCATCATAAAATCGATTGAGAAAACATATATCGCAAAGTTGCATTTTAGTAAGCATGGATTTTGCCTTACTAACTATCTTAGCCAATTCTTGAATTTTATTGGTCATAAGATCTATTCCTAAGAACAATGTATAAATTGCATTTATAACATCTTCATAGGCAGTTATGGGGTTCATTCTTGGTTCCCATGTGGTGCTTTTAATCATGCTATTAACTACACCTGTACACTTATGTTCCATCAATAACAAAACTGTTTCTTGATCATCATAAGCTTCGCTGTTAGTCTGAATTATTAGACTAATTTCTTGAGACCATTTTTCTATGAGCTCTTTTCTATTAGGCTTGCCATCAATATTTAAGATATTATTACCATAAATATTAGTAACATTTTTAGAGTCTCTAGTAGAATAAGAAGGATAAAAATTACCTTTTCTCTTCCTATTACCTGTGGTTTTGCCCTCAGGTTCATCTTCTTTTTTGACTCCTGAATTTTCTCCTGTTTCTGGAGATGCTTGATTGTTCATTCTGAAATTTTCAGGGAAAACTTCTTCTTCTGAACTCTCATTGCTTGAGTATTGAAGTGTTTCTCCAGAATCTGATTCTTCTGAGCTGAAAGCTTCAATAATATTTAGAGTTTCATAATTATTAAAACCAAATAATGATCTTAACTCGCTGCTTGACTCTATTTCTTTGTTGGCGATAGAGTCATCCTCTATTTCCATTAACCTGATTGCTTGTTCCAATTGACCGTAGTTATCATCTGTAACCTGCAATTCTTCATCTTCTAGATTATTCCAGAAGAATTCTTCTACCTTTTTCATGTAGTTCATGATGATTCTTTATCACCAAATGGCCAGGTTAAGCTTCCTGAGTTCTTTCCAGAACCCATTTCTTCGTTACCAACATTGAAGTTAGGATAACTGTATTTCAAGGATTTCTTGAATTTTTCATCTGTTAAGACGATTTCTCTGTCTGATGTACCTGTCTTAAGAACATCAAGAATTTCTTTATTGCAAGGACAATCATGAATAATCAATTTTATTTCATTAATAATCTTTGCTGCTGCCGCTTCAATATTATCGGCTCTCTGATGATTTTTAAGCAACTCTAGAATTTCTTCTAACTGTGGCTTAATAATCTTAGTGAAATCTTCTTGTAATTCCTTAAGACTCATCCTAGAATCTTTCTAAGGTAATCCTCGATTTCTATAAGTTTAGACGTAAAGTCTATAACTTCTTTTCTGGATATAGGTATGTCATGCTTATTTTTACTAAGCTTTTCTACCTGTTCTGTAAGCTTCTTAATCTCTTCGTTATTCTTAACTAAAAGATTCATAGCTTTGTTGTTAATCTCATTTACGAGATTTTTTATTTCCTCTAGCGTGTTACTACTGCTAGATCCACTCCCCCCTCTTTGAAAATAAGTGGTTCCATATTTTCCAAAATAACTGGGAGCTTTTGAGAATTTCTCGGTTGGATCCTTACTAAGACCGAAATAAGATTACATCTTATAAACTCCAAGTAAAATTCTTCCTGTAATCTGATTAAGATTATTAGTAGATGCAATTATTGTAGTAATTCTTGCACTACCAGGGTGACTACTGAAGGTGTAATTCTTCAGCTCTTGTCCTTCTACTTCGCTTAATCTTTTGAGATTAAGAACTTTTCCTTTCTTGTAAATATGTGGATTTACAGGTAAAGAAGTAGTCATTTAACTGATACGTTCAAGCTTTCGTCCTAAACTATCAATTCTGGTTGAGACATTCCTTAAAAGACTGTCCGTTGAGGATTCTCCTATGACTAGGCTTTTCCCCTTAAAACTCATTCTGGGTTTTTCTCCTAAATGAGGTTTATTCCTAGCAATATCTATTGCCCATGAATTTTCTAAAGGACTGATTTCTGAGAATTGCTTCTCTTCTACAGATCCTATGTCTGAGAATATATCTTCTAATTCAATATATTCTGATTTCTTGTAATCTATACTGTGATGACTATTTGTCAAGGCATAGGCTACAACGTATGATATGCTAAAGACTTTGTCTCCGGCATCCATAAGGTTTTCTCGTTCAAACTGATGTACGAATGATAAAACCGAATCTAAATTCTTTGTGTCTAGGCTAAGTCCGAACTTAGGGTAGACTGAGAACATGAATTTTTGGTATGCTAAGTTTCCTCTAGCAGCACCTAAAATACAATCTCTACGATCTTTGATTCTGTTATCTATTAAAGCCATTTTAATAGGTGAATCAATTCCTTCCTGAAATTCAGATTTTAACAAAATCTTTACAGCTCCTAAATGAACCGTGCTGATTGTTGATCTAATCTTAGAAGGGATTTTTAAAAGGTTTTTCCTAATTTCTTCTCTATTAATGAGTGATAGGAAAACAGAACCTTTTGTATCTTTTATGTCTACATGCATTTCTTTTGTGCTGACAAAATAAAAGATATTGTTTTTTCTATTTAGAATGTTTAAACCAAATGAATTTGGGATTCTAAATATTTTTTCTTTCTTTAGATCAAGTTTCAAGTTCTTGATTTTTGAAAGTGTTTCTTGTTTTACCAAAAAACTTCCTTGAAATCCTTTTTCGTTTTCGGAAGACTCGATTTCAAAATCTTGATTATCATCAGAAGTCTGAGGATCATCAATCTCTTTGCCTTTGTCTTTTAAAAGATTCATTTTAAAAGATTTAATCTAGGCTCTGATACCAATTTGCGGATAAATGAAGACGACAGAGTCTCCATCGTTTACATTCGACCAAAAGAGGTCTAAACTATGATTACTATTAATAATCATGTTATTTCTTGCCTTTGCAGAAACAGAAGGCATGACAATCATCGCTAGCTTCTTCAATAAAGCTACCAATATAATTTTTTAAATCGTCAATTTCTTGACTATTTCTAATGTAGAACCTACCATGTTGTTCGTACATTATTTCTAAACTGTTATAGAATTCTCTAAGACGGTCTCGTCTATTGTTATTGATATCTAGACATGCTAGATCTCTTATTCTAGTGAAGAAGTCTTCATCACTAAGTCTAATGGTATTACCATTAATGGTTAAGTTCCAAGGGAACATTACAGACCTTCGATTATTGCTAATCATGATCAAAATTGCTAAATATAAAAAGATTTATATAAATTTGTTTAAAACAGGGTTTAGAGTTTTACCAGGATCTCCAATGATCTTTATCTGCTCAGTGATTATCTGATCTCTAAAACTTCATTTCTTTCTTTAAATCTTCTGGCTTTTTATTCTCTGTCTTCAATCCTACGAGCGGCGTTTCCCTAAACGGCCTCCTGCCTAGCGGTACTCCCTGTGCTCCAAACGGACTCCAGAATAACAAGAATATAACCAAGATTTATAAAAAGAAAAGACTTTTTATTGATCTAGATAATATGTTACAGATATAGACTTATTATGAGCCTGTTTACACTCTTAACCCCGTAGGGTTTTTACTCACTCATTGATTGAGGACGATCGAAAAGCATACACTCAGTGCAGGAGGTGGTCTGTTTTATTCCCAAGATCATTTTAAATTTTCCAAGATCATAGGTTCGATTTCATTAGAAGGAATTAAAGTAACTAGATTATCATGTTTTGTGGATACAACTTACAAGTGTACTAGCAATTTTTTAAATTAGTCGAGATGCACTTCTTAATGGTTGTACTTGTTATAGCCAAAATTCGGTTCGGGTATTTTCATGATGGATTCGGGTCAATAACTGGTTCAATTTGGGATTTTAGAGAACAAATTAGGGATTTCTAGAAGTTAGGGCGCGCCCTGGGGGTTTAGGCCGCGCCCTGGGATATGGTGGAATTCCAGAAATGTCAATAATGTCGATTTCGTATTTGATTATTGAAAAATTCCCTCCTGTCGTATCTCAGGAGGGGGATGTCCGTCGCAGAAGGCCTCCAGGGGTTTGCCTGGATATAAGGACCCTTCTTAAACACTAAGGGCGCGCCCTAAGGTGGAAAAATGGGGACTTTCTGGTGTGTGCTTTGGGAGCTCTGTTCCTGTAGCCAATGGGCGCGCCCTCATTGGGGAACTTTGGAGTAATCCTGCACTTTGCACCCAAAAGCCTCTGGATCATCTGTCCTGCTATCTGGTGGGTGCTTCTCATTCGGGGGACAGGGATGCGTTTTGCACTTGGGGTAAATCACGGCTATACCTGCATCCTTGAAATCAAGAAATAGCTGGTAGCGGATAGGACTAGTCCTCGACGGGGGAAGTTTCCTTATCCGTGAAGTCTTGAGATCCTGGATGAGCCTTGGGCCTTTGTGGTTAGGCCTCATAGTAGAACATTCCGGAAGCTGGTCCGTTATCCAAGCCCATTTGGGTTTCTTGCTCTCCAAGAACTACGTATGGCTTGATCCCCTATAAATACCGGGGTACGTAGGCCGATTGAGGGGTTGGGAGTCGAGAGCTCAGAATAGCCGCCACTAACCCTATCAATCTCAGCCACTAATCACAAACAGCCACCACATGCCACCACTCTTTTCAGCAAAGAACCACCGCTGTAGATCTTGTTTCCGGCGAAGTATCTCGAATTTTGTTGTTACCAAATTCCTCCGTCAACAAATTGGCGCTAGAAGGAGGGGAGCCAATCAAGATCTGAATCTTAGGAAGAAAAGATGTCGCACAATCAGCGCAGAGGTTCTCATGGAGAAGATGATTATGATTCTGAAGATAGCATGGGGGGTAATCTAACCCACCATGAGGCTTATGTTCCTGAAGAAATCTCCGCTCCTCCACATCATCATGGAACTCCAGCCACCGTTGGTGGTCAGCCGCCTGTTCTTATCAGTAACGCGGCATTAATGGAACAACTGTACCGCATGGGAGATGCCCTAAATAACTTCGGGGCAAGATTGTGTTCCGTGGAGGAAAATCAGGAGTCGAGGAGAAAATCTCGGAGTATCCCGCGAAATCATTGCCAGTCAGGAAAATCCCCGCAGATTGAGGAAGATTCCCGAAGTAGGGAGGAAAATCAGGAAAGAAGATTTCAGCTGGTCACTCCTCGAAGGTTAGATTATTCTGATCGTATTGTTGAACATCCTAGTGAAGATAATTCTGAGCGCAGGTTGTCGAATCCTCAAGAGAGGGCACGCCCTCATCCACACCGCTCAGGGCGCACCCCTGGTGAAATCCAAAGGGATAAAGAGCAGATGGCTAAGGAAAGGAGAGATTATGCCAGCTTAAAGGAACGCCTTGGAATAAGGCTTAATGATGACGATTTAAGGATGGTACTTCTTGAGCAATAGAAGAAAAGTAAGTATTTGGAATCAAGGCCCCATGATTCACAGCGCGTGCCCCCTGATGACAGGTCGAGGCCCCTTGGACATGAGTGAGCCCTTCCACAGAGCCATAATCCACAGCGCGCGCCCCCTGACAACAGGTCGAGGCCCCTTGGACATGAACGATCTCTTGCCCGTAATGATAATCCACAGTGCGCGCCCCCTGTTCATAACAGGTCACGGCCCCTTGGATCTAAACAAGCTTTTCATCATGATACTCCTGGAAGAAGAGGAAACCGTGATAACGGTGATAGAAGAATGGATTTACATCAAGGAAATGGACGACCCCATAATCAGGGCGCGCCCTCAGGTGGGAGATCCCCCCGTATCCATCAAATTCCCTCAAGTGCTTCTGGTGAGTCTAGATCAAGGACGCGCCCTCACTCAGGAGAACAACATCAGAGAAGTTCTCGAGAGAATCCACGGTCTCATGGAAATCCTCAAGGCCAGCAAACTCAAACTCAAGGGGATGTTGTGGTTTAACCTCAAGCGGGGACTCAGGGAGGTGCTCAGACAACAGTTCCACCTCCACCTCCACCACCGGGGGGTACATAAACTGCGACACAACCAAATATTCAGAATGTTCCCGGGGTCGGAACTTTTAATGTGGATGACTTGAAGAAGCTCCTTGCTCACTTGGATGGAGGAAGAATATCTGCTACTGCACAAACATCTTCTCCATTCTCAACTGAAGTTAGAGAGGCGCAGCTTCCTACAGGGTATAGATCCATGACAAATGATTTGCGCTTTCATGGAAACGCAGACCCTATGGAATTCCTCGGACGCTTTGATATCGAAATGGATGTTTATCAAGTGGCAGAGCTGGCTAGATGTCGATTGTTGGCAGCGACTTTTAGAGAAAGTGCTCAGCAATGATTTCAGAAACTCGGCCCGGGAGTTATTACATCTTGGCAGGTGATGAGGAATTTGTTTTTGACTAAATTCCAGGCGGCGGTAAAATATGCCCCTCCAGTCACAACTTTGGCCAATATCAAGTAGAGGGAAGGTGAAAGTCTGCAATCCTACTTCAAGAGATTCAACTCGGAATCAACTCTGGTGAGAGGAGCGACTGATGAAACG
Organism: Kitagawia praeruptora; assembly: GCA_037693485.1. Lineage (NCBI taxonomy): Eukaryota > Viridiplantae > Streptophyta > Magnoliopsida > Apiales > Apiaceae > Kitagawia > Kitagawia praeruptora. The sequence continues at coordinate 151,458,597 of CM075344.1, read as the reverse complement.
CTCAAGAGTTTCTTAATAGCTGGATTGTCAGTAGGAACTGACTTCTGGAAGCATCTTCAAGGGCGAGATCCGCCCACTTTAGCCGATGTGTTTGCACAGGCTGAGTCTTTCAAGATTGTGGAACAATCCTTAGCAGACAATCGAAAGTCAGATTCTCAAAGCAATGCTAAGGGAAAGACTAATAAGAGGAAGGACAGGTCACCTAGCCCAACACGTCGTATAGCGACTGGCGCCAATCGAGTGAATGTAGCTGATTCTAGAGGGAATTAGGGTCCCCCAGATACTTATACTTATGATCAAAGGCCGGGTAATTATACTCCCCTCGCCGCCTCCATTGAACATATCTTCGAAGTAAACAAAAATAAAGGATTCTTTAGGAAGCCAGAGCCTCTCTCTTCTTGGCAAAGCAAAGACAAGAGGAAGTACTGTGAATTCCATGAGTCTTCAGGGCACAATACTCATGAGTGCCGTCAATTGAAGGATGAAATTGAAGATTTGATCAAGGAAGGATATTTGACAGAATGGATTGTCAGAGAGGTGAAAAAACATAGGGAGAATCCTGATAAGAGAGATAGAGGGCGCGCCCTCCATGCTGATGGCAAGCCTGAAGAGAAGTTCGTCAAGGAAGGAAGTATTCACACCATCTTTAGTGGACACCACCTGGGAGGTGATAGCAATCATGCTATGGAGAGGTATACTAGGGAAGCAAGATACCGACCTCTTACAAATATGAATAGTTTGGAATTAAGGCCACCTAAATTGTTCAAAGGAGAATGTGTTGATATCACTTTCACTGAAGAAGAAGCAAGGTGGGTACACCATCCTCACAATGATGCTTTGGTGGTGGCAATTCAGATTCGTTCCAAGAATGTGCATCGGGTTTTTGTTGATAATAGAAGTTCGGTGAATATTCTATATTACAGCACTTACCAAAAGCTGGGACTCCTAGATAAGGATATGATTCAAAATAACGGATGGATCTATGGTTTTTCGGGCGAATCTGTAAAGGTCATGGGAGCTATCAAGTTACCAGTAACTCTCGGGGAAGGAACTCTTTCTGTGACTCAAATGATGGATTTCATGATTTTGAATGTGGAATCGTCACATAATGCTTTGGTAGGACGTCCCTTGTTGAAAGAAATGAAGGTTGTGACCTCCATCTATCATCTTGCAATGAAGTTTCCTACGCCAAATGGTGTGGGAACAATTCGAGGATCTCAGCATGACTCGAGAGATTGTTATCACAAGGCAATCAAGGGATTCAGGAGACAGCAGGATGAAGGGCGCGCCCTCAGTGAAAGTAGTTCAGGGGTTATGAGTATTGTCCCAGGAGATGTGAAAGTCCATTATCTTGTTCAAGAGCCAGAGGGAATGCCCTGCTGCAGGGCGCGCCCTGAGGAGAGAATTCCAGTGCTTGATTATCTTCAAGATGGAATTCTAGAGGAAATTGAAGAAGGTTCAGAGGAGGTGATTTCAGTTAATATCAGAGGTGAGCAGGTCGAAGGGAGGCGAATGTTACTTGAAGGTTTGGTGCATACCCTTGTTGAGGAAGACTTCCCTCTTAAAGAGGACGCGTCCTCCAAGGATGTGACACCAATCGAGGATCCACGAAGTTTTGATTTTGATCTTGATCCGAGAACACCACAACCTGTGGAAAAGACTGGTCCTGCAGAGGATACTATTCCAATTATGGTGGATGAGAAGGATTCGAATAAGATTTTGAAAATCGGATCTCAGTTGAGTTCCAAGTTGAGAGGAATGCTTACTAATTTTCTCTTGAATAATCTGGATGTCTTTGCTTGGAGTCATGCTGATATGGTGGGAATCGATCCAAAGATTATGTGTCATCATTTGAACATAGATCCCACCAAGAAAGGAATTCGCCAGAAACGTCGACCTGTGAGTGGAGAAAGAGCTATAGCATTCAAAGAGGAAGTTGATAGACTTTTAGATGTTGGTTTGATCAAGGAATCATATTATCCAAATTGGTTAGCTAATCCAGTTCTTGTCAAGAAGCCTAATGAAAAGTGGAGAACTTGCATGGATTTCACGGATTTGAACAAGGCTTGTCCTAAAGATAGTTTTCCTCTCCCTCGAATTGATCAGTTGGTGGATGCTACAGCTGGCCACGCTCTTTTGAGTTTCATGGATGCTTACTCGGGCTATAATCAGATTCCTATGTATGAGCCAGATCAAGAGCATACTTCTTTCATCACAGATAGAGGTTTGTACTGTTACATTGGGATGCCATTCGGTTTGATCAACGCTGGAGCCACCTATCAAAGGTTGGTAAACATGATGTTCAAAGATCTGATTGGGAAAACTATGGAAGTGTATGTGGATGATATGCTTGTTAAATCTTTGAGGGCGGAAGACCATGTGAAGCACTTAGAGCAAATGTTCGGAGTATTGAGGAAGTTCAGGATGAAGTTGAATCCTCAAAAATGTGTGTTTGGAGTGGAATCCGGAAAGTTCTTGGGATTCATTGTCAACCATCGCGGGATCGAGGCGAATCCAGCTAAGATTAAAGCCTTACTTGACATGAAATCTCCATCTAGTGTGAAGCAAGTTCAGAGTTTGGCTGGGAGAATTGCCGCACTAAATCGCTTTGTGTCAAAATCTTCAGATAGATGCCAAGAATTCTTCAAGGCAATCAAGGGAGCATCCAAAGATTTCACGTGGACTCCCGAGTGTGAAGAAGCTTTTCAGAAAATCAAGGAGCAGTTGGGGAATCCTCCGCTTTTAGCCAAGCCCGTGGAAGGGGAAACTTTGATATTGTACTTGGCAGTTTCGGAGTACTCCATTAGTGCGGTGTTGGTAAGAGAAGAGATTGATCATCAGTCTCCGGTTTACTATGTGAGCAAGCATTTGCATGATGCAGAGACTCGATACACTAGCATGGAAAAGTTGGTTTACGCTTTAATCTTGGCGGCAAGAAAACTTCGTCCTTACTTTCAAGCTCATAAAATCGAGGTTCGTACTGCTTATCCATTGAGGAGTATTCTTCACAAACCGGAAGCTTCAGGAAGAATGTTGAAATGGGCCATCGAATTAGGGCAGTTTGATTTGGGATATACATCAAGAACAGCAATTAAAGGTCAGGCTTTAGCAGATTTCATCCTGGAGTTTGATTTAGAGACCGAGGAAAGGTCGCTTGTATTAGTGGAACCTGGAATTCCTCCTAAGAGGGCGCGCCCTCTTGAAGAAGTTCCCCAACCTTGGTGGAAGTTGCACGTAGATGGAGCAGTGAACAATGGGGGAGCTGGTGCAGGAGTAATTTTAGTGACACCTGAAGGAAATCAATTCATGAGTGCCATTCACTTCAAATTCGAGGTAACTAATAATGATGCAGAGTATGAAGCTTTGATTAACGGATTGAAGATGGCTTTGGAAATGAAGGTAGCAAATTTGATCGTATCAAGTGATTCGGAGTTAGTAGTCAGGCAGATCAAAGGAGGTTTTCAGTGTAGAGTTCCAAGAACAGAGCTTTACATGAAGTGTACACAGCGATTAATTCAGAAGTTTCGTGAAGTAAGGTTGGACTGTATTCCTCGGGATGAAAATTGCAGTGCAGATGTTTTAGCTAAGTTAGGATCTCAGAAAGATTCTATGCTGTTGGGAACGGTTCCTATACAAGTTCAAGAAGTGCCCAGTATTCCGGAAGTAGAAATCATGGAAGTGGAAAGTATCCCTCAAGTTACTTGGATGACTCCAATTTTAGAGTATCTCCGTAGGGGGATTTTTCCGAGCAATAAGATTGAAGCAAGGCGTCTTCGATATCATGCTGCTAGGTTTGTAGAGTATGATGGAATTCTATACAAGAGAGGTTTCAATCAACCGCTTCTAAAATGCATAGAGGGAGATGAATGTAATTATATTCTAAGGGAGGTACATGAAGGAATTTGTGGAAATCACTCGGGGGGTGGTTCGTTGGCAATGAAGGTGTTAAGGCAAGGTTATTATTGGCCTACTATGAAGAAGGATGCTTATGAGTTTGTCAAGGCATGTGATAAATGTCAAAGGTTTGCCAATTTTTCAACAGTTCCGGTGACTACTTTGACTTCTATGATAAGTCCATGGCCATTTGCTATGTGGGGAATAGATCTTATTGGAGAACTCCCTAAATCTAAGGGAGGAGTCAAGTATGCTGTGGTTGCTGTGGTGTTAGAAATGATTGATGAGAACAGTGTTTGGAAGCTAAAGTCAGAAAACAGAGTTTAGCTGGAAGCAGTCAGAGTTTAGTTAAACACTGACTGGAAGCGCAACAGAGGTTGTTAAACTCTGTAGCGGTATTGTCTGAAGAGTCAACAGTGTTTAAAGATTATTTCAAGATGAATATGGAAGCAATATCTTTGAAGATTGGAAAGCTGTCAAAGAGATTGAGTTGACTTGGAAGACTGAAGCAATCGTGATTGATATCAATTGTATAGCTTGATTTTAGGAGAATCAGTTACTGATTGTACGAAGCTGTATATTCTATAAATACAGTTAGGTTAACCCTAGAAGGGTAGTCGAACATTGAGAAATTCATTGATTGTAACCTAAGCAGCTCTCTGTGATATTTACATCACCGAGAGAGGAATTATTAATTCCAAACAGTTTTTAATTGTTAAACAGTGTGTTCTTGTTAAGTTACTCATACAGTATTTGATTGCTTATTGTGTATTCGACCTAACAAGTGGTATCAGAGCCAAATCTGTTACTTTATTACAGTTAAAGATCCCAACACAATAGTAATCAATGGCAGAGATACCTCCACCATCTGAGAAAGCCCCTACTACTGTTAGTAGGTATGAGACAATAAGGGTTCCTATACTTAGGCCATCAGAGTATGCAATTTGGAAGGTGAAAATGACCATGTTTCTGGAGGCTACAGATCCAGAATACCTTGATAGAATATATGAAGGTCCTCACAAACCAACAAAATTATCTGCTGCTGCAGCTGGTGAGGAATCAAAGGTCATTCCAAAGGAAAAGAAAGATCTAACTGCTGAGGATCTTTCATCTATTGCAAAGGATGCAAAAGTGAGACATTTACTTCACAGTGCATTAGACAATGTTATGTCTAATAAAGTGATTAACTGCACAACTGCAAAGGAAATATGGGATGCACTTGAGGTTAGATGTCAAGGAACACCTGCAATTAAGAAGAACAGAAGGAACATACTCACTCAGGAGTATGAACATTTTGAGGCAAAATCTGATGAAACCATGACAGAAACTTTTGACAGATTCTGTAAACTGCTCAATGATTTGTCATTGGTGAACAAAGAGTATGATTTAGAAGATTCAAATCTCAAGTTTCTTCTCTCTCTACCTGAAAAGTGGGATGTGAAAACAACCACTATAAGAGATAATTATGAACTTGGTGAAACAGAGATTGATGAAATTTATGGACTGCTCAAAACCCATGAATTGGAATTGGAGCAGAGAAACAAAAGATCTAGTAGAAAGTCAAAGTCTGTTGCTCTTAAGGTTGAGGAGAAACCATCAAAGAAGGAAGCATCAAGGAGAAAGGCAAAAGGAAAAGCTTTAGTCATACATTCAGAGAATGAGTCATCAAACACTGATGTTGACTCAAACACAGATGAATCATCTGATTCTGAAGATGATGAGGAGATGATGCAAATGGCTGCATTGATGGTAAAGACCTTCAAGAAGATGGGATACAAGAACTTCAAGAAGGGAAAAAGATTCTCCAAGGACTACTCAAAGTTTGACAAGAAGAATTTTAAGAAATCTGAGGGAAAGGACTTCAAATCTGGTAAGAAAGATAAGTCTGAGATTCAATGCTACAAGTGTAAGGAGATGGGTCACTATGCTCCTGAGTGCAAGAAGGGTAAAACTGAAAAGGCACTCTACACCAAAGGCAGAGATTGGGCAGACACTTCAAATTCAGATGAGGAAGTCAACTATGCTCTCATGGCTACTACTCAGACTGAAAATGATGATCTAAAGGTACCTCCAACTACCTATGCTTATAACACTGATAATATAACTGAATTGAGAATTTATCTTAAAGCATTGCATATCAGTTATAGGGATCAGACTTTAGAAAATGAGAGGATAAAGTCTGAGTGTTCTCAACTCAAAGAAAGAAATAAACTTGTTGAGGAACAGCTAGAGAACATGAATAAAATTCAAAAAGAGAGAGATGATGCAGTGTTTATTGAACAGGAGTTGCTAGGTAAGTATAAGCAACTAGAATCTGAATTGGAGGATGCTAAACACATCATTAAAACTTGGACACACTCTGGTAAAGACACTCAAGAAGTGTTTCAGTCAGACACAGTAGGTCTAGGTTACTCTGTAGGAGATGAACTTAGATTTGAAAATCAGGTAAAGGTTAGACCACATTGTTCATCTGAGGGTAATGTCATGGGAACAGGTGGACCTAAGACTGAAGCACAGAAAAAGGCTGTTAAAGAGTCATATGCTAAAACTTTTGTTAAAGAGGCTAACATTGGTTTAATGACAGATAAACAACTCAAGCATAAGCTTAAGGAGATAAAATCTGTCAACAAACAGAGATTGCCTAAGAAAAACAAAAATGGAAAAGTAGGCATCACATCAGGAATTAAGCCAATGCTTGCTTCATTAGCTCCTAGAAAAACATGTTTTAATTGTGGTAGCACTAATCATCTTGCTAGTTTCTGCAGTAAGAATAAGAACATTAATTCTTTGCCTTCTAAAACTGCAGTAAAGAGTGATTATGTGAGAACTAGACCACAGACTTTATGCAAACACTGTGGAAGTACTTGGCATTCTATTTACACTTGCAGAGATTATCATGCTATTTACTATAATTACTATGAACCCAAGCCAAATTTGAAATGGGTTAAAGTAAACTCTGCAAATGTAAACTCTGAAAAAGTTAGCTTAAACTCTGTTAATGAAAATTCCGCTGCAAAAGCTAACAGAATTAAGAAAGCCAAAGGATCCAAGCAAGTCTGGATCCTTAAAACTAATAATCAGTAATTGTTTGTGATTGCAGGGCACAAGGGTCAGTACCCTAGTTGTGGACAGTGGATGTTCAGGACACATGATAGGAAATAAAGCCCTGCTATCAGAGTTTGAGGAGAAGGCTGGCCCAGAAGTTTCCTATGGAGATGGCAACATAGGACATACACTGGGATATGGCAATATTAATCTTGGAAATGTCATCATCACTAATGTAGCTCTGGTTCCAGGACTCAAGCATGATCTGCTATCTGTGAGTCAAATCTGTGACAGAGGATATCATGTGGATTTTCAGCCTGAATATTGTCAAGTGATCAGTAAATCTACAGGGAAAGTTGCTCTAGTTGGAAACAGACACAATAATATCTATGAAATCAAATTGTCAACAAACACTGATGGCAAAGCAGTGTGTCTGTCTACAAGGATGTCCAGTGAAGAGAGTTGGAAATGGCACAAGAAACTCTCTCATTTGAACCTGAACAACATCAATGAGCTAATCAAGAATGATCTTGTAAGAGGTCTACCAAAGTCCTTGTTGAATGTAGAAGGACTGTGTGATTCTTGTCAAAAGGCTAAACAGAGAAAAGTCTCCTTCAAAAGCAAATCTGAGTCTTCAATTGTTGATCCTTATCATCTACTACATGTTGATCTTTTTGGTCCAGTGAATGTAATGTCTCTTGGAAAGAAGAAATATGCTCTAGTCATTGTTGATGAATATACCAGGTTCACATGGGTATATTTTCTTGCAAAGAAGGATGAAACTGCATTAACACTGACAGAACATATATTACAACTGGAAAAAGGGTCAGAGAATCAAGTGAAGATAATCAGAAGTGACAATGGAACTGAGTTCAGGAATTCATCTATGGAAGAATTTTGCAAGAGTAAAGGGATAAAACAAGAGTTTTCTGCACCTGGCACTCCACAACAAAATGGTGTAGTGGAGAGGAAGAACAGAACCTTGATAGAAGCTGCCAGAACCATGCTAGATGAAGCAAAGTTGCCAACATATTTCTGGGCAGAAGCAGTTCAAACTGCTTGTTTTACTCAAAATGCAACACTGATCAACAAGCATGGTAAAACACCATATGAAATGGTGAAGAAGAAAAAGCCAAATCTAAAATATTTTCATATTTTTGGATGCAAATGCTTTGTGTTGAAGACTCATCCTGAACAGTTGACCAAGTTTGACCTAAAGGCAGATGAAGGAATTTTTGTTGGCTATCCACTGTCAACGAAGGCATTCAGAGTTTATAATCTGAGAACTAGAGTGATCATGGAATCAATTCATGTGTCATTTGATGACAAGAAAATAACTGGACTTGAAGATGTCAATGAACATGATCAACTGCACTTTGAAAATGAAGATTTATTCTCTGAAAAAGTAAACTCTGATCAGACTGATTTGACAAACTCTGTTGATCCAAACTCTGAACCTCTACTGGTAAATACTGAAGAAACTCTTCAATCAGAAACAAGGGAAGAACCAGTTGAGGGGGAGCATGAAGAATCACATCAAAGTGATAATTCAAACACTGAAAGTGACTCAGTTGATAATTCTGAATCAAACTCTGTTGATTCAAACTCTGTTGATAATTCTGAGCAGTCACATTCAGGGGGAGCATCAGAAAATGAAGAAAGACACCAAGAAAATCAGGAGAGCATGGATCAAGGGGGAGGATCACATGATGACAGAAGTAATCTGCCTTCTGCAAGAAAATGGACTAAATCTCACACACCTGATTTGATTATTGGTGATCCAGATGCAAAAGTAAGAACAAGAAGTGCAACAACAAATGAATGTCTGTTTCATGCATTCTTGTCACAAACTGAGCCAAAGAAAGTGGAAGAAGCTCTTAAAGATGCTGACTGGATAACAGCAATGCAAGAAGAGCTAAATGAATTTGAAAGAAATGAAGTGTGGACACTTGTACCAAGGCCCAAGAACAGATCCATTGTTGGTACTAAATGGGTTTTCAGGAATAAAACTGACAGTGAGGGTGTTATCACAAGGAACAAGGCAAGACTGGTTGCAAAAGGCTACTCACAACAGGAAGGAATAGACTATGATGAAACATTTGCTCCAGTGGCTAGATTGGAGGCAATCAGAATTTTTCTAGCATATGCCTCTCATATGAAATTCAAAGTGTTTCAGATGGATGTAAAAAGTGCATTTTTGAATGGAAAACTTGAAGAAGAAGTGTTTGTGGAACAACCACCAGGGTTTGTAGATCCAAAATATCCAGACTATGTCTACAGGTTAGACAAGGCACTCTATGGACTTAAGCAGGCACCAAGGGCATGGTATGAAACCCTTGCCAAATTTCTACTAGAAAGTGGATTTCACAGAGGTACTATTGACAAAACTCTGTTTTACTTCCAAAATGGTAGTGACTTGCTTTTAGTTCAGATATATGTGGATGACATTATTTTTGGGTCTACTAATGATAAACTCTGCAAGAAGTTTGCCAAACTCATGCAGTCAAGATATCAAATGAGTATGATGGGAGAGCTTAGTTATTTTCTAGGCTTACAGGTGAAGCAAACAGATGATGGAATTTTTATAAATCAAGCAAAATATACCAGAAACCTTCTCAAGAAATTTGGTATGCTTGATTGTTCATCTGCAACAACTCTCATGGCAACTGCAACAAAATTGGACAAAGATGCAGGGTCATCAGTAGATATGACAAGTTACAGAGGAATGATTGGTTCTTTACTCTATTTGACAGCTAGCAGACCTGATATCATGTATGCAACTTGTTTGTGTGCAAGGTTCCAGGCAGATCCAAGAGAACCACATTTAACAGCAGTAAAGAGGATATTCAAGTACCTCAAGGGCACTATAACTTTGGGGCTGTGGTATCCAAGAGAATCAGAGTTTAAACTTCTTGGTTACTCTGATGCAGACTTTGCTGGATGTAAGATAGACAGAAAAAGCACCAGTGGAAGTTGTCAATTTCTGGGTGACAGACTTGTTTCCTGGTACAGCAAGAAACAGAAGTCAATATCTACATCTACAGCTGAAGCAGAGTATATTGCTGCTGGTAGCTGCTGTGCACAGATTTTATGGATGAAGAATCAACTGCTGGATTATGGATTAAGGTATACCAAGATACCTATTTACTGTGATAATCAAAGTGCTATTGCAATGACAGGTAATCCAGTGCAACATTCAATGACAAAGCACATCAGCATAAGGTATCACTTCATCAGAGAGCATGTAGAAGAAGGCAACATTGAGCTTCACTTTGTGTCTACAGAACAACAACTTGCAGATATCTTCACCAAGCCATTGAGTGAAGCTACATTTACAAGACTGGTCAATGAACTAGGAATGGTCTCTAGTTTTGACTAGAGATGTTGGTTAGACTCAAAAACTTATTGCTCATGTTTTCTGTAAATTGTTAAGTGCTATGTGAACCTTAGTATTAAACTCTGTTATGCATGCTTATGTTTAAAACTTTTTAAACTCTGTTAGCATGTCTGTCTGTTAAACACTGTTAACATGTTAGATACACTCAGTGAATTCAGAATTGATTTTTTGTCTGAATGAAAACACCAATGAAGAAAAATGTATGAAGCATGATTCTCAGCAAATAAATCATGATTCTTTCTGAGTCACTGTAATCTGATCAGACTTTGTGCAGTAAATCAACACAGCATGATACTGTTTCATATTTATAGCATCTCTTAGTTTATTCAGTCCTAAACTCTGAGTCTATGAATATTGTGTGCATTGCCTCTCATAAATAATTTTGGTTATTGATGAACTCTAAACTCTGATAAGTGACATTCTGTTTCCAAAGGTATGGTTCATGATGATTCCTTGTTTGTACTTGTGAAAACCATAAAACTTGAGATGTGTCATTGATTAGTTTGGTGAGTTCAGATTCATGTCTACAACCTGTGAGAGTTTGAGCCAAATCAGTGATTGATACATTTTCTATCAATCAGTATTTATTGTTTTGTGATATTCATCAGGTAGTATGTTTCTCTAGAACTTGTATTAAATCATTTTGAGACTACATGATATGTGTGTGCATGAAAATGATAAAGGCAATAGGATTTACCATTCTTTCAAACACTGTTCAAAATTCTTTTGAACATTGTACAAACACTGTATAAACACTGTTCATAAATTCCATCCTTAGTAAACCCCTTTGAGCCTTATTAACTGCTCATTTTTCTTATACTCTGAAGTGTTAAGAGCAGTTATATTTTTTTTCTCTCAAGCAGATGAGTGTTTCTCAAGAAAAGAAAAAGTTTACTCAGTATATATGCTAAATAAAAAAAAAAAAAAAAAAAAAAAGGGCATATATACTGATCTTGTACAAATATTTACTAACAGTGTGACTGAACACTTTGATCTATTGAAATGTTCAGCTTGATATTCACTCATGAATAAAATATCTCTTTTCATCTGTTTGATCTTACTCCATTTAAACCCTGAATAAAGTCCTTTTGATTTGTGAATACATGTACTCAAAGTAGTGTAGAATTGGTGGACATTCAAGCATATGGTAGATTCTACTATTTCTGATTGAATGTGAGAGTAAACACTTTACCTAAACACTTGTGTGTTTGAGAGTTTGTGAGATTATCCAGTTCATGACTGTTATTCACTGAATGAAACTCTGATTTCTATCTCTTGATCTTTTTGTCTTCAAAGACTGTGTGCTTACTTGGATAAATCATGGACATCAAAGGGAATAGAAGTTTTCAGATTTCTGTATTACAGTAACTACAGAGTTTAGCATTCATCAAACAATCAGTGTTTAATATGAGAGTTTGTGCATTCAGTGGTTATTGATTTTTGTTATGGATTTTATGAAATATTAGATGCTCTAAAAATTGATTTCAGTAAACTCTGCTTCACACACACTTAATTCACAACTGTGCAATTTTTGAAAGGGTTTTAGTGATAAAGTTGGATAATTGATAAACACTGTTGAGCTGTGTTAAGTACTCTGAGGTAAAATCTCATTGAGATGATTTGACTATTTTGCAGTAATTGGGGTAGTTGACAACTGTTAATTAGTGTAAGTGTCGTGATTATAGGAATGACAGCGGTAATTATTAAGTAATCCATTGGTTGTTTGACACGTGTCCCATGATTGTGTCCCACTCACACACTACTCTACAACAGTTGCGCGCTTTTACTAAAATAACGATTGAGTTTTAATGTTACTCAAATCATCTTTAGTCTATTACTCTATATCGATTTACATTCACCCACTCACAGTTACTTGCATACTCATTCACTTTCACACTTCTCATATACTCTCTTTCACATTTTGATAAACACTTACAGTGCATACACATCTTTTCTCTGAATATCTTTGTATCACTTTTTACTAATGGCAACTAAAGCGTTTGATGCGGCAGGGTTAGTTTTTCTCCCTAGTAACTATGCAGCACCGTTGGAGACTGTAAATGCTCCAGAGGCGTTTCATGTGTTCCAAAATTTCTTGAAAGACTCTGAAATAGGGAAAGCTCTAACAGCACCACCTACACTATCTGTTTCGCAAATTGCTGCTTTCTGGACAAACTCTGTATATGATGATGGAGGAGAGTCTGGCACTCCAACAATCATTTTCACTCATGAAGAATCAGAGTATATCATTACTCCAACTACTGTTAGGGATGCTTTGGACTTTGAGACACACACTTCTTACAGTATTGTTGGTCATGATCGGTTGAGGACAATGTTGGAACAAATTGGATGTGCAGGAAACTTGAACAAGATAGGGTCTTTGAGACGGCCAAGTTTGAGAAAGGAATGGAGTTTCTTTTTCGATTGCATAACAAGGGCTTTTGGAAAGAAGACAACAAACTGGGATGCACTTCCTCTGGATACTCTCCAAATAGGTCATGCTCTACTATATGGAGGTAACTTTGATTTTGGTAGACTAGTACTAATGAATTTGGGAGAGCGTTTGTCTGAGTCTACTACTGTTTATTTTGCTCGTTTTTGTCAACTGCTATTTACTGCCTGTGTGCCTAACATTCCAATTAATGAAGCTGATGTGATTCAGCCTTTTCAAGTTGCTAAGAGAATGTTTTCTGATTTGACAAACAAAGATGTCACTAAACAGCAAATACCTGAGATGTTTATGCCTTTAGCCCTACAAAACTATGTAAACCAACCACAAGACCCTCAATCACCACAACAAATGCCTGAACCAATAGACACCATAAACTCTGAACCAACACCTACAACACCCACACCCACTGTACCTACTACATCTCATCAACCACAACCAGAAACCATAAACTCTCCACCAATAAATTCTCCACCTTTAAACACTGAACCTTTAAACACTAAACCTTTAAACACTGAACCCTCAAACACTGAAACCTTAAACACTGAAACCTTAAACTCTGAGCCAGCATCTACTGAACCAGCCAAAACCAAGCCAAAAAGAAAGAAACACACTGCCCAAAACACTAAACACTCAAAGGCTAAACAAACAATACCTGGAGCTGTTTATACAAGAAGGAAGAAACAGAAAGCAAACAGACCTTCACTTTCACCACCAAGAGAGAGCTCAAGTGAAGATGAAGAGGAGAATGTGGTGCCTCCAATCAAGAAAAGGAGATTAATTCTTTCTGATTCAGATGAAGAGAATGTTGTTGAAGCTCCAGAGGTGGTTTCACAGCAAACACCTACTGTTGAGGTTACAGTGAATGTTGCTATACCTGCAGAGGTTGAAATGCCTGCAGAGGATAATGTTAATGTTCAAATGCCTACAGAGGATAAAATGCCTGTAGAAGAGGATAACAGAGATGGTCTTTCACCAATGGATAATATTTTTGACTCCTTTGAACCATTCTCTGATCCTATCTCACCTATTGTTCATACTGAAGCTCCTGGTGTAGCTGATGAGCTTGCAGTAAAAGTTCCTGAAGCTGAAGCATCACACACAGAGCTGGTATCTTCTTCAATTCAAGACAAAGGTGATGAAGTAGATCAGGCAACAAAGTTAATTTCTGAATCCATGCCTGTTGAAGCTACAAAGGTAAACTCTGTTGCAGAGCCTGTGCAACATGAGGTGACTGTTGAAAAGGTTGCAGAAGTTGTTGAAGAAACTGTGGCTGACACTGCTCAGCACAGTGGTTCTTTAAAAGATGATCAATCTAAGGATGCAAGTGCTGAAGATGAATCTGCTAGTAGTGCAAACTCTGACTCTTTTGTGAGTGCACCTGCACAGACAGATAATAAACATACACCTTTTAATCAGCCTTGTCCATCTCATGCAGTTGAAGTAGAGCATCTTGCTAAATCTGCTGACAATTGGTATAAACAAGACTGCATTTTTCCAAAAGGAAGAGCATCTGAGTTTGTTAAGCAAACTGCAAAGCAAATTTCAAATCCAGAGATCTTATCCTGTTTAAAGGCAACTGTGGTGCAAGTCAAGACTCTGGAAGGCAATTTTGCTGAAACAAAACAAGAGATTGCTTCTTTAAAGACTGAGATACAGTCAAGAGAATTGAAGATGGATAGAGAGTCTAAAATAAAAGCTGTTCAGCTGTCTAAAGTTCAAGACACTCTCTTTGCCAGGCTAGGAAAAGTTGAAGAAAATCAGACTGCTTTATTTGCTAAGGTTGATTCCATTGCTAATTCTTTGGAGCTCATTACATCAATCCTTATTCCTGATGATGTCAAAAAGGGGGAGAGAGTTGCTAAGTCAAAATGCAAAGTTTCTCAAACTCTGACTCAAAAGGATGATGCTGGAGATGGAGGGGCAAGTGATAAGAGCAAGGTTTTAAACTCTGAAAAGCAAACTCTGAGATCTGGCAAATCTTTTAGATCACAGTCTGCTGGAATAAACACTGAAACTCAAGGTACTTCAAAGACCAAGAGTTTGGAATTAACATCAAACCCAAAGACTGATGAGGAGTTAGCTGTTAAGCTTTTTATGGAAGAGAATGCAGAAGGAGTTACTTTAGAAGATGCTAAAGCTGAAGAGAAGAGTTTACAAGAAAAGCATCTGAAAGCTCTAAAGTCTGAAAAAGCAAAGAAGAATGTGAAAGTTGCTAAAGCTGCAAAGCCTGTTCTTAAAGGCATTCAAATCAAAGAACCTGTTGGTACAGATCAAAGAATGCAAGTATTCAGAAAACCAACAGATGCAGAAGCTAAGCAAAAGCTGAAAAGTATAGTTACAACCTCTGTTGATACACATGTTGTACAGAAGAATGAAGACACAACCTCTGTTGCTGCACAAGTTGTGACCACACCATTATTGTCTTCTCAGTTGAAATCAACATTTAAGAGGGGTGCTCCTCATGATTCAAGACTAGAAGCTACAATTCCAATGGATTTCATTGATGGTAGAGCTTTATCTGGTAAAGTTGGATACAACAAAGAAGGCATAGGCTCACACAGAGATAAAAGGCAATATGTTGGTCCTAGAGATCCTTCTTCACTGTCTGTTCCAGGTCGAGGTGTCACTCAAGAGAGTTTGGACAAACTGGAGTCAGTACAGCTTGTATATCAGAAGAGTCTAGAAAAGGATTTCTTGTTATATTTCATGGCTGATGGAACAGTATTTAAAGTCTCTGAAAAGGATATCGAATTAAAATACTGGGAAGAACTTGAATATGTCCTATATATTTTCAGAGTGAGAAATCAAAGAGCTCAGTCAGTTGCAAATGTGCTTAGACAAAGAATGATTCAAAACCTTGCAAGAAGGCAAATGAAATTCAACAGCAAGTATGTTCCTAAATACAGAGATTGGAATGGCAATCTGATTGAAATGGAGAAGGGAACTACAAAGCTGAAAACAGATCTTGGAATTACTGTTCTGGATTTCAATGTAAAATCTGAAGAGGTGAAATACATAAGGTTGGGAAATGAGATGAGAAGAAACAAAATCTACGATCTTAGAGCTGCTATCTATCAAACTGATGAGAATGATCCTCAGTTGAGAGAAATCAAAGAAGCTATGCAGATAGAGCTTGAAAATGCTGAAAGAAGGTTGCTTATAGACTATCTCAGAACAATGCCTGATCTGCAAGAGATTAGAAATTAAAGTCTGTAAGAATTTTCTTATTTTCTGTAGAATTTGTTAAGTAATAGCTTAAACTCTGTTTGTATGTTAAACACTGTAAAACTTTGTATTTGTTTTGACATCATCATTTACTGTAAACTTGTACATTTTTGCTAATGGACAAGTTGGGGGAGATTGTTAGAAATGATTGATGAGAACAGTGTTTGGAAGCTAAAGTCAGAAAACAGAGTTTAGCTGGAAGCAGTCAGAGTTTAGTTAAACACTGACTGGAAGCGCAACAGAGGTTGTTAAACTCTGTAGCGGTATTGTCTGAAGAGTCAACAATGTTTAAAGATTATTTCAAGATGAATATGGAAGCAATATCTTTGAAGATTGGAAAGCTGTCAAAGAGATTGAGTTGACTTGGAAGACTGAAGCAATCGTGATTGATATCAATTGTATAGCTTGATTTTAGGAGAATCAGTTACTGATTGTACGAAGCTGTATATTCTATAAATACAGTTAGGTTAACCCTAGAAGGGTAGTCGAACATTGAGAAATTCATTGATTGTAACCTAAGCAGCTCTCTGTGATATTTACATCACCGAGAGAGGAATTATTAATTCCAAACAGTTTTTAATTGTTAAACAGTGTGTTCTTATTAAGTTACTCATACAGTATTTGATTGCTTATTGTGTATTCGACCTAACATGTGGATTACTTCACCAAATGGGCGGAAGCAATGCCCTTGGCCACAATCACTGCAAAGAAAATCAAGGATTTTGTGTTCAACTCAATTATGTGCAGGTTCGGGATTCCTTACAAGCTTATTTCAGATAATGGAAAGCAATTTGATAGCAAAGAGTTGCGAAAATTATGCGAGGATTTGGGAATAAAGAAGGAATTCGCAGCTGTGTATCATCCTCAGAGCAATGGGCAGACTGAAGCTATCAACAGGATAATCAAGCATACTTTGAAAACCAAGCTAGAAGAAAGTAAAGGAAATTGGCCCGAGGAGCTTCCTATGGTCTTATGGTCGTATAATACAACTCCAAGGACCACAACGGGGGAATCACCTTTCATGTTGTCTTATGGATGTGAGGCAATGGTTCCGGTAGAAATTGGAGCAGGGTCATTCCGAAGGGATTTCTATGATGAAGAATCGAATATGATAAATCAAAGGCTAAATCTTGATTTCCTAGAAGAGACAAGGACTAACTCACAGTTGAGGTTGGCAACTTATCAGCAAAGGATTGCAAGGTATTACAACAAGAAAGTGAAGACTCGTCCTTTTAATGTGGGTGATTTGGTTCTTCGAAAGGTTATGCCAAATACAAAAGTTGCAGCTCATGGAGTTTTTGGTCCAAACTGGGAAGGACCTTACAAGATCAAGTCTATCATCTGGGAAGGCACTTATCATTTGGAAGACTTGGATGGCAATACAATTCCAAGAGCATGGAATGCGGAGCATTTGAAGAAGTATTACCAGTAGGGTGCGGCTTCGGCCCCTTATTTTATGAAGGCTTATATTTAAGTTATATACTAGTATCAATAAATATTCTCCTAGTCTAGGGGGTAGTACATATACGCCTTCCTTAGTTCTAGTCGAGACTTGTTTGTTTTCCACATTTTTCATTCGTTGTTTTTCCTTATTTTGTCAAGACTCAAGTTTAATGAAGATTTTCAAGTTTTTCAAGAGTTAGAAGAATGCCATTTGGTGATTAAAGTACATTGAAGAATTTACGAGTATTTCAAATTTTATTTTACCAATTGTTTCACATTTTTGAAGACATCATATGATATAGATTGAAGACATATATCCGAAGGTCGCGCCCTAACAATAGAAGGGCGCGCCCTAAGCTTGCAAAAAAGAATTGCCTGAGTTTTTCTTTTCTGGAGATATGTTACATGTTATCAGTAAAGAATATTTCAAGAAGGCTGTTCGCTAATTTCTCTACGCAAGTGTACGCAGTCCAAAAGCAATATAGGGAAATAAGGATCGTTCCCACGAAGACTCGGTTATTTTAGTAAATATGTCTATTCAACAATGTTTGGTTAATTATAGAAGCATGAACGAGCTAAAATGGTTTATTTGCAGATAACAATTAACTAGTGAAGTAATGGCTAATTTGTTTAAAATAATATGATAAAGGCATGGGGTCCTAATTTCATGAAGGTTTTAACTCTTATTAATTATCAAGAATTAATGTGTTACAATTGTTAAGAATGCTAGCGGGAACACGACACTAATATGAGCCATCTTTCAATTAACTCACACCATTCCAAATAAACATCCACAAAAGAGATAGAAGTTATAAGGGCATCAATTATATCCAATACACTATATGTCTATGTGAATGGGTGATACAATCAATTTAATCACAAGTTCCGCAATTAACTACATAGGGGAATAACGTTCTTTCGAAACTATAATCCGAAATGCGGAGAAGCCGACATACCTATGCTAGCATGGCAAGCCCTAAATTTCTAAGTCCACTTTCGCAATCATTAGAGATTTGGCACAATAGATGTTAGCTATTCACCTAAATTCAATTAAAACAACCATGCAAGGCAATCTTATATAGAAATTGTAAACACAAATTATCTATCAAATTAACATGAGCATTAACAATTCATTACATTAGAACCCCATGAAAGTGTTTAGTTCATAATTAAACTAGGTAACTTTATGGAATTAAATAAAATCATGGTAGAAAATTTCCTAAATTAAATAAGAAATTACGAGAGTTAGAAAATTGAACCGAAATTGCTTCCACTGAATGAGATGAGTGCTCCAATTAATATCCTTCCAATCTTCAATCGATATATAACATATACGAAATTTAAGAAAATTTAAGTATATAAATATAAAAATAATATTACTAAAAATTGAAATGTATATAAAATAAAACTGAAATAAAAATAAAATTACTAAAATTTAAAATATATAAAATAAAACTGAAATTAAAATTTTTATAAAACTGAAAATAAAATTTTTGAAATAAAAAAAAATAAAATTACGAAATTCAAATTATAAAAATAAAACTGGAATTAAAACTGAATTTTAAAATGTATATAATAAAAATAAAAATTACAATCTGAACTGAATTACAAAGAAAATGTTTGCTGGAAATTGAGAGAAACAAGAGATAATGCAGCTGATGATGCGTTTTTCAGTCTGCTCGAGATCGTTTTGCAGTGCTCAAGTTCATCCTATTTATAGGATATTTTAGCACATCAATTTAGAACTTAAACGATTAATTATGCAGCCGCCCCTCCAATTATTCCGCACATCAGTATAAACAATACAGCAACTGATTTTGACTTCCGAACAGCTACTATCTTAATGCCAGTCACAGGAGTCACAAGTGAATCACACGCGCCGGAATCCTGTTTTTGCGCCAGGCGCGTGTCTCCCACGCGCGCGTGGGAGAGTGAAAACAAAAGTGCCGACGCCAGCCACCCCACTTGTGATATACAGACTTTTTAGTTAATTGACTAATCAATTCTTAATTTGGCCACCCACCATTCCAAATACAACAGCCATTTTAGAATTCAAAATCAACGACCGTGGTTTATTTTGTTTTATATGAATTGGCTCCGTAGAAATGCTTTTTAACCCGCACAGCTTATAATTTTTAATTAATAAATAATTAATTTAATTCAAAAATTATAAAAATAAATATCTAATATTATTAGATATTTATAAATATAATTTTCTAAATTAATAAAATTATTTAATAATATAAATAAATCTTTATTGTCTAAGCTGCGGTCTCTCGCCGTCTGGAACCGGACTCCTTTTGCTTAACAGAAAATATATCAATTCCAACCGGGGTTCCAGCTTTAAGAAAATATCACTTTCCATATTTTTGTGATAATTCTTATTTCTTCATTGCTCGTCCAGATGTAAGTTACGGTCTCTTGAGGATCTAAAACCGGAGTCCTTTTGCTTGGAGAAAAATACAACAATTCCAACCGGGGTTTCAGCTTTAAGAATATATCACTCAGAACATCTTTATGATAATTCCTTTTCCTCGTAGCCAGTCCATCTGAGCCAGAACTCCACCGTCTTTTAACCTTTTATCGCCAGGATACCTGAAGCTGTGAGTTCTGCACTACAAAGACTTGAAACAACATAAAACTAATTAAAAGACACAAAATACCTAAGGATAAACCACCAATTTAGGTCTATTTAGCGCATAATAAGTGGATATAAAATCCACTTATCACACCCCCAAACTTAAACTGATGCTTGTCCTCAAGCATAAACAATATAACTATATACAACTAACTAGTACCACTTCCGTAGGTGATCACGATTGCATTTGGCATATGCAACAAGCCCTTTAAACCCCTAGGCAGCCCCAGTGGACGAGTGAGGTCTCGTGAGGGCCTATAGCGAATGTACCCACAAAATCCATTCTATAATGCAACTAACATGCAACTAACTATATGTATGCAACTACATGAAAAATGCAAGGATCCCCTTTAAACTAACCAAAATCAACTAAAAAGCAAATATCTCAAAGAATGCAATAATTCCAAGCAGAGCTCGACTAAGTCCCAGTATACTAACAAATACATGAACAGAAACGTGCGTGTGTGCAATGCTCATCAGAAATACTCCCAAAACTAGGTCAAAAACCAAACATGCTTTCCGTCAAGACAATCACAGGTTTATAACTAGAATAAACTGTAAACACTTCATAACCTAGGAACACCTCCACCCTTATCCAAGGTAGACAGAAACTCATGCTTTATTACTATACTACGACACTACATATACAATACGCATGCTTATTTAACCGTGCAATGAATGAGACCCCAAAAGGCTTATACAATAATACCCATGTAGCGAGTGTTAGGTCAGCAATCCCAAACCACAAGGGCTTTAGGTTACTAGGACTAAGTCCCTGCAGACTTAATTACTCGAGTATTAAAGAGCTCACTCTGGTTAATTTTGCATATAATCAATTGGACTTCTGACTCTTTTTTCTTTTTTTTTTTTTTTTTTCGTAATCTGGAATGAGCCTTTCTCATTTCCAACCCTAGACTACTCATATAAATATGAGCCGGCTACTAGCCATTTGACGCCTAGCCTTTATTGACAATTATTACCACTTAGCATGAAATCCCTGTTTTCCCCCAAACTTAGATTTTAGTGTTCCTACACTATCAAGGGAATAACGAAAATTCTAAGAATAAACAAGTGATTAAATCTCAAAACATCCAACAGGCATGACTCTAACCTAGCCCAAAAGCACCCCAATGAGACTGTGTAAAAATTTTGTTCCCATAACATGCAAGTCAATTCCTTAGGAACTATAAATCAGCCCTCTACTCATCATCATCACACCCAAATCAACATCCACCTATCAATCAGAATCAGCTCGTCCTAAGGGATCATGAAGAATGCATGCCATGAAAATGCAACTAATATGACTCACATGGTAAAACAAACAAACAATAACAGAATGTCCTAAATGAAACAACATAGATAATACGAACAAATATGCATGAATTACTACTAATATGCAAAACATGATATCCTACATGAACACAATGACTCACAAAAACTACTAACACATATACATACTACTTATCCCCCAAACCACCCCCAAACTTATAATATTCAATGTCCGCATTGAATGGAAGTAAATACAAGGGATAGTAGAGAACATACCTGAAAACACCGAAACACATGGGTTGCCTCCCACGAAGCGCTTGTTTATTGTCGCTAGCTTGACTTCACTTTCGCACTTTAATCGGTAGTATCAAGAACTGCGGTTTCTGCTTTGCTATTCACATGTTCACCAAAATATGGCTTCAACCTCTGTCCATTTACTTTGAAAGCTGCTTCCGGTGTTTTATCAAAAATTTCCACTGCACCATGTGGAAATACCGTTTTAACCGTGAATGGTCCTGACCACCTTGAATTAAGTTTCCCTGGAAAAAGTCTGAGACGAGAGTTGAAAAGCAAAACTAACTGCCCTGGTACAAAAGACTTTTGCACCAAACGTCTGTCATGCAATCTCTTGACCTTTTCCTTGTATAACTTGTGATTTTCATAAGCCTGTAGCCGAAACTCATCCAGTTCATTAATCTGAAGCATTCTTTTCTCACCTGCTGCTGCTAAGTCAAAGTTCAACTTCTTCAGCGCCCAATAAGCTTTGTGTTCTAGTTCGGCAGGCAGATGACAAGCCTTGCCATATACTAGCTGAAAAGGTGACGTGCCCAAAGGTGTTTTGTAAGCTGTTCTATAAGCCCAAACAGCTTCATCAAGTTTTAGTGACCAGTCCTTCCTTGAAGGATTCACGACCTTCTCTAGGATCCGTTTTATCTCTCTGTTGGAAACCTCTGCTTGGCCATTCGTTTGAGGGTGATAGGCCGTAGCAATTCGATGATTTATGTTGTACCTTGCCATCAATGCTGTGAACTTGCGGTTGCAGAAGTGTGATCCTTCGTCACTGATAATTACCCTTGGAGTTCCGAAACGTGTGAAAACTTGCTTATTCAGAAAATTCAGCACCACTTTAGCGTCATTGGTCGGTAAAGCCTTCACCTCGACCCATTTAGAAACATAGTCCACCGCTAGCAAGATGTACTGATTATTGCATGAAGAAACAAAAGGACCCATGAAATCTATCCCCCACACATCGAAAATCTCCACTTCCAACAGCATATTCAGAGGCATCTCATTCCTCCTAGAGATATTACCAATTCTTTGACATCTATCGCATCTCAACACAAACTGATGCGCATCTTTAAACAGTGTTGGCCAATAAAACCCAGCCTGAAGTACTCGAGTGGCTGTCTTCTCTCCAGCATAATGACCTCCGTAAGTGGTAGAATGGTAGTCATGCAAAATACCTTCAACCTCACTAAACGGAATGCACCTCCGAATCACCTGATCAGCTCCCTGTCTGAATAAGAAGGGTTCATCCTATCGGTACCATTTTACATCATGAAGAAACTTCTTTCTTTGGGCATAAGAAAATTCCGACGGGATGACATTGCTTACAAGATAGTTCACAATGTCTGCAAACCATGGTTCTTCATTGTTCACCCCAAAAAGTTGCTCGTCAGGAAAAAATTCGTTGATGAGAGTTTTATCCGCTGAGTTACCGTGTTCCTCTAACCGAGACAAGTGATCAGCCACCTGGTTCTCAGTACCCTTTCTATCCTTGATTTCCAAGTCGAATTCTTGAAGCAACAGAATCCAACGAATCAACCGTGGCTTAGCATCTTTCTTCGACATTAGGTATCGAATGGCTGCATGATCTGTAAACACCACTACCTTAGTTCCGAGCAAATACGATCTGAATTTCTCGAAGCTATATACAATAGCTAAGAGTTCCTTTTCTGTAGTAGTGTAATTCAGTTGTGCATCATTGAGAGTTCTGCTAGCATAGTAAATCACGTGAAACACCTTATTCTTCCGTTGACCAAGAACAGCTCCCACTGCATAGTCACTTGCATCACACATTAATTCAAAAGGTTCACTCCAATCAGGTGCAGTGATAATGGGCGCAGTTGTCAATTTCTTCTTTAAGAGCTTGAATGCCTCCAAACAATCTTCACCAAATTTAAAAGGAATATCCTTTTCTAACAGATTGCACAAAGGTTTAGATATTTTCGAAAAATCTTGGATGAATCGCCGATAAAAACCCGCATGACCAAGAAAACTGTGAATTCCTTTAACTGAAATTGGTGGAGGGAGATTTCCAATCGTCTCCAACTTAGCCTTATCCACTTCTAGCCCCTTACCAGATACCTTGTGCCCAAGAATGATGCCTTCCTTTACCATGAAGTGACATTTTTCCCAGTTGAGTACTAGATTAGTCTCAACACATCGTTTCAGCACCATGCCTAGATTTCTGAGGCATTCATCAAATGATTTCCCAAAGACTGAGAAATCATCCATGAATACTTCCACATTGATACCAATCATATCCGAAAAAATTGCCATCATACACCTCTGAAAAGTAGCAGGTGCACCACAAAGTCCGAAAGGAACGCGTCGGAACGCAAAAGTACCAAAAGGACATGTGAAAGTGGTCTTCTCCTGATCTTCTGGAGTAATACCAATCTGATTATATCCTGAATAACCATCCAACAAGCAATAGAATTCATGCCCAGCCAACCTGTCTAGCATTTGATCAATGAATGGAAGGGGAAAGTGATCCTTCCTTGTAGCTTTGTTCAGCTTTCTGTAGTCCATGCAAATTCTCCACCCTGTAACTGTACGAGTCGGAATGAGCTCGTTCTTTTCATTGGCAACTACTGTCATGCCTCCTTTCTTAGGCACACATTGCACTGGACTTACCCATGAACTGTCTGAAATGGGATAGATGATACCAGCATCTAGCCACTTGAGAATTTCTTTCTTTACCACTTCTTTCATGATAGGATTTAACCGCCTTTGGTGTTCTACTGTTGGTTTACTCCCTTCTTCCAATGGAATTTTATGTTGGCAATATGCGGGACTGATTCCTTTTAGATCCGCAACAGACCAACCAATGGCTGATTTGAATTCTCGAAGAACTCTCAAGAGCTTGTCTTCCTCGGAGTCTGAAAGGTTAGCGGCAATAATCACAGGTAAAGTGGATTTTTCACCAAGGGAAGCATACCGTAAGTGATCCGGTAGTGGCTTGAGCTCTAGAGTTGGAGCTTCTTCGATAGACGGCTTTAATTGCTGATGTGGTCCTTTTAATTCTGGCAGTCCCAGCGATTCAACTGGTCTTTCAAATTTTCTTTGCCACGGCAAAGCATCCAGATATTGCAATTGTTCATCAATGTCATCTTCATCTAATGAATGCTCCCCACTGAGGGCCTTTTCCAAAGTATCATTCATGAGCATGTGCCCTAACTTTTCTTGCACCGTAGACTCAATCAAGTCTATCTTCAGACACTGCTCTTCTTCTGTTGGGAATTTCATAGCTGTGAAAACATTGAAGGTGACAATTTGATCGTGCACCTTCATCGTCAGTTCCCCCTTTTGGACATCAATCAACGTTTGTCCTGTTGCTAAAAATGGCCTACCAAGAATGATAGGAATCTTCTTGTCCTCTTCAAAATCAAGAATGACAAAATCAGCAGGAAAGATGAGTTTGTCTACTTTCACCAACACATCTTCAACAACTCCCCTAGGATAGGTGATAGATCGATCAGCCAACTGAAGGGACATACTTGTCGGCTTTGGTTCAGGAAGACCAAGCTGCAAGAAAACCGAGTATGGCATAAGATTGATACTTGCTCCCAGATCACATAAACATTTGTCGAAAGATAATCTCCCAATGGTGCATGGTATTGTAAAACTCCCTGGATCTTTCAGCTTAGGCGACAACTTTTGCTGCAATACCGCACTACATTCTTCCGTCAAAGCAACGGTCTCTAAGTCTTCAAGTTTTAATTTCCTCGAGAGAATGCCTTTCATGAATTTGGCATAGCTTGGCATTTGTTCGAGAGCTTCAGCAAATGGAATGTTGATGTGTAATTTTTTAAAGACTTCAAGAAATTTGCCAAACTACTTGTCTAATTTCTGTTTTTGCACTCGTCGAGGAAATGGTGGAGGTGGGTAGACTTGCGCTTTTTGCTCGAGGACAGCTTGTTTAGGAGTTGGCATATTTTCTTTAATCTCCTCCTTTGATTCTGATATATTGACCATGTCCTTTGTGTCTCCCAAATCTGCTTTTTCTGTTCCTTTGTCTGGCAGAATTTTTTCTGTATCTTTTAGCTCAGCATCCTCCGTGATTCTCCCTGATCTGAGGGTAATTGCTTTGATGTGCTCGTGATTATCCTTTTTTCCAGGATTAAGTTCAGTGTCACTGGGGAGTGTTCCTTGAGGTCGGCTCATCATGAAACTAGCGAGTTGACTCAATTGAGTTTCCAGATTTTTAATGGAAGCCGCTTGGCTTTTTTGGCCCAACCTCAACTCCTCTAATTCAGTCTTTTCATTTGAAGATTGTCCAGAATTTCCATAAGATTGTTGTTGTTGAAATCCTGGGGGCTGAAATTGTCTAGGAGCATATGGTTGTTGAAAATGTTGCCCCTGTTGTTGCTGGAATCCAGATGGATTATACTGCTTAGCTCCAAATGGCTGATGATTAGATTGTTGGTAGGGCTGATGTGATTGTTGTGCTCCTCCTTGATTATTGCTCCAACTGAAATTTGGATGATTTCGGTTGTTCGGATGGTAGGAATTTGGAGCTGGCTGTTGCTGTCTCTGGAAATTGCTTACGAACTGCACCGACTCGTTTGAGATGGCACATTGATTTGATTCATGTGCGCCTGCACACAACTCACAAACACTAGCAATTTGATGAAATCCTTGTGCTGTCAAAGAGTCTACTTTCAATTTCAAAGCCTCTAGCTGAGCTGCTAAGGAAGTGGCTTTGTCGATATTAAGAATTCCTGCTACCTTCTGTTGTGGTATTCTCTGAGTTGGGTTTTGATATTCATTAGCTGCCATCATCTCGATAAGATCGTAGGCCTCCTCATAACTTTTAGCCCATAGTGCTCCACCTGAAGCTGCATCTACCATTGGCCTTGATTGCATTCCTAGCCCATTATAGAAACAATTTATGATCATCCAGTTTGGCATGCCGTGATGTGGACATTGCCGAAGCATTTCTTTGTATCTTTCCCAAGCTTCACATAAAGTTTCACCAGACTGCTGAGAAAATTGAGTGATAGCATTCCTTATAGCTGCAGTCTTAGCCATGGGGAAGAATTTGCTAAGAAACTTTTGAGCTAGATCAGCCCAAGTGGTGATAGATCCTGGTGGTAGAGAGTGTAGCCAACCCTTGGCTTTGTCTCTTAATGAAAACGGAAAGAGTCTCAACTTCACAGCATCATCTGACACATTGTTGAATCTGAATGTGTCGCATATTTCTATGAAGTTCCTGATGTGTAAGTTAGGATCTTCCGTTGCAGTTCCTCCATACTGTACTTGATTCTACACCATCTGAATAGTACTGGATCTAATTTCAAATGTAGGAGCCGTAATTGCTGGCCGAATGATGCTTGACTGGATGTCATCAATCTTCGGTTGCGAGTAGTCCATTAAAGCCCTTGCTGCTGCAGGTGCAACTACTTCGCCTTCTCCGTCCATCTTGTGAATATTTGCTAGTTCAAGTACTTGTTTGGCTTTTAATGCTTTAGAACGTGTTAGCATAAAAATCCAAGTATCTGTACACAAATAATCACTTCACAAAAATATAAGATAAAATGTTCAAGTCAAACAAATTAACTTCTATTGTAGTAAAACACATAAACAAAAATAACACCGAGTCCCCGGCAGCGGCGCCAAAAACTTGTTCGCTAATTTCTCTACGCAAGTGTACGCAGTCCAAAAGCAATATAGGGAAATAAGGATCGTTCCCACGAAGACTCGGTTATTTTAGTAAATATGTCTATTCAACAATGTTTGGTTAATTATAGAAGCATGAACGAGCTAAAATGGTTTATTTGCAGATAACAATTAACTAGTGAAGTAATGGCTAATTTGTTTAAAATAATATGATAAAGGCATGGGGTCCTAATTTCATGAAGGTTTTAACTCTTATTAATTATCAAGAATTAATGTGTTACAATTGTTAAGAATGCTAGCGGGAACACGACACTAATATGAGCCATCTTTCAATTAACTCACACCATTCCAAATAAACATCCACAAAAGAGATAGAAGTTATAAGGGCATCAATTATATCCAATACACTATATGTCTATGTGAATGGGTGATACAATCAATTTAATCACAAGTTCCGCAATTAACTACATAGGGGAATAACGTTCTTTCGAAACTATAATCCGAAATGCGGAGAAGCCGACATACCTATGCTAGCATGGCAAGCCCTAAATTTCTAAGTCCACTTTCGCAATCATTAGAGATTTGGCACAATAGATGTTAGCTATTCACCTAAATTCAATTAAAACAACCATGCAAGGCAATCTTATATAGAAATTGTAAACACAAATTATCTATCAAATTAACATGAGCATTAACAATTCATTACATTAGAACCCCATGAAAGTGTTTAGTTCATAATTAAACTAGGTAACTTTATGGAATTAAATAAAATCAAGGTAGAAAATTTCCTAAATTAAATAAGAAATTACGAGAGTTAGAAAATTGAACCGAAATTGCTTCCACTGAATGAGATGAGTGCTCCAATTAATATCCTTCCAATCTTCAATCGATATATAACATATACGAAATTTAAGAAAATTTAAGTATATAAATATAAAAATAATATTACTAAAAATTGAAATGTATATAAAATAAAACTGAAATAAAAATAAAATTACTAAAATTTAAAATATATAAAATAAAACTGAAATTAAAATTTTTATAAAACTGAAAATAAAATTTTTGAAATAAAAAAAAATAAAATTACGAAATTCAAATTATAAAAATAAAACTGGAATTAAAACTGAATTTTAAAATGTATATAATAAAAATAAAAATTACAATCTGAACTGAATTACAAAGAAAATGTTTGCTGGAAATTGAGAGAAACAAGAGAGAATGCAGCTGATGATGCGTTTTTCAGTCTGATCGAGATCGTTTTGCAGTGCTCAAGTTCATCCTATTTATAGGATATTTTAGCACATCAATTTAGAACTTAAACGATTAATTATGCAGCCGCCCCTTCAATTATTCCGCACATCAGTATAAACAATACAGCAACTGATTTTGACTTCCGAACAGCTACCATCTTAATGCCAGTCACAGGAGTCACAAGTGAACCACACGCGCCGGAATCCTGTTTTTGCGCCAGGCGCGTGTCTCCCACGCGCGCGTGGGAGAGTGAAAACAAAAGTGCCGACGCCAGCCACCCCACTTGTGATATACTCCCTCCGTCCCAGCCAGTTCTTTACAAGGTGGCTGGGCACGGAGGTCAAGGATAGTGGGTGTAAAATAGGTGTAATATTGTTAAAATAAATGAGGTAGTGGGTGTAAATGTGATTTTATTGTTAAAATAAGTGAAGTAGTGGGTGTAATAGTGATTTTATTGTTAAAATAAGTTAAGTAGTGGGTGAAATAGTGTAAAGTATTGTTAAAATAAGTGAAGTAGTGGGTGTAATAGTGTTAAAACTTACTATTTTGGGTAATGTAAAGAAATGGTGGGACGACCCAAAAAGAAAATTGTAAAGAAATGGATGGGACGGAGGGAGTACAGACTTTTTAGTTAATTGACTAATCAATTCTTAATTTGGCCACCCACCATTCCAAATACAACAGCCATTTTAGAATTCAAAATCAACGACCGTGGTTTATTTTTTTTTATATGAATTGGCTCTGTAGAAATGCTTTTTAACCCGCACAGCTTATAATTTTTAATTAATAAATAATTAATTTAATTTAGAAATTATAAAAATAAATATCTAATATTATTAGATATTTATAAATATAATTTTCTAAATTAATAAAATTATTTAATAATATAAATAAATCTTTATTGTCTAAGCTGCGGTCTCTCGCCGTCTGGAACCGGACTCCTTTTGCTTAACAGAAAATATATCAATTCCAACCGGGGTTCCAGCTTTAAGAAAATATCACTTTCCATATTTTTGTGATAATTCTTATTTCTTCATTGCTCGTCCAGATGTAAGTTACGGTCTCTTGAGGATCTAAAACCGGAGTCCTTTTGCTTGGAGAAAAATACAACAATTCCAACCGGGGTTTCAGCTTTAAGAATATATCACTCAGAACATCTTTATGATAATTCCTTTTCCTCGTAGCCAGTCCATCTGAGCCAGAACTCCACCG
Source organism: Kitagawia praeruptora (assembly GCA_037693485.1). Lineage (NCBI taxonomy): Eukaryota > Viridiplantae > Streptophyta > Magnoliopsida > Apiales > Apiaceae > Kitagawia > Kitagawia praeruptora. The sequence continues at coordinate 151,428,867 of CM075344.1, read as the reverse complement.
TCTTTTAACCTTTTATCGCCAGAATACCTGAAGCTGTGAGTTCTGCACTACAAAGACTTGAAACAACATAAAACTAATTAAAAGACACAAAATACCTAAGGATAAACCACCAATTTATGTCTATTTAGCGCATAATAAGTGGATATAAAATCCACTTATCAAAGGCCGCCCCCTATGTGTTAGGGCGCGCCCTGTAATTATTTTTGAAGATCTAGAAGAACAAAATAAGGTCTATGGCAAAAGCAAATCGGCAGTTAATGGAAACATAATCAAAACTTGGCATGAAAGTTTAGGAAGTACAACTTGCAGGGTTTTACAGAGGGCCCGCACCACAAATGCAAAATTCAAGCAAGAGTTTAAGTTGAAGACAATAAAAACCTTAGGGCGCGTCCTTTGCAGGAGACGCGTCCTGATTTTCTGAGGGACGAATGGAGGGAGAAGATATTACTTCAGGAGCAGAGTTTTGGTTGGAAGGGTCAACTGTTTGGATTTCTGGGTCTTTAGTTGGTTCGATTTCTAGGGGAGCCTCATCAGTTGAGGGCGCGCCCTGGGGATCCTTATCCAACCCTATCTCAATCCTCTTTGCCTTAATGGCACTTGAATGCACCCTCTTGAAATCTTCGATATCTTCAGCACTTTCACGGCCGAATTTTTCCTCCCAATTGTAATCAGGATCGTTTGCTAGAAAACCAAGAAGATAGAAATCAAACCCAGCTTGGAAGTTTCGATCTTCCATGGCCTGTTTCTCATCTTTCCAATAATTGGTTTTTTCAATCTCAAGAGTGCCACACTGCATCTTCAAGTCCTCCACCTCTTTCTCCAGTTTGTCATTTTTGGTATTCAAAAGATGACGATGTTCAATAGATTCATCCAAGTCATGCTTCAGATCAGCAATTCTGTCATTTTTGGCATCCAGATCTTTCTTCCATTTGTTGTCATTTTCAACAATCATCTTTGAATATTTTCTGTTTTTAGCCTCAAGCTTGTTAATATGGAGCTTTTCCTTGTGAACTCTCTGGGCGCGCCCTAGAGATTGAATTAGCAATTGAGCAGAAGCTTTGATCATGGACTGGGCTTCGTCTTCGGCATTCATATTTTGCCACAAGTCAATATCTTTTTCTTTAACAAAAGAGGCAGCAGCTGGACCAATTAAGGTCTCCACATACGAGGGCGCGCCCTCAGTTCTTGGTTTCTTGCCTTTGTCAATAATAGGTTCTTGAGTCTCAGCATTTCTCTTCAAAGGCTCTTTGGACAAAGTGACAATGTCACTAGGATCTTTCCTCTGTGCAGGGCGTACCCCGGAATCGGAAGTACCGGATTGATCAGTCTTCTTCTCCTTATCATCTCTTTTCTTTGAAGCTCCAAATCCACGGGGAATTTTGGGAGCCATACCTGTACAAGAAAAAACAAAGAAAATGGTTAGTCCGTGCTTTAGGTGAAAAAGATCTTTAAGCAAGTAATAAAGAGAAACATCAAGCAAAATAAGGATACAGCATAATGTTAGGGCACGCCCTACATAAATTTTTTTTTTACCTTCATTAGTATCAAATGTTTCACATTCACTATCATTAGATGACGATGATGGAACGGCAATGCCATTTCGGAATTTTTTGAATTTACAAATATGACCTACTCTATCTGATAGGATTCCAACTCTTTTTAAGTTTTCTTCAGTAATTAGAGTTTGAAAAAAAGAGTAAAGTAGGGGAAAGAAGTGGTATTTATAGGAGAAATATAGGATAGTGGAAAACAGCTATCAACCACTTGGGTCGATTGGAATTATAAGGACGCGTCCTTTAACAGGGCGCGCCCTAGTGAAATATTTTGAGGAGAAATTGGGAATTTTGGGTTTTATGAGAGAAATTCCATATATCATCTTTGATTTCATACGGAATTGGGGGGGTAGTTGTTATAGCCAAAATTCGGTTCGGGTATTTTCATGATGGATTCGGGTCAATAACTGGTTCAATTTGGGATTTTAGAGAACAAATTAGGGATTTCTAGAAGTTAGGGCGCGCCCTGGGGGGTTTAGGCCGCGCCCTGGGATATGGTGGAATTCCAGAAATGTCAATAATGTCGATTTCGTATTTGATTATTGAAAAATTCCCTCCTGTCGTATCTCAGGAGGGGGATGTCCGTCGCAAAAGGCCTCCAGGGGTTTGCCTGGATATAAAGACCCTTCTTAAACACTAAAGGCGCGCCCTAAGGTGGAAAAATTGGGACTTTCTGGTGTGTGCTTTGGGAGCTCTGTTCCTGTAGCCAATGGGCGCGCCCTCATTGGGAACTTTGGAGTAATCCTGCACTTTGCACCCAAAAGCCTCTGGATCACCTGTCCTGCTATCTGGTGGGTGCTTCTCATTCGGGGGACAGGGATGCGTTCTGCACTTGGGGTAAATCACAGCTATACCTGCATCCTTGAAATCAAGAAATAGCTGGTAGCGGATAGGACTAGTCCTCGACGGGGGAAGTTTCCTTATCCGTGAAGTCTTGAGATCCTAGATGAGCCTTGGGCCTTTGTGGTTAGGCCTCATAGTAGAACATTCCGGAAGCTGGTCCGTTATCCAAGCCCATTTGGGTTTCTTGCTCTCCAAGAACTACGTATGGCTTGATCCCCTATAAATACCGGGGTACGTAGGCCGATTGAGGGGTTGGGAGTCGAGAGCTCAGAATAGCCGCCACTAACCCTATCAATCTCAGCCACTAATCACAAACAGCCACCACACGCCACCACTCTTTTCGGCAAAGAACCACCGCTGTAGATCTTGTTTTCGGCGAAGTATCTCGAATTTTGTTGTTACCAAATTCCTCCGTCAACAGTACTCTTGTTGGTGGTTTTAGTTTTGTTCCAAAGATTCCGATTGTAATCTTTTTAAGGATTTAGTTTGGTTTGAGACTTGGCTTCAAAGTCGTTTTTGTAATTTCTGTTTATCGGTTCTTTATATGTTCTTTATGTGCTTATAACATTCTTTGTTCCTAATATGGTGTCACACTGTCTACATGCATGGCTACATCACTGGGTTATCGTCCCCACTTCACACTCCACACAACTACAGTAGCTAGGTAAAATTGGTACTCGGAAGTACAAATACTCACTCCGGCCCAACGATTTGTTATCGTTTGCTTTTAATATGGAGATCAAAAATTAAGATTAAAATAAGTGAAATAGTGAAATAGTGAGTGTAATAGTAATTTTATTGTTAAAATAAGTGAAGTATTGGGTGTAATAGTATAAAGTATTGTTAAAATAAGTGAAGCAGTGGGTGTAATTGTATTAAAACTTACTATTTTAGGAAACGTAAAGAATTGGTTGGAACGTAACAAAAAGGAAAGTGTAAACAATTTATTGGGACAGAGGGAATATTAAACATCTATTATATATCTTATACGGCAACATACACCTTTGTGAATGATTTTATTCAGTAATAAATTACAATTCTATCCTCGTACATAATTCTTTCATCTGCTTTTTTGCCTCTTCCGATTCAGCAACTGCATTCACGACTTTTGCCTTCGCCTTTATCTATGGCCTTCATCAATCAATAAATTCAAATCGAAAGAAAAAAGTTGGATGACGGGTAAACAACTATTAGATGTTTTGTTGCTGTGATGTTCCAACATATTTAGGTATCATGTGAATGCAAGTCAGTGCACACTCTCCCTTTGCGATACAATCGACGGCGTAGATATATCCATCTACATATACATACAATACACACAGAGCTCTTGAATCTCGAAGTAGATGTATGATTTAATCACTCTTTCTGCATCTCAATTCACTTTTTATAATCTCTATTTGATTTTACACTATGTGTATGTATATAATATATGTATATATGTGCGTTGTAGACTCTTCGATCTTATTATTTGTGGAGATCTGTGTTATAATCGATTAAATTGATCAATTTGATTCAGTTACTGTGTTGACATTGCTGTGTTTTGATTTATGTATGTATATGTATGTATTGGTGCGTCATTGTAGGTGTGTAAATGTTCGTGTGTTTGTTTCGTAGCTTAATTTTATCGAATTCGATTACTGCGTAGACATTTATCTTTAATCTCTTTTTTATGGTTTGCACTTTGCCCTGATTTAGTGATTTAATTTTTCTCCGATTGTAGTTTACGTAGTGTCTGCGATTTGGTTGATTATTATAATTGTGTGATTTTCGGAACTTGTTTGTTAATTCTTTTGTGTTTGCGGTGTTATTGTATGATTTTGATGTTTGGTGTTGGTGTACTTAATGATTTTACCAGGATTATTGGTGAAGAAATATGTCAAATTTTTCGAAGCCAGAGAATGCTCTAAAGAGAGCTGAGGGTACGTTGCAATTATAGTTTCTAAATTGTCTATGTTGATATTGATTCTAGCTTTAATGTATTATATTCTTATATTGATGCATTTTTATGTTTTGACACATAGCTGATTAATGTGGGTCAGAAGCAAGATGCGTTGCAGTCTCTTCATGATTTGATTACCTCGAAGAGGTACCGTGCATGGCAGAAGACGCACGAGACGATCATGTTTAAGTATATTGAGCTTTGTGTGGACATGAGAAGAGGCAGGTTTGCAAAAGATGGATTGATTCAGTACCGGATAATATGTCAACAAGTGAATGTTAGTTCGTTGGAGGAGGTCATTAAGCAATTTATGGACCTTTCGACTAAGAGAGCTGAAGCAGCTCGTAGTCAGGCACAAGCCTTAGAAGAAGCTCTTGATGTTGATGACTTAGAAGCTGATAATAGGCCTGAAGATCTTATGTTGAGTTATGTCAGTGGTGAAAAGGGAAAGGATCGGTCTGTATAATACTGCAACATAACAATTTATTTCAGGAATTGAAAGCAATGGTAGGTGGAGATGTGAATGCAAGTCAGTGTTTTCTTTGCGCCTTCACATTTTCGATGCATTGTTAGCATTATTATGTATTGACTATTAGGATTCAGTATATAACATGTGTTCTGTGTTTTTATGTGAGTTTTGTTTTGTTCCTTATCTGTATATGTGGATTGGGTATTGGGTATTAGGACTCAGTTAACATCATTTTGTATGACCTGTTTTGCTAATGTATTAGTTATGTATGCCTAGAATTAGATGCTGAAGCTATTAAAAAGTAGCTTACATGCGTCTATATCAATATCAAAATGGCAATCCCCTTAACTCTGTGTTGTTTAGCAGTCAACGATGACCTTTTGTTCACCTGGATAGTGGTGGTGGAGTTGTTGTTAATGACCGTTATATACTGATATTGATATTATCATGGTTCACTTCGTTTTATCTATTGCATATTTAGTAATCTCGACATTTGTGTATAATTCACACAGTAAGGAAGCTGGAAGTACCTCATTCGATGGCTGTAATTAATTTCATGCACGTGACCATGTGTAGATGAAAATCTGTCAATATCCAGACTCGAGATCCTCAAAATATTTGGTGGTGATTACCAACTCACAAATGGTTGTGGCCCTATTAAGGCTCCGCAGATGATGAGGGTAAGGAATTACAAAACTTGGAAATGGTTATATTAATGAAATCGAGACACATTTCTCAACCTCGCTTTACCAAGAGGGACATCCACTAAGCTGCCAATACAATTCTTATTGAAAAATCACACTATTTTTTTAGCTTGTATAGTGAGTATATAGTGTTTATGACTTTACTACACGATTACTACACGATCCTGTAATATATATATACCCTCCACAGCAATTTGGTGCGGATTTGTTGCAATCTCTGGACAATATTCTTTCATGGGCTTAGTACTTTTCCTTTAGGTAAACTCAAATTTTAAGTTAACTTTTGTCAATTTGTGTGTAATTCATGTTTGTCACTTTTGTTTCTCCTTCTGTTTCAGGAATTGAAATTTGAAAGTGATTTAATGTGACAGGACATGGCAAACATTATTTATTTTATTAAATGTCACTCATTTTATTGCTGCAAAAATATGAGCTATGTTATTTAAGGTAAAAATATAAAGTTACCCTACTCTCTTATCCCCTTTTGTATTGACCCCTGCAAACGCTTCACTATACTCACTACTGTGCATATAATTAACACCATTCTTAAAAATAATTGTTGTCCTTGAAACCTATTGCGTAGTCTGTCCAATCATTACATATACAAGATTGTAGAGTTTACGCATTTCTTTAACTTGCAGTTTTGCAGGAGATGATGATTTATTAATTTTATTGTGCTTTACACATTTGATTTTTGTCTTAATATCTGTAAATTCTTCAAACATCTTGTGATTTTTGATGATGAGTGGCAGTGGTAGCTCTAGATGAATTGGAGTTATAAACTTGCAGGTTGAAGGAATCAAGATAAGAAAGAATGTACAAGCAGGAGATGTAGGACTTCCTGCATCAGTCGAGGTTTTCAGTGTTAATCTCATGTCAAAAACACTTGGGTTTCTGCTTCTACAAGGCTTCAGAGACTGCAACAACAGGATCTACAACAACAAGAGCCGCAACTTCAGTAACATACTTAAATCTAAGTAGGCCAAGACAAAATCATTTATGTTCCTCACCCTTAGGTATGTAAATACTCTTAAATTTTAATAATTCGTAGCAACAATTTTTTACGATAATGATTAGAAAGTAACATTTGCTTTTGTTGAGTGAGAGCTGTTTAGAGTTTATATATAGCATGACCCTTTGTTTGTTCAGTACACAAGGAGAAAGCAAGGGCTATAAATCATGGCCTTGAGTAAAGGTGGAGGAAATTGTAAAAGAATTTTTACTAGGTTATTAATAAGCCTCGATTAAAGGTGGAGTAAATTGTAAAAGAATTTTTACTAGGTTATTAATAAATCATAAATTGTTCTCTCTTTTTCCTGAACGCTATTTCACAATATAGATTGACTACCTACTATATCTAGTGTAATGGTACTTTTTTTTGCGCCGACTAACTTTTCTTCTTAGAAAAAAGAAACATGCCTTGAAATACATGTTTTTAGTTTTGCAAATTTTTCAGCAAGAATAAGGTTACCGGAATTTTTTTATTATGTACAATGCTACACACTCATAAATGAATTAGAGCATAACACTTTTATCATACAGATTAGCCTTTGAAGGCTAAACCATTAAAAAATGGACATCTAGCACTCACTACTTAAACACGTTGTAAAAACTATGTGAGGCAATCTAATGATTCGCAGCCACAATTTTTAAGTGCCAGCTGGACACTTTGTAACTGAGGTCCTTAAAGTTTGATATACTTATTGCACAAGACTCTCTTACGCTATTCCCTATTTTCAGCTTCCGATCTTCTGCTTTACTCCGACAACTCTACCCATACTTGTAATTTCTACGATCAATCTGCTATATGTGTTTGATATTTTAGTTTGTTTTGGGTTACTGGATAACCCCAACCGGTGACATATGAATTTCGTTCTACAGATCCTGACAAACTTTAGCCTAAAATAAGCTAAAAGAATTTGCTGAATTAAAACAAATATTATTCTAATGTGAAATTAAGTTACATTGCATGTTTATCATAATCATGTAGTAATATGCCATTCAACAACATTTTCCATAATATGTTATAATTTTTTTGTTATTAAAACACTATTTTGTTCATTTGCTTTTATTTGCTACTGAAAGCCCATGGCTGTTTGAATGATGTATTCAGAGTTTGCCTCGAGCACAACATTAATGGCTGACTGGAACTTATAGTTCATTCCAGTGTATACATCCAGGTAAAGATCTTCAAAGCCCATACTGCTGCCTGATCAGTCTCCAAAGTACGCTGGAGCAATGATGCTGTCGCAAAAATAGTAGCAGCTGAAAGCGTAGTTCAATAGCATTGAGCTTTTAAGGTACAATCATTTAGTACTAAAATGGACTAAGTTAATTTTTACTCCAACTTATAATGAATTGTTATATATGAGGTTGAGCAAGTTAGAGAGGTGCCTGCAATGAAATGGCACATTTTTTGTGTTTTCAACAAGAAGATGAAAGACAACCTTAAGAATAGGAACATACAAAATAGGTGATTCTGAAGTTTTTCCTTTCTTATATTCTTTCTAAAAAGCATTAGTTTCACGCTTAAGATAGAGAATTTGAATTCTGGTTTCCATATCACTCCTTCCCTTTGCAAATAAAAAACTCATGTCACAACTTTGGTAGACAAAGAGGTAGCATGTAAATATAAAAAACAGAATGATAACATATCAGACGACAACGACAAAAGAAAATTCCTGATTTTAGGATGCCACTTGCCACTACACTATTAGAAACACATGAATGTTTATTGGTTTTAAAGATCAGATACATCTCATTCGATTTCTTGCTCAGAACAAGAAAATTTCTAATTTTTAGGACGCCACTTACCACTACACCATTAGGAACACATGAGTGTGTATAGGTTTTAAAGACTAGGTACATCTCATCTGATTACTTGCTCAAAAGTTGCAGTACATCTCATCTCATCTAACATATAATGTAAAACAAATATTATTATGTTTCTAATGGTAACTATGGTTTAATATTTATGCACCAAATTTGGGCCAGATTTTATAGTATGCTTATGGTGAAAATCTCATCTAATTCTTCAGGTTTTATTACTTGTGTCTTATCTTTTAGTTTGCAATTTATGAGGCTACAAAGTAGGGATTCTTATTGCAATAAATGCTTTATACATGCATGTGCTGTACTTTGCATCTTTTAAGGGAGCATTATAACATTTTTTTCCCATTTTGCTATGTATCTTATGGCTTGTAAAATATATATGTGGATAAATTTAACAAATATGTGTGCCATGTGTAGGTTTACATTGAATGAAAAATTTTGCTTTGACTATCTTAATTCCTTTCTATGTTCTATTTGATTGAAGCTATGTTATTGTCTGTTCATTCGAAACAAAAAATAGAAGATTTATCCATGTACTACAAAATTATCCTGCATTTGGTTGGGGAAGCATGATCTTATAAATCATGACATAGACAGATCTCTGTACCTTAAAGACAGGTCAATTAGCAAAGAAGCCAAATGAAGTCTTGCAAGTGACGAACTGTCAAAGTTGTAGAAGCACTGCTAATGGTAAAATCTGGTCAACTACGCTCTGGTATGATGACCAAGACAACAATACTAGCTTCTGGGTTAGCCTCCTCTGCATGTTAAGCATTTTTAAATTATATATCTTCCCATTTGGGATATTATACAGTTTCCATGAGCATCAACAACATCACCTTAGGTCCACAAATAGGGATTGTACAAATATTTTATTCATTCATTATAAAGTAAGGAGTTCCGGGATTGATTTATGATTATGTTTTCCAAAAAACATTACAAATATTTTATGATCATGAGAACTGCAATTATACTTTCCAAAAATTCACTAAACAAATATTTATGTGCTCCAAAATTTTGTAGGTGTTCGATCATTTATAGTATCCTGAGTGTGATTCAACTAGAGAATATAGAAAAGTCCTCGATCCAAAGTTTAGGTTGCCTGTCCCCTATTGATGCGGGTTGTTATAAAGACATATGGCTTTTTAATGAAGCAACAAAGTTCCCTTTCATTTGGCGAGGCTAAGTTGTTCCGAAGGCATATGTTTACAAAGTGAAGCAGTTGATTTAGAAACAATACACAAACTTTATGTTTTCAGTCAACTTTCTCCGAAAACCTGCAGCCCGCCCGAAGATGACGCACAACAAAACTCATGTTGCATTTCACAGGTCTGCAAACAATTCTACAACGGATGAGGCTAGAGTATGATCATGCCTTGCACGGGCTATAAAGCTATTGCAGCTTCTTATGCTGCCAAAGTGCTTCACTTGGTTGGTTATGGATGTTATCCCATGGAAGAAAGAGATGCAATCTCTATACAATCAGGTTAGTGAGGATGTTAATTCGATAGCTATGCGTAGTATATTAATTTTCAAGTTTCACTTGTGATGATTTTGTAGGAAATGACTGTGATTTGTAAAAAATAAGTCACTTTACCACAAAAAGGTAGACTAACATGAATGCATTAAGTTTTAATTGTTAAAATTATTAGTTGTTTTTATTGTATAATTTCCAAGTCTTATATTGGACGTTTTGTTTGACAGGCTTTGAAGGGATAGTGAAGGCTGTATCCTCCAAGTGTTAGTGAGACGCCATAATTTTTTAAGACAGTCACACATGACTATGCAATGCATGTAGACACTTGTACAAGTGCAATCCAGAGTCCGCACAGAATTCAATCAGCCCATGAGAAGTATGAGAAAAGAATTAGGAAGAAAAATGATACATGAAGAAGGCTATCATGCATGATGTTGCCACAAAAACGTTTGTAGTATATGCTTTGTAAACAATAGAAGACTGGCCGAGTAGTATGAGATCCTCCCAAAAAAATGTACTGTCATTTTAATGTATTTAATTACTTCGTTCATGCACATAAACACGTGCATAATATTATCGTAGAAATTAAATTATCTAGCGCATGCCCGTGCCTTGCACGGGTTATAAAGCTAGTTAAATTGTGACAAGTGAAGCTAATATATGAACCTTAGTATAATTTTAAGCGATAATTTTATACTAAACAATCAAATCGGGAAAATAATTTGCTCACGAATAATTTGAATTAAAATTAAAGACCTATTATATTCACTGTTCTAAAAATCCCCGATTCAACCGATTAATCCCCGATTAATCTTCTGGAAGGTAGTTAACCGATTCGATTTTTGAAATCCGATTAATCCTATTAATTTATTTAAAATGATATGTTTAATTGTAAATTAAACTAATATATTAAATATTATTATAATATCCGATTAATTCTCCGATTAATCCGTCCGATTAATCTCCACCTACCCGATTAGGCGCTAGGCGGTACCCCAACCGCCCTGGACCGCCTAGCGATTTCTGGAACACTGATTATATTAGCAGTAAGAGCGTGTTTGGTTTAACTTAAAAAATGTTACTTATCACTTAAAGTGCTACTTACTCACTTTAAGTGAAAAGTGATAATTTTTACTTAAAGTTAGGTGTATCTGTTTGGCTAATTCCACTTAAAGTAAATTTATTTTTAAAAAATTAATTAAAAAAAAAGAAATTTATATTTTTTTGAAAGTATAAAATACAAATATATGAAAAGAATACAATACAAGTTAAATGGTGATTCAAATACATAAAAATTGATATACGAAAAAAAATAAGTGGAAAAAAAGTACCTCCAACCTACTTTTTTTTTTTAGCCTACTTTCCACTTTAAGTGGCTCCACTTTAAGGGGAGCCAAACACCTCCCAGCAAACTTTAAGTGAAAAAAAAAAAATGGGGGCCAAACGGGCTCTAAGTCTTCGCTCTCCTTTCAGTTTCATTTGTATATATTGACAAATTTTCACAAGTACCCTTTTCATTTTAATTATTTATATATGTAGGATAATTATTTATTCAAAAATTAAGTCGAACCGACAATGGCAAGATGTTGAAGCGTATTGAAGACTCCAAGTCTCAAGTCTGGTTCCTTACTGTAGAAGTAATAATTTTCTTGAATCGAACGGTTGATATCAACTCATCTAAATGTTACTCCCTTTATAAATAACCCCTTCATTTCACAGAACAAGCCATAACGCTCTTCTCTAGCAGCTCCATATTCTACATCAAATGTGAGTTTCAATCACACAACTCTCTGTTTATTCTGCTTATTTTTATGTATATTATGGTTATTTATGCGTAATATTTGTTCTATTTATCTCTCTGTGATGTGTTGTTCATATATTTAACTGTTCCTTTTTTTTTGTTAATTTTGTTACCTGTACAGTTGTAGATCATGTTTTGTTACGCTTGATTTCTTAGATATTGTGTTAAAATTTGTTGTATCTGTAATAAATAGTAACACAAAATTGTTCATATGCTCAGTATATGCAATTTTAAGTAGCTGATGTAAGTTATACATGTCTAATAGGTTGTATATGCTGTCGAATACGCTGGGTAGAGTACATGTTGAAAAACACTCATAATAGAAGCTAAATTTCATGTGCGTAAATAAGATTTGGTGCTACTTTGTATGTTGTTCTGTGTGTTATCAATTTGGCTAATGGGTAATTTTGATTGTTCAAAAGCAACCATTTAGTTTGTAGAGGAGTTTATTATGATCTGTTGGATTGTATTTTAGTTACTTCATACATTCTGTCTGTGGTGTCTGTGCAAAGTGTAATAGTTACGCTCTTGGCCGATACAGAGTATCTTCAAATGGCAGGAGTTAATGACAAAAGCGAGAAGCGAAAAGCGCCCATTGCGAAAAGCGGAGGGCATTCAGGGAAACAGCATAATGCTCGTGGTGGCTACGGTACCAGTTACTCAAAGTCAATGACAAAGAGTGGTGGAAGTCCGGTGTATGTGTATCAGAAGACATACCGTGCTAAGAATGAGGACAAACGGAGTGGGAGCTATGAACGTTTCACTGCTAAGGAGAAGGCAGTGTGTGCTGAACCCTTTGTGGATAGGTCTGGGAATCGAGGTTACAAGAATGAGCACACCAAATCTACTACTTACAAAGTTGGTGACAAAAATGGCTATACTGAGTACTACCGCGAGGAGAGGGTGAAGCATGTTGACCTTAATAAAAGCGGCAGTAGCAACAACAAAGCTGTTGGGTACTACTCAAAATACAACAAGTATTAGGTTTTACCAGCTATCCTCCATTGGCATATAGCCTGGAAGTTATCTATGTTTCGTTCTTGAATTTTAGCCTCAGTAGTTTACCACTCGGGAACTACTTAACTTCGTAATGCTGGTACTTCTGTTGATGGTTTAAATTATGTATTAAAGATTTCTCTTATGATGTTACTATGGTTTGGTTTGAGGATTGGCTTGACAATCAATTTCTTCTTTAGTTTCTGTGTATTTAATCACTTGATTGCCATTTTGGATTCAGAAGATAGAACTGCGAAAGCAGGTAACATTAAGATGACTTGGATAAGGAGGTGATGGTGCTAAGTTTGATGGTAAAAAAGCTAAGACAGTGTATAAATCCTAAAGTTTTCATTACTTCTGCAAGATGGATGGTCAAGTTTCAGGGATTATTTGGTGTAAAATTGTAGAGTGGTCAATTTAAAGTAAAATTTCAGAAAATCTTGATTCATAAAATAATTAATCATGCACTCTTTCAGGTCAATCTATTCTTTCATGAATGAGCTAAGTAGCTAACATTACCATCTCCGATGTGATCTTTATTAAACCAATGAGTAAATTGCACTTTGGTGGCTTGTACTATTTTGTTTTTGCACGTTAGTTGTTATTGTTTTTTACTCAGCATTTGCATGGCCAGACAATGTTTTTAAAGCAAAAAAAGGGCTCCGCACAATACAGGTGAGGGCATTTTGGGCAGTTTGCATTATTTAATTCATAAATATGCATCTTGTCCATACATATGCATTTTTAATCTTTTAAAATTCATATAAAATCATTAGAATTGATTTCAATCACGAGACCTTTTGCATTATCATCTTAGTGATATTTTTGAGTTATAAAAATTAGTGTGGATATTTAATTGTATGATTTGGTATTTTTAAATGATTTAAAAGGCATTATTTCTTTTAAAGAGCTTTTATTTCGAAAATTCATATAAAATTCATTTTTGATCAATATACTATTTTAAAAATATGGGGATGCTTCTAATTTTATGATCTTTATTTTAAAAAAAGGGTTTGATGTTCCTGAGGTTACCTCAGGAAAATTACCTGAGATAACTAAATTTTCCATATTAATGCACGAGGGTATAATTGTAATTACAGGATTTTTTTAGATAGTTTTCAGTATTTACAAAAATGCCACCATGTATATACACTATAATCTCAGGTAACTCTCCTGAGGTAACCTCAGGGGCTTTTTTCTCTTAAAAAAATTTACGAAATATTTTCTCCCCATTTCCTATTTTGTGTCGATTTAATATTATAACCTTAAAACTATTTAATATATAATTATATAATTTTCAAAACGTTATAATGAAATTTATGTATTTTAGAAAAGAAATTATTGTATACTCATAAGTACATCATACTCTATAATTTATAAAAAAAAAAAAAATTGTGTACTAATTTATAAAATATTTTGTAATTTTTTTTAAAATAAAGATCATAAAATTAGAAGCATCCCCATATTTTTAAAATAGTATATTGATCAAAAATGAATTTTATATGAATTTTCGAAATAAAAGCTCTTTAAAAGAAATAATGCCTTTTAAATCATTTAAAAATACCAAATCATACAATTAAATATCCACACTAATTTTTATAACTCAACAATATCAATAAGATGATAATGCAAAAGGTCTCATGATTAAAATCAATTCTAATGATTTTATATGAATTTTAAAAGATTAAAAATGCATATGTATGGACAAGATGCATATTTATGAATTAAATAATGCAAACTGCCCAAAATGCCCTCACCTGTATTGTGCGGAGCCCTTTTTTTGCTTTAAAAACATTGTCTGGCCATGCAAATGTTGAGTAAAAAACAATAGCAACTAACATGCAAAAACAAAATAATACAAGCCACCAAAGTGCAATTTACTCTAAACCAAATGGAAGTTGGAAGTGGAAGTAAGAGAACTATTACTCCTTCCCTACCACTTAGTTTTGTCATCATTTCCCAATTTGTTTTGTCACCAAAAGTTTGTAGAAGCTCAATAATTAAAGTAAATTGAACTTTAAAATCGCTTTTTGATTCGCGGACAAAATCATTGGTGTGAAAATAATCACTGTATATATTTTTTTCACTCAATTGCAGCACTTTGTCAAATTGGTTCACAAAATCACAAAACATTTGGTTGCTGATATGCACCTTTAATTTATAGGTGCACATTTTTTTATTTAATTTTAAATTAATTATTTTTATGTGTTTTTCAATTCCAAGTTATCACAATGTACGAAAACATTTTAGTCTAAATTCAAATAAAGAATGTGCACCTATAAATACAGATACCAGCTCCTAACATTTTAGTTACTTTAATTGAATAAGTAGTAGTATAAGGGTCCGTTTGGGAAATCTTATTTTTCAGAAATAAGTTATTTATTCTGGAAAAAAGTTAGTTGAAATATTCTGTTGAAAACACTCTCTCTGAAAACTAGCCGTTAGCGGCATTCTTTGTCTTACTGCTATCGTTGACCGGCGGATCGCCGGAACATTAATCAATTATCAGCTTAGTCGTAACTTTCTTTCTTTCTTTGTCTACATTTTCCCTGTTCTTCGCACCTACAACTCCAGCATCCCTCTTTTCCGTCTTTCCCGTCTTTCCCGTCTTTTCTTTTCCGTCCATCACCTCCATACCTCCATTCCTAAACATCAGCCTCCCCCCCTGCATCCCTTCAACACCCTTCTCAACCTCCACTTCAATCCCAGCCCCCACCCGCCCTCCCTCCGTTCGTTCCCAGCTCCAACAACACACCTCATCTTTCCAGCACCTTCCCAGTTCACAACCTCAACCCCTCCCTTTCTCCCTTAATCCCTCTCTCTCCCGCCCCCCCCCCCCACTTCCTCCATTCCTCCGTCGATGTTTAGCTAAACTAAACTAAACTAAACCAAACTCAAAACAAAACTAAACCCAACGCCATCTTCATTACTCGACCTCTCACTATTTTCAAATTCAATCATTTTTCGCTCGAGTTACTCCCAGACACCACCAACTCGACTCCTCTCTCACTCGATCTCTTAGTGTACTCACTGCCATCCCTCCGTTTCATATCGTCCCCTCCCCTACATCAATCTTGCGACTTATCTTTGTTCCCGGTTATCCCCCTCCTCAACTCCCAACCTCTCCTCCCCCTCCACTCGCCTCCCCCGACCTCTAGTCTCCATCTTAGCCTCCCTCCCTCTCTTTTTCTTCGATTTCTTTCTATCTCTCGCTCGTCCTGAACCTCGAACCCCCCTGTGCGTTTCGAAACCTCATTGCCTCTGTGTGTGTGTAGCATCTGTTTTATATATTGTATTTGGTCGAATAGGCTGTTAGCTTGTTCGTATTATCTATCTTGTTGGTTGGTGTTGGTGTTTTCCCCTTTTTCGTATTGCTATTTTTACTATTTTTGTATTTTTATTTGTAGTTTTTGGTATTCTATTCTATTTTTATGTCTGTTTTTTTTGTATTTACCGTTTCTTAAGCCATTAGTTTTTTAGTTTCTTAGTTTTTAGTCGATTGTTGTTTGTTCTGGCTTGTTGATTTTGTCGATGTCGCATAATTTACGTGTTGGCAGTTTGAATTTAGGTACCTTAACGGGCAAATTTCTGGAGCTGGTAGACGTACTGAAGAAGCGGAGAGTGGATGTGGCGTGCATTCAAGAGACTAGGTGGAAGGGGGCTCGCTCCAAAAAAGCGAACAGGTATAAATTGTGGTACTCAGGTCTTGCCAACTCCAGGAACGGAGTGGGTATTCTTTTTGGCGAAGGATCTAAAAGACGACGTCGTGGAAGTGAAGAGGTGCAGCGACAGGATCATGTCCGTCAGGGTCGTGGTAGGGGAGAAGGTGGTGAACGTGGTGTGTGCGTATGCCCCTCAAGCCGGTTTGGGCGATTCAGAGAAGGAGGCTTTCTGGGTCTGTTTAGATGAGTTGGTCGGAAGTATTCCTGATGACCAATTTTTAGTGTTGGGTGGCGATTTCAATGATCACATTGGTGAGAGGGCAGATGGCTACCCCAGGGCTCATGGGGGTTTTGGCTTCGGGGCCAGGAATGTCGGGGGGTTGGCGCTGCTGGAGTTTGCTACCGCCCAAGAGTTGGTAATTGTGAATTCTGTTTTTCAGAAGAGGGCTGAGCACCTCATCACCTTTAGTAGCGGGGGGCACAACACTCAAATCGATTACCTTCTTATGCGCAGCAGGGATGCGAGGGCGTGCGTGGATTGCAAGGTGTTCCGGAGTGAGGCGTGTGAATCCCAGCACCGGCTGCTGGCCATGAATCTAGACATGGGGGGTCAAGTTGTTCGCAGGTCGAGAGAGTTCAGACCAAGAACCCTTTGGAAGGACTTGAAGGGCGAGAAGGCGGCCGAATTCAGGGAGTCTCTGTTCAACGAAGGCTGTTTTGCGCGGGGTGGAGA
Organism: Kitagawia praeruptora; assembly: GCA_037693485.1. Classification (NCBI taxonomy): domain Eukaryota; kingdom Viridiplantae; phylum Streptophyta; class Magnoliopsida; order Apiales; family Apiaceae; genus Kitagawia; species Kitagawia praeruptora. The sequence goes on along the minus strand of CM075344.1, from coordinate 151,411,858 downwards.
TGCTAACAGTAGGTGGACCAACGTGGCGAAGGCTATTCGGTGCGTGGGAGAGAAGGTGGTGGGGGTCTCCTCAGGAAGGTTCAGTGGTCATAAGGAGTCGTGGTGGTGGAACGAGGAGGTTCAAATCAAAGTGAAGGCTAAACTTGCGCTCTTCAGAGAGCTTGTGTTCTCGTGTACAGGGTCAGAGAGGATTCGGAAGATGGAAGCGTATAGGGTGGCAAGACGAGTGTAATAACCCTAACTTTAGAAAGGCTACAGTGCCCAAATGAATAGTGATCTTGAGGAATTTAGGGAAATGGTGTGTAGGTATTCTATATTGGAGATGGAAAATGAATAATCGAAAACCATATTAGTGATGTACTATGAAAATGAGTGACTCGAAACGATGACAGATTTCAGAAATTCCTGAATATGGACTTTAAGGATTTTCGATTTCGATTGAGACTCTATTGAATGTGATATTAAGGAGTATAGAAATGTTAAAGGGTTTATATCTTGAGGAAATAGTGGAATTAGGTTAAACCAAGGAGTGATCAAGTCAAGGAAATGCCAAGGGAATTTAGATTGTTAAACGAGTATGAGAATGCTTGAGAACCCAAGAGATAACCGGGAGAGCAACTTCTGAGAAAAAGAGAATATACCAAGGATATTGGATCTAATACCTACTTGAGGATTAGAATCACCCTAACACATTAATATATGATGTGGGAAAGGATAAAATATATTCAAGAGATTTACAAGAGAAAAACCACTGAGACGATCGAAGAAATCGTTCGATGAATCAGATGACGAGAGAACTTTGTACAAAACCCAAACAAAAGCCCAAGGACATGGGGAGAAGCCCAAATTCAGCCCAACCCAAGTATGGAGCTGATATTAAGTGATATTAGAGTGTAAAGGAAGGAATCTCATTGGTGCAAACATTGAAACCAAAGTGGAAGAGGAGTAAGCTTGTCAAACTTGAGTACTAAGTAGCATTTTGGCATGGTAAGGTGTTTAGATCACCAACAATTGTTTTAATCTCATTGGTGGACATCAAATACACTAAAAACTACTTGCCTAACTGGTGTTAAGAGATAGATATCACATTTGTGGGCATTATCCAAGAAGAAAAGCAAAAGAAAACAAAGAAAATATCAATCTCTCCCAAAACTGCCAAACAAGAACACTCTCAAGACGAAAATTCATATCTCCATTTCTATCCATGATAAAATCACCAAATTTTAACCACAACCTCTCCACTCCATGGGCATGAGTCGCTCCAAATTTCATAGCAATCCAAGTAGTATAGCCTAGTCAAATCCATGCTCAAAGTTGAAGAAACCAAACTGTCCAGGAGGATTGACAGTTTCTGGGCTGATTTTCAAACGGCCATATCTCCTTCATTACTCAATGGAATTTTGTGTTCTTTATATGGTTGGAAAGCTGGTGAGATGCTCTACAACTCTCCTTTAGAAGCCTCATCCAGAAAACGTAGGTAAAGCCTTCGTTTTTGCGATTCTTTCAACTGGTGTCCAGTGAATCCGAATTTCTAACTTTGTTTTTATGATTTATTTAGTTGATTCAAGCTAGTATAAGGTTGATTAAGGATATATCAAGGATTGTTAAGGGTTGTCAAAGCTTCAAGAAGGTATAAACATGCTTGCCCTTTTATATTTATAATGGATATTGAGTTAATTAGTGATTTAGTGGTGTAAATGTTAAGATTTTGATGTTATATGTGTTTGTAAGTGATTAAAGTTGAATATGGAAGGAGTATGTGCTTGTAACCATGGTTGGTAAGATGACCACATGGTGTAGGTGATGGTGTATAAGGTGGATGATTGATTTGGAGGAGTTTGATTTTGGAAAGTATGAAAATATAGCCGTTATAATGTCCGATTTTCGTTAGACCAAGAATCTGCCCTGTTTTTGGACCCTGAACCCATACGGTAGGCTACTGTCCAGACCCCCAAATGACCATGATGAGATAGAGCTTGGTTCATAGATAGTTTTGATATAAGGTGCGCTAAAATCTGATGAACGGTTTAGGAGAAAAGTCAGTTTTAGTGAAAGACATTCGAAAACCGAGAAAACGTAATTGTATCAACTTTAGGCTAAAGTTACCATACTTAGACATTTTTATAAGTCACGAAATTTTGGGATAGTGTAGTAGGGTGGTCAGAGGACCCTTTACAGTTGACCTTGTATTAAAATTCGAAATCTATATTTTCTGAGAATTTTTACAGTCGAGTGTGGTTATTAAGGGGAATGGTGGAATATGCTAAAACTTAGATCGAGTTTAAAAATGGTTAAGTGCATGTAAACTTTTGGTGCATAAAAACCATGTTAAACTTATAATATGAGTTAAGGGTGTTATGGTGTAGAGATTAAGTGATTAAGTGGGATATATACTAATGGTGATCCTTTCGTTCCTATAGAAACGGGAGACGAACTCAGGATTCCACATACTCGCTTTAGAGATCCAGGCAAGATCCTTCTATCCCTACTTTAAAACTTATGTATCTTCGGAATATTAATGATATCATGGAATATATTTATGTATATGTGATGCTTTTGTTGCTATATTGCAAAGAATATATTCCCTTGATTTTGGGAAGTTAAAGAGAGATGGATATGTTTTCTGAAATATGAATATAGAGATGATTATGAATTGAGCGAATATGCTCTAGGGTAAAAGAGATATGAAAGAGAATGGTATCAGTTGTTATCTAGGGTTATATGGTTTATAATGCTATATTATAAACATTCTTTTTAGTGTATGTTATATACATATATTTTATAGAAATAATGTGCGAGAATGAAAGTGATATACGGGAATGGAAATGTGAAATGGTGTTGATAAATTGAATGATGATCTTATAAAAAGGGGAATTTACAACAGTAAGCGTAAGAGGCCGTGTGGAAGTTGCACAGTCCAGCACTTAATAAGCGTAAGAGGCCGTGTGGAAGTTGCACAGTCCAGCACTTAATAAGCGTAAGAGGCCGTGTGGAAGTTGCACAGTCCAGCACTTAATGTTTCATTTCGGCCCAAGAGTTGCCGAAGGAGGATGTAGTGGTAGACCTTCCTCCTGGGGGATGGTGGCAGACCTACCTCCGTCTACCGGTAGTAAAAAGGGACGGATACGGAGGGCGACTGATCATCGTGCCTCACGTAATCGGCAACAGTGAAAACCCCTACAATGTGTGAATAAAGAATAAATGATAAAGTCAGATTGGTATACTGGAAAGGGAAAATGATATGAAAGATGGAATTATTGTTATAGATGAAGAGAAACTGATTTTATATTAATTTATAAAATTGTTGTATAGGAAGGAAATGAGAAGATGATAGTGAGAGAATTATTCAAGTATTCATTTTATTTTAAAATATTACACTGAAAGGGTATATTGACTGTTACATTATTTAAGAAGAGAAACTGATACTGTATTATCTTAGATCTTTTTCTTATAATAGGAAGTGGATGATGTATTATTAAATAAGAGTTTTATTCTTCCTTAAAGTTTATATTTTGGTTACTACTTACATATGTATATACATGTATACTTGGTTACATTTTAAATTCTAGTTACAATATTATCTTGCTGAGCTATTATAGCTCACTCTTGCTACTTATCTATATACAGCTAGGTATGCCAATACTGCGCAGAACGCCCCGCAAGAGGGTAAGGGAAAGGCGACCTTCTGAGAGCTCGTTAGCAACAATTTCCGAGGTAGAAGACCAGCGCAAGGGGTTTAGTGGTCTTATGTACATTAAGTGTGTAAGGTTGTAATAAATTTGGTTGTTGAAATGCTTCTTGTAGAAGCATCACTCAACAATGTACTTAAGTATGATTCTGGGTTGTAATAACTTTTTAACTCTAAACTTTTATTATGGTGAATGCTGTTCTCTGAGCATATGACTGGTGTGTGTGTGTATTATTGTGGGGTCAATTGCATAAGTATTAATTATAAAAAAAAAAACCAAGAGATATTGATTTTGGATGGAAGTTGGTCCGTGATGGCCCAGATTCATGACCCCGGATTTGGGGCTGTCACAGTTTGGTATCAGAGCTTTGAGTCATATTGCTCAGGAACAAGAGTGATAATAATAAATGTATCAGTAATAATATAAAATTGTGAACTTCCATCGAGTTCAAGGGGGGTTTATCGAACGAAGCGTTTATTCTAAGTAGTGATTATAATTTTATAGATTATTGCTAATAAAGGTTATTATACCAAAAGTGTTAAACTTATGTAGCACACAGGATTGATATGAGAAAGGGAATATTTGATGTATCGGGAAGTGTACGTTAGACAACCTCGTGAGTATACAAGGTATATTAGAATATACAATTTAGGAGTATAGTTTGAAGGGTCCTTGATACCGGAGCATCGTCACGATAAGACGATCAACATTACGAAAGTATATCGATCAGAAGGTTATGTTTTATTATGGATAAAGGCAGAGAGTATTGAGCCAAGTCACGACTAGGTAAATGACGATAATTGGGAATATCATACGATAGGTTAAGGATAAATCGTGAGTGCCAAATTTAAGAAATTTCGGAGAGTACTCAGTCTAAGATATAAATAGTATTTGAGGAAAACCTTCCATTATTTTGGATTTTCAATTGGGCAGAGGCTATTAACGGTACCTATTTTTAAATTTTCTAAAGCCCTGCTAAATTATATTATTGAGTTTCAAATTTTCCTCTACTGGTGGGTAAATTCGGTTGTGATCTGGTACCTCTTATTCATTAAGGGTAGGTATCTTTTAAAAATTTTCTGGTACCCTTGAAATGTGTTTCAAACTTGTATTTTATCTATCTTAGTCAAAATATTCCTCTAAGATTATTTTTCGGAAGATGGTATTTGTCATCGTGATTTAAATTTCCCTCTATATTTCTTACTCCAACTAAGAGGAACAGCCCTACATGTATACACAAGGACGATCTGTCTGTGTGATAGAAAGTCGGAGGGGACGCCCTCACTTGTGTGACGTACGGGTTCTTTCATCATATTGATTTCCCAAATATTCTTTTGTTTCGAATAAGAGCTATTTAAAACTCTTAATCTTATAAATTGTTGTGGGACCCTTGCTTGTTTCTGGGTTCGTTTCAATTCAAAGTCTCTTAAATTCTATCAATTGTTTTGAATATAGAAGACTTCATTAATGGATGGAAGCAATGTTTAGAGTATATATACGTGATTATACAAGGGAACTGGAGATTCAAAGGGAAATTTCAATAAGAGATAATTAGAACTGGAAGCGTTTCAATATAAGAGAGGAAGGAATTTCGTGAGAAGAAATGGGTATATTTGATGATTAGTAAGAGAAAAGAATATAAGGAATTTTAAGGTATAATTGAGAGTTACTATTGAGATTAAGGTGTATTTTGAGGATAGAGTCAGAATAAGGATAAACAAAGGAAGTGGGGATAATTAAAAAAGGATTCGAGGTGCAATAACTTTTAGTGGATGAAGGCCAATAATGTGACTAATACCCTAAGTAGAAAAGAGAGAGATTAAAGATGTTAATTATTCAAAGGATTAATCCAAAAAGGTGTGAATGAGTAAAAATTGAAGTACAGATTTTGATGAGAATAATAAAGGGGAATTTCAGAGGTGAAATAGATAGTATATCAGGAAGGAACAAAGGTGGATCATCAAGATGTAAAGAAAGTATAGTGAACAATAGACATATGGGGTAAGGTATCCGGAGGAAATTGCAGGTACGCTCTAATTTAACCTATTAAGTGTAAATGTTTGGTTAGGGATCAGCTAAGTCCATGAATGGTGTAACTGGACTGATAATATAGATAAGAATAATCTATCTGTGAGAAAGTAAATTATGGTGATATAAGAAAGTGAGTTATTCTTCTGTCATCCAAATCAATATCTGTTAAGAGTCAGAGAACTCTATAAAAAGGAGATTAAGAGTATTGGGTAAGGTGCGAGAATATTTTTCAAGGATGAAAGGAAAGTATATGTTTGTATAAGTACGAATAGGAAATATATATTATAAATAATATTTTCTTACAATTGTTTCAAGGAATATTATTATAACTTATTTTCTGGAAAATATTACAGAAGTGATATATACAAATGTTGGAGTATTAATATTTTATGTCATGATAGAGATCAAAACATAGTTAAACCATAAGTGAGATACACTACCATTCAGGAAAGGCCAATGTGGTGGCCGATACCTTAGATAAAGGAGAAAGGAGGAATGAGATAATATAGAATGACTGGAAACAGGAGGAGATTTGCAAGAAAAGGATAGTGAAAGTACTGCTATTGATAAGCTAAATGGAATGTTGATGAATGACAAACAAGTGTATGTTGGTGTATTTGCGCGAACAAGGTAGAGATGTTATGAAGGAACTAAAGGATAAAGGAAGTAGTGTGAGAATTGGGAATTGTCAAGTAAGAAAAGTATTCATTAGTATTTTCAACATGATTCCGGGACGGAATCCTTTTAAAGGGGGAAGGATGTAATAACCCTAACTTTAGAAAGGCTACAGTGCCCAAATGAATAGTGATCTTGAGGAATTTAGGGAAATGGTGTGTAGGTATTCTATATTGGAGATGGAAAATGAATAATCGAAAACCATATTAGTGATGTACTATGAAAATGAGTGACTCGAAACGATGACAGATTTCAGAAATTCCTGAATATGGACTTTAAGGATTTTCGATTTCGATTGAGACTCTATTGAATGTGATATTAAGGAGTATAGAAATGTTAAAGGGTTTATATCTTGAGGAAATAGTGGAATTAGGTTAAACCAAGGAGTGATCAAGTCAAGGAAATGCCAAGGGAATTTAGATTGTTAAACGAGTATGAGAATGCTTGAGAACCCAAGAGATAACCGGGAGAGCAACTTCTGAGAAAAAGAGAATATACCAAGGATATTGGATCTAATACCTACTTGAGGATTAGAATCACCCTAACACATTAATATATGATGTGGGAAAGGATAAAATATATTCAAGAGATTTACAAGAGAAAAACCACTGAGACGATCGAAGAAATCGTTCGATGAATCAGATGACGAGAGAACTTTGTACAAAACCCAAACAAAAGCCCAAGGACATGGGGAGAAGCCCAAATTCAGCCCAACCCAAGTATGGAGCTGATATTAAGTGATATTAGAGTGTAAAGGAAGGAATCTCATTGGTGCAAACATTGAAACCAAAGTGGAAGAGGAGTAAGCTTGTCAAACTTGAGTACTAAGTAGCATTTTGGCATGGTAAGGTGTTTAGATCACCAACAATTGTTTTAATCTCATTGGTGGACATCAAATACACTAAAAACTACTTGCCTAACTGGTGTTAAGAGATAGATATCACATTTGTGGGCATTATCCAAGAAGAAAAGCAAAAGAAAACAAAGAAAATATCAATCTCTCCCAAAACTGCCAAACAAGAACACTCTCAAGAAGAAAATTCATATCTCCATTTCTATCCATGATAAAATCACCAAATTTTAACCACAACCTCTCCACTCCATGGGCATGAGTCGCTCCAAATTTCATAGCAATCCAAGTAGTATAGCCTAGTCAAATCCATGCTCAAAGTTGAAGAAACCAAACTGTCCAGGAGGATTGACAGTTTCTGGGCTGATTTTCAAACGGCCATATCTCCTTCATTACTCAATGGAATTTTGTGTTCTTTATATGGTTGGAAAGCTGGTGAGATGCTCTACAACTCTCCTTTAGAAGCCTCATCCAGAAAACGTAGGTAAAGCCTTCGTTTTTGCGATTCTTTCAACTGGTGTCCAGTGAATCCGAATTTCTAACTTTGTTTTTATGATTTATTTAGTTGATTCAAGCTAGTATAAGGTTGATTAAGGATATATCAAGGATTGTTAAGGGTTTTCAAAGCTTCAAGAAGGTATAAACATGCTTGCCCTTTTATATTTATAATGGATATTGAGTTAATTAGTGATTTAGTGGTGTAAATGTTAAGATTTTGATGTTATATGTGTTTGTAAGTGATTAAAGTTGAATATGGAAGGAGTATGTGCTTGTAACCATGGTTGGTAAGATGACCACATGGTGTAGGTGATGGTGTATAAGGTGGATGATTGATTTGGAGGAGTTTGATTTTGGAAAGTATGAAAATATAGCCGTTATAATGTCCGATTTTCGTTAGACCAAGAATCTGCCCTGTTTTTGGACCCTGAACCCATACGGTAGGCTACTGTCCAGACCCCCAAATGACCATGATGAGATAGAGCTTGGTTCATAGATAGTTTTGATATAAGGTGCGCTAAAATCTGATGAACGGTTTAGGAGAAAAGTCAGTTTTAGTGAAAGACATTCGAAAACCGAGAAAACGTAATTGTATCAACTTTGAGGCTAAAGTTACCATACTTAGACATTTTTATAAGTCACGAAATTTTGGGATAGTGTAGTAGGGTGGTCAGAGGACCCTTTACAGTTGACCTTGTATTAAAATTCGAAATCTATATTTTCTGAGAATTTTTACAGTCGAGTGTGGTTATTAAGGGGAATGGTGGAATATGCTAAAACTTAGATCGAGTTTAAAAATGGTTAAGTGCATGTAAACTTTTGGTGCATAAAAACCATGTTAAACTTATAATATGAGTTAAGGGTGTTATGGTGTAGAGATTAAGTGATTAAGTGGGATATATACTAATGGTGATCCTTTCGTTCCTATAGAAACGGGAGACGAACTCAGGATTCCACATACTCGCTTTAGAGATCCAGGCAAGATCCTTCTATCCCTACTTTAAAACTTATGTATCTTCGGAATATTAATGATATCATGGAATATATTTATGTATATGTGATGCTTTTGTTGCTATATTGCAAAGAATATATTCCCTTGATTTTGGGAAGTTAAAGAGAGATGGATATGTTTTCTGAAATATGAATATAGAGATGATTATGAATTGAGCGAATATGCTCTAGGGTAAAAGAGATATGAAAGAGAATGGTATCAGTTGTTATCTAGGGTTATATGGTTTATAATGCTATATTATAAACATTCTTTTTAGTGTATGTTATATACATATATTTTATAGAAATAATGTGCGAGAATGAAAGTGATATACGGGAATGGAAATGTGAAATGGTGTTGATAAATTGAATGATGATCTTATAAAAAGGGGAATTTACAACAGTAAGCGTAAGAGGCCGTGTGGAAGTTGCACAGTCCAGCACTTAATAAGCGTAAGAGGCCGTGTGGAAGTTGCACAGTCCAGCACTTAATAAGCGTAAGAGGCCGTGTGGAAGTTGCACAGTCCAGCACTTAATGTTTCATTTCGGCCCAAGAGTTGCCGAAGGAGGATGTAGTGGTAGACCTTCCTCCTGGGGGATGGTGGCAGACCTACCTCCGTCTACCGGTAGTAAAAAGGGACGGATACGGAGGGCGACTGATCATCGTGCCTCACGTAATCGGCAACAGTGAAAACCCCTACAATGTGTGAATAAAGAATAAATGATAAAGTCAGATTGGTATACTGGAAAGGGAAAATGATATGAAAGATGGAATTATTGTTATAGATGAAGAGAAACTGATTTTATATTAATTTATAAAATTGTTGTATAGGAAGGAAATGAGAAGATGATAGTGAGAGAATTATTCAAGTATTCATTTTATTTTAAAATATTACACTGAAAGGGTATATTGACTGTTACATTATTTAAGAAGAGAAACTGATACTGTATTATCTTAGATCTTTTTCTTATAATAGGAAGTGGATGATGTATTATTAAATAAGAGTTTTATTCTTCCTTAAAGTTTATATTTTGGTTACTACTTACATATGTATATACATGTATACTTGGTTACATTTTAAATTCTAGTTACAATATTATCTTGCTGAGCTATTATAGCTCACTCTTGCTACTTATCTATATACAGCTAGGTATGCCAATACTGCGCAGAACGCCCCGCAAGAGGGTAAGGGAAATGCGACCTTCTGAGAGCTCGTTAGCAACAATTCCCGAGGTAGAAGACCAGCGCAAGGGGTTTAGTGGTCTTATGTACATTAAGTGTGTAAGGTTGTAATAAATTTGGTTGTTGAAATGCTTCTTGTAGAAGCATCACTCAACAATGTACTTAAGTATGATTCTGGGTTGTAATAACTTTTTAACTCTAAACTTTTATTATGGTGAATGCTGTTCTCTGAGCATATGACTGGTGTGTGTGTGTGTATTATTGTGGGGTCAATTGCATAAGTATTAATTATAAAAAAAAAACCAAGAGATATTGATTTTGGATGGAAGTTGGTCCGTGATGGCCCAGATTCATGACCCCGGATTTGGGGCTGTCACAACGAGAGGCAAAAAAGGCCGTAGCAAAAGCCAAGGAGGAAGCCTATGAGGGGTTGTACAAGCGCTTAGATACCAAGGAAGGAGCGAATGCTATATTTAAACTAGCTAAAGCTAGGGAGAGAGGGCGGCGCGACCTGGGTTCTGTTAAGTTTGTTAAGGATGATTCAGGCCAAGTGTTACTGAAGGAAGAGGATATCAAGGAGAGGTGGAGTTCGTATTTCCAAAATCTTTCCAATGAGGCTAGGAGGAGTGGCACTGGTGTGGAGCAAGAGGTCCACCCTTCGTCTGTGCTTTCTATTGATGCCTGTGAGCGGATAAGCGAGGAGGAAGTCAAGGGTGCCCTCTTAAAGATGGCTAGAGGGAAGGCAGTTGGCCCAGATCAGATCCCAATCGAGGCGTGGCTTTGTCTGGGTGAGGTTGGCGTTCAATGGCTAATAGAGCTGTTCAATGATCTCCTCTGGGGTGGTAAGATGCCAGCGGAATGAAGGCGTAGTATTGTGGTCCCTTTTTTCAAGAACAAAGGTAATGCCCAGAGCTGTAGTAACTACCAGGGTATTAAATTACTCAGTCATACTATGAAACTTTGGGAGAGAGTGGTTGAAGGTCGGATTAGAAGAGTAGTTGAAATCTCAGAGAATCAATTTGGTTTTATGCCTGGGAGATCGACGACCGAGGCCATCCATCTCGTCAGACGCCTTATGGAGAAGTTCAGGAAGCGTCGCAAAGACCTTCATATGGTGTTTATTGATCTTGAGAAGGCCTATGATAGCATCCCCCGCGAAGCTATTTGGAAGAGCCTTGAAGAGAGGAGAGTGGCGCAACCATACGTTAGGGTAATTCAAGACATGTACTCCCAAGCTAGTTCTTGCGTCCGGACCCCAGTGGGTGACTCCTGTTATTTCCCAGTTGAGTTAGGGCTACATCAGGGGTCGGCCATTAGTCCTCTTTTTTTTGCTCTTATCCTTGATGTATTGTCACGAGGGATTCAAGATTCCGTCCCTTGGTGCATGCTCTTCGCTGATGATATCGTGTTAGTGGCGGAGTCGAGGGGGGAGATGAACGAGAAGTTGGAGCTATGGAGATCTACTTTGGAGTCCCAAGGCCTTCGTATGAGCAGATCTAAAACCGAGTATCTATGGTGTAACTTCAGTGGCGAGGCCACCGAGGAAGGAGTGGAGGTCAAGATTCAAGATTAGATCGTTCCTAGTACGGATAAGTTCAAGTATCTAGGTTTGATCATCCAGAAGGAAAGTGAGGTTGAAGACGATGTCAATCATCGTATCAAGGCGGGATGGCTAAGGTGGAAGGCAGCGTCAGGGGTGATGTGCGACAAGAAGGTCCCTTTAAAGTTGAAAGGGAAATTCTGTAGACCGGCAATCTGGCCCGCGATGCTTTACGGTTCTGAGTGTTGGGCGTTGAAGAAGGTCCTCGAAAGCAAGTTGGAAGCGGCCGAAATGAGGATATTACGGTGGTCGTGTGGGCACACAATGTTAGACAGAATTCCTAATGGGGTGTTTAGGGGCGAGCTTGAAGTAGCGCCGCTTGCTGCGAAGGTCAGGCAAGGGAGGTTGAGATGGTTTGGTCACATTCGTAGGAGGATGGCTGAAGCCCCAGTGAGGAGGGTCGAAAGTCTTTCGGTGGTAGGGGTGAGGAGAAGAGGCAGACCGAGGAGGTCGTGGGATGAGCAACTTAGGTCGGATCTGAAGGCCTTAAACTTGAATGAGATCATGACCGCTGACAGGTGCTCCTGGAGGCGGCATATCAGAGTGGTGGATTCTCTTTTATGGAGCGGCTCTGTTGTAGAGAGTCTCAGAGTTGGGTTGTCTCGGTTAACTTTATCTTAGGAGTTTGGCTTTTTCGTTCTCTTTTGTCATTTTGTCGTTGTTTATTGTTGTTTGGTCTGTTGTCGTGTGCTTGTGGTTTATTATGCAGGGAGCCCGTCCGGAGCTATCCTCTCGAGCTGGTAGAACGGAGCACATCAGGAACTGAGTAACATATTTTCAAGCAGGCGGGTAGGTCCCATGTGGAGAAGGCCATGGGCTCAGGTATTGCTGTAAGCATTTTCGTACCTTTTGGATTCCTGTGTATATAGCACCCACCGTATTTGTCGTGCACATAGCCGAGGGTCTTCACGGAAACAGCCTCCCTGCCGTAAAAAGTGGGGGCATGGTCTGCGTACATCTCACCCACCCCAGACCCTGCTCTGAGCGGGATATACTGGGTATGTTTGGTTTGGTTTGGTTTGGTTATTCTGGAAAAAAGTTAGGAAATACGTATTTTTTTCTGAAATAAGTAACTTATTTCTGCAAGATAACGAATATTAACCTACCGATACACATTTTTTTTCTAAAAAAAAGTATGTAAATACGAATTTTTTTCCAAAATAAGTAACTTATAAGTTGATGGACAGATTTGCCAAACGGGCACTAAATAGATATATGAATTTGACTAGTGTTTAGGGGGAGTACGGATCGGATTGGTGCAATTCTATGGTAAAATTGAAACTGCAACCAAAAATCTTCAATTTTTAAAATAAAAAACCGAAATTGATGATTCGGTTTTGGATTCAAAACTATCGGATTGGTTGTCATCATTTCGATTTTGATTTTAAAATCACCTCAAATAAAAATGACAAAATAAACGTATCTACTTAATTGAAAAATACGTAAAAATTAAAATTACACCTATGAGATTCATTTGTTTTCCCGAAATAAACATACAAAGTTTTTTTTCGGTGCAAAGAGAAAAGAACTTTTCTCTCCCTCTTCTCTACTTCTCTTCGTCGTCGTGAGTGAGCTTCCCTCCGGCGGTGGTTTATCCACCGACCGGAGGCCATTTTCTTGTGTAGTTTTTTATTTCTTTCAATAATCATCCTCTTTCTGTGAGGATCGTGAATGTTTGGCTTGCCTACCCATTTATTGGGTTTATTTGTCTCTCCTTGTGAGAGTTTGTCTCTCCTTGTGAGAGTTTTATTTTTGGATTTTATGATCTACTCTGCTGGGAATAAGTTTGCTGATGTTTTGGGGATCCGGAAAGTCTGCATCAAAGCTGGGAAGCTAACGATTATTGCAAAAGCTCACCACTCACAATCAAAGATTGTTCGTCATCTGTTAGAGATTTTCACTTTCAGCATGTCTATAGCTGGTATCTGGCATGTAGATAGCTGGGGTATTGCTCATCCTTCGGGGGTTACCATTTTCGGCATGTCTATAGCTGGTATCTGGCATGTAGATAGCTGGAGTGTCGTTACTCTAATTTATGGAGGTGAGGCTTCCGAACACTGGAGTATCAACGGTTCTTATGTGATGTGGTCAATTGTAATACCGCTGCTCTCAGGGATGTTGGAGCAGTTTGGATCGATTCAGATGTCTTCAAATTTGTTTTTAGCTTCAAGAACTTTTAAGTTCAGTTTGTTAAACGACCAGCAAACAATTTATTTGTTTTTTAACCTGGTTGTATTGACAGTCGGGGGTTTGTCCCGCTGTTTTATTGGTTTGTTTCAGTAATATAATATTCTGCATTTCGTCAAAAAAAACATACAAAGTTTTAATTTGCCGCAAGACTTGGATACTAATCCAAGTCCAACATAAATTACTCCCTCCGTAGTCCGTATCATTAAACATTTCCTATTTGACTAAAAACAAGGGTTTTAAGACAGTAAGGTAATGAATACAGTATTATTTTTTAATAGAGTAGTAGGTATTGAATATTGTTTTTAAGAAGTAGTGGGTATTGAATATTATTTTTAAAGAATAGTGGGTGGAGTAGTGGATATTGAATGTAGTTTTTAAAGAATAGTGGGTGGAGTAGTGGGTATTGAATATTATTTTTAAAGAGTAATGGGTGAAGTAGTGGTTATTAAATATTGTTTTTATGGAGTAGTGGATGAAGTAGTGGGTATTGAATATTGTTTTTAAGGAGTAGTGAGTGTAGTAGTGGGTATTCAATATTGTTTTATATAGCTTAAAATAGAAAGGGGAAAAATATTTTGAGTGTCCCCAAATATTAAACAGAAAAAGTTTTATGAGACGGAGGGAGTAGCAAATTTTTGTTAGCAAATTTCTGTAACCTCGTATTGGTATAAGTAATACTCCCTCTGTCCCGTGTAATAGTTTACATTTGCGGACCCATTTCCGGCACGGATTTTAAGATGTATTTTAAGGATAGTTCTATAACTTATTTTTGATATTTTCTTTTTTTTTTTTTGTATAAAAATAGAACAATCCTATTTATATATAAAAAAAGAAAATATCAAAAATAAGTTATAGAACTATCCTTAAAATACACCATAAAATTCGTGTCAAATACGCAGTTTTTTATATAAAGAAATGGGTGGGACAGATGGAGTATCATACAAGTGTCCCCCCGAGATACCACCCAGGTTTTGCAATTTGTAAAGAGTAAATTGCAAAATGGTGACCGTAGTTTACACTGAATTGCAAAAAAGTGGCCGAATTTTCAGATTTTCATTTTAGTGGCTATAAATCTTTTTTCATGTATTTTTTTGAAAATTAAAAATAATTTTGGCCACTATTTTAAAAATCAAAAACAATTTTGGCCACTTATTTTAAAAATAAAAAAAAACTTTGGTCACTATTTTAAAAATAGAAAACAAAGTGTGGCCACTAAAATGAAAATTTGAAAATTCGGCCACTTTTTTACAATTCAGTGTAAACTACGGCCATCGTTTTGCATTTTACTCGTTTGTAAATCACATGGCTGATTGGATTGCCAAGTGGCTAAGTGACAGAAACACACTATCATACACAACATAAATAGAAGATAGCATACTATCGTAAAAAGGAATGGAAATATGAAATTATTTTGAAACTAATTTGCTTCGCAAAGGAAAAGAAAAGAGTAGTGTTAGAGGTATCAAATTGGGTACCAAAATTTGTTACTAAATGACATGTCATTAATTACTTGACATTTTGGGATTTTTTAATTGGATGGTCCTGACGGACCCATTACAATTATAATCAATCAAAATAATGTCACATCATTTGATAACAATATTTTGGGTCCGGATCCTCTGTCCCCTTCCTCCGTGTCCCCTGCTCTTGTTAACTCGAATAACTTGTAGAAGGGGGGGTTGAATACAAGTTATATAATCGTGTCTGATTTTTGCTTGATTATAAGAACAAGAATAAACGAATGAATCAAACTCTTGTTTGTATTAATAAGATCAAATACAAACTCTACCAAAGGTGTACAATACCTTTAGCAGCTGCTGACAATACAAATATTTCTCTGTTTGTTTCGAACTCTCGAATACAAACCTTATACAGAGCTACGCACACGAACTCACAACTTCGTCGCTCTTTACAATGATATTGAGAGAGTATTTATAATGCTACCTATCAACTAATAACAGAAAGATATAATCTATACAT
This sequence comes from Kitagawia praeruptora, assembly GCA_037693485.1. Taxonomy (NCBI): domain Eukaryota; kingdom Viridiplantae; phylum Streptophyta; class Magnoliopsida; order Apiales; family Apiaceae; genus Kitagawia; species Kitagawia praeruptora. The sequence continues at coordinate 151,396,172 of CM075344.1, read as the reverse complement.
GACAATGTTCTGCCTTCTAGTCGATAGTTTCCATCAATAAAAAAACTCTTTCCTTCATAATATCTTCTTGCTTGTTCTTCAAACAACGATCCTGTTTTATAGCACTTGCCAGTTTCTGTAGCATCCATAATGACATCATCAGTAGCATGACTGATATCAGGATCTGCACACTGCATCAGTATCTGATCAACCATCAGTATTGGACCGTCATCAGGATTTGCTCTCTGTTCCTGACATGTAGTCTCCGATACACTGTTCATTCCTGACTAAACTATACAGATAACTGTTTTACACATAAAACCTATATACAGTGCTAAATCCTTTATAAGATCAGGATTACAAGAAGTATAATGTGTAAATTCTATTCTTAACATCACAACTTATGAATTATTCCTAACAATCTCCCCCTATTTATGCTTTACAATCTGAAGCATAAATCTAAGTTGTGGATGTCAAAACATATAACAATACAACCAGAATAGAATTTATGAATGTAGAATTATGAAGTTAAGTACCTCCTTCTCAGATGTAGACATTTATCCAGTACTTAGAAGAAAGAATTTTAACTATTAATGCTGCTCTTCCTTACCACTTCCTAGCTGAGATTTACCACTGTCACTCCTGGTTCTTCTTTTTACTACCATTTGTCTGATCTTTATCTCCTTCAGTCTGGTAGTGTTGTTGTTGTCTTTGAATTGTCTTTATCTCCCCCTTTTTGACATCAGCAACATTAATTCCAAGAGATTCAGAAACAGAACAAATGAGATTCATAAGAACTGCTTGATTTTCCATAATTGTGACTTGGTTATCTTCAAGTGATTGAAGTCTTGTTTGAATAGCAATTTGAGAATTCTGAATATCTTTCAAAACATCAGAATGAACTTCAATTTTGGAAGTGCTTCTAGTATCTTCAGTATCAGAATCAGAAAGAACTTTATCTTCAAGTCTTGTAGAAGAAGTTGCTTGAGTTGTATGATATTCAAGTAATAAAACCTGATTAGAAGTATCAACGTCTTCATCTTTCTGTTCTGGAACTGAAACATGATCATCATCTCCTTCACCAGTATTCTGTGTACTAACATCTTCAAATCCTGACTCCTCCTTAGAGTGATCAGAGACTGTTGATGTCTCAATTCTAGCTGATATTGGAAGTACATACAAAGGAACACTAGGATCATTAGGATCTTTATCTGGTAAATATGTATCAAGAGATTGCTTTATCCTGTCACCTCTCCTGTTAATGATTTCTGCAAGCCTCTCCTTTTGCTTCTGAGCTTTAACTTCTGGCTTTGCATTGTGATGTGCTAGGTCATTCTTCTGATACATTTTGATGAATGAATAAGTACCAGCATCCATATCCAAATTTTCAGACCAAGATTCAGGAAAAACCTGATCCCAGAAATCAAATGATGGTTTCCTAATTTTCTCTCCCTCACTATGGAGTTGATCATCCATACCCTCATTCTCACTTTGACTTACTAAAGTCAACACTCTTTCTACCTCACCTTTTGCCTGGTCAGGAGCCAGCCGCTCAAATTGTGGATCAATATCCTTCTTTTCAAGTGTATCACTCAAATTTGGATAAGTGCTCTCATGACCTACAGAAAAATAGAGTTTAGAAGGAGTTTTTATACCTGAACTCACATGGAGAGAGGGTTCCTCATATGGCATGTGGCTTGAGGTTTTCTCCAAGGAGTGAGCTGCTATAGTCTCTGAACCCATACAATCATCTTCCTTCCTTTCAGAAACTACAGGCTCCAGTATACCACTTTCAGGTTCTTTACTAGACTCTGATGTCTTCAGTAATACTTCATTAGACATCATAGTTAGTACATCACCGTCTTTAAGTGTTGTTTGCTGAGACACACCCTCAAGGTGGATAGACTCTGACTGAACAAAATTTGTTTGATCTTCAGAAAAATCAACCAAAGTCATTCCTCCCATATCATAGGGTATCTCACTTGCATTCTCAGTCATCACAGAAGACCTTTCAACATCAGCTATCACAGCTCCTGAGTCATCCTTCCTCTGACTAGATGGTTCTTGTGTTGCAGTGACCGTGATCTGATCTTTCCTACTACTCACCACTGGTGCAATAGTATCTTCTGTTGACTGCTTCCCTCTATCTACTTCCTCCAGTTGTTCACCTTGAGCTGAAGCATCTTCAATAATTACATCCTTGTCAAATAAATATGCATGAAGTGATTGAAGTGCAACATGCTTCGAGAGTCCAAATTTCTTGACTAATTGTCTTCTGACAGATACATAGAAATACATCTTCATTAAGTCAAGTCTTTGATGTAGAAGTCCATATTCATCTGGAAATAAAAGTTTTGGTACTCTTTCAACCAAAAAATCTAGAACAGGCCTTGACAACTTCACTTTGAGAGAAATTAGTCCCATAGCCAGTCTGTATGATAATGTAGTTTCCCATGAAGAATCAATATCCAGATCTCTCTTGTCAAATACTGACATAGATGTAGCTTGATTTGTAGAAACCTGCATGATATTAGTTGGACTAGACTCTGTGTGTGTAGGTGACAATTGAATCTTTCTCCTTGTTCTCCTGATATAGTGAGCAAAAGATTTATCCTGAGAAGACTCAAGAGGTGTAGACACAGAAGTGATCTTGGGATGAGATCTTTGTTCAATAGACACAGTCTTTTGAGAGACAGTATCCAGTAACTGTTTTCCCTTTTTAAGAACTACAGCCTTTTGTGAGACTGCAGCCTGGCTGTGACTAGGTTTTTCATCTCTTTGTACTAACACAGAAAGTTGAATTGCAGCCTTCAATTCTGCTCTCTCTGCAAGAGTTAAATCATCATCATCTTCACTAGAATTACTACTACTACTTGACACAACAAATCTTCTCTTCCTTACAACTGATGTCTTTTGAGAAACACCAGAGGTTGGTTTCTTTGAAACAATAGGCTGTGGATCAAAATTTGGTTCTTGAATTGTTTCAGAGACTATGATGTTTTCGGCTACTTGGGTAGACACAGGTGGGTTCTCCTCCAATTGAGATTCCTGAGCCATTTCACCACAAAAGAAAGAAGAATTGTAGAGAGTAGGAAGATGAGTTTTAAGAATTACCTGAAAATGATGTGGATAATGAATTGCAGGTATTTCATCTAGATTCTTTTCATTGTCCTTCTTTGTAATATCAGAGAAAATTCTCTTTTGCTGTTCATAAGAAGAAACACAGTATTCCCTACCAAATATAGCTTCAACATCAGGAATAAAATGGTTAATAAACAATTGCATAAATCTATGATAATAAACCATTTTCCTGTTTTGATCTCTTGACCCAAGTTTAATACTCATCTGACTTAAGATAATATGACCAATGTTAATTACTCTGTCATAAAGCAAACTATAAGCAATATGTGATGTAACAGAAGTAATTTGTTGAAAAGAACTACATTTGCCAGTAAAACATTTAGCAATTTGATCAAAATAAAAAGACCATTCCTTTCTAAGAAAAGACCTATTCAACTGGCTCATGTTATCTAGAGGTCCACTATAACCTAATTCAGACAACATAGTTCTTATATTATCATCAGATGGTACATTCTCATAACTATCAGTAACAGGTAAGCAAAGTACTGAACTAACAACAGATTCAGTAATGTCAAATGAATCTTGTCCTAAATGTAGAACAATCTTACCTGATTGACTCTGAGTAGAATCAATTACCTCAGCATTCTCCCAAGCTTGTGAAACAGCTACTTGATTAATCTATGGAGATGCTGTCAATGCATAACTTAATGGTCCATACGCTAGAAAGTCCATGATTGGATGAAAATCAGATGACACTCCTTCCTTGTTGGTGATAGCTGCAACATGATTGTTTGTCATAAAATCAAAGTCACCAAACTTGAAGGCTACTGATTTAGGTAATCTTCTCTGAGCTGCCATTCTTGATCTGAAAAGAAACTTGAAAAATTCTTGAAATGGATTAGTGATTTTGAAAACTCAAGAGTGATTTTTGCTTTAGAGAATGTAAGATTAGAGAAAGCAATTACACGATTAGAGTTTCAAAACAAATATATTTCACAAATCTTTCAGACCACTATCCCACGTTGACACGTAAATTGACAGGTGTCAGTCCCTGAAAAAAAATGCGGTTACCCACGATTTTTGGAAAATAAAATCCAAAATTGATTTTCATGAAATAAATCAGGGTATAAATAAGTAATACTGATCAGCTTCCTTTTCCTGATGACCTCTCATCAAAATAATCACAAAATGCAATTTGATTTAAAAATATAATTTTCAAATCCTGATGATCACTCATGAAATCCTGATCAATATCATCAGAGACTTAATACATCACAGAATCAGATTACTACACAAAGTAAACGTCAGGATCTGAAACAATTTTCATAATCCTGATACTGACACAATACTGATGACGTCAGCATCCTGATAACAAATCTAATCCTGATGATTATTAACAAGTCTATCATACTGAAATTTATCAAGGCAATGTGTTATATCTAAAGCATTTAACAATCAAATATAGATCCTGATAGGAATATCAAGTCTATAAGCTAAGAACAACATACCTTGCTACTTTTGCAGATGTTAAAGATCTAAAAATTTAACATTCCTAACTCACTTACTAGTCTACTGAATGTAGTCTCATCAAGTGGTTTAGTTAGAATATCTGCAAGCTGTTTGTCAGTAGGAACAAAATGAAGTTCCACAGTACCATTCTCAATATGTTCTCTAATAAAATGATATCTGACATCAATGTGCTTAGTCCTTGAATGTTGAACTGGATTTTCTGCAATTTTAATAGCACTAGTATTATCACAAAACATAGGAATATTACTAAGTGTCATTCCATAATCCAGCAACTGATTTCTTATCCAAAGGAGCTGTGCACAACAACTGCCTGCTGCTATGTACTCAGCTTCTGCAGTTGAGGTTGAAACAGATTGTTGCTTCTTGCTTGCCCAAGAAATCAATCTATTTCTCAAAAATTGACATGTACCTGTAGTGCTTTTCCTGTCTATCTTACACCCTCTTGTGAAGCCATTTTCAAGAAGAAATTTAGACAAAGTCTCATACCATGCTCTTGGTGCCTGCTTTAGTCCATAGAGTGCCTTGTCAAGTTTGTAGACATGATTTGGAAACTTTGGATCAACAAATCCAGGTGGTTGTTCTACATACACTTCTTCATCAAGTTTGCCATTTAAAAAGGCACTCTTTACATCCATCTGGTATACCTTGAATTTTGAATGAGCTGCAAATGCAAGAAACATTCTGATTGCTTCCAATCTTGCTACAGGTGCAAAGGTCTCATCATAATCAATGCCTTCTTCCTGAGAATAACCTTTGGCCACCAGTCTTGCTTTGTTTCTTACAATCATACCAGATTCATCTAGCTTGTTTCTGAAAACCCATCTTGCACCAACAATAGATCTATCTTTAGGTCTTGGTACCAGTTTCCAAACTTTGTTTCTCTCAAACTCATTTAACTCCTCCTGCATTGCAATTACCCAATCAGGATCCTGTAAGGCTTCTTCAACCTTCTTAGGTTCATTCTTTGAGAGAAAGCAACTATACAAGCATTCATTTTGAATTGATCTTCTAGTTCGAACACCACTATTTGGATCACCAATTATCAAATCTTCAGTATGATCCTTTGTCCATTTTCTAACAGGTGGTAAATCAACTCTGCTAGTCTCTCCCCCTAAGTTAGTGGTATCTCTTGTAGAAGAATTCTCTCTACCTTCAAAAACTCTCCTTTGATCAATAGAATCAGTAGATTCCATATTGCTGCTAGTTACTGATCTTTCCTCAGTAGACTCTGAAAGGTCAGTTCCTGATGGAGTAGACTCTGAAACATCAATTCCTGATGGAATAGATTCTGAAAGACTAGTCTGCTCCTGATGATCACTGTGTTCTCTCTGATTTATTTGCTCCCCCTCAACAGTAGCATTCCTTTGAGAAGCAATAGAAATTTCTTCTGGAGAACCTTCATCATCACTTGAGAGTATCTCAGAATTCTTCAAATTTTCAAATTCCAATTTGTCATGGCTTTCATCAGTTTGCAAAATTCCAAATTTCTTATCATCAAATGCAACATGAATTGATTCCATAACAATGTGAGTTCTGAGATTATAAACTTTGAAGGCCTTAGATGCTGAATATCCTAGAAAAATTGCTTCATCCGATTTGGCTTCAAATTTTCCAAGTTGTTCTGGATGAACTTTTAGGACATAGCATTTGCATCCAAAGATGTGAAAATATTTCACACTTGGTTTCTTTCCTTTGATCATCTCATAGGGAGTTTTTCCATGACTATTTACCAAGGTACAGTTCTGAGTGAAACATGCAGTGTTAATAGCTTCTGCCCAAAAGTAGGTTGGAAGTTTTGCATCTGCAAGCATGGTTCTTGCTGCCTCTATGAGAGTCCTGTTCTTTCTTTCCACTACACCATTTTGTTGAGGTGTACCAGGTGCAGAAAACTGTTGAGTGATTCCATTGTCTGCACAAAACCCCTCCATTGTAGAATTCTTGAATTCTGTACCATTGTCACTCCTAAGTACTTTGACTTTGTACTCAGAGTTATTATGAATATTCTTGATGAGTTCAATGATTTGCTGAGGAGCTTCATCCTTCTTGTGTAGAAAGAACACCCATGTGAACCTTGTGAAATCATCCACCATAACTAGAGCATATCTTTTCTTGCTGATAGACATAATGTTTACTGGACCAAACAGATCAAGATGTAGCATGTGAAATGGTTCAGTAATTGAATTTTCAGTCTTGCTCTTGAAAGTGGTTCTTCTTTGCTTTCCAAACTGACATGCATCACAAAGTCCATCTTGCACAAAATTCGCCTGAGGTAGGCCTCTCACCAAATTGTGTTTAACAAGTTGATTAAGCTTCTTGAAATTAAGATGTGAGAGCTTCTTGTGCCAATTCCAGCTTTCATCATTTGTTGCTTTGCTGTAGAGACATCTAACAATTCCTTTAGATGTATCACTTAAGCTGGCTTCATATATGTTACCATGCCTTTGACCAGTTAGAACAATGTCTCCATTCTGCATATTCAAGACTTTGCATCCTTCTCTGTCAAAGATTGATTTGTAACCTTTATCACCCAGTTGACTTATACTTAAAAGAGTATGTTTCAAGCCTTCAACCAGTGCTACATTTTCTATGATGACATTCCCCAAAATAATTGAGCCATATCCCAGAGTTTCTCCTTTGTTGCCATCTCCAAAAGATATTACTGGGCCAGCTTTCCTCTCAAACTTTGTAAGCAGGGACTTCTTTCCAGTCATATGTCCAGAGCATCCACTGTCCAAGATAATTGAATGCTTCTTTCCTATGCCCTGCAAACAAAAAGTAACTAGTTAGAATTTTTTAGGACCCAACTTTGATTGGATCCTTTCTTACTAGATTTAGAGACAACAGACTTTGAAGATTTTGCATTTATTTTACCTGTTGCAGAGTCAACTTTAGACTCTGATCTCACAAGCTGTTTGTGACTAGGAGTTTCAGATTTCAAAGAATAATAGTCATAATACAGTTCATGATATTCTCTACACATGTAAATGGAATGAAGTAAACTACCACAATGATAACAAGCTTTTTGTGGTTGGTATTGAATTTTCTGAGTCTTGGGGAATCTGGACTCAGTTTTCCAAGAAGGTTTTTGATTGCAGTCTAGGGCCAAATGATTATGATTTCCACACTTATAGCATTTTTTCCTAGGTGCATCAGGTACATTCTTGTAATTATTCTCTTTGTTAATACCTTCTTTTCCATTCCTATTTCTCTTGATCTTGCTAGACTCTGAAAGACCATCTAATCTCTGTTTCAACTGAGACTTAGACAGAAACCCTATGTTTACATTCTTAGGTTTCTCTAACACTTTCTCATCTGAATAACTATTGTTAATTCTCTTGTGTACAACAGGGGTACCTTTTGAATCAACAAATTTAACATGATTAGGTTCAGAAACAATTTTCTTACCTTCAGATTTAGATGTCTTAGCTTCTTCCTTACTATCATCATTGACAATAGCTACTTTTTCTTCTTGTCTAGCCTTATCAAAACCTAAACCATTAACCTTACCACGAATTCCACTCTCAAAGATTTCTATTGTCTTCTTACTGGAATTGTTAATGGTCTTAATCACATCTCTCTCTTCTTCTAGTTCTTTTCTGACATAGTCATAAGCCTCAAGAATTACACTATAATCATGCTTAGCTTTATCAGAACTCAACTTGTATTCTTCCATTTGAATTAATTCAGATTCAAGAAAATTATTTCTATCAACTAATTTATCATTCTTAACCTTAAGTTCATCTCTTTCACAAGTAAGAATTCTAAAATTAGTCATAAGATTCTTAAACTCAGCATGGATAGATCTAATTTCATCAGAATTTAAGCTATCAAATGAATCAAGAGAGTGAAGTGATACCTTAACAGAAGATGGAGAAGTTTTCTTTGGAGATCCAGGTTTGTCTGAACTATTGGCCATCAATGCAATGTTTTCATAATCCAATTCATCTTCAGAGTCACTGGAATCAGCCCAATCCTTCTGTGTGACCATAAGTGCATTACCCTTTCCTGAATTCCTAGGCTTCTTACACTCACTAGCAAAGTGTCCAAGCTCGCTGCAGTTAAAGCACTTGATCTTGGCCTTATCAAGCTTGACAATTGTACTTTTGCTCTTGTCACTCTTCTTCTCATCCTTCTTTTGAAAAGGACCTTTGCTAAATCTTTTTTTGTTGAATCTTCCTTTCTTGAAAGCTTTAGCAAACATAGCAAAGAGTTCTTGCATCTCAGATTCAGAATCATTGTTGTCAGAGTCCATATCAGTAGTCTCTGACTCAGAACTTTCTTTGCTTTTCTTCTTCCTCGAATTCTTTACAGCAATCTCTTCATGCTGTTCTTCAGGAAGCTTCTTTACTTCAGATTGAGCAGTAAGTGCAATAGTCTTCATCTTTCCTTCACTCCTGCTCTTCTTCTGCTGCTTGTCAAGTTCATAAGCTCTCAATTTTCCATATACTGCCTCTAATGAAATCTCATCCAGATCATTAGCTTCCTCAATCGCAGATATCTTCTCATTGTAGAAATCAGGCAAAGCTTTCATGAACTTTGTATTCATATCCTCCAAGTCATAATATTTACCATGCATGGCCATCTCATTGATGAGTTTTGTAAACCTATCAAAGGTATCAGTAAGTGACTCACCAGACTTGGATTCAAAGTACTCATACTGTTGTATAAGTAATGTCCTCATATTCTTCCTGACAGGCTTAGTTCCTTCACAGTGAACCTTAAGATTGTACCATATATCCTTAGCAGTTTTACAAGAGAGAACATAGTTAGTGAGAACAGAATCAAGACTGTTGAATAATATGTTTCTCACTTTAGCATCTTTGAGAACATTCTCCTTGTCCTTATCTGACCATTCAGATTTTGGCTTCTCTGCTGTATGTTCTGGAACAACCACACCATCAACTGTTGCTTGTCCAACGACCTTTGTTGGAACAAAAGGTCCATCTCTGATTCTGTCAAGATAATCAGGATCTGTTGCTTCCAGATGATGCAACATCTTTACTTCCCATAGAGTATATTCGTTTCTCTTGAGCATAGGGATTTTAGTATTCCCATCCTTGTAACCAGACATGATTGCAGATCTTTATGATTACTCGAAATCAACCTGCTCTGATACCAATTGTTAACTCGAATAACTTGTAGAAGGGGGGGTTGAATACAAGTTATATAATCGTGTCTGATTTTTGCTTGATTATAAGAACAAGAATAAACGAATGAATCAAACTCTTGTTTGTATTAATAAGATCAAATACAAACTCTACCAAAGGTGTACAATACCTTTAGCAGCTGCTGACAATACAAATATTTCTCTGTTTGTTTCGAACTCTCGAATACAAACCTTATACAGAGCTACGCACACGAACTCACAACTTCGTCGCTCTTTACAATGATATTGAGAGAGTATTTATAATGCTACCTATCAACTAATAACAGAAAGATATAATCTATACATGACAATGTTCTGCCTTCTAGTCGATAGTTTCCATCAATAAAAAAACTCGTTCCTTCATAATATCTTCTTGCTTGTTCTTCAAACAACGATCCTGTTTTATAGCACTTGCCAGTTTCTGTAGCATCCATAATGACATCATCAGTAGCATGACTGATATCAGGATCTGCACACTGCATCAGTATCTGATCAACCATCAGTATTGGACCGTCATCAGGATTTGCTCTCTGTTCCTGACATGTAGTCTCCGATACACTGTTCATTCCTGACTAAACTATACAGATAACTGTTTTACACATAAAACCTATATACAGTGCTAAATCCTTTATAAGATCAGGATTACAAGAAGTATAATGTGTAAATTCTATTCTTAACATCACAACTTATGAATTATTCCTAACAGCTCTTTTTAGTACAAAAAGAGTGCCCCTGCGGGGTCCATTTTAATAAATAATAAAAATGGGCTCCACAAGAGCATTTTTTTTGTATTAAAAACAACAGGGGACACAAAGGAGACACGGAGAAAGGGGGCAGAGGATCCCAGCTCCAATTTTTTATACCAATTTGGTATCTCTAACGTTTTTCAATGAATTATGTATGACATCTATTAAAAAATCAAAAGTCGATTTGGAAACATATCGGACCTGTTTGGGAACCCATATTATTGTGCACTTATGCCTTATAAGACCATATAAGCATTTATGGGAGGTGTTTGTCAAAATAAGTTTTAGCTCAACTTATAACTTATAAACCCATAAGTTGAATGTTAAGAATTCTTAACTTTCAACTTATAACTTATTCTCGATTTACGCAATATATAATATCCTTCAAATCTTCAAAATCATATATCTCACGATCCATTCATTAGAAAATTGATATGTATATATCAAATTTCCCTATTCATCGAGATCTATCCATTGATATACATTGTTATATATAAAAAAAAATAATATTTTAAAAATTATAAAAAAAAGTTAACTTATAAGTTCTGATTTACCCAAATAGTCTACTGATTATAAGTTCTGATTTACCAAACACTCTACTGACTGCTCTACTCATCACTTATATGACATAAGTGCTTATAAGTCATAAGCTACTTATTTTAAGATACCTCAAACATACACATCATATGTACTCATCCCAAATTTTTTTCCAAATTACACGTGTCATTATTTGAATGGTTATAATTATGATGGGCCCGTCAGGGCCATATCAATCTCACCAATTAAAATCCTCGATACAACCAACTCATCAATGCCACATCATTTGGGAGCATTTTTTGGGTACTAATTTGGGGTACCTAGCAATACTCTATTTCAATTGTCTCGTTAATAAATAACTTCATCAAACTAAATAAATAACTCCATCATGAGTACTCGTATAAGCAAAATCGGTTTCGTTTTCGATTTTAAATTTTTCAATTTCAATTTGGTCTTATCCGATTCAGTTTTTAACGATTTCAATTTCGATTTTTTCCAATTTTTCGCTCAGCCTTATTAGCGTCTTTTGAGCTCCAGAGCCGGCCCAAATAGTGCAGATCTCATAAAACAAAGTTTAGAATATCACGTCTTAGCCTCTTTTATTGAAATCGGCCGATTTTTGAAAAATCGCTGATAAATCGGCCAAAAAATCGGTCAAAATTTTGGAACCGATTCAGCCAATTTTGCAAAAATCGGCAATAAATCACCAATTATTCAACCGAATCACCCAATAAATCATAGATCGATACCTCAACCGAATAATTCCGATTTCCGAAATCTGCATAATTGATCTTAGGCTCTTAGCATATATTTCAGCCGCACTACTCACTAGCACTGGATGCTGATGCCCACAAACCCATCAATATATATATATATATATATATATATATATATATATATATATAGGCTAGTGGTCGAATAGAAACCAATCTTAGAATAGAAACTAGAAACCAACACTAAATAAATTATATTTCATTTATTCTAATGGCCCCGCCAGGGGCACCTTCACAAAAAGTGTTTAAAATTATTGGCTCCATCCAGCAAAAAAATAAAAATTACTGTTCACGCTGACGTCACTGCCACATCAGCAGTGAACATTACTTTTTTATTTTTTGCTGGATGGAGCCAAGAATATTATTAACTTTTTGTATTGGGGTACCCCTAATTTGGTCATTAGATTAGCTTGAAATATTTAATTTATGTTTAGTTTCTAGTTTCTATTCTAATTTAGTTTCTATTAGAACAAGACCATATATATATATATATATATATATATATATATATATATATATATACCTATATATATATATATGCTAGTGATCAAATAGAAATCTCTCTTAAAATAGAAACTAGAAACCAACACTAAATAAATTATATTTCATTTATTCTAATGGCCCCGCCAGGGGCACCTTCAAAAAAAGTGTTTAAAATTATTGGCTCCATCCAGCAAAAAAATAAAAAATTACTGTTCACGCTGACGTCACTGCCACGTCAGCAGTGAACAAGAATTTTTTTTTTTTGGATGGAGCCAATAATTTTAAACACTTTTTGTATTGGGGTCCCCCTAGTTTGGTCATTACATTAGCTTTAAATATTAGATTAGGGTTTAGTTTCTAGTTTCTATTTTAATTTGGTTTCTATTTGAGTAAGACCCTATATATATATATATAGGGTCCTACTCCACTACAAACTAAAATTAACTACAAACATAAAACTAAACACTAATCCAACATTTCATGCTAATCTAATGATCAAACTAGGTGTACCCCAATACAAAAAATGCTTAAAATACTTGGCTCTATCCAACAAAAAAAAAACACTGTTCACGTGATGACGTGGCAGTGGATTTCACGGGTTAATGGTGCTTCGCAACTTCTTGTACGGTGCTTCGCGCCTTTATCATTCTAAAGTTGTAAGGAATGGCAATCAATGGTAAAGGCAATAGACGATTGACGGGTGTGTCGAGGGCCTTCAGCTCTCATGACTACCTAACTCATCCGTTTACTGTCTTAAATGCTTCGCATTTCTAAGGCAAGATTTTTTTTTTTTGTTGGATACAACCAATTATTTTAAGCATCTTTCGTGAAGGTACCTTTGGCGGGAAACTTTTTTTTTTTTTTTGCTAAACCCTTGGCGGGAAACTTAGAATAGATGAAATATAATTAATTTAGTGTTAGTCTGTAGTTTGTATTTAAGGATTGGTTTGTATTTAAGCAAAAGCCTATATATATATATATATAGGCTAACGTTCAAATAGAAACTAACCTTAGAATACAAACTAGAAACCTACACTAAATAAATTATATTTCATTTATTTTAATGGCCCCGCTAGGGGTACCTTCACAAAAAACTTATAAAATTCTTGGCTCTATTCAACAAAAATATAAAAAAAGTAAAAAACTAATAATAAAAAAAGTTGCTGATCACGTGCCATGTCATCACATGAACAGTAACTTTTTTTTTTTGAATAGAGCCTATAATTTTAAACGTTTTTTGTATTGGAGTACCCCTAATTTGGTCATTAGATTAGCTTGAAATATTTAATTTAGGTTTAGTTTCTAGTTTCTATTAGAACAAGACCAAGACCCTATATATATATATATAAAGGAGGATACGTGGGAGCTTAGGTGGCGCTCTAAGATCGTCTCAATCTATTTTTTAAATTTTTTAGAGTTTTAGAATTTTAAACACTAATAAATATAAAAATATCTTTTAACATATTAAAAGTAGAATAGGTGTTCGAATTTATAGATGAGAATAGTTCGAATTTACAGAAAAGATATATAATTAGAAGTTCCATTGTAAGTAAAATAGATATTTAATTATAAGACATATGATTAAAAGTTCTATCGGAAGTAGAATAGGAATAAAAATAAATATTAAAAAATTTTAAAAAAATCTTTTAACACATTTTGCTCCAATTATTGAAATGGCGATTATTATTGTTGAACAAAGTCATGGCTGGTATCATGTTTTGTTAATAATAGCCGATGGCCAGGTATATAAGCTAATGCCTAATAGTCCGAGAATTGTAATACCTTGAAAAAAATATGGTTGTAATTGCTTGCTTGAATACATATCTCGATCTAATGTACCAGAAGTTTACAAGTTACTTTCAATGCTCCAGCCTTTAATAACTTTCAGGCAAGTAACATGAATATCCTAGCTTTTATACTCCGTATTTAAGTACCCGCATTTATGCTTGCCTTACTATTTTCTAATATTTTTTAATTTTAAAATTTTAAACATTAATAAATATAAAAATATCTTTTAGCATATTAAAAATAGAATAGATGTTCAAATTTATAAATAAGAAGAGTTCGAATTTACAGGAAAGACATATAAATTTATAAGGCATATGATTAAAAGTTCTATTGAAGATAGAATAAGAGTTCGAATTTATAGAGAATACGAGTTCGAATTTATAGAAAAAACATATAATTATAAATTATATTGTGAAAGGATATCTTCGATATATTATTTATTATGGTATTTGTACAATTTAACATAAAATTTAATTACACTTAGTTATCCTCTCCACTAGGTCATTAATTTAATTGATTCCGTCAAAAGTCAAAAGTCAACTTCTAGCAATATCTATTTTTAATTATAAGAGATATTCCATTATTGCGAAAAATTAAATAATATTTTTATGGAATATATCTCTACACCAAGGCAATAAGATCGAAAAAGAAATATTGATATTTGATATTTTTTAGATCTCCGTTGCAAAATTGATAAGGCGACAGGCTCGAACAAAGAATATTCGAGGATTAATATTCTTTAGAGAACTCGTGCTATATTTAAAAACGATCAGTTTTTATTCAAAAATATTCCGCCTTAGCACTCAAAATACTCTTATCCTCAAGAGAATTAATATTCAGTGGTAGAATATTAATACTCATTTGTTATCTCGTGCCAGAAATATTTAAAGTAATTTTTCTCCCATATCTCAAATTTATTCTATTTTCGGAGAAAATTATTTTAAATACTCAAAAATATTTCCTACACTCTCAATATATTTTATATATTAGGAAATATATTCTAAGTATTTATTTTAGTCAAAAAAATGGTCAAAAGATCTATCTATTTCACGGTAAGACCAATCGTATTTTATTTGGAACCGAAAGCTGATTTAATCGTATTAAATCCAAATAAAATACTTCCACTTGCTAGAATGACTTGAAACTTGAGATGGATCACTTAAATATTATTTTCTATGCATGGTAAAAGTTTCGTAATTTTCTGAGAATTTTGGTCCGGGAACGAAAATCGAGGCAGTGGGTCCACGTTTGACCATAGTTGACTAAGTCAACGTTGACCATAGTTGACCAAAACTTCCAGAATTTCATTTTATGATATTCCTAAATGCTCCATAATTTTAGAATTATTTATTGGGAATTTTCGTATTAATCGGGTATTTAATTAACGAAATATGTTACGTATTTATTCGTTAATTGATACGAGTCCGATACATTAAATAGGAGTTCAAAACACAGCTGGGATATTTATGTAGAATACCACCCCCACTTGCAAAGAAACACAAAACCACTCCCAACTAACACAAAACCACTTTCCACCTCATCAATCCAAGTGCTTTCAATCTCAACCACTCCTTTTTCCTTCAATCCTCACCCTTCCTTCCACCCAACTCCTCCTATAAATAAACCCCTTCCCCCAACCATTTTCTTCAAGCTAAAGAGCCATACAATTGCTGAGAATTTAGAAGTGGAAGCTCTCTCAATATATCCAAACACTCTCTATACCCACTTCATCTCAAAAACCTTCTCTTTCTTACATATACTTACATATATACAAGGTTTTTGTTCCATCAAGCTTAGTTCAACCAACCAAGCTCTCTCCCACCTAGCAAGCTCATCTACCACTACTATCCGGCCTCCCGAAGGGCTGCCCAAGTTCGTCCATAAGCCAAAATCCGGCCGAACCTCCGGCGAATTTTTCCGGCGAACTTTTTCCGGCGATCTCCAAAAAGTGGTAACTTTTAGCTTCAACATCCGAGTCTTAACCGACCATATTTATATACATATAAGAGCTCTATACCTTCATCTTATCTTCTTTATAAAGCTCTTATATCGGATCTCAAAACGAGACCATAAAAATCCTTACAAGGATTAATATTCGAACAACGATTCGAAATATTACAACACCTCAAAAAGAGGTTATATTTGACGACGGTCAAATTATTATATCGAGCTTGATTTAATTCCCTTCTATCACCTTAGTGTTCCGAGGGAAAAGAATCTATAAGCCACTTAACTAAAACTTTAACGCACTTTGGCCATTAATCTTTTATTATTGTGATATATATATAATTGTGCTAAAGCGTGATTTGTTTCCCTTCTATCACCTCTAGTGTTCCGAGGGAAATAAGTTGTAAAGCTTCTATTTATATATTTTCCGCACTTTTTATTCTCGTCCTCACACTTGTGAGTGATTTTACCTTCCGCTCTTTTTACTCTCGTCCTCACACTTGTGAGTGATTTTATTTTCCGCTCTTTTTACTCTCGTCCTCACACTTGTGAGTGATTTTATTTTCCGCTCTTTTTACTCTCGTCCTCACACTTGTGAGTGATTTTATTTTTCGCACCTTTTTTACTCGTCCTCACACTTGTGAGTGATTTTACTTTTCGCACTAATTTAACGCATAATAGCGGCCCTCGGTTTATCCTATAGATAAAACGAGCTACTTTTCTGCACGTGTGTGTTATATTTGTGTGTGGTGTTTATTTGGCCTAATTAATATTAAAGTGCAAATTGTTAAAGTAAAATTGTAACACTCTCGTTTAAATATATACGAATAGTCCAATCAAGACTATATCAAACGAGAAGTTGTTTATTAAAGATCCTTAAGCTATAAAGCATTTACAAGGACTTGATTTATACATTACTTCGAAAATAGACGTATTTTCAATAAAGAAGTAATTGTAAGAATACTTCGATCTTTACAAAAAGACGAACCAAAGTATACGATTATAAATCTTATAAGCCTACGAGCTTGAAGGTCGTAATCAATATTCACAAACTCCGAGATATATTTAAATCTCACTATACGGAGTATTGTATCATAAAGTCATAAGCAAATAACGGCTTATTGAACTTATTTATAATTAATATTCGGATAAGAATACTATAGTCACCCTAGGACATATTAAGTCCAAAACCTCTCTTTATATTACGGTTTGTTTCGTAGATATTGTTTTCTAAGTTTTGCAGTGAGGTGAAGCTGGAGTGAGGTGATTCTCGTTCTAAGACCCAAGTCCTAGGCACTAGCGGGGAGTTAGTGGCCTTTGCACCGTGAAGAAGAGGAAAGACCCAAGACCTTTCATCTAAGATCCAAGACCGGCAAAAGCGAGGAATTCAAAGACTACACCAAGGGTTCTACATCAACTTTGAAGAAGTAGCGGGGAGTTGCTGTCTAAGATAAGTTGTGTAGGTTTCACAACGACTTTGAGGGAGTAACGGGGAGTTACGGTCCAAGACAAGTCTTGTGGGTATTACATTTATTTTGAGGTAGTAGCGGGTAGTTACGTATCAAGATAAATATTTGTAAGGTTGTGTAAGGCTTCTCCGCCTACTATAAAGGAGTCTCTTTATAGTGGAAGAAATCTCGAGTCCGGAGAGGAGCTCGGGGACTGGAGTAGGGGTGAGCGAATCCATTAGGGGTTGCGCCATTGCGAACCAGGATAAAATCTCCTGTGTGGTATTTTCTTTCCTTGTCTTTTATTTCTGCACTTATAAACTGCATAAACGACTCGGTAAAGTTTTAAAAAGGGAAAATTATTTTAAAACGCCATAATAATTTTTAAATTGGTAATTAAGCTATTCAACCCCCCCTTCTAGCTTAATATAGCCCTCTTACGGGACCTAACAATTGGCATCAGAGCGGTGCTGTTATGCAAAATTTACGCAAGCGCACGTTGTCACAAGTAATATATGATTAAATCAAGTTCGTTCCCACAGAGATCTAGAATGGTGTTTAATTCAATTAATGTACCTATGCATCGATGTATGGTTTTTATCCACTGCTAAGACAAATAACAAATTTGGGTTTAATAGACTAAATTAACTAAGAAGTAAAATTAACAAACTAAGAATTAAATTAACTAATAAGAATAGAAATCGAGTTACTTATGAGAATAAAAACATGGAATCCTAGTTTCATCATCTACTTCACTTAGAGTTGCAGCCTTTAATTAAAACATGCAATGGGTTTGATATCTGATCGAATAACACGAAAAGAGTAAAAGTTACCTCTCGGTATACTAGTACCAATCTACGCATACATCCACAAAAGAGATAGAAGATGAATAGGCACCTATTATGTTTAGACCCTATATCTCTATAGAATTTGAAAACATAAAGGTTGAAGCACAAGTTATCCACTTAGATCACATAGGGCAGTATAAGTATTTTCATCTCACACCACAATCATATTGATAACAATTATGAACCTATGCTAGCATGGCAAGTTCTAAATCTCAAGATCCACTCTCGCTTCACAAGAGATTAACAATTCAGTTTAGATGTTAGCTACGCATCCAAAAGCATTAAGATTAACCATACGAGGATATCAGTATTCACCACACATAAATCTTTAAGGCATGCAAACTACTAAGCTACATAGATAAATCCACTAGGATCCCATGACAACGATTAGTTCATAACTAAACCTTTCGTCACCATGGGATTTGATGAAAACATGGTAAATAACAGGATATGAATAAAAGAAGTAATTATATTAATAAACAAGAGTTTGAGAAAACAAATCTATAATCCAAAGTAACACAAAGGATGAAGTAGATCTAGATCCGTTGCTTGTCACGAGCGTTGAACCCTTCTCTCCTTTTCTCCCTTGCAGATCTAAGCTAGGTTACAAATAATAAAACTATGATAATGTGTATATCCCTATTATAAGGATAGGATGTGTTTAAATAGGCTCTAAAAGTCTTGCCCAGCAAGAAAATACCAAAACAGAATTATAATAGAATTTCTGCAAGATGCGTTTCCTAAACTGATTCTGTTTTCTTAAGGAAATTCGTAGCTGACTTTTCTTCTGTTTTCCAGAGCCGTTCCAGACGTAATTGGGCCTCTAGACCACCTTAGAATGATAGAGAACCTCGTTATCTTCGCGTGGACTGCTTACGGGCTGAAAACAGACTTATAGAACTCAAGATATGACCCAAACAGTGAATCTCATGCGTGCAACCCAATAAATACGAATTTTAATAAATTAAATCTCCAAAAATGACAAAAACATCCACCATAATCAACATCCTTGTAAATCTGCACAACTAAACAAAACACATCAAAACTACAAGAAACTTGAGCCCAAGACAATCAATTTAAGCCGATATGGAACGCTCCAAGTGGATATAAACTCCACTTATCACACCCCCAAACTTAAACCGATGCTTGTCCTCAAGCATAAACAATTACAACTAACTAACTAACTAGTACCACTTCCGTAGGTGATCACGGTTGCATTTGGCATATGCAACAAGCCCTTTAAACCCCTAGGCAGCCCTAGTGGACGAGTAAGGTCTCGTGAGGGCCTATAGCGAATGTACCCACAAAATCCATTTAACCTAATGCAATGCAATGCATGAATGCAACTAATATGCAAATGCAAATAATCTAATCTACCATACCTTCAAATCCTTTCATGCCATATCAACTTAAGAATCAAAGTAAATACGCAATGTCTTGGTGTCGAAAGTGCAAGTATTCACATAGTCTACTCAATGAACATGCATAAGTTCTCACAAGTCCATGTCAAGTGTAAGAATAAGTTAGTAAACATGCTAAGCCTACAAGAGTACATCTTTGAGACAAAACTCTGGATCTCATACGCAAAAACAAGCAAACACTCACAATTCACTCACAAAAGAATATTCACTCAAGAACCGGGGTAAGTGTATCACTCAATTCCAACAAAATCATAAGCACGCTTGACATTTGGTATCAATCTAACTCTTAACACAACATACATCAATGACGATAATCAAAAGGTCTTTAATTGGGTTGTAATGGGGCTAGGGACAAGGTATGTCAAATAAGCCAAAACAGGTGAAGTGTCAAAAGCTAGTAGGAACGATAATAAATCATACACAACACCATATTTCCCCCCCACATAATTTTACTATGACAAACACTCGACTAGTCGACTGAAATAGGATCACAACAAACACAAACATGCTCTCATAATATTTTTTTTCTTTTGTTTTTTGTTTTTTCTTTTTTTGTTTTTTCTTTTTTTTTTTGTTTTCTTTTTTCTTTTTTTTCCGAGAGCTAAATAGAACACAAACAATAATATAAACAATAACAATGATCCAATGAATTTATTACATATGTCGACTATCAAGTAAACAACCAAACCCAATTTTCAATATTCCCCCCAAAAGTAAGACCAACAATAAACCCCTCCTTACACACCTTCTTACTCCCTTAAGCACTCTACTAGCCTTTGACAATGTGGGTTCAAACTAATGTAAGGCCAATACAAGAAAAAGGTCTCGACAAGTAATGTGGTATGTCACCGAAAAAATAGGATTAAGCTCAACGGGTTAACTAATTGATCATGTAAACATGGTATGGTAATATGGGAAAATATGCGGTTAATCCTAAATGCCTTTATCATTTTAATCTTCAAATAATGTCATGCGTTTCAAGAAAGACCTCAAACAACTGCTAGCAATGCAAACAATCCGTGGACACTCAAGCAAACGAATAAATTGCAAATATGCAATATGCAATAAGGCTCAAAATCTCACTTGGTGGAAAAACATACTTAATCCCAAGCAACATCTCTCTAACGCACCTACTTGTATTCAAAGCATGCAAACTAAATCATCTTGCACATATTCATGTCCTTCTAATCACTTACAACATTCAATAAGTCTACTAGCTTCAACTTACTAGTGTATGTGTGTGCACAAGAACAAAGCATATCACTTCTCAATCAAAAGCATCAACAACACAAAATTCCTATCAAGCATGGGTGCAAATGCAAACTATTATGAACTCACATGAAATACGAACATAAAAACAGAATGTCCTATATGAAACAAACGTAGATAACACAAACATAAATGCATAATTTCCTACTAATAATATGCAAAGCATGAAATCCTACATGAACAAATAATACAACAACAACTACTAATCCCTCAAACCACCCCCAAACTTAGAATATTCAATGTCCTCATTGAATGGAAGTAAATACAAGGGATAGCAGAAACATACCTACTCGTCCTCATCCTCGAATGAATCATGCGGAAGACATTGCGCACGAGCTCCATAGACTGGCCACCTTGCCTCAATACTACAAAACCCACAATTGACAAGAACACAAATTCGTAATAAAAATAAGATTAGAGAAAAAGATTTACCCAATACGAATCAAAGAGGTGAACTTGCAAAAAAAATTCCTCTTTAGAATTGAATTTTTGAGATATATAAAAAAAAATAGAAGAGGAATTGGATTTGTATGTATAGGTGGGTATATAAAATAATAATAATAATAATAATAATAATAATAATAATAATAATAATACTAAATATAATAATAATAATAATACATAAATAATAATAATAATAATAATAATAATAAATAAAAATAAATAAGAATAAAAATAAAAATAATAATAATAAGTAAGAATTAGAATAGAAATAGGTTTAGAATTTTTGAGAAAAGATGGGAGGTTTTTGAAATAGAAATAGGAAAAGAATTAGATAGAATGTGGGTATAAAAAGAATGGGAGGGGAAAGAGAAAATATTTTTAATATACACAACAGGTGCACACACGGATACAACAGGAACAGGGCTGAGAATTTTTTTTTTTTTCAATACACGCGCCAACTGCCAGCGTCCAGGGCAAACTGCCCCTCTAACAGTTGCGCAGGCGCAACCTGCGCCACAACCCCCGCAGACTGCCCCCATTCCAGTAACGCAGGCGCAGCCTGCGTTACACAGCCGCAATTTGCCCCACTTGCAGAAACGCAGGTGCAACCTGCGTTACACACCCAAAATTCGATTTTTTCCATTTTTTTTTTTCTACACTAATGCATGGGTTGCCTCCCACGAAGCGCTTCTTTAACGTCAATAGCTTGACGTTACTTCCTCAACTCATGGCGGTTTCAAAAGAATAACTGAACCTTCTTCAACAGACAAACCATTCATACGAACGTTGACATCTTGATTGCTTGCTTTCCACAAATTTCTTTCATCAGACTTCATCTTAATTTTACTACCCCACGGCCAAATCTTCTTCTTTTTCTTCTTCACACCTCTAAAGTGCTTCTCCAACTCAACCGGTTGAACAAAAATTTCTTCTTTCTTATCATCGACTTTCCACCTTCGCAACACGTTATCATGCCTCTCTTCAAAAATCACTAGCTCATTATTCAAAAGGACATACCTCAAATGTGGTGGAAGTTTTCCAAGCTTTACTTTCGAAAGATCACAAACCGAAGAACTGTCAATGGAATCACTGATGGGATGCTTTAGCACATGCATGTCAGATTTCTCGCTCAATAACTGATCAAATTTCTTTCTCTGACCCGTATCAACTATTTCCACACTGCAACACTCTTCATCCTCTATCGGAAATTTCATTGCCTTGAACACATTAAAGGTGACACTCTGATCTTGCACCCTCATTGTAAGCTCTCCTTTTTGCACATCAATCAAAGTCTTTCCTGTAGCCAAGAACGGTCTTCCCAAAATTATGGGAATCTTCTTATCTTCTTCAAAATCCAAGATAACAAAATCAGCTGGGAATATGAGCTTATCAACCTTCACTAGAACATCCTCTACTATACCCCTCGGATAAGTGATAGATCGATCAGCCAACTGCAAAGAGATGTTAGTTGGCTTTGGCTCTGGTAGACCAAGTTGCTTAAAAATAGACAAGGGCATGAGATTAATACTAGCTCCCAAATCACATAAACACTTGTTGAAAGAAAGGTTGCCAATAGTGCATGGAATAGTGAAACTTCCCGGATCTTTAAGCTTTGGTGGCAACTTCTGCTGCAGAACGGCACTACACTCCTCCGTTAATGCCACTGTTTCAATCTCTTCCAACCTTTTCTTCCGTGACAAAATATCCTTCATGAACTTAGCATATCTTGGCATCTGCTCCAATGCTTCAACAAAAGGAATGTTAATGGACAGTTTCTTGAAGACATCCATAAATTTCTGAAATTGTTTCTCTTGACTTTTCCGCAAACGTCCAGGAAATGGAGGAGGAGGATAGATCTGATTATTCATTGAAGATTGCTCCGGAGTAAACTTTTCAACAGGTTCCTTGCTCTTCTCACCATCTAGCTGATCAGCCACTAAATCAGATTTCTCAATTTCTGGCACTGCAGATTTTTCAACCTGCTGATTCTGAACATCTTCATCTTTTTCAGTTACTGATTTAGAATCACTCGTGGCTTTTCCAGATCTCAAAGTAATAGCTTTCACCTGCTCATGGACCTCCCTCTTGCCTGGATTACCCATTGTATCACTTGGAAGAGTTCCTTGTTGCATATTTACCAAGGCACTTGCAATTTGTCCTATATGACTCTCCAATGTCTTGAGAGATGCTTCCTGACTCTTGAGAGTTGCTGCCTGACTCTTGCACATTAATCTCAGCTCTTCTAATTCAGATTTTTCATTCGACTGATGGCTAGAACCAGTATGAAACTGTTGCTGCTGAAAACCAGGAGGTTGAAACTGTTGCCTTGGAGCATACAGTTGCTGAAAACCGGAAGAATTAAATGGCTCAACTCCGTACTGATGACCCTGAAACTGGTTATAAGACTGATGTGGATGTTGATAATTTGGAGCTGGTTGTTGTTGCCTTTGAAAATTGCTCACAAACTGCACTGATTCACTGGAGATGGCGCATTGACTCGTCTCATGTGCGCCAACACATAGTTCACCTACTCTCGCAACCTGAGGCACCCCATGCTTTGTCATTAAATCTAATTTCATATTAAGTGCCTCTAGCTGGGCTGCTAGAGCTGTAACTGTGTCAACTCCCAGAATTCCTGCAACCTTGCCTTGTGGTAGTCTTTGAGTTGGATTTTGATATTCATTAGCAGCCATCATCTTAATTAGATCGTAAGCTTCCTCGTAGCTCTTAGCCCATAAGGCTCCTCCTGATGCTGCGTCTACCATTGGCCTAGATTGTGCTCCCAGCCCATTGTAAAAACAATTGATTACCATCCAGTTTGGCATCCCATGATGTGGGCATCTCCTTAGCATCTCCTTATAACGTTCCCAAGCCTCACACAAAGATTCTCCAGGTTGCTGCTGAAATTGGGCTAGCTGATTCCTCAATGCTGCAGTTTTCGCCATAGGGAAGAATTTAGTAAGAAACTTCTGAGCAAGATCCTCCCATGTAGTAATGGAACCAGGTGGTAGAGAGTGTAACCAGCCCTTAGCCTTATCCTTTAGAGAGAATGGGAAAAGCCTCAACTTGATAGCATCATCCGAAACACCATTAAACTTGAAAGTATCACATATCTCGATAAAGTCCCGAATATGCATGTTAGGATCCTCCGTAGGAGCTCCCCCAAACTGGACTGAATTCTGCACCATCTGAATTGTGCCCGGCTTGATCTCAAAGCTGTTCGCTGCAATAGCTGGCCTAACAATGCTAGACTGGATATCATTGATCTTCGGCTGAGAATACTCCTTCAAAGCCTTAACTGCTGCTGCTGCGTCACCCATCTCTACAGTAGTCTCAGTTTCCTCGTTCTTATTATCCACTACAAGATCGTCTTCCGCCAGTTTTTGTAAACGAGCTTGCAAACGTGTTTGCATACAAACCTAAGTACCTGCAAACACCACGAAACAAACAAACTAAATAAGAATCCGAGTCAGTGAACGCTAACGACCACTGATGACAAGCACATAAACTAAAATAAAAACACCGATGATCCCCGGTAGCGGCGCCAAAAACTTGTTATGCAAAATTTACGCAAGCGCACGTTGTCACAAGTAATATATGATTAAATCAAGTTCGTTCCCACAGAGATCTAGAATGGTGTTTAATTTAATTAATGCACCTATGCACCGATGTATGGTTTTTATCCACTGCTAAGACAAATAACAAATTTGGGTTTAATAGACTAAATTAACTAAGAAGTAAAATTAACAAACTAAGAATTAAATTAACTAATAAGAATAGAAATCGAGTTACTTATGAGAATAAAAACATGGAATCCTAGTTTCATCATCTACTTCACTTAGAGTTGCAGCCTTTAATTAAAACATGCAATGGGTTTGATATCTGATCGAATAACACGAAAAGAGTAAAAGTTACCTCTCGGTATACTAGTACCAATCTACGCATACATCCACAAAAGAGATAGAAGATGAATAGGCACCTATTATGTTTAGACCCTATATCTCTATAGAATTTGAAAACATAAAGGTTGAAGCACAAGTTATCCACTTAGATCACATAGGGCAGTATAAGTATTTTCATCTCACACCACAATCATATTGATAACAATTATGAACCTATGCTAGCATGGCAAGTTCTAAATCTCAAGATCCACTCTCGCTTCACAAGAGATTAACAATTCAGTTTAGATGTTAGCTACGCATCCAAAAGCATTAAGATTAACCATACGAGGATATCAGTATTCACCACACATAAATCTTTAAGGCATGCAAACTACTAAGCTACATAGATAAATCCACTAGGATCCCATGACAACGATTAGTTCATAACTAAACCTTTCGTCACCATGGGATTTGATGAAAACATGGTAAATAACAGGATATGAATAAAAGAAGTAATTATATTAATAAACAAGAGTTTGAGAAAACAAATCTATAATCCAAAGTAACACAAAGGATGAAGTAGATCTAGATCCGTTGCTTGTCACGAGCGTTGAACCCTTCTCTCCTTTTCTCCCTTGCAGATCTAAGCTAGGTTACAAATAATAAAACTATGATAATGTGTATATCCCTATTACAAGGATAGGATGTATTTAAATAGGCTCTAAAAGTCTTGCCCAGCAAGAAAATACCAAAACAGAATTATAATAGAATTTCTGCAAGATGCGTTTCCTAAACTGATTCTGTTTTCTTAAGGAAATTCGTAGCTGACTTTTCTTCTGTTTTACAGAGCCGTTCCAGACGTAATTGGGCCTCTGGACCACCTTAGAATGATAGAGAATCTCGTTATCTTCGCGTGGACTGCTTACGGGCTGAAAACAGACTTATAGAACTCAAGATATGGCCCAAACAGTGAATCTCATGCGTGCAACCCAATAAATACGAATTTTAATAAATTAAATCTCCAAAAACGACAAAAACATCCACCATAATCAACATCCTTGTAAATCTGCACAACTAAACAAAACACATCAAAACTACAAGAAACTTGAGCCCAAGACAATCAATTTAAGCCGATATGGAACGCTCCAAGTGGATATAAACTCCACTTATTTAACGTGTTTGTTAAGTGATTTGCAGATTTACAGGCACAACAAAAAGTGATCCTAAATGGCGTATCTAAATACCATCGGTTGCGGTGAAGGCCTATCTAGCTCTCGCCCTCCTCTTTTTGATGGCACCAACTTTGCAACATGGAAAATGAGGTTTCGCATCTATGCTAGATCTCAAGGAGTCAAAGTGGGGATGGCCATAGAAGACGGAGTTGTTATTCCTACTGAAACAGTTGACGGTGTCATTGTTGAAAAGAAGGTTAGTGAATACACTCTCGCCGAGGAAAATATGATGAATATAGCCGCTAAAGCGGAAATGGTTCTCACAAGTGCACTTGCAGAAAAAGAATATAAAAGAGTGAATAATTGCAAGTCCGCACAAGAAATGTGGAACAAATTAGTGGTTACCTACGAAGGAACCGTTGATATAAAAGATTCTCGAATGGATACTTTAATCCACGAATACGAGAACTTTAAACTCCAAGAGGGAGAAAATATCATCGATATGGAAACAAGATTTACTCGTATAATCGATGAATTATCTCAACTCGGAAAGAGTTATTCTCGAAATGAGAAGAACCGAAGAGTTCTTAAATCTTTACCTCCTAGTTGGAAGGTTAAAGTTACAACTATAAAAGAAATGCATAATCTAAATGATTATGACATTGATAATTTATTCGGGAATCTTCGTGCATACGAAGAAGACAATATTCCGGATAAGGTCATTCCTAAAGTGGAAGACAAAAAGAAAAATATGGCTTTAAAAGCTATATTAATTGATGAAAATGAAAACGACGAGGAGTTGAACGAAGAACTCCAAGATCTCGATGAAAGCGAAATTGCTTTACTAACGAGACAACTTCGTCGTGTGCTACAAAGCAAAGCTCAAAGATACGGAAAAGGCTTCCTTAAATCGAATAATCAACAAAGAGTTTTTAACTCTAAAGGAAGACCTAATTACTCCCAAAATTATAGTCCTAACTATAAAAGTAATTTTCCAACAACGAGCTATAATAAAGGCAAAGGCACTCAAAATACAAATGCCTATAATAATGCCAACAACAATAATAATCCTCCTTACACTCCTCCAAAATATAAGGAACAAAATCTGGAGGAAACACAAGAAGTGTGTTTCGAGTGTAAGCAACCGGGCCACTTCAAAATAGAATGCCCTAAGCTATCTAAAGGAAGGATTCTCGTGGCGGAAAACGGTTGGGATTTAAGTGAAGATGAAGAAGCTCCGGAAGCTAGTGAAGAAGTTGTCAACTTGTGCTTAATGGCTATCGGTGATGAAGCTACTTCAACGGGAACCTCCACTTCTCATCAAGAGGTAAGTTCTAATCTCAACTACATCTCAAATAAATTGCAATTAGATGAATCTAATTTGAATCTAGTTGATATGAGTAAGTATGATTTAATTGAGCTTGTAGTAGGTATCAACAATAAATATAAGGATGTTGATAAGAGATTCCATCTACTATGGTCCGAGAAAATGAAACTCGAAGAATTGTATCACAATCAAAGTAAAGAGTTCACTCGGATGATGGATATACAAACTCAAAATGAGAATGAAATGACATTTTTAAATGATCAAAATCATCTCTTGAAAGTTGAAGTAAACAACTTCAAAATCAACACTCTCAACCTTGAAGTAGAAAATGTAGCTTTAGTACTTCAAGTAGAAGAGTTAGAAAATGAGAAGTTGCAACTAAATGACAACATTAGTAACCTTAATGTTGATCTTTTGAACTTACAGATTCAAAACGAATCAATGATTCGAAATAATGCAACATCTCAATCTCATGAAACCAATCTTGAAAAAGAGAATGAGCTATCAAAAATCTTTGAGTTAAAAGAAAAAGAATTACAACAAGAAACTCAAAGATTAAAAGAAGAAAATTTCAAGCTCATATCTCAAGTTATGGATCAAGAAAGATTCTTTAACAACAAGATTAATGCCTTACAAAATGAAAAAGAAAATCTTGAAACGGTCGTTCAAAGATTTACTAAAGGCAATGAGATGTTAGATAAAATGGTACACTCAAAGGTCTCCTATAACCGTGAAGGTATAGGATATGATAGAAACGCTCCTCCTAGAGAAGTTGTTCAACCAAGAGTGCAACCTATAATGGCTCCTCCTAAACCACAAACTTTAAAATGTACTTATTGCAACAAAGATGGACATTCGGTCCTATATTGCAAATTCAAGAGTGGTGAATTCAAGGGGAAGCATGTATGGATTCGTAAAGGATCAAGACCATACAAGAAGGTTGAAAAACAAGTACCATTTAACAAGAATGCTTATAATGGTCAAATGCACCAAAGGTTTCAACAACCTAGAATGCATCAAAATAGAAACACAATGCACTATAACAATGCTAGTAGGTATGCATCTAGAAATCAACATGTTCCTATTCGAAATTTCTATCCTCAAAATGCTCCCTACTTTGCAAATGCTAGAAATGATATGCATCGTGTTAACTCTAGATTTTATGATAATGCTAGATATCCACAACATCATGTTAGACATCATGCACCTAGAAATATCTATATGCCTAACAATGATTATTCAATACCTAGATTTTATCATGCAAAATCGAATATTATTTATGATGGACTAACCCCAGGACCCTCAAGACAAAAGGGTACCTATAAATATAATTGATCTATTTTGTAGGTTTGTCTTGCCGCTAAACAAGACATGTGGTACCTTGATAGTGGTTGCTCGAGACACATGACCGGTAATGAGTCACTATTGAACAACATTAAAAAGGTCACTGCGGGGAGTGTCACATTTGGAGATAGTAGTAAAGGCATCATTGTCGGCATCGGAGACATTGGGAATAGTCGCTTCAAGATTTCAAATGTACAACTAGTCACGGGACTAAAGTACAATCTTCTCTCGATAAGTCAACTTTGCGACAACGATTACAAGGTAATTTTCTATACTAATCATTGTTGTATTTTGGATAAAGATTGGAAATTGATTCTCACTTGCCCTCGAAACAAAAATGTCTACACATGTGACATGAGCAAGAATGAGAATATATGCCTAATCACTACAAACGATGACCCTTGGTTATGGCATCGAAGATTAGGACATGCAAACATGAAGTTGATTAAAAATATATCAACTAAAGATCATGTTCGAGGCATACCAAAATTGAATTATCAAAAAGATCATACTTGTGAAGCTTGCGAAATAGGAAAACAAATTCGAGCATCTCACAAAGCTAAATTCATGGTATCAACCTCTAGACCTCTCGAGCTTTTACACATGGATCTTATTGGTCCAGTTCCAATAAAAAGTCTCGGAGGTTGTTCATACACGTTAGTAATCGTTGATGATTATTCACGATTCACGTGGACAGAATTCCTCAAATCAAAAAGTGATGCTTTTGAATCTTTCTCTTCTCTATGTAAAAAGTTTCAAAATCAACAAAATAGTACCATCGTCTATATTCGGACGGATCATGGTAAAGAATTTGAGAATTCTAGTTTTACGAACTTTTGTGATGAAAATGGAATCACACATAATTTTTCCGCACCATACACTCCACAATCAAATGGAGTTGTAGAAAGGAAAAATAGAACATTACAAGAAATGGCAAGCACTATGCTTAATGAATATCGTCGACCTAAATATTTTTGGGCCGAAGCAATGTCAACTTCTTGTCATATTCTTAATCGGGTTTTGCTACGACCAATATCTCAAAAGACTCCTTACGAGCTTTATTTTGGCAAAACACCGAAGTTAAGTTACTTTCAAGTATTTGGTTGCAAATGCTTCATATTAAACTCAAAAGACTATCTTACCAAATTTGATCCTAAATCAAATGAAGGTATATTTTTGGATACTCTACAAATAGCAAAGCCTATCGAGTATTCAATCTTAAAACACTTATGGTGGAAGAATCTATGAATGTTGCATTTGATGAAAGAAAGCCACCATCTAAGTACAAAGATCTTGTTGAAAACGAAAAAGTTGAACAAGACGATGTTGAAAATATTATTCGACAATTCGAAAATATGGATCTTGGAACTCCCATCCCAAGAAATCCATTAGAATTAGCCGAAACGGAAGTAGAACTTCCAAAAGAAATTCCTATTATTAGAAGTCATCCACTAGATAATGTTCTTGGAGACTTGAATAAAGGAGTTCAAACGCGATCACAAGTACAAAACGTTGTGAATCATCTTAGTTTTCTATCTCAAATAGAACCTAAGACCACTAAAGAAGCTTTGTTAGACGAGGATTGGATCTCGGCAATGCAAGATGAATTACTACAATTCACTCGTAGCAAAGTTTGGGAACTTGTTCCAAAACCCAAAGATACTTCCATAATTGGAACCAAATGGGTATTTAGAAACAAGTTAGATGAAAACGGAACCGTTGTTAGAAATAAAGCGAGATTAGTCGCTCAAGGCTATACCCAAATGGAAGGGATAGACTTTGATGAAACTTATGCACCCGTAGCACGAATCGAATCAATTCGAATGCTATTAGCATACGCGTGTCATAAAGATTTCAAAGTATACCAAATGGATGTCAAATCGGCCTTCTTAAACGGGATATTAGAAGAAGAAGTTTATGTCAAACAACCTCCCGGTTTTGAAGATGCCACACATCCGGAGTATGTATACAAATTATACAAAGCTC
Source organism: Kitagawia praeruptora (assembly GCA_037693485.1). NCBI lineage: Eukaryota > Viridiplantae > Streptophyta > Magnoliopsida > Apiales > Apiaceae > Kitagawia > Kitagawia praeruptora. The sequence goes on along the minus strand of CM075344.1, from coordinate 151,365,022 downwards.
TATACGGCTTGAAACAAGCTCCAAGAGCTTGGTATGAAAGGTTGAGCAAGTTCCTATTAGAAAATAACTTTAAAATGGGAACGGCCGATAAAACCTTATTTACAAGACAAGAAAAAGATGATATCTTGCTTGTACAAATATACGTAGATGACATCATCTTTGGTTCAACCAATGATGCACTATGTAAAGAATTCTCTCAAAATATGAGCAAAGAATTCGAAATGAGTATGATGGGTGAATTAAATTTCTTTTTAGGATTGCAAATAAGGCAATCGGATGAAGGCATACATATTTCACAATCGAAATATTGTAAAGAAATGCTAAAGAAATTTAAAATGGAAAATTCAAAACCCATATCTACTCCCATGTCGACTTCTGATAAATTAACAGAAGATCCAAACGGAATACCCGTTGACACCAAGAAATATCGAGGCATGATTGGTAGCTTGCTATATATTACCGCAAGTCGTCCCGATATTCAATATAGTGTTGGTAAGTGTGCTAGATTCCAAGTAGCACCAAAAGAATCTCACTTATCCGCGGTAAAACGGATATTGAGATATTTAAAAGGAACCACTGACGTAGGTCTTTGGTATCCAAAAGGAGTACCATTCGACTTAGTATGTTTTTCTGATTCGGACTATGCCGGGCATTTGGTCGACAGAAAAAGTACAAGTGGTACATGTCAGTTTCTTGGAGGATGCCTAGTATCTTGGTTTTCCAAGAAACAAAATTCGGTATCTATCTCCACTACGGAAGCGGAGTATATAGCGGCCGCAAAATGTTGTGCTCAAATATTATGGATGAAGCAAACATTAGCCGACTATAATACTAAATTTGATGTAATCTCAATCTTATGCGATAACACGAGTGCTATTGATCTTAGCAAAAATCCCGTGTTACATTCAAGATCTAAGCATATAGATGTGAGACATCATTTCTTACGTGATCATGTCAATAAAGGCGATATAAAAATGACTCATATAGAAACTGAGTACAATCTCGCAGACATATTCACGAAACCATTGAATTCCGAACGATTCACTAAACTCCGTTTGGATTTAGGAATGTTGGAAATTCCAAAATAATGGTTTATATTTATATTTCAATATTGTCAATAGTTATATATTCTTGTGAGAAAATTTATCATTATTTATAGTCATCTCACGAATTATACATCCTTCGGGATAACTGTTTCTCTAAAAACTCAGATTCATCGATAATGATAACATATGAAACTTTATCGATCGGGTTTTATCGAGAACTATTCGAGTAAATATTTATCGGAATTATTTTCGGAAATATTTCTGAGATACTAAATAAATGACATTTATCTCAAATACAAAGAATCAACACATTAGTATTATTACTCATATTTTAGTACTAATATTTAATATATTATTATAATAATATATAATTATTATTATTGATTTTCAAAACTATTTTCGAAAATATAAATATATTATTTTCAGATTATTGGTGTATTTTGACCCAATCCATGAATTTTGGCCCAGCCCAACTCAGCTGACCCAGTCCAATTCACTAAAACCCTACGATCTGGACCGTTCGTTATAAGGATGATTCAATCTCGGCCATTTATTCAGAAAATATATATACTATCTAGACACACAATTTTCATTTGTGTGTGTATACTGTTCAGCCGCAGAGCTCTCGTCTCTCTCACAAACCCTAATCTCTCTCTCTCTCGCCGCGTTTTCAAATCTCTCGATCTAAACCCTAATTTTCTTCTAAATTATAGTGTCTAAACACTAAATCGAGTCTATCTATCATTGTTTATATCGATTAATCCAAGAATCGATATGAATCGCAGCTGAGTTTGGTAAAATCAAAATGGTTTTGATAATCAGTCGTTATCGTCTCAATCGATCTCGATTCATGGCTCAAAACCAACAGATATACACATATACACACTATATACATACACTAAAGCACATCTTCTTCATTTTATTTTTCGATTTATTCAAAACCCTAATTCGTACTTTGAGGGTTTGTGCAGGAATGATGAAGGTAACACGATTTAGTGGCTTTACTATGATGAGAAGCCCCAAATCGAGCTTCGTAAGTGCTTAAATCGGTGAAATCGTCCTCGACTCAGTGAGTCGACTCAGAGAGTCAACTCGGTTCTTGACAAGTTATGGATCGGTAAGTTCCAAGATGACTACGAGGCCTTGGGCTCAGGTATTATTCATGGTTAAACTCAATAATCTACTATGCATGTGTGTACATCGACGTGTTCTTGATTTTTGTTTACATTACTTGATCTCTTGGGTGATTGATATGATGAAAAAGTTATGCGTATGAGATGTTAGAACTCCGAACTCTAAGAATCACGCTTGTATGATACTTGGTTGGATGGAGACATAAAGCTATACTACACTTTGTGATTCAAATTTGAGAAAATGATTTAATTAGTATATCTAATGTGTCAGTATGTGCTGGATTTGTATGAAGCCAACAAAGTATCTGGTTATTACTTGATTTAAAAAAAATTGATAAATCATAATATGTGACTCATGTCTACTGATGTGGAAAATAAGCCAAGTTGATTGATATTTGATTAACAGTGTATTTGCAGTATAGATAAAATTGAATGATTCGAGTATATTGTGAATTACTTGGGTATGTTAGTTGACCTGGTCAATTGTTTGGTCTATTTGGCTATTGATATAAAGAATCAGATTAAAATGCATATGTTTGTTGATTAATCCCAATGTATGTGCTATATAATCTAGTTGGTGATAACAGTATGCTTGTACACTAATTGACTATGACTTGACTGGTTAATTCGATCAGTGTGAACTGCTTATACTTGGTTTAGTATTCTTAAGTGGATTGTAACTACATACAGTCATACATACACTCACACACTTAGCCCTCACCCAAAGACTTGGCTGGGAATCCCTTAGAGAGGCCCAGTATCTGGACACTGGGGTGAAACGGCCACTTAGAAAATAGGACTCATACTTTGCATATATATACATGTATTTGTGGAATATAAATTGTATTGACTCTGTGTAACTAAATGCATGCTTGTCTGTCCCAAAAATCTTGTCTGACTTGAGAAATGTGTTCTGTGCTTCTAAATTCTAGACAGTCTGTGTCTAAAGAGTCACTTTCAATCAATCATATGTGATAATATCACCTAGAGTCATAAAGATATTTTTATAAGGATAAAAGTTGTATATTGGCATTAATTGAAAAGGACATCCTCTGGACTTTAAAAGATATAAACTTTGTCTTTAGGAGGTACCTTTTTGTAGAGTCAGCCACTTGTCCCCCTTTTGTGCAATCTTTGAAAAGTCAACATTGTCATGCTTCCCTCATTTACTTCATTCTGTGAGTATATTGTAGTTGCATTGATATACATGCCTGACAATCTCTTATACACTTTTCTATCCATTCTTTTTCAAAGCTTCTCATATTAATTGAAACACTATTCCATGTACTATATTATCTAAGAATTTGTACTTCATTACATAAGTCTGTCTCCTGTGCATGCTGGCATCCGGATTTGAACTTAAACCCTCATGCATTGAGCCACAAAATAGGTGTCATCTGTCCTATAGTATCTTTGTTAAGTGCATACAAACTCATATTCTCATATCTATCCATGCAAGCTGTGAAATTCATTAAATGGAAACACTATAGAGTTTTCAAATTGCATCAGTTCTAAGTGGGATTTCATGAAAAACTGTGCATGTTTTGAGTCAATCCTTATATGTGCCATCTGCCTATATATATATTCATGTATTCATGCATTCACAAACACACTCACTGCACTTGCATCATTATCTTATGGAATTTACACCATTACACCCAAACCCTAAAGCCAAAAATCTTACCCTCCTTCCTCTGTTTCCAACCATGAGTAGGAAAAATTTCAACCATTCTCTTTATGCTCCCTTCACATCTTATTGTCACCCTGATAGTTCTAAGGAACACTACCACAAGAAAATAAAACAAGAACCTTCACCTCTAAATGAGTTTGCTTACTTCTCACATGGAAGCAAACTTCCAGCTTTTAGAAACCCTAACCCTAACATTGTTTTTCAAGCCATGCCAAATTCTGAGAAATCTGTTAACTCCCACAAAGCAAGAACAAACATCAAACCCCCCAAGCCCTACCCTAGTGAGACTTGCCAATACTGGTAAACTCAATAGGATGCTCAAAAATAACCAACCAGGAATGATGGTGTATGTTCCACAAGGTGGTGATGTTCACAGCATGTTCACTAGTGTCAAATGGGAAAATTTTGTGTTTTATAGGGGTCAAAACTACTACACTCATTTGATTGCTGAATTTTATGGTAACTTGGAAGTGCAACAAAGAGTTGATGGGGTCTTCTACTTGAGTTCTTTTGTGAATGGTAAAAACATCTATGTTGATCATAAAATGCTTAGCAAGTCTCTTAGGTTAGGAAATCATCATTCTGACCTTCCTTGTGTCAACATATTTGAAAAATTTGTCTTTGACCAAAGTGAATTTGAACTCTTTCTTGGTTTGTTTTGTGAGGAAGATGTCCCTCAAGGTCTTTGTGCTAGAGAATTTGCTGTCCATTTTAGACACTTTTTGCCTAGGTTTCAACAACTAGCCATAATCCTTAGGGAAAATGTCTTGCCAAAACCCAAACATGATAACTTCTTTGATTTTGTTGATCTAAAAGTCATGTTTAAGATAGTGTCCAATACCATAGACTTCAATGTCAATTATGTGTTTGTGCTCAACATGATAAATGCTTATAACACTGATTACATGCCATTTGGTTTGCTCTTAACCTCTATTTTTGAAATCCATTATGTGCATATGTCTAGGATGCATCTTAATAAAATGGAGTTTTGTGCTATAGATGGTCTTACTCAACCTAAACTTTCTCTTAAAAATTGTCAAACCAGTCACCCTAATAGGACAGTCATTCCCTCCCTTGCTCCTAAAAACGATGTCTATGCTATTCTTAGGGAAGAGGTTAATAAGCTAAGTTTGGAAATTGACATCCTTAAAGAGTCAAATTTTGAGCTTAATCTTAGGGTTGAGAACCTAGAGGGAAGAGTTAATAAAGGTAAGGGTAAGATGGTTGATAATGTGGTTGTTGTCGAATCTGCCAAAGAAACTGAGACTAAACTGGTTGAAGAACTGTGTGCTGTTGGTAATGATGATGATATGGAAAATGTGTATGCTGCCTTACCTGATCTGGGTGAGGATCTTGGTGTTGTTTCTGCTGAACCTGTTCTGGTTAAACCTGCTACTTGATTACCTGTGCTGTGATACTATATGTTGTCTGATGTATCAGTATGCTATGTATCTGATATGTTGTTGTTGTTGCTTCACTCAAAGGGGTTGTCTTTGAGTTAGAATAAAACTTCTGCAGGTAGTTCTTCATAATCAGTGAACCACACTGATTATCTTGGAACTTTTTGAATGTATATAGAACTTGCATTGACTAATTTATTATCTATGCACTTATCATATACATCTAAGGTTATCACTGACATGACATACATGCGAATTTATCCAATAATAAAATATTGCATGTTCCTAATTCCTCTCTTGAGATAGCTAGTTAAATCTGGTAAAAGAATATTGAACGAACTAACGAACTATATGCTCAATCGACTGATTCTTTTGCTATAAATTGTGGCTTGATCGTATGGTTCATTTGCAGATTTTGATTTAAAGAACTGACCACTATAAGCTCACAGCAGTCTTATATGGAATTACAATTCAAAGAAGAGTACAATATATGTAGTCAGTATGATTGTTTAGATTACATTGTAAAGATAAATACATACAGTTGTAAATCTGAATGATTTCTGATATCGATTGTACTAATTATATACCGAACATTTATCAAGATGCTGTACTAAACGTTCTTCAAAAACGTTATAGACTGAATATCACTTGATAAAGATTGAATGACTTATTATTGAATCTGAATTTAAATATTCATGTATGAATCAAGATTGCCAAAAAACGAGCAACTTAGATCAACACAAGAATGATTCGAAAAAGAATCATATAAATATTTCTGAGTAACTTCCCAAAAGGAAAAATATTTTTTACGATTTATTTTCGAATAAAAAGAATTTTCGAAAATAAACAAACGTTTCTAATAAAAAGAAACGAAGAAATACTCAGAAAGGGAAAGAACAAATCCCAATGGAAAGCACTATTTTTCGGTAATACACCGAATAAAAAAAATTGAGAGAAAATTTTTGTAATACTTCAAAATTACAAAAATAGATCATCTGCTACAAAAAGGGGAAGAGATAAAGAAGATGCAAATGATATTGATTCAAAACGAATCATAATTCAAGGGGAAGTTACAAGGGGAAGAGAAAATTAACAAAAGCTTATAAAAGAGAAATAAGGGGAAAGTCATTCGGTATTACACCAATTCAATTGGTCTTAACCGGAATACTCAAAAAGGGGAAGAAGAAATTCCAAAGTTTTTTGGTTATATACCAAACAAAAAGGGGAAGAGAAAATTAGACCCCCTAATTTAAAATTTTCAAAATTTCTTATATGAATATTTATTCGTCTCATAAGTTGTTTTGCAGGAATCAATTAGTGGAATTAGATCATGTGCTTCGAATCGAGTCTGAAATATTTTTTAAATACATGCATACACAAAGGGGAAGCACACACGGGTAAATTTTTAAATTTTATGTTTTGTTTGGCAAATACCAAAAAGGGGAAGATTGAAAGGATATCTTCGATATATTATTTATTTTGGTATTTGTACAATTTAACATAAAATTTAATTACACTTAGTTATCCTCTCCACTAGGTCATTAATTTAATTGATTCCGTCAAAAGTCAAAAGTCAACTTCTAGCAATATCTATTTTTAATTATAAGAGATATTCCATTATTGCGAAAAATTAAATAATATTTTTATGGAATATATCTCTACACCAAGGCAATAAGATCGAAAAAGAAATATTGATATTTGATATTTTTTAGATCTCCGTTTCAAAATTGATAAGGCGACAGGCTCGAACAAAGAATATTCGAGGATTAATATTCTTTAGAGAACTCGTGCTATATTTAAAAACGATAAGTTTTTATTCAAAAATATTCCGCCTTAGCACTCAAAATACTCTTATCCTCAAGAGAATTAATATTCAGTGGTAGAATATTAATACTCATTTGTTATCTCGTGCCAGAAATATTTAAAGTAATTTTTCTCCCATATCTCAAATTTATTCTATTTTCGGAGAAAATTATTTTAAATACTCAAAAATATTTCCTACACTCTCAATATATTTTATATATTAGGAAATATATTCGAAGTATTTATTTTAGTCAAAACGTTGGTCAAAAGATCTATCTATTTCACGGTAAGACCAATCGTATTTTATTTGGAACCGAAAGCTGATTTAATCGTATTAAATCCAAATAAAATACTTCCACTAGCTAGAATGACTTAAAACTTGAGATGGATCACTTAAATATTATTTTATATGCATGGTAAAAGTTTCGTAATTTTCTGAGAATTTTGGTCCGGGCACGAAAATCGAGGCAGTGGGTCCACGTTTGACAATAGTTGACTAAGTCAACGTTGACCATAGTTGACCAAAACTTCCAGAATTTCATTTTATGATATTCCTAAATGCTCCATAATTTTAGAATTATTTATTGGGAATTTCCGTATTAATCGGGTATTTAATTAACGAAATATGTTACGTATTTATTCGTTAATTGATACGAGTCTGATACATTAAATAGGAGTTCAAAACACAGCTGGGATATTTATGTAGAATACCACCCCCACTTGCAAAGAAACACAAAACCACTCCCAACTAACACAAAACCACTTTCCACCTCATCAATCCAAGTGCTTTCAATCTCAACCACTCCTTTTTCCTTCAATCCTCACCCTTCCTTCCACCCAACTCCTCCTATAAATAAACCCCTTCCCCCAACCATTTTCTTCAAGCTAAAGAGCCAAATAATTGCTGGGAATTTAGAAGTGGAAGCTCTCTCAATATATCCAAACACTCTCTACACCCACTTCATCTCAAAAACCTTCTCTTTCTTACATATACTTACATATATACAAGGTTTTTGTTCCATCAAGCTTAGTTCAACCAACCAAGCTCTCTCCCACCTAGCAAGCTCATCTACCACTACTATCCGGCCTCCCGAAGGGCTGCCCAAGTTCGTCCATAAGCCAAAATCCGGCCGAACCTCCGGCGAATTTTTCCGGCGAACTTTTTCCGGCGATCTCCAAAAAGTGGTAACTTTTAGCTTCAACATCCGAGTCTTAACCGACCATATTTATATACATATAAGAGCTCTATACCTTCATCTTATCTTCTTTATAAAGCTCTTATATCGGATCTCAAAACGAGACCATAAAAATCCGTACAAGGATTAATATTCGAACAACGATTCGAAATATTACAACACCTCAAAAAGAGGTTATATTTGACGACGGTCAAATTATTATATCGAGCTTGATTTAATTCCCTTCTATCACCTTAGTGTTCCGAGGGAAAAGAATCTATAAGCCACTTAACTAAAACTTTAACGCACTTTGGCCATTAATCTTTTATTATTGTGATATATATATAATTGTGCTAAAGCGTGATTTGTTTCCCTTCTATCACCTCTAGTGTTCCGAGGGAAATAAGTTGTTAAGCTTCTATTTATATATTTTCCGCACTTTTTATTCTCGTCCTCACACTTGTGAGTGATTTTACCTTCCGCTCTTTTTACTCTCGTCCTCACACTTGTGAGTGATTTTATTTTCCGCTCTTTTTACTCTCGTCCTCACACTTGTGAGTGATTTTATTTTCCGCTCTTTTTACTCTCGTCCTCACACTTGTGAGTGATTTTATTTTTCGCACCTTTTTTACTCGTCCTCACACTTGTGAGTGATTTTACTTTTCGCACTAATTTAACGCATAATAGCGGCCCTCGGTTTATCCTATAGATAAAACGAGCTACTTTTCTGCACGTGTGTGTTATATATGTGTGTGGTGTTTATTTGGCCTAATTAATATTAAAGTGCAAATTGTTAAAGTAAAATTGTAACACTCTCGTTTAAATATATACGAATAGTCCAATCAAGACTATATCAAACGAGAAGTTGTTTATTAAAGATCCTTAAGCTATAAAGCGTTTACAAGGACTTGATTTATACATTACTTCGAAAATAGACGTATTTTCAATAAAGAAGTAATTGTAAGAATACTTCGATCTTTACAAAAAGACGAACCAAAGTATACGATTATAAATCTTATAAGCCTACGAGCTTGAAGGTCGTAATCAATATTCACAAACTCCGAGATATATTTAAATCTCACTATACGGAGTATTGTATCATAAAGTCATAAGCAAATAACGGCTTATTGAACTTATTTATAATTAATATTCGGATAAGAATACTATAGTCACCCTAGGACATATTAAGTCAAAAACCTCTCTTTATATTACGGTTTGTTTCGTAGATATTGTTTTCTAAGTTTTGCAGTGAGGTGAAGCTGGAGTGAGGTGATTCTCGTTCTAAGACCCAAGTCCTAGGCACTAGCGGGGAGTTAGTGGCCTTTGCACCGTGAAGAAGAGGAAAGACCCAAGACCTTTCATCTAAGATCCAAGACCGGCAAAAGCGAGGAATTCAAAGACTACACCAAGGGTTCTACATCAACTTTGAAGAAGTAGCGGGGAGTTGCTGTCTAAGATAAGTTGTGTAGGTTTCACAACGACTTTGAGGGAGTAACGGGGAGTTACGGTCCAAGACAAGTCTTGTGGGTATTACATTTATTTTGAGGTAGTAGCGGGTAGTTACGTATCAAGATAAATATTTGTAAGGTTGTGTAAGGCTTCTCCGCCTACTATAAAGGAGTCTCTTTATAGTGGAAGAAATCTCGAGTCCGGAGAGGAGCTCGGGGACTGGAGTAGGGGTGAGCGAATCCATTAGGGGTTGCGCCATCGCGAACCAGGATAAAATCTCCTGTGTGGTATTTTCTTTCCTTGTCTTTTATTTCTGCACTTATAAACTGCATAAACGACTCGGTAAAGTTTTAAAAAGGGAAAATTATTTTAAAACGCCATAATAATTTTTAAATTGGTAATTAAGCTATTCAACCCCCCCTTCTAGCTTAATATAGCCCTCTTACGGGACCTAACATATTGGAAGTAGAATAGGTGTATGAATATATAGAGGAGACATATAATTAAAAAATTTATTGGAAGTAGAATACAAGAATGGTGGTGACATCTTTTATGATATTCTAAAATTATATATTTTTTATACAAGTTATTTATACTTCGTAAAAATTTTCATAAATCCAATACTAATCTCATAAAAAAAGTCATCATTTTTTAAAAGAAAAGAACTGACGTGGTAACATAATAAAGGAACATTCTCATGCGGAAACCCTAAATAAATACAAGAATATCTATAATATAAAGAGAAAATAAGATGCTTTTTTTTAAAACTCCATAAATTTTAGAAAGTTTGGAGAAAAAGAAATTGGAATTCATTGTAGGTTTTGATTTTAAGGAAAAAAGTTGTATAATATAAGTATCATCAATAATATGTAATGAAGTTGGAATTTCGATCACAAATGAAAGCGGCTCGAAACGTGTTTAACGGGAAGACGACTCACTAGGAAAGATTATATCAGCAATTAGATTTGATATTGATGTTATAAATTTTATTTCATTTTTAGGATTCGATATTTATGGATAAACATTGTTATACAAGTAATCTATACTAATATATATATATATGTAAAAGTAGGATTTTGATCTTAACGAGAGAACGGCTCAATAGGAATAACCACGTTTAACGAGAAAGCGGTTCATTAAAAAAACCGTGTTGAATATTAAAATTTAATATTGATGATATAATAGAAAATAAATATATTTAAATTTTGTAGAATTTTAGGATTTTAAATATTACTAACTAAAAAAACTACTCTCTCCGTCTCTTTGAATTGTTAACGTTTGCGGACCAATTTTCGACACGGATTTTAAGGTGCATTTTAAGGATAGTTCTATAACTTATTTTTGATATTTTTTTGTATAAAAATAGAACAATCCTATTTTTATACAAAAAAAGAAAATATCAAAAATAAGTTATAGAACTATCCTTAAAATGCATGTCAGATACGCAGTTTTTTATGTTAAGAAATGAGTGGGACAGAGTAAGTATCTTTTTACATTTTAGAATCATAATAGGTGTTCAAATTTATTGAGAATAAGAGTTTGAATTTATAGGGAAGACATATAATTAAAAGTTTTATTGGAAGTAGAATAGGTGTTTGTAAAACATATAATATAAGTAAGAGTTTTATTGTAAGTAAAATAGGAGTTCTAATTTATAAATAAGAAGAGTTTAAATAACTAAACTATAAGTTGAATCAGTACTCAATACCACGATAAATTAATATTTTGAATGAAAATTTTTGGTCCCAACATAATAGCAATAATATAAATTTTACCTCGATTAATTAATAATCTCTATAAATTAATAAAATTTACCGGTCCCAACATTATTAATTTATAGAGGTTGGTTTTACTCTACATATAATTAAAAAATAAATTAGAGATAGAAAGGATGTTTGAATATATAGAGTATACATATAATAAAATGTTTTATTAGAAGTAGAATACGAGGACGGTGGAGACGTCTTATACGATTTTTTTAAAACTTTATATCTTTTTCCCTGTAAATCCTTTATTTTAACTTTTTTATACAATTTAATTATACATGCGTTAGAAAAATAAGTCCATAAATTCAATATTATTCCTGTAATGAAAAGTCTTCGTATTTAGAAAAATTGATGTGTTAACATAACGGAAAAACATTTTCATGCGGAAGTTGTAAATTAATAAAAGAATATATATATTATATAAAAAAATATAAGATGTATTTTCATATTTTAAAACTCCATAAATATTAGAAAGTTTAAAGAATGTAAAAATTGGAATTTAGTCTCTTTTAAGGTTTTAATTTTTAAGAAAAAAAGTTATTTCATAAGATAAATGTCATAATAATATGTAATGAAGTTAGAATTTCGGTCCCAAATAAGTACGACTCGAAACATGTTTTAACAGAAAGGCAGCTCACTAGAAAAGATTAAAAGATTGTATCAGCTATTAGAATTTGATACTAATGTAATAATTTTATTATATTTTTTGGATTCGATTTTGTGGATGAAAATTATTACATTAGTCTTTATAATATATGTTAAAGTTGGGATTTCGGTTTTAACGAGAGAGTGACTCAATCGAAAGAATCGTGTTTAACAAGAAATCGGTTCATTAGAAAAGATTATGTAACTATTAAAATTTAATATCGATAATATAATATAACGTAAATATGTATCGAATTTTTAAAAAAAAATTGTAATGTCGCCGCGAAACGCGGCTTTATCGACTAGTTTTAATCTATATACGTTCAATATTGGAGGCCCAAGGCCATCCTCTCTCTTAAATCGAATGTCCTTTTATACTTTAAAAATAATAACATTTTAAAAAATATATAAATTATTTTATTTATACTAGATTATAGGTCGTGCACTCGTGCCTCGTGCTACACAAACGAGATTTTTTTTTTGTCAGGAGTATCTATTTCATAGATGAATTGCAACGAGTACAATATTCGTAAGAATGTGTTCTTTCATTCAAGAAAGTTTATCATCTAACCGAAAGGCACGCATGTTGCCTCCGGACGCTTAGATAATAGAACTTTAATGTCTGAAAAGAAGTCACCCGATTAGTAAGTACAATACAAAAACAAATACTGAAAAGGAAAAAAAAGAAACAAAACTACAAGATCAAACTCCAAAGAAGTAACATGGCCGATCTTCAAAAGTGACAAACCCCGAAACCACTAAGACCCCAATTTTTCCATCAATTGTCACCAGGAATCATGCCAATCTGCACAATAACCCGCTTAAATGGGCACTAAGGGACCAAAGAAGGGCCTCATTAAAAACCCACAAGAGCAAAAACCCTTTGGGAAAAAAATTCAAGTGGAAAAAGAGTGCCCGCTAAGAAACCCATGATCTTTGAAACACAATAGGTGCCTAAGACAAACGGTTAAGACCTTCTAAAAGCTTCCTTTCCTTCCCGCTTCCATCATCTCTTCACATGTAACAAACCCACATACATTCATCAATGCCAGTTATTGAAAATCAATCCTGCAAATTTAAAAACAAACGAGAACAATGTTATTCTAGCCAAAGAGTATTCCTTTGGCTAGATACTTTAGTCAACATTAAGAAAAAATAGACACATACACCCAGATAAAAGATCCACAATACAAACTCACACACTTCCGACATAATAGAAACTTGGGAGAGTATCTAAATACGAAGTGCAATAAAGGTTTAATAAAAAAACAAAAACCTTCTAATGCATTTATAAGAATTCAAAAAATTAAAACAACACTATTTTAAATCCCAACCAAAGGGACCTTTGGTTAGACACATCTAATAAATAAATTCCTTTTAATGAAGATAAACTATATATCTTCTTTAACTATATAACATAATACATCTTTATTCTGATTCCTCCCCTATCTTGTACTCCCTCCATTCCATTATATAAGGCATTTGACTTTTTTGCACGAAACTTCAGGTGCTTTGACTATATATTAATATTATTATATTTCAATTTTCTTTTTTGAATAAAAATATAATATTTTAATTTTTATTTAGAAAAAGAATTTTTTAAAAAACAATAATTAAGCTATATAAGGCAGTGTAATGGTGTTTTCTGTTATTAACTAAAATAGAATTTACTAATAGCCTCTATTACAAAAGACAGAACAATAAAACATCAATTATGACCCGACTCGTCAAATAGACAACACCAAAATTAACCCAAAATCAGTTCAAAAAGCCACACTATAAGGCACACCCTCAGAGGTACAAAACCATATAAAATGGTACAATAATACAAATTATGACTTACAAAAAATCAAATCACAATCAAATATCCCACTGATTACTCCAAATCTTAATCAAGAAAACAAGAATCAATTAACATTAAATAAAAATTGATTTCAATTACTCCAAATCTCAGTCAAGAAAACAAGCATCAATTAACATTAAATAAAAATAACTAACTTCAATTTACTCATTAATGCTATTAAAACTAATTAACCAAAATTTAATAAAAATAGATAACGGTACCACCACCTTCACCGAAAACTACTGGTGACCAACCGTACACCACCACCACCATGCTCAGCCTCAAACCACCGTGACTACAACTACCGGACTATCAGTACAAAACTTTAACTTAACTAGGAAACTCATCAAGAAACTTAACTCACCAACCAAAGCAGAACTTTCAAAAACGAAATACAAAACACAAGAAAATTAACTTTGAATTCTAAAAAGTTGACTCAGCCATCAAAACAGCGAACAAAAAGAAGAAAACTCGGCCACAAAAAGGCTAAACATTACACTACAAAATTGAAAACTCCACCATTACAAAGAGACCTGAACTACAGTTTCTTTCCAGAAACTAGAAATAGGGGATATATTTGATTAGGCATTTACACAAACACTTTAGAAAGATAAAACATGTACTTAAATTTAAACAAACATCGACAAATATGATTTTCTTGTAAATCAATTATAAGATGAATAACAGTTATACAAATATTAAGTGAACTAGTAGTCCTTTTTTTTTTGAACGGCAAAATTATATTTAAAGAGATAAACAATATTACAGATCCAAGACTACACCCCTACTAAGACTTCACATGGTGCGATGACTTATTCACCACCCATTTCCAAAATATACCAGCAAAAACTTAGTAAATAAAAACGGACACAAACTTATAGTTGCTAGACTCACTAGTATTACTAAAATTCTAATAAATAATAGACCAACAAGTCTTGATATCTAAGTTAAAGTTGTCATCCCCAGAGCACTGATTTAACTGTTGGATCATAAAGGCGCATGCTCATGTATCACCTTCCACCATAAAGTTCCTCCAATCCTACACTGCAGTAACATAAATAGTTGATAAAACATATCAACTATTTATCCGTCCATGAATGAATTAATCTCTTTCTTTGAACACCCTATTTTGAGAGCACATCCGCCATATAATTAAAATCTCTACTTATCAACTCAAAACTGAAATTTTGCTTGCTTAGCAGACTTCTCTGAAAATCAACTCCCATCACTTCACTTGAAAATCCTGCTCTTATAGAAAGAATCTTACTAATCGCCTCTGAACTATCAAGGTAGAAAGTACAACTTACAGAGCTCCATTTGCTCTCAGAAACCTGTTTTATGAGAAATGAAATAGCCTCCAGCTCAGCTTCTAACGGGTTCTTGGCTAAAATCGGACATGAGAAAAGAAATATGAACTTGTTCTTGTTCTTCCCATCACTAAGATAGCCTCCTATTCCTGCCTTACCACAATCTATAAAGGATGCATCAGAGAAACCCACAATATCACTTTTCGGTGATGATAGTAGATGAGATTGCATATTATAGGCTTTCAATATTACTCCCTCTGGATTCACATTCCATAAATTTTCATCCAAACCTGAGATCCAGCCATTCACCTCACACCACTTCTGAGCTCTGTATTTGATCAAAACCAATTCCCCATCAATATTTAGTCTGGTACCTTCAAACACTAGTTTATTTCTGCTAAGCCATAGAGACCACAATGTTGCAATCAAAACACATTCCCAACATGCTTTAACTCTAGGGTGTTTGAACCATTTTGTCAAATTCCAAAAGTTCGCCGAAATCAGTTCATTATACTTATGCGTTAGTCCCCACCAATCTGCCACCTTTCTCCATATTTCCTTAACATGACTACATTGCCATAACATGTGGTCCTGATTTTCCTCACTGGCATTACACCACAGACACATAATTCCTCCAAAATTACTTCCCAATCTTTTAAAAAGTAATGCTCTTGTAGGAAGAATTTTATGTTCCATTTTCCAAATGAAAAGTTGAACTTTAGAGGGCACTTTAAATTTCCACACTGCATTCCAATACCCAACTGAAACAGATGAAACATTGGACAATACGTTTCTACCTCCTTTGGTAGAGTACTGATTCCCTGTACTAGACCACACCACTACATCATCTGCAATCCTAATTACAGTGTTATCTATAAACTCGTTAATCTTGAGCACTTCAGCTAGCTCCCACTCTCTAAGTGGCCTCATCCAAAGATCATTGAACTGTGTTTCAGGATTTGTCCATCTACTGAACACTTCTTTGACCGATAATTGCTTCAACCTCGAAACATGATATAACCTATTAAACATAACACACAATTTACCATCACCACACCACCAATCTTCCCAAAATAATATCACCTCCCCATTACCAACCACCCACTTAAAATTGTTTTCTGAGAGAGATCGATTGAACCCAGGATGTTTGTTGACAGCCACTATATCTTTCGGTACCCTCGAAGGATTCTTGTTTCTCAAAGAACTCTCAATGTCCCCACTAGCTGTACAATTATACATATCTCTTATCGAATTATTCCAAAGGGATTTTCTATCTGATAACCATTTGCTCCACCATTTACCAAGGAATGCCAAGTTTTTTTGCCTCGGTGTTAATTAAACCAAGACCCCCTTGATTTTTTGGCAATGATAATTTATCCCATCCAATAAGATGAATTTTCTTAGTAACCAACCCCTGAGAATTTAATTCTCCCCAGAGAAACCTTCTTCTAATAACATCTATAGCCTTGCAGACATTTTTTGGAGCTAGAAAAACATTAAACCAATAATTTGCTAAGCTGTCCAGAGAAGCTTTTAACAATACCATCCTTCCTGCTAGGTTCAAATCCTCGCATTTCTAAGATGCAAGATTAGCATCTACCTTTTTTACAAGAGGATCCCAGAATTTCTTACTTTTGCAGATAGCCCAATAGGCACTCCCAAGTATATCAAAGGCCACAACCCCACCGAGCACTTTAGTATTTCAGCCCCCCTATTCAACATGCTTGATCCCCTACCAACTGCATAAAGCATACTCTTGGAGAAATTAATTTTTAATCCCGAAAGAAGCTGAAAACAGAACAACACTCTTCTAACTTCCTCTAATGATTCAGTGGAGTCCTCCACAAAGATTAATGTATCGTCTGCGAACTACATATGAGTGATGGTATTCTGCTCTCCATCCAGCTTAATCCCTTTGAGTAACCCTATTTGTGAGGCTTTATTTAACATGCATCCCAGAATTTCAACTACCAAATTAAACAACAGAGGCGATAGAGGATCGCCCTGTCTAAGTCCCCTCCCAGGCTTGAACTCAGAAGTTGGCGAGCCATTCACGAGTACTAACACCATAACACTCTCCAAGAAATTTTTTACCCAAAACAACCATTGCTTCCCAAAGCCCATCTTAACCAGTACTTCACTAATAAAATCCCAATTTACCGTATCGAAAGCCTTCTCAAAGTCAACCTTGAAGATAAGTCCAGACAATTTACCTTGTTTCATATTATGGCAAATCTCATTAACCAAAAGTATGTTCTCTGCTGCTTGCCTACCTCTTATAAAACCAAATTGATTATCAGATACCAGCTTTTTAATCACGCAATTTAGCCTTTCAGCCAAAACTTTGGTGAACAGTTTTGCTGAAGTGTTAATTAGGCTAATGGGCCTATAATCTGTGACTGAGTTAGGCTGCAAAATCTTGGGAATAAGAGCCAAAAATGAAGAATTAAGTCCTAAAGGAAGCTTCCCAGTTTGTGAGAACGAAGCAAAACACTCAAAAATCTTGTCACGAATAATACTCCAAAGTACCTTAATAGCACCAGGGTTTAAACCATCAGGACCAGGCGATTTATCAGAGCTCATTTTTCCCAAGGCCAAATCAAACTCCTCAATGGTTATAGCCCTATCTAACCACTCAGAATCTTCTACTGAAAGTACATTTGTCTCCAACGAACCCAACTTAAGAGGCACCAATGGCTCTACCCTTCTAAAAAGATGTGAAAAATGATGAAGAAAAGCCGATTTTACTTCACTAGGAGTTGAGATAAAAGAACCATTCCAAAATATCCTTCTCACTAGGTTTCTACACCTTCTCTTTTGTATAATTTTATGATAAAATCTTGTATTTTTATCTCCAAGAAGGTGCCAATTTATCCTAGCTTTTTGCTTAAGCATGGATACTTTTTGCTCGTACAAATCTTCAAGCTCCATCTTTTGCTGCAAAACAATCAAATCTGGCCCCTTAGTACTTTCCAATGACTGAATAGAATCCTCTACTTTCTTGATCCTTACATCAATATTATTATTGGGATCTTTAGACCAACCCTTAACCACACCCTTTACACTTCTCAACAAACACTGTATATCTTGCAAACCTTCAGAATTTTTTAACAATATATGCGATTTCATCAAATCCACCAAAGCACCATTTTTTAACCAACTATTATATATCTTAAATGGTACAGGACCCCAATCATTCATATCCGTGCAGATGTGCAACGATTTATGATCAGACTTTTTCTTGCTAAGTGCTACAACCAACCATTTATCTATTGCGTACCAAGCACCATTTACCAAAAATCTGTCCAGCTTACTTTTTCTACCATTCGACCCAAACCAAGTAAACTTAGTGTTGGATAAAGCCAATTCAAGCAGATTTGCATTACTGATGAAGTCATTAAAATGGACAGAATTAGAATTCCTATAAACACAATTTTCTCTCTCCAGACCGTCCCTCACACAATTAAAATCTCCAACAAAACAACAGGGATCACAATTTATATATCTCAGTATTTGTTTAAAAATCTCCCAACAATACCTCTTTTTAACTGAATCAAGAGGACCATAAACATTAATCACATGAAAAGTCCTAGAATCACTCAAACTTAACATCTCACACCAGATCCAATTTTCATTCACCTGCACCTTCATAAGTTTATAAAGAAACTTATTCCAAGAGCACATCAACCCACCTGACATCCCATTAGAAGGCAAATCTACCCAATCATGTACTGATGTATCCCAGAGTGAATTCACCATTCGTGCATTCATAGTACTGCTTTTGGTTTCTTGAAGACAAATGAAATTTGCCTTGCAATCCACGATTACATCCCTAATCATTCTCCTAGCTATGTGACTACAGACACCCCTTACATTCCACGAAAGCAAAGAAAGATTTTTCATAAAAAACCTATACCAAAATAGACAACAAATAGCAAATACATCTTACACCTTACCAACCTCTAGCTGCTTAGCTAATACTTGTACTCCTGCATCCCTGCCTCCTAGAATATCTAATCCCATTGCTAATGCAGAATCCAATATGTTAGCAGCCTCTTTAAGACATTTATCATGCATTGTAAGAATATTTCTCCCATCCACTCCCTCATCATCCTTTGAAGTAATCCTAGTAATTTTTTCTTTGGACTTTGCAAATTTACTCAAGCTTCTTTTGCCCAAATTTAAATCAAAAGGGTTAAGAAATTTTCTAGATTTCTTTTTTGGCCGACCTCTGTGAGCTCCCATTTTAAGATTGAGAAAATTATTGCAAATAGAATTATTTGAGCTCACAAAGACATCTTCCTCCCTACTGCTATCCGTGCCAACATCATCAACCTTACTGCTACTTACTTCTTTCACAATTGAAGATGAATCAAAGGAATTTAATTCTCCTCTTACAAAATCAGTTACCCTCTGATGTGCACCAACATCGATCTTATCCTCATTAACTATTCCGATCTGAGCATCTTCATTTTCACAGGTAATCCATCTAGTTCCAACATCTTCCTCTGCCACCTGAAGAAGTACCCTATCCTCAGTATCCTGAATTACCTTACTATTCTCAAAGCCACTATCGTTGACCCGTTCAAATGACTCTACAGAATCTTCTACCACAGATGGTAATAAAGAGTTATTAACTAATAGCTCATCACTCGACATGGAATCCAAAACCCCCTCCATCTTGTGAGTGCATTCCACTCTTAATGCCGGAACCTCTTGGTTCTCTAAAATTACTTGGTCTGAATCAGATTTTCTCTCCTTGTAATGCTTCAAATTTGTCTCGTTTAACTTGATTGAATTCTCAGGACTTTTGCTCATAGTACCCATAAATTCATTTTCCTTCATAACCCTCCTTTCTTTAAACACAATTTGATAATGTTTCCTTTTAACCATAATGCTCATAATCTCATCTAGTAACGATGCTCTCTTAGTGGCCAAAGTGACAATAGGATTATAAATACTTAACAGTTCAACATCTTGAAAATCCCAGCCAATCCATTCCCCTAAATGTTGGGTGAAAGCCTTGAAATTTCCTTCTGTCCAAGCCATCATCGGTACTCCTATACATTCCACTTGTGTGATCCTAGGCAAAACAAAGTCTTCTTCAACAAAATCCCTTACTTTCTCAAAGTAGTTTCTTATCTTTTCCTTTTCTTCTTCAGACCAGGCCCCTGCTACACACTTGCCCAAGAGGAATTCATTGTTATTAACCCTCAAAATTTTCATTTCTTCAAGGCCCTGACTAATCAGAGTATCCCTTAACACCATTGCATCCCATGCTTTTTTAGTGTAAGCGACCAATGTATTCTCCATTCCATTTCCAATATCCTCATCAATCTCCGCTTCTATAAACTTGAACATCTTTTTTGTCAATGAAACACTTACCCCTTTCTCACCCACACTTTCCTTCACCGGTTCATACTTACTAGAATTTTCCCTACCCCCTTCTAACTTACCTCCTGATGATGGATTAATAGACATTCGCAATATACGTCCCAAGCCTTTAAATTGCTTGACGTTGGATATGATTAACCCAGCTTCCTCCTCAGATGTTGTTTTCACGAAACCTATCCGATTGTTGTATTTATCCCTCTTTTTTGGGAGTATTATATCCAATATTTTCCCCCTTGCTTAAATAATTCCCAAATATCTTTTGCTGTAGTAGAATCTGGTATCTTAGAGACAAAAATAATGCTCCCATTTCTTTCCGATTTAGTAGGGCTTTTCTTTTTCCTCTCAACTTTTACCCATTCATTACCCTCACTCTGTTTACAAACACTGCTATTTTGAAGAACTTGAGCAAAGGTTGGAATAGAAACCTTACCCTGATATGAGTTTTTCCCAAACACTAAGTTCCCTTCTGAGCACTGCTTCTCCTTGGATCCAAGACTTTTCCAATGAATTTGATTTAACGCTTCAGTAATCGCCGAGCTTTCCCCTTTTACAACCCTAAAGAGCACCCCCTTATTAACTAGATGCTCATTTGCTAAGATGAAATCCCTCAATAAATCCTCGCCATTGATCTCTGATTTAGCAGCTCTCTTCTTTTCCGGATTTCCATCATGAAGCTTATCTAGATTTTGAATTTTCTCACCTCGATTCGCGAGCCCAGTCTCCCCCATTGTTGAGAAAGAATCTTTTTGTTACTAATATAATACTGCATATGTATACTGCATATGTATATACAGACATACACAAATTTATACTTGTTCTTCACTCATTAACTCCTGAAGCCTAGTCATGAGTTTAGGACCGTAACGACCATCGCTTTTGGAATTGATGAACAAGACGACCGGAGACTCCGGCGAATCAAACGACGGCGTCGTCGCTTTATACGAACTAGTTTATTTGTTCGAGTTTGAGTGTAATCAAGATTGGCAGCCCATGTGAGTAGGGTTTCATCTAAGCGTAGAACTTCTCTTTCACAATCAATCATCTTCAAACCGAAACCGATCTTGAACTACAATTTTGTCGAGAATATTAACTTAATTTTTTAGGTTCAGGATTGAAATTACACCGCAAGTGAATGTATGGGTGTTGGCCCTCTTTATCACAATTTGGAATCAAATGGCCCTAAATCTCACATCCCAGGAAAATGGCCCTTAATATCACACAATAACGTAAGGGCGTGTGGCATTTTTTAAAAACGCATAGGCGTCTTGCGTTTCTTAAAAAAAAAAAAAAAAAATCAGAAACGCAAGTTAATGGCACGTCTTCTATGTTTGACCATGTGGGGTCCAGAGAAGCAATAGCATGAACGTATGTTTAACACCCGTTGCCACCTCCCCCTAACGCCATTTTAACAAGCGTTTTTTTGTTTTTTTCAAATAAAATTTAAAAACTTTAAATAAAAAATACGTTTATTCGTCGTTCCGAATATTTCTAAAACCCAAATTGGAAATATTGAACCCTAAAAGTTAATTATTGAACCCCTAAATTTAATTAAAATTATTTTTTTCAAATTTAAAAATTTTAATTAAATAATTGAATCCGGCGTCCTGATTTTTAAACGCTAACGCGTTTAAAAATCAGGATAAGTTAGGGTTTAGGGTCTAGGGTTTAGGGTTGTAAACAACCCCAAACCCTAAACCCTAAGTTCGCATACGGTTTATTCGTCGTTCCGAATATTTCTAAAACCCAAAATGGAAACATTGAACCCTAAAAGTTAATTATTGAAACCCTAAATTTAATTAAAATTGTTTTTTTTTAAATTTAAAATTTTAATTAAATAATTAAAATTTTAAGTATTGAAGTGTTTGTGTTTTGGGGGAAAATCGAGGGAAGACAGTAGAGTTGGAACGGGTGACCGGCTGAGGTGGTAACTGATAACGCTGCTTGGTCATGCGTTGGTCTTTGATTTTTTCAAAAAAATAATAATAAAAGAACCATAAACGCAAGACGCCATTGCGTTATCTAATAACGCCAGTTTATGTTCCGTTTTTCTGTGATATTAAGGGCCATAATTTCAGATTGTGATATTTAAGGCATTTTACCTTCAAATTGTGATAAAGAGGGCCTTTATTCTGAATGTATGCAGTCACAAAATGTGAAAAAGAGCTGTTACTGGCGTGGGGAGATTGTACGGATAGATGTACGATACAGAGGAAGGGGGAGGATAAAGATTACACAAATGAGATCTATATATTTTAATTATAGTAAAAATAATAATTAGTATAGTATAAAATAATATAATAATAAAATTTAAAGTATGTAAATTAATATAGATATATTATATGAAATTATGTATTAATGATCTTATCAAAAGTAAAAGATACATTTAAAATTTTATTAATGGACATATCATAAATATTATAGATGAGATTAAATGATTTTTAAATTTTGTATACAAACTTGTCCAATAGTTAAAAACGGGTCAAATATTAATATGAATCTTATACGAACCTAAATATGAATACAAAACTTGAAAATGAATAATTTATATGTTAAAATAAATAAATTTAAAAATTTCATCCGAACCTAAATATGGGTATCAAGCTTCAACAATGAATTATGCAAAGATATAGATATAAATAAATAGATATTAATTTTTTTTTGTTAAGTAATCTCTTGTTGTGACATGCTCAGGTCCTCGTTCATCTCGAAATTTGTTAGAACATATTATCAAGAATATAAACTTAATTATTCAAATAACTCAACAATAAACTAGAAAATACAAAAGAGAGAAATTATTCGCAACTAGTTCCTTAATATATTCCCTAAAAAATTTGCTTACTAATTTTTTTTTAAATGACAATAAATCATAAATTAAAAACCATCTTCCTCTACTGGTATTCGGCTATTTGCCATAGTTAGGGCTGTAATTCGAGTCGAACCGGGCGAGTTCGAGCCGAGCTTTGAATCAAATCTGATTTTTTTAAACGAGTCGAGCCGGGCTCGTTTATTAAACGAGCCGAAAATCCCCGCCGAACCCGACTCGTTTATTATACGAGTCGGGTCGAGTTTACTCGCGAGCCTAACGAGCCGAGTCGGGTATCTGTTAAACGAGTTGGGCCGAGTTTACTCGCGAGCCGAACGAGCCGAGTCCGAGTCGGGTAAACGAGCCGAGCCGGGTAGCTCGTTATTTATATATTTTTTTTAATTCTGAAAATTACTTATTTTGTTTTAAAAAAAACTGAAAATCTATTATCTATCTATTATATATCTAATAGGACAACAAGGGGTTTCCCTGAGCAAATTAAATCATAGGCTCGGATTCTCCGAACCTCACCGAACCTCACTCCAAACCTAATTCCTTATCGATCCATACTAAATTACCAATATATCCTTAAGTATAAATCAATATAAAAAAAATTGAGTTTACTAAGACTCGAACCTATGACCTCCCTATATATAAATCTTTATGTTCGCATGTACAACCACTACACCAAATCCATTTTAGT
Source organism: Kitagawia praeruptora (assembly GCA_037693485.1). Lineage (NCBI taxonomy): Eukaryota > Viridiplantae > Streptophyta > Magnoliopsida > Apiales > Apiaceae > Kitagawia > Kitagawia praeruptora. Next base: position 151,340,865 of record CM075344.1, on the reverse strand, counting down.
GACACATTTTAAAATCATTAACTACATTCTTGAATAACTCCTAACTACATTCTATACAATTTTTATTTATTATCACATATACAACAACTAAATCAAATCACATTTTGTAACACATTTTAAAATCATTGACTACATGCTCGAATAACCCACTTACCGCTATGTAATATTTATTTTACAACTTATTCATTGACTATAATTTTAATTTTGAGGGGAATTAAATCCATGACATCCACATACTCAAAAAACTTATATTCATATTAATTTTATAATTTATTATGGATAAAATCATTGGAATATTTTTTACTATAATATATTGTTAGGTAATATCCTTTATTCCTTTATATTAATTATAATGTAGTTTATAGCCCAATTGTGTATTTTACGTAATTATTTAATTGATAAATGATAAAAGAGTCTAAAACTCATTTAAAATCCAGTAATATTTAATTAATAATATTTCATCAATATTATACACATACATATTGTGCGTATGATTTAAAACACATGTGAATATGTGACCTAATGATATGAAAAAGCATAATTTAACTCGGTGTTCCAAGTTCAATCACCATTGAAAACAATATTTTTATATATAAATAGGAACTTAGGGGTAATCATGAATAAAGAACTTTAGTTATTGAATTGGTCTTATATTTAATACGTTTCATAAAACATACATAATGTATTTCATATTTTTTTAATATAAAACCAAATATTGTCCCGCTTAAACGTTACACACAGAGATATCATGTATGTATATATATATATATATATATATATATATATATATATATATATATATATATATATATATATATATATATATATATATATATATGGGGTTTCCATGATCAAATTTATTCATATAAAAAGTCATATTTACCCCCCACTAATTCTATCCATGCTATATTTCTGAGGGCTATTTAGCTATTACAACACTAATATATTTATTACGTAATAATAACTAATATGGATTTATTATTATGTAATTAATACTTATTTTGTATCTCTGTATCCATCCATGTTAACTCTATATATTTATATTTCGAAGCATGATTTTGATCTTACCATTGACCTATTTATTATATATGGTCAAAGTTTAATTTAACAAAACAAAGCATATCAACCATAATTATAATTTTAATGTCACGATCAGATATTGCATAAATTCTGTTTACTCACAACAATTGCTGCGAAAATATGAACAATCGAAAATATCAACAATCCAATCCATCCCTACGTGTCTACGTGATCACGAGTAATTCATAAATATTTATAATCTAGAGCATGCCCGTGCCTTGCACGGGTTACAAAGCTAGTTACTTATTAATTATATAAACATCTTTACACATAATAAAAAAAAGTAAATAAACAAGATTTTAGAAATTATTTGATTTACAAATTATCAAAAAAAATTATCTAATTTTCATTTATTTGACCAAATATAACAAGAATAGTAGTGATCTACTAAGATTTTCAAACAAATTAATTTTTTATTTTTTGAAAATTTGGGAATATCATTAAATTAGATATATCTTGACATTCGTACGGTTGGATCATCGAGAAATATTTTTTAAAAAATAGTAATAATAATCTGGGACGAAGCACTAGTTACAAATACTAGACAATATAGTAGTGTTCTATTAAGATCTGCAACAAAATTAATTTTTTATTTTTAGAAAATGTGGCAATATCATTTAATTAGATATATCTTGACATCCGTACGGTTAGTCGTCGAGAAATATTTTTAAAAAAATTGAAACAATAATCTGGGACGAAACACTAGTTACGAGTACAAGACAATATAGTTGTGTTCTATTAAGATCTCCAACTAAATTAATTTTTTATTTTTTGAAAATTTGGGAATATCATTTAATTAGATATATCTTGACATCTTTACGCTTGAATAATCGAGAAATATTGTACAAAAATAGAAACAATAATTGTACTATTAAAATATTATAATAATCGAGAAATGTATATATGACTTAGTTAATTTTTTGCAATTTTTTAAACGAGCTCGAGTTCGAGCTCGAGTCGGGTCAAGTTCGAGTTTTCGAGTTGGATTTCATTCGAGTTTGGCATATACTTGGATCAGCTCATTTTTATAAACGAACCTAAAATCGTTGTCGAGCTCGAGTCGAATTTATTTAAATGAGTTCGAGCCGGAGAGGCTCGCGAGCTACCCGACTCGAATTACAGCCCTAGCCATGGTACATGGTAGTGGTAGACTGGTAGCGTTAAGCGTATAGAGGACTCCAAGTCTGGTTAATTACCGGACGGTGAAAAATCTTTTGGACGAAAATTGCGTGATACTCTAGTATCTTTTACCTTTTCAGTTTTCACATAGATTTTTCACCAATAATGGCACCATGTGCGTACAATACAACTCAATTTCCCATAAATTCACCAACACCAAATCTTCTATTCACCGTAAAAACAGTTACCTTGCTTCGGATAAGGTAAAAAAATAAATTTACAGCAGTCAAAAAAATCTGATGAAGAAAATATCTTGAATCCAACGGTTGATATTAAATCATCAGATCCCATGTTTATCTCACTCCCTTGATAAATAACAACCCCCACACACAGTCACACACACATTTACAGCTGACCTAGCATCTCTTTTCATTTCTTCATCAAATGTGAGTTTTATTTCTTCAGTTTTATTTAATGTTCTGCTTCTATATATGTGCTTATGTTTTTCAATCATGTATCTATAAACTGTTTGATTGTTTTTAAATATTTTTTACTGTACAGTTTTAGCTTCTTGTAATGCTAAGCTTGATTTCTTCTATATATGTTTATGTATGTATCCGTGTAATATGACTATATGATCCGCACTATACTGTATGTATACGTGTAGAGAGAGAGAGAGAGAGAGGGGGAGGGAGGGAGGTAGAGAGATGCAACATTATCATGTTCTTGATGGATGCATATTTATTTAGTACAAATGTAGATGATTTCAGCTTGAATTTATTTTCGATTAGTTTCGATGTTTCGATAAGTTGGCTTTTTAAAGAAATATAAGTGCTAAAATTTTAGAGTCATTAGCATAATCTATCGTAAGCTGGTACGTTTTAACTTTTAATTATATTGTGTCCTCGAAAACAATTTTTGAGCGCTAGATCTAGTGTATATTATATAATTTTTAATTATATGGCTTGGATCTATGAGTTTTTTTAAGGGTCTGATGTGAATTTTACACGGCTCATAGGCTGTATTGTATTTAATGTCGAATGCACTAGGTAGAGTCGATGTTGTCAAACACTCAAAATCGAAGCTAAAATTCATGTGCTTAAATAAGATTTTGTACCAAGTATTTTTGTTGTTGTTGTGTATGATGAGTTCGACTGCTACGTTATTTTGATTGTTCAAAAGAAGTGTTAATTATGATGTATTAGATTGTTTTTTTGTTACTTAAATTTCGTCTGTCCATGTTACTTAATAGTTAGACTCTTGGTGGATACAGAGTATCTTCAAATGGCAGGAGTGTATTCAGATTCTGATGACGATTATTATGCTGTTGGTGACGATGGAACGACTTACTCGGAGTTCGGAGACTATTCAGATGATGAAGGTTATGAAATTGACTACGGTACCACTTACTCAGATCCCGACACAAAAAATGAAGGCTATTCAGGTGATCAGCATAAAGCTCTTGGTGACTATGGTACCAGTTACTCAAAGTCCATGACTCAGAGTGGTGGAAGTCAGGTGGATGTGTATCAGCAGACATACCGCGCTAAGAATGAGGACAAACAGAGTGGGAGCTATGAACGTTTCACCGCTAAGGAGAAGACGGTGTGTGCTGAACCCTTCGTCGATAGGTCTGGGAAACAAGGTTACAAGGATGAGCACACCAAATCTGCTACTTACAAAGTTGGTGACAAAAGTGGCTATACTGAGTACTACCGCGAGGAGAAGGTGAAGCATGTTGACTTTGATAAGAGCAGCAGCAGCAGCAGCAACAACAACAAAGCTGTTGGGTACTACCCAAAATACAACAAGTATTAGGTTTTACCAGCTATCCTCCATTGGCATGTAGCTTGGAGGTTATCTATGCTTTGATCTTAAATTTTAGCTTGCTTTGGTAGTCTATTACTCGGGAACTACTTATCTAGCTTCGTAATGCTGGTACTTCTATTGATGGTTTAAGTTCTGTATCAAAGAATTCTATTAGGATATTACCATGGATTTGGTTTGAGGCTTGGCTTGAAAATCATTTTCTTCCTTAGTTTGTGCTTTTAATCACTTGATTGCTATTGCGGACTGGAACATAGAAATGTGAGAGCAGATAACATAATAGATGACTTAGAGCATCTCCAAGGGTACAAAACCCTTAGCTATAATTATCCATGTGGCACCTAGGTGGCATCTAATGGCACTATTTAGACAATATGTAAAAGTATGAGCACTCCAACCATCAAACCTTTAGCAAAAAATTATAGATAATCATTTTTGATTTGCTATATTTGTTGAACCAATGAGCCCCTTATGTATAATTTTACATATCATAATTATAGATAATAGCATTGGAGTGTTCATCCTCACCCTTAGCAAAAATTTTACAATATCAAGATAGCTAATCAATATAGCTAATCATTTTACATAATAACCTTGGAGATGCTCTTAGAGCATCTCCAACCACAACAAATCCTTAGCTAAAATTAGATAAAAGATACCATAAATAAAAATTATAGAGATTATCTAAAAAAAAAATTGAACTCCAATGGGTCAAAGCTGTTAGCTATAATTTTAGATAATTTCTACAGGTTGGCTATATTTGTCGAACCTCTATATAGCTGTAAGAAATTTGTAAGAAGATTTCACATCATTCATTACCATATTGAAGTGATATATTCTATTTATAACAACCTAAATTATTGATAACATACTATTTTTAAAATATAGCCAACCAATATAGCTAATACCATTGAAGTAAAATGTATTACATATTCAACAAATTTTACATAATGTCCTACAGGTCCAATTTAGCCAACCAATTTTAGCTATTCCCGTTGGAGATGCTCTTACATAAGGTGTTGATGGCTCTTGTTTTTGGCTTGATTTTCTGGTCTTCTTATCTGGAATTGGATAGTAAAAAAGTGAATACAGTGTGTATAATGCTAAAGTTTTCATTACTTCTACAAGATGAATGGTTAAGTTTGGAGGATTATTTGCTAAAAAATACTCCCTCCGTCCCACTTATTTTGTCCATCAATCAAAATTCACGTTTTTACCAATTTACTATATTTTTTGTTTAGTTTCCATAATTAAGCTTAAATATTACTATATTTACAAATTTTTAACATATTTAGAGTTTTATTTACCTTTATTAAGGAAAGTGGACAAACATTGTGGGACAACAAAAATTGGAAATGTGGCCAAAATAAATGGGACAGAGGGAGTACTAGTCTAATGTAGAGTGTTCAATTCAAAGTAAATTTTGAGAAACAATCTTGATTCTTGCTTCATAAATAATTAACCAAAAATGGACTGTTTCCTTTTCATTCATTCTTTACTTAAATTAAATCAGCCAAACAATTTTCTTCGATGTGATCTTTTCAAAAGCATATGGAAGTTAGAAGCAAGAAAACTGTTACTCCTTCCCTACCACTTAGTTTGTCATCATTTCTGAATTTGTTTTTGTCACCAAAAGTTTGTACAAGCTCAATAATCTATGTTAATTATAAATCCTGAATACTTTTAGCCACAATCTTCCTGTTATGTCCTTCTTCCCACCTTCTTAAATTAACTTTGAAAAGGATATAAATGTAAAATCACTTTAACTCCACGTCAGTAATACACGTCAGAAATCAATCATACCTGATTGTCCGCTATACAGGCTAACCCTAAAACCTATCTTGCTTTTCAAATTTAATCCTGGACGATCATACATCTGCAGAAAACAGAAATACGAATTTGAAAATGAAATTGTTATCCTAAATTTTCAATGGACGATCAATCAAAGAAATTGAAATCTGCATCTGATGATACGAATCCAGACGATGAGTACAGAGTTTCGTCGAATCTTGATTTCAAAAGGAGGAAAACAGGTAGACGTAGCATTGTTGATTCATCAACAAAAGTTTCTATCCTCAGCAATCGAAATAAAGCAATGAGTTTCTTTTGTGAAAATACTACCGACGGTATGTTTAGATTACGATTTTTGCAAATGTATCGTTATTCTATGATTTTTGAATTACTTCTGTTAGTAATATATCAGGATTCTGTACAGAAACACCATTGTCTCCTTCTCGAAGTGATCGTATTCGGCTGCGTGAACATTGTACTCCTTTGTTCAAGGTTAAGAAGAATCCTGGAAACAACGGAAATAAAGAAAATCTTCATCCCATTCATGCTAATACATCTCAAAGTTAAGTAATGTTGTAAACTGAATAATGTTATTGACATTGATGCTTATTGTCCTGTTTTAAGATATTATATCACCATAATTGTGATTTGTTTATATATTGTGAAAATTTTCATTACTTCGGTTAGTAAGATATGTTTCTGTACAGAAACACCATTGTCTCCTTTTCGAAGTGATCATATTCAGGTGCGTGAACAGTGTACTCCTTTGTTAAAGGTTAAGAATAATCCGACGTCTGCTAATACATCTCAAAGTTAAGTAATGTTGTACACTTATTAATTCTATTTACATTGTTGCTAATTGTATTGTTTTAAGATATTATCTTACCATAATTGTGATTTGTCTATAGGTTCTGAAAGTCATTTTAATAGCTCATATAATACATTCCCGAATGATCATACAAAGCATATAAATCATGCTTATGTGAACAAATGTGGAAGATCTAAGACATGTACACCATTGGATCCTGTTAGTATTAATACAGAAGGTCCTACTCGCAAAAAGCGAGGAAGGCCAATAAAGCTCACTCCAACGTTTACACCATTGGCTCCTGTTAGTATTAACACAGAAGGTTCAACTCCCAAAAAGCGAGGAAGGCCAATAAAGCTCATTCCAACTTCAACCTACAGCAATATATATAATGCTCAAAATAGTCCTCCGGAACCTTCTGCAGGTTTATATATATATATGTATATATATTTATATATATATTCATCTAGCACATGCATTCTTTCTCTTGAATTTTTATCTATTACGGAGTATAAATTTAAATTTGTTTTACAATCAAGTGCAGGTACCTATGTATCAAAGAATATTAGCATTGATTCTGCAGTAAAAGGACATATTTCCTCAAGCCAGATTAATCGAAGTCCTCTATCAGATATAACGAACAAAGAATGTACGTTCATTTTTTTTAATCCTAATTCTGTATCTTTTAGAGAATAATTCTTGAATATATATTGTCTAATCTATGTAAATTCTTTAAAATGTTATTACAGATGTATCCAGACAAACAAAATCAGTCAATGAACCTGTTAAACGGATATCATCTATTCACAATAACAGAACACAGGTTTATCCCGCCCAAGGATTTAATTTTGCCTCAAGCCAAAATAATTTGAGTGTACTTACTGATATAAATCCTACTAATTGTAAGTTTTAAGTTTTAAACAACATTTCTTTTGTGTTATCATAATTATGCCATTTATATCTTAACCACATGTTTCTTATACTCAAAAAAATGTAACTTCTTTCAATGTATAATAGGTGATAAACAGGAATCAGAATTTCCGCAATTTTCAAGAAGACCTGGTAAAGAAATTTCTGTTGATAGAAATGCAAATGATTTTAACTTGAATATGGATTTACAAGGTATGGAAAATCATTAATCAATTAAAATTTCAATTTTGCATCAATTACTACCTGTCATACAATATATGCTAGGAAATAATTTTATACGCAATAATTCAGGTACAAATAAACCACATCCGAGTGTAACTCATCATCATTCCAAAGATAGGATGGAATTGTTTTCTCGCGACCGAGCTCATTCATATTATTCAGCACAAGAAGATTTTGAAAATTATGGTAAATATGCAACTTTCCGTCCAGAATGTCAACTATGGTGATATCCATTATTTGAATGTTAGATTTGATTCAGTTTTTTCATATGCAGATGGAATTCCTCTTACTAACTCAAATGTTGATAGCGATTTTGATGATGATTTTCATTATTTGTTCCGTCCGGATTCTGATATTGGATCTGATTCGGAGCCAGATATTCCAAATGAAAACTCTAAAAATAGAGAGAATGCTACAACATCCAGACAATTCTCTGAGTTCATTCCAAATCCACCAGTTTCATCTTATTTTGGTATGTACTAAAAGTGTATGATTGAATCTATGTCTAATACAATTATTATTAGTTAACTTAAAATTTCTGGTTGCAGAAAATAATCTTTATGATAATACAAATAGTGAGTCTGATGGTGATGAGTTCAGTAGTGACGGTCATTCTGATGATATATTTTCTGGTGATTCTGAAAATGATAGCCATTCGGAAAATGAGTGGAAAGATGATGTCCATAATAATGCACGACAAACTCAGCAGCATTCTTCCAATGGTGCGACAACTTCATCTAATAAGGAATCATTCAGCAATAGAGATCCAGGTTTTGCGCTTAATGTTGGAAATAGACATTTACCTATTTGTTCTGAATACCGTAGCCTTGGAGGTCCAACATCAAAATGCTCTCATTGCAATGCTCAAATGTGGGAAAGGGAGCGCGTGAATAAAGGAAATAAGAATAAACCACCTGTGTTTTCTTTGTGCTGTGGTAAAGGTCAGATTAGGCTTCCTAAGGTAAAACCTACTCCTAAATATCTGCTTGATTTATACATGGACAAGAAGAAATCTCCAAATTTCAGGCATAATATTAGGTCATACAACGCCATGTTCAATTTCTCTTCCATTGGTGGTAAAATAGATCATGGAGTAAATAAAGGTAGAGGACCTAAAGTTTTCCGAATGAGTGGTATTAATCATCATAAAATGGGAAGCCTGTTACCAAATAATGGTGAGCCGCCAAAATTTAGTCAATTGTATATTTATGATACAGAGAATGAGGTTGAGAATCGACTGAAATCAATAAATGTACAACATTCTAGCAAGATAGAGCCTGAAATTGTTGAAGGTTTGATCAAAATGCTGGAAGAAAATAACCACTTGGTTCAAAAATTTAGAATGGCCAGAGATCGTTTTAAGAATGATAATGTTATTGATTTGAAGATAGTTATGAAAATCTCAAGGTCTACCAGTGGTCGTGAAAATCACATTCTGCCTTCTGATGAAATTGCTGTAATAATGGTTGGTGATGATGATCCAAAATGTGAAGACCGAGATATTGTTGTTTCAAGTAAGACTGATGGTTTAAAACGCATTACTACTCTGCATCCATTGATGATGGCACTCCAGTATCCGATACTATTTCCGCATGGTGAAGACGGTTTTAGAAAGGGTCTGAAATATCGTGTTAGTGAAGATGATCGCAAAAAGAAAAGAGAGAATGTTACCATGAGAGAGTATTATTCTCATACTTTTATGGTTAGATTGGACCAAGGTATTTTCTCATTCATTACAATATTATGTATTATCATTGATTTCAATAATTCTTTCTACTCATTAATATTTTTGCTTCTACCAGGTCATACTATTAGACTTGGTGGTAGACTATATCATCAGTTTATAGTGGATGCATTTTCTGCTGTTGAACAATCTAGGTTATGGTATATTCGGAAAAATCAGAAGAAACTGAGAGCAGAATTGTACCGAAACCTGTGTGATATAGTTTATAGCAGTGATAATGTTGAAGCAGAAAATGTAGGACAAGGATACATATTACCATCTAGCTTTGTCGGCTCTGCTCGATATATGCAGCAAAACTTCCAAGATTCCCTTGCCGTCTGTCGGAAAATTGGATATCCAGACCTCTTCTTAACTATGACATGCAATCCCTACTGGGATGAGATTCTCCAGATGATGTCATTGCTTCCTCATTGCAAACAGGAGGACTGTCCAGATATAATTGCTCGTGTGTTCAAGCTGAAATTAGACCAGTTGTATGATGATATAAAGAATAAAAATAGGTTTGGAAAGTGCCTCTCAGGTATTATTTGATTTTTTACATATTAATGTGATAATCATGTATAAGAATGAATTAGTATTTACACTGCTCACTAATAATTTTCAATATAAAACTGTAGTGATGTATGTTGTGGAATACCAGAAGAGAGGTTTGCCTCATGCTCATATGTTAATTTGGTTGGACCCTACTGCAAAATCTAAATTGAATAAAGATATTGACAGCTTTGTATCTGCTGAAATACCTGATGAAGTATCTGATCCTAATGGATATGCTGCTGTGAAACAATATATGATGCATGGTCCTTGCGGTATTCAACACAGTTATTCACCATGTATTGAAGATAATAAATGTACAAGAGGTTTTCCGAAACAGTAAGCTTAAATAACGCTCAACTATTTTGTTGCAATATGCCTTATCATTTTCTTTTTGACTACAACAATTAAGATACATTTTAACTCATGTTTCTTTATAGGTATTGTGCAACTACAACGTTTGATCAATATGGATTCCCTGCTTATAGAAGGAGGAAAACAAACAACACTGTAGATGTCAGAAATGCTGTTTTGGATAACCAATGGGTAGTTCCTTACAATAGGGATTTGATAGTTCAGTATCAATGTCACATAAATCTTGAAGTTTGCAATCATGGTCGCTGTATTAAATACCTGTTCAAGTATTGTTTGAAAGGTCCCGATCGTGCTACTGTTATGGTCTAGGGTTCAAGCAATTCTACTACAGAAAATAACAAATCTAGGAATGAAATTAAAATGTATTTGGACGGCAGGTTAGGATCATTCCTAATTGTAATCTTTTAAAAACATTTATGCAATTTATTTGTCAAATCTTAAAGAGGTTTTTCATCATTGCAGATATGTTTGTGGAGCTGAAGCTGCTCATAGGATATTTGGTTTTGATATACATCATCGTAGTATATCTGTTGAAAGGTTATCATTTCATTTGCCAGATGAAAAGTACGTTACTTTCAACAATAATGATAATCTAGCAAATGTTTGTAGAAGAGCATCTTTTAAAAAGAGCAAGTTAGAAGCTTTTTTTCAGCTTTGTCGAGAAAATCCTCAAGCAAGACAATACACCTATCAAGAAATTCCAGAACATTTTGTTTGGGATGCAGGGCAGTCTGCATGGAAGTATAGAAAAAAAGGTCAGAAGGTTGGTAGGTTGAATTCTTCCCATTATTCTTCTGGAGAGTTGTGGTACTTACGTATGCTATTATGTCGAGTTAAAGGACCTAGATGCTTTAGAGATTTGCGGTCTTTTGAAGGTAATACATACGATACATTCCAGGAGACATGTGCAGCAATGGGATTACTTAATGATGATAATGAATGGCATGATGCAATACGAGAAAATGTTGATACTGCTATGCCTTGCCAGCTACGATCCCTCTTTGTTCATATCATTGTTAACTGTCAGGTCAGCGACATACTAAGACTATGGACATCTCACTGGAGGCCAATGTCTGATGATATATTAATGAAACGACGGAAATTGACAGGGAAAGATAAGCTATCCTTAAGTGATCAGGAATTGGAATATTACACCCTTGGAGGTAAAAATTAATCCATCTATATATAATTTTTTATCAATGAGTGTAAAAACATTAATATATGTGTTGAATTATTTTTCTACATTTTGCAGAGATTGAGCATTTATTAAATTCTATTGGTAGATCCCTAAAGAATTATCCAACTTTGCCAATGCCTCCAGCTAAATACCTCGACAACTGCAAGAATAAACTGGTCTTAGAAGAGACAAGTTATTGTAAAAAAGAAATGTCGGAACAGCACCAACGCTTGGTTCAAAATTTAAATTTTGAACAGAAAAAGGTGTATGACGCTGTCCTTGGAAAAGTTGAGAAGAATAATGGAGGATTCTTTTTTGTCTACGGTAGTGGAGGTTGTGGAAAGACTTATCTTTGGAACACTATCATCACTAAACTCAGATCTGAAAATAAAATTGTTCTCCCAGTTGCATCTTCTGGAATTGCAGCTACTCTATTACCTGGAGGTCGAACAGCACATTCAAGATTTAAAATACCTTTGAAATTGGATGACGAATCATCATGTTCCATTCCGCATAATTCAGACATAGCAGAGCTTATCAAAAAAACAAGTCTTATTATCTGGGATGAGGCGCCAATGCAGAACAAACTTGCATTTGAATGTTTGGATCGCACTCTTCGTGATATAATGAAATCTGTTAGTGCTGAAAGATATGACAAACTTTTTGGTGGAATTACTGTATTACTTGGTGGGGATTTTAGACAAATCTTGCCAGTTATCAGTAAAGGTTCTCGAGCGGATATAGTATCTGCCTCCATTTCAAGGTCTCATTTATGGTCTCAATGTCATTTATTTGTTCTTAAAGATAACATGAGATTACGTCGAGGTAATTCAGAGGATGATATACGACGGATTAAAGATTTTAGTAAGTGGGTTCTTGATATTGGTGATGGAAAAATACCACATTTGGATAGTAGTTGTGTGGATGAAATTTCGAAATATATCTGTATACCCGGCCAATATTGCATACAATCTGATACATCTGACCTAAACCAACTCATTGATGCTATATTTCCTCAGTTGCAACATAGATTCACTGAAGTCAGCTATTTACGTGAGCGAGCTATATTGACACCAACAAATAAAATTGTTGATCATGTTAACGATCTTATACTCCAAAGAATAAATGGTGAGTCATTTACATATAATTCTGCTGATTCAGTTCAATGCCCTGTTGGTTGTCATGAGAACTTAACTTCTGCATTCCCGGTTGAGTATCTTAATTCTATCAAGGTTCCTGGAATGCCTCCTCACAAATTAATTTTGAAAGAGGGTGTTGTTGTAATGCTGTTGAGGAATCTTAATCAGACTGTTGGACTTTGTAATGGAACCAGGATGATTGTCAGAAAGTGTATGAAACATACCGTGATATGTGAAATCATTGGTGGAAGTCATGCTGGAGCAAAACATCTCATTCCACGGATTGAGCTTTGTCCATCTGATACAAATCTTCCGTTTGATTTAGTTCGATTGCAATTCCCTCTTCAGGTATGTTTTGCCATGACAATCAATAAGGCACAAGGACAGTCTCTTGATCGTGTTGGAATCTATTTGCCAGAACCAGTTTTTTGTCACGGACAATTGTATGTTGCTGTGAGTCGTGTAACTTCTCCAGAAGGTCTTACTTTCTTTATAGAAAATCCAGAAGGAGCTACATGTAGTAGTACGAGTAACATTGTTTATGAAGAAATTTTTTATGATTTGTTATCCAAATTATGACAGTTAATGGCACATCTTTTATGTAACATTCCTATTAAATAAATGTTAAAAGTCTTTTAAAAATTTAGTATTTAGTATTCTAGGTTTTATCATAACTTAATATAACTAATGAATCATGTACAGTGGTCTAATTTTTAAAAAAAGACAAAGAAGACAAAGAATGCCTAAGATTTGCGAGCTTTACATGTTCTCCTGCTTGCCATTTTCTATCTACTGGTGTTATGAAATTTGGTAATCATGGTTCATGCTATCTAAAAGACTTACAATTCTTCTGTCAGTTAATGAAACATAGCCATTAAATGATTTTCCAATCTTTGTCACACATATCATTTCATTTGGAATAATAGAATAATACATGTTGGGAAAAAGTTTACCGGAATATTAAAAATATAACACAGTAATCTTAGTTAATTATAGCTAAACAGAATACGAGTAATTTAGAAGAATCTTAATATAGACAATATAGAAGATATTAAAGTGGATGCCATACTTACAACTTAGCCTTTGCAAAAAGAATATACCAATACCAAATAAAAAATATCCACATTACAATAGCAATGTCAAAAGTAACAAAATCAAAGTACTTCATCATACATTCCAAAAAGACAGCTGCAACATTAAATATGTCATAATCGTTAATTCATAATACTAGATATATTCATCCATTTCGGATGTCAAAGATTATCCCATCATCTCCCTCCTCAAATGTGAAAACCAATTTCTGGTATTTTCGTAATTTATTGTCACGAGTAAATTTGTTCCATCCTGCTGAAAACCTTGGCAAACCATTGTTGTTGACTACTATGCCAACCTGCCAGTTTCCAGTAGGAGTTCTAAGGGAAACCTCTTCACCAGCTAGCCAATCTCTGTTTTGTGGTCTGATGTGTCTTGGTATGTGCTGAAACAAATTAAATTATATCACAATTACAAACTGTCAATAATCAAAAAGGACATATTAACACCACATTTAGGTTTTAATACTATTCATACCACTCCATGAGATGTAAAATCCACATTTGATGGTGCCATGCATGAAGTGAATGTATTATTCATGGCATTAATTGGGTTTCCAATTACCAAATTCTCTTCTTCATTAACAGGATCTTGAGGTTGGTCTTGCACAAATAAACCAAAGTTAGATGTTTCTGCATTATCGTGCATCTCTTGGTCTAAATCCATACCTGTTTTTATAAATTGCATTAAAAATCAGTCCAACTATTTGCATACAATTTATATTAGACAGCAACAATTAATAGGCAAATGTATATAAGTAGAAATTACTACCTGCACTTGCTCCATCTTCAATCAAAATTCTCTCAATCTTTTTCTTATTAAATATGACAATATCAAATTTTCCAGCTCCACAATAGGTAAACAAAACCAAATCTTTTCTCTCAAGATGTTTTAATTGAATTAAAACATGCAGGCCAGACATCATTTTCTCATTTGCCAAGTAACTTCCATGGAATGTATCACCATTCTTCAATGTCAATGAAATTGCATTAGGAATGAACTCTCCAAAGCGCTTATAAAATGATTCTGGAATGATCTAAACAAAAATATAAAACATGGTTAAATACTCAAACATTACTCACTTTTTGATTTTCATTTGGCACAAAATATTGTCATATAATAGTATTATATGACATTAAAAACTTACCAACTCTCCAGATTCATAAACACTACCAATAACAGAAACAAAAAATTTGAATCCAACACCACTGTGGTTTTCTGCATTTTTTTGTCAAAAAGTAATTAGAAGAATCTTAATCTTATAACCAGATTATTATTGGTTTCTAAGTGTAAAATAATGTACCTTGGCGCAATGGTCGCTCTTTTGTAATGTTTCTTATTGGAGTGTACTCTATTTCTGAATAATCATCATTTAATATATGAACCAAGAACTTTCCTTCACCCTTATAACAGAACACAAGTATCGAACCAGAATACTTTGTTATTTCTCTAAGAAATGTACAAATGTTATAGAAACATTGCTCAATCCTATTAAAACCAACGTGTAATTCACGGCCCGATGGCAATTGGATTGTAACATTCAGCAGAATGTTATCTCCATGTTCCAAACTGACTTCTTCGGGAATTTTCTATTCCAAAAATTTAAAGAGTAAATTAAATTTTAGTAGTAGATATCGCACAATTTTCAATCTAATCCATATGTAAAGCGTAAATTTCTTACCATCTTGCCTTTTTCCAAGTGTTCAGGCTTCAAAACTATGATAAAATCAGGAAAGATTGAGCTATTTACGAGCATCTACAAAATTTTGTAAAAAATAGTAAAACAAACAGATTGAAGTGCATCCAATAAAATCAAACAATTATATATATATAAACTCAAACCTTTTTGGAACTTTCCGCAACATCCAACTGTTGCATTTGTTCAGCATCACTGTTGCTTTCTTCTTCAGATTCTATAAAGAAAATCCAATCATTACAAATGTGGATGTTATCAATGGATAAATTGTTCCTTAAATTTAACTCTACCTGTTTCTGAGTTCCAGTTAACATTCCAAAACCATTCAGTGTTGACTGTGCTTGAAATTCCCTTACAACGACTTGCATAATCTATCTCTTTCCCGTCAATATCATAAATCCTTCCGTTTATCACAGAGCTGTTATCAATAGTAAGGATAATGGTCTCTCTTCCCTTCAACTTGAAGCGCTTTAGCATTTGGTCAAGGTTTGAAATATAACCACCCTTACAATTATAAAATATGAAGCAAGCTTCACCAGAAATTTTAAACCTTCGAATATTACTCAATTTCACACCATAATAATCTTTTATCCTTTTTGGAACAACCTGATTAACATAACATTGTTAATATATGAAAGATTTCTGTCTTCGCAAACTGTGACTGCTTAGAATTCCACATATAGAAGTGGATACACAAATGGAAAAATCAAAATACTATAAAATGTTAATAAGTAACATTCAGGGAATATTACTCAATTTCTGACCATAATAATCTTTAATCATTAAACGAACAACCTGATTAACATAACATTGTTGCAAAATTATAATTTTTGTCTTTACAATTTGTACAAATAGAAATCCACATATAGAAGTGGATACACACATGGAAAATTCATTATGCAATCAAATGATAATAAGTAATCCAAAAAATACATACCAACAAGCCATCATTTATTAAGATCTCTGATACAACTTTGAAAAAAGATGTATTCCAATCTGCAGTTCCTAAATCTGAAGAAACACATTATAATATAATTAGAACTATGAAGTTAAACCAATTCCAATGCTATCTATTTAGAGTAAAATGTTTTCTACTACCTGCACTTTCATCAAATAATTTATCTTTTCCTTTAAAAATGCAGACATTGAAACTATTTGATGCATATGATGGATCCTTATAGAGCACGACAATATCACCAGGTTCGACCTCTGTTTCCTTAGCAAATTCATGCCATCCTTTAACAAAAAAACATCTTCCATCCATCCATTGAATACTTATTTCCCATGCCTTTTCAACAAGGTTGAGATATATATTTGTACCAACCTTCCACTGTTTGTACAAGTCTTCCATATCTGGACTTAAAATCTGTTTTCAATAATAGAAACAAGTTAGTCAAATATATTTGGAATAATACTTTAATAATATATGGCCACAACTCATAAAAATACAACTTTTATATTGTCTAATCATCCAAAAAACAAACCTAACCTGTTTATCAAAATCAACATTCTGGATCATTAACTCAAAATATTGAACATAATTCTGACATGCACTGAAATTCCATAGCGCGCGTGCTTTGTCGTATGCCAATGACCAGCCGTCAATTTCATACTCCTCATTTTTAAAATCAGATAGATTTACTACAGTAAGAAAGTCCTTTGGATTACATTTCAGATACTTTAATTCAATAGTTGATTCCTTGAAAATCTTAGCAACAAACAAATTATCTCCATAATAATCAAACTGTACAAGATTGTACAATTTAATTTCATGGAAATGCATAAACTTTGCTAATCCAATTAGTTTTTCTTTCTCTTCGTCGATTTCAGCTTTCCATGTAAAATTCATGCAGTTTATCTTCACTTTTGATGACAATTGTTTCCCAAAATCATTAAAAAATGATTTAGGAATCCTCTATAATAGAAAGCAGAAAGTAATTAGTACATAATATCAAAGCAACATTATGATCTTAAAATTTTATACCAACAGAATTCATACTTACTAATGAGACACAACAGTTTGCATAATGTATAAATTTATAAGTACAAAATCTTCCCAAAAACCTCAACTTACAAATGACCCAAAAGAGTTTATATTATTATTAGCCGAGAGAAAACTTGAGATCACCCGTCTGCTCCCTGTTACAATACGTGTTTATGATTAAAACAACATCAATATGCATAACATACTATGAAAGAGACAAAATTAGATACCTGCATACTCATCTTTACAAGATTTTGTTTCGGATTTGTCCTATATTTCACCAAAACACAGGAAATTTTAATGTTAAGTGTTGTAAAATATATAAGCTTATACAGTGTAAACCCAATATGTCTAGAATGCTGTTAACTACAATTGAACATTAGCACACATAAAGTAATCCGGATACACATGATGACTACAGTAACAGATGCATATTTGTTAGGTCATTATATTTTTTTTTGTTAATTCACCTATCTTACATACACTATAGTAATTAGCAATCAGATAATAAAAAAGAGTACATCTATATATGCATCTTAACAGAATCAAGAACATTCCAGTATAAGGCATTATATGAACTTATCATATATCATCAAATTTGAGCGATATATATATATACATCTATGCATCAACAATCAACAATCAACTACATATATGCATACCTTTATTGCTGATGATTTAGTTAGTTGAAGCATTGTATTCATTCGGGTAGTGTCGAGAGCTCCAATATTGATTCGAGTATCATCCAAGAGAAGATTGTAGTTTCAATACCTATAATGACTCCTATCAAATTGGTTTACTATATTTACGTATGTATATATTGTCTGCTTTAGTACTATCCTAATTAATAGCTTTAAGTGTCGTAGTGTATAAAATAACTGTCATCCATTATCTGTAAAAGTCAAAGTCTATTTTTATTATTTAAATAAAAAATAATTTTTTTATTAATTAATAATTTTTTTTTATTAATCCATTATCTGTCATCCTATTTACACTTCTTCTAAATAGTATTGACAAAAAGATAGTATGCTCATCACTATTCGGAAAATAATATAATCATAATAAATTGTTTACCTCAATTCCTAAAGATACTATCATATTTTTAAGATTACCACTACTTCTGTATTGCAACGGAGAACCCATCATGCAAAAAATTGATTTGGTCTTTTCTATTCACTTCTTAGTTGTGTATAGCAATGAAATTACATAGTGGTTATGTTTTTTAAATCTATTTTTTATCGATATAATGTGTTTTTCCAATATGTAGTATTATAATTGTACATTTAATAATGTAAAAATAAAAGTGTTAATGTACTAATGAAGACGAAAACATAAATTATTGTTCAATATGAAACTCCTCTTGGTTATTGCATTGAATTTGTGTACGGTGCTTCTAATGGGAGATTATATTAGAATGATCTAAGACTTAGATTAGTTTACATTCTTCAGTTACAATTTTAATTTCTCATTTTAAAATTAAATTATTATGCTTTACTTTATTGTAAATCCAACAATTATACATAACAAAAATATTATTATTTTTTAAATTAAATATAGCAGGAAAAACATTAAATTATTATGTTTTACTTTATTAAATTTTTTAAATCTTAATATTTCTTTACTCTCTCCGTCCTAAAATAAGTGTCGGTTTTACGTTATACAAATGTTTTAACATTTTAAAAGTAATTTTAAAAAAATTATACGTAGAAGTTACTTTTGATATATTGTCAAATACTTCCATAACGTGAAGGCTACATTTATTTCAGATGAAGGGAATATTAAACCTTTTGATGTTTCTCTAAAAAAAATTCTATTAATTTTCTAATTAAATCTTTGTAATTTTTGGTCAATATTTTCATATTTTTTATAAATATAGAATTCATTAGCTCATTATATACATGCAAGGTATCCATTTTTCTCATCACAAAGTAATATATATGTACACTATAAACAATTTAAATTACAATAATTTCCGTATATCTTTGGAGATTTGTTCCCTATGAGATATTTGTTACATAATGCTGACATCTCATGTAATCTTAGAAAAAAAAAATTTGCTTATTTAGTATTAAGGAGGTACAAAGATTTACATTTTTCATTCTTTCTTTGCTTACCAACTTTAATTGGTGTATTGACAATTATTTGCAAAAATACGTATGAGTATAGTATTCGTGACTTAGACTATATTATTTATTAACATTTAAAATTTTATCATAACTTTTTTCATATTTTGTTTCATATATAAATCACTAGCTCATTATAAACTTGCAAGATATGCATTTTTGCCTAATGCTGACTTCTAATGTAATTATTTTGTTTAAGTTTACAAGTTACGAGATATACACTATAGACTATAGACTATGTACACTATAACCAATTTAAATCACAATGATTCCGGTGTATCTCTCGATATTTCTTACATAATGCTGACATCTCATGTAATGATTTTGTTCAATTTTAAAAGTTAAAAATATTTTCAGAATCTTTTATTAGATTCACGTATCCAATTTTAATCTAGATTTAAAACAAAAAACTAATTAAAAACATAGTAGCTGAACAGTCGATTCATATATGCATGCACGCGACGAACTGAGAACAAGATTGAATTAACTGCACCCTTTCCCATTCTCCAAAGCTCAGACATAAAGCTTCATCTAAATATTTTTATGCGCCTCTGCTTAACTTATCACATTTGTATTCAATCTTCATCATACCAAAAAATCAACAAACATACAAAAAATATCATGGATGCTAACAACTTTAGTGAAATACATTTACCTTTTGCGAGACTTCAATCAATAACCCATATCCAATAACTACTTGCATTATTCGAAAACTGATAACGACGAACAGAGTAATCAATCTCTTTACCATCTTCTTGGTAAACACGTCCATACAAGCTATTATTGGACATTGTAAATATGATAGTTTCTCTTGATCTTATGTGAAATAGCTCAAAAATCTTCCCTACATTAGCCATATAACCTCCAATAATACTGTAGAAGAAAAATATCTTCGAACCGCCAACTACGACTTGGGCTATACAACTCAATAACTTCCCGTAATTCCTTTTAACACATCTGGGAACAACCTGAGGAACACTTATAATTTTTAATTATTTATATTTTTTTTCATGTATATGTATTTTATATCACTTTACACTACATTTATGAAATTGTGAATATAGGAAGTTACAATGTTCCATACCAGCATTCCTTCTTGCAAGGAATATTGTTTAAATCATAATTTAAATCATATTGTTTAAATCATATTTTTTTTCATGTATACCAACTAAGGAATATTGTTTAAATCATATTCTTTATAAAATTAATCATTATTTATGATCGCAACCTTAGAACCCGTGTGATGAGGATTTCGTTAATATGTGAATTTGATTGCAATTTTTTTAAAAATTATTAAATTTAATTCTATAATAATATAATATGTTTTGTCTTAATGGAGACGACAAAAAGTATTATTACCAAATATGAAGCTCCTTTTCGTTATTGCATCGAAGATATTTTTCTTACAGACGGAATTAAGAAAATCATATTTGCTGTTTACTTTCACAGAAAAAAAAATTACTTCTAATGGTTTAGTTATTATAATATGCTTTTTTTATATCTATGCCTCTTTAAAATGTATAATCAAAATAGCAATTATTATTTATTTATTATTATTCATTTAAATTTATTATAGTTTTAAGAATTTAAAAATTTTTATTGCACACCATTTACTAAATCTAATTTATTGTGCATGTTTTGGATTAACCAAGTCATGATTAAGTTTAGATTTGTAAGTTAAAGATCTACATACGTCATCTAAAAGTATAGACTACATTATTACATGAAATTGAAAGGATAGAAAAGGTGTAAGAATATCAACAGTCACGCCTTACTCCTTACTCGGTTTGCATGCAAGAATAAATACAAGGAACACACACATTTACTCCATCTTCTCCCATTCTCCAATACAGAGTTTATCTTCCTTATTGCTCTTTCAGTTTTCACTTTTTTATCAAAAAATTAGACGATCAATCTGCCTGTAAACAAAATGCTGCAGAATCTTGATACAAATGTTGTTGCCTTGCTGTTTTCATTCATCGTAATAGATGTTGGAGACTTCAACATGTTTGTCATGTGTCTTATGGCATGGCTTATTAAGCAAAATACTCCAAAAATCAGAGATGTTCTTGAAAGACTGGACTGGGATTCTTTGTACCAGTTTCATAATCATCCTATGGAGGTTACACGGGACCAGTTCCATGGCTTTATCAGATTTGCTGTTAGGCATAATGTTGATCAGGCTAAGTACTACAATTCCATTCGGTGCTTATTCTTGAATCAGGATGTTCCATATCATCTTGATGTATTATCCTCTCTATCAGGTAATCATTTTCCTTCTTCTTTTTGCTTTATCTTTTTTAAAGCAATAAATAGAACTTTTCATAGAGATCAGAGTGTTCAAGAGATGTATGAAATGCTTAATCGGACACATTTGAGATCTAGGATAATAGAACTTATTAATTTTCTTGAGGAAATGTACTGTTATCTGTTCGAGATTGATCATCTTCTACCCATTTACAAGTTTTGCCCAAATGCAAGAAATATAAAACCAATGTATCAACTCGAAGGTCATCCTCTTGAAGATGAATTGTGGAACGCACTCTGTGATAAAACGGTTGAAAGTAGCATTTGCCATAAGAGTCAAGTACATGGAAGATGCTTGACAATGGCACACATGTGGAATACTGATTGTGCTTATTGCAAAGTTCAGATCCTGTTGTTCAAAATTTTACTGTCATCTGTTAGTGATTAAGCAGTTTGATTCTATGTACGTTTAATATTTGTTGTTATGATGAATTTTTAAATTCCCTATTTTATGGATGCATGATGCATTGACTATGTTTTTTGTAAACACTGATTAATGTTTGCTTTACATATGTACATAACAATAAAGAAGACATCCAATACGTTTTACACTAGGACAAAACAAGACACTGCATGACCTTACACAATCTGGTTTGCATCATATGAAGAACAACCATTATCTCTAACATTTGATCTCAAAAATAGTGATACTGTGCGATATAACTAACATGAAATAATAAGGAAATTCAAGAAATATTCGACAAAATGAAGTAAAAGATGGTCATCAAACTGACAAATTCAAAAAGTTCCCTAATGAAAAACAAAACAGGAACCAAAGTACGTATTAAGCCAATTGGAATCAACAAAGTTCATTACCAGAAACAAATGGCAACAATAGTTCAAATGGTAACAATACGCAAATGGTGAAATGAACAGTTGACGTGTGTCAAACATAGAACACAAATAAACAATATTACAGGAACATATTCCTGAGATTTAACTAAATAACTAAACAATAAGGTTCAGACAATATATAAATCCTTATTAGTAGCAATGCAAAGTGATAGGTCAAGAAGCTTCAGATAACTATATATTACGTGAGAAATCCACAAGTCCAGCGCTCATTTTTGCCCTCTGTTCCTCCAATTCACCAGCTTTGGTTAACCAATCATTTAGTTTTTGTGTCCATTGTGCTTCAAATGTCTTGAATCCTCTTAACATCTCTTCCAAAAGCTCTCTAAAATGCTTCACATGCCCAACAAGAGATGTCTGAGTATCATCTACAAACCTGCGTTCTCTACCTATATAGGAACTGTGAACTTGAACATCTTGATTTGAAGATTGACCAGCGGATGCATGTTCGTTTCCTGTCACCACCTCTGTAATATTCCTACATTTTAAAATCATATGCACAGTGTTATAATTTATAAAACAAAAGCATCACAATAAAATTCACACATAGGTATTTACATGTATTTTTCTTCGATTCCAATGGTTCGAGCAAATAGTTCTGTCTGTCTATCCTCCATGCTCTTGAAAAATAGACCGAAATCTTCATTTGCTGAACGAATATCTTCGTTTAGATCTGCAGAAGTTAGGTTGATGTTATTCAAGTCATTTACCAGCAATGACTTGATATTTGTGCACCTTCTCCTCTTTACTGATCTTGAACTCATTTGTTTAGATAATAAGTATAGAGCAAATCATATGCAAGAATGATGTGTATATCCATTTCAATTTATAGACATTTGATTAACTGGCAAAGTGATGTGTTGGTTTTTTAACTGCCACGTTCTATACCATGTTCTACACTAAATAATTGTGAAATCCTTTGATCTTGGCATATACATGATTTATGGTCATCTTTTAAAATATAAACCAATAAAGGCTTTGGTTGGTTTTATAACTGCCACGTCTTTGATTTTATATTATTTTTCAAATTGTTACTTTTATGTTAAATTTTCCATTTTCACCTTTTATTCATTCTTTAGTAAGTGAATTGTAGAATAAATTAAATATTTTTAATTTAGTTTCCCTGTCAAATGCCCTCATAAAAACAACAAGTTTGATACTGTTATGAGTTCAATATGTTGCAACAAAATTAGCAAGTCTATTCTTATTTTCCTGAAATTCAACCATTTCCAGGGTAAAGTTATACTAAATCTTTCTTTGTTCAAGCTGTTCAATGACATATGAATGTTTGGAATTGAAGAACAAACTCCAATCCATCCACTATCTCAGTTATAGTCATAGTCATATATTGATAGTCATAATGCTGTCGTTTTATTTATTGCACGAAATAAAAAAAATGTTTAAAGGAAGATTTGGTTTTGATATTATACATAGATTTATAGGTACATTGCCAAAGATTCAAAATCCAATCAATCATTATCGTATTGTAACAGCATGTAACAACAATAATATATCTGATTCCTTTTTTTCAGCAACAAATCTTCCTAGGTGATAAGTATTAATCTTTGTTTAAATATAAAGATCAGAACTAAAAAACTAATTGCGTGCTTCTTCCTTTGCATCTTGAAGTAGTTGTCCCATGGGTTAATTCTAAAACTTATTTCATCATGCTGCAACTCATATTCTAATCACTACTAATTATACTATGCTTCCATCCTTATGTCCATCTTTCTTTCTTTTACAGATGGAGACATGTTTGATCATCTTGAATCGCTCAACATTTTCAACGACCATCAGAGGATTAAGGTCCGAGTAACACGAATATGGCCAACAAGGAATTTAGAGGGACAAGTACTTGGAATGAATCTTATTCTTCTCGATACCCAAGTAAGATTATGCAGATTTCAATCTCTATAAATTATAAAGTAATATATATGCTTCTGACTTTATGAAATGATATTTATACATTACAGAAATACCATTTGCAAGCATTGGTGAGACTTGATATTTGGAATGCTTTTGCCAATAATATCATGGTTGGAAATGTTTACGAAATATCCGAGTTTAGTGTTAGACATGCATTTGGCCAATACAGAGCAGTTCATTCATCCATGTGTATCATTCTTACAAATAAAAGCAGAGTTCATATGGTTGTTCCTGAAGATCGTTCCATACCGGAAGAAAAATTTGAATTAATCCAAGTGAGCCAAATCATTGAGAATGCTGAAGACTACCATAAAGATCGTACCTATGCAATAGGTGATTTAGCTAACCTTATCTGTTATATGTATTGTAACTTCAAGCAATTGTAAGTTTTTAATCATATTTTTTGCATATGAACCAGATGCAATTGGAGTTGTTGAAAACATCCAACCTGTTCAGATGAAGTACACAACACGAGGACTAAGTCCATTGATTAGATTTAGGCTTGGTGATGGAAGGTATAAAAATCTAAGATTATTCTGTTTATATTGTTATGTGAATGTTCATTGTTATTAATAATCATGTGTCCTTATATGTCTTCGAAGCCAATCTTTACACGTTCACTTATGGGGAGAGATTACAGAGGAACTGAATCCAATTTTTGAAGAGGTTATTGAACGACCAGTAGTAGTAATTCTAGCGGCTGTCAAGGTCCAGATTTCCATGGGTTAGTTCTTTATGTGATTCATCGATGAGAAGTATAATCGTATTTTTAATACATATATTTATTAGGTCTTTTTATAAATAGATTTTGCTTAACATTTACATTTGCAGGTAGAATCACTATTACTAATGTTGCACCATCAAAGGTTTATATTAACCCAAATGAACAAGCTGTTTTCAACTTGCGCCATAGGTATAATAATGTTTCCATTTAATTAGTTTTAAAATACAAGATACATATCATATCAATTCCAATATTGATTCTTTCCTATATGTGACAGGCTTGATACAGATGGTTATGAGGAGCCACCAAATCATCAATGATGTGATTCTACGAGTATATTGTTTAAGAAATAAAGTCAAGAGCATCTTGGAGAATAATATGTTTTTTTTTCAAATAAATTTATGTCTTAATTCATGTAATAAGACATGTAATTAAATCTTCAAAATTTCGACTTCTATAAATATTGTTTTATGTTTATGCTTATTATTAATGCATTTCTCTTAAATTTAAAAATATTAATTTTAAGAACATTTGAACATATTTAACATTGCTTCACATATTCTACAAATTTAATACGGAAAATATAAAACAGTATTTAAAAAAATTCATGACAGATTTTTTTAAAAAAATAATTATTTATTTAGAGTATAACTTTCGTTCACATAAATGAAATCACAAAATTCCCTGTAAAATAATTTACAGTTTAAGGAAACGTTGTGACAGTTTGATTTTTTATTTACAAAAATAATAATATTTTTCTTACAAATTTCTAGGTGTATACAAAATTATTGTAAACATGTTAAAATGATACATGTCTTGAGACATCGATATTTGGTTGAAGTAAAAAAAAATATTTCCTAAATTAAATTTTTAATTTTATATAAGAATGTAAAATGTTAACGATATATAACACATTATACTAAATAATATGGATTTACATTAAATTATAGGTTGTTAAAAGATTGTTATAGATATGAATGAACATAATCTTTCTTAATCAAGTTTGTTAAAACTTTCCTTAAACATTGTTCAAAATTTTATTTATTTCAATTAAATTAAATTCAATAGATTGATAATCCTATCCTTTATAATTTGTTTGTTAAGATCAACAAAACTTGCACAATCGTTGTTAGTCTGATTGAACAACTATAGCTCATTTTCTAATTTTATGTAATATGAAAGATAATATAATTATATATTGGATATGCATAATAATGTAGAAAATTCATATTAATAACCATTCCACAAATATAGTCTTAATTTAAGAGATTGTTCAAAATTTTATTTATTTTAATTAAATTAAATTTAATAGATTGATAATCCTATCCTTTAAAATTTGTTTGTTAAAATCAACAAAATTTGCACGATCATCATTGTTAGACTGATTGAACAACTTTAGCTCATTATCTAATTTTATGTAATGTGAAAGATAATATAATTATATATTGGATATGCATAATAATGTAGAAAATTCATATCAATAACCATTCCACAAATGTAGGCTTAATTTAAGAGATTTGTATTGATATGGAACGATTAACATTAGTGGCAAAACTTCCTGCGTATTTGCCTCACACTAAACATACCAAGATCGTATATAAATGCCTAATAAACCTAGACCTAATTACACACAAAGTTCGCTGCTTTACATCATCGTGAGTTATATCGAAAACTTATCAAGTTTTACTCTGTTTTATGTTTTTTTTATTGTACATCTTAATTTTGCAGTTAAGCATTATGAGCAATGTCAAGTTTGATAGCTTGGATTCACTAAACGACAGTAAGTATGACTGGACAATTAAGGTGAGGGTCATTCGTATTTGGGATAGCTATAGTTCAAAAGGAGATAAAGAGTTCAAAGGCCGTAACATGCTTTTGCTGGATGATAAGGTAATTATACAAAACCTTGAATTATTTGCATTTTTTATGCAAAATGTTTTTATATTCTCTGATGTTCCATTCGTTTATCTCTATAATAACAGCATGTCAGAATGCATGCTTTTATATGGCCAAGCTATATTGATACCTTTGAAAAAACGTTTGAAGAAGGCAAGATATATTCTATAAGGAACTTCTCAGTCAAAACCTATCGCAAAGAAACTCTTCGATGCACAAGATATGACAAACAAATTTGGCTATCCAATTATACCAAAGTTATGGTATTTCAAGATTCCGAGAGGATGGACAGGTTGATACGTAACATGGAGTTTGATTTCTTTGACATTGGTGATATCCGCGATATGAGCAAGCAATCTGACAATAACTATCTGATTGGTATGGTAGAATAAATATGGTTATAATTTTGTATTCTTCCTGTATCTTTTAAGCATATACCAACTTGGTAATTTTATTATTTTTCGTAGATATCATTGGTGTGCTAAAAGATCAGGATATTCTTAGAAACAGAATACATCAAAAGGAGGCGGACCAGCGTTGCATCAGGTTTACTCTTACTGATGGAAGGTATTATCTATGACACATATTACTGTCAAGCTTTAAATTACAACTGAATTATTGTGCGAGTAATTACTTATTCGGTTGCCTTTACATTTTATTTTATAGTGCATCTATCAAAGCATGTTTCTGGGACAACTTGGGAGAATCCTTCTTATCAGAACTACTGAAAATTACTGATATCCCAATAGTTGTTATTGTGGCTAGCTGCAGAGTTAATGAGTTCAAGGGTATTTCAGTTTACTCTACTTTGTACTATGAATTGATGTTACAATTCTATCTTATTACCGTCTAATAATTCTGATAAAGTAGTATGCATTATTATTTGTGATTACAAAAATTAGACTCTAAGTTATTAGTGTTTATAGGAGAGCCATACGTGTCCAATGTTGGAGCTACAAGGTTCTTCAAAAACTACAATCATCGTAGTGTAACAGAAATGAAAAGAAGGTATATTTATACGATTGCAGACAATTCAACACAGTACATTTAAAATATATCAACTTTTAATCATCAATTCATTCAACTCTTAGGTCCATTCTACCAGAATTCAACCTGGATCAACCAAATATTTTCGCAGAACCAGAAAAAGCAAGTATCTTCACCATTGCTCAACTGAGAGCACTTGATGAGTCTTACATTCAGGTATTGTTTGCGATCTCTTATGGCTGATTATGTTTGTCTCTTTTATGTGTATGCATTGGCTGAAATTTATTATTTTATAACTGAATGTAGAAATTAGTTATGTGCGAAGTGACGGTTAGCTCAGTGAAAGAAACGAAAGACTGGAACTATGATGCTTGCAGCAGTTGTCAAAAGGAAATTTATATGATTGAAGGAAAATTTAGATGTGAGGAATGTAAAAGAAATATTCCTTTCCCTGAAAAGAGGTAATCAAACAGCTCTCTGTTACACAAATGTATGAAAAAATGTGGAGTTTTATTATTAGTATGTTAGATTATTCATGTATATATATGCTTGGTTCTGTAAAAAAGGTTTAGGATATGTTTGATTGCTGGAGATTCTACTGGTGTAGCTGCATTTATCTTATATGATCGCGAGGTTGAAAATATAATTGGTAAAACTGTGTTCGATGTTCTGGCAGAGCAAGATAGGGTATGATCACTGCAAACACATATTCATTTTACATTAAAATTTACGTACACATTTGTTACTGTTTCACAAATACTTCTATATATTTGAAATCCTGATTTGATTTGATGCACCAGGAAGGGAAAGATGTAGAGTTTCCAAGTAGCCTAAAGGCTTTTGTAGGCAATGAATATACGTTAACAATTCGTATGAATGAGGAAAATGTCAAGAAGAATTCTTACACCTACACAGTTGTTGATATCTACAAGGGTTTTGAAATCGTTGAACACAATAAACAAGATGATAGTGATTTCAGTCTTGGTTCTAAGATTTCCCAGGTATATGAAAAACAACCTACACATTCTTATCAGATCATACTTATTTGTCAATGCTGCAAGCATTTCATTTCATTTTTTTACTCACAAACATTTTGAATCACTTTGTACACAGTACTCATCAACATATTCCGTTCAGAATTCTGAAACAAAGACTCCAGATACTGAGAAATCTACATCAAATCGGCTGAAGAGATTGAATGACGAAACTGTCATTTCTATAACAGACCTGGATGCTGTTGATGACAATTCAGTTGAGAAAGAAAATAAACCATTACCTATTCCACTCAAGCAAATTAAATTGGAAAAGGTAAATCATGTTGTTAAACAGTTTTTTAACGTTCTTAAACATAAACATGTTATACAGATACATGACTTAAATCATACATGTTTAATGTAAATGTACAGGACTGAAAAGGATTGCAGTTTCAAGAGATGACTTCTTCATGCAGCATAATTTTCAATTTCCACTTGCTTAATAAAATTGTTTGTTTCGAACTTTTGTTTATTTTGGGTGAAATGATGCCCTGCTTTGATTTTCAGCATGTTTTCAGAATTTTAAACTTTTTACTTTGGCGAAGTATTTGAATCAATCAATAAGAATGTTCTTGCTTTAGACATGATCATTATTAGTGCTGCAAATCATTATTAAATTAATTATGTTTTACAGTGATACATGTGCTCAGTATGGAGAGTATATCATATCTTGCAATTGAAGATTTACGTTTTATAAATGTAATATTGTGTATCATAGAATAATTTATGAGGCAATATGTCTGCTTATGTTCTTT
The DNA here is from genome assembly GCA_037693485.1 of Kitagawia praeruptora. Lineage (NCBI taxonomy): Eukaryota > Viridiplantae > Streptophyta > Magnoliopsida > Apiales > Apiaceae > Kitagawia > Kitagawia praeruptora. The sequence goes on along the minus strand of CM075344.1, from coordinate 151,310,746 downwards.
TTAAACCACATTTACGTTTATGTAATATAACATGGTCATGTTTACACTCATTGTTCCATCTGAAAACACATTCAATCATGATTACAAAATAGATATTTTGTAATGAGATAGGAAGACAATGTTGGTTAATTTGTTGTCTGTCGTTTATGAATTGAGGTATGTTTTGGATTTTTAAACTAATTTTCCTTTAATTTTAAAAATACATGCGTTCGACCTGAATCATAGGTTTTGTTAATTACAAATAAAATATTTATATTATTCTATCATTCAAATTTTATTACAAACCAGATGAATCGACGCCCGCTCGCAGAGCGCGGGCAAAAAAGACTAGTTAAAGTAAATTTAACTTCCAATAAGTTGAAATTCCATATTTGTGATTTTTTTAAATATAAATATACAATAGTATAAAATAATACTTATAGTAAATCGCTAAAAAAAATCATAGGTGTGGAAATAAGAGTAAAAAATCATAGGTGTGGAAATAAGAGTAGTAATGCATATTTCGAATTTGATCCCAAATATGTTCTCGAGTTACACGCATCATATTTTTATTTAGATTATTTGGAAACTCATATTTATGCACGAGTAATCCATGTAATTTGTAAAAAAAACACATCATCATTTAGGAACCGTTTTGTAAATGATTTTGAGGATTATACTCCCTCCGGTCCATTATATAAGGCATTTTACTTTTCTGCACGTAACTTTAGGTGCTTTGACTATATAGCTAAAATTATTATTTTTAAATTTTTCCTTTTTTGAATAAAAATATGATACTTTAATTTTTATTTAGAAAAAGAAATTTTAAAAAATAATAATTTTAGCTATGTAGTCAAAACACCTAAATTACGTGCAGAAAAATCAAATGCCTTATATAATGGACTGGAGGGAGTAGCATTTTTCGGGGAAATAATTACTGTATATATTTTTCACACTTCATATTAGGGGTGAGCAAAATAAAACCGAAAAATCGAAACCGAGCCGAAAAACCGAAAAACCGCACCGAAAAAAACCGTAACCGACAAAAACCGAAAAAAACCGTAATCGAAGCGAACCGATGGAACGGTTTGGTAACGGTTACGGTTTTATCCCAATAACCGAACCGAAAAACCGAACCGAAAATATATTATTTTAATAATTTATATTTTTATATTATATACTTATATAAATATAGAATTTTATATAAGAAGTAAGACAAAAGCTAGTAGAACTTGAATTGCAAAAGTTTCCCATCTTATTTTTTACACTAATTATTAATAATCTATCAAAAAATAATTATGTACTTAAAAAGATTTAAAAATGTCAAAAAATTTGATTTTACAGTTTTATATTTTAAAAATGAATTGATCTTATGACCACCTTTAAGCTAAAACATGCGTCACCTTAGTAGGAATAGTGGGTTTAAGAAAATTAGAAACTTATAATTTTTACTAGCATGATATTAAGTATTAAAAATAAAAAACCGAAAAAAACCGAAACCGACAAACGGTTAACCGAACCGAAAAAAACCGTTCCGAGCGGTTCGGTTACGGTTAATAGGTAAAAACCGAACCGAACCGACATGTACGGTTTGGTAACGGTTTTCGGTAAAAACCGAGCCGAACCTACCCGTGCACACCCCTACTTCATATGCAGTGCACAACTGTATTCGCCATACTAGCCGGCGTATGAAAGACTACAAGTCTGGTTAATTACTGTACGGTGAAAAATCTTTTGGCAGAAAATTACGTGAAAGTAGCATCTTTTATTCATTTCTCAAAATTTTCACCATAATGGCACCATGTACGTACAACTCAATTTCCCATAAAGTTGACCATCACCAAATCTTCTATTCACCGTAAAACTAGTTACCTTGCTTCGGATAAGGTAAAAAAATAAATTTACAGCAGTCAAAAAAATCACATAGGAAAAAATATCTTGAATCCAACGGTTGATATTAAATCATCTAACCCCATGTTTATCTCACTCCGTTCATAAATAACAACCCCCCCACACACAGTCACACACACATTTACAACTGACCTAGCATCTCTTTTCATTTCTTGATCGAATGTGAGTTTTATTCCTTCAATTTTATTTAATATTCTGCTTTTATATATGATGATTGTGGTCATTTTTTTGTTTATTGGTTCAATCTTGTATCTATAAACTGTTTGATTGTTTTTTATTTTTTTTACCGTACAGTTTTAGCTTCATGTTTTGTTAAGCTTAATTTCTTATATGTGTATGCATGTGTCATGATTTTGTTGTTCGTGTATATTGTTGATTTTGGCTTGTAATGTGATTATCATGATTTGCAATATGCGTGTAATGAGAGAGGGAGGGAGAGAGAGAGATGGAGAGAGAGAGAGAGGGAGGGAGAGAGAGAGAGACAGAGAGATGCAACATTGTCATGTTCTTGATGTAGGTATATACATTTTTAGTACAGATGTAGATGATTTCAGCCTGATTTTGTTATCGATTAGTTTCGGTTATCGATATATCAGTTTTTTACAAAAATTAAAATGATGAGATTTTAGAGTCATTAATACAATGTATCGTAAACTGTTAGTTTTAATATCGTGTCATGAAAATTGTAGAAATTGTAATAGCCTATGCTACAACTTGTGATGTGTGTGTGCATAATGAGACTAGTGAAGCATGAACATCAATGTAAGAGAACAACAAAGGAAACTCATATTGATATGGCTTGTTCAGCTTATTTATTACAAAGGAGGAAGAACTAATATATAGAAGAACAATGTATAAAAAGTCTAGTACTGCCCAACAACTCTATGACATTATGCTTAACTCTAGTCAATGTTGAACTGCCGTGCTAGTCTATGTTGAACAGCTGTGTAGATGAATAATAATATGTTTAACATAAGGTGTTCAACAATGGTGGCTAAGATGTGTTTGTGTTTACATTTCAACACCCCCCTCAAACTAAAGATGGTTGAGAAACCAACTTGAGTTTGTAAACAAAATTACCGAAAGTGGTAGGAGGATTTTGAACCGGAGACACGATGTAGATGAATCGTGCCTTTTTGTTGGTCTTTGTACCTCCCCAAACTGACGTAATTCTGATAGGTAGAGAAGCATTGTCAGAATAATAAGCTAATCTGATGGCTGAAGAAGCACTGTCAGAACGGTAATTGTGAGGTTAACTCTGCTTGTGTGTATATAATAACGTAGAAGAGTTATTAATATTGTATAAGCAATGTGAGCTTGTGATGATGGTGACCTTGTGCCATTGCTTGTGTGTGCATATGTGTAACGTAGCAGAGTTACAATATCGTATAAGCAATATGAGGCTACAAAGGAAGCTTTCGCGGCTACGTTCTATCCCAAAGGTTGTTCTGTCTGAGGATCCCGTAGTGACTTTAAATGCAGCGGAATGTGAATTTTTTTTTTATTTTTTTTTCAAAATTTGAAGAAGTTTTTTTTTTTTTCAAAATCTGATGATGTATGATTAGCGAGATATAATTAGGTCAGTAAAAACAATAACATGATTAACACAGTTGGGGTTGTAGGTGGGCTGGATTAATCATGTTGCTACCTTACTGGGCCCAAAACAAATATTGTTATATTATACACACAAACAACAGCCGAGTGATCTACGGCTTGGCAACATCAACAGCTGCCAATAGCTCCATCTCCCTCCTCGTTGACTCTCTCCCAATCTCTTTCCAAATCGCTCCCCACCATTTCTCTCCACCCACATCGTATCTCTCTCCCCACACTCTCTCTCTTCACCTCCTCTCTCAAATGTAGTCGGTGGATGTTGTTGATAAAATAGAAAATGGGTTGGTGGAGATTAAAAAGGAAGTTGAGTTTTGATTTGTGATTGGAGCGAGTCAATGACTCGTTTTAGTGGTGGGCGGAGTTGACTCGGAAGAAACTTGTGGTGTTAACTCGTCACTGAGTTTGTGTGAGTTACCGAGTTAACTAAGACCGAGCTGAGTAATGTGGACGTTGCCACGTTTGGTGTTTGTGGATATGGTGTGTTTGATATGAAGGTGATGCAGGAGGTGTTTGTTTAACACATTGAGTGGACACGCAAGGTGTTTGTGAAAATGTCACAACGAGCTGGCTTGTTGGAGAAGATGGCTTCGCCGGGAAAAAATGGCTTCGCCGGAATAACACAGGTTAGGATCTTATGGCTCTGATACCATGTAGAAATTGTAATAGCCTATGCTACAACTTGTGATGTGTGTGTGCATAATGAGACTAGTGAAGCATGAACATCAATGTAAGAGATGGTTAACCCAGGAGTGTGTTGTTGCAGGAGGTGTTTGTGATATACGAGTGTGTTGATGGAGTTTGTTTTACACATGGAGTGGACACACAAGGTGTTTGTGAAAATGTTACAAAGAAATGACTTCACCGGAAAAGATTGCTTTGCCGGAAAGAATGGTTTACACCGGTGACAGAGGAGGTCAGGAGCTTAAATCTCTGATACCAAGATTTACCAGAGTTAACAGAAAAAGCCATTGAAGATTTTAATTTAGCTAGAACCTGCATGATCAATGATTCGAGCTTGCTAGAAGGTGCAGTTGATGTCCTTTCGGAGGTGGCTTCAAAAGTTGAAGTTGCATAATGAGAGTCATTCAAGATTGTTTGAATCGGTGAACTATTTTCTCGTTCCATGCTTGCAAGTACAGAGTTGAAAGTGAAGACTTTGAAAACTTCAGGGACTGAACTGTAATTTTAAATAGTCCAGGGGCTGTTGCGTCAGTTTTCAAAACTTGAAGGTTCAATCTGCACGATTTGACAAAGATGGGGTACTGAAAAGTAATTTTGACAACCTCGGGTACTGAAGTGTAATATTCAAAAATATTTGAATGACCGTGTATGAGTTTGGCCCAATAAAATGTTTTTGGCCCAACCAAATGATAGAGGACTTGTTTATACAAAACCAATGGGCTTATGATGTGGATCAGGTGGGCTAGTTTTAAGACGGGCCGAACAAGAGAAATCAGTGGCTTGTTAATTTGAAGGTTTGGCCCAAAAGAGATCCACGACTATCAGTGGCCTGTTAATATTCTTTGAGAATATTAAGACGGTCTGCAGAAGATATTTGTGAAAAAAAGATATTGAGATGTATCGAAGATATTAAAAATCAAACGGAGATCTTTGTTTCGATCTAATTAAGCGTTGGATGATTGCTGAGTTGATTGTGGGGACTCGAATATATACGAGTGTGTGGACTCAGTGTGATTTTGTGGGTGAGATGAGTGAACTCGGGCGGAGCCGATATTGTGATTTAGCGACAGTTTGGAGATGGTTAACCCAGGAGTGTGTTGATGCAGGAGGTGTTTGTGATATACGAGTGTGTTGATGGAGTTTGTTTAACACATGGAGTGGACACGCAAGGTGTTTGTGAAAATGTTACAAAGAAATGACTTCACCGGAAAAGATGGCTTTGCCGGAAAGAATGGTTTACACCGGTGACAGAGGAGGTCAGGAGCTTAAATCTCTGATACCATGATAAAAACAGGTACTTGTTGGAAACGTGTATGGGCTTATACCAAATATTTTCAAATAACTGAAAATTACAACTCTCAAATATAACTAGAGCTTCAGCTCTTTTCTCTCTACACTTCAGTGTTTATTTTGGTGTGGTGTGTTTTACAAGCTTGCTGGAATGTTCTATTTATAGGCTAGAAAAATACAAGTAAACGTAACTGCATACATCACACTCTAAGTCTAGTAACATGTGCAGCCTACCTTATTTTGAGGCTTTGAACAAAGACCTCTTTTATTCAAATATAGCTGCTGCATGAGTTCATAGATAGCTGCCACCTTTTTTTTCTTCATTTCATATTGTATGCATATTGTTTCTAGAGAGTTTGACTTCTAACAACATAGACTAGCACGGCAGTTCAACATTGACTAGAGTTAAGCATAAAGTCATAGAGTTGTTGGGCAGTACTAGACTTTTTATACATTGTTCTTCTATATATTAGTTCTTCCTCCTTTGTAATAAATAAGCTGAACAAGCCATATCAATATGAGTTTCCTTTGTTGTTCTCTTACATTGATGTTCATGCTTCACTAGTCTCATTATGCACACACACATCACAAGTTGTAGCATAGGATATTACAATTTCTACATGGTATCAAAGCCATAAGATCCTAATCTGTGTTATTCCGGCGAAGCCATTTTTTCCCGGCGAAGCCATCTTCTCCAACAAGCCAGCTCGTTGTGACATTTTCACAAACACCTTGCGTGTCCACTCAATGTGTTAAACAAACACCTCCTGCATCACCTTCATATCAAACACACCATATCCACAAACACCAAACGTGGCAACGTCCACATTACTCAGCTCGGTCTTAGTTAACTCGGTAACTCACACAAACTCAGTGACGAGTTAACACCACAAGTTTCTTCCGAGTCAACTCCGCCCACCACTAAAACGAGTCATTGACTCGCTCCAATCACAAATCAAAACTCAACTTCCTTTTTAATCTCCACCAACCCATTTTCTATTTTATCAACAACATCCACCGACTGCATTTGAGAGAGGAGGTGAAGAGAGAGTGTGTGGGGAGAGAGATACGTTGTGGGTGGAGAGAAATGGTGGGGAGCGATTTGGAAAGAGATTGGGAGAGAGTCAACGAGGAGGGAGATGGAGCTGTTGGCAGCTGTTGATGTTGCCAAGCCGTAGATCACTCGGCTGTTGTTTCTTCATGGTATCAGAGATTTAAGCTCCTGACCTCCTCTGTCACCGGTGTAAACCATTCTTTCCGGCAAAGCCATCTTTTCCGGTGAAGTCATTTCTTTGTAACATTTTCACAAACACCTTGCGTGTCCACTCCATGTGTTAAACTAACTCCATCAACACACTCGTATATCACAAACACCTCCTGCATCAACACACTCCTGGGTTAACCATCTCCAAACTGTCGCTAAATCACAATATCGGCTCCGCCCGAGTTCACTCATCTCACCCACAAAATCACACTGAGTCCACACACACGTATATATTCGAGTCCCCACAATCAACTCAGCAATCATCCAACGCTTAATTAGATCGAAACAAAGATCTCCGTTTGATTTTTAATATCTTCGATACATATCAATATCTTTTTTTCACAAATATCTTCTGCAGACCGTCTTAATATTCTCAAAGAATATTAACAGGCCACTGATAGTCGTGGATCTCTTTTGGGCCAAACCTTTAAATTAACAAGCCACTGATTTCTCTTGTTCGGCCCGTCTTAAAACTAGCCCACCTGATCCACATCATAAGCCCATTGGTTTTGTATAAACAAGTCCTCTATCATTTGGTTGGGCCAAAAACATTTTATTGGGCCAAACTCATACACGGTCATACAAATATTTTTGAATATTACACTTCAGTACCCGAGGTTGTCAAAATTACTTTTCAGTACCCCATCTTTGTCAAATCGTGCAGATTGAACCTTCAAGTTTTGAAAACTGACGCAACAGCCCCTGGACTATTTAAAATTACAGTTCAGTCCCTGAAGTTTTCAAAGTCTTCACTTTCAACTCTGTACTTGCAAGCATGGAACGAGAAAATAGTTCACCGATTCAAACAATCTTGAATGACTCTCATTATGCAACTTCAACTTTTGAAGCCACCTCCGAAAGGACATCAACTGCACCTTCTAGCAAGCTCGAATCATTGATCATGCAGGTTCTAGCTAAATTAAAATCTTCAACGGCTTTTTCTTTTAACTCTGGTAAATCTTGGTATCTAGATTCTGGATGCTGCAATCATATGACAAATGATCCATCAATATTTACCACAAAAACAAAGAATCCATGTCTTCCAAACATCCAAACTGCAGATGGCTCTACAATGAATGTAACACAGATTGGAACTGTATCCACGGAAGCTTTTTCTCTTCCTAACACATATTTTGTTCCTGATCTTACACTTAATCTTGTTTCCATCAGTCAACTATGTGATCTTGGTCTTGTCATTATCTTTTCTCCTTCTGGTTGTCATATACGGGATCCTCAGACAGGCAAAATGATTGGAACAGGACGTAGATGCGGGAAGTTGTTTGAGCTCACATCCCTTCATCTTCCTATACCAAAATTGTCATCATCTCATATAGTTGGCTCAGTTTCATCAACAACCAGTGTCTGGCATTCCCGGTTAGGTCATCCTTCTTCTTCTCGTTTACGTAACCTAATTTCTAGCGGTCATTTAGGTAGTGTAAATACAGACATAACTGACTGTGTATCATGCAAACTGGCAAAACAACATAAACTTCCTTTTCCTATTCATTATCAAAAATCATCAGCCACTTTTGATCTTATACACTCTGATATTTGGGGTCCCTCTCCAACTATGGGGGGGTCTAGGTACTATGTGATATTTGTTGATGATTTCTCTCGATGCACTTGGATATATATTTTGAAAAATCGATCTGAATTAGGAGAAACATATAAAAACTTTGCCACTATGATTGATACTCAATTCAAAAAGAAAATCAAACTTTTTCGTGCCGATAATGCCAAAGAATACAAAGAATCTGAACTTACAAAATTTTTGGCATCTTATGGTACTCTTGCACAAAGTTCTTGTCCTTACACATCACAACAAAATGGTCGTGCTGAACGTAAACACAGACACATCCTAGATACCATTCGAGCTCTTCACATTTCTTCTTCTTGTCCAGAATATTTTTGGGGGGAAGCCGCATTGACTGCTGTTCATACAATAAATATGATTCCTTCTCCTGTTACAGATAACTTGTCACCTTATGAAAAAATATATGAAGAACCACCGTCATATGATTCTCTTAAGGTTTTTGGTTCTGCATGTTTCGTTCTTCTTCCTCAACATGAGAGAACAAAACTCGAACCACGTGCTCGCCTTTGTTGTTTTATTGGCTATGGCAGTGGTCAGAAAGGATACCGTTGTTGGGATCCTATCTTACAGCGCCTACGTGTCTCTCGTGATGTTACTTTTTGGGAACACAAAATGTTCTCATCTATGTCAGAATTTCACATTGACACTTCTACTAGCATTTCTCACTTTACAGATCCTTTTGTTGATCTACATCCCAGTGATGAATATATAGAATCTCCAACCTCTTCTTCTTATATACATTCAGCAGATCCTTCAGATGAGCTCACACAACGACCTCCACCTACTATTGTCCCTTCAATAACAGGTCAGTCTGCGGATTCCAGTACCGAGCCTCCCATCTTACCATCCACTTCAGATGAACATGTTCATCGATCTACTCGAGTAAGAAAACCTTCTGTTCGTCTTACTGATTATCATGTTTATTCTGCTATACAATCTTTACACGAGCCTCAAACATATAGAGAGGCAAGTGTTCACCCTCTTTGGCAGGAAGCTATGGCAGAAGAACTTCAGGCATTAGACAAAAATCACACTTGGGATCTGGTTACCTTGCCTCCTGGCAAAACAACCGTGGGTTGTCGATGGATCTACAAAATTAAGACAAAAGCTGATGGATCCATTGAGAGATATAAAGCCCGTCTAGTTGCTAGAGGCTTTACCCAGGAGTATGGCATTGATTATGAAGAGACTTTTGCACCAGTTGCTCGTCTTACATCAGTTCGAAGTTTACTCGCTGTTGGAGCATCAAAACAATGGGATATGTGGCAAATGGATGTCAAAAATGCTTTTCTTAATGGTGACTTAGATGAAGAAGTTTATCTCAAACCTCCACCTGGTTTTAATCACTCTCCAGATCAAGTGCTCAAGCTAAACAAGGCACTGTATGGTCTTAAACAAGCACCTCGAGCATGGTTCGAAAAATTTAGCAAAGTCATTAGTGAGCTGGGATTTACTTCTAGTCCATATGATCATGCTCTCTTCATTCGACGGACAGATCGAGGAATTGTCCTTCTCCTCCTCTATGTGGATGATATGATTATCACTGGAGATGATACTACAGGCATTTTTGAACTCAAACAGTTTCTAAATCAGCAATTTGAAATGAAAGATCTTGGTTCATTAAGCTACTTCTTGGGTATTGAGGTTTCTTCTATACCTACCGGGTACACCCTTTCTCAAGTTAAGTATGCATCTGATCTTTTATTAAAATCTGGAATCAGCGACACTAAAATTACATCAACACCTTTGGAATATGGGGTAAAACTTAACTCCAAAGATGGTGATCTACTTGCCAACCCTACGTTGTATCGTCAGTTGGTAGGAAGTCTGATTTATCTTACTGTCACTCGTCCTGACATTGCTCATGCCGTTCATATTGTTAGTCAATTTATGGCAGCTCCTCGCACTCCTCATTATACAGCTGTCCTCCACATACTTCGTTATGTCAAAGGCTCCATTCTTCATGGACTACATTATGCATACAACTCATCACTTGAGTTACATGCCTATTCCGATGCTGATTGGGGTGGTGATCCCACTACTAGATGTTCCACTACTGGATTTTGCTTCTTTCTAGGTGACTCTCTTATCTCTTGGCGCAGTAAGAAACAGTCCCTTGCCTCAAGATCTAGTGCCGAGTCTGAATATCGAGCTCTTGCCGACACCACACAGGAATTGGTTTGGCTACGATGGTTGCTTGAAGAAATGACTGTAACTCATTCTCCAGCCACTATCATCTATTGTGATAGCAAGAGTGCTAGGGACATTGCTCACAATGATGTCTTTCATGAACGCACTAAACATATAGAGATCGATTGTCATTTCACCCGTCAACAGGTTGCAAAGGGCACGGTTCATCTTCATGCTGTCTCTAGTGTTGATAATACTGCAGATATTTTTACGAAGCCTCTATCTCCTGGTTTTTTTTCGTTACCTTGTTTGCAAACTTAAGCTGGCACAACCATCTTCAGTTTGAGGGGGGGTGTTAAAGTCATCACCAACCCATCTCACCAACCGTGTTAAGAGTCATCACCAACCCATCTCACCAATCCATCTCACCAACCAAACTTTGAATTTATGTACTAGTTTTCTTCTATTTAAGCAGCTCATTTCCTTTGTAATAATCAAGCAATATCATATCAATACAAGAGTTTTCTCTTACATTGTACTAGCTTCATCAGTTAAACACGTACCTGTTTTTATCAAAAATCAATTTTGTGCACTAGATCTAGTGTAGATGCTTGAATGGCTTTGAATAGTGAGTTGTGGCAGTGTTGATGTACATTTTACGTATTAATGTGTTGTTTTTGGTGTCTAAAATACGGAGGATAAAAGACTTCATGTGTTGTTTTCGGTGTCTAAAATACGGAGGTTTTTATATCTTACCCCGCTTGATAGCATCGGGGTTTATTTAGCTTGATACCTTCAATTTTTTCGGTTGTAGACTTGTGGTGTTCACATATTGTGTCGATAGTAGCATTTAATTTGACAATTGTATCTGCATTATTGTGATAATAGATGTATCAGATTTGATCCTGATTATTTTTCTTTTGTGGTGTTTACGTGTTGCATTAGCATTTATATTGGCTTTATCAAGGTAGTACCAAATCTGGTAATTTTGGTTTTTTTTTTTGTCACTTTGAGTTATGAACCTTCCGTGCTTTTCAACATCTCAACTGGTTTCTCTTCTGTTTAGAAAATACAATGGAGCATATTCGTTTTGTTTAGAACTGCGTATTGTATGATTGAAGCTAATTAATAACCTACGGTTAACTATGAATTTGTTCTTTGCTTGCATGTGTAACTGTTGTTGTGTATCATCAATTTGGGTAATTGGTAGGTTTAATTGTTCAAAAGCAACCATTTGTTGGAGTTTATTGATTATAAACTGTTCAACACATTCTGTCTGCGTTTTCCATACAAATTGTCTAATTATTATCTTGGTGGATGTAGATGGCAGAAGAATATGCTCTTGGTGTTTATGGTACCGGTTACTCAAAGTCCATGACTCAGAGTGGTGGAAGTGGGGTGAATGTGTATCAGCAGACATACCGAGCTAAGAATGAGGACAAACAGAGTGGGAGCTATGAGCGTTTCACTGCTAAGGACAAGACGGTGTGTGGTGAACCCTTTGTGGATAGGTCTGGGAATCGAGGCTACAAGAATGAGCATTCCTCATCTCATACCTACAAAGTTGGTGACAAAAGCGGCTATACTGATTACTGAGTACTACCATGAGGACAGGGTGAAGCATGTTAACTTTGATAAGAGTGGCAACAGCAACAACAAAGGTGTCGGGTACTACTCAAAATACAACAAGTATTAAGTTTCGGCAATCATCCAGCATCCTCCCTTGGCATGTAACCTGGAGGTTATCTTATGTTTTCTTTCTTGATTTCTAGCTTAAGTAATCTACTGCTAGGAACTACTTATCTAGCTTCTGAATGACGGTACTCTTGTTGGTTTAAATTTGTGGATCAGAGATTTCGAATGTTGTTTTACCTATTGTTATCGTTTGGGGTTGAGATTGGCTTCCTAACTGTTTTCTTCCTTAGTGTCTATTTGTCTGCCTTAATCTGCTGGTGATGTTAACTTTTTTTGGTCATTGGTTGAGTATTTACATGTTTCCTGCAGGCATATACTTAATTGCTGTCTGTATAAATTAAATTGAATATGGTTCCTGTATATTGGCAGTTATGTTCAAGTCATAGGACTGGACTTCAGTGATTTTTGTAGAATCCTTATTTTCCGAAAAATCAGCGGAATGCTCTGCATCAAAAGAACTTGGTGCTATATTGCTTCTTGTTAGTATTTGAAGAACCTTGGCTTGTCGCTTTGGGGTTATCTAATGTTTTATATCTTACTTTCTTGTTTGAATCCTTACTATTTATCTAAAGGTACTCTTGTTAGTTGTTTGAAATGTTTATCAGAGATTTCGACTGTGGTTTACTAGTGATTTGGTTTGAGTATGGCTTTCTTTATCACGTTCTTCCCTTGTTAATGTTAGTATTCTTCGGGCAATAGTTGGAGATTTATGTGTTGCCTACCAGCATTTGTTTGTTTGCTCTCTCTGCGTGATAAACACTTGGAAGACAAATTTCTCCTTTGATTATTGGACTTCAGTTTTTTTTTTTTTTTAAGCCATATTTTCTGCAAGCTCATTGAGAAGAGCAGGAAATTCGATCATCAAAAGTTAGTGCTATATCTGCAGAAACGTGTTGTAACCTTTGTAGAGTGTACCTTAATTGTTGCACTTTCTCTTGCGACATCTATGATTATAAATGAAACATGTTCAGTCTACTAAAACAGATCGGTCATGGCTTGATAAATTATAATGTTCCATCTAAGTACTAAAATTATACTAATATACTAATAACTAGGATATCATATTAGGATTTCAATGTATTGGTCTAATCCTTCATCTAATCATCTCGTGATATATTTTCACTTTTTGAACAGATTAATATCTTTTCTTTTCTTGCTGTAATCCTTGAGTTGTCTATATAAGCAAGCCTTATTTTGAGGGACATTTTGCAAATGTACTTAGATTATAGAATCTCAGTTCCTCATATTTCAAGTATTGTGATTAGTTGTCCCTATTCAAGCTCAACTTTGTCATCTATACTATCTATACTATACTATATTATAATAAGTAGAAGGGGTGTAATTTGTAGTTTGGTTATCCCCTATTTTTTGTTTTGGTTATCCCTCATTCATAATCGTTAGATTTTCAATTCAAATAGATCATGACCGTTGGATACAATAATACTAAAAGTTATTATGTACAGAGGTCTAAGATTCGATTCCCGCAAACAACATATTAATTTATATTTAATACTAAGTGAGCTAAAAAATCGTCTTGTGACGTTGAATTTTGTTAAACGATCTGCGAACAAAGTGGCTCATTTCTTAGCGAGACACAACAGTTCTGTGGCTGATCGTATATGGAGTGGGGAAAGTGTTTACCCAGAACTCCATCATGTACTGATTAATGATTTATCGTTTTAATGAATTTTCTTTCCTTGGCAAAAAAAAGAATGTATATGTGTACTTACTATTATTAAAAATTAATAATTGATTCTATCTATAATACGAACTTTGACATTGATCATCAGAGTTCAAAACTAGAGTTATAATCGGTAGTCACATTTGGAGTATCTGTCTAATTTCTGATAGAACTCCCTGCATCCTGAATCCTGATGATGATGGCCCCTTGGGGCGAAGGGTAAGAGTCTGGGTTACATTTTTTTTTTTCACGCGGACAAACTAAAATTACTCAGGACCAACCGACCAAGCAAGAATGTACGAGTCACATTTGAGATTTTGAGTTTTCTCGCAAGTTAATCATAAAGTTAGTCTTACTGATATGAAAGAGTTCAGTTAAATTTGCGAGCTGGTCAAATAATTAATACTCTTTTCGTCCCATTTTACATGTTTTTTTTTTATGTAGTCAAATTGTTTAATTTTTGACTAACTATTAAAACTTAGTCAATTATTATTTTTGATAGCTGAAAGTTGCATTGTAACATAGATTAGATGTATTTTTTAATAATATTTTTTTTATTTTTTTGAATTATATACTATTTATAAATTTCAATAAAAATATAATCAATAAAAAATCAAAAAAAACATGTATTTTGGAACCGAATGAGTATTATTTACACACATGAAGAGTTGAGCTCGAGTCGAGTATAGTATATATATATACATTCTCAACTAATGAAAGTAAGCAGACATAATTATTTTGTGTTTTAGGACAAAATCTTGTGTTGGATCTCGACCCATATATAATTAATTCAGATCCTCAATAATAAATCTGAATCAACAAGTAAATGACACGAGGTTGAGTTGAGGTGCAGACTGACCATTTATATCGCTTACCATGAGCAATGTTATGGATCTCGAAACGGTTTCTGAAATTGTTCCCGAATGTCAAGTGGTATCTTGTAATTAGTGGAACTCATATGAATATATGGAGGGTTTTTTTATTTTTAAAATAATCAGAACTTGGCAACTAAGCTTTTGGTGTTGAGTTTAATCTAAACTCATTATTATTATTATTATTATTATTATTATTATTATTATTATTATTATTATTATTTCCTGTTTTATTTCTTAGTTAAATAAGTTGCTGTTGTAATAGCAGCAAGACTAGGATAGCTATGGTTTCGTATTTGTAGAGTAGCTATGCAGTTGTGGTGATAAGTTAGGAGTCCTAGTTTATCTACTCCACCTCTGTAGCTTAGTAGTTGAGTTTGTTTTCTCACACCTCTATCTTTAAGAGTGTGTTTCTCTCGTTCATTTGTAACCTGCAGTTCAGTAATACAAAATTGAGTTAGTCTCAACTGTGATGTTTCTTTTCTGCAAGTAAACATACATTTACATATTGCTTTTGTTTATATAATCTGGTATCAGAGCTAGAGGCATTAGTAGGAGTATGTCAGGAATGACGTCAATGGATGTGAATAAGATCAAGCGAGGATCGATCGGGTTGAGTTACCCAACATTGACAAGAAAGAACTATACAGCCTGGTCTATGAAAATGATGGTGTATATGCAAGCTCATGGCGTATGAGAAGCGATTGAAGCCAGTGATCCAAAGACTATGGTTGATGGAAAAACAGACAAGATTGCACTGGCGATGATTTATCAAGGGATATCTGAGGATATATTGATATCCTTAGCAGATAAAAAGACGGCAAAAGAGGCTTGGGATGCGATCAAAGTCACATGTCAAGGTGTAGATCGATTCAGGGCAGCACGAGTTCAAACGCTTAAAGCAGAGTTCGAAGCTTTGAACATGAAGGACACTGACCAGCTTGACGATTTTGTCACGAGGATGAATGGGCTACTGTCAAACATTCCTGCCCTGGGAGAAAAGGTGAGTGAGAGTTATGTGGGAAGAAATTGCTTTGGACAGTCCCTACGAAGTTTTTACAAATTGCCTACCATCGAGCAATTTGGCAATCTTGAAACGATGTTAGTAGAAGAAACAATTGGGTCACTCAAGGCCCATGAGAAAAGGCTAAAGGGACAATCTGGACTCTCTAGAACTAATGGAGACCAACTGATGTTGACAGAGGTCGAATGGTTGAAAAGAGAGAAAGATGAAGGAAAACTGTTGTTCACTAAAGAAGAATGGAAAAACCGATATGCTCGAGGAGGATCTGATAGAACAACAAACTCAAGAGAACGGTGGGGACGAGACAAAAGTCGTGTAAGGTGCTATAATTGCCAGAGTTTTGGCCACTATGCAGGTGAGTGTCGAAAGCCAAAGAAAGAAAGAGAACAGAGGACAGAGGCAAATTTGTCACAGATTGGTACTGATGGTGATGAACACCTTGCTTTTGGCTAAAAGTGCAGAAGAAACAAATGAGAGAATGATCCTGCTGAATGAGAAGAACATGGTCCCAGAATTGAAGAAAGAAAAGAATGACAGTGATGACATAAGTACTTGGTATCTTGATAATGAAGCGAGTAACCATATGACAGGGCAACGGAAGAAATTTTGCGACCTGAATGAGAATATGATTGGGGAGGTACGTTTTGGAGATGGGTCTACAGTGATAATCATGGGGAAAAGATCCATTAAACTGAGTTGCAAGGACGGTGAAACACGATATCTACATGAGGTATATAATTATATCCCTTCTATTCACAATAATATTATAAGTTTAGGGCAATTGTCAGAGGAGGGAAATAAAGTAGTCTTGGAGGGAGAATACTTGTGGATTCGTGATACACAGGGAAAACTACTAATGAAGGTAAAACGTACTGCAAACAGATTGTACAAAATCAAAATTGAAGAAAGCAGCCCTATTTGTCTCCTGTCAAAAGTTGAGAAAGATTCATGGCTATGGAATTCACGCTTGGGTCATGTGAACTTTGCTGCTTTGACACTCATGGCCAAGGAAGAAATGGTTTATGGTCTGCCAAAACTAATTCAGCCAAAGAAGACGTGTGAAGGATGTCTGATGTCTAAACAAACTCGAAAGCCGTTTCCTACTCAAGCAAACTTCATTGCCAAAGCTGTCCTTGAACTGATACATCGAGATATATGTGGCCCATTTAATCCACCAACACCAACAGGTAACAAGTATTTTTTGCTATTAGTAAATGATTGTAGTCGATATATGTGGGTTTACATGCTGAGATCAAAAGACGAAGCATTTGAAATTTTTAAAAGGTTCAGAATGTTGGTTGAGAAAAATTCTGAAACAAAGATACAGGTGCTGAGAACTGATCGTGGTGGCGAATTTTGTTCCAAGAATTTTAAGCACTATTGTGAAAAAGATGGAATTCAAAGACATTATACAGCACCTTACTCGCCACAACAGAATGGAGTAGTCGAACCTCGAAACAGAACGGTCGTGGCAATGGTAAGAAGCTTTCTTAAGAAAATGAAAATGTCCTCTACATTTTGGGGAGAAGCTGTGAGACATTCAGTATACATCTTGAATATGCTACCCACACGAGCTATTATGGGTAAGACTCCTTATGAGGCTTGGAAGGGAAAGAAGCCTTATCTTCATCATGTCAAAGTATTTGGCTGCAAAGCTCACATGAAGGTGCCAGGGGTGCAAACGAAAACGTAGCAGGACTGTAGTGTACTTGGGTAGTGAACCAGGAAGAAAAGCTCACCGTTTAGTCGATCCAAAAGATGGGATAGTCCTTATAAGTCGAGATGTTGTGTTCGAAGAAAATAAGAGTTGGTCGTGGGATTTGCCAACACAAGTGGGCATAAATAATTCCGGCACACTCACATTGGATGGAGTGACATTTGATGAACCTAAAATAAGCAATTTGACTACGAATTCTGGGGGAGAAACACCACCACCAACAACACCTGCACGTTCAATATCTGGTTCTAGCTCTAGTGTTGGTGGTTCTGGCTATGGCTCTAGCAGTTATGAGAATTCTTCGTCGAGTAGTGCAGAGTCAGTTACTAGTGCAGAGTCAACTACCAGTGGTCCCATAAGAATGAGACTTCATAGTGATATATATAATGAGGCACCAGAAGTTGACTTGTTTAATGAAGAACTCATGATGATGACTGTTGATGAACCAAATACGTATAACCAGGCTGCAATAGAGGTCAAGTGGAAGGAGGCAATGAAAATTGAGATCGATGCAATTGAGCAGAACAACACATGGAAGCTTGCTGAATTACCTTCTGGGCACAAGGCAATTGGTCTAAAGTGGATCTTTAAGCTAAAGAAAGATGCTGATGGCAGGGTTGTGAAGCAAAAGGCATGCTTAGTTGCCAAAGGGTATGTGCAACAGCGTGGGATCGACTATGAAGTGGTGTTTGCACCTGTTACATGGCTCGAAACTATGAGGCTACTTCTTGCACTAGCTGTAAAAAATACCTAAGAGGTTCATCACCATGACGTAAAATCTTCGTTTTTAAATGGGGAATTAGAAGAAGAGGTTTACGTAGTGCAGCCAGAGGGCTTTGTAAAAAAAGGATAGGAATACAAAGTGTACAAGTTGAATAAAGCTTTGTATGGACTACGTCAAGCACCTAGGGCTTGGTATGCCCGTTTGAACAAGTGCCTGAAAGAGTTGGGATTTGAAAAATGCCCGTATGAGCACGCTGTATACACGAGAAGAGAAGGAGGAGAAGTGCTAGTCGTTGCAGGATATGTGGACGATCTTCTGGTCACAGGAACCAGTCTTACTAACATAACTAAATTCAAGAGAGAAATGAGAAGTGTCTTCGACATGAGTGACCTGGGGAAACTGTCATATTACGTGGGTATGGAAGTCAATCAAAAGGATGGATATATCGAGCTTAGGCAGTCAGCATATGCGAAAAAGGTGATAGAAAAGGCAGGAATGACATGGTGTAATCCAGTCAAGTTTCCCATGGAACCTATGGAGAAGCTAGACAAGGACGAAGGAAGAAAACCAGTCAATCCAACACTGTTTAAGTCCATGGTTGGTGGTCTGAGGTATCTGGTATTCACGAGGCCTGATATATCATATTCAGTTGATGTAGTAAGTAGATTCATGGAGAGACCCACAGAAATACACCTAACTGCTGTTAAAAGGATTCTTCGTTATGTGAATGGAACACTTGAGTTTGGTCTAACCTACACAAGAGGAGAGGGAAATTATCTGTTGACAGGCTACTCGGATAGTGATTTTGCAGGTAATGTGGATGACAGGAAGTCTACTGGAGGTATGGCATTTTACTTAAACGAGAATCTCATTACATGGGTGTCCCAGAAACAAAAGTGTGTAGCATTGTCTTCGTGTGAATCTGAGTTCATGGCAGCGACAGCTACTGCTTGCCAAGGGATTTGGTTGTACAAGCTTCTGAGACAAATAACAAATATAAAAGCAGGTCCAGTGGTGCTCTACATTGACAACAAGTCTGCTATAGATTTAGCCAAAAATCCGGTGTTTCACGGGAGGAGTAAACATATAGATATTCGTTACCATTTTATACGTGAATGTGTAGAATGAGGTGAGATAGTTCTCAAACACATAAACACTAATGAACAGCGAGCTGATGTCCTGACAAAAGCATTGAGCAGAGCTAAGTTTGAGGGAATGCGTGAATTGCTGGGCGTGAAGAATTTGCAATCGAGTTTAGATTAGGGGTAGCTTGTTGGAGTTTAATCTAAACTCATTATTATTATTATTATTATTATTATTATTATTATTATTATTATTATTATTATTATTATTATTATTATTTCCTGTTTTATTTCTTAGTTAAATAAGTTGCTGTTGTAATAGCAGCAAGACTAGGATAGCTATGGTTTCGTATTTGTAGGAGTAGCTATGCAGTTGTGGTATGTACGTGTTTCTCTCGTTCATTTGTAATCTACAATTCAGTAATACAAAATTGAGTTAGTCTCAACTGTGATGTTTCTTTTCTGCAAGTAAACATACATTTACATATTGCTTTTGTTTCTACATTTGGGAACCGTTTTGGAAATATTTTTGGGAACTCTAGCATTTCTCCTTACGATTTACCAATTAGTTTATTTATTGACAAGATTTTAAGATGATTTCTGATTTTCTGTTACCCGCAAGTCATCACATGAAACTTGTGGCAGTCATCTCCTATCTTAACATCTAGCAATACAACAATACAGTGAGGTTGAAAACAGCGTACATTATTCAAATAAATTTACAAAACCCGATTATAATCAGGGTCTATAACATATTTAACTTACATCCTCCTTAATTATGACATTTAAATAAACATATACGAATCCTTACTTCCGAAGTTAATTATCGTGTCACTGCTCCACATTGTATCTCAAAGCAAAGTCTTGGTATAGTTGATCAGACTGATGATGAGGAGTTGATGTTGAGTCCCAAGAATTGGAAGATGCAGAATTTGTGTCAAACTGATCATTAGGCCACCACAGCATGCTATCTTTAGAACCTTCTATTTCCTTGAAACAGTCAAACTCACCCATCCCCACTGCATTGTTGTTGTTTAGAAATTCTTCAACCTCGGGTTGGATTGTCAAAACTGATTGAACTCCCAAGTTTGATTGATATTGTCCATCTGATTTCGGGACAGCATATGAGTCTGGAATATTGAAGCTTGCAGTTGGCATGATTTGATCCATTATTGGTTCAAAGTGTTGAATATTTTGGCCTTGGCTGGGCTGAGGAATCATCGTAGGTTGAAACAAAGAGTTTGAGTTGTCATTAAAAGATTGGAGGGTTTGGATCATCTTTTCTTGAAGAGGGTTCATCTTGGGCCAAACTGTAGGATTACTGAACACTGAAAAAGGGTTTTGAAGGTTCTGAAGCTGCATGTGGAGCTGAAGCCTTTCCATAGCAGAGTTGCTCAAGGTATTATCTTCTCCAGTATCTACAAGTTTCGTGTCCTGACTCGAAGAGGCGGATGGGGAGTTGATGTGATAGTTCTTGCGCTTTCCGAGCAACTTTTTCTTGAGTTTGGTATTCCAGTAGTTTTTAATATCATTGTCAGTTCTTCCAGGCAATTGAGCAGCAATAATAGACCACCTAATACATATCGAAATTAACATGCATCAGCAAGGCACAGAATTAAAGATTACAGTGAAATGTGATCTAAGATTTAAAATATATACTATGTGCTTGATAGATTATGCTGCTCTTTATCTCGAATTCTCGATCTACGTACACTTATGTGTGTGTGTGTATTCTTAAAACAAAAGCTTCATGGACAACAACAAAGGACAAATCTACAGGTATGCCGTATGTATATCTATCAAATATTAAAGGGATCTGGAAAAAGAAAAAATTGAGACCTGCTGCCAATACTGATATAGAGGCTGCATATGATGTTGTCCTCTTCTTCGGAGAATCCTCCGTGCTTGATGTTAGGCCTCAAGTAATTTAACCACCTCAATCTACAACTTTTCCCACATCTCTTCAACCCTGCCAATTAATTTGTTTTAATTTTAACTCTTGCATAAAATATTAGTTATTGAAAAATATTATTAGGGTTTTCTTTTTCTTTTTTCAATAACATGCATAACTCCAAATAGAAGAAGAAATGTTACAAGGAGACAAGCTATAGGGTAGTTTACCAATTTTCTGGGGAAGAGCAATCCAGTTATTGCCAGTGCCAAATGTTTCAATATAAGCCTTGAGCTTTGCATCTTCTTCAGGTGACCATGGACCTCTCTTCACGTTCTCTTTGTCACAGCATGGAGCTCGACCCATCTCGAACAGTCGATATCTGTTGTATAGATATCTATGTACTTACCTCCTCCTTCTTCTTTGTAGCCGACTAGCCAATTTACAACTTCTTGAAGTTCTTGTTGATTGTTGAGGAAATGAGCAAGCGGAGACCAGCTATTTATAGAAGGATTTTTTATTTGAATTTTCACAGAAAAGTCAATTACTATAAAGTCTCTCCTCCCTCTTCTAGGGTTTATGCATAGCTTTATCTCATACTTTGGATTAGTTCAGCAATCCTCTCCCTTACTTTCTTGATTTATAATTATTAAACATGCAAGAGGCAGATAAGTACAGAAATTTGTGTAATATCTTGTTATTAAACATTTAATGCTTTTTAGTTTTCAATAATTTACAACAGGTACAAGTAAATTCAAGCAAGAAACCTCCATGCTTTACGTTTGTTGGCTCTCTAAATGGTTCTATTATTGAGTTAGCTACCCCCTTTTTAATTATTGGCTACCTAGCTAGCTCTAGCTAGCTCCTAAGAGACTAATGACAGATCAATGGAGAAGAGGGCTTTCGTTATCCATCTATATAAACCATCTGTTAAAAAAACAATTGTAATTGTGCATTGTTAGCTGATCATAGCTGAATGTATTATATAACCTAAATTGTGAGTACAATGAAAACACTTTTTTTACAGTCTAAAAACCGTTGGAACAATTGTTCTTAGGTTGAAATGTATTTTTACAAAATGTGGGGAATAATTGTTGTACACCATACTTTTCATAGTTTAGAACAATTGTTCTTACGCTAAAACATGTTTTTTTATATGTACGATCCCATATTTTTGAGAGTGTAATTTAATAGAGAAAAATTTTATCATAACGACGATAATGAGAACAATTATTTTGCAATCTTTATAAAAATTAAGTACTTAAAGTTGTGGTATAAGAAAATGTATAACATTTCAAAAAATTGTTATTATTATTATTCTTAATAGCCGATAACCCGTGCGAAGCACGGATCATGATCAATTATTTTAAATTTTAAATTTTTAAATTTTTTAAATAAAACTGTTTATCATATTATTTTGATTAAATAATTTAATGACATTTACTTACTTTGATAATAATTTTTTTTATAAAAATCCATATTTCTGTTGACCATAATTTAATTATCAATAATATTTATAGGATCCGGATCAAGAGGGAACCAAACACTAAAAGAGTACTTAGGAATCATTATTAGTCGTTGGATTACTTCTAGTTAATACTATATTCTTGACTTTTATTTCGATTGTTCGTTAATAGACTCTTAGTATATAACTTCAGTAATAAATTAAATTAATATTTAATATTATTATTTTAATTAATTAAATTTATATAAATTCTCTCTGGTAATATAAGAATAGTTATATTATTAATTGTATTTATTATTAATCTGTTATAGATACTTTTTAAATCTTAATTAATGGAGCCTAAGTCCTATATTCTCGACTTTTATTTCAATTTTTAATTAATAGATTCCTAGTATATAACTTCATTATTAAATTAAATTAAATTAATATTTAATATTATTTAGTGTCATACCACGGTATACATGACATACCGCATCCATTAAAAGAGGTTTTTGATTTTAATAAAGAGAAAGAATGACATAAATACCTCATTTTTTAATAAAACTGACGAAAATAACACAAATCACGGATGGTGACCATAAATACCTCTCTATTACGCATTTGGGAGAGGGGTAATAGATTTTATACATATTACGCATTTGGAAGAGGGATAATAGAGCTGTCAGGGGAGCCTATTACGCATTTGGAAAATGGGTAACCCCTATTACCCATTCTCCAAATGCGTAATAGAAGAAAAATCTATACTAGTTACCCCAATATCAAATGCGTAACACTATTACTCTCATATGAAATGCATAATACACGGGTATTTATGACCATCATCAGTAATTTGGGGTATTCTTATTATGTGATATAGGTTTTTGGGTATTCTTGGTCAAAATCCTAATAAAGAGTATAGATTCTAAAATGTGTTTGTCAGTAAAGCGTGACTCGTACTTGTAATTTGATATTCATTAACCAATTTTTACATGCAATACATTGAAGAGATTAGCAATTAGTTTGGCTTAGTTTTAACATGGGAAGTTGCTTCAATATGTTCTCACATATATAGCTACAAGTGCTAAAACAATCTTTAATATACAGGTTTCGCTATTTGACATTGAAGATTTCGCCAATTCCTTACGAGGATTTCAGTTTACATTCATCTTAGGATCCAAGTACTACTGCATGAAGTAACTGGTCTGGTATCATAATTCTTATTAATTCAATGTTTTTTGGACAATAATTCTGTCAGAAAAACTAAAATTTGTAAATTAAAATCCATTATTCAACATATCATACATACCTCAGTTGTCGTCGGTCAAAAGATTAATTAACTATCGACTGGTACTTGTTTGATAAAAGAAAGATCTTTATATTTAATCAAGAAATCTTAAACCTGCTTATTTCTAATTGGCCAAAGCATGAAGGCAACTTTTTAAAACAAAAGGGGAGGAAACATAAAAGGAAGAGCCTTAAAAACTCGTAGCTTTTAAGTTAAATAAGCCAGCTTAGCACCCACTAACTATTGACTTTGATTTTCTATCTTAATTAACACTTTTGTTATGCAGTTAAATATTGGAAGAAACAGAGACAAATAGGGTCCGGAAACGCACTTACAGAGAAATACCCAAAGAGAAAGGTCTAAAATTTTCAAAAGCAAGATATTAATTTATTCCTAATCATACTCTGATCTTTAGGGAGAAGAAGCATGCTTCTGTTTGTCTTTTCTAAACCCTAGAATCTCTCTTACCCTCTCTCACACACACACAATAAATCCATTGACAATGTCTTAAATTTATATATAGAATTTATGAATGCATCAGCATGAAGACCATATACAAGACTTTAAAGAGAGAGCTGGTGAGAGGTTTTCTTGTTAAGAAGATAAGCTTGGTTAAGAAGATAAGCTAAGCTAGCTAGCTATGCTAACCTAATCTCTCGGTATCTTGCACACACATTGGCAAAATGCATACATACATAATACTCCATAGAATATTAGTTGACTTGGTGCTAAAAGATCGAATAGTAATAAATCGAATTGTAAAAATTAAGTCCTCAGTCATTAAACATCTTCTTGCGTGTTGAATTATCAAGCCTCCAAAAAGAGGTTTTAGAAATTTGGATTATCGACTGAGTTTTTTTTATTTCAATTCAATCGTACCACAAACATGGTACAAATATACAAATGTAAGAGGAAATCGAACATGTGATTATCGTCAATACGATCTAAGGGATCTAATGAGTCATTAGGCTAGGACTTCTCATTTTAAACTCGGGAATCTCCCCATTTTTGGTCTCACTGTAGTGCAATATTATTAGGAAAATATATTAAATACTCATAATTAGGGACGAAGCCAGCAAAGGAGAGCCGAATCCAATAAATCAAATACACAAAAGTACTAGTCAACACTTACACTTATATTCAAATCACTAAATCCATCTATAATTGAAACATTATTAAAAATTTTGGCTATTTCTTTAATAAAATTTTATTTTGTAAGGGCAAATATTTTTATTCAATAGGGGCCAACAAATTATATATTTTTACATAAACATATAAGTAAAAGAGAAAAAAGGCCCTGAGATTACCTCAGGAGAGTTACCTGAGGTAGCAGTGTAAATATTTGTGGTATTTTTGTAAATATTGAATTTTTTTAAAAAAATCCTGTAATTACAATTATACCCTCATGCATTAATATGGAAAATCTATGTTATCTCAGGTAATTTTCCTGAGGTTACCTCAGGAACATGAAACCCTAAGTAAAAATATGAATTTATATAAAATTTTAACATACATTACTAGTACTATGACAAACCTAGAGGGGGTCATGGCCCCTTCTACCCCTATTAAACCTCGTCCGAGCTCATTTATACTATACTATTATAAGCAAAACAGAGTATATTTGGTTTGGTACTCTTTTTTTGGTCACTCTTTTTTGGTACTCTTTTTTTGGTCACTCTTTTTTGGTACTCTTTTTTTGGCCACTCTTTAGTTTGGTTAAATCTCTATTATTAATAAAATTCAAAAAAAAAAACACACGGTAGGCACTCTCTTTAAATACATTAAATCTTTATTATTAATTATTAAAAAAAACATACGCCTCTAATTAAACACTTCAAAAGTCTTAAGTAAACAGAACACTCAAAACACATTGAACACAAACACTACAAAAACATCCACATCACGTTTTCAGCGTCCATTTTTAACACTTCAAAAGTCCTAATCGAAGCTCCTGTATCACTTTGATGCTCACGCCATTAAGCGATATAATATATATTTATAATATTTATAATATATTAAGCGAAATAATATATTTATAATATTTGAATTTCGCTTATAATATATTTATCTATCTATACTTCTATACTATCTATCTAAACTATAGTATTATAAGCGAAATAGAATATATTTGGTTGGTAGTTTGGTACTTTTTTATGGTACACTCAATAACAATTGTTGGTTTTTGAGACAGATTAATAAGAACCATGTAATGCTAAAAAAATATTCTTTCTATAATATATAAAATACTTCTATAGGTTCAAGGTTCAAATCCCATGAACAACATATTATTATTAAACATTTATATCATCTTAAAGTAATATTTATATGCGTATTAATACGATAATATTTATATACATGAGATTTCTAAAGTAATATTTTAATAATAAAAAATATATACAACTTAAAATTTTAATAATAAAATATAATTAAAAAATTTACAAGCAACCGTGCATAGCACGGGTTATAGGCTAGTAATATAATATAATAATTTTTGGATCAAAGAATGGATCACGCCCATTTTTGGAGTATTAATTTATCTTTCGTGTTCATAAAAATTATGAGAATATTGAAGGTAGTAGAAAGTTGAACCGGGAAGTTTTGCGTAATTCTGATACCATGTCAAAATTAATAGAAAAGTTCTTTTGTTATTCAATCATTCAATTCCAAATAATAAATATTTGAGATTATATATATATATAGAGTCCTGTTCTACTAGAAACAAATTAGAATAGAAACCTAGAAACTAAGCCCAATCCACAAAAATACATTATTCTAGCCCAACTAAAAATACACGCACAGACCACTACACCACAATTGCCACCACCCACCACATCACCATCACGGCTGCCACCACACCCCCACCACCGCTGCCACCCACACACTACCATCACCACCACAGATCGAAGCTCGTCGTTCATTGTTCATCACTAAAACTTATCGTCGTCGATGATTATTGTTCATCACTAGCTAATTTGTTCATCAAAGATCTGTTCATTTAATATATTAAATTATATTAAGAAATCACTAAATCATATTACAGAAATCACTAATTTGTATTGTAGAAATCACTAACTAGTATGGTAGAAATCACTAATCTATACAGCTTTAATCACTGATACCGTACCTACCCCAGCCCCACCTTCACTTGTCATCGCTGCAATCGACCACCACACCACCTGTCAACGCCACCACCACCTGCCATTACTACCATCGACCACCACCACCATGATTGTTCAGATACATACACACATACATCGTTACATACACACAAATACACAAACTCGGATCTGAAAGTCATCACCGGAATGTTCTAAATCAGTAGATGAAGATAGGATTACGATCTGAAGTTAGAAATCACTAAATTATACTTGTAGTAGCACAATTAATGATCGGGAGGAAGCAGATCTGGAATCGGAATCGAAAATCGATGGTGAAATTGAAGCCCCTGCGGGGCCTGTGGCCGGAAAAGAAGATGGCGGTGGTGGTGCGTCGGTGGAGGTGGTGGTGGAGGAGGTGGAGGTGCGTCGGTGGGGGTGGGGGGTGGGGTGGAGGTGGCAGGTCAGGTGGGGGTGGGGGTGGGTGATGTATAGGAGTGGAGATAGTTAATATGTTGTGGAGATGGTAATTGAAGATAATAAAATATGGTGTGAAGATAGTAAAGTAGGGTGTGCAGATAATGGTTTCTAGTTTCTATTTTAAAAGTGGTTTCTATTTGACCACTAGCCTATATATATATAAGGTCTTATTCTAATAGAAACTAACTTAGAATAGAAAATAGAAACTAAACCTAAATTGAATATTTCAAGCTAATCTAATGACCAAATTAGGGGTACTCCAATACAAAAAACGTTTAAAATTATTGGCTCTATTCAACAAAAAAATATAAAAAGATAAAAAAAAAAGTTACTGTTCACGTGATGACGCGACACGTGAACAGTAACTTTTTTTTTATTTTTATTTTAATATATTTTTGTTGAATAGAGCCAATAATTTTATAAGTTTTTTGTGAAGGTGCCCCTAGCGGGATCATTAAAATAAATGCAATATAATTTATTTAGTGTAGGTTTCTAGTTTCTATTCTAAGATTGGTTTTTATTTGAACGCTAGCATATATATATATACCTCAAAATATGTTAAAATAATAATACTTTAATAAAGTGAAGTGTTAGAATATAATTTATGATATAGGTAAATATTCTTGTCATAAGTAATTATCATTCTGTTGTCCGATTTACCTACATGATCCGTAAATTAGATTGTAGTGTAAGGTACTGTTTTTATTACATTAATTAATGGGTGTAATGTAAACGGTGTTTATGCTGATTAAATTAATTTACTAAAAGTATCAATAAGTTTATCAAAATAAATCAACACAAATAATTGAAGCCGCGCGTATACAAACTGAGTCCATTTGCTAAGCAATTAACTATAACTAGCGTAATAACCCGTGCGAGGCACGGGCCATCCTCTATCAATTGTTATAAATTCTGTATAGTTTTACGATTTAAGGATATTTTTGAATATAATTGCACCTTTTATATTCATACATATTATAATGTCAGTATTTTAATTTATGTATTATTTTATTTATGTATAGATCATATGAGCACTAAAAATAGGATGTTTTGTAGCATATAAATATATTGTATAGGTTATAACACAATTTTTTTAGAACAATGATAAAAAGACATATCATCGATGTGAATAATACTCGTCATACAATACTTTCCAGATAAAATTAGTACGCTCCTTAATATTTATTTCTTTAAATATCTCATCAAAATATAAGTCGCATGCATAGAATTATACTCCGAAATTACGAGAGGGTTGATTCCCAACACTAACATAATTTCATATATTTTTTGCATAAATACTAAAGTGATGGTGCTTTTGTAATTTTTAAACATATAGGGATATTATCGTAAGTTCACAACCATTAAAATGACACTTTTTTGCACTTGTGTTGTGGTTTAATATATAGTGATAGATAGATCGTGTACCATATTATGAAACCTAAAATATAATATTTTTAAAATAATGCGAATCACCATTATTTTTACTCAAAAATTAAAATAATAGTAAAAATAAGATAATGGAGATGTCGAGTTTATGTAAAAGGTTTTTTAACACAAAACTAAAAAGTCAATGTAGCACAGTGATCGGTAGGATAACTTGTGTAAAGGAGGTTAGGTTCGATTCACCACAAAAACTCATTTTTTTTCATTTAAATAAAAGAGTGGCATTTCATGTAATTTTATAACTTGTAAGGGTAAAACTGTAATTTCACAAGGGAATTATTGGCTCAAATTATATCCTTGTTGCTATATTATATATACCATTATTTTTACTCAAAAATTAAAATAATAGTAAAAATAAGATAATGGAGAGGTCGGTTTATGTAAAAAGTTTTTTAACTCAAAACTAAAAAGTCAATGTAGCACAGTGGTTGGTAGGATAACTTGTGTAGAGGAGGTTCTAGGTTCGATTCACCACAAAAACTCATTTTTTTCCATTTAAATAAAAGAGTGGCATTTCATATAATTTTATAACTTGTAAGGGTATAATTGTAATTTCACAGGGGGTTGATTCCCAACACTAACATAATTTCATATATTGTTTGCATAAATATTAAAAGGATGGTACTTTTGTAATGTTTAAACATAGATAAGGGTATAATTGTAATTTCACAGGGGGTTGATTCCCATAATGTTTAAACAAAGAGGGATATTATCGTAAGTTCACAACCATTAAAATGACACTTTTTGCACTTGTATTGTGGTTTAATATATAGTAATAGATAGACAGATTGTGTACCATATTGTGAAACCTAAAATATGACATTTTTAAAATAATACGAGTCACCATTATTTTTACTCAAAAATTAAAGTAATAGTAAAAGTAAGATAATGGAGAGGTCGAGTTTGTTTAAAAGGCTTATTAACTCAAAATAATAAAGTCCGTGCAACACAATGGTTAGTAGGATAAATTGTGTAAAGGAGGTTCTTAGTTCGATTCACTATAAGAATAAAATTTACTCATTTTTTCCATTTAAATAAGAGAGTGACATTTCATGTAATTTTATAACTTGTAAGGGTATAACTGTAATATCATAGATGATTTATTGGATCAACATGCCCCTAAAAATCCCCTTGTTATCTTATTATACATAGAAAGAATGGATAGATGTGTACCATATTGTGAAACCCAAAATATAATATTTTTAAAATAATGCGAATCACCATTATTTTTACTCAAAAATTAAAATACACTACAAGAAAAAAGGCTAAATTCGACCAAAAAAATTTGGTCGAATTCGGCTAAATTCGACCGAAATCGGTTGAATTTAGCTAAATTCGACCGAATTGCTTTTGGTCGATTTTGAGGGAGTCGAAAATAGTATTCAGTCGAATTTAGAAGGCTAAATTCGACTGAAATTGGTTGAAATTAGTATGCTAAATTCGATTGAAACTGGTTGAACTTAGTATGCTAAATTCAACTGAAATTGGTTGAAATTAGCACTTCAAGCGCCAAATTTAAAAATTTTAAAAATTTCAAATTTTTGGTGAAAATTTCAAATTTTTTTAAATTTGGAGCCTGAAATCCTAAATTCAACCAAATTTGGTCGAATTTAATATGCTAAATTCGACCAAATTTGGTCAAAATTAAAATGCTAAATTCAACCGAATCCACTAAATTCGACCAAATTCAGTTGAATTTACTATACTAAATTCGACCAAATTCGGTCGAATTTAATGTGCACCAGTTTTTTTAAAAAAAACAGCAGAATCTGCTGCTCAAGAATTGAACATCATGTGGGATTCATTGGGTAGAACATCAAAATTGGAGTTCAATAACACTTCCGGAAGTGCTTCGATCCTCAAGAACACGAAGAACACGAAGAACACGAAAATCAAAATTCGATTTCTATACGTTATTGAACTCGAAATTCAACATATAATATATGAAATTGACTAGAAAAACATACTCTACACGATGGTAACATCAAAATCAGCAACTAAACACGTTTACAAAAATTCATAATTTTAATGAATAAATTCGAATTTAATAAAAAAAATAGGAGAAATTCATAAATTATAGCCCACCAAAATCTGGTCATGTTTTTGGATAGAGGATGATGAGGGCTTCGATTCGACTAAAAGAGCGTTCAAATCGGACACCAGTAACGCCTCCAAATGTTGGTTCGATTCTTGAAAACTCAAGAACATAAAAAACAGAAAAATAAAAAAAAAAAGTCACGGGGGAAGGGGCAGCAACGCAGGGGGGGAGGTGTGGGGGGGGGGGGCAGGCGTGTATGGGGGGTTGGAGAATGGGGGGAGGGCAGTAGAGATTGGGGTAGAGATTGGGGTGGGGGAGGGTTTTATGTGTGTGTATATATTATATAAGTATGTTTTTAAAATGTATGGTTAGGATTAGTTTTTTTTTAAGGGCTTAGATTGCTTGACTCATCAATCCAAGTGATACTAAATTGACCAATGAGAGATAGCCACGTAGACGATGACTGAGAAAATCAAATATAATGATAACACGGCTAAATTCGACCAAATACGGTCGAATTTAGTACTAAATTCGACAAAATATAGTTGAAATTAGGAGCTCGACTAAAATCAACCGAATTCGATCGAATTTAATAATTTGGTTAAAATTCAGTTGAATTTATTTAATTAATAAAATTGGATATTTTTCATTTTCATTTTATTTTTTAATTTATTTTTCAAATTAGTTGACCGTTAAATTACCAAATTAAATTAATTTTTTATTTTTTGAAAATTTGGGAATATCTTTAAATTAGATATATCTTGACATCCGTACGGTTGGATCGTCGAGAAGTATTTTTAAAAAAATAGAAACAACAATCCTTGATAAATCACTAGTTACTACTACTAGTTAGAATAGTAGTGATCTACTAAGATCTCGAACCAAATTAATTTTTTATTTTTTGAAAATTTGGGAATATCACTAAATTAGATATATCTTGACATCCGTACGGTTGGATCGCCGAGAAGTATCTTTTAAAAAATAGAAACAACAATCCGTGACAAAGCACTAGTTACTATTACTAGTTAGAATAGTAGTGATCTACTAAGATCTCGAACCAAATTAATTTTTTATTTTTTGAAAATTTGGGAATATCACTAAATTAGATATATATTGACATCCGTACGGTTGGATCGCCGAGAAGTATTTTTTTAAAAATAGAAACAACAATCCGTGACAAAGCACTAGTTACTACTACTAGTAAGAATAGTAGTGACCTACTAAGATCTCGAACCAAATTAATTTTTTATTTTTTGAAAATTTGGGAATATCACTAAATTAGATATATCTTGACATCCGTACGGTTGGATCGTCGAGAAGTATCTTTTAAAAAATAGAAACAACAATCCGTGACGAAGCACTAGTTACTATTACTAGTAAGAATAGTAGTGATCTACTAAGATCTCGAACCAAATTAATTTTTTATTTTTTGAAAATTTGGGAATATCACTAAATTATATATATATTGACATCCGTACGGTTGGATCGTCGAGAAGTATTTTTTAAAAAATAGAAACAACAATCCGTGACAAAGCACTAGTTACTACTACTACTAGTAAGAATAGTAGTGATCTACTAAGATCTCGAACCAAATTAATTTTTTATTTTTTGAAAATTTGGGAATATCACTAAATTAGATATATCTTGACATCCGTACGGTTGGATCGTCGAGAAGTATCTTTTAAAAAATAGAAACAACAATCCGTGACGAAGCACTAGTTACTATTACTAGTAAGAATAGTAGTGATCTACTAAGATCTCGAACCAAATTAATTTTTTATTTTTTGAAAATTTGGGAATATCACTAAATTATATATATATTGACATCCGTATGGTTGGATCGTCGAGAAGTATTTTTTAAAAAATAGAAACAACAATCCGTGACAAAGCACTAGTTACTACTACTACTAGTAAGAATAGTAGTGATCTACTAAGATCTCGAACCAAATTAATTTTTTATTTTTTGAAAATTTGGGAATATCACTAAATTAGATATATCTTGACATCCGTACGGTTGGATCGTCGAGAAGTATCTTTTAAAAAATAGAAACAACAATCCGTGACGAAGCACTAGTTACTATTACTAGTAAGAATAGTAGTGATCTACTAAGATCTCGAACCAAATTAATTTTTTATTTTTTGAAAATTTGGGAATATCACTAAATTATATATATATTGACATCCGTACGGTTGGATCGTCGAGAAGTATTTTTTAAAAAATAGAAACAACAATCCGTGACAAAGCACTAGTTACTACTACTACTAGTAAGAATAGTAGTGATCTACTAAGATCTCGAACCAAATTAATTTTTTATTTTTTGAAAATTTGGGAATATCACTAAATTAGATATATCTTGACATCCGTACGGTTGGATCGTCGAGAAGTATCTTTTAAAAAATAGAAACAACAATCCGTGACGAAGCACTAGTTACTAGTACTAGTAAGAATAGTAGTGATCTACTAAGATCTCGAACCAAACTAATTTTTTATTTTTTGAAAATTTGGGAATATCACTAAATTATATATATCTTGACATCCGTACGGTTGGATCATCGAGAAGTATTTTTTACAAAATAGAAACAACAATCCGTGACGAAGCACTAGTTACTACTCCTAGTAAGAATAATAGTGATCTACTAAGATCTCGAACCAAACTAATTTTTTATTTTTTGAAAATTCGGGAATATCATTAAATTAGATATATCTTGACATACGTACGGTTGGATCGTCGAGAAGTATTTTTTAAAAAATAGAAACAACACTCCTTGATAAATCACTAGTTACTACTAGAAATTTTTAGAAACTTTTCTAGAAATTTCTAGAATTCTAGAAAATCATTTCTGCATTTTTAAACAAATTTCTACTATTTTTAAATCATTGACAACTATTAAATGAATAAATAAATGAATTAAATAACCTCAATTAATTAATTAAAATAATTTAATAAATGTTCATATTTATTAAATAATTAAATTAATTAATCATTATTTGAAATTAATTAAATTAATTTAAAGCATTTAACTCATATTTAGTTTTTAAATTAAGTAAAATATACAAATAAATAAATAAAAAAATTTCCTTAAGTTTAAACACTTAAATAATAAATTAAAAATATTTCTGAATTTAAAGTGCTAAATTCGACCGAATTCGGTTGAATTTAGCCGTGTGGTTGAAGAAATTG
This sequence comes from Kitagawia praeruptora, assembly GCA_037693485.1. Lineage (NCBI taxonomy): Eukaryota > Viridiplantae > Streptophyta > Magnoliopsida > Apiales > Apiaceae > Kitagawia > Kitagawia praeruptora. The sequence continues at coordinate 151,276,630 of CM075344.1, read as the reverse complement.
GCGGGAATTTTCCCTCCTTTTTTTGGCATTACTAAATTCGACCGTTTTCGGTTAAAGTGCTAAATTAGACCAAATTCGGTTGAAATGCTAAATTCGATGGGCTACTAAATTCGACCGATTTTAGTTGAATTTAGCCGTGTGGTTGGAGAAATTGGCGGGAAATTTCCCTCCTTTTTTTGACGGCTACTAAATTCAACCGATTTCGGTTAAAGTGCTAAATTCGACCAAATACGGTCGAATGTAGTACACTAAATTCGACCGTAATCAGTTGAAATTAGCCGGTACACTAAATTCGACCGAAATCGGTCGAATTTAGCCGCGGTCGAATTTGTTCGGTCGAATTTAGTCTTACTTTCTTGTAGTGATAATTGTAAAAATAAGATAATGGAGAGGTACAACTGCAGAAAAAGCAAGTGAACGTAAACTCATTATGCCCCATGTGCAATAATGAGTATGAGTCCATCCACCATGTTCTGTTACAGTGCTCTTTTGCTATGTTATGTTGGCAGCAGGTGGGGGTTATTGATAGTACTGAACAGTATGAGTCCTTTGTGTCATGGATGTCTAATGAGTTTGATAGTTGGGAAACGGAGAAAAGAAGTATGGGAGCCATGATTTGTTGGGCAATTTGGAAATGCAGAAACGAACTAGTCTGGAACCAGCGGGGTATGGAGGTTAAAGATGTCGTAGAATCAGCGAAGGTGGTCCTTAATCAGTGGAGATGTGCTCAAGATAATTCTTTTGACCACAGCTTGGGTTTGATGAACTCAACAGATGGTGATGAGCACTGGGTCTGTCCAACAGGTGATATGATTAAGGTTAATTCAGATGCTGCGATTTTTGAAACCTCTAATTGCTTTAGCTTTGCTTTCGTGGTTCGTGATGCTGAGGGGAGATTGATAGAAGCTAGATCGAGGTGCTGTCCAGGGCAAGTGAATCCGGCGGATGCAGAAGCAATGGGCATCAGAGAGGCCTTAAGCTGGATTAAGGATCATGGGAAAGAGGCTGTGACAGTCGAAACAGATTGCGTTGTTGCTGTTCAAGCAATTCGTAGTGACTGTCCTTTGCTGTCATACTTTGGCAGAATAATTCAGGAATGCAAGCAGTTGGTGGCAGAATTGAGGGAAAGGAGAGTGACAATTAAGTTTGTAAAACGGTCTGCGAACCACGTAGCTCACTATTTAGCGAGGTATAGTAGTTCTATTGCTGATCGTATCTGGAGGGTGAGTGATGTTCACCCGGAGTTCAGTCATGTATTGGCGAACGATTTGATTTAATGAATATTTTTCATTTGGCAAAAAAAAAAAAAAAGATAATGGAGAGGTCGGGTTTATGTAAAAAGTTTTTTAACTTAAAAAAAAGAAGTCAATGTAGCACAGTGGTTAGCAGGATAACTTTTGTAGAGGAGGTTCTAGGTTTGATTCACCAAAACAACTCATTTTTTTTTCAATTAAAATAATAGTAAAAATATGATAATGGAGAGGTCGGGTTTATGTAAAAGGTTTTTTAACTTAAAACAAAAGAGTCAGTGTAGCACAGTGGTTGGTAGGATAACTTGTGTAATGGAGGTTCTAGGTTCGATTCACCTCAACAACTCATTTTTTTTCATTTAAATAAAAGAGTGACATTTCATGTAATTTTATAATTTGTAAGGGTATAACTGTAATTTCACAAGGGGTTTATTGGCTCAAATTATCTCCATGTTGCTCTATTATATATAGAAAGAGATTGGCAACATTTTGATGAAGAGCATATAAATGTCTTTATCTAAAAATATTAGACGAATGTTGATTGGTTACATTAAGTATTAATAATCCAGTCCAGTGCATTGCACGACAATATAACTGACCTCAGAGGCGGACACTGGTCAATAGGATTACAAATGATGCCAATAAATTAAAATTAAGACTTCATATACACACACAACACAAGTAGTATTAAGTATCTGTATTAATATAGCTTAAGGAGATATTTGAAGTATACATTTCAACGTAAACACGGTTTTCTGATTCCTTGATGGAGACACTTATGACCTGTGTTTTCCTATACGCGTATATAAATTGTATTTTAGTAGTAGTAATATATTTCAATTTGTATTTGATGCACTTTATGTACTACTGACAACTGAGGATGCTGCAAATTAAGGGACGCAGTGGTAGACACACAACCCATTTAGTCAATTCGTTCTTCTAACAAACCCATCTTCTCTTTTATACTCCGGGATTGACTTTCACCTTATCTCTTACATTTTCGTTGATGAAACAACCAATTTTAAAATTTTAAAAATTCGTCCCTTTGATTCTGATCTGTAACGTATGCTTGAGGTTCCAATTTTTTCCTTAGAATTTTTAAAATTATTACATTTATGCAAAGTTGGACAGAAAGTGATGTTTCCAAAAGATGGGTACAGCTCCTTAAATATTAGAAACCCAAGTTAATAAAAATTTTGTGTTCGACAATAAATTAAAATTAAATACTATCTTTTGGTATTTCTTGTATTTTCAAATATTTATGGTGTTTTTTAAAATTGTGCCCCTATTTGTTTTTTTTCATGGCAACCTGACATATTTTAAAAATTTTATTTGGAAAAATGGACCCTTAAAATAATGTATTTTTTGGTTCCATTTTGTTAGTATTCGGGATCGATTCTAAGTGGTTACATGTACAAAATTCAAATTGATCATTCAAGTGAAGTCCATATATTATTTTGGTATCATTTGAATTCTTAAAGTCATAATAAATATTAAATAAATACCTCTAAATGCTTGTTCGGAAGTAAAAGTAATCATTTATCGAGTTCTACACATTTTTCTTGAATATTACCGTAACCAAATGAAAAATCGTTGAATTCTAGTATTTGATCATATATTCAGATTTAAAAAACTTTATTTACTATTTATTTTTAATTAAAATACTATTTATCACAACAAAAATTTAATACTATGTTAGCCAATTGGAAGAGGGCCTTGGTTTTTCGACAGAAATCTATACTTTTTATTAAAAGCAGAAACCCCCTTGAATGGTATGCCATGTATACCACGGTATGCGGTATACCAATTAATTAATTAGTTAATTAATTAATAATAACTTATTTTACTATTTGATCTTACTTTAAAAACTATTTTTAAATGTATAGAAGGCCAATAAGAATAAGAACTACTAATGAAACAAGTCCTCTCTGAACTGTATGCCAATTAATTAATTAATTAATTAATGTATACCGTGGTATGCTATGTATACAACAGTATGCCACTAAATATTAATTAATTTAATTAATTAAAATCATAATATTAAATATTAATTTAATTTAATAATGAAATTATATACTAGGAGTCTATTAACTAAAAATTGAAATAAAAGTCGAGAATATAGGACTTAGGGCTCCTTAATAATGAAGTTATATACTAGTAGTCTATTAACTAAAAATTGAAATTAAAGTCGAGAATATAGGAGTTAGGGCTCCATTAATTAATATTTAAAATATTTCTATAATAGATTAATAATAAATACAATTAATAATATAACTAATCTTATATTACCATAGATAAGTTATATAAATTTAATTAATTAAAATAATAAAATTAAATAATAATTTAATTTATTATTGAAATTATATACTAGGAGTCTATTAACTAACAATCGAAATAAAAGTCGAGAATATAGTATTATACTCCCTCCGTCCCAAAAAGATTAACCCACTTTCCATTTTGGAAAGTCCCAAAATTAATGAACCTACTATACTTACTATTTTTAAACACTACTTTTCAATATTACATCCACTAACTTTATTAAACAAATACTATAAACACTACTCCTATTATACCCACTACCTTACTCTCACTATCTCAAATCTATAATATAATCCGTAAAACACTATTACATCCACTACTTTACTCCCACTATCTCAAATCTATTATTAAATATTCATAGGTCCCACCACTTAAATCACTTTTCATCTAACTTTACTCATTTTTTAACAAGTCAACTATAACTTTCTTAATCTCCGTGAAAGTCAAAGAAGCTCAAACAAATTGGGACGGAGGGAGTATACAACTTGGTGGTTCAAGATTTTATTCATTTAAAAAAATTAAAAATTAAGAATTTAAGATAATTTATCACAATCCGTGTTTTCCACGGGTTATCGGCGGCTAGTATAGATAAACAATTGTTAATGAATTAAGGAAATTTTTTTGTCACGTGACGAGTTTTTATTGGCTTATTTTTGTGAATACAGGGGGCCACATACATTATTATTATTACAACTACTTAAAAAGTTGGGAGAACTAATTAGAAACTGGCACGTGGCACCTTAACCTTAGCCCTTAGGGCTATGGTTAGCATTTCCCTTTAAATAATGCACAGAGCCAATCGGGGTAGACAAAAGAAGCGAAGAAAAGATCAAGCGAACGCGTAAAAGTTGTAGAGTAAGTTATTGACCCCAAAGACTGTTGAGAAAAGTCAGTACAAGGTGCATTAGGTGTCGACAGTTTGAACTGTTTCTAGAGAGCACTGTAGTTTAGGGTAAGTCATTTTGGTGGTGTCATCATATTTGACCTTGCCCATTTAAGCATGAGGGTGTTCGGGGGAATTTTTTTCCAGAATAAGTCAACTTATTTTAAGATAAAATTAAATATTCCTAACTTTTTCCTGAAAAAAAATAAAAAATTAACTTTTTTTGCAACTTATGAAATCTCAAACATATATTAAATACTTATATAAAAAAAATTATCAAAACATGAAATTTTTACCCGAAAATAAGTTCATAAGAACTTAAAATATGGTACGCCAAACAGGCTCATATATAATTGTATACATTCACGCAGTTGGTACTGACACGCGCCTTTCTTTCTTTCTTTTGCAATTTGCAACATTTCATTAGTCACCTCGCTTAACCTCGTAAGACGTTTTCATTTGCTTAATCTTAAACCAAATTTTTAGGACCCTAAATTATATTAGCGCCAAATACTATAAATGTGAAAATTTTAAAAATTTGCGGCACTTGAATGACGGGGTTCTAAATACAAATTTTGCTCGTTTATATAGGAAAATGACCGGGTTCTTAACACAAATTTTGCTACACAAGTTTTAGTTAAAAATTCCCAAAAGTATTGTCCTTGATTACCAAACTATTTGCTTAGAAATTACAAATTTTGGCGAATACTTACTGTAAATCGAGTAGGCACAGTATATTTAACTGTTGTTGACGGAGGAATTTGGTAACAACAAAATTCGAGGTATGTCACTGGAAACAAGATCTACAACGGTGGTTCTTTGCCGAAAAGAATGGTAGCGTGTGGTGACTGTTTTTAATTGGTGGCTGAGATTGATAGGGTTAGTGGCGGCTTACCTCGAATTTTGTTATTACCAAATTCCTCCGTCAACAAATTGACGCTAGAAGGAGGGGAGCCAATCAAGATCTGAATCTTAGGAGGAAAAGATGTCTCGCAATTAGTACGGAGGTTTTAACGAAGGAGATGACTACGATTCTGAAGATGGTCAAGGGGATAACCAAATTCGTGATGAAGCATATGTTCCGGAGGAAATTTCTGCTCCTCCGCACCATCATGGAACTCCGGTCGCCATCGGCGGACAGCCACCTGTTCTTATCAGTAACGCGGCGTTAATGGAACAGCTGTATCGTATGGGGGATGCCCTAAATAATTTCGGAGCAAGATTGAGTTCGGTGGAGGAAAATCAGGAATCAAGGAGAGAATCTCGGAGCATCCCACGAAATCATCGCCGGTTAGGGAAATCCCCTCAGATTGAGGAGGATTCCCGAAGGAGGGAGGAAAATCAGGAAAGGAGATTTCAGCTGGTCACTCCTCGAAGGTTAGATTACTCTGATCCTATTGTTGAACATCCTAGTGAAGATAATTCTGAGCGCAGGTTGTCGAATCCTCAAGAGATGGCGCGCCCTCATCCACACCGCTCAGGGCGCACCCTTGGTGAAATCCAAAGGGATGAAGAGAAGATGGCATGGGAAAGGAGAGATTATGCCAGTTTGAAGGAATGCCTTGGAATAAGGCTTAATGATGACGATTTAAGGATGGTACTTCTTGAGCAACAGAAGAAAAGCAAGTATTTGGAATCAAGGCCCCATGATTCACAGCGCGTGCCCCCTGACAACAGGTCGAGGCCCCTTGGACATGGACGGACACTTGCCCGCAATGACAATCCACAGCGCGTGCCCCCTGTTCACAACAGGTCGCGGCCCTTTGGATCTAAACAAGCTTTTCATCATGATACTCCTAGAAGAAGAGGAAACCGTGATAACGGTGATAGAAGAATGGATTTGCATCAAGGAAATGGGCGGCCCCGTAATCAAGGCGCGCCCTCAGGTGGGAGATCCCCCCGTATCCATCAAATTCCCTCAAGTGCTTCTGGTGAGTCTAGATCGAGGACGCACCCTCACTCAGGAGAACAACATCAGAGAAGTTCTCAAGGGAATCCACAAGTTCGTGGAAACCCTGAGGGACAGCAAACTCAAACTCAAACCCAAGAGGATGTTGTGATTCCACCACAAGCAGGAACTCAAGGAGATGTTCCGACAGCGGCTCCACCTCCACCTCCACCCTCGGGGAATACTCAGACTGTGGCACAACCAAATATTCAGAATATTCCCGGAGTGGGAACTTTTAATGTGACGGCCCCAAATCCGGGGTCATAAATCTGGGCCATCACGGACCAATTTCCATTCAATATCAATATCTCTTGGGTCTTTTTTTTTATAACAATTAATACTTATGCAGTTGACCCCGCAATAATAAACACACACACACCAGTCATATGCTCAGAGAACAACATTCATCACGATAAAAGTTTAGAGTTAACAGTTATTACATCCCAGGCTCACACTTAAGTACATTGTTGAATAACACTTCGACATGAAGCATTTCAACAATCAAAAGTTTATTTCATTCTTACACACTTTATTATACATAAGGCCCTGCCCTCAAAACCCGTCTGCCTCATCACTACCTCAGGAATCGATGCTAACGTGCTCTCAGAAGGTCGCCTTCCCCCTACCCTCTTGTGGGGCGTTCTGCGTAGAATCGGCATACCTAGCTGTATATAGATAAGTAGCAAGAGTGAGCTATAATAGCTCAGCAAGATAATTTCTATCTACTAACATCAAAGGAAAATAATCATCATATATATATTTTAATAAACAATTTTTCAGATATTATGGAAGGAAACTTTATTTCCGTTCAGGACATATACTTTTCAATTATCTTTGTACGAAAAGAAATATATAATATTATATCCTCAGTCTCACTTCTAATATCATGTAATAACTGGAAACCAATTATAGACTTTGAGAAAAATGACATTCCTATTTAATAATACATCATCCACTTTCTATTATAAGAAAAGAAATCTAGGATAATATAGTATCAGTTTCTCTTCTTAAATAATATAACAATCAATATACCCTTTCAGTGTAATATTTCAAGAAAATATGAGTACTTGAATAAATCTCTCACTATCATCTTCTCATTTCCTTCTTATGCAACAATTATATAAATTAATATAAAATCAGTTTCTCTTCATCTATAACAATAATTCCATCGTTTCATATCATTTTCCCTTTTCAGTATACCAATCTGACTTTATCGTCGATTCTTTATTCAAAAATTTTGGGGGTTTTCACTGTTGCCGAATACGTGAGGCACGATGATCAGTCGTCCTCCGTACCCGTCCCTTTTACTACCGGTAGATGGAGGTTGGTTCACCACCATCCCCCAGGAGGAAAGGTTCTCCACCATCCTCCCTCGGCAACTCTTGGGCCGGAATAAGATATTTAGTGCTGGACTGTGCCACTCCCACACAGCCTCTTACGTTTTCTGTTGCAATCCCCCTTTTTCAAATCATTTTTCCATTATCAAATATCATTTCGCATTTTCCATTTCCATTCATCATCACTTTTAAAAATATTTATGTCATAATACTTTGGTTATGACTCAGACATCTCTTCTATATTCAATGAAATCAAATATGTTCGTGTTTACATAAAGTATTCCATTTATTTTAGAAGTATTAAATAATACTCAATAATATCTGTCACAACATTTAGAAAGAGTATTTTTAACATAGTATTATAATTCATATAACCCTAGATAATAACTGATACCATTCCTTTATATATAATTCTAGATAACAACTGATACCATTCCTCATATTCTCTTAATCATAAGGCATGCTCACTTCATGCATAATCATCTCTAGGTATATTCATATCCATCTCATACTCATATCCATATCCATACTCATATCATACTCATATACCTTCCCTTTTAACCTCATTAATCAAGGAAAACAAATTCTTAACAATATAGTAACAATAGCACCACATATATATATATATATTCCATAAAATCAAGTTTCTTTGAAGATAAATAATTTCCAAGTAAGGATAGAAAAGATCTTGCCTGGATCTCTAAAGCGAGTATGTGGAATCCTGAGTTCGTCTCCCGTTTCTATAGGAACGAAAGGATCACCATTAGTATATATCCCACTTAATCACTTAATCTCTACACCATAACACCCTTAACTCATATTATAAGTTTAACATGGTTTTTATGCACCAAAAGTTTACATGCACTTAACCATTTTTAAACTCGATCTAAGTTTTAGCATATTCCACCATTCCCCTTAATAACCACACTCGACTGTAAAAATTCTCAGAAAATATAGATTTCGAATTTTAATGCAAGGTCAACTGTCAAGGGTCCTCTGACCACCCTACTACACTATCCCAAAATTTCGTGACTTATAAAAATGTCTAAGTATGGTAACTTTAGCCTCAAAGTTGGTACAACTACGTTTTCTCGGCTTTCGAACGTCTTTCACTAAAACTTACTTTTCTCCTAAACCGTTCATCAGATTTTAACGCACCTTATATCAAAACGATCTATGAACCAAGCTCTATCTCATAATGGTCACTTAGGGGTCTGGAAAGTAAGGTACCGTATGGGTATAGGGTCCAAAAACAGGGCAGTTTCTTGGCCTAACGACAATCGGACATTATAACGGCTATATTTCGGACATTCCAAAAAAAACCATTCCATCACAACCAAGCCATATAATCATCCACCACTCCATACACATCAATATTACATCCTCATAATCCATATAATCAGTGGTGAGGCCTCAATACCATCACCCAACAATCAATCAAAATTTATGCTAGCTAACATCACAATAATCACTTTTAACCACACATCATCCATTAACATCACTAAAACTCACATAATAAAAAGGGGTTAGGGTTTATACCTGCCTTGAAGCTTTAACAACACTTAACAAAGGCTTGTAGTCCTTGAGAAGCCTTGATATAACCTTATAACACCTTAAACTAACAAGAAACATCAAGAACATACTTAGAGATTTTCAGAGTTCTAAAACCCAGCTGAAAGAACACGAAAACGAGGCCCTTACCTTGCTTTTCTGGACAAACCTTGTGAAATAAGAGTTATAGATTATCTCATGGGCTTTCCAAAAAGCTATAGAACGCAAAATTTGGCTGAGAAACGAAGGAGATATGCCTGTTCTAAGTAGGCTGTTACTGTTTGGCCGAATTGATGAAATAAGGTTGGGGAGAGAGTTTTGCTCTTGGTTTTGATCTTATCTAGCTAATCACTTATTAATTCTAGAGTATGGTGGAAGATTGGAAGATATTTAGTGTATAAAACCATGCTAAATGACTAATTTGCCCCTTAAAACAAGTTAGTGGATGGTGATGTCACTTGATGATCCAATAAATCCCATTTTGATTTTCTAAGTATAATGCTAATGATCTTGGTAAGTAAAAATGTGGTATGTATCCTTGTTATATTACTAATCTTGGTTGCTTGGTTTCCATACTCGTCTAATTGTGGTTCGTCTCGAATATACCTCATTATCTCAGTGGTTCTGAAATCATTTAACATTCCAAATTCCTTTGGTATTCTCTTAACTTAAAAATCCCCTGGTTTAATCTAAATTCTCTAATCCCTCAATATATAATTCTTATAATATTTCCATGCCCCTTAAGATCCAATAGAAGCTCTTTGGAAGTCAAAATCCTCAAAAATCCATATTTAGGAATTTCTGAAATCCATCGTCATTTCGAGTCACTTAATTTTTGTGTACATTACTAGTATGGTTTCTGTTTATTCATTTTCTGTTTCCATTGCAGATTACCTACATACTATTTTTCTAAATCCTCAAAATTACTATTCATGGGATCACTGTAGTATTGCTAAAGTTAGGGTTATTACATTTAATGTGGATGACTTGAAAAAACTTCTTATTCATTTGGATGGAGGGAAAATATCTGCTACGGCACCAACATCTTCTCCATTCTCAGTTGAAGTAAGAGAAGCACAACTCCCTACAGGATATCGGTCTATGACTAATGACTTACGCTTTCACGAAAATGCTGACCCCGTGGAATTCTTGGGGCGGTTTGATATCGAAATGGATGTTTATCAGGTGACTAATTTAGCCAGATGCCGTTTGTTGGCAGCAACATTTAGGGAGAGTGCGCAACAGTGGTTTCAAAAGCTTGGGCCAGGAATAATTACATCTTGGCAGGTGATGAGGAATCTGTTTCTGACCAAGTTCCAGGCAGCCGTGAAGTATTCTCCTCCTGTCACTACTTTGGCTAACATTAAGCAAAGGGAAGGAGAAAGTCTACAATCTTATTTCAAGAGATTCAACTCGGAATCTACCTTGGTGAGAGGAGCAACTGATGAAACGCTCAAAAGCTTCTTAATAGCTAGATTGTCAGTAGGAACTGATTTCTGGAAACATCTTCAAGGACGTGATCCACCTACTTTGGCTGATGTATTTGCACAGGCTGAGTCTTTCAAGATTGTGGAACAATCCTTGGCAGATAATCGGAAAACAGACGGTCAGGGGAATTCTAAAGGAAGAATTAACAAACGGAAAGATCGATCCTTGAGTCCGACACTCCGTACTGGGATTGGTGCTAATCGTGTGAATTCCACTGAAGTTGGACGGAATTGGGAACCTCCGGATACCTACACCTATGATAGGAGGGAAAGCAATTATGTAATAGCCTAATCCAGATGAATTATATTATACCTAAATATCAATATATTTAGCAGATTACAATAAAATATTGGTGGGCTTTAAGATTTGGGGAAATATGATTTTGTGATGGGCCTAATAGACTCTTATCATTTTGTGATCTATAAATTTTGGAAAATGAAAAGGTATGCCGAGGGTGCCATTTTTGTGATGTGGATTTTAAGAAAGTTTAATAGAGTTATTAATGAAGTATTATTAATGACATTTAATGGGTAGAGATTAAATGATGCAAGTATAAATGTAAAGTGGCTCTTAGATGAAATGAAATGAGCTAATGGGTGGTATCATTGAGGAGACGTAGTGGACTTGAGAAAATGATTTGGGCTTACAAATGAAGTTGTGATGAAGAGTGGATCAAGCCATTTAATTTATATACATAAATATGGGTTATGATATATAGCAATGGGCTTGAATAGAGATTAGTGAATTGGGTTGTATTTATAAAATTTCTTAGTTTCATAATAGGAATAGAAATTTAATAATTTTAATTTCGGGAAATGAAAATGTGTGTTAAAATATGATTAAAGAAAAAGTGAAAGAATTGAATGCATGACCACACGAGGTGGTTGCATTTGGAAATTGTAAACTTGAGTTTTAGAAACCAAATTAAGTTGGGTAGCATGAATAACTTTAATTAATTATTTATTTATTTAGGAAATAATGGAAAAATACTTTTGGGAAAAAGAAGCCGAAATGGGGCATGAAACTAGTAGAATTTGAGATACCCGTTGGAAGAAAAATAATAATAAAAAAATAACTAAAACAAGAATGATGATGATTGGATTTTGGCAAATGTCATTGTTATGGTAAGCTAAGTTAATTATTTAAGTAAGTGACATTTATGAATAGACCACTTAAGATAATGGTCTCCGTAAATGATAAAAGTGGTGATATTTTGTTAAATTAAATGTGAGGATGTAGTATATAAAAAAAGAAGGAGAATTGGGTTAATGAATTTTAAATGGATTGGGTTTGCTATATTGGATTAAAGGGTTAAGTAGAAAGTGAGAGGAAAAATGGGTTGGCAAGTTATTGGGATGGGTTGATTAATTTATCATTGGAGCAAGCAAACTTTTAGATTTGGGCCAAGAATTATATAGATTATCAACGTAAATTAGAAAATAAAAGAAAGAGGTGGTTATAATAATATGCATATGGGCTGTGAGTTAGTACTTGAAACTTGAGACCATACATGTGAATTATATGGACCAGGAAGCATAAAGACGAAAAAAAAAGTATTGGTTAAGCACCGCCTTCTAGTAAAATATTATAAATTATATGTATTTTATAGTAGCTAAAGTCGGTGAGTGGAGGCTATATATATGGGTCTTGACATCCCATTCCATCTCCTTCTTTACAAAACCGAGAGAGGCAGAGACGAAGGTCTCCCAAGTTCGCCTAGGTCCGGTAAGTTTATTTTCCTTTTCTTTTACTTCAATTTTAGTTATTTATTTATTTAGTTATTTTTATAAATTAGATACGAGTAAAAATATGTTTATTGATAATGAGAATAGTAGTACAAGTTTATAGGTTAATTGTGTTTATTAGGATATGAAGTTGGTAGAGTCGAGATTTTGAGAAAAAATTAAAGACTCAGAAGCATGTGGTTGGAGTGGAATAAGGTAAGTGTATACTGTACTGATTCACTGTTGATATTTTTAATTGTGATTGATATTATGAATTTTGATCGATTATTTGATTTTTGAACTGATGAATCTCAGATGAAAATTGAGTATTCTTACATTGATATTGTGAATTGATGATGCTTCCTTACTGGAAGTAAAGCTAAACCAATTGTTTAGCTGGCCGGGATCCCCACTAGTAGAACTTGTGAACCTATCATGTTTGAATACTCATTTCTAATCCTTATGTGATTATTTTAATTATGGATGAAAATCTCGTATATTTGTTGAACTGAAGAACTGTGCCTTTAAAATGAATCTCGGTTGAATTGTACAGTATATGCTTACTGAGCTGTTTAGCTCATCCTTTTATTTTCTAAATATTACAGGAAGAAACTTTTGAGAAGAAGTGTTGAGACGGTTAAGAATACAATGGATTCGAGAATAAGTACTTTGGGTGACGATGTATAGATTTTTGTGAAGTTGATATTATGACATGGATCGAGGTTTGCGTTAGGATTTTTAGAGGAAAATTGTAAGGATATTATTAAATTAAGTTCAATTATGGTGAGCATTTGTGTAGATGAAAGATTTGGATTTGACGCACCCGGAATCGGGCCCAGTTGGGATTTTTCCGGGACCGGGGGTGTCACAGGTGGTATCAGAGCTATGGATTATAATAGTGAGATCGATAGAGATATAGAGTTTCATGAGATTAGAATTATCAGAGAGCTACATATTTTACGAGAGAATCGATTTAATTCGAAGTTCTCATTGAATAAAACTATAAGAGCTAAAAGCTCGAAACTGAGGATATATTGAGATTTAAAGTGTTTGATAGATGATATTATTAGTTATGAGGATAATAAATATATGAAAAAAAAAATATTTAGGTAAGAAGAAAAAAGAGTTGGACGCATAAGAAAGTGAGTATAAGAAAGTGAGAGGATAATATGTGATAATGTTTTAAGATCGTGATAACATTTGAGAAATTGTGGATTAATTTAGGATCTTATAATTAAATTCTAAATATACTTATTGAAGCTAGCATTAGTTGATAACTTTATGGAATATATGATATTATGAAGTTTGGATATATTATAGTATTGATGATACAATTGGAGAGAAGAATTGTTGTTCGAGGTTATACTACTAGTTGATGATTTGCGGATTTAATGATGTAGCTTGTTGATCGAGGATAATATTAATAGAATTTTAAATTTTTGAGAATCAAGATTGTTTTTGAGGATGTATGACAGGATTTGAAAATAGAGATATTTGTTAGAGCTACAAATAACTGATTAAGAAGTTAAAACACTAATAAGTTATATGAAGTTTGTGAGACGTTGAAATTTTGAGATATTGATGGATTAGTCTTATGTTGAATTGTTTTTTTTAATTTTTTTAATTTTTGGACTAATGAGGTTTATAATAAATTCTAGAAGAAAATTAAATTTCGAATTTGGGATGAAAATTTTGTGGATTTTGATTGATGCAGAATACATGAGGTTTTAGAAATTGTTGGTACTCGAGGATTCAAACCAATATTTACGCCTAGAATATTTATTGTTTGAGGTGATTTATATTATTGTTCAAGGAATTGACATTTACTTAGGATAAAGGATAACAAATAAATTGTACAAGCATGGGAATTTAGGTTGCTGAAAGAGATCAATACAATGAGAAATTAAAGTAACATGATGAAGTCATTATGGAATGTGATAGATGTTTGGAAATTTTGTGCAAATTTGACGGAACGACTTACTATTTGAGGATACTGAGAATTTGTGATATTATCATGGTTCGAGAATACAAACATTTCTAAATGGTGTCGATTGAGTTTAAAAAATTGATGAATTTGAGGATTAAAATGGAAATTTGTAGGGGAAAATTGTGTAATAGTTAGAAAAAAAAACTTTCCAAGTTATAAACACTCTTGAAGTTTAAGAATGATTAAGTTTGAGAGTTATAAAAATATATTTTAATGGCGAGAATTTGTGGACTAGAATAATTTTTGTATATATATATGTTATCGTGCGAGAATTTGTGCAGTGAAGAAGGTACACAAATAATTTATGTAAGAATACAAATGTTGTCCTGATCCGGTAGACGGTTTATAACTCTTTAAGGATATGTGATAAATTAAGTATTTAGAATTTTTTTTCAAAATATTTTAGCTAGTTAAATGTTGAGACTTGAGATTGTTAATTAAATATCTAATTAATGTCAAAATGAATTCAATGTGAAGTGTAGTTATTTTAGGTTGACATTCTTATAATTGAAATTATTGAGATAGTAAAATTTGATGGATTCGATCGAAAGTGAATTTGGGATTTCCAATTCGAGAATTTAAGTTAAGATATTGGTAAATTATAATTAAATGTTTAAGGAGAGTTGATATTGGCTAGAAAAAAAAAACTTTTGGAGTACTCATACTTTAGAAGAAGTGTGTGAATAGTTGTTTGAGGATATGAACTTTATTCAATATAAACAAAAGGTGGGTCTATTGATCATTTATGAAGGCTGCTTTTTATATTTGAGGAATTAACATGGTTTTCGAGAATATAATATTATATTTTAGAGATTTAAGGATCAATTTACGAGATATAGAGTTTAATATGTTTAGAAATTTGGAATTATTGGTACCAATGTAAGACACTAGCAGTTTTATCAAGATAACGAGATGAATAAGGTGAGACGTGCGAGAAACGGAATTGTTAGAATATGTAATTTATAAATGTGGCTTTCGATTATGGTTATTAGAATAAACTTTCCGATTGATAAATATTGATAGATTTGATGTTAAATATTGATTTTAGAATTCTTGGGATTTAGAGTAAATCCTATAATAGAATATTGATTTAAAATTTTGGATTTAGAATGATATTGCTTGAGGATTTAAATATTAAGTGTTAAAAATTATTAGTAATTTAATCAAATTAGTTTTGCGTTGAAGTTTTGGGGATACGTGTTATTATTCGGGTTAATGGAATATATTTGGAACATGAAAAAAAGAGATTGTCTCGAGGGCTTGTATTTGATCGAAGATACGAGTTATATAATGAGAATTCAATAGATAGAAAAAAAACGAATATATCAATATTGGAGGTTTTAACCGTGACATTATACGGGTTGAGTAATGTAGCGAAGAGGATTTGATAATTAATTCAATAAAATTGGAAAGTGAGAGGAAGCTACAAATCAAAATTTTTTATTAGTCTATGTACAAATTTCGAGGACGAAATTTTTGAAGGGGGGAAGAATGTAATAGCCTAATCCAGATGAATTATATTATACCTAAATATCAATATATTTAGCAGATTACAATAAAATATTGGTGGGCTTTAAGATTTGGGGAAATATGATTTTGTGATGGGCCTAATAGACTCTTATCATTTTGTGATCTATAAATTTTGGAAAATGAAAAGGTATGCCGAGGGTGCCATTTTTGTGATGTGGATTTTAAGAAAGTTTAATAGAGTTATTAATGAAGTATTATTAATGACATTTAATGGGTAGAGATTAAATGATGCAAGTATAAATGTAAAGTGGCTCTTAGATGAAATGAAATG
The DNA here is from genome assembly GCA_037693485.1 of Kitagawia praeruptora. Taxonomy (NCBI): domain Eukaryota; kingdom Viridiplantae; phylum Streptophyta; class Magnoliopsida; order Apiales; family Apiaceae; genus Kitagawia; species Kitagawia praeruptora. The sequence continues at coordinate 151,260,342 of CM075344.1, read as the reverse complement.
AGCTAATGGGTGGTATCATTGAGGAGACGTAGTGGACTTGAGAAAATGATTTGGGCTTACAAATGAAGTTGTGATGAAGAGTGGATCAAGCCATTTAATTTATATACATAAATATGGGTTATGATATATAGCAATGGGCTTGAATAGAGATTAGTGAATTGGGTTGTATTTATAAAATTTCTTAGTTTCATAATAGGAATAGAAATTTAATAATTTTAATTTCGGGAAATGAAAATGTGTGTTAAAATATGATTAAAGAAAAAGTGAAAGAATTGAATGCATGACCACACGAGGTGGTTGCATTTGGAAATTGTAAACTTGAGTTTTAGAAACCAAATTAAGTTGGGTAGCATGAATAACTTTAATTAATTATTTATTTATTTAGGAAATAATGGAAAAATACTTTTGGGAAAAAGAAGCCGAAATGGGGCATGAAACTAGTAGAATTTGAGATACCCGTTGGAAGAAAAATAATAATAAAAAAATAACTAAAACAAGAATGATGATGATTGGATTTTGGCAAATGTCATTGTTATGGTAAGCTAAGTTAATTATTTAAGTAAGTGACATTTATGAATAGACCACTTAAGATAATGGTCTCCGTAAATGATAAAAGTGGTGATATTTTGTTAAATTAAATGTGAGGATGTAGTATATAAAAAAAGAAGGAGAATTGGGTTAATGAATTTTAAATGGATTGGGTTTGCTATATTGGATTAAAGGGTTAAGTAGAAAGTGAGAGGAAAAATGGGTTGGCAAGTTATTGGGATGGGTTGATTAATTTATCATTGGAGCAAGCAAACTTTTAGATTTGGGCCAAGAATTATATAGATTATAAACGTAAATTAGAAAATAAAAGAAAGAGGTGGTTATAATAATATGCATATGGGCTGTGAGTTAGTACTTGAAACTTGAGACCATACATGTGAATTATATGGACCAGGAAGCATAAAGACGAAAAAAAAAGTACTCCCTCTGTCTCAAAAAACATTTCCTGTTTTCTATTTTGGATCATTCAAAATACTTTTCCTATTTCTATTTTAAGCCATATAAAACAAAATCTAATATCCACTATTCTACCCACTACTCCTTAAAAATAATATTTAATACCCACTACTCCACCCACTAATCATTACAAACAATATTCAATACCCACTATTCCACCCACTAATCATTACAAATAATATTCAATATCCACTACTCCACCCACTACTCCTTAAAAATAATATTCAATACCCACTACTCCACCCACTACTCCAAAAAAACAATATTCAATATCCACTACTCCTTAAAAATAATATTCAATACCCACTACTCCATAAAAAAACAATACTTACTATCTATTATCTTAAAATCCGTGTTTTTAGTCAAACAGGAAATGTATTACGATACGGAGGGAGTATTGGTTAAGCACCGCCTTCTAGTAAAATATTATAAATTATATGTATTTTATAGTAGCTAAAGTCGGTGAGTGGAGGCTATATATATGGGTCTTGACATCCCATTCCATCTCCTTCTTTACAAAACCGAGAGAGGCAGAGACGAAGGTCTCCCAAGTTCGCCTAGGTCCGGTAAGTTTATTTTCCTTTTCTTTTACTTCAATTTTAGTTATTTATTTATTTAGTTATTTTTATAAATTAGATACGAGTAAAAATATGTTTATTGATAATGAGAATAGTAGTACAAGTTTATAGGTTAATTGTGTTTATTAGGATATGAAGTTGGTAGAGTCGAGATTTTGAGAAAAAATTAAAGACTCAGAAGCATGTGGTTGGAGTGGAATAAGGTAAGTGTATACTGTACTGATTCACTGTTGATATTTTTAATTGTGATTGATATTATGAATTTTTATCGATTATTTGATTTTTGAACTGATGAATCTCAGATGAAAATTGAGTATTCTTACATTGATATTGTGAATTGATGATGCTTCCTTACTGGAAGTAAAGCTAAACCAATTGTTTAGCTGGCCGGGATCCCCACTAGTAGAACTTGTGAACCTATCATGTTTGAATACTCATTTCTAATCCTTATGTGATTATTTTAATTATGGATGAAAATCTCGTATATTTGTTGAACTGAAGAACTGTGCCTTTAAAATGAATCTCGGTTGAATTGTACAGTATATGCTTACTGAGCTGTTTAGCTCATCCTTTTATTTTCTAAATATTACAGGAAGAAACTTTTGAGAAGAAGTGTTGAGACGGTTAAGAATACAATGGATTCGAGAATAAGTACTTTGGGTGACGATGTATAGATTTTTGTGAAGTTGATATTATGACATGGATCGAGGTTTGCGTTAGGATTTTTAGAGGAAAATTGTAAGGATATTATTAAATTAAGTTCAATTATGGTGAGCATTTGTGTAGATGAAAGATTTGGATTTGACGCACCCGGAATCGGGCCCAGTTGGGATTTTTCCGGGACCGGGGGTGTCACAAATTATACTCCTTTGGATGCCTCTATTGAGCATATCTTTGAAGTAAATAAAGATAAAGGATTCTTCAGGAAGCCGGAGCCGTTAACTTCTTGGCAGAGCAGAGATAAGAAGAAATATTGTGATTTTCATGAATCCTCAGGACATAATACTTACGAGTGTCGGCAGTTGAAGGATGAAATTGAGGACTTGATCAAAGAGGGATTCCTGACTGAATGGATTATCAGAGAAGTGAAAAAGCACAAGGAGAATCCGAATAGGAAGGATGGAGGGCGCGCCCCCCGAAATAATGATAAGCCTGAGGAGAAGAAATTTGTCAGAGAAGGAAGTATTCATACAATATTTGGAGGACGGCACTTGGGGGTGATAGCAATCATGCCTTGGAGAGATATGCAAGGGAGGCAAAATATCGCCCCCTCACTAATGTGAACAGTTTGGAGTCTAGGCCGCCCAAATTGTTTAAGGGGGAATGTGTGGATATCACTTTCACTAAGGAAGAAGCTAGATGGGTGCACCATCCTCATAATGATGCTTTGGTGGTAGCAGTCCAGATGGGTTCCAAGAATGTACATCGGGTTCTTGTTGACAACGGAAGTTCCGTGAACATCCTATACTATAGTACTTATAAGAAGTTGGGACTTCCTGATAAGAATATGACTCCAGACAATGGTTGGATATATGGTTTTTCGGGCGAATCTGTGAAAGTCATGGGAGCTATCAAGTTACCGGTAACCCTCGGTGAGGGGGTTCTTTCTGTGACCCAAATGATGGACTTTATGATTTTGAATGTGGAATCATCTCACAATGCTTTAATTGGGCGCCCTCTGTTAAAAGAAATGAAGGTTGTGACCTCTATCTACCATCTTGCAATGAAATTTCCTACACCCAATGGTGTAGGAACTATACGAGGATCTCAACATGATTCGAGGGATTGTTATCACAAGGCAATCAAGGGGTTTAAAAAGCAGCAAGGTGGAGGGCGCGCCCTGAGAGAAGGAAGTTCAGAAAGAGGGATGAATCTTACTCCAGAAGAAGTTAGAGTTCATTATCTTGTCCAAGAACCTGAAGAGGTAGTGAAAGAGAGCATTCCGATACTTGATAATTTGCAAGAAGGAATTCTAGAAGAAATCGAGGAAGATTCGGAGGAGGTTATTTCTGTTAACCTTAGAGGGGAGCAGGTTGAAGAAAGACGGATGTTGCTTGAAGGTCTAGTACATACCCTTGTTGAGGAAGACTTCCCTCTTGAAGAGGATGTGCCTTCCAAGGATGACATGCTAGTTGAGGATCCACGGCTTTTTGATTTTGATCTGGATCCTAGAATTCCACAGTTGATTGAAAAGACTGGCCCTGCGGAGGATACACTCTCAATATTAGTAGATGAAAAGGATCCGAGTAAGGTTTTGAAAATCGGGTCTCAGTTGAATTCCGAGATGATGGGTATGCTCACTAATTTTCTCCTGAATAATCTGGATGTTTTTGCTTGGAGTCATACTGATATGGTGGGGATTGACCCGGAAGTCATGTGTCATCGTCTGAATATAGATCCTACTAAGAAAGGAATCCGTCAGAAACGTCGACCGGTAAGTGGAGAGAGAGCTATAGCATTGAAGGAGGAGGTTGATCGACTTCTAGAAGTTGGATTGAGTAAGGAATCATATTATCCGGATTGGTTGGCTAATCCAGTGCTAGTGAAGAAGCCAAATGGAAAATGGAGGACTTGTGTGGATTTTACAGATTTGAACAAGGCTTGTCCTAAAGATAGTTTTCCTCTTCCTCGGATTGATCAGTTGGTGGATGCTACGGCTGGTCATGCTCTTTTGAGTTTCATGGATGCTTACTCAGGTTATAATCAAATCTCGATGTATGAACCCGATCAAGAACACACCTCTTTCATCATAGATAGAGGATTATATTGTTATATTGGAATGCCATTTGGTTTGATTAATGCTGGAGCAACTTATCAGAGATTGGTGAATATGATGTTCAAAGATTTAATTGGGAAAACCATGGAGGTGTATGTTGACGATATGCTTGTTAAATCCTTGAAGGCAAAAGATCATGTGAAGCATATGGGGCAAATGTTCGAAATATTAAGGAAATTCAGGATGAAGTTAAATCCTCAAAAATGTGTGTTTGGTGTGGAATCCGGAAAGTTTTTGGGTTTCATGGTGAATCATAGAGGAATTGAGGCGAATCCAGCAAAGATTAAGGCTTTGCTTGATATGAAATCCCCGTCTAGTGTGAAGCAGGTGCAGAGTTTGGCTGGAAGAATAGCAACATTGAATCGCTTTGTGTCCAAATCTTCAGATAAATGCAGAGAGTTCTTTAAAGCAATCAAAGGAGCATCTAAGGATTTTGTATGGACTTCCGAGTGCGAAGAAGTTTTTCAGAAAATCAAGGAGCAATTGGGGAATCCGCCGCTTTTGGCAAAACCGGTGGAAGGAGAAACTTTAATTCTCTACTTGGCAGTGTCAGAATATTCCATCAGTGCGGTGTTGGTAAGGGAAGAAATTGATCATCAGTCTCCAGTGTACTATGTGAGTAAGCGTTTGCTTGATGCAGAAACCCGATACACAAGTATGGAGAAGTTAGTTTTCGCTTTAATCCTAGCCTCGAGAAAACTTCACCCTTATTTTCAAGCTCATAAGATCGAGGTTCGTACAGCGTATCCAATGAGAGCAATTCTTCATAAGCCGGAAGTTTCTGGAAGAATGTTAAAATGGGCGATTAAACTGGGGCAGTTTGATTTAGAATATACCCCAAGGACGGCAATTAAGGGTCAAGTTTTAGCGGATTTTATCCTTGAGTTCGAATCAGAAAATGAAGAGAAGTCACTTGTATTGGTAGAGCTTGGAATTCCAACTTAGAGGGCGCGCCCTCTTGAGGAAATTCCTCAGCCATGGTGGAAGTTACATGTAGATGGAGCAGTGAATAGTGGAGGAGCTGGGGCAGGTATAATCTTGGTTACTCCTGAAGGGAATCAGCTTATGAGCGCTATTCATTTCAAATTTCAAGCAACTAACAATGACGCGGAGTATGAAGCTTTGATTAATGGTTTGAAGGTAGCTGTGAAGATGAAGGTAGTGAATTTGATTATATTGAGTGATTCAGAATTAGTGGTTGGGCAAGTTAAAGGTGGATTTCAGTGTAGGGGACCAAGAACGGAGCTTTATATGAAGTATGCTCAGCGGCTTATCCAGAAGTTTCAGGAAGTCAGATTAGAGTGTATTCCCCGATATGAGAATTGTAATGCTGATGTTCTGGCTAAGTTGGGATCCCAGAAAGACGCGATGCTGTTGGGAACAGTTCCACTGCAAATTCAAGAAGTACCAAGTATCCCAGAAGTAGAAGTTATGGAATTGGAAGCAAACCCGTATATTACCTGGATGACTCCAATTCAAGGATATATTAGTGGAGGGATTCTTCCGAAAGACAAGGTTGAGGCAAGAAGAATTCGGTATCAAGCAGCAAGATTTGTAGAATACGATGGAATTCTATATAAGAGGGGTTTCAACCAACCACTTTTTAAGTGCATAGATGGAGATGAGTGCAGTTACATTCTTAGGGAAGTTCATGAAGGAATTTGTGGTAATCACTCGGGGGGTGTCTCTGGCAATGAAGGTGTTAAGGCATGGTTATTATTGGCCTACCTTGAAGAAGGATGCTTATGAATTTGTAAAGGCTTGTGATAAGTGTCAGCGGTTTGCTAACTATTCGACTATTCCAGTCACTACTCTGACTTCTATGATGAGTCCTTGGCCATTCGCTATGTGGGGAATAGATCTTATTGGGGAGCTTCCCAAAGCTAAAGGAAGTGTTAAGTATGCTGTGTTCTCCGTAGATTACTTCACTAAATGGGCGGAGGCCATGCCTTTGGCCACCATCACGGCGAAGAAAATCAGAGATTTTGTTTTCAATTGCATTGTGTGCAGGTTTGGAATTCCATACAAGCTCGTGTCAGATAATGGAAAGCAGTTTGATAGCAAGGAATTGCGAAAGTTATGTGATGATTTGGGAATCAAGAAAGAATTTGCAGTAGTGTATCATCCTCAGAGTAATGGACAGAGAGAGGCAATTAACAAGATTATCAAGCATACTCTGAAGACGAAGCTAGAAGAAAGCAAGGGAAATTGGCCTGAGGAGCTACCCATGGTTTTGTGGTCATACAACACTACTCCAAGAACAACAACTGGGGAATCTCCCTTTGTGTTATCTTATGGGTGTGAAGCGATGATTCCTGTGGAGATTGGAGCAGGTTCTTTCAGGAGAGATTTTTATAATGAAGAAACTAATATGATAAATCAAAGGTTGAGTCTGGATTTTCTGGAAGAGACAAGGACTAACTCGCAATTGAGGTTGGCAACTTATCAGCAAAGGGTTGCAAGGTATTACAACAGGAAAGTAAAGACTCGTCCTTTTAATGTGGGTGATTTGGTTCTTCGAAAGGTTATGCCAAATACAAGAGTTGCAGCTCATGGAGTTTTTGGTCCAAACTGGGAAGGACCATACAAGATCAAGTCTATCGTTTGGGAAGGAACTTATCATCTGGAAGACTTGGATGGCAATACAATCCCGAGAGCATGGAATGCGGAGCATTTGAAGAAATATTATCAGTAGGGTGCGGCTTTGGCCCCCTATTTTATGAAGGCTTATATTTAAGTTATAGACTAGCATAAATAAATCTTCTCCTAGTCTAGGTGGGTAGTATACATACGCCTTCTTTAGTTCTAGTTGGGACTTGCTGTTTTTTATTCCATGTTTTTTACGAATAATTTTCTCCTTAGCTCGGGGGGTAGCACATGTATACCTTCCCTTGTTCTATCGAGACTTGAATTTAATAAAGAATTTATTTGAAGATTAATAAAGTATAACAAGACATTTGTTCAAATTTTTTTGAAGATTTTTTATTAAAAGTACAAGAAGTTGTGCCCCATGTCTTAGGGCGCGCCCTGCGAGGTTCTGCGTAATTATAAGCAAATTTTGACAAGTTAAAAGAACTCTGAAAAGGGTAATGCCTTAGGGCGCGCCCTCAACTCATATGTGAAGATTTTTTAAGGTGATTTTCGATCGAAGTTAAAGATATTTTCTTAAATGAAAATATGAAGAAAAGGCCGCGCTCCCGTGAAGGGCGCGCCCTTATTAGAAGAATTTAACGAGAAAAGTAAAAGCATGGATAAGTAATAAGCATACTAAAGTTCAAAGGATATTAAAGTTAGGAATTACAACTTGCAGGGTTTTACAAAGGACCCGCACCTTAAGAATTCAAAAGTTAGAAAGCTAATATTGAAATGAAATCCTAAGGCGCGTTCTTAGGAGAAGAAGAAGGCGCGTCCTGGGCGTCATTAGGGCAAACAGTGATAAGAGGAGATATGTTTGCGGGAGGTGAACCTTGAGTAGGGATAGATGCAGGAGGAGAGGTCTGGATGTTTTGAGTTGAAGGAATATTTTCTGTGGAAGGCGCGTCCTCAGGAGGATCCTCTAATCCTAGCTCAACTCTTTTTGCCTTGATGGCTGAAGCTTGATCAACCTTAAACTTTTCCACATCCTCAGCAGCAGCAGGACCAAACTTCTCCCAGTTGTAATCAGGATCATTGGCTAGAAAGCCAGTAAGGTAGAAGTTGAATCCCTTCTCAAAGTTCTCATCCTCAATGGATTCCCTCTGTTCTTTCAACTGAGTCCTTTCAATCTCTAGGGCACTTTGTAGCTTTCTGAATTCCTCTCTTTCCTTCTTCAATCTTTCAACTTGATCACAAAGGTATTTGCCATAGTCAAGGGATTTTTGAAGATCCGACTGTAGAGTAGCAATGGTGGCATCCTTGGCATCACATTCTTTCTTCCACTTGTTATCAGTTTCAATAACCATTTTGGAAAACTTCTTGTTCTCTGCCTCAAGTTTGTTCAGATGAAGCTTCTCTTTGTGCACCCTTTGGGCGCGCCCTAGAGATTGAACTAGGAGTTGGGCTGAGGCTTTAATCATGGAGTTCGTTTCATCATCAGTATTCATATTCTGCCAGAGATCAATTTCTTTCTCAGTGACAAATGAAGCAGCAGCCGGCCCAATAAGGGTTTCCACGTATGAGGGCGCGCCCTCGGTTCTTTGTCTTTTGCCTTTGTTCGCAGGGGGATCTTGGATTTCAGCATTCCTTTTTGAAGACCCAGAATAAGGTGGGATTATTGGGGAAGGTTGTTGCTGTGTAGGATTACCCCTGGAATCCGAAATATCGGTTTTGTCATTGTGTTGTGACTTGTTGTTTTTCTTGGCAGCACCGAAGCCGCGAGGAATTTTAGGAGCCATTACTGTGCAAAACAAGAAAAAATGATTAGTTCGCATTTTAGGTGAAGGAAGTTTTTTTTTTAAGCAAATAATGAAGAGAAACATCAGGCAAATAATGACAAACTATAATGTAGGGCGCGCCCTAACATTATAATTTTGTACCTTCATCAGTATCAGAGTTTTCACTTTCACTATCACTAGATGACGATGATGGAACGGCAATGCCATTTCTGAATCTTTTAAATTTACAAATATGACCAACTCTATCTGATAGGATTCCAACTCTTTTTAAGTTTTCTTCAGTAATTAGGGTTTGGAGGTTGAATTTCTCTGCTGCAATCTTGAGGACAGCTTTGGCCCGATGTAAGGCCGTGCCCTGAAGTTCTTTTTGAACTCTTCTATCTGTTTTGGTTTAAAGGAATTAATAAAAGTTAAAAATAAAAAAAGGGAAATTTTCGAAAAGAAGAGTGTAGGGCGCGCCCTCACTTACGCGGATTTGTGTTAAACTGGAGTCGAACTCGAGGAACATCCTAGACAAAGAAAAAAGGTTCCTTCCATTGTTTAATGTGGCTAATTCTTCCTTCAGAAAAGCCCTTGCTGTTGTGAGTTTTATTCATTACCAGGTAATAATAACTAATGTTTGATTGACGGATGCTAAAAAAGTAGCTGATTTCTGGCATAGAGGGAGCATCGAAATCCAAGTCATGGTAGAGGATGAGTAAGCCTAACACAAGTTTGTAGCTATTAGGAGAAAGTTGGATTGGGGCTAGATCATACCATTCCAGGATTTCTTTTAGGTAAGGGTGCAAGGGCGCGCCCACACCTAGAGCAACAAGTCTCGGGGTAAGAACCATCCTTGGAATTCTGAAATCTCCACCGTAGTTGAAAATATGGGGACGATGGTGGGAGTGAGGAATGGCCCAGAGTCCTTCTTGGCCATAGTATTTCATAGCCCATTCCACTTCATCATTTGTGGCGGTAGAAGACATGCTCACACAGGCTAGTTTGCCTTGTTTCTTTCTAAGTTGGTTCTTTTCCTTTTCAGAAATTTCGTTATATCTACCCCAGTCAATGTCAATCTCTTGGTCAAGAACCTCCCAATGTTCAAATGGGGTAGGTGATAGAGGTGGGGATATTGGCTCGGAATTGATCAGTGGTGAAATGGATAAAGCAGAAGGCGCGCCCTCTGTGGAGTAAGTATCTGAAGAGTGCGAATCATTTGAGGAATTGGAGTCTGGATTATAATCATTATCAGAAGGATCTGTATATAAGGGGTTTGGAGTTTTTTCAGATATTGGTGTTGGATTTTTTGTTTTATTCTCTAAATGAGTACTAAGGGGAATGTTAAGGGAATCCTCACTGGAAAAACTCATTTTATCTTCGTTGAAATCCTAGATAAGGCGCGCCGTGTCCTCTGAAGAAATAAATGAGAAAAGAGGCCTCGGATGGCTAGGGGGAGGAAAGGTATTTGGAGGAGAATACGTCCCAAGGCGCCTGTTAAGTACCTTAAAGGGATGGAATGGAGATGGCGCGCCCTCCAGCTGCAAAGAATTAAAAATAAAAGCACTAAGGGCGCGCCCAAGGGAAGAAGAATAAAGGAAAGTTTGTACTACGACTTAAACTAAGTATATGGATTGAAATTATTAGATGAACGTTTTTTTGGAAGACCTTAGGGCGCGCCCTAAGTGTAAGATACGCCCAAGGATTTCATCTAGTATTCAGAAACTTGTTTAATGAAGATGGTGATAACGAAATAGGATCAAATAAAGATACATACATATATACATACATCGGAGAATGAAGAACATGGGGAGTTGAAAAGTTAAATTACAATATCAATCAATCTATGCGGTGAAAACTTGAAATAAAGACATAAGAATGTAACTTGTGAGTTCCGGAGTACGATTTTTCGAAGAAATTTGTAAAAAACGCGGCAAAATTGGCCGGATTCCCGTCTGAAAAGTCGAAGTCGCCGGGGGAAGGTTTTGTTGAGGAGAGAAAGTGACAAAAGAGTAAAGTGAATATAGTGGGGGTATTTATAGGTGAAATATGGAATAGTGGATGACAGCTGTATGGCACAAAGTCGATTCAACTTCAGAGGACGCGCTTTGCTGTAGGGCGTGCCCTTAGGACATTTTGTGAGAATTTTGGGTTTTTTTCAGGAGAATTCCATACATCATCTCTAATTTCATATGGAATTGGGGGGTAGTTGTTATAGCCAAAATTTGGTTCGGGTATTTTCAAGATGGATCCGGGTTAATAACAGGTTTAATTTGGGATTTCAGAGAACAAATTAGGGTTGTTTTTTTAGAGTTAGGGCGCGCCCTGGGGGGATTAGGCCGCGCCCTGGGATATGTTGGAATTCCAAGATAATAATAAAGTTGATTTTGTATTTGATTATTGAAGAATTCCCTCCTGTCGTATCTCAGGAGGGGGATGTCCGTCGTAGAAGGCCTCTAGGGGTTTTCCTAGATTTGGGGATCTTTCTTATACGCTGAGGGCATGTTCTCCTCGGTGCAAAGATAGATCTCTCTTTGGTGTGTGCTTTGGAGCTCTGTTCCTGTAGCCAATGGGCGCGTTCTCATTGGGGAACTTTGGAGTAATCTGCACTTTGCACCCAAAAGCTCTGGATCACCTGTCCTGTTATCTGGTGGGTGCTTCTCATTCGGGGGACAGGGATGCGTTCTGCACTTGGGGTAAACCACGGCTATACCTGCATCCTTGAAATCAAGAAATAGCTGGTAGCGGATAGGACTAGTCCTCGATGGGGGAAGTTTCCTTATCCGTGAAGTCTTGAGATCCTGGATGAGCCTTGGCCCTTTGTGGTTAGGCCTCATAGTAGAACATTCCGGAAGCTGGTCCGTTATCCAAGCCCATTTGGGTTTCTTGCTCTCCAAGAACTACGTCTGGCTTGATCCCTATAAATACAAGGGTACGTAGGCCGATTGAGGGGTTGGAAAACGAGAGCTCTGAATAGCCGCCACTAACCCTATCAATCTCAGCCACCAATTAAAAACAGTCACCACACGCCACCATTCTTTTCGGTAAAGAACCACCGCTGTAGATCTTGTTTCCGGCGACATACCTCGAATTTTGTTGTTACCAAATTCCTCCGTCAACAACTGTCAAGTGAATGAGACTGTCTCAATTAATAAAGAGACTGTCTTTTTTGAGTATGGCACTGTCTTAATTACTAACAGAATGAATAAGCAGCGGAAAATAAATGACAGAATAAAAATCAAGAACACCAGGAATTTTCACTTGGTTCAGCCCCTACCCAATCTATGGCCTACATCCAAGTCCCTATGCCAACTAGCACAGAGATTATATTATTAAAACAATAATATAAAGCTTACAATTTTCCCCGATTACAAGTTTAAAGCCTCTTGGAAGAACCCTTCCCTTTGACACAGCTGTCACCTAGCAAACCTGCTACCTGGAAGAACCCTTCCCTTTGACACACTTGTCACCTAGCAAACCTGCTACCTAGCCCACTGGCTACCTTGGCTTATGACTTGTAATCCCTATCTTAGTTGTCACAACCCGGCACAAGTATATGTAGAATGAATAAACTTTTACAACTCGATGAATGGAACTTCTAAACAAAGTGTGTACAACTCGATGAATAGAACTTCTAAACATAGTGTGTATAAACTTGAATGTCTGTGTATAGAAGTTGTATTGCAGAGAAGCTTCGAGTCCCCCTTCTTATTGCTTAATGAGCGAATATATATAGCACTAGAAGATGTAGCCGTTGGAAATTTGAACTCCTGAAATCATAGCTTTTAAAGAATAAATCAATTAGATGAAAAATAGTGATTTCACATGATTAGCAATCAATCAGAATAATTATGTTTGCTAAGTCAAACGGCTCTATTAATAAGTTTAGGGATTTGAATGATAATCAAATCACACCATAAACCTAAAATATATCATAAGATATATCTTTGATATATTACCTGAAATAGATAGAAATGATATCCCTGAAATATGGCAAATGACAGATTATATTCAAGATATTCGTTAGACACAAGGAATCAAATCTCTAGGATTTAATTCGAAAATAATTCAAAGTATCATCCTAAAAACATGGTACTAACAATCTCCCCCTTTTTTATGATGACGAACAACTTTGAATTAGTTGCTCTTCTTGTCTTGCTCCCCCTGTCAAACATACTTGAAAAGACATTAAGCATATTGCACATAATCTGTTTTTTTAAGCAAAGACATATATGATCTTGTAAAGATACGTAAGCAAATATTATAAGCAACTATTTTCTCCCCCTGCCAAAAGTACTTATAGAGACAATGTAAACAGATAGCATGAAATATCAGCATCCAAGATTCGAGAACTAATATTCGAGGATCACAAATATTCAAAATACTAAACTTCTCCCCCTTTCATCAACATAAAAACAAAATTAATCGTCGTCTGGAATGTCCACCGGAGCTTTATCTTTACCCTTTGATTTGAACCTAGGAGTAGATCCATTAAAGGGTGCACATATCGAGCTCTCTTCGAAGCATGCAAAATCTTTTGCAACAGGATCTCGAATAAAATGATAATCATCAAATAACATGATCAACGTATACTTGAACTAATAAGAAATCATTATGCTTATGAAAAATAAAGAGAGTAGGATCGAGTGTACCATGAATGAAACCTGTTGGGATTTATGGGTGATAGATCAGATAGCTTAACTAGATTCATTGGTATACTTAGTTTAACTACGTAGAACATACTGTCGTAGCCAGAAATGTTTTCCTTGTAATTAAATAAGTACTGTCATGTGATAATTGTAATTCTTGGAAGAAGTTTGATTATGTTCAAGCCTCAAGAAATACATAAGTTCGACAGCAGGAATAAAAGTTACTATCAAGCATTGATAGTAAGGTTATAAGGAAACCAGCATGTTGCCTAGGTCGACAGCAAGTTTCATTGAGTCGACAACAAGTTTTAACTTGACAGCAACATTGGCGGAGATTCTGATGATAGCAACTTTCACATATAGTTTGTGACAGCAAGTTTAGAATTCTCGACAGCATCCTCTACGGGGAATTCATACTGTCAACCAAAGCACAATCCTTTGACAACAAACTTTGCGGCAAACATACTATCATACAGAATCAACTTGATTTAGGAATTTTCTAAGTCAAATTAAGCGACAGAGTACATGTTCAAAAGAAGCAGGCGTGCTGCAACATTCAAACTTTACAGCAAGCTTGAAAGTCTATAACAGAAACTCGAGAGATCACATGGAGCAACCTGTAAAGTCTAGAGCAAGATAAATTTGATAACTGCTAGATCTGGGTGGCTCAAATGTGGAAAGTATCTAAAGTTACTTTGTATGTAATTATTAGATAATCACATGGGAATAAAACGTGTAATGAGCTGCAAAAGGAATATGACAGCAACTCAACAACCCATGTTGATAGTGATAGTATAGTAGAAAAAGATCCAACTATCACTCTATAAAAGGGAACACTCTATCACACAATTAAGTGTATCTCTATTAATGTAATCTCTAGAGAAACCGAAGCTTGAGAATTACTTTGTTCTCAAGGTTGTAGCAAAACTTTGCAAAATAAATAAAACATTTATTTTGTGAAACATCTGTGCAAGATATAACTTGTAAATGCATTTATTCTACTAGTAAATTACAATTTCTATTTATGTTGTTGAAATAGTTTTTGAAATTTATTAGTATTGCATTCAACCCCCTTCTACAATACATTCTGGGACCAAAAACTGGTATCAGAGCTTTCAGATTAATACACATATCTGAGATCCAAATGGCAAGTATTCAAAGGTCAAGTAATATCAAGATTCCAGCTTTTGATAAAGAAAACTACAACATATGGAAAAAGAAGATCATGTTATTTATCAAAGCTCAGAATCCACTATTCCCAGCTATCCTGGAAAATGGCCTCTTCGTTCCTCAAAAGGAAGTTCCAGCTGCTACAGTTAATGATGTAGTAATCCCATCACATTGGGTTGATAAGAAGCCTACTGAGTACAATGACTCAGAAAGGGAGAAGGTAGCCCTGGATGATCACCTACAGCTCATTCTGCTAGATGCACTTACCCTGGACAAAGCCATGAGTGGAAATATAATAGTATGCAATTCTGCCAGGGATATGTGGAACAAGATAGAGCTGCTGTGTGAAGGAAGTGAAGAAGTTATAGAAAATCTAAAGCAAATACTAGTGTCACAGTATGAAGCGTTTATGGCCAAACATGGAGAAGAGCTAACTCACATGTTTGAAAGGCTTAGCAAACTGATAGCTGAGCTCCAGATTCATGGAAAGTTTTATGAAAGAAAGGAGGTCGATATCAAGTTTCTACTAACTCTTCCAGAACACCTCGAGCATAGAGTTACAGCCATTAGAGAAGGAAGAGATCTAAACACTGTCTCCCTTGAAACATTGTATTGAGTTCTAAAATCATATGAACTAGAATACTATCAAAAGAGAGCCATACAAAGTGGATCCAAGGGATTGATGGCAAACATGGCTGGTGCTCTAGTTGCTCAAGGACCATCATACTTTCAAGCAAGTGAGCAAATACAAAGTGCTCAACAGCCTCAATTTTCATCTGTGAAATTTGAAGAGTTGGTTGAGGATGAAGAAAAGGTTGTTCTTCAACTAGAAGATGTTGAAGATGAAGAATTCTACACACTAGAAGAAATGGAGAAAATGGATAATCCAATGATGGCTTTTATGGCAAGGAAATTCAAGAATATAAGGTTCAGGAGGAACAATCCATATAAGCCTCAAGGTCAATTTCCAAAATATAACCAAGGAAGCTCATCAAAACCTGCTACTGGCACCAAGGGTGGATACAAAACAGGAATGGTGGATAGATCAAAGTTTAGATGCTACAACTGCAATGAACTTGGTCACTTTGCTACTGAATGCAAGAGACCAAAACAAATACAAAGAATGGAGAGAGGAACTGGAAGTCAATTTAAGAAAGGACAAGGAAAAGCCTATGTGGCTGAAGGAAAATGCTGGGATGAATCTGATGATGAAGAAGAAGAGGAATTTGTGAATTTAGCCTTGATGGCTAGAGAGGATGAAGAAGCATCAACCTCGTCAAGTCAGGTACCATCTCTAGTTTTACTATATATGTCTTTAAATGACTATAAGCAAACTATTGAGGAAATGAGTACTGAAATGTTTAATATTCACACTAGTTTATCTGCTGCAAATGAAGAAATTGCTAGATTAACTAAAGAAAATGAAGTACTCAGATCCAATAATGATGTGTTGTTGCTTAAGACCAGTTCTATTGATTCTTTAGCTCAGGAAAACGGAAGATTAAAAAATGATTTAATCTGTGCTAAAGAGATAGAGGAATATCTAAGAAAAGAAAATTCTGAAAATGAATTTAAGCTTAAGGCATTTAGAAATTCCTCTAAAATAATTCAAGAGTATCATGAGAAACATACTGAAAGCAAGAAGACAGGCATAGGCTATGATTATAGTAGGAGACCTGGTAAAGAGGTTGTTTTACTAAACAGTAATGAAGACAGTACTGTCAGACCTCACATCCTCAATAATGTGAGCAATCCAATTTTCAAAAGTACAGAGTTTGAGGTTGATGAAACTTCCATAATTATTAATCAAGAACTCTGTGATGAAGATGAGAGGGATGACAGTATATCTAAGAAAGAAAAAGATTCTGTCAAATTTCCCATGACAGTAACTTTACCAAGCAGCCCGACCAGATGTTCAAAAGATACTGTAAAAAAGAATGAGACAGTAACTTTAAAAGATACTGTCAAGAAGGCACCCAAGACAGTAACTTTCAAACCTACTATCAAGACAATAAGTACAAAAGGTGCTGTCAAAGGTAGCTCGACAGTACCTTCTGAACATACTGTCAAGACAATCGTCTCCAAGCCTAAGAACATAAATGGCAAGCTAGGCATTGATAAAAAGAATAATTATGCATATGTTAAGCAAGCACCCAGGAAACTTTGCAATAACTGTGGCTCCTCACAGCATTTAACTTATGTTTGTAAGAAATCAACTAGTAGCATACCTAATGCAACAGAGTTGAAAGGGAACTTACATAGAATCCCCGTTATGCAAAGAACAATGGTTGTCTGTAACAACATTGACTGTATGCCATGCAAAGTTACTGCCATGAGTACATGCTTTAATCTGCAAATTTCATCTACTGAGAAATGTTCTTATATGCAAACTGCAAAGACTTCTGAATCCACTAAAGATAGTAATAAGGCTTTTCTAACTAAGAAAAAGTCTAAGCCTTTTTCTAAACCAAAGTGGGTAATGAAAGAAGTCAAGCAACTATCTTCTGATGATATTGTCTCAAATTCTGGTAAAATTTCTGTTGATACTGAGTCTGCAGGACCCAACAAGGCTTGGGTACCAAATGCAAATTAAACTTCATCTGTTTTGCAGGGAAAGAAAGACAAACGGGTCATGTGGATAATCGACAGTGGATGTTCCAAACACATGACTGGTGATATATCCCTGCTATGTTACACTGTGGGATATGGCTGTTTAAAAACTGGAAATGTTGTCATTGAAGAAATATCTCTTGTGGAAGGTTTGAAGCATAACCTGCTTAGTGTCAGTCAATTCACCGACAAGGGATTCAAAGTCAACTTTGGCATGATGGAATGCACAATCTACCACAAGAAGGATAGAAGCCTGTCTCTGAAAGGAGTTAGGAAAGGAAGCCTATTTGTTGCAGATTTAAACTCAACAAATGAGGAAAGAATATTTTGCTTCTACAGCAAAGCAAGTGTTCGAGATAGCATGCTTTGGCACAAGAAGTTTTCCCATCTCAACTTCAAAACAATGAACATGCTAATGAAGAATGAATTGGTGAGAGGACTGCCTCAATAGGAATTCTGTCAAGAAGGATTGTGTAAAGACTATCAAATGGGAAAACTAAGAAAAACAATGCATAAATCAAAACAAATCAACACCAACACAGAGCACTCAAGTTGATTCACCTGGATCTGTTTGGACCAGTGAATGTTCAATCACTATCTAGAAAAAGATATGCACTGGTCATGATAGATGACTATTCTAGGTACACTTGGGTGAAATTCTTATAATCAAAAGATGAAGCTGCTCAGGAAATCATTGATCACATAAGGGTACTTGACAGAACCCGAGGAGCAAAAGTTCAATTTCTAAGAAGTGACAATGGAACTGAGTTCAGAAATGCTACACTAGGAAACTTCTGCAAAGATCAAGGAATTGTTCAACAATTCTCAGCTACAAGGACTCCACAGCAAAATGGAGTTGTGGAAAGGAAGAACAGGACACTCATTGAAGCTGCTAGGACTATGTTGAGCAATGCTAAACTACCAACATATTTCTGGGCAGAAGCCATCAATACTGCTTGTTATACACAGAACAGAACACTAATCAACAAGGCTCGTGGTAATACTCCTTACTATCTTTTGACAGAAAAGAAACCAACTATCAAGTACTTTCATGTTTTTGGAAGCAAGTGTTTCTTAATGAAGGACAACCATGAAAGAAAAGGCAAATTTGATGCTGAAGCATATGAAGGCATTTTCATGGGATATGGGATAGAAAGGACTGCCTACAGAGTCTATATCATGGAGCACAAGACAATTGAAGAAAGTGTGAATGTCACATTTGATGAAACCAAGTTTCCAGGATTACATGAGGATGGTCAAATGCAACCCTTCAGATTTGAGAATCAAGGATACTTGGAAATAGAAGAATTTGTCGATGAAGAACCCAGTCTCACTCAATCAATGAGATATGAGAAAGAATCTGTCAATGCTCATAATCCAAATCAAACTTCAGCTCAATCACAGACAATATCAGGCATTAATCTACTAGATTGTGAAACTGGAGAAATTAAGTTAAATGAGCAGATCAATGAAAATGGTGGAGAGTCAAATCCTCATACTAACGAAGATTAATCTAATCAAACAAGAAGCTTGCCACAATCAACCAAGTGGAACAGAGATCATACCAGTAATCTAATTATTGGAGATCCCACTACTGGTGTAAAGACAAGGAGGAATATCTCTGATGATAGCATGTTTTCATGCTTCTTATCTCAAATGGAACCTAAGATAATTGAAGAAGAATTGTTGGATTCTGATTGGGTGATAGACAGTGTTCCAGAAATCGCTAGGCGGCCCAGGGCGGTCGGGGTACCGCCTAGCACCTAATCGGGTAGGCGGGGATTAATCGGACGGATTAATCCCGATTAATCGGAGCATTAATTGAATATTATAATAATATTTAATATATTAGTCTAATTTACAATTAAACATATCATTTTAAATAAATTAAAAGGATTAATCGGATTTCAAAAATCGAATCGGTTGGTTTCCTTCCAGAAGATTAATCGGGAATTAATCGGCTGAATCGGGGACTTTTAGAAGAGAGGTGATAGCCATGCAGGAAGAGCTCAATCAGTTTGAAAGAAACAATGTCTGGAAACTGGTTCCAAGGCCAAAAGGAAAATCAGTCATTGAGACAAAATGGGTCTTCAGAAACAAGATAGATGAAAGTGGAAATGTGGAAATATGACAAGAAATAAAGCAAGGCTAGTGGCCAAAGGTTACTGTCAACAGGAAGGGATAGATTATGATGAAACATTTGCTCCTGTTGCCAGACTTGAACCATAAGAATTTTCTTAGCTTTTGCTGCTCACTGTAACTTCAAGGTATTTCAAATGGATGTCAAAAGTGCCTTTCTAAATGGAGAATTAGAAGAAGAAGTGTATGTTGAACAGCCTCCTGGCTTTGAGAATGACAAATTGCATAACTTTGTCTACAAGCTATTCAAGGCTCTATATGGCTTAAAGCAAGCACCAAGAGCCTGGTGTGACACACTCTCCACTTTTCTCCTGGAAAATCAATTTGTAAGGGGTATGGTGGATAAAACCTTATTCTATAAATACCATGGCAAAGACATCATACTTGTGCAGATATATGTTGATGACATAATTTTTGGTTCCACAAATGAAAAATTATGTGGAAAGTTCTCATCTCTAATGAGAAACAACTATGAAATGAGCATGATGGGAGAATTAGCATTCTTTCTTGGTCTCCAAATCTATCAGAAGAAGGATGGAATCTTTATCTGTCAAACTAAGTATGTCAAAGAACTTCTCAAGAAGTTTAACTTAGAAGATTCATCACCTGCCAAGACACCTATCTCAACAGCCACCAAATTAGAGTTAGATCCTAAAGGCAATAAAGTGGATTCTAGTACATACAGAGGCATGGTTGGATCACTGCTTTATTTAACAGCTAACAGACCAGACATAATGTTTGCTACATGTCTCTGTGCAAGATTTCATGCAGATCCAAAAGAATCACACTTAGTTGCAATCAAAAGAATCTTTAGGTATCTCAAAGGCACTCCAAATCTAGGCCTTTGGTACCCTAAGGAAACGGGATTTGATTTAATTGGATACTCTGATTCAGACTATGCTGGCTGCAAGATTGACAGAAAAAGTACTACAGGAAGCTGTCAATTTCTTGGGGGGGGGGGAGATTGGTGTCATGGTTTAGTAAAAAGCAACATTCAGTTTCTACATCAACAGCAGAAGGTGAATATATTGCAGCTGGAAGTTGCTGTGCACAAATACTTTGGATGAAGAATCAGTTAATGGATTATGGACTAGAGCTGTCAAACATTCCTATCTATTGTGACAACACTAGTGCCATAGCTATATCAGACAATCCAGTTCAACACTCCAGAACAAAGCATATTGATATAAGGCATCATTTTATCAGGGAGCATGTTGAAAAGGGAAATGTGAAACTGGTTTATGTTCCAACAGAAAAGCAGCTTGCAGACATATTCACCAAGCCACTGGATGAAGCAACTTTTACCAGGTTGGTGAGTAAACTAGGAATGCTAAATTAGGTATGATTCACTTACTGATTTATCATTTCGCAGCGCATGACAGAAACTTTCAAAGTTACTGTCATGAGAAGGTACTGTCATTAGAAGGTACTATCATGAGAGGTTATTGTATTAAGTGCTACTTGTTCAGACATCATGTTTGCTACGACTATGCTAAAATGGTTTTACATGTCTGTCCTAATGTGGTAATAAGTAGTCAAGTATCTTTAACTTAATTTGTGTGTAGGTAGTGACAGCATGTTTTTACGCCTAGTTTACTGTCAAATAAACTTGCTATCACTCATTCACATTATTGACAGAAATGTTATTAGCGCACAGGTTGCTGTCAACGAAAGTTGCTATCAATAAATGTTGTTGTCACGAGAATTTGCTGTCAACGATAGTGGAGAGAAGAAAAGCGCACAGGTTACTGTCAATGAAAGTTGCTAAAACGAGAAGTTGATGTCAAAGATAGTGGAGGGATATATATTTATTTACAGTAATATATATATATATATATATATATATATATATATATTATGAGTAGGGATCTAGAGAAAATCCCTTTAAAAGGAGAACTTAGAAAACTAAATTAAAATATAGCACATATGGTATTCAAACTGATCGTTGGGAGATGGAGAAAAATGTGGTGAAATTAGATTTTAAAAAAATATCACCGATTGACGGGAAAAATCAAATTAAAAACGGAGGGGATTAGGTGGGACTGTGTGTGTGAGGGTGTATTTGATTAGTGTGTGGGTGCCTCTGGCGGGGCCATTGATTATAATACATCCAATGGTTAGGATTAGTACCTTAGTTTTCTTCAAAAAAAAAGAGTTCTCTTTTGATCATTTGCTATATATATATATATATATATAATTTTAATCCACCAATCCATGATCTAATAGCAACTGCCACGTGATATAGCAAGTGGGGTTAATGGGTAAAATCATTACCACACGTTCAATTAAGACAAGTAAACACGATTCATCTTATAAACTGAATCTACCGTTTAATCTTCTATCACTTTCATCTGCAAAACCTTTCAACCTTCTACATCTAAAAACCACATTTTTTCTCTCACTTTTCAGAACACTCATCAATGGCACCCAAACAATCTATTGCTCAAACTAACTTTGCCGGTATCCATTCTCCTGGTGATGCCGGTGAAAACTTCAAAGGACTTATTTCATTCATAAATAAATCCTACTTAGGTCATGCAATAACCTCAACCCCTAAGCTTGATATTGATAGAATTGAAAAATTCTGGAAATCTACCAGTATTCAAGGAACTGAAGAGACTGAAGCAATTAACTTCAAGATAGATGATGCAAGCCATTCTCTCTCAGTAAAGGACATTAATAACGCTTTGGGTATTGTTTTGGCCAATGGAGAAAGTTTTCAGGGCCTAGCAAACGATGACACTCTGAAGAGGTTCTTTCTGAAGATTGGGTATTCTGGTTCTAAACTTGAAGAAACCTCTGATAAATGGTATCAAACGGGAGAAATGGACATAAAGTATCTAAGAAAGGAGTGGAGCATGATCTTTGACGTCATGGTGAAGGTGTTCTCTACTAAGTCTACAGGCTGGAATAGAATACCCTCATATATCAAGAAACTCACTCATTCTTTAGTCCATGGATACAAGGTGAACGTTGGAAAGCTAGTCATGGCACAATTGAAAAGCACCATAGGCAAAAAGGTATACATATACCCTCGCTTTTTAACAATGTGTATTAATCATATTTGTGGAAATGTTGTAGATGCTCCTCATTCTGAGGAATGTCCTGTTTTAAAGAAAAACACACACACATCTCTCAACACACAAAATTTAAATGCACATATTCCACTATGTCTCACACAACACATGGTTAATCAAGTACCCAACCTTGATTTTCCATTACCTACAGGGTATACTGTTTTCACAATTAAGAATGAGACTGAATTAGACATAAATTCAGTTAATCCACATTCTACACCATACATTCCACCTAGGGACTCTAGACTGCCCAAAGCCCTTAAAATAGCCAAACAAGAATCAAAGAAAAGATCCCTAGAGAATGTAACTGGTGAAAATGTTGTGAGTCAAGAGGGAGTTACTGCACCTAGTGCAGCAAATAAGGATGGTAGTGAAATGGAACCCACAGTAGCCCCTTCTGAGCCTAAGAAGAAGAGAGCTAGAAGGGCCAAGGTTATTGTCAGCCACCCTACAGTTTCCCAAAAGACTGTAGAGGATGATAGGGAAATAAACTCACCTCTAGGTGCCTCTTCTCAACAAGAGGCATCTATTGAAATTGGCCTGTCTCCCAAGGCATCTTGTAAAAAGTCTGCACAACCTCAAGAACTCACTCTTGAGGAGCCTATACTTGAAGATACACACATAGAGATAGAGCACAGTGAGAAATTCATCCTTACTTTTGATGTTCCACAATTTTCCTCAGTGGAGCAGCCAAATAATCCATCTGAAATTCATAATTCTACCTTCATTCCTACATCTATTGTTTCTTCTGTACAACCTAGAGAGGGGGACAGTACCAATCCCTCAGGTTTTGATCATTCATCTCAAACCATGGATGAGCCCCCATCAAGTGGTCCACAAGAACCCATTTCTCAAACTGAAATTGAGACCACCCCTTCAAATACTGGACTAGATCAAGGTGGAAATATGTCAGAAATTGAAACAGCCAGCATCTTGATCGATTCCCTCAAAGCATCTTACCCAAGGGAAGTTGCTGTCACAGCCAAAGTTGCTGTCAAGGACAATCCAGAAGGTTCTGTCAAACCATCAAGTGACAGTAACATTCTGGGAAAAGATACTGTCAAGAGCCTTCCTAAAGTTACTGTAAACACACCTTATGACAGTAACTTACAGAACAAAGATGCTGTCAACACTGTCCAACCTCAGTACCAGGAAGGACTAATTGAAGATATATCCGATGATGACATGCCACTCTCCAAGGCTTTCAAGGTAAAATATAAATCTTCTCTTTCTTCTTTGCATGCTAGTAATGCTCATACTCATGCATCTAGGATGAGTGAGGGAGTGCAAAAGAAAAGAGAGATAAAAGAAAAGAGAAGTGAGCCTAAAAATGAGAGGCAGCCAAATGTGCTGGCAAAAGGTGAGGGACTTGAGCATGTCCAGAGTGAAAATGAGGGAGCCATCTATCAAAAGGCATTAGGCCTTGAGGGACTTACCGTGAGAGATGATGAGATCACCAATAAAAACAATGAGAGTGTAAGAACCCCAACAGCCTTCTTACCCCAGACTTATCCCTTACCTACAAAGAGGCTTAGGTCTGGTGGTCCTTCTGCAGAAACAAATGAAAGACTCAAAGCTATTGAAGACAGGTGTGCAATCATGGAAAGCAAGTTAGACAACACTACACCATAAAAGGCCTACGACAACATTTCTAGACTGTGTTGCCATCAAATATGTTGGCTTTGCCATGAAGTTTTTTGCTAAGGCCACATTTTCATTTTTATGTTGCCTCGGGTAGCACAATTATGTTGCTATAGAATAAAAATGTTGCTATGTTGCTGTAGGTATCAAATTGTGTTGCCATAATTTTGTAATGAAAAAAATTTACATTTTTTACTAAAAATGAAAGTTTAACGTTTTTTCACATGACAATTAATTTTTTTGGAAAAAAAATAATCAATAAGTTTTTATAAAAATCAAGAATATTTCAATAGAAGTGAATATTTCAATAAAAATGTTAAAACATTTTAAGGTGAATAATTTTATTTTTATGTTCATTAAATATTATTAAACAAAATTTTTAAATTGATTTTTTTTATAAATAAATTTTAATATATCATTAAAATTAGTTTAATGTTAATTTCAATTTTAAAAATAAGTCTAAAAACATAGGTTTTTCGAATAATTTTCCTTTAAATTTTAACAAAGAACATAAAAATGAATTATTATTTGATAAAAGAATTAATCTAATTTTGTTAAAATAGCATCTTTCTTACCAAACAATTTTTTATAAATTAAAAAGATATATATATATATATATTTTGGTATATACAAATTAATGTACTTTTTAAGAGATATAAATTAAGATTAAAATTACCAAACAGTTTTTTTAAAAATAAAAATTAAACTTTTAGTAAATATAATTGTAATATTTATGGGACATAGGGGCACCAGCAATCTGACAAACTGGCACAGATACAAATGAAAAAATGAAAAATATTAGCGGCAAAAGCACCGCTCTTTTAATATTTCACTTATTTCAATCCAACAAAAAGCCGCTCTTTCTTTCTCAGATCTCACATTCATGAAGCCACGGTTTCTCGCTCTCCCTCTCTTGCTCCATAAATTGCTCCTAAAAATGACTTCAATTGATTGTTCAAATTACTAGGGCTTTTCTAAATTTGGCGGATTCTTTGATTTAGGGCTTCTTCAGTTTGGGTTCAAATTGGTTTCATTCTTGTTTGATTTAACTCTTCTTCTTTGATGTAATTGTTCAATGATTGTTCGTTGTCTCTTGTTTCAGAGTCGATTTGGATTTATGTCATGGAATGTCATGAAGATGACAGAGAACTTTGTCTGGAGATGGAGATGCAGAGGCAATTCCTCTCTACCAGATGTGGATGCCCTTCAATTGGGAATTAGGGCTGGAAAAGGTAAGGTTTACAGTTCAAAATGTCACAACTCACAAGATAAGTTTTGGAGTCGAATACTTCATATAATTCCTCTCTACCAGATGTGTCTTTCTTGCAAGGAAATTTACCGGAGCAAGAGAGTTTGCTTGTTAAATGCAGCTGCTTTAAATGCAATTAAAGGTACCATGAAAATACTTGCTGGTATTCGTCCTTTAAAGCGTGGACAAGGGAGTATCCATAGCATTGCTTCCTTAAATTTGTATATGTGATAATAACTAGGGAGTAGTTAAAATAATACTTTGTGGCCATATAAATTGGACCAGTATAATAAAGAACATGTGATAATGGTTAGGAAGTAGTTGTCAAAAAATTATATGCTGAAAGTTTATATTATAATTCTTATCTAGATGTTTAGATTGTTTAAAATAAAGTCCAAGTGTTTATGAGACATAGTCAGTGAGTTATAAACGTAATGGTTTTACCATTGTGAAAAGTTATGTCATTTTTTTTGTTAAATAAAAATGTAATTGCTAGTATTTCCTGCCTTTTGTGGTTTGGAAATTTAGGCTTTTTAATTAGAATACTTGCCATTTATTCCCTACTCTGTATTTTAGCTGCAAAAAACTGTGAATTAAATTGCAAGTCAAACGATGTATAAGATAGTTGCTATAGTGTGGGTACTAATTAACTTCTGTTTTTTGTATTTTTACGGAATTGATCATTTTTTGGTGTATAGTCAGGTTTGGTGTTCATGCAACAGTGTCAGCTGAAGACAATGGTGTTGTGACACCTGATACAATCAATAGAGCTTGTCCTGAACTTGTTATCTGGTCACAAGGCTAAAAAAGGACAAATAAAAAGCAATGCATCACAAGGAAAAAAAAGAAGCAATGCATCAGCCATGTATTAATTTATGTAGTACCCATACACAATTTGAGAGTTTCTTAAGTATTCCTTTTATGTATTCATTCATTATACTTGTATTAATATATTATGATGTATATTCATAATTATGTGATAGTATTAATATATTGCTTGCAAATGAATTCAGGGAAGTCGATGTGCTAGGAGTCTTCCGCTACATGAACACATGGCCTCTGTGTCTGGAGTTTTTCAAGTGGTCATACTTCATGTAAGCACAGTTCCTGCTTTGTAATACAAGAGTGTACATCAGTTCCATATAAATTTGTTGTATCCAGATTTTAACAATAAAGGCACCTTGGTGCAAATACGCTGACTTAGTTTGCCAGTTTAGTATCTTAATTCTTATACACTCTTGTATACATGTCCTATAATTTGCAGCTAAAGGACCCTAGTAGTAATTTTAGTGATTTATTGTTACAAAGTTTTTATTTGTGGTAATTTTTCTTACATGCAATTCCATATTGTTATATGAACAGGTTGGTTTCAAAATGTTTTTAGGGGTCACTGGTAAAATTTGTTGAGTTTCCTGATACTTGTCAAGGTCTTTACTACTGCAACATCTTAAGCGGAGTTGTTAGAGGAGCTCTAGAATTGAATGATCTGATCCCCAACATTCTTGCATTCCCCTTGTAGTGTGGGTACATATAACAGTCAGCGCATAACATGACATTTAATCTTATACTTTCCCTGAATTTATCCCAATTTGAGTCGTATTTTACAACTAGATACTAATGAGCTTCTTTGCCAACAAATATATATATGTTAAGATCAGGTCTAGTTGATATCTACGACAGTAATCCTTATATAAAAAATTTATTTTGTTCGCAAGGGATTCGAAACTACATGAAGCAGTTATGCAGTTATGCTCGAGATTGCTTCTTTTGTGTTACATTTTCTTCACTATTATAACTTTTTATGTTATTTGAATTATCATAAAGTGAACTTGTCAAAACTAGGGACCAACACATTGTGGAAATACTGGAGCACCTACAACCTTTTCAGTACCTTTTTTTGTGTTAATAATTCTCAGCTCAGCTATTGTTTTGTCACAAGTAATTTTTAAACTCAGCCACTTTGTGTTTCGGTTCACAGAGAAGCATGAATTATAATCCTTCGAAGGAGCAGTTGCTTGACGCTGTTCAGCAGCATTTTGCTTCATAGGTTTCTCTTTTCTCACTTTCCTGTTTGTCTCATTTGTTTCCCGTGTACAGTTATGTAAGCAAATGTTAAATTTCACTTTACTAAATATATAATTTATTCAATGCAGCATGTTGATGAGGTCCAAGGGATTGTGGAATTCATACATGCAGGAGACTAAAATCAGCTGGTAGTAGTCGGAGAAAGTGAGTCAAGTGGCTACTGAGAATCAGATGTTGGACTAGTTTGTCGTTAACTAGTGGAATTTATTTTAGTCGTTATGTACTTAGTAAAACTTTGTGCGTTAACTAGTTTGTCGAATATTGTGTTTGGTGGTACTTTCCTAGTTGGTTGATGATTGTAGTGAAGCTGGATTATGTAGTACGGATTATTATGATTGTACTTTCCGAGTTGGTTGTGTTGATTTGGATATTAAGGGAATGAATATTTTCATATTTATGATTTTTTGTTTAAAATAGGAAAGTGTTGCCATTGAGACTATAAAGTGTTGGCAAAAGGGAAAAATAATGTTAAGAAATGTTGCTAGAAAATGTTGTTGTAGGCAAAATTTGTGTTGCCATAAAAGTGGGCCCCACTCTGGTCCCTACAGTGGGGTCCACTTTTTTGCAAAATGTTTAACCCAAAGGCAACATAATATCATGTTGGTAAAAACTGATAATATTGTTACCATAGCTAGTCTACGCCAACAGAAAACTTATGTTGCCGTAGAGAAGTAGAATGTTGCCTTTGACCCCAAAGGCAACGGCAAAAATAGCAACACCAGCAAAATGTTGCCTTTGGGGTTTTTTGAGCCTAAGGCAACATATTTCGGGCCTACGACAACATTTTTTTGGTGTTGCCGTAGGCCTTTTATGGTGTAGTGCAACCTGTCCTCCACTGTAAAGACTGGATTTGCTGAATTTCAAGCAACTCTGATGTCTCTTTCTTCCATCATCAATGTTGTCAACTTAACTAAGGGGGAGAAAATGATAGATCAGAAAGAAGCTGAGCAACCAGTAAGGAAAATGAAGTCACAAGGGAAAGCTGAGAGTCAGGGGGAGCAAAGGAGTCAGGGGGAGGAAAAAGAAACTGCAATAGCCTCTGGAACTGGTGAATTTTTTGAAACTGAAATAGATGGGGAGACAATGCTAGTATCTAAGGAAGTATTGGAACAGATACAAAGAAATCAAGCATCTTCCATCAAAATTAGTGAACCAGTTCCTGAAAAGAAAGAATCCATTTTGGAGAGGCTTTGGAGAGAAAAGGAGGAGTCAAATAGAATGGGAAAAGGCAAGGACAAGATGCCTGAATATGTGAATCCTCCTGAGTTTGTTACTTGGACTGATGGAAGCACATACTCTCCAGAAGAAGCAGAATCCATGATGGTGAGTCATATGGAGAGTACCCTAAACAACAAGGATGAAGAATTCAACAATCTGGTGAAAGAGGCAATCACAGAAGCAGGAGAAAAACCTGCTAAACTAGCAGAGGCACTAAAACAAAGAATTATCAATCTATCTGTGAAGATTAGCCAGAGAGAAGATGGGCAGTTGAAGTATTTCTGAGGAGCAGACACTCAATATTCATAACAATGCAAATGCTAGAATCTTTCTCTGCTAGGATACAGTACATCCTTGGGCTACTTGTCAAGAATAGAACAATAATCTTCAATGAAAGTCTTCATGTACAATTGAACTCCATGATTAACAGCAAACTCCCAGAAGTCAGTCTTCAGCCATATGGTGTAAGCTTCAGACAGGTTACAGCCAAAGGAGCTAAGGGACTTGGCTTTCTAACACTAGGAGATAAAACCAACCTACAAAGCAAAATCATCATGGATGTACTGAACATATTGCTGAAAGCTCCCATAACCAAGGAAAGGGTTCAAGCTGTTAAGGACATCCACAAGCTTATGGCAAAGAGAGATGTAAAGTACAGTGCTGAAATCAAGAAACTCATTGCTAAAGCAAATAGAAATGCCAGAGGTGGAAGTTGTTCTTTTGATGATACCTTGGATGAAGATTTTGATGACAATAAAGGTGGAGGGGAAGCTGGAAGAACTAAAGAGTCAGAAAAGGGAAACTCTTCAAAAGAGCAATCCCAAGTTAAAGAAGCTGAGCCAAAGGAAACTTCAGAAACTCCTGGAACAAGCAAGAAAAATGAAGAAAAGAAGGAAGAAAAAGAAATACTTGAAGCATTAGAGACAAATCAAATGAACATGGAAATTGACAGTATCTATTCTGAAAAAGATACTGTCACCAAAGATACTGTCAACAAAGATGCTGTCAAGGATGTTGAAGATGCTGTAATAAAAGATGTTGTCAAAGAGGATACTATCAGAAGCCCTATCAAATATGCTGTCAAAGAGGACACTGTCAGAAGCCCTATCAAAGATGCTGTCAAAGAAACTACTGTCAAAACATCCAAGACAGGGAGAATAAAAAGAAGGGCAAACAAGAGGATAAAGGGAAAGACTGTCTATTCTGGACAAAGAAAAGCTACTGGTCTAGGGTTTAAGAAACCAATCATGAGCAGAAGAATGAATAGCTTGGAACAACTACAAGAGAAAGCCAAGGAGACAATCACATCTGTATCCATAGATTTAGATGAATCAAAGGAAAAAGCAACAAGATACATTTTGTGGGAAAATAAGGAAAGATTGATTATGGTGGAACCTGACTTCACTCAGATAACAAAATCAAAGTTGATATCCAACAAAATCATTCAAACCTTTGAAACAGTAAGACAAAGAATTGATTATTTCAATTTGGAAAGAATGGTTGAACTCTTGCAAAGCTATGATAATGTTTCAGAAAAGATTATGGACCATGTTCTTAAGTACTATGCAACCAGACGTGCTGAATTCATTGAGAAGCATGGTGACTGGACACTTCAAAGTGATGAAGATGTTTATGAAGTCCTAGGCTTAGAGTATGAAGAGGACAATCCCATTCCTGAGTATGACTGGACAGAAATGAGGAAACCTTACACAAAGCCAGAAATGGATAGATATGAGGCAGAGCAGAAATTCAAAGAAGAATTAGCCTCAAGGCACAAATCTCGTCAACAGATAGAAGATGAGATTGAAGCTCAACTGAAGGAAAGCTACAGTAAACTCAACAATCTAAACAGCAGTGGATCTAATTATCAGCCATGCGTACTGGACAATCCTTTAAGAATCAAGAACGGCAAAGAAGAAATCTATGCAGATAGCTTTCCTAAGTTGAGAACCAGTGTGCTAAAAGAATTGTATTGGAAAGTGGTAGGATCATCAAACAAACTTGAAATGCTGTGCTCTTGGGAGCTAGATATGATTTTTGATCAAAGGAAAGGAGAAGATCCCAGCTTGGACAGACTAAGAAGGGAAACCTTAAATCAGTTGCCTGGTAGAAGATTCAAGATGGAGGGAGATGTGTTGAAATTCAGATCAATTGTCAATGTTTATTGGATGGAACTTAAAGATGTATTAAACACTACTTCCTCAATGATCAGAAAATACATCTTAGAAAAGAAGATGATGCAGAGTCCCCTGAAGAAAAGGAGCTAATTGAAAGACTCAGAAAGGTTCTGCAAGAAAAGGAGGGAAAAGGAGCTAGATGAAATCTCAAATCAAGTTAAGTAAAACATTTTCTATCTACTCAGTCTAGAGGAGTACTTGATTTTTAACTATGAACATTTATGATCATTGTTTGAAAACAATCTAGATTAATCACATTTTTCAGAAATGAAGGGTTTATTCATTCTGATCTATATTAGTTAAGTTGTCAGCCTGATATATTTGTAAATTTGTTCTTATTTTCCATAAAAAAAAATTGGGGGAGATTGTTGGGATTTATGGGTGATAGATCAGATAGCTTAACTAGATTCATTGGTATACTTAGTTTAACTAAGTAGAACATACTGTCGTAGCCAGAAATGTTTTCCTTTTAATTAAATAAGTACTCGATGCGCTTAACGAAAAGGAACTCTCTAGATTAAGAAAAAATTTCCTTCGTAATTAAGCAGCATCCTTTAAGTGAGTTGGGGGGCGGCTTTGTACAGTAGGGGTGCGCCGGACCGCCGACGAATAATAGGTACCCCCGCCCCAGGCAAAGTTCATGAGCCGTGTAATAGGCGACCATTTCGCGCGGTTCATGTGATAATTGTAATTCTTGGAAGAAGTTCGATTATGTTCAAGCCTAAAGAAATACATAAGTTCGACAGCAGGAATAAAAGTTACTGTCAAGCATTGATAGTAAGGTTACAAGGAAACAGCATGTTGCCTAGGTCGACAACAAGTTTCATTGAGTCGACAGCAAGTTTTAACTTGACAGCAACATTGGCGGAGATTCTGATGACAGCAACTTTCACATATAGTTTGTGACAGCAAGTTTAGAATTCTCGACAGCAACCTCTGCGGGGAATTCATACTGTCAACCAAAGCACAATCCTTTGATAGCAAACTTTGCGGCAAACATACTGTCATACAGAATCAACTTGATTTAGGAATTTTCTAAGTCAAATTAAGCGACAGAGTACATGTTCAAAAGAAGCAGGCGTGCTGCAACATTCAAACTTTACAGCAAGCTTGAAAGTCTATAACAGAAACTCGAGAGATCATATGGAGCAACCTATAAAGTCTAGAGCAAGATAAATTTGATAACTGCTAGATTTGGGTGGCTCAAATGTGGAAAGTATCTAAAGTTACTTTGTATGTAATTATTAGATAATCACATGGGAATAAAACGTGTAATGAGCTGCAAAAGGAATATGACAGCAACTCAACAACCCATGTTGATAGTGATAGTATAGTAGAAAAAGATCCAACTATCACTCTATAAAAGGGAACACTCTATCACACAATTAAGTGTATCTCTATTACTGTAATCTCTAGAGAAACCGAAGCTTGAGAATTACTTTGTTCACAAGGTTGTAGCAAAACTTTGCAAAATAAATAAAATATTTATTTTGTGAAACATCTGTGCAAGATATAACTTGTAAATGCATTTATTCTACTAGTAAATTACAATTTCTATTTATGTTGTTGAAATAGTTTTTGAAATTTATTAGTATTGCATTCAACCCCCCTTCTGCAATACATTCCGGGACCAATAAAACCTGAATCCACAAGAAATGTACTGAGTCGAAAGTCGATCATAGCAACACCTGGGGGACTGTCTAAGACCATAGACAGATTTCTTGAGATTGTAGATGTAATGTGGATACTTCTCATGTATGAAACCAGAAGGCTGCTTCACGTGGACTTCTTCCTGCATCTATGGTGCCTTTACCAACAATTCTTACGGTATTGGAGTCACCCAGGGTAACTAATCCTCCTTCTATAGCCATTAGAGAGAAAAACTTTGATTTGTCTCCTGTCATATGACGAGAGTAACCATTGTCTATGGTCCACTTATTCTTTGGGATGTGAACTTTTAAGCGAACTTGCAAATATATATATTCATGTCTTTGGTACCCACCTTGATTTGGGTCCTGCATTGTTAGTGTCTATAATATTATATAAATGTCTTTCTGTTTTACTAATCCAAATTTGAGCAGTATTAGTAGAAGCATGCATATATGAACTATGTGATTTAGAAGTTTGGCCCTTGATGTTACAGAACTTGGATTTTGCTGAGATATGTCCCCTTTTACCGCAATATGTGCATTTCTCATATGGCATACTGTACTTCATATTAGTCCTCTTCTTTGTCTTTTGAAATACATTCTTTTTGGCCGAGTTAAAACCCAGTCCTTCTTTTCCCAAAGAAGATTTTTGGCCTGCCAACATTGCGTCTAATGTGCCTTCACCATGTACGAATTTAGCCAGATCTTTCTTTAGACGATCGATCTTTTCCTGTAATTCAGTGAATTTTTGTTCTGTTTCCACCTTTTTGCATTCTGTTTCTTTGGAAGACTCTGTTTCCTGCCTTAGTGTGGCCAAACACGCATCCTTTCTTTCAATCTCACTTTTCAGATATGTTTTTTCTTCAGCAAGCTTGGTCATCTTTTCATGGAGCAATTTGTTCTTTTTAGCAAATGATTCCTCTTTCATCGAATCATCCGTTTCACTTAGCACTTCATTTAGAGCTTGTTTTAAGTATGCATTTTCACTACCCAACTTTCTATTTTGTGCCTGCAGAGTTAGTAAATCTTCAGAAATAAATGATTTTGGAGGAGTAGAAAATACCTCTTCGATTTCACTGAAGCTTTCATCAAGTCCAGCAAAGCACATTTGAGCAACTTCATCATCGGAGTCAATTTCTATATCAGAATCATCGTCACTCCATGTGAGAAATGCTTTGCTCTTTTTCTTCTCCTTGTCTTGATCCTTTGATCCAGAAGCTTTCAATTTCGCCTTAAGTTGAAAACAGTTCCTTTTGATATGACCTTTCTTGCCGCATTCGAAATAGGCTTCATCGTTAGTGTTGTTTCTGAATTCCTTTTTGAATCCATAAGGTTTTTGAGTAGGTTAGCTAGCAACTTTCTTCTTGGCTAGAAACTTCTGAAACTTCTTCGTTAGATGAGCAATCTCCTCGTCTGAATCCTCACTAGATTATGCATTAATATTGAGGGCTAGAGTCTTTTTCTTGGGCATTTCTTCTTCCTCATCATACCTTCGAAGCTGGTTTTCAAACTCTTCTAACTCGCTGAAGAGGGTGAGAGTCTCCATTGTTGAAATCAAGGGAGAATCCTGCAGAGTTGTTACCTTAGGGGAAAACCTTTTGGGCAGTGATCGAAGAATTTTTCTGTTAATTTCTGACTGAGGAATATGCCTTTCCAGGAGAGAAATAGAATTCATAAGAGTAAGAAACCGTCCCTGTGCTTCTATTGTGTCTT
Organism: Kitagawia praeruptora; assembly: GCA_037693485.1. Classification (NCBI taxonomy): domain Eukaryota; kingdom Viridiplantae; phylum Streptophyta; class Magnoliopsida; order Apiales; family Apiaceae; genus Kitagawia; species Kitagawia praeruptora. The sequence goes on along the minus strand of CM075344.1, from coordinate 151,226,254 downwards.
CATCTTTTTCCAATCTGAAGCTTTCATAGTCGCTTAGAAGAAGATCAAGCTTGACCTCAGGAACCTTTGAAGTGCCTTCATGACTCACTACAATAGTATCCCAAACTTGTTTGGCCGAAGTGCATGCGGACACTTTTCGAAGTTCAGTAGCACATAGACCATTGAGTAAAGAATTCATAGCTCGAGCATTATAATTCAGAGAATTGACTTCATCAATAGTGAGATCCTTTACTGGTTTGGGTTTGCCATCCTTCATGGGAATAGTAATGCCATTTTCAACAGCATCCCATTCGTATGTATCCCTCTGGAGAAATATTTTCATAAGAAACTTCCAGTCGTTATAATTTTATGTTCCAAGTAAGAGTGGTGGAACATTGATTGAGCGTCGTTCTTGCCAACCTGATTGTGTGCCATGGATCTAGCAAAATAAACACTTAAACAAGGATTAAATGCACATGCTCTGATACCATATGTAAATCGAGTAGGCACAATATATTTAACTATCAAGTGAATGAGACTGTCTCAATTGATAAAGAGACTATCTCTTTTGAGTATGGCACTGTCTCAATTACTAACAGAATGAATAAGCAGCGGAAAATAAATGACAGAATAAAAAGCAAGAACACCAGGAATTTTCACTTGGTTCGGCCCCTACCCAATCTATGGCCTACATCCAAGTCCCTATGCCAACTAGCACAGAGATTATATTATTAAAACAATAATATAAAGCTTACAGTTTTCCCCGATTACAAGTTTAAAGCCTCTTGGAAGAACCCTTCCCTTTGACACAGTTGTCACCTAGCAAACCTGCTACCTGGAAGAACCCTTCCCTTTGACATACTTGTCACCCAGCAAACCTGCTACCTAGCCCACTGGCTACCTTGCCTTATGACTTGTAATCCCTATCTTAGTTGCCACAACCCGGCACAAGTATATGTAGAATAAATAAACTTTTACAACTCGATGAATGGAACTTCTAAACAAAGTGTGTATAAACTTGAATGTCTGTGTATAGAAGTTGTATTGCAGAGAAGCTTCGAGTCCCCCTTCTTCTTGCTTAATGAGCGAATATATATAGCACTAGAAGATGTAGCCGTTGGGAATTTGAATTCCTGAAATCATAGTTTTAAAAGAATAAATCAATTAGATGAAAAATAGTGATTTCACATTATTAGCAATCAATCAGAATAATTATGTTTACTAAGTCAAACGGCTCTATTAATAAGTTTAGGGATTTGAATGATAATCAAATCACACCTTAAACCTGAAATATATCCTAAGATATATCTTTGATATATTACCTGAAATAGATAGAAATGATATCCCTGAAATATGGCAAATGACAGATTATATTCAAGATATTCGTTAGACACAAAGAATCAAATCTCCAGGATTTAATTCGAAAATAATTCAAAGTATCATCCTAAAAACATGGTACTAACACTTACATATTGGTGAACAAAATAAACTTTACAAAAACGTAGTGGTGGTTCTATCTTCTTGTCTTGATTACTCCATTATTCTTTTGCTGTTGACTGGTGATTGGAAGTTGAGTTGCGGCATTCCATCCAAATGGTAACTTGAACTTGATGCATGTTCCAGGTTTTGCAAGATTTGAGATAATAACTATGAGTTAGTGAATTTTTTTATTTTGTTAGAAATTTCCGAACATGTGCTATGCTTTGCTGCATTGAGGTACATGTTTCTTCCTTATTTTCATTAGGATCGATGAATCCTTTGCAAATGTTTGTTGCCCAGTACATTGATGCGTTGTTGACGATGTTAACTTCCTTGATGAGTAGCTTAACTGTAATTTTCTGTTGTGCCAGAGTTGTAATTGTTGTAAGAAAACTTGTACCTAGCTTGTTCCATCCGTTTTCAAGTTTTTACTATGTTAATTCATGTAACAATACATGTAAAGTGTAAAAGCAAAGTGTTCAACTTTTTTAAACCTCTTTCAAAATTTGCACTGCTCTTTTTCCCACCAGTATTCGAACTTGTCGGTCCCCTAATATAAGATCAATGCCAACATTGTGATTATAAATTTATGACTACCAACAGAATATGTAAGGCAAATAAATTATGGTCTGAATCACTAACCTATTATATCATATGTTTCACTACCTTCATTTGAAACATAATCTTCCTCACTTAAATAATCTCCATCTTCGTCCATGCTCATTTCTGTACATTTAAAATAATCATATAACACTAATTTAATAAATTGGTATAATATAGACATTAAGAGAGAATTTGCTCACCACTGAATTCATAATCCAAATCTTCAAATTCAGCGCTAGACAGTTTTTCACCACTAAAAGGACCTATACAGAATGACAAACTCCATTTATAAAAATACGATTTCATGGTCATTAAACTATAATCAATTTCAACCGTGATCTATTGAGATTTTTAATAGTAAAAGTGAATAATAAGAATAATACATATGGGAGACATAGTCACTTTCATCAACATCATTACTTGGACATAGTAATCCTGTATTTTCGACATGAGCAATGGTGAATTTGGGACTGGTTGAAACGTTGGTAATATTGCAAAAAGGAATTCGGTAAGAACGGTCAATATGACAACAAACAGAGGCACTTGTGTTGGCCAAAAAATTGGCAAAACAATTCAGTCTCCATATAATATAACTTTGTTCAATTAACGTCAAGTAACTTACATTCATTCTCTTTGTTCACTTCTGAGCAGAGTTGAGTAATAGCTGTTGAAAAAGGATCACAACTTTAAAAGCTGTCCATTGATGACCTCTATTAACTTCACAAAATTAAATACTTACATTCATTATGGTTTTCAGACGAAGGAAAACATGACCCACCAACATTCGTTGTACTTTGCTTCATTGTGAAATCATTGTCTTGGTTTACTTTCTTCATGTGTCGACTTTGAATTGCTAAGCACCATTTCAAGAATAACATTATAACCCATAATAACAGACTTGTTTATGTTTATTTGTTTATAAACAAACAAAGATTAAATAACTTACATTCATGTCCAACTTTATTAATTGCAATATGCAATGAAAAATGTAATGAGAGCGTGGTTATAAAAATCGGTAATCGGTATAAATCGGTTGAGTACCGATTTAAGATTAATCGGGTAATCGGGGATTAATCGGAGTATTAATTGGATATTGTAATAATATTTAATATATTAGTCTAATTTACAATTGAATATAACATTTTAAATAAATTCATAGGATTAATCGGATTTCAAAAATCGAATCGGTTGGTTACCATACAGATGATTAATCGGGGATTAATCGGTTAAATCGGAAATTTTTACAACTATGAATGAGAGTAGATAAAGTAGTTGGGCTGGTCAGAATCATCCTTATTGTACGAATCTGATAGTGGTCTGCCCCATGTTCGGGGTGACCTGCTTGACAGCCCAACTTAATCTCTGTCGTTAGCCCAATAGCTTAGTTCCAATCGAGTAATGGAATATTGGAAATTTGGAATGTACCACTGTGGAGTTTTGCCAAAATGCATATTTCATTTTGTTGACACTAACTTTTCTCCAACTCCATTTACAAATTATTCGTTTTTCATTTTGTTACCCTAATTTTTACACTAATTGGTATGAACTGCATCTGCGTTTAACAAAACACCTCATAAATTCTACAGTATTTGGGTCGGTTATGAACACTTCAATATGCAACTTCGAGATTCAACACAAAAGTACATCTATGACTTTTAGGAAAAACAAGCAACAAAAGACATTTAAAACTTCGTGAAGAAGTCTTCAAGAAATTAATTCACAAATTTGTCAACTTCTTTGAAAATTTGACACTTTCTTGCAGAAGTGCTTAGAATAAAGGAATTCCTTAGTTGTGCATGTCATGTGTTCGTCAAAACATGACAAGGTTATAGGTTCGAATTCTCACTCTTCTGCTCCTATAAGAAATAAATTTGTAATGTAATGAGTTATTTGCAATTTGCACCCTCAAACTATTGTTCAAAATCAATTCTGTACCAGGATTTTGAGATAAACAATCTGCATCCCTTAACTTTCAATCTTGATTGCAAATTGCAAATAAAAGTCACCATCTTCATTTTCCTCAAATCTTTTCATTTCAATTGCTTGAAGGCTGGACATTGGTTTTCTACTGGACATTTTTGCAAGGAAAATAGGAAATCATAGGTAAGCAAAGTACAAGGGAACATTGTAACTTATAACCAACATGTTCACCGAAGCATCAGTTTGCTGGCTCAAAGCTGAACCGATTTCCAGATTAGGTGAGTTTCGAGCAGAGTAAGAAGTACTCCCTCTGTCTCAAAAAACTCTTCCCATTTTGACTCGACACGTTTGCCAACGCACACTTTTAATGGTTAATATCTTTAATTTCGTATTAGTATTAAATATAAAAACTTCACTGTATTAAAGTACTCACAAATACGAATCAAACAAGATCACTCATGACTATATTTTATCTTATAGATTAGACGTAAATTAGTAATTTGTCTCTTGTTATGAACAGTCCCGACATATGAAAGGAGAAGTGTTTTATGAGACGGAGGGAGTACATTTTAGCCCAAGCCTTCACTGGTTTCTACTTCTAAGTATTTCAAATAACAATATTTGGGTAGACCATCAGCATAGACAAATTGTGAAGTCCTTTGACAGACTAACAGAGTACATTAAAATATCAATCAAATAAATACATCCGTTCAAAAAAGCTCTTAATGCACATTTTTTAGGTATCTATATATCGGTGCAAAACTAACTTGCATATGTAAGAAGTCCAACAATAGAGACCTTATAACAGTAGTGAGTTCTGTTAGAAACTCTAAATGGTGATTAACATGATGAGTACTTATTTTGCAACTCTAAAAAATAGTCATGATGCTATCTTAATAAGTAACCTCATCCAAAACCTTAGGATGTTAGACAAAGGTCTCAACAGGATTTTATACTATTCAACAATCATAAACGTACAATTTTGAACCAAGCATGTCGTTGGACTCAAAGAGTTTGAGTGGGGTGAGACGTACGCAGACCTTGTGGGTAACCGGTAACGCCAAAGAGGTGGGGGCTTCATTATATGGAAGAAAGCATCCTCAAGTCGGTGGCAACTAGTAGAGTTGGAAAAATTCAATGTTAAAGATTAAATTGACATTTCGATGCGCTTCATTATTGAATAAGTTTTCTGTCTGATGATATATAACAGGAAATTTCAAGTGATTTGAGAACAGCCGACTGTATGTGATTTGAGTCTAAAGAAGGGACTTTCGATGCTCCAATTACAGTTGCAAGTAAAAATGATGCTACATGAAATAATAACTGATGTATAAACTTCAGGATTTTAGTCTTTACTTGGAAAAGAAGTTGCATCAAATAATTTTACGGGCTGGAATGCTTGTGATAAATTGTAATATCGCTATTCAAAACAATTTCTCGTACTTCGTATCAATGCTAAATTATTAAATCGCTATTCAAAAATAATGTCTAGTATCCCGTATCAATATTAAATTTGATCCATTGAAATGAAAGTTGTAGGTACTTAAACAAAATAGACAAATTAAGTACTGTATCTTTTATTAGACAAGCAGGAAGTACAAATACAAATAAAGAATTTATGTAACCAAAATTATACTACATAAGAAACATAATGAGCTAATCTTGCTATGCACGTATAAGTAGAACACTGAAGGAATGCAATTTCTATGCGTTGAGAGCACATTCTTTAGGATAGCCCTGTGGGAAGCGCTTTGCATCTGTGCAGTAATTGTAAATCATATAGTTCTTCTGCGCCCATTTCAACCTCTCTTGTCTCGTAGCATCCAGTTCCTCTGTTAGCCATGCATTATTTCTTGATTGGGAAGTTGAACTACAAGATGACGACGATGAGGATGACGACGATGCAATGCAAGCGTTTGCATTGAAGTTTCTATACGAGGCAGTGAATGGAGCTTTTGTCCAGTCAGTCTTTACCAGCCCACCCCTTGTTGCCCAATCGTCGGCGTTCCACAGACTAGAGTATATCCTCATTGGCTGGTTCTTTGGGTATGCTACACCAACCGACTCAGCGTTCTTGAATTCTCTAATAGGCGTTCCATCAACAGAAAATCTGAAACACAAATTATAGAGAGGTAGTTTAAGTGTTAGAAATCGATCAGGTGATTAAGCGGAAAATAAAAAATTTCAAGTGTAGATCATGCCAAGTAGCGTAAATATTATGGACCAGGCACGGGGCTAGTACTTACATGATACGTTGGGGATTCCAGAGGATGGAATAAGTGTGGAAATCAGCAGTTGGATCGAACCATAGGTAGAATTGTTGCTCTCTGTTTCCCTTGCCCTGGCTGAACACGTTGGTGTGCAGGATGTATGGATCACCGCTCAAATTTCCCAGGAATTCGAAGTCTATTTCGTCGTGGGTAGGTCCTTGTGACGACAACTGCAACAACATATATATATGCATGATTAGTGTCCAATTTAATTCTGAACAAGAAGAAATTGTTACATAATTCTGTTACGTAAACTTACATAATAAGCTGTGACAGTGCCAGCTGAGTTACCCTGAACAAGCTTTATCTGCATGTCAATCTTCCCAAATAAGTACTCATTTTTGGATTGAAAGCCCGAACCAGAGGTATGATCGAGAGACAGCGTAAGAAGGTCGCCGTTGTTAAGAATTTTCCCACGTCCATCTCCCCAAGTCACATCCACTTCTTGGTTCAAGTTACTCGCAGCCAAGGCAGCTGCTGAAAATGCTACTAAACAAGTAAAAACTACACAACAAACATTACTCATGGCTGCTGCCATAATATCTTTCGATAAATATCGTCGCGAATTATAAGTGTTGGCCAAGTCTTAAAATCGAAGCAATCGAATTTGTTTTGATGAGTTGAGTAAGAGGACTAGTTGGTGTTTATATAGGGGAGGAGTGGAGAGGTAACGTAGAAGGAGTTTATGGGTTTGAATTTGAGGAGGGAAGGTTCGATGCAAGTAGCCAAACAAGTAGGAAATGTTAGTGGAAGTGGTTCAATATAGTGCTAGCTGGCCACAGTCATAATTTCGAAATGGACACGAATAAGATGTATTAAAAGTTGAATTTACTGCAGCTATTACCATTAGTTTTGTAAGTGGGTAAGAAAATTTAGGTGGCTATGAAAGATTAAAAGTGGCAGCCATCCAAGAGACAGCACATATCTGAAACTTTATGTATTTATTTAAGTGTCACGCGGTTTATTGATGAAGGAGTTGGTGGTCACGTCTGATGCCGACAGTATCCAGGCCTTTCAATTTAAAACGCAAGACCAGTCTTAACCCTCACCATATACTTCCTCCGTCCCAACCAAATGTTTACATTTGATTTGGACACAGAGATCAAGGAAAAATATAAATATAAAGAAGGAGGAGAGAAGTAAGAAAAATGAGTAAAGTGGTGGGATTCATCACTATATAATATATAAAATGAGTTAGTGGAAAAAATTAGTGAATGTAGTTGATTTTTATATTATAAAATTTTACTATTTTAAGAAAATCTAGAAATGTAAAGAATTGGATTGAACATCCCAAAAAGGAAAGTGTAAACAAATGAAGGGAATAGAGGGAGTATCATTTCAAGATAAGTACCAACTCCATAACGTAGGTAAGTTACATTAAAGTAAAACAAGTCACTCTCGTTTACCATCACAGCTACTCCCTCCGTCCAATCCATTTCTTTACATAAAAAACTGCGTATCTGACACGCATTTTAAGGTGCATTTCAAGGATAGTTATATAACTTATTTTTGATATTTTCTTTTTTTGTATAAAAATAGAACAATCCTATTTTTATACAAAAAAAGAAAATATCAAAAATAAGTTATAGAACTATCCTTAAAATAACCTTAAAATCCGTGCCGGAAATTGGTCCGCAAATGTAAACTATTGAAAAAAACAGAGGGAGTACGTTTTTGTTGATTGGATCATAACTTTAGAGATACTCCCTCTGTTTTTTTCAGTTCTTTACGTTTACTTTTTGCACGGAAACCAAGATAGTGGATGTAATATTGTTAAAATAAATGAAGTAGTGGGTGTAATAGTAATTTTATTGTTAAAATAAGTGAAGTAGTGGGTGTAATAGTGTAAGGGGTTGAAAAAGTGGAGTGAAGTAGTGGATGTAATAATGTATTTTATTGTTAAAAGTTACTATTTTTACTAATGTAAAGAAATGGAATGGACGGCCCAAAATAGAAAGTGTAAAGAAATGAAATGGACGGAGGGAGTATATCATTTCAAGATCATAGGTTCGATTCCTGGAAAGTGTGGAAATAAGTGAACTGCTTTGCTCGATGGATACGAGTGTATTAGCAATCCTTCCAAGATGCGCGAAAGCTGATTCGGATGAACTGTTGTTTCATGTCATATTATTATGTATGAACTATGTGTATGTTTGGGGTATCTTAAAATAAGTAGCTTATGACTTATAAGCACTTATGTCATATAAGTAATAAGTGGAGCAGTCAATAGAGTGTTTGGTAAATCAGAACTTATAATCAGTAGACTGTTTGGGTAAATCAGAACTTGTAAGTTAACTTTTTTTTATAATTTTCAAAATATTGTTTTTTTATATATAACAATGGATATCAATAGATAGATCTCGATGAATAGGGAAATTTGATATATACATATCAATTTTCTAATGAATGGATCGAGAGATATATGGTTTTGAAGATTTGAAGGATATTATATATTGCGTATATCGAGAATAAGTTATAAGTTATAAGTTGAAAGTTAAGAATTCTTAACATTCAACTTATGAACTTTTAAGTTATAATTTGAGCTAAAACTTATTTTGACAAACACCCCCCATAAGTGCTTATGGCCTTATAAGCCATAAGTTTATAATAATAAGCTAAAACAAACAGCCCCTATATCAATATTGAGAACTTGAAAAAGATGGTATTTCAGTATTTCAAAGTTAATAATGGAGTTACCTTCCTAACATCTACCTTAGCACCAATAATATGTGTGCATATATTTATTATATTATTTTCTGCTGAATCCAAACTTGTAGCTCTGCAAAACTGGCTACATACGAAAATTGGAAGACTTGGGTGATGTTTATTCACCCACTTCTCTTTATCCATCATTTGCCAGCTCGAAAATTCTAGATGCTTGGCCCCCATACTCATCTTTATCCAACACAACAATGATGCACTCGAAACTTCCTATGTATCTCTAATGGCTCCCCGTCCCTGGCATACATTGCTAAGGACCTCTTATTTAACATACTGTTTCTGGACCGTTGGATGATTGATCCAACGGTTGTGATTTAAAAAAAAGCAACATCGTACCGCATAAACTTTCTGCGGTACGGAGTAATTATCAAAATGCCCCCCTGTTTTCACATAAAAAATCTACTGTTCACCGTACCGCAGGAAGTTGATCCAACGGCTCTGAAATAATATGCCAAATAACAGGTCTATGGCAACCGTTTGCCACAGACAGCACCCCATCTCTAATATGTGTTACTCTTTTCCTTTTTCTGCTTTCTCAGCTACCAATAATTTCTACCTAACCTAATTGTAAGTATTTTCAATTTTCTAGTAAATAGTGACGAAATTTACGATTTTAAAATTTTAAAATAAAGAAAATATGAAGAAAATAGTGAATAGTGAATGTGGGTAGGATATCCTTATCTACATATACTCTTTATTAACATGAAAATTCATATTTTAATGTTACATAATAATACCAAAATACCAAAATATCAAATTTGATTATCTTCAGATTCGATTCCTTATAACTACATAATTCCAACATATTAATACACTTTTTAAGATATATAAATATACTTTTTAATTTAAAACATATTAATACATTAAATATTTTTTTATGCTAGATCCAACGGTTTTTATCTATTTATTTTAAGATTTTTGTCCTAAGGAGGACCAGACTACCGATTATCAAAGTTTTGTACAAAATTCCTCTCACAGTTATTATTAAAACTAGCTTATAATCCCGTGCAATGCACGACTCCGTTTTTAATATCTATAATTATATAATTTTTTTAATATTCATATGTTATTAATTTATATATCAAATTGCTGTTAAAAAATTGATATATATAAGATTCACTAGTACAAAAAGTACTTTATGCGTCTCCTCATTTGCGTCTGTTGTCTATAGAACAGAAGCAAAAAATAGTTTTATACGTCTGTTTTTCTCTCCACTGACGCATAATATATAAGGGAAAATTTTTTTGCGTCTGTTTTAACGAAACAGATGTAAATTAGTATTTTATACGTCTGTTGGAATATCAAATACGACTGTTATTATTAAACTGACGTATAAAACTCAATTATATACGACTGTTATAATTAAACTGACGTATAAAACTCAATTATGTCTGTTTTTAAACAGACGTAGAAAATCAAATAAAAAAAATTACAAACGAATATCGCTAATTAAACCCAGTACGCTCACTAATTATCCTTCTCCACTACCAATTACAAAACCTAATACCTCTCCACTACCAATTACAGAACCTAATACCTCTCCAATTCACTATCGTATATTACCTTTCCAATCAGTTAATTACCTCTCCAATCATTAATTAAAGCTTTAATTCGCATATTCGGAGAAGCCATGAGCGTATTGTTTTGTAGAGGCCCTAATTTCTAATCTTCAATACATTCTCAAGTATATGTGTGTTGTTATGATTGTTTTGGAGAATTTTATTTAGTGTATGTATATATATGCATATATATTAAGAATTAATATATGCTTTTAGTATATTGTGTTTCTTGTGTATCGTGTTTTGTATAAGTGGGGCTAGTTTGTTGTATTCTGTATCTGTTGTATTGAAATTAGTTTTGTGTTTGTATGTTTGAGTTTGAGGGGCAATGTACTGTCAATTTCTTGATTTTCTTGAACATTTTTTCTTGCAAAATTATACTGTACATCTCTTTAATTAGAATATTCTGATCTTACCAAGTCAAGCTGTTGGCCAGTGGCTCTGTTTGAGTTTTAAAGTCAAGTCAAGATGTTATGTTTGAGTTTTAAAGGCTCTGTTTCCTCTATTTTAGTCCTGAAAAATTTTAGTACTCTATTTTTCATCCGAAGGAGAGATTCAAAAGGGGATTTTTGATAAAATAAAAACAATATACAATTGCAAACTCAGTTAGGGTCAAGTGACTCTGCTGTCACTAGTTATGCCGCTGTTTGAACTATTAATTTGTGGACTATGGTATGTCACATTACCCATAACACGCGTTAATTCCATTGGCATTACACGTAATTTGTACCTAATAGTTTGCAATGTATATACTTTGAACTCTGCTGTTATGTGTTTAACTAGTCTAGGTAGTTGCCAAAGCTATTGCATTTCTTCATTATCATCTATCACATTGAACACTGATGCTCCTGTACCTCACCTAAACTAAATCTTCCTCAACTGACAAAGTGTGTTCAACTGACAAAGTGTGTTGGACTTAGAACTCTAATAGTATAGTATAGTATATAATAGTGATTTTGGTTTAAACCAACCCTACATTTTATATCTGAAATTATTATGTAATCTCATTTTCTTGGTGGCCCTTTAATGTACTAGTTTATATCTCACTTCAGGTAAACTTATTTATGTGTCTGATTCTCTCTGTTGAACCATATGGATTAATGTTTAATTATAAAAAATAAAATAAAATATTGTATTTGTAATTTTCCTTTTGACAATAGATAAGTCATTAGTGAGTTTGCGATAAATTTAAACAAAATACCATTCTGTATGATGGTAATTAAACACACTTGTACAATAAAAGTTGCATTTTAAAGAAAAAAAGATGAGAAGGGCACCCTACATATATCCACTGGTAGATAACTGAAATTTAGAACATAATAGATCAAGAAAAAGGCCTTTGATTACTGCTGCTATTTTGCATTTTGCTCTGTTTAAATGCATAAAAACTGTCCTGCTTTTCATTATCATTCTACCCTGTTTTCTGCATTAAAAATGCTCAGATTTATGGATTATTATTGATCTGTTTACAAGTCTGTTTTCTTTTGTTTGATTCACATAATATTGAAGTTAACAATGTTTGATACATAGGAAGGAAACTAGTAAATGGATCGTAAAACATGGATGTACAATATTTCGCATGTTGAGGAGGAATATATTCTTAGTGTTAATAACTTTATTAAATGTGCTTTGGAACACCAAGAAAAGAAAGAGAAGGAACTTGGTTACAAAGAGTCGATTCCGTGTCCTTGTCAATTATGTGGTAACATGAAAAATTTTTCCAATGTCGACATTGTGCAAGACCATCTATTTCGTCATGGTTTTAAAAAGAATTACACTAACTGGATTTGGCACGGTGAGCCAATAGATTCTGGTGGTACTTCTCGTAGAGATAATGAACATGAGGGAGAGAGTATGACCAACAATTACGTAGATAATATAGGCAATGACAGAATACAGGAGATGATAGAAGATGTTGAGGACTTATTCATTCACCAACCAGATATTCTCGAGAACTTAGTAAGCGATTCAAAGAAACTTTTGTATCCCAGGTGCAAGAGTGAATATACTAGGTTGTCAACAACATTAAAGTTATGTGGAATGAAAGTAAAACATGGGTGGACTGACAAGAGTTTTACAGACCTATTAAAACTTATGAGAGAGATACTTCCTCCAAATAACGAGCTCCCGAATTCCATGTACGAGGCTAAGAAGATATTATGTCCCATGGGTATGGAAGTAAAAAAGATACATGCATGTCCAAATGATTGTGTTTTGTTTCGAAATGAACATGAAGATTTACACGTTTGTCCCAAGTGTGGAACATCTCGATATAAACCAGATAGCAATATTTCTTCAGAGGAGAACAAGAAAAGGCCTCCTGCCAAGGTGGTTTGGTATTTCCCTATTGTGGAACGTTTTCAACGCCTTTTTGCAAATGCAAAAGATGCTAAACATTTAAGGTGGCATGCAGAAGGGAGAAAATCAGATGGGATGCTTAGACATCCAAGTGACTCTCCACAATGGAGAACTATTGATGGAATGTATCCTGAATTTGGTGCAGATGTTAGGAATCTACGACTTGGACTTTGTGCAGATGGCATGAATCCGTATTGTACTTTAAGTTGTAATCATAGCACTTGGCCAGTTATGCTCACGATTTATAATTTGCCTCCTTGGTTGTGCATGAAGCGCAAGTATATAATGTTGGCAGTGCTAATATATCTCTGGACCTAAAGAGCCGGGGAATAACATAGATGTTTATCTTCAACCTCTTATTGAAGATTTGAAATCATTGTGGGACGAAGGCGTGACAACTTATGATTCTTATAGTCAATCAAATTTTAATCTACGTGCCATGATATTTTGCACCATAATTGACTTTCCGGGTTATGGAAACCTTTCGGGATACCCTATTAAAGGAGCCAAAGCATGCCCAATATGCGAAGATGGTACAAATACCCACCGGTTAAAACATTGCAAGAAAAATGTGTATATGAATCATCGAAGATTTCTTCTTGTTAATCACCCTTATCGTAAGGACAAGAAGTCTTTTGATGGACTTGTCGAGACTCGAGTAGCTCGTTTGCCTTTGAGTGGAATGGAGACTTTTCATAAGGTTAAAGTTCTTGATGTTAAACTTGGAAAGCACTACAAAAAGCCTCAGGAGAATATTTGAAAGAAGAGATCTATTTTTTGGGAGCTTCCTTACTGGAAACACTTACAGGTCAGGCATAGCCTTGACATAATGCATATTGAGAAAAATGTTTATGAAAGCATTATTGGAACATTGTTGAATATACCTGGCAAGATAAAGGATGGGATCAAGGCTAGACTGGACATGGAAGAAATGGGAATTCGAAAAGAGTTAGCACCACAAGTGTCAACAAAACGTTCCTATCTACCTCCAACTTGTTATACTTTGTCTAGAAAAGAGAAGACTAGCTTTTGTAAGTGTTTATCTAGTGTGAAAGCTCCACATGGATATTCCTCTAATATCAAAAAGCTTGTGTCCATGAAAGATTTGAAACTAGTGGGTTTAAAGTCACATGATTGTCATGTGTTAATGCAACAGTTACTACCAATTGCGATTCGAGGCATACTACCGAAGCATGTCAGATTTGTTATTACGAAACTTTATGCCTTTTTTAATGCTATATGCAGTAAAGTAATCGATCCTAATTCGTTGGATAAATTACAAGCTGATATTATTGTTACACTTTGCCAATTTGAGATGTATTTTCCAGTTTCCTTTTTTGACATCATGGTGCACTTAGTTATTCATTTAGTGAGGGAGGTCAAATTGTGTGGCCCACTATATTTGCGCCACATGTATCCTTTTAAGAGATTTTTGTGCACTTTAAAAGGATATGTGAAAAATCTATACCGGCCAGAAGGTAGTATAGTTGAAGCATATTCTGTGGAGGAGGCAATTGAATTTTGCACTGATTATTTAGCAAGTCTGGATCCTATTGGCGTTCCAAGATCTCGTCACGAGGGTAGACTTGAAGGTCATGGTACACTAGGCTTAAAGATGATCTCTCCTGGAGCTGAAATACTGAATAGAGCTCATCTCTTTGTCCTACAACACATGACAGAAGTTAATGCCTATTTGGAGGAACATGTAACCCAAATTTGCCAAATGCATCCTTCTAAGAATCGTAAGTGGGTAATAAATGAGCACAATCGCATGTTTGGTGGATGGTTTAAAGAGCGAGTAATGTCTCTCATATCAAAAACACCTAGTGAGATATCAAATACAGTACAGTGGTTAGCCTATGGCCCTGGAGTGCTTGTGAGGTCTTCTGAAAGTTATGATGTCAATGGATAACATTCTATACCCAACATCAAGATGAAAAAAGTGCTATGCAAAATAGTGGAGTATGTGTGGAAGCTTCGTTAACAGAAATTGATAGAAGTAGTAATACTCAATCACGAGATGTGAAAAATTCTTATTATGGAATTATTGAACATATCTGGGAGCTTGATTATAGAGACTTCAAGATTGATTTATTTAAATGTAATTGGTTTGATATCCGACGTGGTGTTCGAGAGGATGAGTTAGGTTTCACTTTAGTGGACTTCAACCGCTTTGGTCACGAAGATGACCCTTTCATACTTGCAACATAAGTGAAGCAAGTATTTTACATTCAAGACCCCGCTGATTCTAAATGTTCGATTGTTGTTCAAGGCAAAAGACGAATTCTGGGTATTGATGATGTTATAGACGAAGAGGAGTACAACCAATTTGATGAAAATCCCCTTTTCTCCACAGGGCTGCCCACCTCATATGTGGATGAGAATTTTGGTACACATTATGCACGGAATGACCACGATGAAGGAATATGGATTGATTAGGTATAATTTTGTAAATGGTATATCTGAATATGCTATATCTTATAGTATTGTAGTTGTGTGATCTAGAAGCTTATGTGTAAACCTTTTAGCTGCCGGACATACCTCATGATCATTCTTAGTTGCTTAATTGTCTATCTAATTATAATCAGCAAAAGATAATCACTGTGAAATTAATAAAGGGTTCTTGCATTTTGTTTCACAAAATATAGTTGAATTTAAAGACATTTGTACGTATTTTAGGTCTGTAGCATACATTTAATCTTTATGTTCTTGATTTCTGTAAATACTCCTAATATGTTGCTTAATTATTAAACTTTCTCTCCTTTTTTATTTTCAGATTTATTAATGGATGATAGTACAAATTCTAGTCAAACTGAATCCAAAAAAAGAACACGTGGTCGAACTATATGCAAGAAGCTGAAAGAGCAAACTGCTAACAAAGATGTTGAGAAAACGATTGAGTTGGACGAATATGGTAAACCAAAACCTAGAAAGTGGAAAAACCAGTTCACGACTTATAAAGGAGTAATTGGTCGACAAAGGGTGGATATTGTTGGGATTTATGGGTGATAGGTTAGACAACTTAACTAGTTTTATTGGTATACTTAGTTTTACTAAGTAGAACATACTGTCATAGCCTGAAATGTATTCTTGTAATTTAAATAAATACTGTCATGTAATAAGTGTAATTCTTGGAAGAAGTTCGATTATGTTCAAGCCTCAAGAAATACATAAGTTCGACAGAAGGAATAAAAGTTACTGTCAAGCCCTGACAGTAAGGTTACAAGGAAACAACATGTTGCCTAGGTTGACAGCAAGTTTCATGGAGTCGACAGCAAGTTTCGACTTGACAGCAACATTGGCGGAGATTCTGATGACAGCAACTTTGATATATAGTTTGCGACAGTAAGTTTGAAATTCTTGACAGCAATATCTGCGGAAAATACATACTGTCAATCAAAGCACAATCCTTGACAGTAATCTCTGCGGGGATTCATACTGTCAACCAAAACACAATCCAGTGACAGCAAACTCTGAAGCAAACATACTGTCATAAAGAATCAAATTGATTTAGGAATTTTCTAAGTCAATTTAAGCGACATAATACATGTTCAAAAGAAGCTGGCGTGTTGTAATATTCAACCTTTACAGCAAGCTTAGAAAGTCTATAACTGAAGCTCGAGAGATTGATAAGTGGATTTATATCCACTTGGAACATTCTAAATCGGCTTAAATTGATTGTCTTGGACTCAAGTTTCTGGTAGTTTTGATGTGTTTTGTTTAGTTGTGCAGATTTACAAGGATGTTGATTATGGTGGATGTTTTTGTCGTTTTTGGAGATTTAATTTATTAAAATTCGGATTTATTGGGCTGCACGCGTGAGATTCACTATTTGGGTCATATCTTGAGTTCTATAAGTCTGTTTTCAGCCCGTAAGCAGTCCACGCGAAGATAACAAGATTCTCTATCATTCTAAGGTGGTCCAGAAGCCCAATTACGTCTGGAACGGCTCTGGAAAACAGAAGAAACGTCATCCACGAATTTCCCTTTAAAACAGAATCAGTTTAGGAAACGTATCTTGCAGAAATTCTATTATAATTCTGTTTTGGTATTTTCTTGCTGGGCAAGATGTCTAGAGCCTATATAAACACATCCAACCCTTGTAAATTGGATAATTAGGAAGATCATCATCATTAGGAATAGAACTATTACATATATTTATTTGTATCTTTTCATACTTTGTTTTTATCATGGTTTCACTTGATCCCATGATGACGAGAGGTTCGATTATGAACTAATCGTTGTCATGGGATTCTAACGGAGTTATTTATGGAGCTTTAGTATCTTGATTGCTTTAAAGATCTGTGTGTGATGTATATCTGATATCCTCGTATGGTTGTGCTTATTGAATTTAGATGCGTAGCTAACATCTAATTTGTTAATCTCTTGCTAAACGAGAGTGGATCTTGAGATTTAGAACTTGCCATGCTAGCATAGGATAGGTTGATGTTAATCATCATGATTTGTGGCATAAATAGAGATATTATGCTACCTTATGTGATCAATGTGGATAACTTGTTCTTCAACCGTTATGTTTTCAAATTCTATAGAGATATAGGGTCTAAGCATAATTGGTGTCTATTCACCTTCTATCTCTTTTGTGGATGTATGTTTAGTTTGGTATACGTATACTGAGAAGTAGCATGTACTTGTTTCGTGTTATCCGATCAGATATCATAACCATTGCATATAGTGATTAAAGGCGTCAGATCTAAGCAAAGTATTTAATGAAGTTAGGATCCCATGGTTTTTCTTGCAGAAGTAATTAGATTTCAATTCTTGTTAGTTAGTTAATTCGTAGTTTTGTTAATTTGTTTCTTAGTTTAATTTAGTTAGTTAAAACCTTAATTTATTAATTGTCTTAGCAGTGAATTAAGATCATACACTGTTGCATAGGTGCGTTTACTGAATTAAAACCATAACCAGATCTCTGTGGGAACGAATTTGGACTTAACCTTATATATTACTTGTGACCACGTGCGCTTGCGTGATTTTGCATAACAAGTTTTTGGCGCCGCTGCCGGGGATCATCGGTGTTTTATTTTTGGTTTATGTGCTTGTCAATAGTGGTCGTTAGAGTTCACTGACTCAGAATTTTTTTTTTCTTGACTATCTTGTTTAGTTCGGTGTGTTTCAGGTACTTGTGTATTTGAAGATGGCAGGTCAGGAGTTGCCATGGTGGGCATATTCGAGTACATCCATGTCTTATCAATGTGAGCGGTGTTTGGGCGTTCATGATCCCTCACAATATTGTTACTACGAAGGAGTTGATCCATATGTCAGTTATGAGGAACAACAATATTTTCAATACTATCCTCAACAGTACCAGCAAGATGTTCCAGATATGTCATATGTCTATGGAAGTGAAGAGTTTCAACATCAGCAACCTACTCCTACTTTTCAGTCAGATGATGATTTGAAGGATATTAGGGAGGAGATTAGGATGCTTGCAGAGAATAATGAGAAGCTTATCAAATCTATGGGGACATTAGCTGCTCAAGTTTTGAGAGTCTTGGAACAAGAGAATCAGCAATTCATACCAGAAGCAATTCCAGAAAATATTGATGACTTGGAGCAAGGTACTGCATGCTTAATTGAAGAAGACAAATTCCAAGAGGAGGAGAGTGTTCATAAGCCATGTGAGGAATTTGATCAAGCTAGTGAGGTGGATGATTTGGAAAGGGCACTATTTGAGACAGACACTGATGAGCTACGCAAATTTCAAGAATTGTTTTGTGCGAACCTAGAAAACACTGTTGGGCTACAGAAATTTCAAGAATTGGTATGTGCAAACCAAGAGGTTGATGATCATGAGAAAGATGCAGGTCTTCTACTTGTCTCAGAGTATAAAGATGGAGGTAGCGCATTAGAGCCAATGGAGGAAGTTCTCGTTGAGGAACCAAAGGCTTCATCAATTTACATTTACCCTCCTCCATTATATTCAAGCGAAGCCCGAGTGTTGTTCTACAAATTGTCAGATTTTGGGTCAACAGATGAAGGCATTGGAGTTGGATATAGTTGCTACATGAATATGCCAAGCAAGGAGAAGGAGCAAAAAGTGTGCCACCGAGATGATGATGAAGTATTGCGAAGAGAGGACCAGGCGAATTATTATCATCCTTAATGGAGACTTGGAAGTAACGTCAAGCTATTGACGTTAAAGAAGCGCTTCGTGGGAGGCAACCCATGAATTAGTGTAGAGAGAAAAAAAAAAAAAAGTAGTAGTGTTGTGCAAAAAAAAAAAAAAAAAAAAAAAAAGTGAACAGTGAAATTTCGCGCAGTTTGCGACCTTGTAACGCAACCTGCGCCAGCGTTACTGCAATAAGCGCAATTTGCGCCGGGTAACGCAGGTTGCCCCTGCGCTATAGGCTATTTAAATCCCCTAAAACGCATTCTCTGTATGCGTTACTGTCCATTCCGCGCCTGATGCCTCTGAAACGCAGCAACAGGCTGCGTTATACCCCCTTCTGCCCAGTTTTTTCTCCGAAATTCATTGTTTTTAACCATAAAAATTCCCCTAAATTCTATCCTAACCCAAATTTCTTCCATTCTAAATCCCTATATCTATCCTACATCAAATCTTAACCTCTCCAAATCTCTCCTACACTCTAAATTTTTAATCCCATCTATCCATCATCTTATATATATACACACCTCTACATACAAATCCAATTCTTCTTCTATTTTATTTAAATCTCCAAAAATTCAATTCTAAAGAGGAATTAATTGCAAGTTCACCTCTCCAATTCGTAGTGGGTTTATTTCTTCTCTCAAATTTTATTTTGATTACGAATTTGTGTTCTTGTAAATTGGGATTTGTATTATTCTTGATATTTTGGGGTATTTTTGGTGTGTTATTGCTTGGTAATTTTTGGTGGAGCTTCTTGTGAGTTGGGTATTGATTCTTTTGGCTCATAAGCATGGGAGAGATAGTGCTAATGTTGGGAAATTTTCGTTTTCGACGGTGGAGGTTAAATTTAATTGGTTGTTTGAGGCCAATTGCTAAGGAAAGGGGATTTTTGCGAAAAAAAATTTGTTGGGTATGCTTCGGTATTCAGGTATGTTTTCTACTATCCCTTGTATTACTTTCCATTCAATGCGGACATTGAATATTTTAAGTTTGGGGGTGATTTGAGGGATTAGTAGATGTTGTTGTATTATGTGTTCATGTAGGATTTCATGTTTTGCATATTAGTACTAGTAAATTATGCATTTATGTTCGTGTTATCCACGTTTGTTTCATATAGGACATTCTGTTTTTATGTACGTATATCATGGGAGTTCATAGTAGTTTGCATTTGCACCCATGCTTGATAGGAATTTTGTGTTGTTGACGCTTTTGATTGAGAAGTGATATGCTTTGTTCTTGTGCACACACATACACTAGTAAGTTGAAACTAGTAGACTTATTGAATGTTGTAAGTGATTAGAAGGACATGAATATGTGCAAGATGATTTAGTTTGCATGCTTTGAATACAAGTTGGTGCGTTAGAGAGATTTTTGCTTGGGATTGAGTATGTTTTTCCACCAAGTGAGATTTTGAGCCTTATTGCTTATTGCATATTTGCAATTTATTCGTTTGCTTGAGTGTCCACGGATTGTTTGCATTGCTAGCAGTTGTTTGAGGTCTTTCTTGAAACGCATGACATTATTTGACGATTAAAATGATAAAGGCAATTAGGAATAACCACATATTTTCCCATATTACCACACCATGTTTACATGATCAATTAGTTAACCCGTTGAGCTTATCCTATTTTTTCGGTGACATACCACATTACTTGCCTAGACCTTTTTCTTGTATTAGCCTCACATTAATTTGAACCCACATTGTCAAAGGCTAGTAGAGTGCTTAAGGGAGTAATAAGGTGTGCAAGGAGGGGTTTATTGTTGGTCTTAATTTTGGGGGGAAATATTAAATATTGGGTTTGGTTGTTTACTTGATAGTCGACATGTGTAATAAATTATGGGATCGTTGTTATTGTTTATATTATTGTTTGTGTTTTATTTAGCTCTCGAAAAGAAAAAGAAAAAGAAAAAAAAAGAGAAAAAAAAAAGAAAGAGAAGAGAAAAAAAATATATATATTATGAGAGCATGTTTGTGTTTATTGTGATCCCACTTTAGACGACTATTCGAGTGTTTTTGTTGGTTAAATTTATGTGGGGAAAAAAAATAGGTGGTTGTGTATGATTATTATAGTTCCTACTAGCTTTTGACACTTCACCTGTTTTGGCTTATTTGACATACCTTGTCCCTAGCCCCGTTACAACCCAAATAAAGACCTTTTGATTATCGTCATTGATGTATGTTGTGTTAAGAGTTAGATTGATACCAAATGTCAAGCGTGTTTATGATTTTGTTGGAATTGAGTGATACACTTACCCTTGTTCTTGAGTGAATATTCTTTTGTGAGTGGATTGTGAGTGTTTGCTTGTTCTTGCGTATGAGATCCCGAGTGTTGTCTCAAAGATGTGCTCTTGTAGGCTTAGCATGTTTACTAACTTATTCTTACACTTGACATGGGCTTGTGAGAACTTATGCATGTTCATTGAGTAGACTATGTGAATACTTGCACTTTCGACACCAAGACATTGCGTATTTACTTTGATTCTTAAGTTGATATGGCATGAGAGGATTTGAAGGTATGGTAGGATATTAATTGCATTTTCATATTAGTTGCATTCATGCATTGCATTGCATTGGATTTTGTGGGTACATTCGCTATAGGCCCTCACGAGACCTTACTCGTCCACTAGGGCTGCCTAGGGGTTTAAAGGGCTTGTTGCATATGCCAAATGCAACCGTGATCACCTACGGAAGTGGTACTAGTTAGTTAGTTAGTTGTAATTGTTTATGCTTGAGGACAAGCATCGGTTTAAGTTTGGGGGTGTGATAAGTGGATTTATATCCACTTGGAACATTCTAAATCGGCTTAAATTGATTGTCTTGGACTCAAGTTTCTGGTAGTTTTGATGTGTTTTGTTTAGTTGTGCAGATTTACAAGGATGTTGATTATGGTGGATGTTTTTGTCGTTTTTGGAGATTTAATTTATTAAAATTCGGATTTATTGGGCTGCACGCGTGAGATTCACTATTTGGGCCATATCTTGAGTTCTATAAGTCTGTTTTCAGCCCGTAAGCAGTCTACGCGAAGATAACGAGATTCTCTATCATTCTAAGGTGGTCCAGAAGCCCAATTACGTCTGGAACGGCTCTGGAAAACAGAAGAAACGTCATCCACGAATTTCCCTTTAAAACAGAATCAGTTTAGGAAACGTATCTTGTAGAAATTCTATTATAATTCTGTTTTGGTATTTTCTTGCTGGGCAAGATGTCTAGAGCCTATATAAACACATCCAACCCTTGTAAATTGGATAATTAGGAAGATCATCATCATTAGGAATAGAACTATTACATATATTTATTTGTATCTTTTCATACTTTGTTTTTATCATGGTTTCACTTGATCCCATGATGACGAGAGGTTCGATTATGAACTAATCGTTGTCATGGGATTCTAACGGAGTTATTTATGGAGCTTTAGTATCTTGATTGCTTTAAAGATCTGTGTGTGATGTATATCTGATATCCTCGTATGGTTGTGCTTATTGAATTTAGATGCGTAGCTAACATCTAATTTGTTAATCTCTTGCTAAACGAGAGTGGATCTTGAGATTTAGAACTTGCCATGCTAGCATAGGATAGGTTGATGTTAATCATCATGATTTGTGGCATAAATAGAGATATTATGCTACCTTATGTGATCAATGTGGATAACTTGTTCTTCAACCGTTATGTTTTCAAATTCTATAGAGATATAGGGTCTAAGCATAATTGGTGTCTATTCATCTTCTATCTCTTTTGTGGATGTATGTTTAGTTTGGTATACGTATACTGAGAAGTAGCGTGTACTTGTTTCGTGTTATCCGATCAGATATCATAACCATTGCATATAGTGATTAAAGGCGTCAGATCTAAGCAAAGTATTTAATGAAGTTAGGATCCCATGGTTTTTCTTGCAGAAGTAATTAGATTTCAATTCTTGTTAGTTAGTTAATTCGTAGTTTTGTTAATTTGTTTCTTAGTTTAATTTAGTTAGTTAAAACCTTAATTTATTAATTGTCTTAGCAGTGAATTAAGATCATACACTGTTGCATAGGTGCGTTTACTGAATTAAAACCATAACCAGATCTCTGTGGGAACGAATTTGGACTTAACCTTATATATTACTTGTGACCACGTGCTGTCTTAGCAGTGAATTAAGATCATACACTGTTGCATAGGTGCGTTTACTGAATTAAAACCATAACCAGATCTCTGTGGGAACGAATTTGGACTTAACCTTATATATTACTTGTGACCACGTGCGCTTGCGTGATTTTGCATAACAGAGATCACATGGAGCAACCTGTAAAGTCTAGAGCATATAAAATTGAATACGGCTAGATCTGGGTGGCTCAAATGTGGAAAGTATCTTAAAGTTACTTTGTGATGATCACATGGGAATAAATCATGGAATGAGCTGCAAAAGGAATATAACAGCAATTCAACAACCCATGCTGATAGTGGTAGTACAGTCGACTATCACACTATAAATAGAGCACTCTATTTATACAATAAAGAGCTCTCCACATCTGTAATCTCTTGAGAATTCGAAGCTTGAGAATTATTTTGTTCTCAAGGTTGTAGTAAAACTTTGCAAAATAAATAAAACATTTATTTTGTGGAAACATCGTGTGAGATATTACTTGTGATTGCATTTCTTCTACTAGTAAATTACAAACTCTATTTAAGTTGTTGAAATAGTTTTTGAAATTTATTAGTATTGCATTCAACCCCCCTTCTGCAATACTTTACGGGACCAACAACTGGTATCAGAGCTATCAGATTAATACACATATCTGAGATCCAAATGGCAAGTATTCAAAGGTCAAGTAATATCAAGATTCCAGCTTTTGATAAAGAAAACTACAACATATGGAAAAAGAAGATTATGTTATTTATCAAAGCTCAGAATCCATTATTCCTAGGTATTCTGGAAAATGGCCCCTTCATTCCTCAAAAGGAAATTCCATCTGCAACAGTGAATGATGTAGTAATCCCAGCTCATTGGGTTGCTAAGAAGCCTACTGAGTATAATGACTCAGAAAAAGAAAAGGTAGCACTGGATGATCATCTGCAACTCATTCTATTAGATGCACTTACCCTGGACAAAGCTATGAGTGGAAATATAATAGCATGCACTCTGCCAGGGATATGTGGAAAAAGATAGAACTGTTATGTGAAGGAAGTGAAGAGGTCAGAGAAAATCAAAAACAAATACTGGTGTCACAATATGAAGCGTTTATGGGCAAGCATGGAGAAGAGTTAACTCACATGTTTGAAAGATTTAGCAAACTGATAGCTGAGCTCCAGATTCATGGAAAGTTGTATGAAAAGAAGGAAGTCAATATCAAGTTTCTGCTAACTCTTCCAGAACACCTTGAGCATAGAGTAACAGCCATAAGAGAAGGAAGAGATTTAAACTCTGTTTCTCTTGAAACATTGTATGGAGTCCTAAAATCTTATGAACTTGAATATTATCAAAAGAAAGCCATACAAAGTGGATCCAAAGGATTGATGGCAAACATGGCTGGTGCTCTAGTTGCTCAAGGACCATCATATTTTCAAGCAAGTGAGCAAATTCAAAATGATCAACAACCTCAATTTTCATCTGTGAAAATTGAAGAGGTGGTTGAAGATGAAGAAAAGGTTGTCCTTCAACTAGAAGATGTTGAAGATGAAGAATTCTTCACTCTAGAAGAAATGAAGAAAATGGATAATCCAACCATGGCTTTTATGGCAAGAAAATTCAAAAATATAAGGTTCAGGAGGAACAAGCCATATAAGCCTCAAGGTCAATTTCCAAAATACAACCAAGGAAGCTCATCAAAACCTGCTACTGGCACCAAGGGAGGATACAAAACAGGAATGGTAGATAGATCAAAGTCTAGATGCTACAATTGCAATGAACTTGGTCACTTTGCTACTGAATGCAAAAGACCAAAACAAATACAAAGAATGGAGAGAGGAACTGGAAGTCAATTTAAGAAAGGACAAGGAAAAGCCTATGTGGCTGAAGGAAAATGCTGGGATGAATCTGATAATGAAGAAGAAGAGGAATTTGTGAATCTAGCCTTGATGGCTAGAGAGGATGAAGAAGCATCAACCTCGACAAGTCAGGTACCATCTTTAGTATTACTAGATATGTCTTTAAATGACTATAAGCAAACCATTGAGGAAATGAGTACTGAAATGTTTAATATTCACACTAGTTTATCTGCTGCAAATGAAGAAATCGCTAGATTAACTAAAGAAAATGAAGTACTCAGATCCAATAATGATGTGTTGTTGCTTAAGACCAGTTCTATTGATTCTTTAGCTCAGGAAAACGAAAGATTAAAAAATGATTTAATCTGTGCTAAAGAGATAGAGGAATATCTAAGAAAAGAAATTTCTGAAAATGAATTTAAGCTAAAGGCATTTAGAAATTCCTCTAAAATAGTTCAAGAGTATCATGAGAAACATACTGAAAGTAAGAAGATAGGCATAGGCTATGATTATAGTAGGAGACCTGGTAAAGAGGCTGTTATACAGAACAATGATGATAACAATACTGTAAGACCTCACATCCTCAAAAATGTGAGCAATCCAATTTTCAAAAGAACAGAGTTTGAGGTTAATGAAAATTCCCTAATTATTAATCAAGAACTCTGTGATGAAGATGAGAGGGCTGACAGTGTATCTAAGAAAGAAAAAGATTCTGTCAAAATGACTATGACAGAAACCGTATCAAACAGCCCAACCAAGTGTTCAAAAGAAACTGTCACAAAGGATGAGACAGTAATTTTCAAAGATACTGTCAAGAAGTCACCCAAGACAGTAACTTTCAAACCTACTGTCAAGACAGCAAGTACAAAAGGTGCTGTCAAAAATAGCTTGACAGTACCTTCTGAACAGATTGTTAAGACAGTTGTCTCTAAGTCCAAAAACAGGAATGGGAAGCTAGGCATTGATAAAAAGAATAATTATGCGTATGTTAAGCAGGCACCCAGGAAACTTTGCAATAATTGTGGCTCCTCACATCATTTAACTCATGTTTGTAAGAAATCAACTAGTAGCATATCTAATGCAACAGAGTTGAAAGGGAACTTACACAGAACCCCCATTATGCAAAGAAAATTGGTAGTTTGTAATAACATTGACTGTATGCCATGCAAAATTACTGCTATGAGTACATGTTTTAATTTGCAAATTTCATCTAATGAATTATGTTCTTATATGCAATCTGCAAAGACTTCTGAAACTACTAAAGAAAGTGAGAAGACTGCTCTCACTAAGAAAAAGTCTAAGTCAATGTCTAAAACTAAGTGGGTAATAAAAGAAGTCAAGGAACCATTTTCTGATAATATTGTTTCAAATATTGATAAAGTTTCTGATGATACTGAGTATGCAGGACCCAACAAGACTTGGGTACCAAATGCAAATTAAACTCTTTCTGTCTTGCAGGGAAAGAAAGGTAAACAGGTCATGTGGATAATAGACAGTGGATGTTCCAAACACATGACTGGTGATATATCCCTGCTATCACAATATGTTGAGAAGGCTGGCCCAACAATAACCTTTGGAGACAACAGCAAAGGTTATACTGTGGGATATGTCTGCTTAAAAGCTGGAAACGTTGTCATTGAAGAAATCTCTCTTGTGGAAGGTTTGAAGCATAATCTGCTCAGTGTCAGTCAATTCACTGACAAAGGATTCAAAGTTAACTTTGGCATGATGGAATGCACAATCTACCACAAGAAGGATAGAAGCCTATCTCTGAAAGGAGTCAGGAAATGAAGCCTATTTGTTGCAGACTTAAACTCAACAAATGAGGAAAGAATATTTTACTTCTACAGCAAAGCAAGTGTTGGAGATAGCATGCTTTGGCACAAGAAACTTTCCCATCTCAACTTCAAAACAATGAACATGCTAATGAAGAAGGAATTGGGGAGAGGACTACCTCAACAGGAATTCTGTCAAGAAGGACTGTGTGAAGATTGTCAAATGGGAAAACTAAGGAAAACAATGCATAAATCAAAGCAAGTCAACACTAACACTGAAGCACTCAAGTTGATTCACATGGATCTTTTTGGACCAGTGAATGTTCAATCACTATCCAGAAAAAGATATGCACTGGTCATGATAGATGACTATTCTAGGTACACTTGGGTGAAATTTTTAGAATAAAAAAATGAAGCTGCTCAAGAAATCATTGATCACATAAGGGTACTTGACAGGACCCCTGAAGCAAAAGTTCAATTTCTAAGAAGTGACAATGGAACTGAGTTCAGAAATGCTACACTTGGAAACTTCTGTAAAGATCAAGGGATTGTTCAACAATTCTCTGCTGCAAGAACTCCACAGCAAAATGGAGTTGTAGAAAGGAAAAATAGGACACTTATTGAAGCTGCAAGGACTATGTTGAGCAATGCTAAATTACCAACATATTTCTGGGCAGAAGCCATCAACACTGCTTGTTACACACAGAACATGACACTAATCAACAAGGCTCATGGCAATACTCCTTACTATCTTTTGACAGGAAAGAAACCTACTGTCAAGTACTTTCATATTTTTGGAAGCAAGTGCTTTTTGATGAAAGACAACCATGAAAGAAAAGGCAAGTTTGTTACTAAAGCATATGAAGGCATTTTCATGGGATATGTGATAGAAAGGACTGCTTACAGAGTCTATATCATGGAGCACAAGACAATTGAAGAAAGTGTCAATGTTACTTTTGATGAAACCAAGTTTCCAGGGTTACATGAGGATGGTCAAATGCAACCCTTCAGATTTGAGAATCAAGGATACTTGGAAATAGAAGAATATATTGATGAAGAACCTAGTCTCACTCAATCAATGGGATATGAGAAAGAATCTGTCAATACTCATAATCTAAATCAAAACTCAGCCCAATCACAGACAATTTCAGGCATCAATCAACAAGACTGTGAGACTGGAGAATTTGAGCTAAATGAGCATAACAATGAAAATGGTGGAGAAT
This sequence comes from Kitagawia praeruptora, assembly GCA_037693485.1. Lineage (NCBI taxonomy): Eukaryota > Viridiplantae > Streptophyta > Magnoliopsida > Apiales > Apiaceae > Kitagawia > Kitagawia praeruptora. Next base: position 151,198,275 of record CM075344.1, on the reverse strand, counting down.
CAAATCCTCATATTGATGAAAGACAATCTCATCAAACAAATAGCTTGCCTCAATCAACAAAGTGGAACAGAGATCATACCAGTAATCTAATTATTGGAGATCCCACTACTGGTGTAAGGACAAGGAGGAATATCTCTGCTGACAGCATGTTTTCATGTTTCTTATCTCAAATGGAACCAAAAATAGTTGAAGAAGCATTGTTGGATTCTGATTGGGTGATGGCCATGCAGGAAGAGCTCAATCAATTTGAAAGAAACAATGTTTGGAAGCTGGTTCCAAGGCCAAAAGGAAAATCAGTCATTGAGACAAAATGGGTCTTCAGAAACAAGATAGATGAAAGTGGAAATGTGACAAGAAATAAAGCTAGGCTAGTGGCCAAAGGTTACTGTCAACAGGAAGGGATAGATTATGATGAAACATTTGCACCTGTTGCCAGACTTGAAGCCATAAGAATTTTCTTAGCCTTTGCTGCACACTGTAAATTCAAGGTATTTCAAATGGATGTCAAAAGTGCCTTTCTAAATGGAAAATTAGAAGAAGAAGTGTATGTTGAACAACCTCCTGGATTTGAGAATGACAAACTGCATAATTTTGTCTACAAGCTGTTCAAGGCTCTATATGGCTTAAAGCAAGCACCAAGAGCCTGGTATGACACACTATCCACTTTTCTCCTGGAAAATCAATTTATAAGAGGTATGGTGGATAAAACTTTATTCTATAAATACCATGGCAAAGACATCATCCTTGTGCAGATATATGTTGATGACATAATTTTTGGTTCAACAAATGAAAAGTTGTGTGAAAAGTTCTCATCTCTAATGAGAAACAAGTATGAAATGAGCATGATGGGAGAATTAGCATTCTTTCTTGGTCTTCAAATCTATCAGAAGAAGGATGGAATCTTCATCTGTCAATCTAAGTATGTCAAAGAACTTCTCAAGAAGTTTAACTTAGAAGATTCATCACCTGCCAAGACACCTATTTCAACAGCCACCAAATTAGAGTTAGATCCTAGAGGCAAGAAAGTGGATTCTAGTACCTACAGAGGCATGGTTGGATCATTGCTTTACTTAACAGCAAGCAGGCCAGATATAATGTTTGCTACATGTCTTTGTGCAAGGTTTCAGGCTGATCCAAAAGAATCACACTTAGTTGCAATTAAAAGAATCTTTAGGTATCTCAAAGGCACCCCAAATCTAGGTCTTTGGTACCCTAGGGAAACTGGATTTGATCTAATTGGATATTCTGATTCAGACTATGCTGGCTGCAAGATTGACAGAAAAAGTACTACAGGAAGCTGTCAATTTCTTGGGGGGAGATTGGTGTCATGGTTCAGTAAGAAGCAACACTCAGTTTCTACATCAACTGCAGAAGCTGAATATATTGCAGCTGGAAGTTGCTGTGCACAAATACTTTGGATGAAGAATCAATTAATGGATTATGGACTAGAGTTGTCAAATATTCCTATCTGCTGTGACAACACTAGTGCCATAGCCATATCAGACAATCCAGTTCAACACTCCAGAACAAAACATATTGATATAAGGCATCATTTCATCAGGGAGCATGTTGAAAAGGGAGATGTAAAATTGGTTTATGTTCCAACAGATAAGCAACTTGCAGATATATTCACCAAGCCACTGGATGAAGCAACATTTACCAGGTTGGTGAGTGAATTGGGAATGCTAAATCAGGTATGACTATCTAACTGGTTTGTCAATTCTCAGTCGCAGCTCATGACAGAAACTTTCAAGGTACAGTAATAAAAAGTACTTTCACTAGAAGGTACTGTCATGAGAAGTTAAGGTACTAGGTGCTACTTGTTCAGACAGCATGTTTGCTATGACTATGCTAAAAGGATTTTTAGATATCATGTTTGCTATGACTATGCTAAAAGGATTTTTAGATATCATGCTTGCTATGACTATGCTAAAATAGTTTTACATGTCTGTCTTAATACGGTTTTAAGAAATCAAGTGTCCTTAACTTAAGTTATGAGTGAATAGTGACAGCATGATTTTACGCTTAGTTTACTGTCAGATAAACTTACTGTCACTCATTAAACTGATTGACAGAAATGTTGTTAGCGCACAGGTTACTGTCAATGAAAGTTGCTGTCATGAGAAACTACTGTCAAAAATGGTATAAATAGAAAAGCGCACAGGTTACTGTCAATGAAAGTTGCTGTCACGGGAAGTTGCTGTCAAAGATAGTGGAGAGATATATATACATTAATGTGTGTATATATATATATATATATATATATATATATCTATTTTTAATCCACCAATCCACGATCTAATAGCAATTGCCACGTAATATAGCAAGTGAAGTTAATGGGTAAAATCATTATCACACGTTCAATTAAGACAGGTTAAATCGATTCATCTTATAAACTGAATCTACCGTTTAATCTACTATCACTTTCATTTGCAAAAACCTTTCAACCTTCTGCATCCAAAAACCGCATTTTCTCTCTCATTTTTCAAAGCATTCAACAATGGCACCTAAACAAAGCGTTGCTCAAACCAACTTTGCTGGTATCTACTCTCCTAGTGATGCTGGTGAAAACTTCAAAGGACTTATTTCCTTCTTAAATAAATCCTACCTAGGTCATGCAATAACCTCATCCCCCAAAATTGATATTGTTAGAATTGAAAAATTCTGGAAATCTGCAAGTGCTCAAGGAACTGGAGAGAATGAAACAATTAAGTTCAATATAGATGATGCAAACCATTCTCTTTCAGTAAAGAATATCAATGAGGCTTTGGGTATTGTGTTGGCCAGTGAAGAAAGCTTTAAGGAACTAGCAACTGATGATACTCTAAAGAGGTTCTTTCTGAAGATTGGGTATTCAGGCTCTAAACTTGAAGAAACCTCTGATAAATGGTATCAAATGGGAGAAATGGACAGGAAATATCTGAGAAAGGAGTGGAGCATGATCTTTGATGTTATGGTGAAGGTGTTCTCTACCAAGTCTACAGGCTGGAATGGAATACCATCATATATCAAGAAACTCACTCATTCTGTAGTCCATGGATACAAGGTGAACGTTGGAAAGTTGATTATGGCACAGTTGAAAAGCGCCATAGGCAAAAAGGTATCCATATATCCTCGCTTTTTAACTATGTGTATTAATAATATTTGTGGAAATGTTGTAGATACTTCTAATTTTGAAGAATGTCTTGTTTTAAAGAAAAACACACACACATCTCTTAACACACAAAATTTGAATGCACATATTCCACTATGTTTCACACAACACATGGTTAATCAAGTGCCCAACCTTGGTTTTCCATTACCAACAGGTTACACTGTTTTCACAATTGAGAATGAAGCTGAATTAGACCCAAATTCAGTTAACCCATATTCTACACCATACACTCCACCTAGGGACTCTAGACTACCAAAAGCCCTTAAAATTGCCAAACAGGAATCCAAGAAAAGATCCCTAGAGAGTGAAACTGGTGACAATGTGGTGAGTCAAGAGGGAGTTACTGCACCTAGTGTAGCAAATAAGGATGGTAGTGAAATAGAACCCACAGTAGCCCCTTCTGAGCCTAAGAAGAAGAGAGCTAGAAGGGCCAAGGTTACTGTCAACCACTCTACAGTTTCCCAAAAGACTGTAGAGGATGATAGGGAAATAAACTCATCTCTAGGTGCATCTTCTCAACAAGAGGCATCTATTGAAATTGGCCTGTCTTCCAAGGCACCTTGTAAAGAGTCTGCACAAACTCAAGAACTCACTCTTGAGGAACCTGTATTTGAAGATACACACATAGAGATAGAGCACAGTGAGGAATTCACTCATACTGTTGATGTTCCACAATCTTCTTCTGTGGAACAGCCAATTAATCAATCTGAACTTCAAACTTCTTCTTTCATTCCTATATCTGTTGTTTCTTTTGAACAACCTAGAGAGGGGGAAAGTACCAACCCATCAGGTTTTGATCATCCATCTCAAATCATGGATGAGCCCCCATCGAGTGGTCCACAAGAACACATTTCTCAAAGTGAAATGGATACCACTCCATCAAACACTGGATTAGATCAAGATGCAAATTTTCCAGAAATTGAAACAGCCAGCATCTTGATCGATTCCCTCAAAGCATCTTACCCTAGGGAAGTTGCTGTCACAGCCAAAGATGCTGTCAATGACAAACCAGAAGGTGCTGTCAATCAATCAAGTGACAGTACCATTCTGACAAAAGATACTGTCAAAGGTCTTCCTAAAGATGCTGTCATCACTGTTCAACCACAACTACAAGAAGGATTAGTTGAAGATATCTCTGATGATGACTTGCCACTTTCCAAGGCTTTCAAGGTAAAATCTTCTCTTTTGCATGTAAGTACTGCTCATACTGATGCATCTAGGATGAGTGAGGGAGTGAAAAATAAAAGAGAGATAAAAGAACAGAGAAGTGAGGATAAAAATGAGAGGCAGCCAAATGTGCTGGCAAAAGGAGAGGGACTTGAGCATATCCAGAGTGAACTTGAGGGAGCCAGTCAACAAAAGGCATTAGGCCTTGAGGGAATTTCTGTGAGAGATGATGAGATCATCTATAAAAACAATGAGAGTGTGAGAACCCCAACAGCCTCCATGCCCCAGTCTTATCCTCAACCTCCAAAGAGGCTTAGGTCTGGTGGTCCTTCTACATCCACAAATGATAGGCTCCTAGCTATTGAGAATCGATGTGCTACAATGGAGAGTCAGCTAGACACCCTATCATCTACTGTGAAGACTGGTTTTGCTGAAATTCAAGCCACCCTGCTGTCACTTTCTTCCTTGATTCAAGCTGCCAAATTAACTAAGGGGGAGAAAGTAATAGAACAGAAAAAGGCTGAGCAACCAGAAAGGAAAATGGAGTTACAAGGGGAAGCTGAAAGACAGGGGGAGCAAAGGAGTAAGGGGGAGCAAAAAGATACTGTTATAGCCTCTAGAACTGATGAACTGATTGAAACTAAAGTAGATGGGGAGAGAATGCTAGTATCTGAGGAAGTATTGAAACTGATACAAAGAAATAAAGCATCTTCCATCAAAATTAGTGAACCAGTTCCTGAAAAGAAAGAATCTACTTTAGAGAGGCTTTGGAGAGAAAAGGAGGAGTCTAACAGGATGGGTAAAGGCAAGGGCAAGCTGCCTGAATATGTCACTTCTTCAGAGTTGGTTACCTGGACTGATGGAAGCACATATTCTCAAGAAGAAGCTGATTATATAACTTTAAGTCATATGGAGAGCACCTTGAATAATAAGGATGAGGAATTCAACACTCTGGTGAATGAAGCAATCACAGAATCTAGAGGAAAACCTGCTAAGTTGGCAGAAGCTTTGAAAGAAAAGATTGTCAATCTTTCTGTGAAGATTAGCTCAGAGAAGAGGTGGGCAGTTGAAGTATACCTTAAGAGTGGACATTCAATATTCATAACAATGCAACTGCTAGAAACTTTCTCTGCTAGAGTGCAATACATCCTTGGGATTCTTGTTAAGAAAAAGTCTACCATTTTTTATGAAAGTCTCTATATGCAACTGAGTACAATGGTTAACAACAAACTTCCAGAAGTATGTCTCCAGCCATATGGTGTAAGCTTTAAACAGACAACAGCCAAAGGAACTAAAGGACTTGGGTTCTTAACTCTTGAAGGCAAAACATCTCTACAAAGTAAAGTCATCATGGATGTACTTAAGTTGTTGCTGAAAGCACCCATCACCAAGGAAAGGATTCAAGCAGTTAAAGATATCCACAAGAAAATGGCAAAGAGAGATATGGAATACAGTGTCAAAATTAAGAAGCTCATTGCCAAAGCAAACGAAAGCAGAAATGCTCAAGGTGGAAAATGCTCCTTTGATGACACCTTGGATAAAGATGGTGATGATAATGAAGATGGAGGTAAAGCTGGAGGAGCTAAAGAGTTAGAAAAGGGAAACTCTTCAAAAGAGCAATCCCAAGCTAAAGAAGCTGAGCCAAATGAAACTTCAGAAGCTCCTGGAACAAGCAAGAAAAATGAAGAAAAGGAGAAAGAAGAGGAGATACTTGAAGCATTAGAAATTAACCAAGCAGAAATGGAAATTGACAGTATGTATTCTGAAAAAGATACTGTCAACAAAGATGCTGTCAAGAAAAATGAAGTTACTGTCAAAGATGATGACATGGAAGATGAAGACACTGTCATGAAAGATGCTGTCAAAGAAGACATAATCAGAAGCACTATCAAAGATGCTGTCAATGATTCTACTGTCAAAACATCCAAGACAGTAAGAATCAAAAGAAAGTCAAACAGACCAAAAAGGGGAAAGACTATCTATTCTAGTCAAAGAAAAGCTACAGGTCTAGGGCTTAAGAAACCAATCATGAGCAGAAGAATGAACAGCCTGGAACAACTTCAAGAGAAAGCCAAAGAATCAATCACTTCTGTATCTATAGAATTGGATGAGTCAAAAGAAAAGGTCACAAGATACATTCTATGGGAAAACAAAGAAAGATTAATTATGGTAGAACCTGATTTCACTCAGATATCAAAATCAAAAGTAATATCCAATAGTCTAGTTCAAACTCAAGCATTTGTAAGAAGAAGAATTGATTATTTCAATTTAGAAAGAATGGTTGAACTTTTGGAAAGCTATGGTGATATCTCTGAAAAGATCATGGATCCTGTTCGAAAGTACTATGCAATCAGAAATGCTGAATTCACTGAAAAGCATGGTGACTTGACACTTCAAAATGATGAAGATGTTTTTGAAGCTCTAGGTCTGGAAAATGAAGAAGATAATCCTATCCCTGAGTATGACTGGAATGAAATGGAGAAACCTTATTCAAAGCAAGAGATGGATAGGTATGAGGCAGAGCAGAAATTCAGAGAAGAATTAGCCTCAAGACAAAAATCTCGTCAACAGATAGAAGATGAGATTGAAGCTCAAATGAAGGAAAGCTGCAGTAAACTCAATAAGATCAACAGTGAAGAATCCAACTATCAGCCATGTGTACTGGACAATCCTTTGAGAATTAAGTATGGCAAAGAAGAAATTTATGCAGATAGTTTCTCTAAGTTGAAGACCAGTGTGCTAAAAGAATTATACTGGCAAGTGGTTGGATCATCAAACAACATTGAAACACTGTGTTCTTGGGAGCTAGACATGATTTTTGATCAAAGAAAAGGAGAAGATCCCAGCTTGGACAAACTGAGAAGGAAAACCTTAAATCAACTCCCTGGTAAAAGATTTAAGAAGGAGGGAGATGTGCTAAAGTTCAGATCAGTTTTCAAGCAAAATGTCTATTGGATAGAGCTCGCAGATGTATCAAACACTTCTTCCTCAATGATCAGAAAATACATCTTAGAATATGAAGATGATGCAGAGTCCCCTGAAGAAAAGGAGCTGATTTAAAACTCAGAAAGGCTTTGCAAGAAAAAGAAAGAAAAGAATCCAGATGAAATTTCAAATCAAGATAAGTAAAACATTTTCTATATACTCAGTCTAGAAGAGTACTTGATTTTTAATTTATGAACTTTGATGATCATTGTATTGAAAAACAATCTGGGTTAAATACATTTTTTAGAAATGAAGGGTTTATTCATTCTGATCTATGTTAGTTAAGTTGTCAGCATGTAATATTTGTAAATTTGTCCTTATTGTCCATAAAAACAAATTGGGGGAGATTGTTGGGATTTATGGGTGATAGGTTAGACAACTTAACTAGTTTTATTGGTATACTTAGTTTTATTAAGTAGAACATATTGTCATAGCCTGAAATGTATTCTTGTAATTTAAATAAATACTGTCATGTAATAAGTGTAATTCTTGGAAGAAGTTCGATTATGTTCAAACCTCAAGAAATACATAAGTTCGACAGAAGGAATAAAAGTTACTGTCAAGCCCTGACAGTAAGGTTACAAGGAAACAACATGTTGCCTAGGTTGACAGCAAGTTTCATGGAGTCGACAGCAAGTTTCGACTTGATAGCAACATTGGCGGAGATTCTGATGACAGCAACTTTGATATATAGTTTGCGACAGTAAGTTTGAAATTCTTGACATCAATATCTGCGGAAAATACATATTGTCAATCAAAGCACAATCCTTGACAGTAATCTCTGCGGGAATTCATACTGTCAACCAAAACACAATCCAGTGACAGCAAACTCTGAAGCAAACATACTGTCATAAAGAATCAAATTGATTTAGGAATTTTCTAAGTCAATTTAAGCGACATAATACATGTTCAAAAGAAGCAGGCGTGTTGTAATATTCAACCTTTACAGCAAGCTTGGAAAGTCTATAACTGAAGCTCGAGAGATCACATGGAGCAACCTGTAAAGTCTAGAGCAGATAAAATTGAATACGGCTAGATCTGGGTGGCTCAAATGTGGAAAGTATCTTAAAGTTACTTTGTGATGATCACATGGGAATAAATCATGGAATGAGCTGCAAAAGGAATATAACAGCAATTCAACAACCCATGCTGATAGTGGTAGTACAGTCGACTATCACACTATAAATAGAGCACTCTATTTATACAATAAAGAGCTCTCCACATCTGTAATCTCTTGAGAATTCGAAGCTTGAGAATTATTTTGTTCTCAAGGTTGTAGCAAAACTTTGCAAAATAAATAAAACATTTATTTTGTGGAAACATCGTGTGAGATATTACTTGTGATTGCATTTCTTCTACTAGTAAATTACAAACTCTATTTAAGTTGTTGAAATAGTTTTTGAAATTTATTAGTATTGCATTCAACCCCCCTTCTGCAATACTTTACGGGACTAACAGATATCAATACCAAGAGTTGGAAAATTGTAAATGAAGGGCTGAAGAACACAATTTGGGAGGATATCAAGGTATATATTTTTCAAAATTTTATCACTTGTATACGAGTTCAATTGGCAACTGTTGTGTTACTCTGTCATATAGGCTGTAAGGTTACGTACACTATTCTGAGTTATGCATTATTGACACTTCATTTAATTTATTTAACACTACCAAAAACGGGGCATAAAATTTCGGGATAGAGCCCAAATAGTAAATATGAACTTTTTTTAATACTAATAAATAAATAAAATTCAATTGTATCCTTTTTTTAATTATATCCTTTTCATCTTATAATTTTTTTTCTAAAATTCAATTCTAATACAAACGTTTTTAACTATATCCTTTTTAGATTATAAATTTTCTTTTAATATGATATAATCTTGATCGTCTATTTTTAAAAATATTAGATTCGACGGTTGAGATTATTTTGGTAGTACAGTGACCAAAATTATGGGTAAGATCCCTCTTACGCTTATTAATACCTTATATATAATAAGCATAAGGGAGATCTTATCCAAATTTTTGGTCATCGTCACTGTCGTCACTGTACTATCAAAATCAAATGATCCGTTGGATTAAAAATAGACGATCAAGATTAGATCACATTAAAAAGAAAATTATAATCTAAAAAGGAATCAAGATTAGATCGCATTAAAAAGAAAATTATAATCTAAAAAGGATATAATTAGAAAATGTTGCATTTGAAGTGAATTTTAAAAAGAAAAATTATATTCTAAAAAAGATATAATTAGAAAGGGTTGTATTAAAATTGAATTTTTAAAAGAAAATTATAATCTGAAAAGGATATAATTAAAAAAGGTTAAATTAGAATTATATTTTATTTATTTTTTATTAGTATTAAAAAAAAATCATATCTACTACTCTTTGGGCTTTATCTTGAGATCTAGAAATTAGATTTGGGTGATTTTACAATCCACGCGAAACTCATAAAATTATTTTTAATTTAGTAATGATAAAATAATTATTATTCAAATGGAAAAACTAAGAATCTCAAGAGAAAATATGATTACGAGTTTTTACATTAATCCTATTTAACGTAGAATTCCTACATTGATAATGCTATTCAATGTAGAAAACCTAATTATATATGATTTAAATCATTGACATATATATTTTCGTATTACAATATAAATACACTTTTTAGTTTATAATATATTAAAATTTAAATATTTTTTATGCTAGATCCAACGGTTTCCATCTATTTATTTTAAGATATTTGTCGTATAGAGGTCCAGACTACCGATTATTAAAGTTTTGGACAAAATCCCACTTACATTTATTATTAAAACTAGCGTTCTACCCGTGCTACGCACCGATAGATAAATTATATTAATAAATTAATATAAATATTATTTTAATTTTTATTTAGAAAAATATATAATTTTATTGAAATGTTAATTAACGTAAGTATAAAATTACTTATCCGTGAATCATGCCAATTGAATTAATATTAATTTTATGAACCAAACATCAAAACAAATACAACCCCCGTTGAAAAGTTCAACATCCCTCTTTTTTTAATTTTTTTTAAAATTTAACTTTCATTTTATTTGTTTCTTTGTTAGAGAATATTTCTACGTATCATGTTAACAAAATTTTCACCAATATTTTGAGAATTCAGTATATTTACTAAATATTGAATCCTTAAAGAATTTATTATATTAATTTATTGAAAATATTTTCATGGTCGTGGTTAATTTTTCGATTAGTGCATATTAAAAATGTGTAGAAACTTAATCCTCACGACTCCAATAAATCATAAGAGTGTCTATAAAAAAGAGGTTGCATGTTTAGCGATCTGAGAAATGATATATATTGTGCAAGATATATGAAACGAACATAGATATAACAATAGAAACTTTCATCTAATCTTGTTTGCTATGTGATTGTTCAATATCATTTTTCGAAATTATATGTCTTTTTATTAATGAATTGATTTACTATAAAAATATTTATCAACTAACCAAACAAATTCAATATATCGCGCTCTTGGAGTAACATATAATTGTTAGATTTTATGGTTATTGTCCTTAGCTTATTTGCAAAGACAACTTAAAATGTGCATTTTCAGTTTGGAAGTTTGTATTTTGTATTTTTATTCTTTTCTAGTAAAACATGGAATAATAAATTCTAGTTTTATTTTATTCTTAAAATAAGACATATGAAAATGAGTAGCACCTATTTTTTTTTTAATTTGACTAACTTGTGAAAATAAGCTATTATCCATAAAATTGAAATCAAGTATGTAATATATAAACACATAATCACATTATTATATATGTGTCCTTATAATTCAGATTTTGGGTTAAATAACATGAAATTCATTTTTCTTTAACAGTGAGTATATTTTTTCTACATATATAAGAAGAAATAGCTTATGTAGACCTGACAAATCGTTTTGTACATTCATGTCATGTATTTTAGAGTCTTGACGAAAATGACATGATATTAAATCGTGTACCCGAAATTAGAACACAAAATGACACTAAATTACACAATTTTTTTCATGTACACGAAATGAAATGAAATACGCGAATAGAAAAATATAACAATTATATGAAATATATATTACTATCTATCCAAGTTATTTAATATATAATTATATGTCTTAGAACCATTTCCACACATATAGAAAACATAGTTTTAAGTAATATTTTTCAAGTTTTTTGTTTTGTATAAAAGTTTGAACATCCTATTTTTATACAGAACACAAAAAATGAGAAAATAATATCTACAAACATGGTTTTTATATGCATAGAAATTAGAAATGCGTGCCAAAAACTTGAAAAAAAACTAAGACATTATTTATGGGGGCGGAGGGAGTATTAGATTTTGTTATATTAGGTCATTGATTTGGATAGTATAGAATCACAGTTCTGATCGGTTGTTTGAATACGTTATGACAAATCATATGTACATATTCCTCACGTTTATAACAAATTGTTAGATTATCTCGCCGAAAAGACTATATAATTTAGTGACATAAGCTAGAGATATACTATAATTGAAGATCTGTTCAATGATTGGATAAAAAAATTTATTGATATAATTTACTATTTGTTTGTTCAATTTTAATTGTTTTTGTAGATGTTGTATGCCCTTTTATTGATGATTTTTGTAGATTTGATTATTTTTGTGTATGACATATGTCCTTTTATTGATGAATTAATTATCAATAAATAAATAGTAATTTAAAAGAAATTTGTCCTAAATTGACCAATTTATTATGGAAATATTCACTAACAATATTTTCATTGACTCTGTAATATTTTTTATTTTAAATTTGATAATTTATACACCAAATAATGTAAAGTACTATTTAAGGGTATATTTAATATTTTGAATAATTCAAATATATTTCCAGGTCAATTATTTTTTCCATTAATTATTGCATAGTTAAAAAAATTTCATAATTAAAATGTTAAAAGATGGTTGGTTTAAAATTCATTTTAACATTTTAATTGCTTGATTAGTTTTTTTATGACTGAATTATTTAATATTTTACATAACTTAAATTTCGGATGTGTTTTTAGAATAGTTTGGTAAATAGTTTTATATTGTTAATAATTTTTAATTAATTATTTTAATTGTAGCTTATGATTTTGATTTTAAAATTTGAAATATCAAAATATCTATTATAAATATAATAGATTCGTGTATTAATGTATAAATTTTTAAACTAAATAATTATTGTATTTAGAATAAAATTGTTAAGTAAGCACTGAATAACATTGACAACCTAACACTGTAAAAAAACATTTATCTATAGGCACACCTAATAATGTAAACAAATCAGTGTAATGTGATAAGGATCGATGCCTACAATTTAGTAAGTCGCTGAATTATTGAAGTTTGCTATTGAATATTCTAATGGGAAGTAACTCAGAGAGAATTCGGACTGGGGATGATGATAACCTAAATCGTTTTTTTGTCTGAAACGTTTTTCTGTTGAATTTATTGGACAATTAAAACACGACACATGTAATACATATATACAATCAAAATAAAAAGATAATCTGTCCAAGTATAGAATGCCATATAATAAAAAGATTTAAAGTAGTACCTTAACCGAAATTGATATGATTTAGTTATGAGAATAATTGATGCATACACTTAATTTATCAAAGTTGGCTAAGTCTAGTGAGGAATAGGGAATTGGCAGCTTAGATTTCCTGTAATGTTTAAATTGATATAATAATTATAATTTTTAGTTTGTAAGAATTTTATTTTATATTAATTGTTTATTAGTTAACCGTTAAAATAAAAATTAGTAATTATTATGTTTAGTTAACTGATATGAAAAAATAAAAATTATTGTTATTGAGTGTAACTTGATTTGAGTTTTGTCTTGGCTGAAACGTAGAATCTAGATCCAATAGAGAAACATGTTACATTAAGTTTAATTGATTTAAATTTAATAGATTCTGATGTTAAAATAATTCACAATCTTGTGATTGGTTAACAAATACATGTTAGATTCGGGTATCCTTTATTATAATAAAAGATGTTCAAAAACAATTCATAACTAAAAAATATATAACCATATGTAATATACTCTTATGTGGATTTATAGAAAATAATATTTACGTTCAGTAGAAGTTTTTTAAAATTAAAATCATGTGATATGCGAAGTTATTAAATCAAGATATTTTATATTTAAATTTAATTTAACTATATTTTTTAGTTTGTAAGAATTTTATTTTATATAAAATGTTTATTAGTTAACCGTTAAAATAAAAATTAATAGTTATCATGTTTAGTTAATTGATATGAAAAAATAAAAATTAATTGTTATTGAGTGTAACTTGATTTGAGTTTAGTCTTGACTGAAACGTAGAATCTAGATCCAATAAAGAAACATGTTACATTAAGTTTAATTGATTTAAATTTAATTGATTTTTAATATATTAAAAATCTGATTTCAAATCCGATGTTTTCATATTTTTACTTAAGTTAGATTATAATTATTTAATATCTTATAATTGTATACTATATATTATAAAAACCAATTTATAATGTATGATAATATGATTCAAATTAAAATTGTGATTTTCTAGTAAATATTTTTTGATTTAAAAAATAGGTATTTATGGATATGTTTAATAAAATCATTATTGTATTTAAATTAGAGTTGTTAACTAACCATGGTTAAAGAGGTATGGTGAGATTATAAATAAGGAAATGTCTAAATTTTAGGAATTAGCTCTGATTGGTCCTAAAATAATTCCTCGATTCTGATTGGTTAACTGACGTGTGGTAGACTCAGGTATGATAATAAAGGATTGTATTTGGTTGTTAGTAGAACCATCTTCAAATAATTATAAGGGTATTTTGATAATCAAAACGAATTATAAGTAGAATTCATAAATCAAATAAAATTTTCATCGTAAAAAATCGTCAATTTTTTCTCTTTTTTCCTTCTACGTAGATTTAACTAGAAAAAATTTATTAAACCATCACCAAATTAAAGATTATTTTGTTAATTTCACGTGGGCCGTAATCGTCCAAATTAAATTTTAAGAATTTAAGATAGAGTACAAATATTAAATCGAGCGTGTAAAACTTATATATATCAATTTTTAATAAAAATTTGTTATGTAAATTAATAACTTATAAAATTAAAATATATATAATGTAATTAAAGATATTAAAAAAGGAGTCGTGCGTTGCACGGGTTATAAGCTATTTATATATAATAAACATAATATAGATCTTATCCATAATTTTTGTGACTGTACTACCAAAATAATCTCAACCGTAGAATCTATTTTTTAAAAAATAGACGATCAAGATTATATCATATTAAAAGAGAAAATTAAAATCTAAAAAGGATATGATTAGAAAATGTTGCCTTCTAAGTGAATTTTAAAAATAAAATTATAATTTAAAAACGATATAATTAGAAAAGGTTGTACTGGAACTGAATTTTAAAAAAAATATATTTTTTGAAAATGATATAATTAAAAAACGTTACATTAGAATTAAATTTTATTTATTTATTATTATTAAAAAATATTCATATTTACTATTTGGGCTCTATATTGAGATCTATAAATCAGATTTGGATGATTTTACAATTCACGCGAAACTTATAGAATTATCTTTAATTTATTGATGATTTAATAATTATTATTCAAATGGAAACACCAACGGTTTTCATCTATTTATTTTAAGATTCAACGGTTCTTATTTATTTTGACCATACTACCAATTATCAAATTTTTTGATAAAATCTCTCATACACTTATTATTAAAATTGTATTTTATTATTAGTAGAACTATCTTCAAATAATAAAAAGGGTATTTTGAAAATCAAAACGAATTATAAGTACAATTCATAAATCGAATAGAATTTTCAATGTAAAAAAGCGCCAATTTCTTTTCTTATTTGTTTCTGAGTAGGTTTAATCGGAAAATAATTGTTAAACTATTACTAAATTAAAGATTTTTTTTGTTAATTTCACGTGGGCTATAAAATCTTTCAAATTAAATTTTAATAATTCAAGGTAGAGTACAAATATTAAATCGAAAGTGTAAAATCTTATGTATTATCAACTTTTTAACAATAATTTTATATGTAAATTAATAACATATAAAATTAAAAAAAGTAAAATTATTTTAAAATTTAAAAAAGGAACCGTGCATTGCACGGGTTATAAGCTAGTTATATATAAGGATATAATTGTATTGGTTGCTAGTAGAACTATCTTCAAATAATTAATTACAAGGTTATTTTGATGATGAAAACGAGTTATAAATAAAATTCAAAAATCAAACAGAATTTTCAGCGTAAAAACACGTCAATATCTTCTCTTCTTTGTTTCTGCGTAGATTTAATTAGAAAAAAATTATTAAACCATCACTAAATTAAAGATTAATTTGTTAATTTCACATGGATTGCTATCGTACAAATCAAATTTTAAGAATTCAAGATAGAGTACAAATATTAAATCGAACGTGTAAAATTTTATTTATATCAATTTTTTAATAACAATTTGATATGTAAATTAATAACATATAAAATTTAAAAAAATTAATATTTTTATAGATATTAAAAAAGGAACCGTTGCACGGTTTTAAGCTAGTATATATAAAGAAAATATTTTCCAACTTAAAAAAACCAAAATTATATAGATAGCGAAGCAATGTTTTCTAAGTTCCCGCCAAGATTTACCATAGTCAGAATCAACCAATATTAAGTCACTAAATATATGCAATCGTCGAGCAAGTCACTAAGAGGTGTACATGTAGATATTACTTTGGGGTTTGATATGGATGGTAACTAGAAGATGAAGATGGTTTAGTCATCACGAGTCGGTGTTGGTACTGCCGTTGCTGCATTTGATTTTTGAAAGCCTGAACATTGTTGGAAGCATCAGCTACAGGTGGTACAACATGAGAGAATCCTTCGGAAATATTCGATTCATAATTCATAGCCTGAACATTGTTGAAAGCATCTGCACCTGGTAGTGTGGCATGAGAAAACCCTTGAGGATTATAATCAGAAGCTATGTCATAATCAGACATAGTTTGTTGATCGTATAGAGTTTCATGCAGCATTAAATCACAATGTTGCTGATAAAAGATGTTCCCCTGCATTTGATAGCTAGGCATTGACATCTCGTTTGGAAACATAGGATTGTAATAAGCCGAATAATTTGTATTCGGAATAATTGGCCACTGTTGCTGCTGACCAGCACTGATGTCAATCTCGTGCATGTTATCCACATGATTTTGCTGTCCAATATGGTCTCCATTAACGAACAATTCATCTGATCTATGATCTTCATGAATATTTAGTTGCTGAGCAACACCATGATGAAAGTTTTCATCTGCTTGATCTTGATCATTAGCCTCACCTCCCTCGACATTTGTAGCGTTTGATCTATTTTTCTTATTTTCGTAGATCTTATATAAAACGTAATCATCCAGCTAAG
The DNA here is from genome assembly GCA_037693485.1 of Kitagawia praeruptora. Lineage (NCBI taxonomy): Eukaryota > Viridiplantae > Streptophyta > Magnoliopsida > Apiales > Apiaceae > Kitagawia > Kitagawia praeruptora. Next base: position 151,181,514 of record CM075344.1, on the reverse strand, counting down.
AGCAAAAAAAAAACACAAATTGATGATCAATAAATGGAAATCATGAATAATCTAAGCGATTCTATCTACTGTCGTATAGTAAATAGAGATAGTCATGTACCTTCTTGGTCTTTGTGGAAGAGTTAGATGGCCGAGGAGATTTTTTGATTCTATATTCTTTCATAATCCAAGATGATTTACTTGAATTTTTAGGACTTCCGACGTAGTATACTAACGTCTTTACAACTCCGATCTCCCCCTTGTATTTAGAAGATTTGATGGATTTATCGGCACCAGTAGCCTTCCAATAGCCATTGCCTGCAGCACGATTTGGCCGATCTCCGTTCAAATACTTTTTCTCCCTTGGGGAGAGAAAGTACCACTCGTTTTCGGTAGCTGCTTCGTAATTTGCTATACATAATCACATTAAATAGTATCAGTTAGTATAACACAACTATGTACTCTCTGGTGGTCGAGTGTCGTCCTACATAAACACTTGCTTAATTAAAGAGTTAAAGTCACGTGTCTGCAAACTGTAAGCATGAGACAATATAGGTTCATTATGGCAAAACTTCCTACAAAACAGGACTTGCTGTTAAGAGAAAGAAAAATTAGACAAATATCTGATTTTTAACGTTCGATACTTAAGCCATATGACATGCATGGTTATCCCCTAGAACGTAGCATATATAATAGCCAGCCTGACGATACTATGATGATTATGTGCAGATTAAATATTTTTTAAGTTGACAATTACAAGAAGTAATGCATGGTTTAAGAAGACATAATCACGATTTCTGTATGACTAATATTATATTCACTATAGAACATGTACGTAATTATTAACGCAATAATATGCAAGAAACTGAAAACTTGCTAGCCAGTACTTGAATAAAAAAGATTAATAGGAAGCTCTGGGATCACGAACCTGATAGGTAAGACGGGCTTTCTTTGTAGATATCAGCATGGTGAATACGACTAGGATACAGTTGTTGGTTCTTTATTTTTCTCAGCAAGTAGTGCAAAATCAGTTCTTCTTCAGTTGGCTTAAACCGAAAACCTGGCGGAAAACTCTGGAAATATGCATTAATGTGGGGATCAGACAGTATTACTTTGGAAGATGAAGCAGCAGCAGCATAATTAGGCTGATGATGGTATTCAATCAAGGCTGTCGGATTCGGGTTTTCGAGAGTGTCTGTCGAATTCTGCAGGTTTTCAAGTAACGCTGGTGGATTCTGTTTTTCGAGTTTGGCTGTCAAGTTTTGGTTTTCGAGTAGGGCAGGTGGATTCTGGTTTTCGGTCGTAGTAGTAGTAGAAAATTTTGTTGCATGAGTTGTTGCAGTTTCCATCTTTATCTCCTCCATGATATTTAAGAGAGAGAGACTTGGTTAATCCCTGCTTAGGATGAACTTAATTAATTACTATGAATGTACGGAATGAAAAATACGTACGTACAAGAATCTTATCCAGCTTATATAAGTATGTAATTAATGTTAAGATGATATATATCGAGTATTAATGAGAATCTAATCATAAATTACGAATAGATATCCGCTAGAATTCAGAGTCATTATCGGTTAAGAATTCTAATTATTTTAAACTTCTTAAACCATTATGCAGCTAGCTCCGATCCATTTGAACGAAAAATTAGTAGTACTTTTTGAAATTGTGAAAAAATACCTGTGATGTCTCTCATTTGTCTAGTTTTATTTTTTTTTAAAAATCTCTCATTTGCGTAGTTCATAGACCGAAATAAATAAAATCAGATAAATTTATTCAAAAAATAGAAAATAAAAAAATCAGATAAAAACAACATACATAGAATTGAATTCAAATAATATACTTTGGAAAGTTTGGAGTGTAATGTACATTATAATTCATATCATAAATTCAATTGTTGATAATAAAAGTGATGCATTTGTTTAACAAGCAAATGTAAAGCAAAAATACAATTTAGTAAAAGTATAATTTGTAGATTAATGGATGAGAAATCTGTACATAATTATATACTAGTCATCAAGCATATTTACAAATTTACTAATGAAGCATGTTCATAAAATTATTCACGGATATTAACATCCAGTTTGTGCACAAAATATGAAGAGCATGTTTACAAATTTTTATCAAATTCGTTCACGAATATTATCAAATTTTAGTTTAGTTGGATTTTACTCATTTAGAAATCAAATTTGAAATATTTATTTATGTATTTGAATCAAATTGAATCTAAATCAAATTTAATAATTATATTATAATTGATGATATATCTATAGTACAACACCTATCAAAAAAAATTCTTTGTAATGCAAACTACCAATACAAAATTGTAAAATATTTTATTTCGTGTTAAATTTGAAGTCAAAATATAAACATTTATATAATTATCACATAAATATACAAGTTGAAACTTGGAAGATAGTTAGTAACTAAAATAATGGTTACAAATATTATTATATCCTTGCAAATTAACAAAAAAAAATGAAAGTATTAACTTGTAACACGTGCAAAAGAATGGATCTTTTCTACATAATTATAATCATTTTAAATTATAAATTTTTTAATAGTATAACTTTTAAATACAAAATATTCTTTTATATTAAAAAAGTAAATAAATTGGAGCTAAAATAAATAATCATAATTTGATGTCTATTTGATTTTAAATGCCCGGCCATTTTATTCTCTCTCTTTTTTCACATAGTACGCTTTAATATGTCTCTCATGAGCGATAATCGAACCGAAAAAATGGCTTAAATGCCCATTTTACGCTTCATTTTTTATTTTGAGTTATAAAAATCAAAATTGGACAATTTTAAGGTTACAAAATATTTTTTAATTTAATGATGATTTATTTTAGTAATTATTTAACAATAATTATCCAATTAGAACTGTCCATGCACCGGGAAAAAAAAAAAACAAAGTTACAAATTTTACAATAAAAATTTTATTCAATTTAAAAAATATAATTATATTTGGTTTCAATTATTTTTTGATAAAATATTTTGTTTTTATTATTAAGACATATTTTTTTAGTATTTATATAGTTATTTAAAAAGGTTTTAGTATTTAAATATAATTTACCAAAAATCAAACACATTATTTAATATTAAACTCAACAGTTTTAATCTTATCTATATCCTAATCAAACTGTTCTTATCACTTTAAGTCTTTAACAAATAATAGAGAAGATTTCTTAAATTCAAATCCTTATTTAACATAAAATAATAAGATAAGAAATTGTTTTTAATAATTGATTTATGATAACCAAATATTTAATTATAGATTTAAGGATTATTATTTAACTAACAACCAAAATGAGGACAAAAAAATTGGACAACTGTTCGTTAATTTAGAACAAAAATTTTATTTAAACATATTTTTTTAAGGTTGAAATGTAACCCTAACAATAATTTTTATGTATTTTATTGAACATGCTCGTTGAACTGTCGACGATAGGTTTCTTAATGGGATTGGAAAATCGTCCCCTTTAAATGGATAATGGGTTAAATAATTATTTGATCATTGTAATATATGAAAATTTTCAATTAAATTATAATTTCATAAAAAAAAAATCAATTGCATAATAAAACCATCAATTTCTTTCAATCTAACATTATACTATAAAACATTTTCATTATTGCTGTTAAATTAAGTTTGACTTTGACGGCGGGGCGGGTTCTCCAGAAACCCGACGAACTTTCCGATCAGCCATCATCCCCTTCGGCAACACAACTTAGACAATGGATAAGATCACACAACAGATCAATTCAATTAAGTCTTCAACACGATATAACCACAATTCATAACCAATTACCACAAGTGTGCCATCAAAATTAATCAAAAATTCAACCGGATAATAAGAAATCCGACGAAGCTTTACCAGACCTCGATCGATTCAAAATCATACAGAAAATAACAAGAACATCATGCCATACTTCTAAAATTCATTATATCCTAATATATAATAAGCAGATCTTATCCATAATTTTGGTTTGGTCGCTCTACTACCAAAATAATCTCAATCGTCAAATCTAATATTTTTTAAAAATAGACGATCAAGATTATATCATATTAAAATGAAAATTATAATCTAAAAAGGATATAATTAAAGAAGTTTGTATTAAAATTGAATTTTAAAAATAAAATTATAATATGAAAAGGATATAATTAAACGGATACAATTGAATTTTATTTATTTTATTAATATTAATAAAATTCATATTTACTATTTGGACTTTATCTTGAGATCTAGAAATCAGATTTGGATGATTTTACGGCCCAGGCGAAGCTCACAAAATTATCTTTAATTTAGTGATGATTTAACAATTATTATAGAAATGAAAACACTCATACTTTCCAGAGACAATATAATTAGGAATTTTACATTAATCCTATTCAGTGTAGAGTACCTACATTGATAATCCTATTCAATGTAGAAAACCAAATTATGAATTTTTATATTAATCATGTTCGGCGCAGAAGACCTGCATTGATAATCCTATTCAATGTAGAAAACCAAATTATATGATTTAAATTATCGACATACAATTTTTAGTATATAAATACACTTTTTAGTTTACATGTTAAAAATAAAATATTTTTTTTATGCTAGATCAATCGTTTTTCATCTATTTATTTTATGATCTAACGGTTCTTATTTAATATTTCGTACTGGAGCTGAATTTAACTGTTATAGCTGCTCGGCTATTTTTTCCTCTTCAAAATCAGAATTACCAACTAAAACTTTTTCCAAAAAATCTGACTTTAGCAACTGCTCAATCTCCATAGTAACTGCAGAATCGACCAAATCCACCTTCAAGCATTCTTCTTCATCTGTGGGAAATTTCATTGCATTGAACACGTTAAAAGTGACATTCTGGTCTTGCACCCTCATGGTGAGTTCCCCTTTCTGCACATCAATCAAGGTTCTCCCCGTAGCCAAGAATGATCTACCCAAGATTATGGGAATCTTCTTATCCTCCTCGAAATCCAAGATAACAAAATCAGCTGGGAAGATGAGCTTATCAACTTTCACCAAGACATCCTCCACTATATCCCTTAGATACGTAATAGATCGATCAGCCAACTGCAAAGAGATGTTAGTTGGCTTTGGCTCAGGTAGACCAAGTTGCATGTAAACTGACAAAGGCATGAGATTTATGCTAGCCCCCAAGTCACACAAGCACTTGCTGAATGAAAGGTTGCCAATAGTGCACGGAATAGTGAAACTTCCCGGATCTTTAAGTTTAGGTGGCAACTTCTGCTGCAGAACGGCACTACACTCCTCCGTTAAAGCAACGGTCTCTAATTCCTCGAGCTTCAATTTACGAGAAAGAATACCCTTCATGAATTTGGCATAGCTCGGCATCTGTTCAAGAGCTTCCGCAAAAGGAATGTTAATCTTCAACTTCTTGAACACCTCTAAGAACTTAGCAAACTTCTTATCCAAATTCTGCTTTTGGAGTCTTCTAGGATATGGAGGAGGAGGATAGATCTGATTATTCTTCGTAGACTGCTCCGGAGAAACTTTTTCAACAGGTTCCTTGCTCTTCTCTAATACACCATCTAGCTGATCAGCTACCAAGTCAGATTTCTCAATTTCGGGCACTGCAGATTTTTTAACTTGTTGATTCTGCACTTATTCATCTTCCTTAGCGGTTGATTTAGAATCTGATGTAACCTTTCCCGAACGCAAAGTCACTGCTTTCACCTGTTCTTTGCCATCCCTCCTGACTGGATTAATCTCTGTATCACTAGGAATAGTTCCTTGTTGCCTACTAAGTAAAGCACTTGCAAGCTGTCCCATCTGGTTCTCCAAGGTCTTGAGAGCAACTGCCTGGCTTTAAACCATCATCCTCAACTCATCCATTTCTGATTTTTCATTAGAAGATTGCCCCGCATTAGCCAGGGGCTATTACTGAAATCCCGGAGGTTGATATGGTTGCCTTGGAGCGTACTGCTGTTGAAAACCTTGATTGACTAGCCTCGCTTGCTGTCCCTGAAACTGCTGATAAGGTTGTTGTGGTTGAGCACCTTGAGTATTACTCCAGCTGAAATTGGGATGATTCCGATTATTGGGATGATAGGTGGCTGGAACTGGTGCAGTAGGTCTCTGAAAATTACTCACAAACTTTGCTGATTCAGAAGAGACAGCACACTGATTCGTCTCATGTGCGCCTGCACATAGCTCACAAACACTAGCAACCTGCTGGACTCCATAATTTGTAAGAGAATCCACCTTCATAGTCAAAGCCTTCAACTGAGCTGCAATAGCTGAAGCTGCATCCACTTCCAAAATACCTGCTACCTTGCCTTGAGATAGTCTCTGGGTTGGATTCTGATATTCGTTGGCAGCCATCGTCTCAATAAGATCATAAGCTTCATCGTAGCTCTTAGCCCATAGAGCTCCACCTGATGTTGCATCTAGCAAAGGTCTAGACTGTGCTCCCAACCCATTGTAGAAACCATTAATCACCATCCAATCAGGCATACCATGATGAGGACACTTTCGAAGCATCTCCTTGTAGCGTTCCCAAGCCTCACACAAAGATTCTCCAGATTGTTGAGCAAATTGAGTTAGAGCGTTCCTTATTGCTACAGTTTTCTCCATAGGGAAGAATTTCGTAAGAAACTTCTGAGCAAGATCCTCCCATGTAGTAATGGAACCAGCTGGTAAAGAGTGTAACCAGCCCTTAGCCTTATCCCTCAAAGAGAATGGGAAAAGTCTCAATTTGATAGCATCATCCGACACACCATTAAACTTGAAAGTGTCACAGATCTCGATAAAGTCCCGAATATGCATGTTAGGATCCTCCGTAGAAGCATCCCCAAATTGAACTGAATTCTGTACCATCTAAATAGTGCCCGGCTTGATTTCGAAGTTATTAGTTGTAATGGCCAGCCTAATAATACTAGACTAGATGTCATTGATCTTTGGCTGAGAATAGTCCTTTAAAGCCTTAGCTGCTGCTGCATCACCCATCTCGACTGTAGTTTCAGATTCCTCTTCCTTATTCTCCTTATTCTCTACAAGATCGTCTTCCGCCAGTTCTTCCTTACGAGCTTGCAAACGTGTTCGCATACAAACTCACGTACCTGAAACACGACGAAACAAACAAACTAATTAAGAAATCCGAGTCAGTGAACGCTAACGACCACTATTGACAAGCACATAAACTAAAGAATAAAACACCGATGATCCCCGGCAGCGGCGCCAAAAACTTGTTAACACAAAATCACGCAAGTGCACGTGGTCACAAGTAATATAATTTAAGTTCGTTCCGCAGAGATTTGGTTAAGTTTCAATCAGTAAATGTACCTATGCAACAATGTATGGTTTTAATTCACTGCTAAGACAAATAACAATGGAAGGGGTTTTGTTATCTAAATTAAACTAAGATGCAAATTATTAAACTAAAAATTAATTAACTAATGAGATTTAAAATCGAGTTACTTATATGAGAATAAACATAGGATCCTAACTTCATTAAATACTTCACTTAGATCTGACGCCTTTAACCTCTATATGCAATGGTGATGATATCTGATCGGATAACACGAAACAAGTACACGCTACCTGTCAGCATACGTATACCAAACTAACATACATCCATAAAAGAGATAGAAGATGAATAGACACCAATTATGCTTAGACCCTATATATCTATAGAATTTGAAAACATAACGGTTGAAGAGCAAGTTATCCATATTGATCACATAGGGCAATATAAGTATTTTCATCTTACACTACGAATCATGTTGATAAACAATCATGAACCTATGCTAGCATGGCAAGTTCTAAATCTCAAGATCCACTTTCACTTCACAAGAGATTAACAAATTAGATGTTCGCGATGCATCTATCAATTAAGCATAACCATGCGAGGATATCAAATATACATCACACACAGATCTTTAAAGCATCAAGATACTAAAGCTCCATAAATAAATCCGTTAGAATCCCATGACAACGATTAGTTCATAATTGAACCGTTCGTCACCATGGAATTTGATGAAAACATGATATAAAACAAGATATGAAAGAAAGAAGCAATAATATTATTAAAACGAAGAGTTGAGAAAACAAATCTATGATCCAACGTATACAAAAGATGAAGTAGATCTAAATCCGTGCTTGTCACCGAGCGTTGAATCTTTCTCCACTTTTCTCCCTTGCTATTCTATGTTACAATAATAAAACCATCTGAATTACAATGCTAAGATGTGCACCCTAGAAGTCTTGCCCAGCAAGAAAATACCTAAAATACAAGTAGAATTCGATTTTGGTACAAGGAAATACAATTAAAACTCGAATAGGGGTAAAACTGTAAAATTTCAGAATTTCTGGCCGCCCAGGGCACAGTCTGCCTAGCAAGGGCGCAGACTGTGCACCTCCACTCTGCTCTACTGCACAGACTGCCTGCTAGGGGCGCAGTCTGCTTAGGTGAATTCTGTCGGGCACTGATTTTTCTTGCTTTTCTTCATTTTTGCTCCGTTTACTCCCATTTCTTTTGCATTCACTTCCGTCTCTTCAATCCTTTAGCCTTCAAATCATTATGGAAACTCAAAGCGAGTCTTCATTCTTCATTCCTATGCTTGAATTCAACTCCAAAATTGACGGAAACAGCAACCCTAATCGACATTCTTGCAAACCTGCACACTTAAACAAAACACATCAAAACTACAACAACTTGAGTCCAAATACATCAATTTAGGCCGATATGGAACGCTCCAAGTGGATATAAAATCCACTTATCAAATTTGAAGTTTTAAGCCTAACCCACGATCATCGGCGGAGATCACAGCCAGTGGTCAGTCGTTTCACATGCAAGTCCCAATCGTTGGATTCTTGTTGTAAATACAACCCCCAAACCTTTAATTAGCATACAATTCATCTTATCTCAACCGAATTCATCAAAATCATAAAAATCCCAAATTTCAAAATATGCAAAAATTGAAATTAAGAGATGGGTTTTGTAGAGCTTTATAAAACGAACGATTTGGTTATTAATACTAAGAATATGGCCATCTCTATAATGGAGAAGTGGAATGAGGGAGAAGGAGGGAGAGATTACAAGGAAAGAGAGAAAAGAAAATAATGATTTTCTTGTAAAAATCTATTTATATGTACTTGGAAATGGATTCGTTATTTACCAATAATTCTTATTCTAAAGAACCAAACCCCGAGTAAGCGATACATATATTTTCAAATCGAATAGTTATATTTTTAAAAATTTTAATAATTGAAAAGAAAATATTTTCATAAATTAAAAGTATTTAAAATAATTAGTTTTAAATTATTTAAATAACTCAATAATTTCACAAATAATGATTTTAAAATCCTCATATGACCTCACATGACCAGCCATGTAGGGTGCCACGTGGGTGTTCCGTTAGTCGATTTAACGGCAATAAACGACAATGACCTATTTGAAATATTTAGGATGTTCAAGTGTTTGACTTAAAAAATTTTTGGGATCGTGATCCAATTGAAAATTTTCATATTGTACAGTGACCAAATAGCTATTTAACCCAATGGGAAATAGATAATGACGTGGATTAAAATTTTGCCTTTATTGAATTTGGGGATGGGTATAATATTTATATAATATATAAATCTCGTCTCGAATTAAATATAATATGTATATTTTTATAATATAATATACATTTTATCATAAAATATTATATGTTTATAATATATATTAAACTATATTTTTTTTATAATAATTTGATATAATTTGTAAGTAAAAATAATGTAGAATATTTTTTAAAATATGAATTTGTTTTAATTTTAGTTTTATATAATGTATTATATATAATAAAATGTTATAATTTAAATTTATTTTTTAAAATTAATTATTAAATATGATCGGGCTGGAATTTAGTATTATCCCATGAGATGGAGAGGGAGATAAACAAAAAAATTCTATATAAAATTTTCAATTTTTTTTTTGCTGGATGGATAGACCCTAAAAAAATAAGAACTTTTTGTATTGGGTGGCCCCGCCAGGGGCAATGGATCTATTAGATATGAGGTGTTCTTTGTTGTTCTTTATGGAGTCCAACCCTATATATATATATAGCGTTCAGGTCCACAACCACCGTGGGTTGGACCAGCCACCAGGATAGCCGCAACATTTCAATGCGGCAGTAGGTCCGCAACATTTCAATGCGGCCGAAGGGTCCGCAACCTTTCAATGCGGCAGGACGGTCCGCATCCTTTCAATGCGGCAGTATTCTTGTGAAAGTTAAATTAAAAATAGAAAAATAAGATAAAATTCGAATTTAAATTCATAAAATTTAAAATATTAATACTCATTAATTATACGATTAATTTTACATTAGATTCACTAATTTTCTATTTTTTGAGATTTTTACATTAGATTAACTAATTTAGGAGTACGGGTCAAATCGATAGTTGACCACGACTTTTACCTTCCAAATTAATTTATTATTTTTTGAAATATTGGGAATATCACTAAATTAGACATATATTGATTTACGTGCGGTTGTATCGTCGATAAGTATTTTATAAAAAATATAAAAAACAATTCGGGACAAAGCACTAGTTAGATATACTAGTCAAATCGATAATTCACTACCACTTTTACCACCCAAATAAACTTATTATTTTTTCAAAACTTGGGAATATCACTAGATTAGACATATATTGACTTACGTGTGGTTGGATCGTCGATAAGTATTTTTTAAAAAATAGAAACAACAATCCCGGACAGCACTGTTTTTTTAAAAATACTTATCGACGATACGGGAGCTTTTTAAAAAAGGAGTCTAGTAGCTTTTCTCTCTCCTCCCCTGTTTTCCCCTGTCACAGGGGAAAACAGGGGAGGAGAGAGAAAAGCTACTGGACTCCCCCCTGCCGCAATGAGGCGTTGCGGATATCCGCAATGAGTCATTGCGGCTACACTTTGTTTTTTTTTTAAAAGTCAGCTTGTTTTTTCTTTTACCCAGTAAAAACAGACAGCAAAAAAACCTGCAATAAGGATATCTGTTTTTACTGCTTCCCATCTACATTTTATAAAACCTGTTTTAACCACATAAACGCGAAATACCATATCAACACAATCCCAACCAATATAAATACAACAATACAACTACCTATTTTCAAAGCAAAATTAACAAAATAATAATACAATCAAATAAACAAGATCAAATTTAACTAAAGTCCCATCTGCCTTTGTTGTAACCCGGCAATAGTCATTTTCCGTGCTTCCCCTTTAAAAAGCTCCCAAGCTATGCGATACCGGAAAGTCAAAATATCATATACTGGGTGCCACATTACATCTTTCAATGATATGCCGCCAAGTATAGCATCCATATACTTGCAAACGTACACGCCACAATCAGAGCCGCCTTGTTGCTTCGGTCGATCCTTAATGAACTTCACATCCATGAAACTGTCTTCAGCAAATCTCAAAGGTTCCAAGAAATGAAGCATGCACGGCAATAATTTTTCCTACAAATTTACCACAAAAAATTAAAAACATATTCAAGAAGAAGACATATTTAAAAAACATTGCATAAGATTACCATGACATAAATCTCCTTGGCGTACACCTTTCGTAAGTCACAATAAGATCCATGGTCCCGGAGAGGATCAATTAAAAGCAATTTCATTCGTTCAAGGTCCACAACAAACAAAAACCAATGACCACCTGTGCATACGGGGAACATAGCAACATCACACAAGTGTATTGGTGGCCCAAACTGCTGGTCTTGATAGATATTATAGAAATTTTCTTGCTCTTTCAACCTCTCTGGAGTTTTACAATTTGGATGCATCTGCAAAAAAGAGAAAATAACCTTATTTCAATAATTTTGCATTTTAGACCTTTATTTCTATATTTCTTGCATTTTATAACCTTATTTCAATAATTTTGCATTTTAGACCTTTATTTCTCTATTTCTCGCATTTTAGACCTTTATTTCTCTATTTCTTGCATTTTAGACCTTTATTTCTATAATTTCGCATTTTAGACCTTTATTTCTCTATTTCTTGCATTTTATAACCTTATTTCAATAATTTTGCATTTTAGACCTTTATTTCTATAATTTTGCATTTTAGACCTTTATTTCTATATTTCTTGCATTTTATAACCTTATTTCAATAATTTTGCATTTTAGACCTTTATTTCTATAATTTTGCATTTAGACCTTTATAGTATTTTTATAGAAGTACAAACCTCAGTATTTCGACGTATGATCCAGTCCTTGGGCCATGCAACATGAGATCCAACAGCTTGCTTGACCGTCTCCATCTCACCAGGTACTGGAACTGGAATCAAGGCTTCTAGTTGGATCCCACTATCCACTGACACTCTCAGACATCCAGTAGGCATTGGCTTGCCATGTATTTTCCTACTCATTTCTCCTCCATCCGGGTAAGCCATGCCATAGGCAACCTTGTTGCCATCCACTGCCAACTCACATGGTATTGGAGCCTACAAATATGATAACAAAAGTCAAATAGGAGAGATTAGTACCTCAATGGTATATAAGAAGAAAATCACAAATAGGAGAGATTAGTACCTCAATCTGAGCATGATGGGGGACAGATGCCGGGGTAGGCTCTGTCACAGCAGGAATAGTGCTAACCTGCAACCACAATGAGATAAAAACACGAACATATAAAAAGTTGGTATATAATAAGGAAATTACAGTAAGGAGAGATTAATATGAGCATGAGGGGGATAGATACCGGCGTAGACTGTGAAGGAGGAGGGCTAGATACTGGGGTCGTCTGTGTAACAGGAGGAGCAGCTGCTGTAGCCTCAACCTACAAGATACACCGATCATGCATTTTATACCCTTATTAATTTCTATAATTCTTGCATTAAACCAAGCGTTAAGGATTGATACCTCAACTTGGACTATAGGCGGGACAGATACCAGGGTAGGCTGTGTAGCAAGAGCATCTGTAGTCTCAACCTGCAATTATATGTCAACGAACCGATCACATAGTTATATATATAATTCCTCTTAAGTGACTCGAATTAAACCTAGCATTAAGGATTACTACCTGACGAGGACGTTTATAAGAGACATGAGGTGTGGCATCGTGCGTAAGTGAAGCATGAGAATCAACAGTCTCAACCTACAATAAAATATACAACAATCATACATATATTCAATCCACTATATTCAAAGATAACAAGTATCAAAAGATTACTACCTCACGCAAACGTTTCTGAGAAACGGCTAGTGGAGGCTGCTGCGAAGATGAAGGACCGCTGGGGTCAATATCCATATCATGTGCACGAGAGGGTCTATCAAAACTAGGTCTGATAAATCCAACACCCCTCCACTCGGTGTTGATCCGATCATAACGAGCCAAAAACTCAGTGATGATATCAAAGAACCACTCGGGGGGATCACGCTCGTAAATGGCATGTAATGTCCTCATTCCACAATCCAGCTGCATTGAAGTATTTAGATGCAGGAATTAGATAAATAAAGGTCTAAAGTGCAAAAGTATAGGAATAAAGGTCTAAAATGCAGAAATATACAAATAAATGTCTAAAATGCATGAATTGGAGAAATAAAGGTCTATAATGCGTACCGCATCAGCCATGTCCTGCTGGGGATACCAGTCACGAGGCACAATCTTAGAACGATGCTCAGCCACAAATGGAGCAATCCTTAGCTTACTGACGCGCCTGTACCAATACATGTACTCCTCTATAGACACGTAATTGCCCTCCTCGACAATAGGTATCATGCCATCATTAAAAGCATGCCACTCCTCAACGTAATCTGCCAAGGTCACTGTATGATTGTCCCGCACCCAACGAGATGCTCTCTCCGTCCGCAGTGAAGTCATGGCAACCGGGGCCTGTGGGATATGCTGTAGAATACCAAACTGTCTCAATACTCTATCTGGCATGACATACTCAACGATATCAAAAGAAATGAGAGGGACACGACCGAGAGCCATATAGTGAGCATCCATCAAATTGATATTATAATCCACATCAACATCCTGAATGTCATAAAATCTCTGATAAGGCTGCCATGTCAGCCAACCAAGCTGAAAGCTGTCAAAGTCCCCCCGATAAAGACCTGTATGGTGGTGGGGGTTAACCCTCCTCCCATCTACCGGCTCAGCCCAAGCCAATGCCCTCGGCCAAACAAAATCCATACGAGGTGCTATCAGAGGTGCCCCAGGCAACAACCTCTCGTAAGACCAAAGCTGCAAAAGCATGGTGCACCCACAAATAGCTTTGGCACCCTTCTGAGCAGCCTTGGCCAAACCCCTGAATAAATAGCTCAAAACCGCAGCTCCCCAGGCATACTCCTTAATCTCATGCGCATTCTGGATTAACTGTAAATACCTGCAAAAATTCAGGAAATGTAAATTAACGTAAGAATTCAATAATTGGAGAAATTAAGGATGAACATGCAAGAAATGTGAAATTTAAGGCATAAAATGCAAGAATAAGATAAATTTAAGCATAAATTGCAAGGACTAGAGAGATAAATGAAGTCAAGAAGTACCTAGGATGCACGGTGTCTCTATTCGATGAAGGAAACAACACACCCCCAATGATGTATAAAAGATAAGCCCGGGTGTACACAAGGTCATCATGCTCGATAAACTCGGGAGAAGGCTTCTCCGGTTTCTTTTTATACATTTCCCTCAACCTATGAAGCTTCACCCCACCTAAATTGCAAAGAAATAAAAATTTAAGGTATAATATGCAAGAATTAAACAAATAAAGGATTAAAATGCAAGAAATTAGAATTCTTGGGCTAAAATGCAATAACTAGATAATTATCTTCCTAAATTGCAAAGAAATGAAAATTTAATGTATAACATGCAAGAATTAAACAAATTAAGGACTAAAATGCAAGAAATTAGAATTTATGGACTAAAATGCAATAACTAGATAATTATCTTCCTAAATTGCAAAGAAATGAAAAATTAATGTATAACATGCAAGAATTAAACAAATTAAGGACTAAAATGCAAGAAATTAGAATTTATGGGTTAAAATGCAATAAGTAGATAATTATCTTCCTAAATTGCAAAGAAATGATAATTTAATGTATAACATGCAAGAATTAAACAAATTAAGGACTAAAATGCAAGAAATTAGAATTTATGGACTAAAATGCAATAACTAGATAATTATCTTCCTAAATTGCAAAGAAATGAAAATTTAATGTATAACATGCAAGAATTAAACATGTTAAGGACTAAAATGCAAGAAATTAGAATTTATGGACTAAAATGCAATAACTAGATAATTATCTTCCTAAATTGCAAAGAAATGAAAATTTAATGTATAACATGCAAGAATTAAACAAATTAAGGACTAAAATGCAAGAAATTAGAATTTATGGGTTAAAATGCAATAAGTAGATAATTATCTTCCTAAATTGCAAAGAAATGATAATTTAATGTATAACATGCAAGAATTAAACAAATTAAGGACTAAAATGCAAGAAATTAGAATTTATGGACTAAAATGCAATAACTAGATAATTATCTTCCTAAATTGCAAAGAAATGAAAATTTAATGTGTAACATGCAAGAATTAAACAAATTAAGGACTAAAATGCAAGAAATTAGAATTTATGGACTAAAATGTAATAACTAGATAATTATCTTCCAAAATTGCAAAGAATTGATAATTTAATGTATAACATGCATGAATTAAACAAATTAAGGACTAAAATGCAAGAAATTAGAATTTATGGACTAAAATGCAATAACTAGATAATTATCTTCCTAAATTGCAAAGAAATGAAAATTTAATGTATAACATGCAAGAATTAAACATGTTAAGGACTAAAATGCAAGAAATTAGAATTTATGGACTAAAATTCAAACCTTTTTTATACATAGCTTTGCGTTCGGTCTCAGTCAACCTCAAATCATGCCACCGTCTTAGCCAATATGGAAGCGGTGCGGAAAGCTCCGTATGAGTAACAGCACGACCACGAACAGGCAATCCCAATATCATGTAAACATCCTCTAGAGTGATGGTGATCTCACCAAATGGGAAATGAAAGGTGTTGGTCTCTGGCCTAAACCTCTCCACCAACGCCGTGATCAATCGGATGTCGTTCTGGGGAATCGAGCGTGGGTTAGTAAACGCTCGGAAACCCCAGTCTGACAGCAAACTAACCTGGGTGTCATCAAATACCCAATCGTCGAGGTTGGCTGTCAACTGGTAGACATCCAACTTCTCCCGCTCACCCCCCTGCCATATGTGACTGCTAATATGATCATCCTGCATGGTCAAGAGGGACCTATCGAGAGGCCCGCACTACATATCCATAGCATCTGCAATGTGCAAGATCAAAGAAATAAGGCACATTTCATAAACATGTACCAAAATTGGCTAAAATTATCATTCCATTAAGACATATTTAAAACAAGAATAAATTAACACCGAATATAATTTATCAAATAAAATGCAGTACTAATATGTTAATTAATCAAAATTCGAATTAATAAATCACATTAATTCATAAATTCGAATTTTAAACTCAAAAATTCAAATTAATAATTCAGAAAAATTCGAATTAAAATTTCCACAACTCATAAAAAAAATTATAATTATAATTTCATAATTATAAACCCTAATAATTCGAATTAATTCATAGTTTTAATAAAAATTCGAATAATAATTCGAAACCTAATTCTAAATTGGGCATTTCGAGCTAATTCAACCTAATTAAAGATGAGAAACCCTAATTTCAACTCAATTGAGGGTAAAAGCCCTAATTTCAAACTAATGCAAACCAAAAATGGGTAAAATTCGAACTATGAACCCTAATAATTCGATTTAATTCATGATTTTAACTAAAATGAAGCAAATAAACACCACCCACAGTTAAAAACGAATCAAACCATGTACATATAATCGTCAGTAGCAATGTATATAGTAGTGCGTGTGTGTATGTATAACTACGTGCGTGTGTGTAAGTGTCAATTAGAAGATACCTTGAGGAGGAAGATCGCCTGACATTCTCAACTGTGTGTGTAAATCGCCCGGAATCGCCTGAAATCGCCTGAGAGTCGCCTGGAAATCGAGCTCTGTGGTTAATTAGGTTCAGTTCGGGTCGCGGCAGCCGCAATGGGTGGTTGTATAAGTCTCCTATCCGCATTGTATCATTGCGGTAATGATTTAAGGGTAAAAAAGTAATTCCATATTTTTATGTATCCGCATTGTATCATTGCGGCAGTGATATAAGGGTAAACAAGTAATTTTAGATTTTCTTTTATCCGCTATGTCTCCTTGCGGCTTCAAATTGGAGGGTGAAAACGTAATTTCATATATTTACTTGTTTCAATATTTCAAATTAACCGCTTTTATTAATTTATTATTTTTATTACTTTTAATAAATATAAAACTATAATAATTTATTTAAAATTTTATGTAATAATTCAAATTTTATGAACATTTTTATATTTTATAATGTATTAATTTACCAATTTTTTTAATTTTAATAAATAATAATAAAAATAAAGGTATAAAAACGTAAAATAATATTTAAGGACCTGAGAGCGACCCCTGCCGCAAACGTTCAATGCGGCCCATTCCTGCCGCAAGTTTTCTTTGCGGCATCCCTAAATTTTTTTTTAAGTTTTCCTGCCGCAAGGGTTCATTGCGGCAGTGTACGAGTTGGTGGTTGTGGACCTTTTTTCAACCAAAGGGGGCTGTGGAAGGGCACCCATATATATATATATATATATATATATATATATATATATATATATATATATATATATTAATAGAGTAAGGATCTAGGGAAAACCTCGTTTAATGGAAAACTTAGAAAACTAAATCGAAATATAGCATATATGGTATGCAAACTAATCATTGGGAGATGAAGAAAAATGTGGTGAAATTAGATTTAAAAAAAATATCACCGATTGACGGGAAAAATCAAATTAAAAATGGAGGGGATTAGGTGTGATTCTGTTTGTGAGGGTGTATTTGATTAGTGTGTGGGTGCCCCTGGCGGGACCATTGATCTTAATACATCTAATGGCTAGGATTAGTACCTTAGTTTTCTTCAAAAAATAAGTTCTCTTTTAATATATATATATATACATATATTAATGATTGCAATATTAGTTTTAAAATAAAAGGTAACGTGTTTTAATTAAATAGAATGTAACATATTTTAATTAGATAGAAATATTAATAATTGAAAGATATGGTATGATTTATGTCTTTTGTTTTTTAAAAAGGGTAATTATTTTAACAAAAAGGGAATCGAATCTTAGACTTCTCAATATAACAACTTTCAGTATTGTTGTATCTAGCTGTCATGATCTATTTGTGATGAAGATCTAACGGTTATGAATAGCCTGGTTAACCAAACTACAAACTATAAAAGATATCTAGTTTGCTTATAATAATATAGTATAGATATACTAAATATTATAGATAGATACGTGAATGAAACATGTTACTACTTTCTCATTCAATTACAGTCAAATTTCTATAAATTAATATCTTTAGGATCAATGAATTTTATTAATTTATAAAGATTATTAATTAAAATTGATTAATTTTATTCTTCCGCTATTATTTTGAGATCAAAAATTCACATTAATTTATGGTGGTATCGACTGTACACTTCCTTTCACCTTCTCGTTTCGTTTCATCCCCCCAAAAACTCGGGAGCAGGCGTAAATCACATGTCACAAGCGTCACTGATAAGAAGAGAGAAAAAAGACCACTATACTCTATACATCAAACAAACAATACCACTACACCAACACACATTACACACACAACCAGACCAATCTCTCATCCTCCAAACAAAACAAAACGAAACAAAACAATCTTCGCAACAGATCTAAAAAACCAAACCAAACATGTCACACACCGCCAACGACTCAGTTCCACTCCAATCCTCCCAATCAGACATCGACGAGATCGAAAACCTCATCAATGCGGGCCCCACCTCCGTCCTTCCCGCCAACCCATCATCTTCTTCTCGTGCTTCAATCCCTGTCTCTTCCTCACCCTTTCTGTCTTCAACTATCCCACCCCCTTCAACCAATTACAACACGACACCTGTCCCACCTCCCCCTCCAGCTCTTCCTCAGCCTTCATCATCTAATGTTACAGGGTTTGGCCCTCCGCCTAATACATTGACTGAGCCTGTCTTGGATACGGTCAAGAGAGATTTGTCGAGAATTGTTAGTAATTTGAAGCTGGTTGTGTTTCCGAATCCGAATAGGGATGATCCTGGAAAGGCATTGCGGGATTGGGATCTTTGGGGGCCTTTTTTCTTTATTGTATTTCTCGGCCTTACTTTGTCGTGGTCTGCTTCCGTTAAGAAGGTAGTTCTCTGATCCGTTATCGCGATAATATATTGTTAATTGAAGTAATGTGGTATGTTTTTTTTTTGTTTTAGTAAATGTTAGCTTTTCTGATATTGTTAATAGGTAAAATATATGGAACATTTGAAAATAGTGTAGAGATTATTTAATGGATAGAGGTCTAGTCTTGCTTTGCGATATGGAATGATTGCTCCTAGTTACCTAAGTTTTGAATTGTGTTGTATCTTTGAAATGCTGGAGCTGCTTAAGTAGTAGCCCTTGAAACAGAGTTTTTGTTAATGATCTATTTTTGTCAAGATAATGGACTAGAACAAATTTATCATTTAATGAAAGAATGACTGGTTTTTGAAGTTTGAACTACCATGACATTCTTGAAAGGTCTGCTTGCTTTATTACTCTACTTAATCTTTTAGTTCACGTTGACAAGGAAAAGTGGCTGCCTAAGGTGGAATCGGGCCCTAAGCACCCTGCTTTCATTAGAATCAGGCTATTAAATGTTTTTCTCAGAAAATTGTATGAAATTGGAACAATTGGTCGGTTGTTGAGGAGCCTTGCTATGGTCATGCAAATGCGTAGTGATACATGACAATGGTGGGAAATGGGTTGAAATAAGGGGATCATGACCTTATTCCGCTGTATCAAAGATTATATTCTAAAATACTCATATTAGTTATAATGATTACAATTACATTATGTAAATAGATACCCCTAAACTGGGAGAAAAAAGATAAAAATCCTAGATTATAGGAACTAATCCTAATTGATAACTACTACCTAATCATTGCCTACTTTAGTATTTTATAAATACTTGAACAACTATAAGTTACAACTAATTTATTAGTTGCGACTAATTATTAACTAATTTAGTATCTAATAGCGAATTAGTTGATGAATATCTGAGTAGCTAAAGGGTCGGGAAAAGAGAGGAGAGTCTGCGAGTTACAAGCTTGTGAGATACCCATTTAGGTGGTATGATAAAATTCGAAAGGGCAATGCATAAATACAAGGTTGTAGTATTTTATGATTTATCTATGTAACAAATTGGCTCAGACGACTTAGCCGCCTAGATAAAAGATATATTGATGGATTGATGCAGTCAAGACCAAAAAACAAGGAAAAAGATAAAAGTGATATAATAAAAGTTGAGAACCCATAGCCGGAATGGCCACTGAGTACTGACTTGGAATCTTAACTAGGGTTTTCAAAGAAAGTCGGGCTAGATTCGTTGTCGAAGAAAAGAGAGATGGAGAATACCTTGGATTTTTGCTCTTGATCTTCAATTGCAACTCTCTTTGTTTAGTTTATCTTTTATGTTGATTTTAATAGATACAAAATGCTTCTTTTACTATTTTATTATATTTTTATAGACTGTATCTAATATAATTTTTGGAAATAAAATCATCAACTTTTAAATATACTTTGAATTTCTTGGGGTGTTTATACATACACATATATATATCAAACCTTAGTCAACTTGACTAGTCATATCATCGTGGCAACCATGTTCTTAAATATATATGAACAAATCTTTTAACTCCTTGATCCACATCATTCTCTTATCCTTTATAAATAAATCGTCCAGGAATTTCATAGATTTAAGAATCAACCGACAAATGGATGTTAATTTCTCGCTTAACTTAAGAATATCGGATGTCAACTCTATATGCACGATGTATGGAAACATGAAAATGTTAAGATTTTTTGATGTGATAGAAATTCTCAATATATTGTCTTCACCTGAAAAAGAATAAGCAGTCTCCTTCGTTACAATAGTTTCAATTTTGGACACCTTATCTACGTCTTCTTTTTTTAATGTTATATTGTTATCACAATGAGCTCTAAGAGAATCAACTATTTGTCTTTTCTTCAATAATGAGAAATTGTTCACCCATGTGGTTAACTTTATCATTGTATCGAATCATTTGTCACTTTTTCTGCACCCTATCTCATCAATACTAGTACTAGTGGGGCATACTAGTAGCGATGAATGTCACATTCCGAGGAATCTCTTCAATTTTGGCCACGAAACTTTTTCCTCAAGTGAACAACAGTACCTCTGACCGTGATAATAAAAAAATTCTTCAACTTCGACAATTGAAGATTTTTTCACCATACCCGATAAACGCTTGATTTTTCAAAACTTTAAATCTCCCCGCAATTAAGAAATTGATGTAGAAGACCAAGCTCTTGAACCAATTATGCTCAAAAGAAATAAAAATGAGGAAAAGATCAATAGAAGGAAAGAATAGAATGGAGTGACCACAGAATACCCACTTGCCTTAAGGTGATCCAACGGCAGAGAACCACTACCCATGGGATTTCAATCTTGTTTATACTTTAATCCCATTTCTGATTTCAGATCTACACTTACGAACCAAACACCTCAAATGTTAGTTGTGTTCCATAATAACGCAAGTACATATATGAAATTTTGAAAAAAAAAATTAATATATGCATTCCTGAACTAACACATGTATGTTCCATAAAAAACCATTATTGTATATGTGTTGTTTTGAGCATTTTTCCTTTAACTGCTCAAAAGGGCCAACACCTAAGTTTTTTTATTATAGAATCGAGCATGAAATTTATCAAGTTGTAAGATCCTATTCATGTTCGACTCGTGAAGTTCAAAGCTGTTAACTTTCAAGCACAAGTCAAGTTTGAACTACTCAAGATTCTAAAGATAATTTTTATAATTAGTTGGTTTATTATTCAGCAAAAAAACAAAATGTGTTTTTTTTTTTTAAAGTGTGCATAAAGTCATTTAGAAAAAAGAAAAAAGAGTGTGCTTAACGCGCAAAGTGGAGGCTAACCCTTAGCTTCATTTCGAAAAGTGCGATCATGTGCGATTATTATATGAAGCAATAGTGTTCTTTTTTTAAGCTGAGAAATTTGACTAGATCCGAACAACATTTTGAAATATGGGCCAAATATCTTAGTTTACGGGGCTTGCTATGATGAAGATATTGATAATTTTGATGAATATTTGCTTTCAGTATTCCGTTTCAATTGTTAACTGCTGTGAAGTTCCTAACTCTTGGTTTGTTATTTATTTAGTGGCTGTTATAACTCATAACACATCAGACCTAGGAAGTATTGTATGCTAGTGGTGCTTGTCAATTGTATGGCTGCTCTTCAGTTTTTTAACAGAATCTCATCTTCCTGGTTTTCGAGTCATAATAACGATTTCTTGAGTTATATATTATTTGACTTGCAGTCTGAGGTTTTTGCTGTCGCATTTGCACTGCTGGCAGCTGGGGCTGTGATATTGACACTGAATGTGTTACTGTTGGTAAACAGTCTCTCTCCTATTCCTTTTTTTTTTATATTGAGAACATGATAGAAGGATCCAAGTATTTGGCTGCTTGAAAGAATAATGTATACTAGTCTGATAGTTGACTGAAGTTAAACTTTGCATGGTATCAGGGTGGTCACATAATCTTCTTCCAGAGCTTGAGTCTTTTGGGTTACTGTTTATTTCCTCTTGATATCGGTGCCCTAATCTGCATGTTGAGGGATGATGTGATAATGAAGCTGGTTGTGGTGGGCGTAACACTGGCCTGGAGCTCTTGGGCTGCATATCCATTCATGAGTACTGCTGTCAACCCTAGGAGAAAAGCTCTTGCGCTTTACCCTGTTCTTTTGATGTATGTATCCGTTGGTTTTCTCATCATTGCCATCAATTAGTGGCTGAACTGTGGCTGATATAGGAGTGCTTATATAGTAATGTAACTGACAATCAATTAGAGGACATATTAGTATTTGTTCATTTTTTTTTTTGTTTTTATGTGGGATAATCATGTACATTGGCTGTCAGATTTGATATGTTTGAAGGTTCGTTATACGAAGTTACTAACTGGTTGTATGAAAATTTTGAATGAAGGTGTCACTTTTTCTTATTACATGTAACTTAATCTGCTGTACACAATTAGATATTTTTACATTTTCCTTGAATTTACAATCCTTATTGGAGTTAT
The DNA here is from genome assembly GCA_037693485.1 of Kitagawia praeruptora. NCBI lineage: Eukaryota > Viridiplantae > Streptophyta > Magnoliopsida > Apiales > Apiaceae > Kitagawia > Kitagawia praeruptora. The sequence goes on along the minus strand of CM075344.1, from coordinate 151,158,231 downwards.
TGGATAGAAATAGCAGCTTCATTCTTCTCTTTTTCCAAAATTTGCAATATTAGTTACATTTAGCAGATCGTACCTTTTTGTTTTCTATTGAAACTCTCACACAGAATCTATTGAAACTCTCACACAGCACTTCTGGCTCAAAGGAACCATCAACCATTTTGGTAAACAACTAACTAGGGCAAGAGAGAACTGCTAGATCTTGCTCTCTGGAGCAGCTTCTCCTAGCACAAGTGCAAGTCGAATAGTGTTTCCTTGTAAATATTTTTAACACTAGGGTTCTTATTGATCGAGGATAATGTTTTGCATATCAACTCTCAGAACAATTCTTATACTTGCTCTAATTGGGAGAGAAAAAAGTGTAGAAAAACGGGGTAAATAAATGGTTAAGGGTTCTAATATGCTTGAGTCATAAAGCCCGTTCAAGTTATTGGTGTTGAGTGCGAGTATGAATGTTGCGGTGTTTGGTGTTTGTTTTGTTTGGGTGTCGCGTTGTGTTATTCTGTTTGGTGTTCGCTGTTGTTTTCTTTAGTTTCTTTGTTGCAGGTCTCTGTTAGTTTGTCTCTTTCGATTTGCTTGATGTACTGTTGCTACAAATCTTGTATCCTTCCTATTATGAGCATGTCTCTTTCGATTTGCTTGATGTAGTGTTGCTACAAATCTTGTATCCTTCCTATTACGAGCATGTTTGGCTCAGCTTTTTACAAGTCCTTATGACTTATTTTCGGGTAAAAATTTCATATTTTGATAAAATTTTTACACAAGTATTTAATGTATGTTTGAGATTCTATAAGTTGCATAAAAAAAAAAGTTAAATTGTTTCAGAAAAAAGTTAGGAATCTCTAACTTTGTTTTAAAATAAGTTGACTTATTCTGTAAAAAAGTTTCCCCAAACACCCCTATAATTGGAGTTTTATTTTAATGAATGGGCTTTCGGCTTTAAGAAAAAAGGTATAAACTAAAATAAAAAAAAATGAGAAGAGCATTTTAACTTTTTAAAGTAATCACTAGAAAACTGTTATGTACCAAATTCTTAATATTTTTTATCCAAACTTGTAGGACTTGCACAAAATCACTAAACATTTTTGCTCAAAATTATGACAATCAAATGAGTTGAAGTGAGTAATAGCTTCATAACATTTTTGCACAATTATACTACCATAATAATTTTTCAAAGTACAGTAATCTGAACATTATTTTACACAATCTAGACAAGTGTATTCACAATCAAAGACCACAATATATTTTGACATACTTGTTACACTTGAAATTGTTTGTTCTTGCATTACAAGATTACATTAAAAAAAACAATTGAATCGTCTTTGAAAGGGCCCATTCCATCTGGTCCGAGGCCATGTTGATATCAGGGGGTGGTCTGTGTTCTGCTCGCTCTTCAGCACTATTCCGACCAGCAGAATAGGGGCCAACTCTATTGCTGGTATCTGCTCCAACTCATGTTGGTAAGTTTGAAGTTCCAGATTCAAACTGTTGCTTCCACTTATGATTTTTCATCCGCATTTGGGATAAAACTCCCAACAACAACCTAGAAAGAAATTAAGTGATAATGATGTTAAACTTAAAATTGTTTACAAGGAAAAACTAGCAAACACATTATTATTTCAAAAAATAATAAATACTACACATTACAATTATTATTAACAAAATCCAAATCCTAATACTAGAGCAAAGAGAAGATCTTACTTGGAGCGGCCTTGCTGCAACTCCACAATCAACCCACCCACCTCCCGCCCGTCCTGCATCTTCTCCCCACACCAGTTTCAGTGACCGTAAATGAGCCGGTTAAGGACAAGATTTGAAACTGACCCTGCAATATATAGTTTAAAAATGTTAGTGAAAGAATAATTCTACAGTATTTAAAAAGTAATTTGTATTTTTTTTGCTATTTAAAAGAAAAAATAAGATGCAAGGAGGACATTCAAACACAAGTGACACAATCACACTGACTCGATCTGTTCTAGTATTAATGTAAATTAGAAATATATAAAATTATGCTTATTTAATACTTAATAAAAAAAATTTGTAAGAAATACTTTATAATTTATATATTCACTAAATCATGTATGTAATTTTACACCAACACACTTCAAATAGCAAGATAACTTTGATAAAAACAGAAACCAACTAAATTGTAAAATATTTCTTTTAACCAAGAATTCATTCATTTTTCTTGCAAAACCAACTTGAAAATATTGATAACAACCATATAAAAATGTAAACCAATATGTACTAATTGAATTACCCTTACCTTGGGATGGAATGTACCCTGTACCTTGGGATGAAATGCAGGAATTATAATAATTCTAAGTGGATCAATCATGGTAGAAAAAAATTATATTTTTGAAAAGAAAAACATAAATATGATTGTATGCGATAGAAGAAATGGATGGACAACTAAAGATACAAAGAGGTGTTTATAAATCTCTGATCTAGTGATTGGTTTATGTATGAACAAAGTTTATGATGCATATATTTATACATAAAAATTAGTCTGTTTCAATCATGTAACCGATAGATTAGAACATTCGAGATATATTGATGATAACGATGTTTTCAACAAAATAGAATATTCTAGATATATTGATTATTAATTAGAATTTTAGATAAATGAATGAATAGTAGTACGTTCTTGAGAACTGAGTAAAACTAGTAGTAGTATATTCAGAATTGAGTAAAACTTATACCGTATATATATTTAACTACTTTTATATATTAACTTGAAAATTAATAATTCTCTGTTTATGCTTTAGAAGTTTTTCTAAATTTTATTTAAAGTTTTAAATCTTATTTAAAAAAATTCTAATAATTTCATATTTTTTTATTTTGATTTTATTTATTTTATATATTCACATGCTTGCATGGAAACATGTAAAAATAGACATAAATTTTTATTTTTATGATATAAAACTTTCCGGTGCAAAGCATACAAACATAATTCTACTCTTTATCCAAAAACTGATTTTGTTATTAAATTATTGAGGAAATTAAAGGTTGACACATGTTTAACAAAAGAACATATTAACTATTATTACTAAAGCTTTCTAATTGGTACAAATATATAAAATATTTTTAATGATGAATATTATTTAATTAATAAAATAAATGTGATGGTTACCTCTTAATGTATTGATAAGATATAAATTTATATGTTTGTAAAGGAAATAGGGTGATTAAATTATTTGAATGAAAAAATTGTTAATTGAAGAAAATGTTTGATAATATTTCTTGTAAAAATATCTAAATAATTTTAAAATTACGTAATAAAAATTTTTATTTTATAATAATAATTTCACGCGTCTATATACTAACATAATAATCGTACTTGTAAAAATATTTGAATAACTTTAAAATTACCTTTTATCCTTATAGTTATTTATTTCATTACTAATTTCATAAATATATATGTATATCAAAATGATAATCGAACTTAATATTTTTTGTAGTACTTTGTCATTACATGCCGATCAAGATAATAATTATATTATATTTTAAATTTTAAAATATTAATTGGAAAATAAAATAAGAAAAATTTTAATTTAAATTAAGCAATGTTATTAGTAATATGTAATTTAATACAAAATTAAAATAAAAATAAATTTTGAAACTAATTTAATATAAAATGTCACAATTGGAATAGGAAGAACGATGTAATAATAAATTATTACACTAAAATAATTGCTAAGGAAAAAGGATAAGACTAGGAAAACCTTCATTAAGAATTGCTATTAACCATAAAGTGAGGGTCACACGGCTTATTAATCAATACTCCCTCCGTTTCAAAATAAGTTTTTTCTTTCCTTTTAACACGTTTGTCAACACACATTTTTAATTGTTAATATCTTGAATTTCGTATTAGTACTAAATATAAAAACTCCACTGTATTAAAATACTCATAAATACGAATCCAACAAGATCCCTCATGACTATATTTTGTCTTATAGATTAGATATAAATTAGTAATTTGTCTAATATCATGAACCATCCCTACATCTAGAATGGGAAACTTATACTGAAACGGAGGGAGTATTGAACAAACTTGCTGACCCATAAGTAGGGGTGGCAATTTCGTGTTTCGGGTCGTGTTCGTGTTTGTAAACGGGTCAATTTCGGGTCAAGGTAAAATTACTTAAAATTGAATGAAATTAAATATCTAAACATAAACAAATGAAAATCTAAAATCGGGTCACTTTCGGGTTATTTTCGGATAGACAGATCATTTTCGGGTCACTTTCGGGTTTTGTCTCAGTAAATCGGGTTACGGATTCGGGTCGGGTTCGGGTGAGTTTCGGGTCGTGTCTGAAATTGCCACCCCTACCCATAAGTACAGATGCACAAAAAAAAAAAAAATCTTCCTGTGGGACTTTAAAAAGTCTGGATTTTTTAAGAATTGGGTCGGGTTGGGTTTTTCCAAAAATTGGACTGGGCCAGATCGGGTTTTCACTAAAATACAAGATTCGTTCTAGATCCTTGGACCGGGCCGGATTGGATCGGGCCGGATTTGTATTCGGGTTTTCTTTAATTTATATATAAGTAATTTTTGTCTTTATTTGCAAAGCTTATATATTAATATACAAAAAAAAGAAATTTTTTTACAAATGAAACAATATCTAAGAGTTACACCCACAAATTTCTATAATCCAGAATAAATAAGAAGCCTACCGTACAAATTTTCTCTTATAGGACCATTTCGAGAAATACATCGTTTACACTAAATAAGTCTTCTTGAAAAAATTATTTGTCTTGCATATTGTTAATTCTTCCTCGACTCATTATCCTTCACATCGTATTACTAAATTTAATATTCTTGAATTTTATTAAAAATATTATATATTTATATATTTTATCTATAAAAAATCATATTTTTATCCACATTTGAATGAAGGTGTTACTTTTTCTTCTATGTCCGGATTTCCTCTAAAATGTGAAGGCCGGATTCAAATGGGTACGATTAGATTTTCAAATAAAATTAATATTTTTGACTTTCTTTTAATAACTTCTTTTTGAATTTTTTGGATTTTATTGAAAAATTTTAATTTTTAATTAAGATATTTTGAAAATTTTAAAATTTTATTTAAGATTTTTTCAATTTTATAAAAGATTTGAATAAGATATAAAACCAAATCAAACCAAACATACCCAGTATATCCCGCATGAAGCAGGATCTGGGGAGGGTAAAATGTACGCAAACCATAATTTTTTTGTAAAAGATATATGATCATAATCAATAAATCTCATCTCCAACTACCCCCATCCCTTAGCCATAAATCTGACGTGGCATAATTTTTTATTTAATATGCTGAAAAGTTGTCCTCTAGCGATACCAACTGTTAGGCAAAATTTTAGAAAACAAGATACATATCCTCTATATTTAGAAATCCTCTAAAAAAATTACATATCTTCTATTTTTCTGCCACGTCATCTCTATCTTTAATTTTACTTAACCAGGATACATAAACACGATTGTAGTATCAAAGATTTTACAATTTATGTATTTGAGTTTTATAAATAATAATAAAATACTATTTTTTAAATTATAGCTAACACCATTGGAACGCAATCTCTTACAGGTTTAACAAATTTTAGCTAACCATTATTTTATGTTATTTTAGCTAACCATTTTAGCTATTTCTCTTGGAGATGCTTATACATTACCCAAATACTACTTTTTTTTTTTAGCAAGGAAAGGGTCCATTTCTTATTTGTCCCAATTTATCAAATTTTTTTTTAAATCGAGCCTAAATTCTTGGACATGAATTTGGAATTTTTTCAAATTGGTCCAAATAGGATTTTTTGTGAAATCTATATGTGGTTACTTTTTTTTTTGAATAAAAGCACTTTCATTAAAATTCCTCCAACATAAGATTAATAAAATCTGGAGCAGTAGAATTTCACTCCTGAAAATCTTACATAGAACATGCAGTCCTAGCTAACAAATGGGCTACCTGATTCGCAGACCTATGAATAAAAACAAGTGGACCGCTGGCTAAACTGAATTTTTTCAAATCTAGTTTTTACTTTTAGAATTTTTTTTTGTGAATTAGATGGGATTATTTTGATATTCGAATTTTTTGTGCATACATCTTTTACATATAGTCCTGCTGGAGCCGGCTCAATAATGCAAATTTTCTAAGAACAAATCCAAAAGTTCAATATTATTTCCTTGTTAATATTGTAAATATTACTAATAGGAGGGTTAGAGATGCACAACAAGTTCGAGCCCGAAAATCTGTCCTAGCCCGATCCGGCAAAATTTGGTCAAAGTCTGGCCCGGTCAAAGCCCGGCCCGAGGGCCTTGAACAATTCCTATATTTTTGGGCAAAGCCCGGCCCGGCCTGGCAAAAACCCAGTCTTAGCCCGATCTTTTAAAAAGCTCGGTCTTCGACTCGGCCCGAATAAAAGCCCGATTCGATCCGAAAAAGACCGGGTAAAATTCGATTATTTTAGTATACTTACATAAATATTTAAGTATTTACACTTCTTACAAATATAAAAATAATTTAAGTACATATATATTTACATATTCATTGTTAATAATAAAATTATTTATACGCATATATTACGATACATGAACGAAAACAAGTAAAGTACACTGTAATCAATTAATATATCATCAAATCAAAAAGTAAATCGATAAATGTAATATGTGTATTGGCAATATAGATTGTTTAACACATGTCTACCATTATTACATAAAGAACATTCTTATATAACATAAAATCTCGATCCGATTAGATCACAGAAAAAGTCCGATCCGGCCCGACCCGCTTCAGGCCCGAAAAAAAGCCCATCGCGGCCCACTTCGAGGACCTAAATGGGCTCACATTTTTCACAGAAGCCCGGACCGGCCCGGTCCGACCCGGTCAGAGTCAAAGCCCGGGTTTGAACAAAAAGCCCAGGCTTTTCAAAGTCCGATCAAAGCCCAGCCCGATGGACCTTTTGTGCATCTCTAAGGAGGGTCATTCAAATTTAAGATAATGTGTAGTATATCAATTTTTATAATAACCGTTCCGAGTACTTGTTTTTTTATTATTATTTTAAAAATAATTTTGAATTTTGACTATGTATATGCAGGAAAAAGAAATGAAAAAAAGGAGGAAATAATTTTTTTGGATAAAGTAATATAACAAATGATTAAGGATTATAAATGAAAATAAGAGAAGTACTTTAATTTTTTAAAGTAATTTTTAGGAAATTGTTTTGTACTGAATTTCTTAAAATTTTTATATGATGGGCTTATTTAGCTTAGAGGACTTGTTAGACTTGAAATTGTTTGCTCTTGTATTACAAGATTAAATTAAAAAATAATTAAAATCATTTATGGTCTTTGACTGCATCTGGTGAGGGGCAAACCAACATTTTTGTTCAGGGCTATCTTCTGTCCTGCTTTCAATATGGACTATGGAGTCTTTCTCAAACAATAATAGGCAATTGTATTTAAAATAATGGTTTTATTGGCAAATAATGACTTAAATTTAAAACAAAACCAATGCTTGAATGTATAATGACAATAATAAATTATTTCAAAAAAACAAACAATAATAAATAAAATCACTTGGTACTTCAATTATCACCTTCTATCTAACAATTTTTTATCTTATAGCTAACAATTTTTTATCTTATAGCTAGCAAATAGACCTTCAAATTGCTCTACATAAAATGTCTCTAAGCAAATAAGTTCTCAATCCGTGCAAGGAGTTACTATTAACTTCTGGAGTTTGAGCTCACAGACACCCAGTCAGGCATAGGCGGGTGACTGCATCCTACATCACTTGCAGCACTTGAATTCCAACCAACTAAATAGTCCTGAATCATCAAGCAATGAATATTAGGATACTTGAATATATAAAACAAAGATATTTTAATAGTTCAATTTATACAAAAATTAACACACTTTATATCACACTAGCATTTTGCCCGTACTTCGTACACGGCTTCTTATTTAATTTAAAATGATAATACCAAAGATTTAACAAATTTGATTGATTTCTTAAAACATCTTACTTAATTTAAATTGACAATACCAAAAATTTAACAAATTTGATTGATTTCTTAAAAAGATATTGTATGCAATTATATAAATAATCAATTCTTAGCGAGATATTATATACAATTATATAAGTATTTAATAAAATAATGATATGCTAAAATTTATATAAAAAAGTAGCATACAATTCTATTTTAACAATGTTGAAAATTTATTTAATCCCTCTGTCCCATCCATTTCTTTACAATTTCCTTTTTAGGACGTCCCACCAATTCTTTACATTACTAAAAATAGTAACTTTTAACAATAAAATACATTATTACATCCACTACTTCACTCCACTTTTTTCAACACTTTACACTATTACACCCACTACTTCACTTATTTTAACAATAAAATCACTATTTCATCCACTACTTCATTTATTTTAACAATATTACACCCACTATCCTTGGTCTCCGTGTCCAGCCCCCATGTTAAGAACCTGCTGGGACGGAGGGAGTATATAACAATTCATAGGGACTTTTGAACTGAAGATGCTGGACAAGAAGCAAATTGATAAGATGAACTGCTGTTAAAAGACAGTCACCCCAAAACGATTTAGGAAGACCTGCTTGAAGTCTTAAAGATCTTGCAACATTTAATAAATGTTGATGTTTGCGCTCCACCACCCCATTCTGTTGAGGGGTGTGTGGACAAGATTTTTGATGTATTATACCAAGGGAATAAAAAAAAGTGGATAGATTTTGATTTATGAATTATGTGCCAGTATCAGAACGAACCATTTTAACTGTGAGATGAAATTGAGTACGAACAAATTGAATAAATTTTTGTAACAAACAAGAAACTTGAGTTTTACTTGAAATCAGATATATCCAAGTACATTTTGAAAATTCCTCAACAATGGTAAGGAATTGAGTACAATTGCCATGGGTAGACTGTTTATATGGCCCTCAAAGATCACAGTGAATCAAATCAAACAGTTTATGACTATTGTTTGTACTAGTAGAAAAGGGAAGTCTGTGATGTTTAGCTTGAAGACAAACATCATAGGTAGTGAACATAGACGTTTGGATAGCAGGCATAATAGCAACTTTATTCAGAATTGTAGCAGCAGGGTGGCCCAGTCTGTTATGCCAAAGCTGAGCTTCAACATAAAGTCTACTACAATTGTTGACAGAGGAAGAAGATAAACTATTTACAGGAGAAAGCTGATAGAGGCCATCTGTTACTTTACCAATCTCTACCATCCTCTTCAGGGAATGGTCCTGCAAGAGACAAGCATTATTGGAAAAAGTAATAGACACAGATGAATCTTTAGTCAGGTTTGAAACAGATATAAGATTGCAACGGAATGATGGAACACAGAGAACATTCAGCAGCCTTATTTGATGTGTGAGTTGAACCTCACCAATATGAGAGATAGGAACAGTATCACCATTAGGAAGGTGTAAAGATGACTAAAGAGGTTTAGGGTTAACTAACAATGAAACATTAGCAACAATGTGATAAGTGGCACCTGAATCTACTATCCAATTGAGTGGAGATGTAGTGTGAATATTATAAGTAGTATAATGAGAAGATACACTACAACTAGTACCTGACAAGTGAGAAGCTGAGGCAGTAGAATTCCATGGATTCATGGTCTTTATGCTTTGTTGAATGAGCTTAGCAATCTGATCATATTGTGCTTCAGTGAAACCATCTTTCAAAGGCTTATCAGCTAGAGATTTACCATCAGATTCAACAGCTTTTGTAGTTACATTTGCTACTTTTTTAGTAAATATAGTACCATGTGGCTTAAGTTTTGGCTTGGGCTTGCCATACAAATGATACCACTCAGGATAGCCATGTAGAAAGAAACATTTGGCTTTCACATGACCTTGATTTTGACAATAGTCACACGTTTCTGTAGCTGATTTCCTTGAAGACCCAATGTTAGCCTTGTTACCATAGAATTTGACATTCATAGCCAAACTTTCAACTACAGAACTATTTGTATGATTTTCCCTTTGACCTTCCTCTTGCAGTAATAAAGAATAGGCCTGGCTAAGTGAGGGCAATGGTTGCATCATGAGTATCTGACCTCTAGTTACAGTATAAGCATCATTTAAGCCCATAAGAAACTGACTAAGATTGTTCAACTTTTCATATGACTCCAGTTTGTTTCGAACACCACAACTACAGTTAGTAGTAGCACAAGTACATTTAGGCAGTGGTGATAAAGCATTCAATTCATCTGTGAGAGTTCGACACTTTGTAAAATAGGCAGTTGTTGACAAAGAACCTTGTGTTAAGATAGTTAGATCTTTCTTTAGTTGAAAGATCTATGGAACATTTCCATGAGTGAAACGAACTGCAAGATCATCCCATATATCTTTAGAAGTGCTAAAGAAAACAACACTGTCACGAATCTCAGATGAAATTGAGTTAAGAAGCCATGAAAGAACCATGTCATTTCAACGACTCCAAAGAGGAAACATACTAGATGTCTCAATTGGTTGAGATAATGTTCCATAAATCATACCTAACTTGTTCTTAGCAGATAGTGCAAGTTTGACCGATCGACTCCATTGATAATAGTTGTGAGAAGTAAGTGATTGAGTAATCAGAGCGATACCTGGATTATTAGAACTTTGCAGAAAGTATGGATGATACGCATCGATGACACCAGATGCCTGATTCTGATTAGCAGTTTGATTTGAAGAAGCAGCCATGTTATGTTGAAGATTCGAAGATACAACAGCGGAATATGACAATCGATGCATACACAAACACTAACAACAAACACGATCTCAAATCATCAATCAAGAACACCAGATTGAGTACAAATCTCAAGAAAAACACACAATTACAGCTCTTGAAACTACATATCTGAGATGATGAACAATATAAACAAGACGATCAAGATACAACGACGATGATGATCACGATCACGGTGATCAATCACACATAACGAATAAGATGAACGATCAGTTCTAATACAATCTTTTATATCCTTTTCAAAATATAATTTCTTTTCAAAATTCAATTTTAATACAACATTTTTAATTATATCTCTTTTAGATTATAATTTTCTTTTTTATATGATATAATCTTGATCGTCTAATTTTAAAAATATTATATTCGACGGTTGAGATTATTTTAGCGATACAGTGACCAAACCAAAATTATGGATAAGATCTCTCTTACGCTTATTATATATAAGGATATAATTAGCTTATAGCCCGTGCAAAGCACGGTTACTTTTAAATATTTTTAAAATTATATGATTAAACAAAATAAAATAATTTTTTTATTATGGATATAATTTAACTTTGTAGTATTAATTAGTAAAATTATTAGTAATAATAATAATAGTTATTTAATAAATGACATGTATTGTTTAAAACTAATTAATAATATAAAATTTTAATGTAAATTTGTTGTTGACGGGATTTGAATCTTGGATCTTTAGGAGAGAGATTTAAATATAGAATATTCCTTATTATTAGATCTAACGATTATCATCTATTTACAAAATATTTAACGGTCACTATTTTTTTAATAGTTGGTTGAACCAAACAACCAAACTGCCAATTATCCTCTAGTTGGTTTTGATTGGTCAACCGTTATTTGGGTGTACAGAAATAATAAGTAGATTTTTTTTTGATAATATACGTTGGTTATCTACCTATTACGTCGCCTTTTTATCCGACATATATTCTACCTATTATGTCGCCTTTTTACCCGACGTATATTCTACCTATTACGTCGTCTTTTTACCCGATGTATATAATACTTTATACGTCACATTTTTAACCGACGTATATACCTTTTTAACCAACATAAAATACGTCGTCCCTCTATACGTCATCATTTAACCGACGTATAAGACCAAAAAAGGCGACGTAAAAGCCATGTTTTGTACTAATAATTTTAAATAATTATTCAACGGGAAATGTTATTTCCAGAGCTCTTTTTTTATTTCCAGAGCTGTATTTGTAGCATATGCCCACTGCATTCACAAAGTGTTGCATATTGTGATACATTATGCTACAAATAGCTCTGGAAATAAAAAAAGAGTTCTGGAAATAACATTTCCCTTATTCAACCTAGTACATTACGTAATTAGGTCATGTAATAAACTCTCTTTAATTCAAGATGTACTGCATTTCACCACAAAATGTACATTGATAGATTAAATACATTTTCATTTATTTTATCAGAAAAGAAAAAAAAATCTATTTGCTCTATATAAGTGCTGCCATGTTCTTAATTTCTCGAACAAGATAAACAAAACACATTCTAAAATGGCTGTCGAAATAGGTATTGAGCTTGTGCTTCTTCCTCTGTCCTTGTTAATCTTTCTCTACTTTTTAATGCGCAAACACAGAACTTCCGTGTTAACCAATTGGCCTCTGGTGGGCATGACACCTTCCATGGTTATGAATGCTCATAATATACACGACTTTGCTACATGCATTCTCCGCAAAAGCCACCTAACTTTCCAGTTCATCGGGCCTAGTCTAGCCAACTCGAATTTGCTCTGTACTTGTGATCCTGCTAACATCAACTATATTTTGAGCAAGAACTTCACAAATTATCCCAAAGGCCCCGAGTTTGCCAAGATATTTGATGTACTTGGAGATGGGATCTTTAGTGTCGATGGACATCTTTGGGAAGCTCATCGCAGTACTACCATGTCACTCTTCAATCATGCACAGTTTTATAACACGACACAAAAGAACGTGAGGAGAAAAATGGAGAAAGGGCTAGTCCCGCTGCTTGATCATGCGTCTGAACATGGGATCGAGCTGGATCTCAATGACATATTTCAGAGACTTAATTTTGATAATATTTGTTCCTTGCTTTTAGACCATGACCCTGAAAGCCTCTCTCTCGAATTACCTTACGTTCCTTTCCATCAGGCTCTCGTGGATTTTCAAGAGGCGGTGTTGTATAGATATGTACTTCCTGAAAGCATTTTGAAGCTGCAAAGGTGGATTGGATTTGGTAAAGAAAAGAAGCTAAGGAAAGCTTCGGAAGTTATTGATGAATTTATGTATAAATGCATATCTATGAAGCGCCAAGAAGGGGTATTGAAAAATTTTGAGCACACGTCTGCAGCAGACGAGGATGATTCACTAGACCTTTCAACAGCTTTCATGGAATTTGCTGACAAGGAAATGCCAGGAAACCCTGATAAATTTTTGAGGGACACTTTGCTTAATTTAATCGTTGGTGGGAAAGATTCAACAAGTGTAGCCCTTTCTTGGTTTTTTTGGCTTCTTTCAAAGAATCCTTTAGTGGAATCCAAGATTTTTGAAGAGATAAACACAAACTTGCAATCAAAAGATGTTAAAAGTTGGATGCTGTTTAACAAAAAAGAAGAGTTGCAGAAACTGGTTTATTTGCATGGAGCTTTTTGTGAGGCTTTAAGACTCTACCCGTCGGTTCCTTTTAATCACAAATCTCCAACACAAGCAGACAATCTTCCAAGTGGCCATCGGGTAGAGAAAGACTCTAAAATTGTGTTGTCTTATTATGCCATGGGAAGAATGGAGAGCATATGGGGAAAAGATTGTTTGGAGTTCAAACCGGAGAGATGGATAACTAAACAGGGAGGCGTTAATCATGAACCTTCATACAAGTTTATTGCTTTTAATGCCGGACCAAGACTTTGTATAGGTAAGGATATGACGCTCACACAGATAAAGATTATTGCTACAACCATCATACATGCCTACTCCATTCAGGTGGTCGAAAATCATCCGGTAGTCCCCAGTGCTTCTATCATTCTCGAAATGAAATATGGTATGAAGATCAGGGTAGCTAAAAGAAGTGCATGACCCTGCTTCTGTTAAATAAACGATTCATGTTTTCTAAGCCAAGAATCTCAATTCTCAACCTTGTTTTATTTTTCAATAAATTGGTACGTAGCACACGGCTATAGTGCCTCACGTTTGTAATCCAGTACTTCCAGTACTTCAGCTACTTTCATTTCTGATGTATTTTTCTTATCTTAATTGCCTTCAAGACGTTTATTGTTTGCTAGTTGCTGGCTCATCTGTAATCTCTGTTCTAAAAATCAGTGATTAATCACGATTAATCACCGATTAATCCCTGTTCCATGGGTTACCGAACTGATTAATAATCCGATTATTCAATTAATCATTCCGATTAATCCCTGACAGTGCCTCTACCGATTAAGTCCGATTTCCGCTTTTTACAACACTGTCTGTAATGCTTTTCGATTGGAATTTGTGGAATAAACCTTCGTAATCATTAAATATCGATTTACATTTGCAGCTAGTCTACGATGATGTAGGAAAAGTTATTTGATAAACCAATAAACCCTTGATGTTGAACTATAGCAAACACGAAAAACTCATAAATAGAAACTCATTACATCTTTGCAGCTGTTGCTCGAATGTTCAATGCATAAATCTACAAATTCAAACAAGCTCTATATTTTCCTTGTAGCTTGCATTTAAACAAAAAACAAATTCGATCTCGACATGAATCAACATTTGCATTTTCAATTCTCGTCTCTCATGCTTTTGCTTTCTATTCCCATTTACACGTTCACAGATTCACAGTGTCATATCTCAACAGGAGGTATTGATTCCGCATCCAGAAGAGTATTAAAATCTTACTCTGCTATTCATGCATACGAGTTTATTCACTGTTTACAAATTATGAGACCAATTAATACAGTAGCACTCTTTGGTAGCTGCAGCCACCGAATTTATTTGTTATTTAACTTGTCCCGCTAAATAAGCCAGCATGTCTGACTGCAAAACTGCACAACACCGGCCAGCCACAGATTAACTGTCTCCATGAGAACGTCGAATTTCTTACCGTTTTTATCCTCCGTTTCTAAACAATTAACGCTCTAAATTTTGACGGGTACCAAAAAAACATAGTTATTTTCATTATTAAATTTAAAATTCCCTACGTAAAAGTTTAAATCTTAAACTTTGTTTCCTGTAATTTCATATTTTTCTTGAGTTTAAATATATTAATGTTAACATATAATATAAGATCCATATAAGGACTCACTCTAACACCTTAAGGTTTTAGATGAGTTGTTTACTTAATATGGTATCAGTGGGTTTCTGAATGAAAAGGAGTATCATATAATATAAGATCCATATAAGACTTAGATGAATTAACATGCATGCATGCAAAATATCACTATGGTTATTTAACAACACAGAGGATATACTATAGGAATACTATAGGAAGTCACTAAGTCAGTACTAAGGACATGCCGAAAGTCGTTATTTCCAATACTGAGTTTAAGTATGTTAAATTTTTAACCAACTGAAATCTGAAAACAAAGAAAAGTACGTACAATAGGTAGGTAACATGTAGAACCATATATGAATAAATAAATTTTTAAAAAAATTGTTCCAAATAATGTAGAACAATATATGATAGGTTTTAATTTGTAAATGCATGAATCTATCATATTACTAGAAATATTATCAATTACACATGTGATAAATCAATATTTTAAAATGTATTGGTACAATTTTGGGATCACTTGCATTTTTATGTGAAAATGTGTTTTTGCATCAATATCGTATTTGATTGATATGAGTGAATTGATGAAATGAAATTAAATTTGAATTTTAAAATGAACAAATGATTAAAAAATTCATTTTTTCATCCAAATTATGAACAAAGAACGGAGGGCAATGTATAACTGTAGAGCTGTCAATTCGTGTCGTATCGTGTATTTTAGTGTTTCATGTATTAAGAGATCAAAACGAAAACGAAACGAAATAAATTCGTGTACTCAAATTCTAAAACGAACACGCGCGAAACGAAAAGTACACGAACTATTTTGTGTACTTTCCGTTTACACGAAAATGAAACGAAAACCGTGTACTTTTCATGTATTTTCTATTTATTTTGTAAAAAGGTTAAATATGTAATATTTATTTATAATATATATTTATATAATTTAAAATATTTATTTAAATATTTATTTATTTCGTGTATTTTCGTTTCGTGTCGTGTACCTAAGATCATCCTCATTGGGGTCCCTATTCTCATCCCCAAAAACTTACTAAAAATAGTAAATCCCCAAACAAAAATAGTAAATTCCTAAAATTATCAAAAAAGTTCTACATCCTATCCCCATTTTCCATCCCCATATCCCTATATTCTTTTTTATATTACTTATTCATGTCTCTTTCTTTACAACTTTAACAACCAAAACCCATTTAATATTATTATATGAAGAGAGAGAGGGTTTAGGGAAGCTTTTGGGGGAATGAACAGAGTCCCTAAATAATGGGGACTTGAGTTATGACCCTAAAACTAAACCCAAAAATGGGGTATCGGATGGAAGTGTGTTTTTAAATGAAAAGTTAAATAAATCCTCAAATTATAGGGATGGGGTAGATATGGGATATGGGTTGTGAGTGCTCTAAGGATAAACCCAAAACCGACATTAAATTCATCTATGTAATTTTGTGTTTGTGTATTGCAAAGGTCAACCTAAACCCATAATTTTCGTGTCGTTTTCATGTCGCATTTTCGTGTACGAAATTGATGACTCTAAATATAAATATCCCAGAATGTCATATCTCAAATTAGGCATCTGGTCCCTGACAATCGATTGTCAGGGACCAGTTATTTAACAATCACCTTCTAAACCGTTGGATCAACGATCCAACGGCCCCCCTGGATTACAAAAAAAATTTCCTTTCCGTGGAAAATTTCCGAGGAACGTAAAATATTTTTTTTTAATCTCAGCCGTTGTATCGTTGATCCAACGGCTTAGAAGGTGATTGTTAAATAACCGGTCCCTGACAAACGATTGTCAAGAACCGGGACCCCTCAAATTATGAGACCAATTAATAGCAGTATAGCACTACTCGGTAGCTGCAGATAGCTGCCACCGAATTTATTTGTAATTTAAATTTCCCGCTAAATAAGCCAGCATGCCTGACTACAAAACTGCACAAACACGGCCAGCCACAAATTAACTGTGTCCATGTTCCGACTAGAACAACGATCACCACCTCACCGGCTAACCTAACTTCTCACTCTTATTTATTATTATCCTCCATTTCTAAACAATTAACGCTCTAAATTTTAACGGATGCCAAAAAATATAGTTATGTTTACTATTAAATTTAAATTTTACTAACTTATAATTCATGCAATGCACGGATCCTTTTTAAAATTTTAAAATAATTTTACTTCTTTTAATTTTATATGTTATTAATTTACATATAAAATTATTGTTAAAAAGTTGATAATAAGATTTTACACTTTCGATTTAATATTTGTACCCTACCTTGAATTATTAAAATTTTATTTGAAAGATTTTACAGCCCACGTGAAATTAACAAAAAAAATCTTTAATTTAGTGATAGTTTAACAATTATTTTCTGATTAAACCTACTCAGAAACAAATAAGAAAAGAAATTGGCGCTTTTTTACATTGAAAATTCTATTCGATTTATGAATTATACTTATAATTCGTTTTGATTTTCAAAATACCCTTGTTATTATTTGAAGATAGTTCTACTAATAATAAAATACAATTTTAATAATAAGTGTATGAGAGATTTTGTCAAAAACTTTGATAATTGGTAGTATGGTCAAAATAAATAAGAACCGTTGAATCTTAAAATAAATAGATGAAAACCGTCGGTGTTTCCATTTGAATAATAATTATTAAATCATCAATAAATTAAAGATAATTCTATAAGTTTCGCGTGAATTGTAAAATCATCCAAATCTGATTTATAGATCTTAATATAGAGCCCAAATAGTAAATATGAATATTTTTTAATAATAAAAAATAAATAAAATTTAATTCTAATACAAATTTTTTAATTATATCCTTTTTCAAATTATAATTTTTTTAAAATTCAGTTCGAGTGCAACCTTTTCTAATTATATCGTTTTTAAATTATAATTTTATATTTAAAATTCACTTATAAGGCAACATTTTCTAATCATATCCTTTTTAGATTTTAATTTTCTCTTTTAATATGATATAATCTTGATCGTCTATTTTTTAAAAAATAGATTCCACGGCTAAGATTATTTTGGTAGTACAATGACGAAAATTATGTAAAATCTCTATTATGCTTATTATATATAAATAGATTATAACCTGTGCAACGCACGACTCCTTTTTTAATATCTTTAATTACATTATATATATTTTAATTTTATAAGTTATTAATTTAAACAACAAATTTTTATGATATATATAAGTTTTACACGCTCGATTTAATATTTGTACTCTATCTTGAATTCTTAAAATTTAATTTGGACGATTACGACCCACGTGAAATTAACAAAATAATCTTTAATTTGGTGATGGTTTAATAAAAAATTTCTAATTAAATCTACGTAGAAGGAAAAAGAGAAAAAATTGACGATTTTTTACGCTGAAAATTTTATTTGATTTATGAATTCTACTTATAATTCGTTTTGATTATCAAAATACCCTTATAATTATTTGAAGATGGTTCTACTAACAACCAAATACAATTTTAATAATAAGTGTAAGAGGGATTTTGTCCAAAACTTTGATAATCGGTAGTCTGGACCTCTATACGACAAATTTCTTAAAATAAATAGATGAAAACCGTTGGATCTATTATAAAAAATTATTTAAATTTTAATATGTTATAAACTAAAAAGTGTATTTATTATGTAATACGAATATATATATATATATATATGTCAATGATTTAAATCATATATAATTAGGTTTTCTACATTGAATAGCATTATCAATGTAGGAATTCTACGTTAAATAGGATTAATGTAAAAACTCGCAATCATATTTTTTCTTGAGATTCTAAGTTTTTCCATTTGAATAATAATTATTATATCATTACTAAATTAAAAATAATTTTATGAGTTTCGCGTGGATTGTAAAATCACCCAAATCTAGAAAGAGATCTCAAGATAAAGCCCAAAGAGTAGTAGATATGATTTTTTTTTTAAATACTAATAAAAAATAAATAAAATATAATTCCAATTTAACCTTTTTTAATTATATCCTTTTCAGATTATAATTTTCTTTTAAAAATTCAATTTTAATACAACCCTTTCTAATTATATCCTTTTTAGAATATAATTTTTCTTTTTAAAATTCACTTCAAATGCAACATTTTCTAATTATAACCTTTTTAGATTATAATTTTCTTTTTAATACGATCTAATCTTGATTCCTTTTTAGATTATAATTTTCTTTTTAATGTGATCTAATCTTGATCGTTTATTTTTACTCCAACGAATCATATGATTTTGATAGTACAGTGACGACGACCAAAAATTTGGATAAGATCTCCCTTATGCTTATTATATATAAGATATTAATGTGTAAGTAACATTTAGATCATAAACTTTATTTCATATAAAAAATTATAAGTTATTTTGAGTTTAAAAATATTTTATTTATTACAATTTGCGTGCAAAAATCACGCTAATTATTTTGGAACGGGATACTCGATTTAGTCAGTCCTAAAACCTTCATGTCCAAAGTCGTTATTTTCGATATTGACTATAAGTACTCCAAAGTCGTTATTAACGGAGTATTAGTTAGTAGTAACATAAAATAATTAATCAATTCTCGTAAGATTTAATAAATTAAACTTTGAATTCAATTTTTTTAGTGCCACATTTCATTTTGTTTTGATGGTCTCTGATGTTATATCGAACTCTATTTTGTCTTTATAATTTGTCTTTTACATATGTTTATAGTTTTCATATGTTTGTATTTTTATTTTTTTTGACGAAATGCAGAATATTATATTACTGAAACAAACCAATAAAACAGCGGGACAAACCCCCGACTGTCAATACAACCAGGTTAAAAAACAAATAAATTGTTTGCTGGTCGTTTAACAAACTGAACTTAAAAGTTCTTGAAGCTAAAAACAAATTTGAAGACATCCGAATCGATTCAAACTGCTCCAACATTCCTGACAGCAGCGGTATTACAATTGACCACCTATAAACCCAATAAATGGATAGGCAAGCCAAACATTCACGATCCTCCATAAATTAGAGTAACGATACTCCAGCTATCTACATGCCAGATACCAGCTATAGACATGCCGAAAATGGTAACCCCCGAAGGATGAGCAATACCCCAGCTATCTACATGCCGGATACCAGCTATAGACATGCCGAAAGTGAAAATCTCTAACAGATGACGAACAATCTTTGATTGTGAGTGGTGAGCTTTTGCAATAATCGTTAGCTTCCCAGCTTTGATGCAGAATTTCCGGATCCCCAAAACATCAGCAAACTTATTCCCATCAGAATAGATCATAAAATCCAAAAACAAAACTCTCACAAGAAGAGACAAATTCTCACGAGGAGAGACAAATAAACCCAATAAATGGATAGGCAAGCCAAACATTCACGATCCTCACAGAAAGAGGATGATTATTGAAAGAAATAAAAAACTACACAAGAAAATGGCCTCCGGTCGGTGGATAAACCACCGCCGGAGGGAAGCTCACTCACGACGACGAAGAGAAGTAGAGAAGAGGGAGAGAAAAGTTCTTTTCTTTTTTCATATGTTTGTATTTTATAAGTATGAAAGATGATATTTCTTCGAAAAATGTTTGTTGAAATATAATATAATCTTAATTCCTGAATACAAAGGTTTTGGGAAAAGACCAAATCTACCCTTTCCAACTTTTAAAAAATGTGTATTGTCAGGTCCTTTTTTGTACTTTCACGATTACCCATTTCCCCAATGGGTCGGATCCATCCATTTTCCCATACAATTTCTTCGAACCCGTTTTCATTCGGGTAATATCCATCCATCTACAATCTACAATTCAAAATGCAAGTATCATGGCCTTGATTTTAGGCTTTATGTTTCTGTCATTTTCCATGGAAGCAGATCAGTTTTCTTGATTTCTCATATCATATTAACAACCTTTCTTTCTCATATCATCCATTGTCGTATCATGGATAAGTCAGGTTTTTAAGTTATGTTTGTATTTGTATATGAACTTTGGGATGTCTTCGTATTGTAATGTTTGTTTTTTGTGGTTAAACATGTCATAAGCGCCTTCCTCTGGGTCCGATTTCTCCTTCTTCAATACCAATGGGTATGTTTCTCCTTCCTTTGCTATCTTTGTATTGTAATGTAATGTTTATCGATGTTTACATAAATATATTTTCATAAGCCAAAGAAGACGCCCTGCATCTGGACGCATCTGGACGCTTTCGTGGCATGCGTGAAGATGTTTCTCGGATTGATATTGGATGTAATAATGAAAACAATGATCCCAATACTCAAAATTCTTCTACTAGGTATAATGGTACGTATATTAGTTCCTGTTTTTAATCTCATTTTATTTATTTTTTTATAGTGATATGGAGTTTATATTGTTTACGCCTAATGTAGGCATTCAAAACCTCAGTACCAATCAGAGATCAGAACAGTTTCTCAGTATCATCCACACGAGAGCTTCGGCAAAAGATCAATGTTACGCCGTTGCAGGGGATATGTTCAGGTTGTATCTCAAATTTTCAAGTTCCACGCGAAAGAAATCTTTTAAATGTTTTACCAATTTTATGGTAACTAATACAACTTAATGATGTATATTTTTCAGGATCTTACAACATAAGCAATAATAGTCACGGTTATCTTATTCCATCACAGTGAAGATTACATGGTGTCAATTTGTCTGGTTATTTTTTTCTATAATCCTTTAAATTATTATCAAACTATTTTGTCATTAAGATGTGTCAAGAATTACTTTGTGGTCAACCGTTTTGCTGGGATTGGACAAAAGAATAATTTACGCCATTGCAAGGGATGTCTTCAGGTTGTAGCTCAAATTTTCAAGTTCCACACGAGGAAAACATTTCAGGTTCTTCCTGTTATGTTCTACATACCATCCATTTTAACAATTTTATGGTATCTAATATAATTCTTTAATGCTGTTGGTGACGGGGATAAAGCACACACTAAAAATACACGAGTAGGACCAACTTCAAACACTACTAAGGAGATGCAAATCAAAAGCTAAAGAATAAATAAAAAGTGAACATCACTCATCAAGAAAGAATTAATGAATCAGAGGGTATTATTTTAATAAATTATTAGTGTAGCTGTAATTAAACTTCACTTTTTTAAAAATATTTCTCACTACAGATCCCAACGAAGATAGTGCCGATGATATGCATATCGGTATGCTTTGCAATGCACCATTATGTGTAATGAATGATTTAACATTATATTTCCATATTTGTTTTAGATATAAATAGTCATGTATGCACTAAAACTGAACAAAATATATCTTCATATTATACGGATGAATTGGAATTTGATGTTGAAGAACAAGGTATTTACATAGATTAAGATTATATAGATGAATGTTCCAAAGTTAGTACAGTTTGCTATTATAATCTAATAATCTAATATAAAAACATTCCCACCTATGATTTTCAGAAGACAGGGGACGGTATATCCAGGACGATGAAAATGATTCCAAGACAGGCCAGGTAGAAAATTTAAGATTTCATAATTTCTGTTTTTCTAATTATTTAATACTAAAGGAAACCTTATGATTTAATTCCTACTTATTTGATGTTCTGCATATCTATGGAATACATGGACCTTGGGCCACTAACAAAAATTTGTCAGAAATAGTAGTCATGTGGAATGAAGAGCGCAATAATAAAGGAGCAAAATACAGTGAGCCGACCTTCTCATTGTGCTGTAGGGATGGAAGGTAGTTCTTGAGCCGGAGAAATAATCTCCTCCTTATTTGGCTGCCTTGTTGTCTGGAGGAGATAAAACAACACATTTCCTGAATAACATAAGAACATACAACTCTATGCATGAGTTATGCATAGCAGTAACTAGAATTATGCATGAGTTAGGAGGTACCAATGACTCAGTTAGCAAGCTCCAGACCCTGGAGATCAATGTTGTTATTTTTGCAGTTCTTTTTCTGCGACCATACTTTCCTGCCACTTCCCAATATTATGTTTAAATTTTGATTGATCACGACATGTGTTGATATTTGTGATCTAGTATTAAAAATTTGTATGCTTCTTTTGTAAGAACAAAAAATGGTTCTACTTTTCTCATATTTTGAATCAAGTAAGTTGTCTCTTTAATTCTTTTATAATATTTGATTTGTAATTTTTATGTGACGGTTTTATAACCGAAATTGAGCCGATTATAATTGAAATCGAGATTTTTGAATCCGAAACCAAATCGACGATTAGGTTGCGGTTTCGGTTTTCAATTTCAAAACCGAGGATATTCGGTTGCGATTTCAGTTTTATCCAAAAATCACACCGATTCTATCCGTGCTCTCTCCTAGTATCACCTATGACTATGAATGAGCATACAACTTACACAACCATACATAAACTCAGAAAATCAGACACTCTGAATCATATCACCATTAAATCGGAATATTGTAACAATCATGCCAGTACAATTATGCAAAATCAAAAACATCGTAAAATCTGAATTCTGTAACAAATACTAATGTGACTCTATACTGATTTACAAGTCACACACCTGTACTTCTCATAAGGTAAAAAAACAATGAAATCTACTTGTTACTTCGATACATGCAATAATAGCTCTCAGATAACAAAGACAAATTATAATAGTAAAGTCATACTAAAAAATCAATAATAATCAATTATCCTAGGAGAGGAATGTTATAAAGGTCCCGTTTGAGAAATCTTATTTCTCAAAAATAAGTTACTTGTTCTAAAAAAAGAACGTAAATATGTACTTTTTTCTGAAATAAGTAACTTATTTTTGCAAGATAACGATTAATAAACTACACATACACATTTTTTTCTAAAAAAAAAGTATGTAAATATGTTTTTTTTTTTGGAATAAATAACTTATAAGTTTTTTATAAGGGGGGCAAACGGTGCCAAAATTTGTTGCAAAACCTTATTCATTGAGCCTCTACCGACCAGGTCCAAGGTTATTGTTTTGAAAGAAGTCATGATGCACCAATTGTAGAGATGTTGGCCTTAATTCAGGATCCCATTTCAAGCAATCATCTAGAAAATTCTTGAAATCTTCATTCGCAAAAACACCATCCTCCCACACTATGGTTGCACCATTAATAATCTCGAAAAAACCCATTTGATTTTTGACAAAAAAATTCCCAATAGCCAACTCCAATCCAGTAATTCCAACCTTCCGAACATCATATGAGCTAGTATGCATAACATTATCATCATATACATTAGGAGAGAATCCCCAATAAGATATATCCTCCAACGGCAAAAGTTTTGAAGGGTTTTCCTGCACTTCTACAGACTCATACGCAGTTGGACTATATCCTAACTTACACACATTTTCATCTGACAAGTAGATGTGCCCAGCATTAACATCACCGTGAACCAAATTGTTTTGATGAATCGAAACCACCGTGAACCAAATTGTTTTGATGAATCGAAACCAAAGCCATAACGGTGACAAACAACGAACGTGCAATCACAGATAATGGAGCAAATTATTTTGAAGAATTTTTGAATTATCCTTTCAAAGATCTTAACTCCAAGACTAATTATATTGATCTCTAATCCCTTAAAATCTAAATCTATTTAAAATTTCCCTGAAATTGAGGTCATATCGATCTTCAAATATGATATTAACCAATTATTTTAACAAATCTCATAAAAAAATTACATGCCTCCTAATTTTTTTGTTCATATCTACCAACTTCATTAATTCTAATTTAACCTTATTCACAATTTCTCGGTATATTACATTTTTCTCGATCAAACGTAGCATTAAAAGTTCAAAAAATTCAAAGTTAATTGATATGTAATATATGATACGGTAAAAATAGTTTAGTTAATAATTTAGTGACCGGGGAATCAGAGAGAGAAAAACCAATAACTTTTACTAGTTGATACCAATTCAAGCCGTTGGGTGAAAAAACATTTGCAATCGGCTTTTGATTTAAATTGATGGGAGTGTGTGGTTGGATCGACATTAATGTAGGTGAAGCAAGGAGTGTTGAGTTAGGAGGGGGGTGGTGATGGTGGAGACTCGGAGTCAGTGGACTCCATTTTTTTGAATTTTTTGATCTTGATAAATAAGAGATGCTTTAGGAGAGTTGATTAGATGATTCAGCGAGCAATGTATATCATGTGTATGTAGGTGGGGGGTAATATATGTGTGTTATGGAGGGAAGAAACAGAGTTGTTTTATTTGAACAATCAAGATCGATTTTTCTTTACAGGGACATGGGCGAGAAGTTGTTTTATTCATTTATCATGATACCGAGTATTTGAAGATTGTAGATTGTAGATTTTGAAGGGGATATGATTGGAGAGAAGGTATTTAGTGTTTGAAATTAATGATATTGGTTCTGCTGAAGCTGGATTAGATATATTTGAGTAAAATTGGACAGTACAAGATGCATGAGTATAGCTTAAGTGGCGATAATGCGGGTTTAAATTCCGCTGGTAGTATGGTTCTTTGTAAAATCACCTATGATTCTTCTTAGGAATGCTCTGTTAACCTTAAGCCGGGTACCAAAAGTGCTAATCATATTTCAAGTAGTAGGAAGCCCAAAATAAAGAAGAAAACAACACCAACAATTTTGAGGGAGCTGGTATTG
Source organism: Kitagawia praeruptora (assembly GCA_037693485.1). Lineage (NCBI taxonomy): Eukaryota > Viridiplantae > Streptophyta > Magnoliopsida > Apiales > Apiaceae > Kitagawia > Kitagawia praeruptora. The sequence continues at coordinate 151,132,623 of CM075344.1, read as the reverse complement.
TAATCGTTGAAAATTTGACTCCGTTATATAGTGGTGTTAGTGTTGATGAGAATCTTGATCAGAATCGTAGGACTTTAACAGCAAAAGATCTAGATGTGATAGATAACAGTGTTGGTGGTAATCTTGAGGGGAGTAAGACTTTAACATCAGAAAGTTTGGTTGCGATAAAGAGTGATGTTAGTGACCCGTTTGCTGCAGCTCAATATAACAATGGTCTTCAAAAATTGAATAATTTTGGTAAGGGTTTCAGTTTTGGTGACCTACGTGGTTTGGATTTCTGTTTGGATGGCCTAGATGATTGTGAAAGAAAATGGTTCATGGCATGTCTGGATCCTAACATACAAGAGGAGCCATCTCGAGAAAGTAGTTGCAGGAATCTTAAAAGACAATTTGAATATGAGGAGAACCTGTACCAGTCTACAATGATGCCACTTGCTAATCCTAACTAGCAGCCAGGGATGGATGAATATAGGATAATTAGGAAGTAAGGATTTTTATGATTTGTTGCATGTATACTATGATAATTGATTTGTTTGCATAATTCTTAATTTCGCAGGTTCTGACATATTAATGTAGTGCACGAGATAAAGTAAAGTAAATTTTGGCGCTTTTGTTGAATTAGCTTTTCATATTCTTCTGTTGTTGCTTAAATTTGGAGTTCCAGATTGATAAACAGTCTGATGATGGAAAAAAAAACAATTCCATTTAGTACATTAATGCTAGCGGATTACTGGGGATTTCACTATAGTGAAATACGAACATTTGACAAGGATTTTTCTGACAGACAAGTACTTTCTTCCGATAAAAAATAGGCCAAAAATTTTGTCAGAAATATCTATATTTGGTGTAGTGCTAGTTTTGTGTAGAAACATAATTCGAGTGTTATCTCGCTAGTTTAAATTATATTTCAATTCATATTATTAAAAGTAAATATGAAAAGTAAATTTTATACATTCAAATACAATTCTGATTTTATCTCTACTATCGATTCAATATTTACTTGGTTCTTTTTTTCAAAAACAATTGTAACGTTTTACAACGTTGATACTATTTTTTACTCAATCTTTCGGTAGCTAGATGACACTGCTTGCTGGACAACGGAAAGGGTATGTTAATTAATACAATTTGGTAATCCTTAAAGAAAAGGTCACTTGACTCTAAACTAAATTCAGTTTTCTGTGAGATTAATGAATATTTAGTGTTCATGACCAGGGTTGGAGGCAGTACATTTCTGGAATGATAATTGTCAGTCTTGTAGAACTAGCTACTATTATTCAGATTCTCACACTTTTTTCTTTACAAGCGAGCATTTTATCAATATTCTTTTCTTTTTGCTATGAAGTTATGTGTATCAAATGCATCATGGTAAACTTGCAGCAACCTAAAACTTTTTACCTGCACAAGTGAGACATTTCGATGTATGAGTACTATGTCAGTGGTGGGATCTTTCAGTGATATGTACTCAGTAGGGGAAGAGTTTCTGTTAGGAATATGTTGTAGTTGATGATAACTTAACATTCAAGCAAAATTGTATAAGTCAAGTTTTGTAACTGTCAACGGATAAGGCTTTATAACTCTATTCGTTGACAGGTAGCTCATCAACGGATGAGGTTTTGTAGCATACTGCAATATCTCTATTTATCAGTTGATAGTGTTTTTATTCAGAGTCATGTTGACCATCAATGGATAGGCAGAATAGGGTAGCCAATTGTAAATAAGCTATGCTATGTAATTCTGTCTAAGTGAAAGTGTATCAACGGATGAGAACAGGGCTCTATCAACGGATACAACTCAAATCTACTCTATCAACGGATACAGCTCAAACTACCATCAACGGATAACTGTGCACAACATCAACGGATAATCATTATCACTTTATCCTATGCTAGCTGGGAATTAGTAGTTGATAAGGACATGTTTGACTGACAGATCACATGGGTTGATAGTAGGTATAAAAAGCAGTATGGCAGCCATACTTTGGAAACACAGAAGAAAGAAGCACTCCATTTACACAGTACATACAAGAAAGGTGCAGGGGACATATCTGTTCACAAGGACAACCTTTCGGCTACATGTGGATTTGGAGTGGAGTAGCAAGTCAACTTGAATTAGATTAACATTATCTTATTCCTGTAGTACTTGTAAACTTGGGATATATAACCAAGTGTAGCAACTCTTTAGAAACTAAGAAAACAGACATATTTGCTTAGTGTTTCTTGAATATCTTTAGAAGCAAAGAGTTGTAAAAACAGAAGCTGTGTACATTTGTATCACAGAGTTTTCTTCAAATAAAAGTCTCAGGTGGTACATTTAACCACCTGATTTTTTATGTGTTTGTGAACCATTTCTTATTCAGCAATTATTTCCTTATAGATTTCTGTGGTTTTTATCAGAAATTTATAACTATCAAGAATTGTATTCAACCCCCCCTCTTCTACAATTATACAAGTGTGTAATCTGGGAATAACAATTGGTATCAGAGCAAGCTTCTAATATATTTGAAGTTTAAAGATCAACACACTTCCAACATGTCTAAGAAGGATTATGGAGTGAAGATACCGGTTCTTGATAGAGAAAATTACTTTCACTGGAAAGTAAAAATGCGTCTACATATCATGTCTATTGATGTAGGCTTTGTAGATTGCATTGAGAAGGGTCCTCATGTTCCAATGAAGGCTGCTTCAAGGGTTGGTCTTGCTGCAGATGCACCAGACACTTACATTCCAAAACCTGTTTCTGAGTGGAGTACTGAGGATGTTGCAGAAGTCCACAAAGATAAAAAGACCATGAATATTCTGTTTAATGGTTTAGAAACAGACATGGTTGACAATGTTATCAACTGTACTACCGCCAAGGAAGTATGGGACATTGTTCAAACCCTTTGTGAAGGTACAGAACAGGTAAGGGAAAATAAGATGCAGCTACTGATCCAACAGTATGAGCACTTCCATTTCAAGAATGGAGAGACATTGAATGACACATTTAGTAGATTTCAAAAGCTACTGAATGGCTTGAAACTGTATGGAAGAATCTACCAAGTGAAAGATTCTAATCTCAAATTTCTGAGATCACTGCCCAAAGAGTGGAAGCCTATGACTGTTTCTCTAAGAAACACTCAAGAGTACAAGTCATTTACTCTTGAAAGGCTCTATTGAACTTTAAAGACATATGAACTAGAAATGGAGCAGGATGAAGAAATTGAGAAGGCCCAAAAGAAAAGTGGGTCAGTTGCACTTGTTGCCAACTTGGAGCAGAAGGAAGAGAAGAGGACTGAAGCTGCTAAATCTACACCAAACAGGGAGGTTTGTGAAGGTAGAGCAGAATCAAGCAAAAGCAAGGAAAAGGTGTCTGAAGAAATGAGTGTCCTACAGCAGGATGAATTGGATGAGATAGATGAGCATTTAGCCTTTCTATCTAGGAGATTCTCTAAGCTAAAATTCAGAAGAAACTCTGGGGTGGCCAAGCCATTTAACAAGGATTTTTCTACAAGCAACTATGTGGATAAATCCAAAATTAAATGATACAATTGTGGAATTGCTGGTCACATGATAAGTGAATGCAGGAAGCCTAGATCAGAGAACAAGGGAAAGCCAACTGAAACTGTTGACTACAAGAAGAAATATTTTGATCTTCTCAGACAGAAAGGAAAGGCATTCATGACCCAAGAGTATGACTGGGTTGCTGATGGAAATCATTCTGATGATGATGCTGAGTTTGTCAACCTTGCATTAATGGCTGATTTTGAGCAGAAAGAAAGTTTAGCTAGCAATCAGGTATTTTCTACTAATCTCTCTGAGCTCACCAAAGAGGAATGCAATAGTGTTATAGATGAAATGTCTACTGAACTATATCACTTGAGTGTTACTCTTAAATCACTTACTAAAGAGAACAATAGGATTAAAGAAACTAATCAGTTCTTAAGTGATAGAAATGTAGTCCTAGAAATTCAATTTCTAGAATTTGAGAAAAAGAGAACTGATTTTAAGAGACCAGCTTGAAAAAGAACAAGGGATAATTGCTAAATTTCAAAGTTATAGGAATATTTCTCAAAACATAATAGAAGTCCAGGAAATAGAATCATTTGTGAGGGATACCTGGACTCAAAAGAAAAAGGAGCTAGAACCTTGCCTTGAGGATCTAGAGACTATTTGTGAATCAACGGATATCCGTTGACAGATGAACCATCAACGGATGAGAGGTATCCATCGACTAACAAAAAGTCTGTTAGTAAGAAGGAACTCAAGAAACTGAATAATCAGTAGGGTCCAGTAGCCAAGAACTTTGTTTCTGGTGAAAGTAGCCAAGCCAAATCAAGTGAGAAGGCTAAGGCAGGTGATTTACTTAACAAAAAGGCTGTTGGTAAATCAGTTAATGAAAAGGTAGAGACTGAGGGTAAAAAGAAAAAGAACAGAAATGGTAAGATAGGCATTAACAAGAAAAATAATTATTCTCCTAACAAGTTTGCTCCTAGGAAAACTTGTGGTAATTGCAATAGTATCAATCACCTATCTTCTAATTGCAAGTCTGTTAAAAGGACTCCTGTTCATGTACCTCAATTTATGCCAAGTTTGCCTGCAATGCCTGTTATGCCTGGTTTGTATCAGAATGCTAGTTTTTCAAATCCATATGTGAACATGCCATATGTGCCTAATCCTTATTTTTAATCTGTGAATATGCCATAAATGTCATGGAGCATTCCTAGCATGGATAATATGTATGCCAATTTTCCACAAATGCATGCATCAAATATTTATGCAAATGAGCATCTGTCAAAACCTATCACTCAAGCATCTACACCCAAAGTGAAGATTGCTAAGAGTGTAAAACCAAAGGCTAACAAGAAAGGACCCAAGGAAACTTGGGTACCAAAATCAACTTGATTTGTATTTTGGATTGTGTGCAGGGAAATAAGAGGAATCTATGGTACCTAGACAGTGGATGTTCTAGGCATATGACAGGAGATTCAACCCTGCTCACAGAGTTCAAGGAGGAAGCTGGCCCTAGAATTACCTTTGGAGATGACAGCAAAGGATATACTAAGGGATATGGCTTGATTACAAAAGACAATGTCATCATTGAAGAAGTGGCTTTAGTTGAAGGTTTGAAGCACAATTTGCTGAGTGTCAGTCAGATTTGTGACAAAGACTATGAAGTAAAGTTCACTAAAGAAGCCTGTGTTGTTTCTACCAAGGAAAACAACAATGTGGTTCTGACAGGCTTTAGAAAAGGAAATGTTTACATAGCTGATTTCAACTCAGTATGCTCAGAATCCATTACTTGTCTCTTCAGCAAAGCAAGCAAGGATGAGAGTTGGCTATGGCATAAAAAGCTGTCTCATTTGAATTTTAAAGTTATGAATGATTTGGTAAGAAAGGATCTTGCTAGAGGAATCCCTCAATTGGAGTTCATCAAGGATGGATTGTGTGATGCCTGCCAATTAGGGAAGCAAAAAAAATCATCCTTCAAGAGCAAGACAGAGTCATCCATTGTTAAGCCCCTTCAATTGCTGCATATGGACTTATTTGGTCCAGTAAATGTCATGTCCATTTCAAAGAAGAAATACTGCCTGGTGATTGTGGATGATTTTTCTAAGTTTACATGGACCTTCTTTCTGTACTCCAAAGATTGTGCAAGTGAAATCATCATCAATCATCTCAGACTAGTAAACAATGGTTCTGAAGTAAAAGTACAAAGAATCAGGAGTGACAATGTCACTGAATTCAAAAATTCCACAATGAAGATTTTCTGTGAAGAGAATGGAATTGTCCATGAGTTTTCTGCTGCTAGAACACCTCAACAAAATGGGGTTGTTGAAAGGAAAAACAGAACTCTCATTGAAGCAGCTAGAACAATGTTAAGTGAATCAAGATTGCCAACATATTTCTGGGCTGAAGCTGTCAACACTGCCTGCTTCACTCAGAATATTTCCTTGATCAATCAAGCTAGAGGAATGACTCCTTATCAGTTATTCACTAACAAGAAACCAACGTTAGCTTTTCTTCATGTCTTTGGATGTAAGTGTTTTGTGCTAAGAAATCATTGAGATAACTTGGGCAAATTTGAAGCAAAGGCAGATGAAGCTATCTTTGTTGGATATGCAGCAGGGAAAGCCTATAGAGTCTACAATCTAAGAACCAACATTGTTATGGAATCTGTACATGTTGTGTTTGATGATCAAAAGATTCTAGGTCTAAATGATGAAGGCTTCCATGAAAAGTTGAGATTTGAAAATGAGGTAGAAGGAAGAATGTACATTGATGATGATGAGGAAAATGAAGATCATGGCCTTGGAAATTCACCTAGAGTTGTTGGCCCAACTAGAAGTGATGCTAACACCGGAAATGAAGCATCCGTTGACAGTCATACTAGATCATCAGATGCATCCGTTGACAGGCATTCTCATGTATCCGTCGACAGGCAAAATGGAGCATCCGTTGATAGACAAAATGATGCATCTGTTGACAGTCAACTTCATAACTCCTCAAGGACAACAAACTCAGGGGGAGTTTCTCAAAGTCAAAACTCAATAACCAATCAACAAGATCATGCTCACGTAGATGAAGCAACCTCATCTAGATCAAACCTTCCACCTTCAAGAAAATGGACCAGAGATCATCCTTTTGAGTTAATCATTGGTGACTCAAACTCAAGAGTCCAAACTAGGAGGGCCACACAAGAAGAATGCCTATACAGTAGTTTCCTGTCTCAAGAGGAACCTAAGAAAGTGGAAGATGCCCTTCTAGATCCAGATTGGGTCTTAGCAATGCAAGAAGAGCTAAACCAATTTGAGAGAAATAAAGTATGGAAGCTTGTGCCCAAACCTGATGATAGAGGTATCATAGGTACCAAATGGGTTCTCAAGAATAAGACTGATGAAAATGGCATAATTGTGAGGAATAAAGCTAGATTAGTGGCAAAGGGCTATTCTCAAGAAGAAGGAATAGATTTTGATGAAACTTTTGCTCCAGTGGCAATACTTGAGGCAATTAGAATTTTCCTAGCCTATACAGCACATGCCAACTTCAAAGTCTATCAAATGGATGTCAAAAGTGCCTTTCTAAATGGGGAACTGGAAGAAGAGGTATATGTCCATCAACCTCCTGGCTTTGAAGATCCAGAATTTCCAGATTATGTATATCTTCTCTTGAAAGCACTTTATGGTTTGAAGCAAGCACCAAGAGCCTGGTATGACACTTTATCTCAATTTCTTTTGGAGAATCACTTCACTAGAGGTACAGTAGATAAAACCTTATTTCATAGAAATGTCAATGGTTCTTCAATACTTGTTCAAATCTATGTAGATGATATTATTTTTGGGTCTACAGATGAGAAGCTTTGCAAAAGGTTTGCCAAACTTATGCAAAGTAGGTATGAAATGAGCATGATGGGTGAATTAACTTACTTTCCTGGTTTACAAGTAAAGCAAATTAATGAGGGAATTTTCATAAGTCAAACAAAATATATTTATGATCTCTTAAAGAAATTTGACTTAATGGATTGTGCCTCTGCAAAAACACATATGGCCACTGCAACTAAGCTTGAGCTGAATACTAAGGAAAAATCTGTGGACATCTCAAGCTATAGAGGCATGGTAGGCTCACTTCTATAGCTAACAGCTAGTAGACCTGATATAATGCTTTCCACATGTCTTTATGCTAGATTTCAAGCTGACCCTAGAGAGTCTCACTTGATTGCTATTAAGAGAATTTTCAGGTATCTCAAGGGAACACCAAACCTTGGCATTTGGTACCCAAGAGATTCTGGCTTTGATCTAATTGGCTATTTAGATGCAGACTATGCAGGTTACAGAATTGATAGGAAAAGTACTACAGGCTCCTGTCAATTTCTAGGGAACAGGCTTGTGTCATGGTTCAGTAAGAAACAGAACTCAGTCTCCACTTCTACAGCCGAAGCTGAGTACATTGCAGCTGGAAGTTGTTGTGCACAGATTCTTTGGATGAAAAATCAACTTATTGACTATGGTCTAAAAGTTGAGAAGATTCCAATTTTCTGTGACAACACTAGTGCTATTGCCATCACAGAGAATCCAGTGCAACATTCGAGAACCAAGCATATTGACATCAAATACCACTTCATTAGAGAGCATGTGATGAATGGTACAGTAGAAATGCACTTTGTGCCAAGTGAAATGCAGCTTGCAGATATCTTCACCAAGCCTCTTGATGAATCTTCATTCACAAGGTTGATAGGTGAACTAGGTATGCTTAATTTTTCATAATTCCTAGTGGTATCTAATCATACTGTATTGCAGCTAGAAATGTGTTTTGGTTTACTTGAGAATTAAAAACTCTCAGAAAAACTCTTAGCAGAAATTTTGTTTAAGGCAAAATTTGCTTATCAACGGATATCCTTTTATCCGTTGGTAGTATAAACACATTACTAGATTTTCGTATGTCAACAGATAACAGGTTGTCCACGTCATCGATGGATAAACTGTTTTCTCAACCGTCCAATCTTTATCCGTTAATATACATATTTCTCTTTATAGCCGTTGGTAAACGTGTATAATTAGTCACAGCTGTACTTCTTTTCTTTTCATTTATTATCTGACAGTTACTTTTGTCCAATGGGGTAATTACTTTTAATTATTTCATTTTTAATTCTTGAAAAATATAAAAGGCTGTCTTGTGCTCTCACATCTCACCTTTATTCATTTTCAAGAATCTCATTAGTTAACTGCATCTTCTTCACTAAAACTCTCTCTGCAACAAAAGTTCAAACACTTCAATGGCGCCTATTGTTAAGATGATGTCTTCCACTGGGTTTACCTATGAGAAGAACAATTTTGCGGCCTTTGTTGATACAGTGAATGCTCCAGAAGCATATCACACCATGATGAATTTCGTGAAGAAATGTAAACTGTCATATGCTATGACTGCCACCACTCCTCTAATCCATGAGGTAATTGAAGAGGTGTGGGCATCTGCTGAGTACAATGGCACAGACGGTACACTTGCTTTTTCTTTGAAGGGTAAAAACTATGTAGTTAATTCTGATGTGATAACTGCTTGTTTAAAATTGCCTGAGAATAATTGTCTGAAAGTACCCAGTAATGCTGAAATTGTTACCATGCTTAATTCCATAAATTATACCCTTAGTACTGAGAACTTAGGGAAAATTGTTAGAAAAGGTATGGTTAAAGAATGGAGTTATTTTTGTGATGCCTTCATTAAAACTTTTTCTGGCAAGATTAGTAACTTTGATGCTGTTACCAATTCCATGCTAGTTATGCTATGTATGCTTTTGACTGATAAATTCTATAATTTTGGCACACTAGTCATGTATGAGATAGCAGCTAAATTAGGTAAAAAGGAAACTAGGAGCAAGAATGTTTATTTTGCTAGATTTTTTATGCTCCTAGCACTGCATGTATCTGAGAATGAGCTATCCATTGCTAACCCGGATAGCAAGTTCAATTGTTTTGTTCAGGAGAAGATAGTCTTAAGTGATTTGATTCGAATGAACCTAAATGCAGAAGTACAATTGGTATATCTACCAATTGTTCAGGTAACTGTTTCCAACCCTGAAACTCTTATCTCCAACCCCCAAATTTCTTTGCCTTCTAGTGTCACAATGGAGTCTGTGGCTGTGACCAAACAGGCTCCTACCAAAGTGACCAAATCCAGAGTTCCAAAACCACAATCTAAAAGACAAACCTCAGGTGTCTCTCAAAAGGCACCTGTTGCAAAAACTACCAAAACTCTTGAGAGGAGTGTGAAGGTGGTAGTGAGTGGTGAGGGACAGGGTGAACATCAAAGAAGCCCTAAGGAGCAACCAACATTTCAGTCTCTCAAAAGACTGTTAATGAACCTTCAAGCCAAATTCTAGTTACATCCTCTCAACAGGGTGTGACTACTGATTTAAGTTCCATTCCAGGAACACTGCACAAAAGGGCAAGAGACACAGATAGCTCTCACTCAAAAACCTATGGTAGAAGAGTAAAATCCAAAACCATTGGGGAATCACAGGGTGCACACACTGTACAGCAAACTGTACCTTCTCAAATTCAGTTTGATGTGACTTCAATAAATATGGAGTCACAGCCCCTTGATCTTAACCTTCAAATCGATACACTTTTTAATCCACCATCACCAACTCCATCTCTGGATGTGGATATGATATCTACATCAATTCCTGATTCTCCATCTTTAAAATTCTTGGAGAAGCCCCACTCAACAATTGGTGGTCATCATCTTTTAGATGATTTGTTGGGCCATCAATCTTCCATTCCTGAATTCACAACACTATCTGTGGCCTCTTCCTTAAAATCAATCACCACAGATTCAGTGTTGGTTTTCACTTCAACGGATACTCTTTTTCCTTCATCAACGGATATCCTTCATCCGTTGACAAGTGTTTCTCCATCAACGGATGTGTCTACAACTAATCATCCGTTGACAGCAATAACTACTACATCAATGGATACACTTTATCCGTTGACAACTCTCTCTACCACTGCAAAATGTGACATTCCCATGTCAACTGTGGAGGAGTTTGTAGTAGTTGAAACACTTTTAGGAATGAGGGAAGGGAGTGAGAGGCTGCCTTGTGAGCAGGCAAAAGGAGAGAAAAATAATGAGAGGCTGACCATTTCTTCCGGTCAGGCAAAAGGAGAGCAAGAGAGTTCCACCTTAGTAGGTGAAGGTGAGGGTGTGAGAGGTGTGAGCCAGGGGGAGCCCCTGATGCAAGAAAAGAGAGATGAGAGGAGATAAGGGACTACAGGAGAAATAAGGCAGGAAGATTCAGCCATTGCAAGTGAGTTAATGGAGGTTAATGAAGCTTCCAAAGAGATGGAATTTCGACAAGAATATCAGTCAATTATTGACTCCATCTCTTTGGATCCTGAAACCTTTACTCATCCTGTTTCTGCCTATCAGGTCATGGCACAACAGGGCAATGTGGAGGTAGAGAAGGCAATGCACCTAGTGCACACCTCAGAATCTCTACAAAGAGCAAAAGAAGCTTTAACAACTCTGCCTTCAGAAGCTGACAGTGAAGAGTTTGGCAGTGATGACAGTCAAAGTTCAGATGGTGAAGAAATCAATGAGGAGGAGACTCCAGGATGGATGTTTTCCAATGCCACTGAACTTGGGGATCTCAATGTGGAAATCATGAAGCAATATCAATCTGCTAATGCTGAGCACCAAATTGCAGAACCACAGAGAAAGACTGTTCTTGATCAGGTTATGGCCTCCTTGAAATTATAAAAGATGCAATTTGTTATTCAAAGAACACAACAGGAGGAGGTCAAGTCTGCAATTAGAGATATGAAGATAGCACTAGATGCCAGGATTGAGGCACTAGCTCCTACTACCACTTAGAAGGTGCTTACTAGCAAACTTCTCAAAGAAGATAGCCTGGCTAAGTCTGTTCAGCTTCTTTCCTCCAGAGTGGATAGTATGGAATCTCAAATGCAAACTATCATTGCCAATCAATCAAAACAAACTCAACTACTGGAAATGCTACTTGCAGCTTCAACCCCAACCCTTGATGCTAACAAAAAGGGGGAGAAAATGGGAACAAGCAAAGAAGAGGCTGCAACATCTTCTGGCCAAATTCAAGCTACCAGTAGTAAGATAGCACAGATTGAGGGGGAACAACAGCCAATTGTAGTGGTCAATCCAACAGAGTTTGAAATAAAGGCTTCCCCTGTGAAGAAACAATTGGCTCTGCCTGAGATTCAAAGTTTAGAAGAAATCTCAGATGGTGAAAGGCAAGCCAGAATAGAAGCTTTGGAAAAGATCAACAAGGAGACTAGTGAAAGAATTCTAAAGACGGAGAGGATGATCAATGAGTCAATTGCATCATCTCTGTTTCTTAATGCTCAATCTTCTGCTCCAACAATATCAACCACAATCATGAAGGTGCTCACTCCAAGGGTTGTGGCTCCTACATTCTATGATGCTGAGCCATCATATGTCAAAGAATTTGAACCAATCATCAAAACCAGAGCCTACTCACCACCAAAGGAAAATGGGAAGAACAAGCTTCAATTGGACTACCCATTTCCCAAGAATGATGAAGAAAAGCTAATGGGAAAAACAATCATAGAGTTCAAAGAGCAGACAAATAAGAGTGTAAGAGATTGGATGGCTGTAATTATAAGGAATGGAAAAGTATTAAATATATCCAACAGCCATCCTAGATTTGTGGAAGCTAAAAGAGAATAAGTCTCCAGAATCCAAAGGGAAGCTCATCCAAGTACAGAAAATCAACATGAAAACTCAGATGAGAAGCAAGCCAGGCTGGCTCAAGAGTTAATGGATGAGGTAGAGGTTGAAATGAAGGAACCTGAGGAAGTTCCCAAATCCAAACCTAAAAGAAGGAAAGCTAAAACCAAGAGGGTTCTTTCTCCAGAACCCTCTCCAGAAAAAGAAACCACTGGCTCATCAGTACCTATATCTGCAATAGTAATCGACCCAACTGTGAACTTTCATGGTGACCCCATAATGCCTAAAGAAGAACCAATGAATTTTGATTCAATTGAAGTTCCTTCATTCTTGCTGAATCCAAAACAGAAGAAAAGGGCTCCAAAGAAGCAACTTTCAAAGGGACCAGTTCAAGTTGCTAGGGTACCTGCTTTTGTCAAACAACCAATCTTGGAAAACAAAGAAGACTTTATCTATCAGGCAGAAATTGAAGAATACTCTGGCATGAATCTATATTTGGATGAATTGTCAGAAGTAAGAGGAATTGACAAGTACAAGAATCAGCCTGAGAGATTAGTGTTTGTCTACAAGGGAGGAAGTCAGAGGACATGACCATTGCAGAAGGTTCTTGGAGAGAATTATCATACATTGACCAAAGTGTTCTCAGCATTCAAGAGACACACAGGGTTCTCTGAGACAGCTAGAAGGGAGATAATTAGCAGAATAGAAGAGATAAGGAGAGAATGGAACTCACCCTCAAGTCTACCAAAGAAAATGAAGATCCCATATAATGGACAGAAAATCCACATTCAACCCTTTTGGATGATGGAGTTCAGGGATGAAGAGGGCACTAGGAGATTCTTCAGGTTAGAAGACAAACTGTCAAAGGCTAGTTCTGATTACCTAAGATGGTTACAACTAAAGCTAAATCCAAAAGTTGTTGAAGAAGATACCTTCTATAGGCAACTTCAAGTGCAAATTGAGTCCAACTCTGCCAAGGAAGGAAAGTCAAGGGTGCAGCCAACCAGAGAGAGGAAACATCATTAATTTGCTCAATCTAAAGGAGCACATCTCTGATAAGTTTCTTAAAGCTTTCTGTTTTTAATTTTTGTAGCTTAATACAATGTTTGCATACTGTAGTGTGTATATATCTTTAGGAATGTTTTATTATCATCAAGGTTCTGAATTTATGCTTTATTGCCATCAAGTATAAATTGGGGGAGATTGTTAGGAATATGTTGTAGTTGATGATAACTTAACATTCAAGCAAAATTGTATAAGTCAAGTTTTGTAACTGTCAACGGATAAGGCTTTATAACTCTATTCGTTGACAGGTAGCTCATCAACGGATGAGGTTTTGTAGCATACTGCAATATCTCTATTTATCAGTTGTGTTGAGTATTGAACACGGTAAAAGAATACAGAGGGGGGGGTGAATGGATTCTTGAACTTTTCTTGGATTGAGTCTGTGTAGCAGATAAGTGCCTGTGTGTGCAGAAATTAAGGTGCGGATAAATAAACAACACAAGACAAAATATCACTTTAATCTAATGTATATTAGATAAAGGTTGCTACAATCTGTGAATACAAATGGTAGTATTCTCAGCTTCGTTTTTCTCAGAGAGATATAGCTTACAGTGTATGAAAAACTTGACTCACAAAGTTACTAAGTTATGAAGTGAGGCTGTGTCCTTATAGAACATGGATACAGCCTGCTTACTACAAATAAGGTAGCTAAACCACATTACTTTCTAGTCTGTCTATCCTTTTTGAGTAAGTGTCCAAACGGTTACAGATTTGACTTTGCAAAGCCTGTTTAGATCCACTTCTTTAGCTCCTTGTCTCTTCTATATCTCTCCAAGCTTCCTTGTAGGCTTTCCAGAGCACGTTACAGGTTGTGGTCCATAAAGTGCATTGGCTTGTTGCAGGTTTCTGACTTGTACAATTTCTTCAGTATTTTGTCTCCAAGAATGTATTCGAGAAGTGACTAAGTAAGTGATTCGAGAACTAGAATTGACTTGATCGATAACTCTGAGTTCTCGAATACTGTTATAGTGACATATCGAACCACTTCTCGAATAGCTCTTTTCCATCAGGATTCCTTGAGTTGTCGAATAGAGCATTTGACTTATCGAATCCTCGAGTTGTCGAATAGCTTTCTGAGTCTTTGAGATATCGAATGGAACTTTGACTTGTTGACTCTTTGAGAACTCGAATAGAGTAGTAGACATATCGAATCCCTGAGATATCGAATGAGATATCGAACAGTGTATTCAGAGATATCGAATAGTGTCTTGAGATATCGAATCTCTGACTTCTCGAATGCTGGACTTCTCGAATAGACAAATATACTTCTCGAATTGGTACTTAGGCAAATTCTTCATTTCTTCAAATCCCAACTGTGATTATTTGGCAGTCTTTAACTCCTTGCTTGAGGCATGAACCATGGAACTTCTTTCAAGCATTATTCTAGACTCTATTTGTACAGTTACACAACTAGGATTTGATGCCTATTACAAGTACAATACAAACAGAAACTCTACAACTAGAGGTTCCCTCAGTTAAGAGGTCATGTAAGTAATGCAAAGCATTACAAACAATTAGGCTTGTTATTAGATGTATACAGGCATGCCTCTGTAACTAACAATCTCCCCCAAATTGTGAGTAAGACCCTTAGTCACAATTTCATGTCTGATAACAAGCCTAACATACATTAAAGATAAAACTTTTAAAAGTACAGGTATGTAATTTGATTGAACACATAAATGAAATTACAAGATAAATACTTCTTACAGTATGATGAGGTACTAGCCGTTTTCTTTTGATTGCATCTCCATTGCCTTGGCTTGTAGATCATCATATGCTTTCTGTTTCCTTTCTTTCTCCTTTCTTGCAATCTCATCTACTGCTCTCATGATTTCTGTCATAGCATCCAATTCTTCAATCATAATAGAGTTTTTGAAATCTTCAAGCACTGGCTTCAGAATGTTGGCAGGATAGTGACTGAGTAGGTTCATTCTTATATTGACATTGTCTCCATTTCTCCTCCTATACTTCACCACATAGGGATCAAACTGAACTCTACACAATCCCTTTGCCCTTAGCTTTTCTGCTTCAATCTCCAGTCTATCAATTTCTTTCTCCCTTTCTAACCATTTCTCATAGCAGCCCTTCCTTATCTTCTCAGCATATTCTTTCTTCATTTTCACAAAGTCAATCAATTCCAGCTTCCATACTTTCTCCACCTTGTCCTTAGAATCCAGCAATGCAATGATTCTTTCTATCTCATACAATTTACCCCAATGTTGACAACCCCCTTGTTTGAATTTCATTTCTTTCCCATCAGTGTACTTGATTACAAGGTGGTCATCCACAATTGCAGCATAGCATATCTTTTGAGCTCTTAGAAATAGCAGTTGCTCTTCATCAAAGTCTTCATCAAGTGGCTGGAGCTTTAATCCTGGAAGGATTGTTAGGGCTCTAGATTTGGATAGCTTCACTCTCCTTGCAGCATGTTTAAATTTTATCCTCTTGACATGGTTGCTTGGCAGAAATCTTTGACCTTGGTTGGTAGACCATAGTAGTATTCCATTAGCAGATTGCTTTCTGAAACATACACATGGTTTCTTGACTTGAATCTTCTTCTTTTCTTGAGATGGTAAGACAGTTGCAGAAGCCATAGATGTAGATTTTGCTAGGTCACTACTAACAGTATTCACCCTAGACTTAGAGTCTTGTGTTGTGGTGAGATTACTGCTAGCATTGCCTAAGGCTTGCTGTCTTCCACTCTTTCTCACATATGTTTTACCCTGGTCATCATCATCCTTTTCATCCTTGTCCCCCTTTTTCTTCTTATCTTCATCACCCTTATCTCTCCTGTGATGTCTTCTCCTCCCATCACCTTTGTCTTCAGAATCATCATCCTTATTTCTCCTAGGTTGAGCCATCTCTGGAATTTCACCAGTTGCAATATAGGTTCTGAGGATATGCAGTGCCTCAATTTCTTCAGCATTTCTGGCTCCAACCTTCTTCTGTAATTGATCAATGATAGTAATGATCAGTCTGTGATTTCTGGAGGTGAGATCATGAGGAATGACCAATTGCTTGATATCTTCAATTCTGGTACCAGACTGATAAATAATTGTCCATGGCTTCTTGATCACTTCTGGTAGCCTTGTAGGTTGACCATTCCTCAAATCATCAAACAGACTCTTGCTGTTCTCATTTTTCTTCTCAATGATCTCAAGTATGGCATCTATCTCTGAGTGCTTTAGGTCTTATTAGAGATGTCGAATAGTGAATCATTCGAGAAGTCTGACTTATCGAACTATACCCATCACTCATAAAAAATTTGATTTTCACTATCTTGTAAAAATTTACCAGACATATTCATTGAAAAATATCCTAGCAAATCAAATAGTGATTTTCTCAAAATTTCATAGAAATTTTAAGTTAATAAAAATATGATTTTCAACATATGCAACAGATTTGAAATATTTATAAATCATATTTCAGCCAACACTTACTTCAAAAATATTGAGGATTTAGATAAAGTAAGTGTTTACTGCTGCAACAATCTAGATGATGTATTCACTTAGCCAGAATCTGAAGAATTCAGCATTCCAATCTCACTTACCAACCTTGTGAAGGTGGCTTCATCTAATGGCTTAGTGAATATATCAGCTAGTTGTTTATCTGTAGAGACATAATGCAACTCAATGGTTCCATTAGTTGCATGTTCTCTTATGAAATGATATCTGATGTCAATGTGCTTTGTTCTAGAATGATTGACAGGATTGGCAACTATAGAGATTGCACTTGTGTTGTCACACATGATTGGAATTCTTTCCAACACAAGTCCATAATCTCTAAGTTGATTTCTAATCCAAAGCACTTGAGCACAGCAACTTCCAGCAGCTATGTATTCAGCCTCAGCTGTAGAAGTTGACACAGATTGTTGCTTCTTGCTATACCAAGAAACTAACCTTTGTCCAAGAAACTGGCAGCTTCCTGAGGTGCTTTTCCTATCCACTCTGCATCCAGCATAATCAGCATCAGAGTAGCCAACCAGATTGAACCCTGTGTCCTTAGGGTACCATAATCCCAAGTTAGGAGTGCCCTTCAGATATCTAAAGATCCTTTTTATTGCAATCAAATGTGATTCCTTTGGATTTGATTGAAACCTTGCACACAAGCATGTAGCAAACATGATGTCTGGCCTACTTGCAGTGAGGTAGAGTAGAGAACCAACCATGCCTCTGTAGACTGAGATATCTACTCTCTTGCCTTTAGCATCTTCATCCAATTTAGTGGCAGTGGCCATGGGTGTCTTGGCAGGTGAACAATCTTCCAAGTCAAACTTCTTCAATAAATCCTTGATGTACTTGGTTTGACTGATAAAGATACCATCCTTCCTTTGACTGACTTGCAACCCTAGAAAGAATGTCAACTCTCCCATCATACTCATCTCATATCTGCTCTGCATGAGTTTAGAGAATTTCTCACACAGTTTCTCATTTGTAGAACCAAAAATGATATCATCCACATAGATTTGAACTAGGATCATATCATCACCATGCTTCTTGTAGAACAGTGTCTTGTCCAATGTGCCTCGAGTGAATTGATTTTCAAGAAGAAATTGTGATAGAGTATCATACCATGCTCTTGGAGCTTGCTTAAGTCCATACAGTGCCTTAAGCAATCTGTAGACAAATTCTGGGAAATGTGGATCCTCAAAGCCAGGTGGTTGTTGCACATAAACCTCTTCTTCCAACTCTCCATTTAGAAATGCACTCTTGACATCCATTTGATAAACTTTAAAGTTTGAATGAGTAGCAAATGCCAAGAATATTCTAATGGCTTCCAATCTAGCAACAGGAGCAAATGTCTCATCATAATCAATGCCTTCCTGTTGAGAGTATCCTTTTGCAACCAGCCTTGCTTTGTTTCTTATTATTACACCATCTTCATCCATCTTATTCTTCAGAACCCATTTTGTTCCAACAATGGTTCTATTCTTTGGTGCAGGCACAAGTTCCCATACTTTGTTCCTTTCAAATTGATTCAGCTCCTCTTGCATGGCAATAATCCAATCTGGATCCAACAATGCATCATCAAGTTTCTTAGGCTCAACTTGTGATAGAAAACATCCATAGAGGCACTCATTTTGAGTTGCTCTCCTAGTCCTTACTCCTGCATTAGGATCTCCAATGATTTGCTCTGCAGTGTGTGATCTATCCCATTTCCTTGAGTGTTCAGCCTGATTTCTCATCCTTGATGTTGCTTCATCATCCTCATCATGATCATCCTCATTTCCTCCCCCTGTGAAGTTGCCATTACTCACAGGTGTGTCTTGGATGCTTGTTTCTTCACTATTGATTGGCACAAATTCTTCTCTTGTATCATTATTCACTTGAGTTTGTTGAACTTGAGTTTCAACTCCAGTTTCAGTCTCTTCATCAGAATCATCTAGATTATCAAACTTCAATGGATCTTTGTCTTCATCATTGGCTTCTTCTAGTCCAGGTAGTTTGCTGTCATCAAATGTTACATCTGTGCTTTCCATAACTTTCTTTTGACTGATGACATAAACCTTGTATGCAATTCTTTCCATAGAATAGCCAAGAAAAATTCCTTCAAATGCTTTTGCATCAAACTTTCCAACATATTCAGAATTGTCCTTAAGTACAAAGCATTTGCTTCCAAAAGTATGAATATACTTCAGTGTAGGCTTCTTTCCAGTCATCAAGTTGTAAGGAGTCTTTCCAGTGTTTTTGTTGATGAGGGTTCTGTTCTGAATATAGCATGCAGTGCTCACAGCCTCAGCCCAAAAACATGTGGGCATTTTTGCATCAAGTAACATTGTTCTAGCAGCCTCAATTAGAGTTCTATTCTTTCTCTCAACAACTCCATTTTGTTGTGGAGTCCTTGGAGCTGAGAATTGCTGAGAAATGCCATTCTCTTTGCAGAATGCTTCAAGTGTGGCATTTCTGAACTCTGTTCCATTATCACTCCTCAATGCAATCACACTTGCATCGTTTGCCTTTGCTTCCTTGTCAACTTTCTTTATATGCTCAATGATTACTTGTGGAGCCTCATCTTTTGATGCCAGAAATTCTACCCATGTATACCTTGAAAAATCATCAACCATTACCAGGGCATACTTCTTTCTTCCAAGTGACATTATGTTAACAGGCCCAAACAAATCCATATGGATAAGTTGTAGTGGCTTGGTTACAGATGTCACTGTCTTTGACTTGTGGCTTGATCTCTTCATTTTTCCTTTTTGACAAGCCTCACACACTCCTTCTTGGCAGAATTCAAGTGTGGGCATGCCTCTCACTAACTCTCTTTTGACTAGAGAATTAATGGCCTTAAAGTTCAGGTGTGATAGTTTCTTGTGCCA
Source organism: Kitagawia praeruptora (assembly GCA_037693485.1). NCBI lineage: Eukaryota > Viridiplantae > Streptophyta > Magnoliopsida > Apiales > Apiaceae > Kitagawia > Kitagawia praeruptora. The sequence goes on along the minus strand of CM075344.1, from coordinate 151,113,048 downwards.
CAGCCAACAATCTTCATTTGATGCTTTTGAGTAAAAGCAACAAATTTTGTCCTTGTTTGCAGAGTCCATATTGGCTACAAACAGGCTTCCCTTCCTTACTCCAGATAGAGCAAAATCACCAGTCTTCTTGTGGGTGATCAAACATTCATCTTTGTCAAAATTCACTTTGAATCCTCTATCAGTAAACTGACCAACACTTAACAGATTATGCTTGAGCCCCTTGACTAGTGCTACATCTTCAATGATGACATTTCCAACTTTCAGCTTGCCATATCCCAATGTGTTACCCATGCTGTCATCTCCAAAAGCAACCATTGGGCCAGCCTTTTCCTCATACTGTGATAGCAGGGCCATATCACCAGTCATATGATTTGAGCATCCACTGTCCAAAATCCACATGACCTTCTTCTCACTTTCTTTGCCCTGCAAACACAAAGGTATTACTTTTCCTTTGGTACCCAAACAAGTTTGGGTCCATGTGACTTAGAGACAGTTTTATCATAAACAACATGCTTGTTAACTTTCTTAGTGTCAGTCTTCTTGTCACTGTTGGAAGTCTTAGAACCTGAGGTTTCAGACTTAGGTGACAAAGGTACCTTCCTAGCTTTAGGAGGACTTGAAGACTTTGACCTTGTGTAGTGTGTGTGAGAATTGTGACTGATACAACCATCAATGAACTGTCTTCTTAAATTAAAACAACTAGTCATAACATTCATATTGCATGGCATACAGTCAAATTTATCACAGAAGGGTGCATCTCTATGTCTTAGAGGCACAGAACAATCATAGAAAGGTTTAGACACACTACCAACAGGTTTCTTGCATGCATGAGTTAGATGGTTGGTACTGAAACAGTTCTGACAAGTTTTCCTAGGGGCATTAGGCATATAAGCATAGTTGTTATCCTTGTTAATCCCTAACTTGCCATTTCTGTTCTGTTTCTTTTTAGTCACTTCCTTTTCTGATTCACTCTTCCCAGCTGATACAAACTTAACAAACTTCTTAGGTCTTGGCCTATCAACTACTGGCTTCTTGGTCTTTGACTTGGCACTCTCACCCTTAGAGGATGCTTGCTGTTCACTAGATTGTGCCTCATCCTCATCATTCAACATTTGCTTGATGAGTAAGGCATCCTCATCAATTTCAAATGTTGATTCCTTAAAAATTGGATTTTCAGTTTTTCTCAAAATGTGAGGCACTTTCTCATGAACAGCTGTGTCCTCTTCGATGACAGCATAGCCTTTCCTTTGTTTGAGAGAGTCATAGTCAAGTCCAATAGCTGCTTTAGGTTTAGCTTCAATTTTCTCACAGTAGGATTGCACTAAACCAGATGATTTCTTGAAAGTTTTAAGTTTGAATTCATTCTCAGCTAATTCATCCCTAAGAGCCTTCTTTACTTGACTAGCACATAGAACCTTGTTCTCCAAATATTCAACTTCTTTCTTAAGGTTTTCTACTTGCATAACAGTTAGCTCAAGTTCCTCATTCTTTTTGGTTAATACTTCATTTCTAGTAGACAGTTTAGCAATCTCCTCATTAGCAGCAGTCATACTAGTATGAATATTAAACATTTCAACAGATAATTGTTCAATCATGGATTTGTATTCAGAAACAGACATGTCTATAGTAGTGAGAGATGGTACCTGAGAATCAGATGAAGATGAGTCATCCTTGGAGTTGGCCATCAAGGCATAATTGCAGAATTCTTGTTCCTCTTCATCACTCTCAGAATCATCCCAACACTTCCCTTCAGCTATGTAGGCCTTACCATGTGTCTGCTTTTTCAGAAGGGCCTCATACTTAGCTTCTAGCTCAAGATATTCTCTATCCTTCTTTTTAGGCTTCTTGCATTCACTGGCAAAATGCCCTAGGTCATTGCATCTATAACACCTTACAGATGACCTATCCACATAACCGGTTTTGAACTTATTTCTGTTTGGTTTCACAGGTGCCTTGTTCTTGTTGGCTGAATGGTTTTGAGTTTTGGGTTTGAAGGGTTGATTTCTTTTAAATCTGATGTTTGGAAATTTTCTGGCCATGAAAGCATATGAAGTATTTTCCATCCCATCAAGTTCTTCCAGAGTGTAAAACTCCTCTTCTTCTTCCTCCTTTTCCTCAACAGGTTCACTCACCCCAGCTTCAGTTTCTTCATCATCTACCACCTCCTCTATCCTTAGTTGGCTTGTAGATGCTTCTAGGTCCAGGATGGATTTGTTGACAATCAAGGCACATGATGTGTTTATCATCCTACCTTGGTTTGCTTGGATAGCCCTCTTCTGAAGCAACTCAAGTTCATGAGTCTTTAGGACTCCATAGAGTACATCATAGGTGACTTTGTTCAAATCTCTCTCTCTTAGGGAAATGACTCTTTGCTCCAGATGATTTGGTGAAGACAACAGAAATTTCATATTTAACTCCTTGGTGCTGTAAACCTTTCCATTCATCTGCAACTCAGTAACTAGCTTGTGAAACCTTTCAAACATCTCAGTGATGCTTTCCTTGGGCTGTGCCATGAAAGCTTCATACTGTGTGACCAGTATCTGTTTCCTGTTTTCTTTAACCTCATCAGTCCCTTCACACAACACCTCAATGTGATCCCACATCTCTTTAGCAGACGTGCATGATGCAATGTTTGCAAACATTGACATATCCATGGAATCAATGATGAGCAACATGAGGTGGCTGTCAAGAGCAACCTTCTCCCTTTCTGACTCTGTCCACTTTGATGGATCCTTGGCCTCATAAGCTCTAGGGATTGTTATGGTTCCAACAGTCTTCTCTGGTATCTCTTGTTGTGGAACAAAAGGACCATTCTTGAGAATCTCAGGATACAAGGGATGAGAGGCTTTGATGAACAACATCATCTTTATCTTCCAGAGGTTGAAGTTTTCTTTATCAAACTTAGGGACCTTCACCGTTCCTGTAGTCTTTGGTGTATTCGAACTCATGATCGTTTCTCTGTTTTTGAATAAACAGCCCGCTCTGATACCACTTGTTGAGTATTGAACACGGTAAAAAAATACAGAGGGGGGGGTGAATGGATTCTTGAACTTTTCTTGGATTGAGTCTGTGTAGCAGATAAGTGCCTGTGTGTGCAGAAATTAAGGTGCGGATAAATAAACAACACAAGACACAATATCACTTTAATCTAATGTATATTAGATAAAGGTTGCTACAATCTGTGAATACAAATGGTAGTATTCTCAGCTTCGTTTTTCTCAGAGAGATATAGCTTACAGTGTATGAAAAACTTGACTCACAAAGTTACTAAGTTATGAAGTGAGGCTGTGTCCTTATAGAACATGGATACAGCCTGCTTACTACAAATAAGGTAGCTAAACCACATTACTTTCTAGTCTGTCTATCCTTTTTGAGTAAGTGTCCAAACGGTTTCAGATTTGACTTTGCAAAGCCTGTTTAGATCCACTTCTTTAGCTCCTTGTCTCTTCTATATCTCTCCAAGCTTCCTTGTAGGCTTTCCAGAGCACGTTACAGGTTGTGGTCCATAAAGTGCATTGGCTTGTTGCAGGTTTCTGACTTGTACAATTTCTTCAGTATTTTGTCTCCAAGAATGTATTCGAGAAGTGACTAAGTAAGTGATTCGAGAACTAGAATTGACTTGATCGATAACTCTGAGTTCTCGAATACTGTTATAGTGACATATCGAACCACTTCTCGAATAGCTCTTTTCCATCAGGATTCCTTGAGTTGTCGAATAGAGCATTTGACTTATCGAATCCTCGAGTTGTCGAATAGCTTTCTGAGTCTTTGAGATATCGAATGGAACTTTGACTTGTTGACTCTTTGAGAACTCGAATAGAGTAGTAGACATATCGAATCCCTGAGATATCGAATGAGATATCGAACAGTGTATTCAGAGATATCGAATAGTGTCTTGAGATATCGAATCTCTGACTTCTCGAATGCTGGACTTCTCGAATAGACAAATATACTTCTCGAATTGGTACTTAGGCAAATTCTTCATTTCTTCAAATCCCAACTGTGATTATTTGGCAGTCTTTAACTCCTTGCTTGAGGCATGAACCATGGAACTTCTTTCAAGCATTATTCTAGACTCTATTTGTACAGTTACACAACTAGGATTTGATGCCTATTACAAGTACAATACAAACAGAAACTCTACAACTAGAGGTTCCCTCAGTTAAGAGGTCATGTAAGTAATGCAAAGCATTACAAACAATTAGGCTTGTTATTAGATGTATACAGGCATGCCTCTGTAACTAACAAGTTGATAGTGTTTTTATTCAGAGTCATGTTGACCATCAATGGATAGGCAGAATAGGGTAGCCAATTGTAAATAAGCTATGCTATGTAATTCTGTCTAAGTGAAAGTGTATCAACGGATGAGAACAGGGCTCTATCAACGGATACAACTCAAATCTACTCTATCAACGGATACAGCTCAAACTACCATCAACGGATAACTGTGCACAACATCAACGGATAATCATTATCACTTTATCCTATGCTAGCTGGGAATTAGCAGTTGATAAGGACATGTTTGACTGACAGATCACATGGGTTGATAGTAGGTATAAAAAGCAGTATGGCAGCCATACTTTGGAAACACAGAAGAAAGAAGCATTCCATTTACACAGTACATACAAGAAAGGTGCAGGGGACATATCTGTTCACAAGGACAACCTTTCGGCTACATGTGGATTTGGAGTGGAGTAGCAAGTCAACTTGAATTAGATTAATATTATCTTATTCCTGTAGTACTTGTAAACTTGGGATATATAACCAAGTGTAGCAACTCTTTAGAAACTAAGAAAATAGACATATTTGCTTAGTGTTTCTTGAATATCTTTAGAAGCAAAGAGTTGTAAAAACAGAAGCTGTGTACATTTGTATCACAGAGTTTTCTTCAAATAAAAGTCTCAGGTGGTACATTTAACCACCTAATTTTTTATGTGTTTGTGAACCATTTCTTATTCAGCAATTATTTCCTTATAGGTTTCTGTGGTTTTTATCAGAAATTTATAACTATCAAGAATTGTATTCAACCCCCCCCCCCCTTCTACAATTATACAAGTGTGTAATCTGGGAATAACAATTTCAGCAATCTAAGAAACTTCTTTTGGTTCCCGCGTGTCGGGCTCCCCATTGCCCTATTCTTCTCCGACTCTAATCCTGACCCATACAACCTGTACTTGTTCATTCATCTATAACTCAACTTCAAATGTAGAAATCTAGATTGTTGTATCATAATGATTTGTTGAGGTAATTATGTGGAATGCGGAGCTAGGGTGTTCGATTCCTGTATTTTACTAATGATAATGAGAAAGTATTGTGTCCCGAACTAATTTATATATAGCATTATATAGTAAGATTCAGGGAAGGGAGGGTAAGTTATTCCATATAAAGATTTCTCAGCACTGAATAAAGATTATATATGTCTTGTAGAACCAAAGGCGGGACCAAATTCACACACACATAAGAAGTTCAGAGCAGAGTAGGAGAGACAAAGAACGATTGATAAGCTCATAAAGCTCCCAACTTCAAATAAGCCAGCAAACATAAACCCCTCTCAGTTTTAAACTCTCGTATTAGGGAATCATGAGCAAGTATTGAATTTTTACTAGTATTCACAATTGTATTAATCCAGCCATCCAGGCCATTCACTTGAGTCCAAAACCCACAGTGCATAACGAATCCCTAAACCACTGTGTCATAAGCCGCCTAATAAATCCAACTTCAGGATCATACTCTGTACGTATCCTTCTTATTCCTGTATGTTACCTCCTTAGGCAATAAAATTCCTCCATCTATGATCTACGGCAACATTTGTTAGCTGCTCTAAAACTACATGATTAAAAACTCCATTCAGCATGTTTGTAAAAAAATTATCGAGCAACTTAATAACAGATTTTATGTGCCCAGTTGGTACAACATTAACTAAACAAACATCAAAACCAATGGCTTGATTGTCGATTTGTTTGAGAATTAAAAAGGGATTGAATCATAAAAATGCAAAATTATATTCTAGAAAATGAAGTAAAATTCAAAAGTAAATGAAAAACAATTCCACCATTTTATAAAACAGGATTCACGACTATACAGATAAATCAAATTTCACGTTGAACAAGAAACAATGGTATATGAATACCAAAATATGTAATCCACCATAAAAGAATAATGTTGTAATGAGCAATACAATAAAATAGAATCACTATAATGAAAATCAACTAATTTCGCTTAACCTAGACATGATATTAATAGAGAGAACTGAACAAGAATCTGCAAAATCTTAAACTAGATATGACTACGAAGCAATTGAGAGATTGAAGGAATCTGCAAAATCTTTTGTAGCCTCTGCTGCTGACCAGGTTTGTTTTTCCAGGAGATGAATTGATGTGTTTTACAAGGAACTCATAATGCATCAATTGCTCAGATGTTGGTATCATGTCTGGTTCTTCATGTAGGCAATCTTCTAAGAACTTTTGAAAATCTGCATCCCCAAATACACCAAGTTCCTACACCACTATTGCATCTACAACCATTATCTTCAAGTCCTTTCGACTTTTTGCACAGATTCCCCCCCCCTCCTCCCCCAAGGCCAACTCCAATGCTGTTATGCCCACCTGCCAAATATCAGAAGCACTGCTATGTACACCAAAATAGTCCACTAATGAAGAAGATCAAACCTCACAAGAATCTAAATACATCATGGGAAATGACTTGATTTAACATTTTAACGTAATACACACAAACTAAGTTATGACAACATTTAAAATACTACATCACACCCATATGAGCCCATTTGAAAACTCCAAGTTTGGCAAGTTTTGAAGCAATAAAGAGACTCACATAATAGCCTAAATTGGTGAAGTTCAAACATATGTAAATCATGATTGTACAAAAATTGAATCTGAAATTGTATATGATAGCTAAATCTAAGCCACAAAATTTAAAAAGATATTCAAATGAAATCATCAAATTCACAAAATTTTATATTCAATTTAGAGTAATGCTAGGTACCCAAAATTGATACCCAAAAATTGCTCCCGATAATGTGGCAAAGCTTACATGGCATAATGAAATTTTTTGATTGGGTGGTTGATGTGAATGCAGGGGGTCCATTATTATTATAACCAATTGAATTCATACATATGGCATTTGGGAAATTTTTTGGGAACCAATTTGAGGTACCTAGCATTTTCCTTCAATTTATCGCAATAAATCAAAATCAAAGCACCCTATCAACACAAAATCAAGTAGATTGTATAATTAACACAGTATAATTTTAAAATCACCTAAATCTACACAACCCCATGTCAACTATACTCACAAAACACACATATTTACAAAATAATAATGAATTTTTATTTTGGCTAGTTTTTGTTTCTATAATTTTTTCAGGTTTTGGTTTTTTTCGATGTCAATTTTTAATTTTTCAGTTCGGTATAGATCTATCAATTTATTTTGCTCACCCGTAACAGATATGATGTTAAAATTAAAATTAGTACTAAAAAAGGTAAATATTACTACATTAAAGAATATTGAATACATATAGAGACAAAAGTCATATCAAAATTATAATATATTCTGTTTTCAAATATTATGAAAAACATAATGCATAACATATTACATGACATATAACACTCCTATTAGTATTTCATTTAATAGTGTTATATAGATGATAAGTAGTTAAGCACCTACGATGTTCACATCATTCCATTCACCAAGTAGATGCACGCTAGTGAAGTTCTGAAACAAGAAGAGAAATTACAAACTGCTTAGAATACCATTGGCTAAAAATGTCGGAAACGTTCTCAAAGGATTCCAAATGACGATAATTATAAACTAGACTTCAAGAGTTTTCCATCCATAGGTCATATAACATAAATCATTGACATTTTTCATTCACATTAGGTCCTACACTTATGTCTAATGCATTTTGCTTTAACTTTTTTCAATAGAAATAACTGTTCACATTCTTTGAGGACACACTGAAGGACATTGTACCCTCCCCTGCTGAGATCGCAGCGCTGGAATATAATGCAGTGTTGAAGAGTCCATAGATTCAGGTTTTGGTGGATACGGCATACCCCACATCAGCCTCACCTTCAGACTTTTTATAACCAGCTTGTTAAAGAGTTCTTCAGTTGCCTTTTCTGCACTTTCTCTGGTCATGTATGTAACAAACTCATGTACGTAACAAATGCACAAGCATATGAGGGCACCATTTTGATAGTCTCAATTTCACCATGTGCACAGAAATTATCCCTTAGGTCCTGCTCGCCAATTCTTTCTTCAAGCCCACATGCATAGAGTACTCTGATGCGAATTTAGAAAGGATCAGAATCGCATCACTGCTCTGATATCATATCACAACAGTAAAAGATGTAGAAATGAAGAAGAAGAAGTTTCATATCTCCATTAACAAAGTACAGTGAAACAGAGCTTTTACATTTTAGTGTATTGATACAAAAAATGAGATCTAAAATGAATAGCTTAACTAATCTCTCTCTTAGCTATTACTTATATACTACTTAAGACTATAACAGAATTCTAACTAACTCTCTGAGCTGTCATTCTCCTCCAGCTCAGCTGATGACTCATCTTTTGTAATCTATAATGTAACAGATATAAAAATGGTTAAAGTTAAATACATTTTTGGGAATTGTATGTTTTTTTAACTATATGACAAAATTGCCAATTTTTGACAACTTTGATTGGGAACTTGTTGGCAACTATATTCGCCAATAGATGGCATGTCACATAGGACTACCGGAGATACTCTTATATATTATTAATTGAGTAATTGTTAAATATTTTCAAAAGAATTCAAAAATGTTTTAAATGATATATAATATTATTTTATTTGTGAAATTTATATTAATGCACGAGTGATCTATTCTATTTATTAAAATTTGATCAATTATATAATGACAACTAAGTATTAGAGAACTCAAAAATTTCTCTTATTGATTTAATTTGTTTTTTTTATCATTTTTATGTGGGATAATCATGTACACTGACTCTCACATTTAATACGTTTGAAGCTTTATTACACAAAAATAATTAACTGGTTGTATGAAAATTTTGAGTGAACGTGTCACTTTTTTTTATGAGTAAAGTCATTTTTTCTTACGAGTAAATTTATGAATACAAAATTATGTATAAAAAATTATACAAATTATGCAGTAATGGTAACATGGTAATATGAGATGTTTTTATTAATTTATGTACATAATACAGGTGAATCCATTACATTTTATTAATTTATAATATAAAAAATAAAATATATATCATTTTATCACTCTTTTTACACATTGTAGTATCTTTACCATTTTTCTTTTCTTATTGCATGTAATTTAATGTGCTCTCCGACGGAAACTAGCAGCTTCATTCTTCCGTTTTTTTCAAAATTTGCAAAAAAAAATTCTATTTTTCAGAATATGCAATTCTTTTTTTGCAAAATCAAAATTTGCAATATAAGTTAGAGATATAACAAAAATACTATTGGGCCAAAAAAATTTTCAAAAAAAATGAGATATTTATTGGACCAGTTTTTCTAAAATGAAGTCGGATTGACTTAGCAAAAAAGAAAAAGAAAAATGAAGTCGGATTAATTTTAAAATTAATATTTTTACTTTTTTAACTATTCAATGAATGTTTTTGGATTTTATTGAATATTATAAACTTTTATTCGAGATATTATTGAAAATTATTTAAAACTTTATTCATGATTTTTTCAATTTTATAAAAAGTTCCATAAAACATGAGTTCAATTTTTTCAATTTTATAAAGAAGGGACCACGCTTTTGTACCAATTTCTCAAAATGGATTTTTCCCAAATATTTTTTAACTATCTTCTACAATAGTCTTTCTCACCTTTGCATTTTTCATCTCTCACGTAGTCACGTGTTTTGCAGGGAAAAACTCCCAAAAATTAATGGACTAAAGAAATAGAAAAGTGGAATTGATATGGGTTAAAAGTAAGCCCTAAAGACACATTTAATGTGGCTTTAATTAGACCTAGAATGGTCCAAACGTGGGGCCCACCAGTTGGGCCCAAACTCCAATTATGATAGTAATTTCGTAATTAATATTTGGGGATAATTAACAGCTGGGAGATACGAGTCAAATAAGGACATTATCTTTATTAAGAGTAGCCTCCAAGCCACACAGTCATACAAGGAAACTGACTCCTACAAGGAAGGAGTCTAGAACCTTCCTCAAGGCTGACTTGCTCACCAAGTCTCCTAACCCAACCCTAATTCTGAGGCTTCTCAGCCTATATAAAGGGTCTGACCCCTCATTCTCAGAACTACGTTTTATTGGCTTGATTCTCTAATTACAGAGATACGTAGGCATTCTGTGAGGACCGTTTAAGTCTCGAACGCAGAAGCAGCCATTAAAGCACGAAGCTCACGAACCCTAGCATTAAATACACAAACCCTAGCCGCAATAATTTAAACCTAGTTTTTATTCCACAACATTTGGCGCCGTCTGTGGGAAGAAGACATCAACCATGGTTCAAACACGAAGAACTCCACCAAGCACTACGGAGCCAATCGCTACCGAGGCTCTACCTCTTAGCTCTGCTCCGCCACTTACTGAACAAGTACTTCCGACATCTGAGCAAGTACCTCCGGCATCCGGAACTATCGTTTCGTACCAAGTTTCTCAACCCCTAGGGACGACTACCCATGTTGAGAGTACGTTACCTCCGATCATCCACACAGTTCCAGGGACTAACCCCCCCTCAGACGGGGATTTCTTCTCTGATTGTAGATCCCAACAACCTTACACGAGGGGTTCAGATCCACACTACGGATCTCCCCATAAGCACCAATCCAATGTATGGGATGACCAATTACGGAGCTGGACCGAGTGGCCATGCCCTGTATATTAGAGATCGAGATTATCGCGATTTTTCTGGTCCTTATTCAGATGAATCATCTTCTGGCGATGATTACGAGCGTGATGAAGCCCCGAGGAGGCGACGTGCAAGTAAAGAGCCTATGGGAAGAACTCGAACTATCCATGATGGACTCCCTTCAACAGCTGCTGAAAGGATTAAGGCTTATGAAGCCGAGATCTTAAAGTTAAAGGAAGATATGGCCAGGGAGCAAGCCAGATCAAAACAGACTTTGCCACCTCCCACGTCAGGACCGATTCCCTTCATAGATCTGGAGAGGCCTCCAAGGAGGCAAAGAAGGACTACCGTCCCACCTGAAAGAACTACAAGGGTGGAAACCCCTAAAAGCAACCCCAAGGATCTGCTGCCGCTTGGGGACCCTGATGATCCCACACCTCCGTTTACTGAGGACGTGATGAATGCTCGTATCTCAAAGAAGTTTAAGATGCCAACAATCAAAGCCTATGATGGAATGGGTGATCCTGCCAACCACGTTAGAACGTTCTCAAACGCACTGCTGTTGCAGCCTGCAAGCGACGCTTTGAAGTGTAGGGCTTTCCCTCAAACTTTGTCGGGCATGGCTCAAAGATGGTATAGTCGGCTTCCTGCAAACTCGATTGGTTCCTTTAAGGAATTGAGTGCTGCCTTCATTAGTCAGTTTATCAGCGGAAGAACGCATGAGAAAAGCTCTGCATCTCTTATGTATATAGTACAAGGGAAGAACGAAAGTCTGAGAGACTATCTTAAGAGGTTCACCAAGGAGACTCTGAACATCACTGATCTGGACAATAAAGTTGCAATGGTAGCCTTGGAGCATGGTACCACCGACCTGTACTTTAAGAGATCATTGGCAAAACATCCCCCGGAGAATATGGCTGATCTCCAACGAAGGGCTTCTAAATACATCAAAGCCGAGGATAGCACGAAGAAGGAAGTCACGTTAGGCAATGGCCAGGGGAACAATGATACAAAAAAGCGTAAGCAAGGGCAGGAGTACGATGCTAAGGACAAGTATCCCCGAACTAGCAAAGACTCTGATTCGCCACCAAAAAAGAACTTGGGACCAAGGTTCTCTGACTATGCAAGGTTGAATGCCCCTAGAAGTCAAATCTTGTTGGAAATTGAAAAGGATAAAGACTTCCGATGGCCGAAGCCACTCAGGGGAGACCCCGCAAAGAGGAATAAGGATCAGTACTGTAGGTTCCACCGAGATGTAGGACATGACACGGATGATTGCAGACAGTTGAAGGACGAGATTGAATTCTTGATCCGTAAAGGAAAGCTGAACAATTTCACAAAGGGTGGAGATCAAGGAACCCAAAGAGGGGATTACAACAGGAGAAACAATGACAGAAGGGATAATGATCGTGACCGTAGCACGCAGCCCCGAGGGCCGGTTATCAACATGATCTGGGGAGGCCCAACAGCGGCCGGTACAACTCGGAACTCTCGAAAGGCATATGCAAGGGAGGTAATGCACATTGTGGGAGAGGCCCCGAAGCGTGCTAAAACTGAGATGGTAATTGGGTTCGATGATTCGGACTTGGAAGGGGTGAAGTTCCCCCATGATGACCCGCTGGTCATAACTCCTGTGATTGGAAATTCAGAAGTAAAACGAGTCTTGATAGACAATGGAGCTTCTGTGGATATTTTGTTTCATGATGCGTTTGTAAAGATGGGATACAACGACTCTCAGTTGACCCCTGCAAACATGCCTATATACGGATTTAATGGAGTGGAGTCCAACGTTGAAGGGACTATTCAGTTGCCCATGACTATTGGGCAGGAGCCTAAGGAGGCGACTCAGATGCTGAATTTCTTGGTGATTAAAGCAGCTTCAACATACAACGCAATCCTTGGAAGGACCGGATTACATGCGTTTAAGGCTGTGGCCTCTTCCTATCATATGAAGATTAAGTTTCCAACACAGAATGGTGTCGGAGAACAAAAGGGTGATCAGAAGATGGCAAGAAGTTGCTATGTAGCCGCCTTGAGGGCCGATGGAGTCGGGGGGCAGGTCCTTCCGATTGAAGACATGGATGTCCGTGATGATGAAGAACATAGAGGGAAGCCAGCAGAGGATTTGATTCCCATACCCCTAGAGCCGAATGATCCTGAAAAAGTTACTTATGTTGGAGCATCTCTGAAAGAACCCTTGAAGGGCAAGTTGATAGAATTCTTACAAAAGAATAGCGACGTGTTCGCTTGGACAGCAGCTGATATGCCAGGGATTGACCCCCAACTCATAACTCATAAGTTGAATGTTGACCCCAAGAGGAAGACAATAAAGCAGAAGAAGAGAAACTTTGCTCCAGAGAGGCAAGAGGCCATTAAGCAAGAAGTGGATAAGCTCTTGGAAGCTGGTTTCATTGAAGAAATTCAGTTTCCCGAATGGTTAGCAAACCCTGTGATGGTCAAGAAAGCGAATGGGAAGTGGAGGATGTGTATAGACTTCACCGACCTGAATGATGCATGTCCAAAAGATTGTTTCCCCCTTCCAAGGATTGACATGCTGATAGATGCCACAGCTGGACATGAGATGTTAAGCTTCATGGATGGATTCAGCGGCTATAATCAGATTAAGATGCACAAAGATGACATCCCTAAGGTATCTTTCATAACTGACTTTGGTGTCTTCTGTTATCTTGTTATGGCATTTGGTCTAAAGAATGCAGGAGCTACTTACCAACGCTTGGTGAATAAGATATTTGCCCATCTGATTGGAAAAACCATGGAGGTGTATGTTGATGACATGTTAGTCAAGAGCCTACTCAAGGCTGATCATATTAAGCACCTCGAAGAGGCATTTGAAGTGCTGAGGCACCATAAGATGATGTTGAATCCCGCTAAGTGTGCCTTTGGCGTTGGATCTGGAAAGTTTTTGGGACTGATGGTTTCAAAGAGAGGCATTGAGGCCAATCCTGACAAGATCAAGGCAATTTTAGACATGGAACCACCACGTTCGATAAGAGATGTGCAGAAGTTGACAGGCCGAGTAGCGGCCTTAGGGAGGTTCATCTCTAAATCTGGTGATAAGTGTTTACCTTTCTTTCAAACATTAAAGAAGGTAAAGAATTTTGAATGGACACCTGAAAGCCAAGAGGCCTTTGAGCAATTGAAGAAGTACATGGCTGAAGCCCCGCTGTTGGCCAAGCCCAGCATCGGAGAGACTCTTTACCTATACCTGGCGGTATCTGAGCAAGCATTGAGTGCCGTCCTCATACGGGAAGAGAACAAGGTTCAGAAACCTATCTACTACGTGAGTAAGGTGTTACATGGAGCTGAGTTGAACTATTCCACCATTGAGAAGTTTGCTTTAGCATTGGTAACGGCTTCAAGGAAACTAAGACCCTACTTTCAGTCACACAAGATTGAAGTCCTGACGGACCAGCAATTGAGAAGTATCTTGCATAGCCCGAAGGTCAGTGGAAGGCTAATTAAGTGGGCAATCGAACTTGGAGAATTTGACATTGCATATAAGCCTCGGACAGCCATCAAGGCTCAGGCATTAGCTGACTTCGTGGTTGAATGTACCATTGGCAACCAAGTAGTCGGGGGGCAGGAGATAGTAACCACCCCTGGAGTTGAGAGTAAGGATGAAGAACTTGTACCTGATCAGAAAGAGTATTGGGTGCTCTATTTTGATGGAGCATCAAAAACAAAATCTAGTGGTGTAGGTTTGGTTTTGCAAAGCCCCGATGGGTTCACAGTTGAATACGCTTTGAAGTTGGACTTTCCTACAACCAACAATGAAGCTGAATATGAAGCATTGATAGCTGGATTGGGATTGGCCAGAGTTATGAGGGTCAAGAATCTCAAAGTGTGTGGAGATTCAAGACTGGTAGTCTCGCAAGTGAATGGTGAGTTTGAGGCCAAAGATGAAACTATGGCAAAATACCTCAGAGTCGTGAAAGCTGTTATGACTCAGTTTGAGGAGTGCTACCTGGAGCACATTCCTAGGGAAGAGAACGTTAAGGCCGATGCCCTCTCTAAGTTCGCTTCTTCTGAGATAGAGAATTATGCAGGCAGTGTTTACTTCCAGGTCCTGAAGGCCCCGACCATCAACTCTAAGTTGGTAGCACCTATCGATGTTGGAAGCTGTTGGATAGATCCTATTAAAGCTCACCTAGAAACCGGATGGCTCCCCAACAATGCCTTGGAGGCACGGAAATTGTCAGTGAGAGCATTAAGATATGCCTTGATTGAAGGCATCTTATACAAGAGGTCGTTTGTCATCCCCTACTTGAAGTGCCTAAGGCCCCAAGAGGCAAGAGAAGCATTGGAGGAAGTTCATGAAGGGATTTGTGGGCAGCACTTGGGGGGCAGAGCCCTAGCTCACAAGATTACCCGCCTAGGATTCTATTGGCCGGAGATGTTAGCAGATGCTCAGGATTATGTCAAGAGGTGTGACAGGTGTCAAAAACATGCCCCTGTTGTAAGGCAGCCGCCTGAGAGGTTAACCTCAATCAGCTCTCCTATTCCATTTGCAATGTGGGGGATGGACATTCTTGGTCCTTTCCCCATGGCTTCAGCACAAAGGAAATTTCTGATTGTCGCCATCGATTACTTCACTAAGTGGATTGAAGCTAAGCCATTAGCAAAGATAACCACCAAACAAGTTTCCCAGTTCTTTTGGGAGAACATAATCTGCAGGTATGGAATTCCCCGAATCCTTGTGACAGATAATGGGACACAATTCAACAATGAAGAGTTCAGGAAATACTGCGAGGAAAATGCTATTGAGCTTCGTTTTACTTCAGTAGCTCACCCGCAAGCTAATGGACAGGCAGAGGTAGCTAATCGGATTATTCTTGATGGACTTAAGAAGAGGGTCGAACGATCGAGAAATACTTGGGTGGATGAATTACTGCCTATACTTTGGGCATATCGTACTACTTGCAAGGTAACAACTGGGGAAACTCCTTTCCTACTGGCTTATGGAGCCAAGGCAGTTGTACCACTAGAAGTCATGCATGCATCACCTAGAATTGAGGCATTTGAACCAGAAACTAATGAAGAAGGCATGAGGCTCGCCCTAGACTTGATTGATGAAGTCAGGGACGAGGCGAATGCCAGGAATGCGGAGCATCAAAAGAAAGCATCTTTCTACTACAACCACAGGGTTAAGGAGAGGTTCTTTCAGCAAGGTGACTTAGTTCTTAGGAAGGTCGAGGCTTCTGGAGTTGGTCAGAAGGGAAAGCTAGCCCCGAACTGGGAAGGGCCGTATCGAGTCAAGAAAACACTAGGACGAGGATCTTACAAACTGGAAACCTTGGACGGGGTTGAGGTACCCCGGACTTGGCATGCATTAAACCTCAAAGTTTACTATGTTTAAGCTCTCCTGAAAAGGACCTAGCTTTTTGCCTATGTAATAGAAGTAGAAATAAGGTTCGAATGAAACCATAACAGAGCATGCTGCTCCTAGTAGGAAGTAGAGTATTTATGTAAGGGTTGAGCCCATTTTATCAGTATTCCTTTGACAGCCTAATAAAGCTTGTTTTGATTCTTCTCTGAATTACATCTTTTGCTTTGCTATTTTAAACAAGTCATAAAATCACGAGCCTGGTGCAAGCCAAGGGGCCAAACACCTAGAGAATTCTAAAGCTTAACAAATTACGAGCAAAGGCAAGAAATAAAAAGCTGGAAAGGAAATTAACTATACGAATAAGTTAAATTAAAGAGTTGCATAAATAAAAGCCCGAAGGCTATTAAAGTTAAGTTACACAAATTGATGGTTTAAACAAAAGGCATAACAAGCAAGCTAAGTGGCCTTAGGAGCCTCCTTGATAGGAGAACCACTTTCAGAGCTGGTAGCAGTGGTGGAAGCTTCCTCATCCAAGTTAGCATCTTCCTCTCGAACAGGAGGCTGCTCAGGGTTCGAAGACTTTGCTGCAGTATGCTTCCTGACCAAGGAATCATCCTCACCAAATAGCTCCTCACTAGAGCCAGCCTCAGCTACAGTAGTCATGGTCCTAGGAGGATGAGGGCTAGGAAAGGCAGAAGACTGAAATAGGCCAGGATGGCTCCTAAGAACAGCCTCAAGTGCCTTGTTCCATCCCTCTGTGAACTGGCTGGGGTAAAGCATCTCATCGTGCTGATCCATGAGACTCTTGTACTCATCTGAGTCAAGATAGTCATCAATCAGCTTCTCTCTATCATCCTTCAAAGCCACCACCTCTGCATAGGCACTCACCAGCTCCTCATCTTTTTTCTTCAGCTGTTCCTCAAGCTGGTGGATATGTAAGCTTCTCTTCTGGGACTCAGTCTCAAATCCCTTGGCCTTCTCCTTCCAAGCTTTAGATTGATAAATCAGGCTTTGGAAATGAACATTGGCCTACATATAGAAAGCAGAGTTTTAATAATGAAAACAGTGGAGTGTTTGAAATAAGAAACTAGTAGGATGGAAGGCTTACCGCAGCAAGAGCCTGAGAGCCAAGTGCTTCAGACTCACCAATGCCTCCATTAAGAACTAAGTCCTTGTAGTCAGGAGGGGTGATTGAGTTCAACGACCAATCCACAGCATGCTTTGTTGAGCCCACCACAGAATCACGCTTCCTGAATCCCCAAGATGGTCTAAACACAGCAGATTGAACATTGACTTGAGAGCTACCCTCCAAGTCAGCTATGTCACCAAACTTAAGGTTCCCTTTCTGAACCTTGTGTGGGCGTAAGAATGAGGGTTCTGCCCCTTTCTCTCAAGGATCTGCATTCCTCTTGGCCCGGGCCATCCTGGAAGTCTCATCATCAGGATCAGGAGAAGCCTCCACAAGCATCTTGGCCACTGCATTAACAAGAATAGATACAACTAAATAAGTCAAGTATGAAAATATAAAAACAAAGAAAGGAAAGAAAGTTACCATGTTCAGAAACTGATGAGAGGCCTACTGCCCTCAGAGATTCTTCATTTATGAGACTCTGGCAGGTTATAGACAAACCATCACCTTTGGTCAGGGTGTCAAAGGCGGCTTGATCTTCTGTACTAAGGGTGATCCCCTTAGCTTTTCCATCCGTAACTTTGGAAAAAGTTTTTCTAAAAAGGGTGCCCCAGTCACCACCCTCCCACTCAAGATATGCAAACTCTTTTTTCCAACCAGGGTTGTTATCTGGCACTGATTTACCGTTGAAAATAGGGGGGACTTTGGGGCGAAGTTAAATATATACCCAACCAGTATGCAAAATTGGGCTGTTATATATTTGAAAGATTTTGCGAAAAAGAGGCACAGACAAAGACAGATTTTGCCTCAGGCATAAAACCATAAAACAAAGAATTATTCTCCATGCATTTGGAGGTAGTTGGCAAGGGCTGCATTGGATATCAGCTAAAAGACGTGGGATAAACTCATGAAAAGGAAAACGGAGCCCTGCTACTAGGCACTCCCTATAGATACACAAGGCATTGGGCCTCCAATGACAAGGCCTGTCACCTGGCCCAGCTGGAACGAGTTTATAGGGATTTCTAATCTTAAACAACTTATTATACCTAGCTATTTCCTCAACATCATGATACGTATTACAACAATCATATGCATCTAACTCGGTTAGGCTAGGGTAGTCATCTGCTCGCTCATTTAGCATATCTAATAAAGATGTGTAAGGAGAGCGAATGGTGATAGTACCTTTAGAAGAAGCAGAGTTCATTTTCATGAGTCGAGCTTGAGCTTTGTCCGCCATTAGAGAGAGCTTAAAAACCTTGACTGAAAGTGGAGAAGACAATCGGAGAAGAAGGCCGGAAGTAGCCAAGAAAACTTCAACAGAAAATTTGGAAGGAACTCTGAGCTAAAACTTGAGAAGTATGAAGTGAGAAGTGAGAGTGTGAGAAATGAACTCTCCACTCTCACTCTTTTATAGAAATTCTTAGCCGGTTAAAATGCTTACAAACGGTCAAAAAACCTACTGTGACAGGTCAAGATGATAAAAGTGACCTATAAAAGGCCCATGGAACCGGCCCAATTAAAATAGGCCCAATTCTGGAACATTCTTATAAAAATATCCCAAAGTACCAAAGATATTTTGAGAAATATCAAAGATATTTTGAGAAATATCAAAGATATTTTGAGAAAATATCAAAGATATTTTTGAAGAATTAGGGTTTGTAGATCCATCGAAGGATCTAGAATTTGGGCTAAAAAGGCCCGGATAGGCCAATTACAGCCATTGGGCCGAGCCCAACAAAAAATATATACATTTTATGAATTTTTGAAATAATACTAAGCCCAGAAGGCCCAATAGGAAATGAGCCCAAGGCAAAGTAGCCCTTAATTCGACCAGAATCCTGATCGAAATGACCAAGAATCCTGGTCGAAAATTCGTTCGACTAGAAGATTTTTGGATGCTTAATTCGACCAGAATCCTGGTCGAAATGACCAAGAATCCTGGTCGAAAATTCGTTCGACTAGAAGATTTTTGGATGCTTAATTCGACCAGAATCCTGGTCGAAATGACCAAGAATCCTGGTCGAAAATTCGTTCGACTAGAAGATTTTTGGATGCTTAATTCGACCAGAATCCTGGTCGAAATGACCAAGAATCCTGGTCGAAAATTCGTTCGACTAGAAGATTTTTGGATGCTTAATTCGACCAGAATCCTGGTCGAAATGACCAAGAATCCTGGTCGAAAACTCGTTCGACTAGAAGATTTTTGGATGCTTAATTCGACCAGAATCCTGGTCGAATCGACTAGAATTCCTGGTCGAAAAGTCCTTCGACGAGAAGAAAAATGGACCCTTAATTCGACCAGAATCCTGGTCGAATCGACTAGAATTCCTGGTCGAAAAGTCCTTCGACGAAAAGAAAAACGGATCCTTAATTCGACCAGAATCCTGGTCGAATCGACTAGGATTCCTGGTCGAAAAACCTGTCGACCAGAAGAAAATTGAAGCCTTAATTCGACCAGAATTCTGATCGAATTCCTGGTCGAATTTCTGGTCGAAAAATGACAGTCCTGGTCGAAATTTTGTTGTAAAAATTGATTTTTTGATAGCAAATCTTCATGGACATAGAATTTTGATGAGAAAAATACCTGTGGGTACTATAAAACCCTAGAAATTAGAGTAAGTGCTGAAAATACAAGGGATTCTGTGAATAATTCCTTGAGAAAGATACATAAAATTCTGTAACTAAGGTTATGGAATATAATCGCTTAGCCTCGAACAAGGCCAATCGTTGTAAATGTGTAGGTCGCTCCACACTTTACAAAGGACGATATATGTGAAACACTAGTGTACATATGTAAACCCTGACCCAAGCCTCGGAATGGCCGTTAAAACTTCAAGGAAAGCCTGATCAGTTTTCCTAGAAGTTGGGGGGCAAATGATATGGGTTAAAAGTAAGCCCTAAAGACACATTTAATGTGGCTTTAATTAGACCTAGAATGGTCCAAACGTGGGGCCCACCAGTTGGGCCCAAACTCCAATTATGATAGTAATTTCGTAATTAATATTTGGGGATAATTAACAGCTGGGAGATACGAGTCAAATAAGGACATTATCTTTATTAAGAGTAGCCTCCAAGCCACACAGTCATACAAGGAAACTGACTCCTACAAGGAAGGAGTCTAGAACCTTCCTCAAGGCTGACTTGCTCACCAAGTCTCCTAACCCAACCCTAATTCTGAGGCTTCTCAGCCTATATAAAGGGTCTGACCCCTCATTCTCAGAACTACGTTTTATTGGCTTGATTCTCTAATTACAGAGATACGTAGGCATTCTGTGAGGACCGTTTAAGTCTCGAACGCAGAAGCAGCCATTAAAGCACGAAGCTCACGAACCCTAGCATTAAATACACAAACCCTAGCCGCAATAATTTAAACCTAGTTTTTATTCCACAACAGGAATAAAAAACAAATTAATTTGATTCACTTAAATAATCCGTTAAGCATAATACAAATTTTAAAGAAATTCTTAAAAATCAAAGAATTAAATCAATAAAAAAAGGTAAGAAATAAATAAATTTGATTTGATTCACATCAATCAATGATCTGTTAAGCATAATATAAAAATTGTAAAATTGACAACTGAAACATAATAGTTATTAGCAAACAATACTTCAATTTTAATACATCAAGAAATTATTATACTCTATTTCATTGCTGACCTATTACAAGGATACCTAATTTACAATTTGAAGGAAAAGTGGATGATTTCTTTAGATTTTTAGTGATACTCCTTGACTCAACTCCATCTACGTGTTTTTGAGTTTTGACCATCTTCTGATGTACCACAATCTGTACATGAGATGTAATTCAAACTCCACGTCTTCACATTATCAGACATCACTCTGTTAAACAAGTTTTGCTCAAGCACAACAAGTTTTGCTCTTGCAGCACTTGAATCCCAACAAATTAAATAATCCTGAATCACCAAACAAATTTAAACTTAGGATACTTGAATATATAAAACAAAGATATTTAGTAGTACAAATATCACCATCTAACTTAATCATTCGCCTAATCACATATCTATATAATATTCTTTTTTTTTTTTTTTGTTACTTCTATGGGGAAGTCTAAGAGATGGAGAATTTTCTCCTTTTTTTCCCTTCGTGGTGCTTTTTCCCCTTAGTGGTGCTTTTTCCCAGTAATTGGGTTGTTTCTTCTTTCTTCATATAAATTCTTGGATAGCTTTCATTTATTGTAATTTGAGTTATTTTATTTCTTAGTTCATAAGTTCAGGCTGTTTTCGAATCTTACGAGTTCAAATGGCAACAGAAATCGCAGAGCAATTGGGAAAAATATCTGTAAATGAAGTGGAGGAAGAAGTTTTGGAGCTGGGTGATGAAGGAGCTACAGTTGGAGCTGGATTCGACAAGAGCTGCTGCCTTATAGGGAAAGTGCTTACAGACAAATCTTACAGCATCCAAGGCTTCAAAAAAGCCATGATAGGAGCATGGAAACCAAGAAGAGGAGTTGATTTCCAGGATTTAGAAAATAATCTATATCTCATTCATTTTGAGCATGTAGCGGATATGAAACGTATAATGGAGGATGGGCCTTGGTCCTTTGACAGAGATTTGATTGTTCTAAAATCAATGGTGGGGGATGAACAACAATCAAACATTGTGCTAAATAAAGTTCCATTCTGGATAAGGTTGGTGAATCTCCCATTAAATCGTCGAAATGAAGCAGCTGTCCGGGCGATAGCTAGCAGGCTAGGTGAAGTTATTGATATCGACGTGGATAGATTGAAAGGCGGAAGTAGGCATATTCGCGCAAGGGTTATGATTGATGTCACAAGACCTATATGCCGCTTTGTTCATGTTCGAGGTGGTAACAAGGAGAATATTAAAATAGACTTTCGCTTTGAGAGGCTTCCAAATTTCTGTTATTGGTGTGGTTTACTAGGACATACAGTAAGGGAATGTTTGGAGAAACCTGAAACACTTGACAATAAGAAACAAGAAGTTTGGCCTTTTATGAGTAGCTTACGAGCTTCTTCTTTGAAGTATGGTTTCTCTAGACATGGTTTCTTCCAGAATCATGAAGCTGGTAGTGATAAAGTAGTCAACGGAAGTAGTGAAAAAATAGTCAACAGGAAGTTGTTCATCGTGGAAAATGAAATGAGCCGTAGAAAGGGAAACATTGAATCGGATCCTTTTTCGAGGGCGGTGGCGATGGCAGATGATAGTCCAATGGTAACAGACAGGGGCACAAATGGCATTTCATTGGATTCTGATAGGAAAAAATTTCAAATGTCTGAAGCGGAAAAGATGGGGTCGATGGAGTGTGTTAAGGCGATAAATCCGGAGGCACATGATAATGTGAGTAACTTTATGAATATGGATGACAATACAACACATATCACGGGAACTAATGAAGCAATTGGTAATGATAAGGGGGTCCCTTTTGTAAGAAAAGCACCCAAGCCAAATGAAAGTCAAGCCAAGGTGCTAATGGCCCATCAGGGGCAGAATAATGGGCTTCTGAGTGCAAATTCTAATTCAATGCCTCAAATGTTAACTAAGTCAGAAATGGGCCTCAATAATATCAGCCCAATCATGGTTTTACAAAACTCGGATAAATACACATTAGACTTGGAAGCACAAAATGCCAATGAAAGGAAAAATGGAAAAGGGATCAATATCAGAAGGGCGGCGAAAGAAGTGCCTCAGGAGGAACAGAATGAAAGAATCAAGAAAGCCACGATGGAAGCAAAAAATGGGGTGAACATGGAAATTTCAAATGGAGAGAAGCTTCCTACAAGTCAAGGTTCGTGGAGGAGGATGATTAGGGAAGGGGCAAATAAACACAGCGGTGAGGATCTAGCTCATGAAGCAATAAGCAAATTAGGTAATGAAGGAGCTGAGTTTTTTATGACCAAGAAAAGAGACTCTAGTGCAATTGAAGATGAAAAAATGGTCAATATTATGGTGGAGAGGGACAATAAATCAAGAAGGGTCACTTCTCATATCTCAGAAGGACTGACTCGGAAAGTAGCGGGTGTTGGCAACGACCAACCCCGTGAACAACAATGAAATCTGGAACTGCCGAGGGATTGGCAATCCTCGGTCAGTTCGTGCTCTCCATCACTGGAGTAGCAAACTTTGCCCCGACAAAATCTTTTTGTCGGAACAATGATCAATAAAAGAAAAGTTGAAGATCTTCGTTGGAAATTTGGTTTTAGCAGGGCAGTGGGGGTTGATAGTGTTGGAAAATCGGGAGGGTTGTGCTTTTTTTGGAAGGACAATATAGATTTTACTCTGGTATCTTATTCATCTCATCATATCAGTGGAGACATAAAAGAAGCTAGAGGCAATTCTTGGAGGTTTGTGGGCATTTATGGTTGGGCCGACTCTGCAAATAAATTCAGAACCTGGGATCTGATTCGGAGTCTATGTTCCACATCTCCGCACCCTATTCTTTTGGGAGGTGATTTCAATGAAATTTTGAGCAATGAGGAAAAGATTGGGGGGGCCCTTCGAGATCAAGGAATGATTCAAAATTTTAGGAATGCTCTAGATGATTGCTCGCTGCGAGACCTAGGTTTTAAAGGTGCATGCTTTACTTGGGAACGTGGCAGAACTGCAGAAACTCTAATTCAGGAACGGTTAGACAGATTTGTAGCTTGCTCAAGCTGGTGCTCCTCCTTCCCTTATTTTCAGGTGCAACACCTTACAAAATACCAATCTGATCATGCTGCGATTTTTCTGAGACACTACGCCATAGATGGCCTATTGCAACCTTTTGGCAGGGGTGTTACCACTATGGGTGTTACCATAGGTATGAAATTTTTGAGCTATCGCAACCTTGTGATTGTGGTGTTACCAAAGCCTCAAAAGTATGTTACTATAGTTATAAAAGGTGTTAACAGTGGGTAACACCATGTGATGTGTTACCATAGAGTATTCATAAACAAAATTGTTATGTTATTTAAAATTAATGATTTAATAATGATTTAACTTTAGAAAATAATTAATTTTGACAAAATCGTTGAAGTTATCATTTTAAAACGTAATATTCCATCAAATAATTAAATTACTGATTTTTCATAAATATTAAATTTTGTTTATAAATTTAGAATAAAAAGATTTTAAAATAAAGTAATATTTAAAAATTATTAATTTCAACTAAATTCATCAAAAAAACAACAATTTATATAAATTATGCATTATTACAAAATAATGAAAATAATACATTTAACAATTATATTTTAATATCAAGAAATTAAAATAAATTTGAAATGTACACTGAATTATTGAAATGGGCTGAGCGAAAAAAAAAGAGCGGCAAACAAAAATTTGGAATTGTGAAAAAATTATCAAAATTTAGAATTAAGTTGGTCAAGGGGCAAACAAAAACTGAGAGAGGGAAACAAAAATTGAGAGCGGGCAAACAAAAATTTGGAGTTGGGGAAAAATTATCTCCTCTCTCACGCCTTATCTCTCTTCTCTCTCACACCTTATCTCTCTCACAATCTGACTCCAATAGTTCACTCATATAATTTGGGGCTTCCACTTTAGGCTGTCGACTATCACAATCGAAAGTTCAATTTGGGGATTCTTTTATTTCTGGGTTTGATTTCGGGATTCGCTTAGGGCACAATCTGAGTTAAAACTTTAATTCGGGTAAAGCTTCGTTTGGGTTGAATAATTTCGGTTCAAGCTTAGTTTGACTTCAATCTCGGTTATACTGTGAGGTATATATAACGCTCTCTTACATCAATTTAGGATTTGGATTTAAACTGTATATTTCTGCAATTGGGTATATTATTTGTGTATGGTTTTTATGCTTCATTGGTGTTGGTTTCTACCCCTTTCTGTCTCTCTCTCTCATCTCCCTCCCTGTATGTCTCTCTTGGTCTCTTACATTAAAGATTGTTTATGACTGTACTTGTTGCCTGGTTTTAAGTATAAGTAAGTATTGTCCTAAAATCTATGAACTGGAAGTCACTTGTAAACTATTACACTTGTCCTAATAATCTATCTAACTATTATAGTGTTTCCATTTCCTTTTTATCAAGTCTTATATGTGTTACTTTTTGCAGAATGGCTTGAGGATGTGAAGAAGTCAAGGGCTTCCTCTGTTGTGAATTGTTCTGAAACAATCAAGTACCTGAACAACTATCATGAGGTTCATGATATGTCATCGTCTTTTTTTTTTAAGAAGATCACCTCCTCTTTTATTATACATATGTTTTTTCTTTTTATTGGAGCTGTATTAGATACATTAGAATGAGATCTTTAAATGCATTGGTGGCAGCAAATAAAGTTCATATTTAGCAAATAAAGTTCTGTCTGATTATAGTAAACACATGTTGTTTCCGATCACTTAGGGCAGCTAAAGTGAATTTACACGTGAGTATACTCGTGTTATGCTTTGGATTTCACCTCCAGTTAATCATTTTGTCTCCTATGATTTTCTTTGCCAGTGAAGTAGATAATTTTGTAACTGTCTACTTCAAATTGTATTGTTAATTAAGGTTTGACGCTCTTTTGCATCACATCAGTACATTAGCTTGTCATAATTATTTCATTAATATGAATTTGTGCTTGGACCGGTAAACTTCTTTGCTGAACATCTTTAATCTTCTTCCGGAAGTAATTGCTTCGCGATGATCTCTTACATTATTTTCTTTCAGGTCTAGCTTCTCTACTCTATTTTTCGTCCACAGTAAGTGACCTTCGTCCTGCTTTCTTCTTTTTTTAATGCCTCTGGATATGCATGCACATATTGGTTTAAGGAAAAACAAAAAAAACAACAGGTTTTACTTGTCTATCTAATCAATGCAGGAGAGAATACTGTTAGCACCCTTGGCCGTCTGGTGCTAATTCTGTGGCTATTTGTTGTCATGGTAGTCAACTCAAGTTACACTGCAAGCTTGACATCTATACTAACGGTACAACAAATGTATTCTCCAATCAAAGGGATTGAAACCTTGAAAAAAATTAACGAACCTATTGGATACGAAGTGGGCTCTTTTGCTCGCAGTTATTTAGTTGACGAAATTGGTATACATGAATCAATGCTTAAAGCCCTCGGAACACCGGAACAATATACTGCACAGCTCGTATAATACATTAGAATGAGATCTTTAAATGCATTGGTGGTAGCAAAAAAACTGAGATCTACATCCTTACCTTTTTCTGAGATTTGTTGCTTCATTGTTTAGTATATCTATCCCCAAGTTCATCTGTTCTAATCTTCCTGCTAGCTGCATTAATTATTCCACTGGTCTGGCTAATGAATATTTTATAAATTGAAAGTGTAGAATTAGGACTTGTTTATTTATATGCATATTTAGCTTTGATTAGGACTTGAATGTGTTAGACTGATTTAAATCTTTATTATAGAAACTGAACAATTTACTTTGATTTTATTTTATAATGGATTTACCATGTGATTTGGCCTTTTCAGATTGAAGTCCATGACGTGAGCAAGGAAATGGACTTGGATCTCATCAAGCAAAAATAGTCAGGTTAATTCTTGACGCTATATTGTTGTTTTTATGTATCCTATACTTTTCCACGTCTGTGTGCTTGAATAATTTTGATTAAAGCTGATTCAACTTGAAAAATTTGAGAGGTCAGTGATAAATTAAAAAAATAATATCCTGGTGAGACGCTTTCATAACAAAAATACAGATTTTTATCATAGGAATAAGCTTAAATATGTATATCAAGTATCATGAAGATATTTTTGTGTAAGGTTTATTTTCATTGGAAGTAATTTGATGATTATTAACTTTTGAGCCGTAGACATTTATTCTTTAAATCTTTGTGTGATAGTACATATTATATATTAGGACTATGTGTCCATGGATTAGGATCCACCATGTAGTAAATGCCATTCACATTTTAGGTGTATGTTTATAATTATCTTGTGTTCATCTATTAGTTGTCCTATATATATAATTTGCTGTATGACTTTGGCTCCTAGCACTACAAAACTACCGCTTCTTATGGACTGGTCTTGGGGCTCAGATTGCACGTAATGTTCCCTTTTCTGCAATCTGCTGGTTTTGTTGCAGGAAGCATTGCAGCTTTTGTCACATGTCCTCTGGATGTCGCAAAGACCCGACGACAGATTGAGGTAATTATTTTAATCAGTATACTTCAACTGTTAACTTGTGCTTCCATTATGTTCTGCTCTGTCGATTTCTCGTGCTACTACATTTTAAGTTCTAATTCATTTTTGTAGTACGTAGCAATGAATATTAGTAACTTTCTATCCTTTTTCTGTCCCAACAAAGATTTTTTTAAATATTCTTTGTTTCTTGTTTTCTGCAATCGCGTTATGAAGTCTGCGGTATCTGCAGTGATGGTTTCCTTGGTACACTTCAATAGATTTTCTTGCTATCTATCATTTCGCAAACTATACACGGTGTAAGTTTAGTTTTAACTCTGTGTATAAATAAACAGGGCATGCTAAACTATCTCCATCTTCTTCCCATCATAAAGAAGCCACTACCAGTACTTCATGATGTCAGTGGCATTATTAAGCCTGGAATGTGAGAAAACTAAACTTACACTGCATTTGCAATTCTGGTATCGGATTTCTTATCTGTTGATCCGGTTTCTTGCAGAATGGCATTGCTTTTAGGTCCACCAAGCTCCGGAAAAACGACACTTCTCTTTGCTTTGGCTGGAAAACTTGGATCAGATCTGCAAGTAAGTAAAATTTTCTTAACGACAATATTTTGTGTCAATGGCTTAAAAATATTTTCTTAACGGTATTAGCTAGAAAGTTCCATTGCTGAGATAGTTGTATACCATTTCAATATCACTCGTATGTTTTGGTAATCTGTACATGTTGCTATCATAATTTTTGTAGTGAAATTTGGTTGCAATGTCAATTTTATATTTGTATATTCTTCTGAGCAGCAGTTAAAGGGGGATTTTTACTGTTATATTGACAGACAACTGATGAGGTATATAGAAAGAAATAGCTTTAAAATTAAGTACTTGACAATTTATGCATTTAGATATTCGTTAAAATCCATTTTGATGATTTCTTTATTCTGCATTGTAGAATGAAGCTTAAAAGGAGACTTGCGAATGGAGCTTAAAAGGAGACTTGCAGTTGCAGTTATTTAAGAAAGGATGGTTGATTAAACACGAAAGATGTTATTAGCTCTATTACTTGTACATTTTAAGTTTTGTTCATTAGCTAGTGTTGGTAGATATTTTTGGATGATTTAGTTGGTTTTGTACTAGATGATGTTATTGAATAATTGAAATGATGTTATTGAAATGTAATTAATTTGGTTCTTGATTTCTTTTACTTGAAAATTTAATATTTAAATGTCATAATTTTTTTGTTATTAAAATTAGTTATAAATGATTTTAATTATGTAACACTCAATGTGTTACAATTAGTAATAGAGGGTGTTACAATAGATTATGGACCCCACCTAGATGTGGGCCCCACAGTTGCCAATGTGCAAATTTGTATAATCTTTTGTAACACACAAACTATGTTGCTATAGAGTGTTTAAGATGTTGCTATAGAGGTCTTTAGTAACCACATTTGCTATGTTACCTTAGGCTGTGTTTTGATGTTACCTTAGATACCTGTAGTTACTGCTGAGAACCTAACACAACTGAAGTGTTACCATAGCCCTATTTTGGCCTATGGTAACTTCAAACAGGGGTCTATGGTAACACAGTTTGGGGGTTGCTATAGGCCATCTATGGCGTAGTGAGAACAGACCCACCTCAGAAGAAGGCCCATAGAAGAACAAACGCTTTTAAATTTGAGACTTGTTGGCTTCTTGAATCTGGTTTTGAAGATGTAGTGAAAGAGTCTTGGAGTAACGCTGCTCACCTAGACATGGACCACAAGTTGAGCATGGTGGCAGAAAATCTTTCATTCTGGGGAAAAGACAAGGTTGATAATCTTGGAAGACAAGTTGACGAAGCGGAACGTTTACTGGCAAGTCGCCAACAAAACTGCAACACCGAAATAGATTTCAAGGAATGTTCTGATTTGGAAGCTCGGCTAGACAAGCTTCTAGAAAAGAAGGAGGCTTATTGGTACATCAGATCAAGGGTGGCTGAAATCAAAGATGGGGACCGTAACACCAAATACTTTCACCATAAAGCTTCTCAAAGGAGAAGTAGGAATTACATCTCTGGTTTACATGATTCGACTGGGGTTTGGAAAACGGAGCAAAAGGATTTGGAGTTAGTGGTTACTTCCTTCTACGGGGAATTATTCGCTTCAGCAAATAACCCAACCCAAGCAATTGATGAGGCCCTAGAAGGAGTTAATAATCTGGTTTCTCCTGAAATAAACCAGGTTCTCTTGAGACCTTACTCAAAAGAGGAAATTTACATGGCCCTTTCCCAAATGGCCCCTTGTAAAGCTCCCGGGCCTGACGGCCTTCATGCTATCTTCTACCAAAAGTTCTGGCATGTAGTGGGAAATGATGTGACTCGTTTTGTGAACAATCTCATCTCTGGAAGAATCTCTCCTCATAACGTAAACACGACAAATGTGGCTTTAATTCCTAAGATAAAATCTCCAACCAATATTTCTGATTTTTGACCGATTTCTCTATGCAATGTTCTGTATAAGATTGCTTCAAAATCAGTTGCAAATAGAC
The DNA here is from genome assembly GCA_037693485.1 of Kitagawia praeruptora. NCBI lineage: Eukaryota > Viridiplantae > Streptophyta > Magnoliopsida > Apiales > Apiaceae > Kitagawia > Kitagawia praeruptora. The sequence continues at coordinate 151,083,121 of CM075344.1, read as the reverse complement.
TCAAGCCACTTTTACAAAATTTGATCTCGGAGAACCAAAGCGCTTTTGTTCCAAAAAGGCTTATTTCTGATAATGCCATAATTGCTTTGGAAGTTTTCCACTCCATGAAAAAAAGATTGAAGGGCAGGAGAGGCTCGATTGCTATGAAGCTTGACATGAGTAAAGCCTACGATCGAGTTGAATGGGATTTCTTAAGGAAGTTACTAGTAAAACTGGGTTTTGCAAGCGCATGGGTGGATACAGTGATGACTTTTGTGTCCACGGTATCATATTCCTTTATGGTAAATGGGAGCCCGACGAAAGTTATAGTTCCATCTAGGGGACTTCGTCAAGGCGATCCCATCTCTCCCTACCTTTTTATTATTGTTGCTGATGCTCTATCTCGGCTTTTGAGGCTAGCAGCTGAGAAAAGATCCATTCATGGAGTTCGAGCTAGTAGGAGAGGTCCAGAAATAACTCACTTATTTTTTGCAGACGATAGTCTTTTGTTCGCCAGAGCCACCCGACAGGAATGCTCAGTCATTGTTGATATTCTCAATAAATACGAAGCGGCTTCCGGTCAAAAAATTAACATCAACAAGTCGGAGGTGTCTTTTAGCAAAGGGGTTTACAATTCTACAAAAAGTGAGATCGGTTTGTTTCTAGGAATGAATATTGTCAATGATCATGTCAAGTACCTTGGTCTTCCGACGATAATTGGAAGATCGAAGAAATCAGTTTTTGGAGTGATTAAAGACAGAATCTGGAAGAAAATTAAAGGCTGGAAGGAGAAGCTTTTATCAAAAGGAAGAAAAGAAGTTTTACTAAAGGCTGTCATACAGGCTATTCCCACATACATTATGGGTGTCTATAAATTCCCGTTAAACCTGATCAAGGATATTCATTCTATGATGGCGCGTTTCTGGTGGGGGTCGAATGATAACAAAGAGAAAATACACTGGAAAAGCTGGGAGTCGTTGTGTCAACCAAAGAGCCTAGGGGGGCTGGGTTTTCGTGATCTAGCAGTGTTTAATGATGCTCTTTTGGGAAAGCAGATATGGAGACTTATTCACCATGAGGATTCATTGGTAGCCAGAGTTCTAAAAGCAAAATACTATCCTCATTCGACAGTTTTAGAAGCTGCACTGGGACCTTGTTCAAGTTACCCATGGCGTAGCATATGGAGCTCGAAAGCCCTAATAAAGGAGGGGATTTTGTGGAGAGTGGGGAACGGAAGGAAAATTAATATATGGTCTGATCCATGGCTTTTAGACGATCTTGGACGATTTCCAACAAGTACAAGAGCTTCAAGTGGTCAGCATGAGCTAGTCATGGACTTAATAGATGAAGAAAACAGATGTTGGAAAGAAGACGAGGTATCTCAGGTCTTCAATGAAAGGGACAAAAACCTGGTCCTAGCTATCCCAATTAGCGACTGCCTTCTAGAGGATAAAATGAGATGGGCCTGGTCTCAAAATGGGAACTTCGAGGTGAGTTCTGCATACTTTCATGGCAAATCTTTTGATTTAGGGAATATGCATCGCTGCTGGACAGATATTTGGCATGCGAAAGTCTCCCCGAAAGTCCGACACTTCTTGTGGAGGTGATGTTCTTTTACCCTTCCTACACGGGCTGTTCTAAAACATCGACACATGCTAGAAGATGATACTTGTCCCTGGTGCAATCACGAGTCAGAGACTATCATGCATACCCTCTTCCACTGTCCGTGTGTTCGCTCAGTATGGTATTTATCACCAAACAAAGATGCTGCAGAAACAGGAAATGCTAATAATCTTGTAGAAGTTCTCGAGGGATGGAATAAAAATCTGAACTTCGAGCAACGAAATTGGTGTTATTATATGATCTGGTCTCTTTGGCGACGCAGGAACAAACTCATTTTTGAGAACCACCAGATTCCAGATGGTGTTTTTCTGGAGAATGTTAACAGACTAGTGACGGAGTTTGGAAATTACACAAAGCATATTTACGAAGGCACTGCAGTCCAACCTTCAACATCGGCAAGTATCTATCGATGTAGCTCCCCTCCTATAGGAGTTATAAAGATAAATGTAGATGCTTCCACTGCAGTTGAGGGCTGGATAGGGATGGGGGCAGTGGCTCGTACCAATCAAGGGAATATATTGTTTGCTGCAGTGAGGAGAACTCGAGCTCACTGGAAACCAATCGTGGCTGAATGCAAGGCAGTTTTGTTTGGTTTGAAAAAGGCTAAAGAGTTTGGCTTTAATAACATCATTATCGAAACGGATTGTCAAGTTTTGGTAAACAAGGTTAAGAAGAGTGTCTTTGGTAATTCAGAAATTGATTTAGTCTTGCACGATATTGGTAGAATTTGTTCAGGCTTTGAATCTTTAGTTTGGTCTCATGTTATGAGAGATGGAAATAGAGTTGCACATCACTTAGCTAGGATAATTCCATATGGGATTGAACAATGCTGGGTGAATAATGCTCCTAGTGATATCACCTCCTTTGTACTTGCAGATTCTCTGCAATTTTCTTCTATCTGAATTCTGTCTTTTCCCTAAAAAAAAATATAATATTCTTTTTTTTTTAAGCCTATCTGTATAATATTCTATTATTTAAGTCTCAGCTTTTTATTTAATTGTATAGAACTCCAAAAATATAACTAGACCATGTGATTTCAAAAAAAAAAAAAAAAAAAACTAGACCATGTAAGGTACACAAACACATTTTATATGAACTTTGATCAAAATAAAAAAATCAACTGGATTGTAAATTATTTGCTCCTTTTTCTTGCAAAACTTCTCTTATTTCCCATATATAAAACAATCTTTTATGAGTTATGTGTAAATAACTAAAAAAATTAAGAACAATCATATAAAATTGTTAAACAATGTATAATGTACCTTGGTGATGGGATGGACTGTTTGAATTATATTAATTTTAAGTGGATCAATCATAGTAGAAAATATACATCTCTTTGATAAAAAAAAAACATTATAACAAGATTATGAATGATGAAAGAACATTATAGTAAGGTTACATGATGAAGAAATGAATGGGGGATTTGAAGAACTAACATTAACATTTATAAAATCTCTGATCTAATTGTGAATGGATTTATGTAGAAAGAGAGTTTGTGTATTTATACTACAAAGTTAATCGGTTTCAATTGTGTAACTGACACAAAAGTAGTTTATCGAACATTATAGAGATATAAAGTAAGGATCATTTGATAACAGCTAGATTATTGATTTTATGGACTTGTCCAGAAGACTATTGATTAACTTTTATATGGGCCGGACGATCCATAAAATTGCAAACTAAGATCCAAAAAATCTTAACAATATTTTCTAAATAGTTAAAATTTTCAAACAACAAATAAATTTGAATATTAATGAACACCGTAATTAGATAAAAAAAAAAGTAATTAGATAAAAAAAAGTAATTTCTAGTGACAAGTTATTGTATTATATTTAGTAAAAGAGTGTGAAACTTAATATTAGAAAAAACTGTAAAATAAGTCTAAAGCGTTCGAAAGAAGATTTAAAAAAACTATCATAATAATGTTAATTTTACAATACACTAAGAGAAAAATAGAAAATTATTATAATGTGAAATTATAAATATAACAATCGAAAACTAATAATGTAACCATAAAATGATTATTAATTTAGTAATACAAACATCTAAACTATATTCACCTATTTAATTGTTATATAATACTATTTTCTTATTGATAATTCCAAATATGTGACAATGCTAATAAAACTATTTTTTCAAAAATAATGATAACTAAAATAGAATAAAAAAGTATTACTAAGAAGAAAAAAGATAAATGTTAATATGTCCTAAATATTGACTACTTGTCAATATAACACTTTATCTTTTTATTTTTTTTCTTGTATTATTATTGTTTTTGCCTATATTTTTATTTTTCCTATTTATTAATATTTTAGCTTGTGCTTTTTGAATCACTGCATAAATGTGTCTAAGTGTGAGTTTGTTAGTTTTCAAACACAAAATCAAGTTTTAACCACTTAAAGATAATTTTAAGAATTGGTTATGTATCTAATTATGTAAAATATCTATGGAATTAGCTACATTCAATTTTGTGGAAAAGAATAACTTTTTTTATTTAAAAAGTTGAAAGATCATTATCAAAAAGAAAAAAAATTGAGAGATCGTGACTCTGATCTCTTATTTTTGAAAGGAAAATTGCTTGTGATGGAACAATGAATATACTATATCTATAATATAACATTAAAAACATATCACATTGCTAAAAATGTACCTTTAATATAAAATAAAATACAAATTATGTTACTCCCTCCGTCCCACCCAATTCTTAACACTTTTTTTGTCACTTTCTGGCACGCATTTTAACGTGAATTTTAAGTACAGCTCCATAACTTATTTTTGAAATTTTCTTTTTTTGTATAAAAATAGGATTGTTCTATTTTTATACAAAAAAAGAAAATTTCAAAAATAAGTTATGCAACTATCCTTAAAATTTACCTTAAAATGCGTGTCGGACACCCTGTTTTCAAATGTTAAGAAAAGGCTGGGACTGAGGGAGTATAATATTTGTAACAAATTTTCATCTGTACATATTCTTAAATAATACTATAATGTTAAAGAGTTTCAAAATATTATTTAAATGTTGTCAAAAAAAATCTTGTTTAACTAGGTAATGAGTTTCAAAAAAAAAGAAGAAGATTTAAAAAAAAAAAAAAAAAACTAGGTATCAATTAACTAAATGTAGAAAGGAATGAAAGCAGACAAAGTAAAGGGCCATGTTTTAACCCGGCCCAAATCTGTAAAACCATCTAGTCTGACTTTGGGCCCAAACAGCTATGAGTCTCATGTCATAAACCACTCCGCATCATCTCTCCTGTGTCAAAACTCACAGCTAAGAACAACAAACATTGAAGCATCAAACAAGCAAGTCACTCTGATCCCATCTAGAGATGCACAAAAAATCCGAATCCGAAAAGTCCGTTCGATCCGATCCGATCCGAAAAAAATCCGAAAAAAATTCGATTCGAAAAAAGCCCGATCCGGCCCTAATCTGGCCCAAAACCCGAAATGGGCTGTGTTTTTTTCCAGTGAATCCGGCCCGGCCCGAAAATAAGCCCGGATTTAAATCCGATCCGGATAAAGCCCGGATATTAATTCGATCCGGATTAAAGCCCGGTCCAATCCAGATAAGCCCGGTCCAATCCGCATTTTCACTGCATATTTACATGTAATTAGGCTTCTGATGCACATGTTAAAGTTGTTTACATTTATCTTCAAAAAGTCTACTGTATTATGTCTTAATGCTTTCGTAACTTGTTTGTTCTCCAAATAGTATACCATTCTAATTAAGAATGTTTATATGGCAGATTTAATTTGATTTCCATTAAATGAAATTTCATGAGTCTAATATTATTGGAAGAAAGTTAGGCTTGTTATTTGCATTGCTAGAGATGAATGCCTATATCTAAGAGGCATTACTGTGGTGTCAACTGAAATGATGTAATAAACCATTGTTATGTTTTCTTAGAGGATATATAAGTTCCTCATCTAAGAGGCATTACTGTGGTGTCAACTGAAATGATGTAATAAACCATTGTTATGTAATAAACCATTGTAAAAAACTTATTGAACTTTTCCAAATTTTGCAGTTTAACCATTAAAATTTTATTATTGCTAATTTAACCAACCACCTTTCCAAAATTATGCAAACACAAAATCGAAACAATACAACAATATGTGAAAAAAGACTTATTAACAACATAATTTCAAACCCCCAATCGAAACAATACATTGCAAACAAAAAACCCCCCAAATCGAAAAATATAAGCATTTCAAACTCAGAAAAAGCCCTAATCGAAACATATAATCATTGCAAATTCAGAAAAAGCCCTAATCGAAACACATGAGCATTGCAATCAGGTGACATCTTGTTGCCACTTAAATTTTTTTGTTAACCATGATTAAATTTTGCATAATTTTGAAAAGGTGGTTGGTTAAATTAGCAATAAAAAAACTTTAATGGTTAAACTGCAAAATTTGGAAAAGTTCAATGAATTTTTTGGCAGATAGCTCTATGATTTTAAACTTCTTTAGATCCGTTAGAGCATCTCCAATGGCGTTAACTAAAAATGATTGGCTAAATTACATAAAATATTGATTATGTAAAATTTGTCGAACCTGTAAGACATTGTGTTCTGAGGGTATTGGCTATAATGATTGGCTATATTTTAAAAATGGTATGCTATTAATATTTCAAGTTGTTATTAATGTAATATATAATTATAATATAGAAATAAGTGATGTGGCAATTCACTACAGATCTTTAGAATTTCGACAAATATAGCCAACATCAAGAGATTATCTGTAATTATAGACAAGGATTTTGTTCTATTGGAATGCAATTTTTTTTACATATTCTTTATAATTCTTATTTATGGTAATTAATTTTAAATTTTACATAAGAGGTCTCCTTGGAGATGCTATTACGGGAACCAAACGTACAAAAACAAATAAAAGTTTAATCGACTTTAGTGCCTGTTTGGCAAATCTGACGATGAACTTATAAGTTATTTATTTTTGAATAAAAAATGTTTTTACATACTTTTTTTTAAAGAAAAATGAATTTTGGGAATTTAATCACTAGTACAAAATAGGCTTTTAGCGTCGGTCAAAGTAGGCATTAGGCGTCGGTTATTGGGCGTAGTATATGAAGGCGACACTATAGGTATAGACCTATAGCGTCGGTTAATTGTGCGACGCATATAATATACTATTGGCGTCGGTTATTTAAAAAACCGACGCCTAAAATTGCTTATAGCGTCGGTTGATTAAGTAATCGATGCATATTCTTAAACTATGGCGTCAGTTGTGTTAAAACACCGATGCATAAAGTGTATTTTAAGCGTCGGTTGTATCCAGAATCGAGGCATAAAGTGTGTTTTAAGCGTCGGTTGTATCCAGAACCGACGCATAAAGTGTGTTTTAAGCGTCGGTTGTGTCCAGAACCGACGCATAAAGTCCAAATTTTTTAACATTTTTTAGGCGTCGCGTTTCTCCAGAACCGACGCATAAAGTCCAAATTTTGGGGAAAAAAATAAATATTACAATTTCAGAAATCTTTTAGCCCATGCGAGCAAATACCACATTATGTAATAAGAATCACATTACATAATAAAAGCTAGCCCAAATCTGTACACCAAATATAATCTCGAATGAGATCTAATTAATAAGAAATACAATAAGTCACTGCTAACAACTACTAACAATCAAGTAGAAATACTGATATAATTTCTCTATCTGGAGAAAAGTTTTCTCAAATGTATTGAAGGAACAGTTTTCACAGGAGACGGAATATGTCTTTCCTAAGGTGCAGCATTTTTTACAAACGGGTGCTCCAACAGCTGAGCAGAAGAAGGGCGGTCTGATGGGTTACGCTACAAACACAATCTTTCAAATCCTTGCTATCATCTGAGAGATGTTCAGGGATTGCAGGAAGCTCCGTGCTATTTCCAATCTTGAAAAACATAAATGCCAAAAAGCAATTAAAACATAAAGGTTGCAAATATCAAGCATGATTGAGAACAGTGGCTACATATAAATTAGTTGATCCTGATTTTTTAATCAACATTGATCCTGATTCTCTAATCAACTTTAGAGTGCTTAAAGTTTGCAAAGCATTAAAATAGTATCCTACTCCTTTGCTGGCACCCTAACTCCCCTAAAATCCAAAGGCATAATAGTTCTAAATAAGTCACAGTAAGAAAAAAAATTACTACCTATTTTAAGATGAATTCTTTTATTGGATGATTAAATCTTAGGCTATGTAGTACCTATTTGTACCTTAGAAGCTTAGTGATTTTAAATTATTTTCTTGAAAGGCCAAACTTTAACCTTCCCGCTTTACCTGCAAATCATAGGCCAGGAAATTTTTAGGGAGAGATTCAACGGAACCATAATTGCATGCAGCAGTGAACAACACCCTGTCAACAACATCCAATATGGTGCTACATGCAAACAGGTCGAGTAAACTATTAGTGTCGTACAAGTATCAAACATGCTCGGTTTTCGGTGGAAGTAAATAACAATATATGATTAAGGATCCCAATTGAGAATGTGCCTACCAAAGTTCTTTCTTTCGGGTGATTGAATTTAGATCTCGGACCAAACTTGCATTTTTGAGTCTTCATGAAATACTACAGCAGATTATATGTCAGTGAAAAACAATGATTACAATTGGGATTCACGGATAGCCCATTGGCAAAAGGCTCCTCCCCCACAGATATGCCCATTACAATGCCATGGTTTCGAATCCTCACCCTCACTCCCCTTGCACTAAAAATTTGTGATGTTGTGAATTACAATAAAAATATTACGACTCTTCAAAAGCGATAACAACACACTTAACATATAGCATTAGTTTTACACCAAAAGAATCAATGAAAATATCTGAAACAATAAAGAATCCATTATAGCCTGCTATAACTATTTAGTCATCCACCAACATCCTGGTTATGGTACTATTGTAGTTTGGTACCAACGGCCAAGACCCTAAAGCCACAACACACATCTTACTATTTAACAGTCCTCTAAATACAGTGTACGTTCAAAAAATCAAATACCTGAAGAATTGTGTTTTAACAATCTGTGCAGAAACAAATGATGATACTGACAAGTCCGAAGTTTGGTAACTACAGCTTCTTCAGTTAGACCATCCTTCGCAGAATACGTCTTCATGGTCTCTAGTACTGAGATTAGGCAATACCCTTTTGCAGAGCGAGATACTCCTAGACAATCAGCACAACAACTTAAGCACTATGCAAAAATATTAGTAAAAATGCGAGCTTAATCAAAAAGCATTCTCTGGGACAGTTTAACAATAATTAAATTCCTCTTACTCATACGTAGTAATGTATTTAGAACATAACAACTACTGGCATTGGTTCTGGGAAATCAAAATCACGGTCATCTTCAACAAGTCCAAAAACATACGGATTACCCGGATGTGCATGCCTGTGTACATTAAGAAATATGTTAAGAGAAAGATCTGAATAATTAATTAAGAAGAAATAACTCAAGTCATCAGACAAACAAAGAAATACAGGACACCTAAATTTAACAAAAAAGTGATTAGCATGTAATACCTAGAGATACAAGCACATCATATTGTACATAAATAACACATATATTGTATACAATCGAAAACTAATTGAAATGTAAAACAATATCTAAACAGTTTTACAGCTCTCGAAATATCATAATATACCCAACCAAAACCTGATATAAGCATAATATACAAAAATACAAACAAATACAATCAAATACAATCCAACTGACAGTAAAGAAGAAGACCTGTAGAAATCCGCAAATCCCAATTGCTTCCAATCGAAACCCTAATTGACTGAAGAAACTCGTGGAGACTTTCAACCCCAATTGCTCGTACTTCCAATGGAGCTCTCATTGACTATGTCCTGTAGAGAACCCTAATTACAGAACCCCATATAGAACCCTAATTAAAGAATCCATGAGAGAGAGTTGAAAGAGTTGAGAGAGATAGAGAGACAGAGAAGTGAGAGAGAGTTGAGTGAGTGCGAAAATAATTGAGGGAGTGTAATTGAGCGGAGATGTGAAATATTTGGAAAAATTAAAGATTTGTATAATTTTTTTTTTTATTTTTTTGCCCAAAGACCCATATAAAATAATTGAATAATGCTAAACATAGTAGATTAAGAATTAATATAAGTGGATAAATGCACTTAAAATATTAATTTTTTATTTAATACATCAATTTTACATGAATTTCAATATAATTATTTAGTAATTTTGAATTTTTTATTAGTGAAAATTAATGTGAATATAGGAAGGTCCACTAGCTATTATTACTTGGGAAATTAAATTGATGATATAAAAAAGCACTGAAAAACCAAAAATTAATTAAATAACTATAGTCAATGTTGACTATATTAGAATATTTAATGATTAATTATAGCTATGGTTAGCATTTTCAAAAATAATTTATAATTGATTATTTTCATACAATTGATATACTAATCAATTGTATGAAAATTTTGAGTAAATAAAAGATTCGCTTTGACAAAATAATTGACCAACAACATTTTTTTAAGAGAAATGGTTACACAGAATTCATGAAATCAATCAAAGGTGGAAATAAAATATTTTTTGAAAAAAGTTAAAGTTTTCATTAAAAAAAAGTAAATTCCAAGTACGGAAATAGAAAAAGAAATTTTTTGGAAACAAATTCTTTAAAAAAAGTTTGCTCAAAAAAAGTTTTCGAAGAAATTTTTCAAAAAAATGTTCTTTAAAAAAATTTGAAAAAAAAAATCACAAAAAGAATCTCAGGAAAAAAACTATCAAAAAAATTTCTCAGAAAAAATTTTCTTGAAAAAATTTGGAAAAAAAAATTTCGGAAAAACTTTTAATATTTCCGCTATTATAATATAATATAAATATGTATTTATCGTGTCATAAAATATATAATAATTCATATTTGATTAATATATTATTTTAATTCTATTAATTTAATATAAATACTCCAATAATAAAGAAGTAGTCGTCAAGATTAATTGGAGATTTTAAAAATCGAATCGGCTTGGCACTTTGTAGAGAATTAATCGGTTAAATTGGAGATTTTTAGAAAAATGATTGATATTATATAAAATTTCAAATTTTTTAAAAATTTACTTAGATAAAAGTGTAATTTTTTAGCAACATAATTTACATTTTTTTTGAAACTACATAATTTATATAATGAAACATGATCCAGATATAATTTTATCATAAATTATGGTTCAAGATATATAAGTAGTAATGACTACAAATTATTTATTTGTGTGATAAAAAATTTAAATTTAACTTTTTATAAAATATTCTTTGATTTCAACATCAAAACTCACCAAAAATATTATTTTTAATAAACTATAACCAAAATATGCATAAATAAAAAATATTACCAAATAGTTATCTATTTTTGACAACATTACTTATTTTAATTAACAGCATTTTCAAGATATATATTAGTAAAAATGAATATATATTATTTATTTGTGTAATTGAAATATTTAAATGTAACATTTTAAAAAATGTTGTTTGATTTGTATAAATTTTATTTGAATAATATTATACAATTTAATTTTTTAAATTAGAATGGCATAATATAAAATAACATATTATTTGTAAAAAAATATTATTTGTATATATTTAAGCTTTTTTAAAAAAATTATAATAATTTTAGCGTCGGTTAAATGTAAGGCGACACATAAAGAACAAAAGGGTTATTTTAAGCGTCGGTTGAGTAATGAGCGACGCTAAAGGGTCAATTTTAGGCATCGGTTGTTTATGACCGACGCTAAAAGGGTGGTTTTAGGCGTTGGTTAAATAAATATCGATGCTAAAGGGTTGGTTTTAGGCTTCGGTTGAGTAAACACCGACGCTAAAGGGTCTGTTTTAGGCGTCGGTTGTTTCTAACCGACGCTAAAGGTTGGTTTTATGCGTCGGTTGAGTAAGGACCGACACTAAAGGATCAGTTTTAGGCGTCGGTTGTTTCAGGACCGACGCAAAAGATCCAAAACAAATGACATTAAGCGTCGGTTAAGCTTGAAACCGATGCCTAAAGTATGTATAGGCCACGGTTCTATATATAACCGACGCTAAAAGTGCGATGCTAAAAGACAATTCTGTACTAGTTAATATTCGTTATCTTGCAAAAATAACTTACTTATTTTAAAAATAAATTACATAATTTCTAATTTTTTTTTCAGATTTTTGGAAAATAAGATTTTTCAAACGAACCCTTAGTGATGGGATAAAGCTAGACCTGGCAATCGTGTCGTGTCGTGTACTTTCGTTTCTTGTACTTTCGTGTTTCGTGTACTTGAAGGTGAAACCCATATTCACCCGAAATGAATTCGTGTACTTGAATGTGAAACCCGTATCCACCCGAAATGAATTCGTGTTGTTTCGTGTCGTGTTTCGTGTATATATTATATAAAATTAAAAATAAAATTTAATTAAAATTTGTTCGTAAATATTATATTCATATGAAATATACATAAAATATTTTACATTGCTATATATAAATTTAAATACAACTCTATAAAAACTTGTAAATATGTATATTTTTGTGTAAAATATATATCTTTATAAAAATAATATTTTTACACAAAAATAATATTAATATATACATAAAATCTATAACTAGTAAATTATAAACATCTTTATTTCGTGTACTTTCATGTACCCGAAATGAAAATCCATATCCGACACTAAATATTTCGTGTTCGTGTACTTTCGTATTTCGTATACCAAAAATCAAAACTCAAAGCCATATTTTTCATGTCGTTTTGTGTCGTGTTCACGTGTCAAATTGACAGGTCTAGATAAAGCAATGCGTAGCAGATATATATATGTATGTAGTCCACTACTGTAATAATAGGTACAAAATTTCATTAACAAATTTTGTAATATCTACAGCATTCTCGTCATATCTATTGCATGCGTCCAACATTCCAACTCAAAAAGTCGCAGAGGAAGTATTTAACACAAAAAATTAGCAGCTTCATTCTTCCTTTTTTTTTCCCAGAATTTTCAGTTATTTTTTCTTGTTTCTCAGAATTCGCAATTCTTTTTTTTTTTTTTGTCAAATCAAAATTTTTGCAATATAAGTTAGAGATAGAACAAAAATATGATTGGGTAAGATCTGATTTTTCAAAATCGGATTGGACCAGTGTCTTCTAAAATGAAGTCCGATTAGACCAGTCCAGATTTTCTCTAAAAAATTTTAGCCGGACGGATTAGATTTTTCCAAATGATTTTAAAATTAATATTTTTAACTTTTTTGATAACTATTTAATGATTTTTTTTATTTTATTGAAAATTTTAAACTATTCGACATATTATTGAAAACTTTAAAACTTTATTTAAGATTTTTTCAATTTTATAAAAAGTTCGATAAAATATGAGTTCAATCTTTTCAATTTTATAAACACGGGACCATGCTTTGGTACCAATTTCTCAAATTGAATTTTTCCCAAATATTTTTTAACTATCTTCTGCAGTAGACAGTAGTCTTTCTCATCTTTGCATTTTTGTCTCTCACGTAGTCACGTGTTTTGCAGGGAAAAACTCCCGAAAATTAAAGGACTAAACAAATAGAAAATAGAAAAGTGGAATAAAAAACAAATTAATTTGATTCACTTAAAAAATCCGTTAAGCGTAATACAGAATTTGGAAGAATTCTTAAAAATCAAAGAATTAGATCAATAAAAAAAGTAAAACGTAAATAAATTTGATTTGATTCACATCAATGATCTGTTAAGCATAGTATAAAAATTGCAAAATTGACAACTTGTATTAAACATAATAGTCATTAGCAAACAATACTTCAAATTTAATACATCATGAAATTATTATACTCTATTTCATTGCTGACCTATTACAAGGATATATAATTTACAATTTGAAGGAAGAGTGGATGATTTCTTTAGATTTTCAGTGATAGTCCTTGACAATTCAACATTCAACTCCATCTAAGTGCTTTTGACCATCTTCTGATGTACCAAACTCTGTACATGAGACGTAATTCCGGGGTTCAAACTCCGTGTCTTCATAATTTACGTCTTCAATGTCAGACATCACTCCGTCCAGGTCATTTCTAGCAGATATGTAAGATCCTCATCTGGTAAAGGAAGTGACCTACTCAAGCACAACACGTTTTTGGACTTGGTCAGTGTAAGGCCAAGTGGGTGACTATATCCTACACCTCTTGCTGCACTTGAATCCCAACAAATCAAGTAGTCCTGAATCATCAAGCAAAGATACCATTAAAACTTAGGATACTTGAATATATAAAACCAAAGAAAATTAGTAATACAAATATTACCATCTAACTTAGGATAATCTAATACTTAATAATTTGCCTAATCACATATCTCTATAATATTCTATGTTATTTAAGACTCAACTTTTTATTTATTTGCATACAACTCCAGAAATATAACAAATCATGTAAGGTACACAAACACATTTTATATGAACTTTGATCAAAAATAAAAATCAACTAGATTGTAAATTATTTGCTCCAACAACAACTTAGTTGTAAATTATTTGCTCCTCTTTGCAAAACTTCTCTTCTTTCCCATAAATAAAACAATACTTTATTACTGTTGTGTAAATAACTAAAAAAATTTAATAACAACCATATAATACTGTTGTTAAACAGTGTATATTTTTGATTGAATTGTATGTAATGTACCTTGGTGATGGGATGGACGGTTTGGATTATATTAACTTTAAGTGGATCAATCATAGTAGAAACTATATATCTCTTCGATAAAAAAAACATTATAATAATGTTATGAATGATAAAAAAACATCATAATAAGTTATGAATATTTTACACTATATATAAAGATGAAATGAATGAGGGATTTGAAGAACCAAGTGAATGGATTTATGTAGAAAGAGAAAGAGAGTTTGTGTATTTATACTACAAAGTTGATCGGTTTCAATCGTGTAACTGACACAAAAGTAGTTTATCGAACATTCTAGAAACATAAAATAAGGGGTCATTTGGGCTAGTCCAGAACGCTTTGTTCATTCAAACTATTTGATTAACTTTTACGTGGGCTGGACGATAAAAAAAATGTAGGACGACAAAATGAGATCCAAAAAATCTTAACAATATTTTCAAAATAGTTAAAATTTTGGAACAACAAATATATTTGAATATTAATGAATAACATAATTAGATAAAGAAAAGTAATTTCTAGTGACAAGTTATTGTATTATATTTAGTAAAAGAGCGTAAATTTTTAATACAAAAAAAATAACTATAAAATAAGTCTAAATCGTTCGAAAGTTTTGAAAGAAGATTTAAAAAAAACTATCATAATAATGTTAATTTTACAATACATAACAAAATAGAAAATTAATATGTTATGAAATTATAAACATAACAATCGAAAACTGATAATATAATCATAAAATGATTATTCAATTTAGTAATACAAACATCTAAACTATATTTACCTATTTAATTGTTATATAATACTATTTTCTTACTAATAATTCCAAATATATGACGATGCTAATAAAATTATTTTTTAAAGGATACTGATAATTAAACTAGAATAAAAAAGTATTACTAAGAAAAGAAAAGACAAGTGTTAATATGTCCTATATTGACAACTTGTCAACTTGTCAATATAACATTCTATCTCTTTATTTGTTTCCTGTATTATTATTGTTTTTGCCTATCTTTTTATTTTTCCTATTTATTATTATTTTAGCTTATTTCTTTATTTTTTTCCTGTATTATTATTGTTTTTGCCTATATTTTTATTTTTCCTGTGTGATTTTTGAATCATTGCATAAATGTGTCAAGTGTTAGTTTGTTACTTTTCAAACACAAACTCAAGTTTTAACCACTTAAAAGATAATATTAAGAATTGGTTATGTACTTAATTATGTATAATATCTATGGAATTAACTACATTCAATTTTTGTGGAGAAAAATATTTTTTTTGATTTAAAAAGTTGAAAGATCATTATCAAAAAAAATTGAGAGATCATTACTTTTTTTTTAGAAGCAAAAGCATTTCATTCAAATAAAATAAACCATTACAAGAGATTATAATTGCTTATGATGGAACAATGAATAATACTATATCTATAATATAACATTAAAAACATACCACTTCACTAGCATTATTAAAAATGGACGTTTAACATAAAACAAAATACAAATTATGTCATAATTTTCTTTATAACAAATCTTCATCTGTAGTTCTGTACATATTCTTAAATAATACTATAATAATATTAAAGAGTTTCAAAATCTTATTTAACTAGGTAATGAGTTTTCATCAAAAGAAAAAAAGAAAGAAGAAAACTAGGTATCATACCATCATTATACAAAATGTAAAAAAGACTGAAGGCAGACAAAGTAAAGGGCCATGTTTTAACCCGGCCCAAAACTGTAAAAACATCTAGTCTGACGTTGGGCCCAAACAGCTATTAGTCTCTTGTCATAAACCACTCCACATCTCTCCTCTGTCAAAACTCACAGCCAAGAACAACCAAACATTGAAGCATCAAGACACTCTGATCCCATCAATACATATACACACAATCTATGTAAGTAAATTCATTTATTTCTCAATTTGAATTTTCAATTTTTACATCAATTCAATTTAATTTCATATAATTGTTTAAATCTCATTTCAAATCTGTTACATTATAATCCCCAATTTAAATACCACAAACCCTAGATTAAAACTTAATAATTAGATTCACAATTATAAGATCTGATACTACGTAGAGGTGTATTTTCATATGTGATTTCGATTTCGATTTGGATCAAGAATTATACACTAGGGTTGACAATGTCGTGTTTAGCTCTTTCGTTACAACCAACTAATGGATCCGATATCTTGCTTCAAACCCGAGAGTGGTTTCCGCCTGCGCGAGCTCTCGTTGCGTTATCTGCTTTTCGACAGACACGATTTGCATTCGCAGCTGGAAAACATAATTCAGCTGAGGATGGGGATACGTCATTAGGCGATGATCCCCTTGCTGCTTCTAGTGGTCAGGTTATTGTTGGTGTCGAGAGTCGGTATAGGGTTATTTATCGGTTGGTTAATTCCATTTACGTGTTGGGGATCACCACGGTTGATGATGATTGTGTGAACAATGTGTTTGAGTGTATTAGTATTGTTAATCAGGCTGTGAGTGTTGTGGTGACTGCGTGTCGGGGAGTTGATGTTACGCCAGAGAAGTTGAGTAGGAAGTATGCGGAGGTTTATATGGCGTTGGATATTGTTTTGAGGGGGGTTAGTAATATTAGGCTTGCGGCAATGTTGGCATCGCTTCACGGGGATAATCTTTCGAAAATGGTGCATTCGGCGGTGAATACGGAGAGTAGGATTAGAGGAGCCGATAGTTGGGGAAATGTTGAGTTCTATTCTATTGAGCATGAGGCGAGTGTGCAGTCTTTTTCAAAGGCTAGTTTTGAATTGCCTGCTGAGACGTTGGAGGCAGGTGATGAGGTTGCGGCGACACTTGTTATAACTGGACAGGGTGAGACAGATCAGAAGGGGAAAGTTGAAGAGGAAGAAGAGGAGAAGGATCCGTTCGCTGCGAGTGAAAAGCTTAATAAGCCTGAGGAACTTGTTGGAGGGTTTAAAAAGGATAAGGAACAGAGTTCTGACTTGTCTAAAGCATTGGCGGGTCTTGATGTTACCACTTTACCACCACCTGCAGCCACACAATCAACACACATTGGGGTTGAAGGATTTGAAGGGGAATACGGTGGTATAGAGTTTAGTCACGATACTTCCACATTACCAGAAGATTTTGAAGGTCTCAATCAAGCTTGGGGTGGTGGTTTGGACGCATCAGAGTTTGTTGGTCCAAAGAAAGTCGCAAAGTCTCAGGGTCTTGGTGGCCTTGAATTGTTGCACACCAGTGAGGCACCAAAAGCTGCTGCTGATGGTGCTGCCGCTCCGCTAGAAGATGTTTTGGTCACGAAAAGTGAAATGAAGGGTCCTGAAATGTATATATCAGAGGAGATTAGTGCTGAATTTAGGGAATCTCTACTTGCTAGAGTTGGTTTGATGGGCACGGTCTACCTCAAAACAGTTCCCCCAAAGCAATCTGATGATAAGGAAACTGAGTTTTCCTTCAGGGTTGATGGGACAAGTGGTGTGAAGAGATTTGTTATGCAAAACTCTCGTATTAGTAGCCTTGGAAATGGTCTGTTCCATGTGAGGACTGCACCTTCTACCGATCCTATACCTATTTTGAAGTATAGTCTTCTACCTCGGTCGACTCCACTGCCTTTGCGAACTCGCTTAATCATGCGTCACAGTGGGACCCTACTTTCTATGATGATTCAGTATGTATCCAATCCAAATCTGCCTGCCCCACTTAAAGATGTTACATTTACTCTGAAACTACCAATAGACCCAAGACTGTTGAAGGTTACACCAAAAGCCATGTTAAATAGATCAGAGAAAGAGCTGAAATGGCATATTGCGGAGATTCCTCTAAAGGGTGAGCCTGGAAGATTGAGAGCTAGGATGCCTGTGGATTCTAGTTCAGAAGATGAAGTGGATGTAATTGACGTAGTGGGATATGTAAGATTTTCTTATCAAGGCACTAGATCATTGTCTGGGATTTCTCTGCAGCCCGCATCTGAGGGTAGCAAAGATTTTTATGAGGTTGAGCACAGGTATGAAAGTGGCGAATATATATGCAACTAATGATGTCTTTTCTTGGTTAATTTGTGTGTCAATTTGCTTTTATTCAATTGGAGTAAGATGCTTATGAAGCATCCTTTGAATTGTAGTCTGTAATATTTATCTTTTAAATCACTGTGAGTTGCATTTTCTTTTCTGTAAGCCCTTAGTTCTCCTGTTGAATATAGTTTGTTTTGAATTCTTTCCTGCCTCACACACGAGATTTTTTTTCTTTGACTTTTTGTTCTGTCATTCTTCTAATCCCCTGTTTTCCAGTTGGCTTTTATAAATGTTAGTTATGTTCAAATTTTTCTGGCATATTTCAGAGAAAATGATATTGTATGTATTGAAGGACTAGCTGTCTTGGCTACTAAGAAAATGAAATTGGATCTAATAAATATGGTGATTATACATGTGTAAGGTTTTTTTTAGTCAGCATTGCTTCCGCTTGATAAAAGCTACCTATTTTCATTTTGATTTTCATTGTCATTTAGTAGCACTAGCACTAGATAACATATAGTTCTGGACGCGGGGGAAGCTAATTTAGGTCTGTTGATGGAAATTTCTCAGAATCACCTTAAGATTCAAAATCACAAGTCGTACATTTCAGAAGGTTTTAGAAGTAGTTTATGCTTGGATTTGATAGTTTTGAATATATCTGAAGTGTAACATTAGCTTGTTAGATATTGTTAACTTTTTTGTGTTGTAATATGCAAGAAATATGGTTTCTACTAGTGCAGAAGTTAGGACGGTCTACAGTGGGTAAAAGTTTAGCTGTATATCAACCATATAGAGACTTAAGGAAATTATTACAGGAGTATAAGTTTGCTGTAGCTTAGCTAATACATGTATTATCAATTTTTCTCATTATATTCATGATTATACCCTATCTACTTGTTATGAGCTAGGTTATGAGTTGAAACCCTTGAAACAGCCTCTCAACGAAGTTAAGCCGTGTACATTAAGATTTTTGTCCAACCCAATGTGGGAGCCTTGTGGTTTGGAGATCCTTGATCAGTATTTGTCGAAGGGTAGTGATTTAGCTGGATTTGTCTCATGGGTAGTAAACTCTCAAGCTAAATTGAAGCTCTTATCAGTATTCGTCTCAAGGGTAGTGATTTAGCTGGATTTTAAGGTGTTCCACTGTTCCAGCTACCTCGTTAATTCTTCGAGACACCATAACTGTATCTAAAAAGAAGGTTGTCACTACTGATATCAAGGATTGAGCAGAAAGTTAAACTGGATGTCAAAAAAGTTAAAGTATAGAAGTAGTAGCTAGTTATAAATTTATCTGAACTAGGAGGAGCCCAGGTTTTCTAGTCCAGACAGAGGATGTATCTTATAAATTTTCTGTGCATAACAACACAGCTTAACGCAAGATATTACTCTGAAGTAATATGCAAGTGAAACTTCAGTGTTTGTCCTGTAGAGACTTGAGAGTAAAAGTAAAAAAATTGCATTTTAAAAAATGCATTTGAATATGAATACTATGCGGGCCTCAACTTTGTACCTGCTAGTTGTGTACAAACGAAAAAAATAAACGTATGATAAAAATGTAGAATATTAAACTCTGCGGGCCTCAACTTCTTTGAACAAACCATCGGCCTATATATGATCAATCTATATGTCGGGAGCCTCGTGATTTTCATTAATTACTCCCATGGCCCCACAGATTAGACGTGAGCACTGCATCACTAATCATGCTCTGCTGCTCTGCGATATCTTGATCTTCAGTTATTAAACTTGCGGCACGCAAGCAAGCGACTTTGCTACGTTAATACTAGCATCGTCTCTACAGCTCAAAACTTTAAGCACTCCCCACGAAGTTTTCCTGTTAGCAGGAGCTTTTTTATCAACCTCGATGCCCGGAAAAAGGGACTTTGATGGCGTGCGATGAACCTGGCGGTTTTTGATATCTTGGAGATCCATCTCAGTAGGAAACTTTACAATCCCGAACATTAAAATATACCACCTAGGTTTTGGAGTCTTACTACTGCCATCAGATTTTGATGAACTGCGGCTGTTGTTTCGATAAGAATCCGGTGAATTTGAGCTCATGCTTGTGTTTCTACTTAGTTTTTGATAATCAAGGGACCTGCTGTTTCTCATCTTGGATTGGCAACCACTGGTCTTTAACTCTGGTAATGATTCTGACCGACAGCGCCGGCCATATAAGTTTCGAGATAAGTGATGTTGCTCTTTGAAAGGTACAAGCTTACCGCAACTGATGATATCTTCTGCATGGGACATGATAGAATTAGGGTAGCTCGAAAACTCGAAAATCTCAGTTTTCTCTGCTGGTGATGGGAGATCTTGACATGCGCACAACCGATCTTCTGTTCCATGTGGATCACGTTCGTCGGAAGTCAAAGGGAAGTCACTAAGAGATATGGTTTCTTCATATTCGTCTTCAGTTTCTTGATCTTGGTAACGAGAGTTGTAGTAGTCCATTTCTATGGATGAAGAAGACAGGGAGATGGAGGAAAAAATTGATATATAGAGATATATCCTTACAAGTTTTGTTGTGCTACATGTGGATTGCTATACAATTATACATTTACAGACGGCACAGCGTTTATATAGTAATACTCTGACTTCAACAACGGAAAGAGATAGGTAATAGAAATAGACTAATAGGAGAATTGTGTCAATTGGTGGACCAGTGTCCTGTTAATTTAACCATCAAGGGAATAGAACTCTGATGCTCCCTTTTTATTTTTTTCCCCTCAATGCATTAAATTTTTTTAAAGTATACAAAGAAGAGCATCATTTCGTCTAAAAAAATGATTTGCGAAAATTCTTTAATTTCATCTTAAAATTTGTCAAATTTAGTATTCGAGTCATTTATACAATGAATATGTATTAAGTTTTCAATTCTTTGTTTTTTATTAACTTGATTTCAAAAACTTCAAACATGCCTGTTTTGTTTAATATGAGCAATTTTAAAAGAGTCTCTGGTGCGATATAATTTGTCGCAACAATAAAAGAGAGCTGGATGGTTAAGAAAAGAAAAGAGCAGGATGGCTTATAATCACAGGGAAGGGACAAACATGATTTGACAATTAGATAACAACAGATGAAGATGAATTCTCCGTAACAAAATCATGGATTAAATAATTAAGGACAGTATAGCTACGTAAATAAACAACTGTGCATGCAAAATCGTTTAAGAAATTGATCCATATTAAACAATTGTTATGAACTATCTATTCGTTATAATTTTCTATGGATGGAAAAGAATCCTATCATTTAATCCTTTGCAAATAATTATTTAATTTCACAAGCACTTGAAATTAAGTTATCACATAATATTGGGGCAATCATGATTTTTTACGGATGGAAAAGAATTCTATCGTTTAATCTCTATAAATAATTATTTCATTTCAGAATCACTTGAAATTAAGTTATCACATAGTATTGGGACGATCATGAGACTTAGGAGATTATAGTTGAAATTAGTTTAGAAAACTTTATCATACATATAAGATGCACATTATATACCTTTTTACATTGGAGAATTGAACAACTCCACCATCCTTTCAAACTTATACTCCCTACCAGAAAACAGAGTAGAGTAATTTTAGAACAAATTCTAAAGCTAGGTAGAGTAAGTTTAGAATTAAAATGAAAGAGATGCCTTGTTACTGGTGTTGTTGCAGACAGAAATGATTTTTTATTTATAGTTTCTTGTTGTATTTTTCTTTGTCCTTGGCTTCTTGATGAAGAGAGAAACAAGATTTTGTATTTAAAAAAAAAAAACAAAACAAAACAAAACCAAAGCACATGAACATCCATACAGATATGTATAAAGAGTAGCTTCTAGAAAAATAAGAGACCTGTAATTATACGAGTTGCAAACAATTAGTTCGGCTAAGCAAAATGGATATTTTTGGGTTAAGGAAGTTTGTTAGATCGTGTATAGTCTGGAATCTGGGTGAGGATCCTCTGTCCTATACAAAATGAGTGCCCCTGGCGGGATCCATTGTAAAGAAAATGGAAATAAAATATTTTATTTCCATTTATCTTACAATGGGCCCTGCCAGGGGCACCCATTTTGTATAAGGGACACAGAAGGAGACACAATGAAGGGGACAGAAGATCCTGGCTCTGCATCTTGTTTGTCCGAATACTCTCTGTTGATCAAATCCCGTGTTTCTAGAGCATGATTAAAACATTTTTTTTTAACTCCATTTTCTTAACGAAATGAAGAAATATTCTTTTATTAAAAAATCTTTTATACAAAAAAATATTAATATTTGTCGATTTCAAGGTCAATGTTTACTCTATGCTAAATTTTTTTCATACTCTCATTCTGTAAATTCTGATGCACTTTTTCCTTTTTAGGAATGCACTTGAGCATGTCTTGGCTATCTTTCATTTAGTACCAAGTTTTTTTATAATTCTAAGGAATAAATAATAATATTATTGTCTCCAATCTTATGATTTTTCGTTGTATCAATATTTTGAGATAAAATAAAATTATGGCTATTTCGATTTATTTTATATATTTTAATTAACAAATAAATTTTATTTTTCGAGCATTATGAATAACAAATTTTAATTAAGGAAAAACATTAATGTATATTTCTTTAATTCTTTTTAATATTTTAGTCTTCATCCTTCCTTTATTATCAAACCTGAGTCTACCACACCATCCAGTTAATTAATCACATACACAGTTAACCAATCAGAAAACTATGAATTATTTTAGAACCAATCATATGCCACTCCTAAATCACGGACCAATCAAATTAAAACAAATTTGTTTCCTTATATAATTTAACTTGCTATCTTTTAACCAAGGTTAAACCCATCAATCATTCTAAATATATTTAAAATTGAATTATAATCCTAAAAATCTGTTTTCTTATATAATTAGTTAACACTTCTAATTTAAATACAATAATGATTACCAATCAAATTAAAACAAATTTGTTTCCTTATATAATTTAACTTGCTATCTTTTAACCAAGGTTAAACCCATCAATCATTCTAAATATATTTAAAATTGAATTATAATCCTAAAAATCTGTTTTCTTATATAATTAGTTAACACTTCTAATTTAAATACAATAATGATTTTATTAAACATGTCCATAAATAAATATTTTTTAAATCCAAAATATTTACTAGAAAATCACAATTTTAATTTGAAATCAATCACGATATACTATTATATTTTTAAATTAAATTTCATAATTAATCTTTCATTAATCAACCACTCCTTTTATATAAAGTCAGTCACAATCATATTATCATACATTATAAATTTATTTGTATAATATATATTGTACAATTATAATCAATATTAAATAATTATAATCTAACTTAACTAAAAATCTGAAAAAATCGGATTTAAAATCAGATTTTAAATAACTTGGATAAAATTCATACCTTCAAAAAATTGATTTTTTTTATAAGCTCAAAAATATGTCTACCACACCATCCAGTTAATTAATCACATACCCAGTTAACCAATCAGAAAACTATGAATTATTTTAGAACCAATCATATGCCACTCCTAAATCACGGACCAATCAAATTAAAACAAATTTGTTTCCTTATATAATTTAACTTGCTATCTTTTAACCAAGGTTAAACCCATCAATCATTCTAAATATATTTAAAATTGAATTATAATCCTAAAAATCTGTTTCCTTATATAATTAGTTAACACTTCTAATTTAAATACAATAATGATTTTATTAAACATGTCCATAAATAAATATTTTTTAAATCCAAAATATTTACTAGAAAATCACAATTTTAATTTGAAAACAATCACGATATACTATTATATTTTTAAATTAAATTTCATAATTAATCTTTCATTAATCAACCACTCCTTTTATATAAAGCCAGTCACAATCATATTATCATACATTATAAATTTATTTTTATAATATATATTGTACAATTATAATCAATATTAAATAAGTATAATCTAACTTAACTAAAAATTTGAAAAAATCGGATTTAAAATCAGATTTTAAATAACTTGGATAAAATCCATACCGTCAAAAAAATGATTTTTTTTATAAGCTCAAAAATATATTTATTCATAATTTGTTAATAAAATTAATTAATAAATGCATATAAGCCAACACTACAAAATCAGATTTGAACAAATTTTAAATAGTTTGGATAAAATACATATCTTCAAAAACTCGATTTTTTTAAATAACTTGGATAAAATCCATATCTTCAAAAACTCAATTTTTTGAAAGGTTCAAAAATATTTTTATTCACAATTTGTTAATAAAATAATTAATAAAATCATATAAACGAACACTACATATATTTTAATTAATTTAATTATTAAATATACGCTATAAGAGTATTATTATTGGTTGGTGAATAAATTACCAATCAAAAAATTAAAATTATTTAAGATGCAATCATAATTTACTTCTAAACTTTAAATCAATCAATCATATACAAATTTTTTATTATTTACCATGCTTATTCTAATTTACTAATCGCGGTTAAATTAAATTTAAATATAAAATATCTTGATTTAATAGCTTCGCATATCACATGGGTTTTAATTTTAAAAAATTCTACTAACCATAAATGTTATTTTATATAAATCCACATAACAGTATATTACATATGGTGTCACAACTCACAAGTATCTTTGACTGCTTTTGGAAAATAATTCGAAAGATTCTACGTTTCAACCAAGACTAAACTCTAATCAAATCAAGTTACACTCAATAACAGTTAATTTTTATTTTTTTCATATCAATTAACTAAACATTATAACTACTAATTTTTATTTTAACTGTAAACTAATAAACAATTTATATAAAATAAAATTCTTACAAACAAAAAAATATAATTATTATATCAACTTAAACATTACAGGAAATCTAAGCCTCTTATTCCCTATTCCCCATCCAACTTTGATAAACAAAGTGTATGCATCAATTCTCCTTATGGCTAAATCATATCAATTTCGGTTAAGGTACTACTTTATATCTTTTTGTTGTATGACATTCTATACTTGGACAGATTATTTTTTATTTCGATTGTATATATGTATTGTATGTTTCGGGTTTTAATTGTCTAATAAATTCAACAGAAAAACGTTTTTGACAAAAAAAATAGAAAATGATTTAGGTTATCATCATCCCCCATCCGGATTCTTCAAGAGTTACTTTCCATTAGAATATTCAGTAGCAAACTCCAATAATTCTGCGACTTACTAAATTGTAGGCATCAATCCTTATCACATTACACTGATTTGTTTACATTATTAGGTATGCCTATAGATTAATATTTTTTTACAGTGCTGGGTTGCTAATGTTATTCAGTGATTACTTAACAATTTTATTCTAAGTACAATAATTATTTAATTTAAAAAATTATATATTAATACATGAATCTATTATATTTATAATAGATATTTTGATATCTCAAACTCTCAATTCATAATCATAAGATACAATTAAAATCATGAATAAAAAATTATTAATAATATAAAACTATTTACCACGCTATTCCAAATACACATTCAAAATTTAAGTTATGTAAAGTATTAAATAATTCAATCATAAAAAAATTTAGGATCAACTAATTAAAACATAAGAATGAATTTTAAACAAATCATCTTTTAACATTTTAATTACGAAAATTTTTAACTATGCAGTAACTAATGGAATAATAATTTGACCTGACATTATATTTGAATTATTCAAAATATTAAATATACTCTTAAATAGTACTATACATTATTTGGTGTATAAATTATCAATCAAAAAATAAAAAATATTACAGAATCAATGAAAATATCGTTAGTGAATATTTCCATAATAAATTGGTCAACTTAGCACAAATTTTCTTATAAATCACTATTTATTTATAGATAATTAATTCATAAATAAAAGGACATATGTCATTCACAGAAATAATTAAACCTGCAAAAATCATCAATAAAAGGGCATACAACATCTACAAAAATAATTAAAATTGAATAAACACATCGCAAAATAGATCACTAATTTTCTTTATCCAATCATTGAACAAATCTTCAATTATGGTATACATCTCTAGCTTATATCACTAAATTATACAGTCTTTTCGGTGAGATAATCTAACAATTTGTTATAAACTTGAGAAATATGTAAATCTGATAAGTCATAACGTATTCAACCAACCGACCAGGGCTGTGATTCTATACTATCCAAATCAATGAACAAATTTAACAAAATCTAATATATGGGTAGACAAAATCCACGAATAGGATATTAGGCTCTCAATAAAGAGAGATATTTATTGAAAGCCAAAGTAAATCAAGAAAAAGAAAATAAGGCTTATCATTTACAAGGAGATAGTACAAAATTTAATATTTTGGTAGATAAAATCCACCAACGGGCAACGAGGTACTAGATTCTCAATGATACATTTATTGAAAAATAAAGAAAAATCAAGAAAAAAAATTCTAAAAAAAACTTAAAAAACTGATATCAGCTCCTAAACTTTAGTTTAGCATTTTTTGGGAAAGATGGAGAGAGAGAGAGAGAGAGAGAGCAGCAGCTACAGTTTTTGTTATAAAAATTATTAATAATGATAAATAAAAATGGTATACACCTAAAATATATATTGTTTTTAATAAAATGGTGCCTTTTTTATTTTTGTGTTCTTGAATTAAAGTAATAGTATCAATTCCCATATCTTAACCTAAGAGCATGTATTGAATTTGTTTGGTTGGTTGATTATATTTTTTTACATCAACAAAGCATAAAATATGGCTAAGAAAACTAAATAACTTGTTAGAAAGATTCTACAAGCTAGAAGAGATATATTTGTCAACGAGAAATAAGAAAAAATAAAAAGGAGGGTTTCATTTTGTTTGGGAGACTTTACACCATGCATGTTTCTCTTAGTTTTGTTTTGTAACATCTCAGTGTTGTTCTAAGACATATAATTATATATTTACATAACTTGAATACATAGTAATATTTCATGTAATTATCATATTTTTCTATTCGCGTATTATATTTAATTTCGTGTACACGAAAAAATTTGTGTAATTTAGGGTCATTTTGTGTTCTAATTTCGGGTACACGATTTAATATCATGTCATTTTCGTTAAAGACACTAAAGTACATGACATGAATGTACAAAACGATTTGTCATGTCTAAATAAACTATTTCTTCTTATATATGTCGGAAAAATATACTCACTGTTAAAGGAAAATGAATTTCATGTTATTTAACCCAAAATCTGAATTACAAGGACACACATATATAACAATGTGATTATGTGTTTATATATTACACACTTGGTTTCAATTTTATGGACAATAACTTATTTTCACAAGTTAGTAAAATTAAAAAAAATAGGTGATACTCATTTTCATATGTCTTATTTTAAAAATAAAAGAAAACTAAAATTTATTATTCCATATTTTACTAGAAAGGAATAAAAAAAACCAAAATACAAACTTCCAAACTGCAAATGCACAATTTTAAGTTGTTTTTACAAATCAGCTAAGGGCAATAACCACAAAATCTAACAATCATATGTTACTCCAAGAGCGCGATATATTGAATTTGTTTGGTTAGTTGATAATTTTTTTTATAGTAAATCAATTCATTAATAATAGGACATATAATTTGTAAAAATTATATTGAACAATCACATAGCAAACTAGATTAGATGAAAGTTTCTATTGTTATAATTACATTCGTTTCATCTATCTTGCACAATAGATATCCTTTCTCATATTGCTGAAACATGTAATCTTTTTTTTGATAGACAGTCTAATGATTTATTGGAGTCGTGAGGATTAAGTTTCTATACATTTTTAATATGTCATCGAATAATTAACCATGACCATACAAATATTTTCAATGAATTAATATAATAAATATTTTAAGGATTCAATATTGAATAAATATACTGAATTCTCAGAATATGGGTGAAAAATTTGTTAACATGATACGTAGAAATATACTCTAAAAAAAAGAGAAATAAAACGAAAGCTAAATTTTAAAAAAAAACAATAAAGATGGATTCTGAACTTTTCAACGGGATTGTATTTGTTTTGATGATTGGTTCATAATATTAATATTAATTCAATTGGTATGAATTCACAGATAAGTAATTTTATACTTACGTTAATTAACATTCCAATAAAATTATATATTTTTCTAAATAAAAATAAAAATTATATATTTATATTAATTTATTAATACAATTTATCGGCCGGTGCGTAGCACGGGTAGAACGCTAGTGAGTTATAAGATCCAAGGCATATGTCTCAAATATTAGATCTACATATTGTGATAATTTGGTTAAATTCCATTTTGTTTTAAAAAAAAAAGGGGTCAATACTTGATTTCTATCCAAAGTAATTATTTGAGCAATTTCAATGTAAAATAAAAATATATATATTAATTTAAAGAGAATATGGAACCTAAGATATATTTAGGTATCATTTCTAAAATACTACTCCTTCTGTTTTTTTATATAAGTCAGCTTAGCTCTTTTCCACGTACTTTTAAGTGTTTTGACTACATAATTAAAATTAATTTTTTCAATAAACTTTTTTTTGTGAATTAAAATTTTGATTACATATTTTTATTCAAAAAAAGAAGATCAATGCACCTAAAAATGTGTACAGAAAATTCAAACGACGTATATAAAAAGAGGGAGTATACAAAATTATGGTTAATTAATTGTAAAGTCTTGTATGCCCTGCGGGACCTACTCATACAATCAAAACTACGTAATTTTATGTTTAAAATCTTATGAATTATACCTAAAATACATCTTAGTTGCTTTTTCTCTAATTTAAATGCAAAAACTTAAGAATTCGACAAATTCATAACAAACCCCCAAAATTTATAATTTATTAATGTAATTATTAGTAATACATTATTTAAAATATTGAAAAATTTATCCCACTTAAGTGGGATGTTATTCATAAATATTTTTAAAACTTGAAGATAGAGAGGATGACTCGTATCCAGAGTAATCGACTGATATTCATCTTCAAGTGTATCTGTATGTTCTTTGTCACGACCTGTGTTTTCTTCAAGTGTCGTCATTGATAGAGACAATTCAAGAACTAAAGTCATAGAAAGATGAACAAATTTTGATAGAAATTTGTTTTGAAATGTGATCTGTAACTCTACAATCACATAAAAACAAGAACAAAATATAAACTAAGCTTTAGATTGAATAAGAAAAGCTTGAAATTGGTGTTTTAATGGCGGAAGATCTGTAACTAACTCGACGATGACGATCAAGTTTGTTATAGAGAGAGAAAACAACGCTCTGATACCATTTAGAACTAGCTTTGTAGCCCGTGCAAGGCACGGGAAAGCTCTAGCATCTGCAATTGTATGTATGTTTGTAAAATATTATAATCGCGATATATTAGTGAAAGAGGGGTAATTTAATAATTTCATTATAATTAAATTGTCTCTTGATATATTAATAATGAGTTTTCTAATATATCCAAAACTAATATCAAGCATAATGGTAAGTAATCTTTTTTCTAAGTTAAAGGTCAAGGGTTCAATTTTCTTTATTATATTAGCGATATATTAGTGAAATGTTATTATTAATATAATATAGATGGATTATTTAGTAATTTCAAGATAATTAAATTGTCTCTCGATATATTAATAATGAGTTTTACAATATATCAAAAACTAATGTCTAGTGTAGTGGTAAATAATTTTTTTTCTAAGTTAGAGGTCAATGGTTCAATTATCTTTATGAACATATTTTTATCATTAATATAAAATATGAGGGTTTTCTCACGATATAATAATAATGAGTTTTAGAATATATTCAAAACTCATATCTAAGTATAGTGGTAAGGATTCTCACTTACAATGTTTTTATGTTACTTTATAATTAAATAAAGAGAGTAGGGAACCTGAGATATATCTCAGGTAACTTTCCTAAGATACCCATCTTTTATATGTAAAAATAGGATGGACATTTTAGTAAATTCAAGATTTTTTAATTTGGCTTTGTGGGCCCAATAAAATTTAAAGCTATTTTGCATGTATCTCAGGATCCTTTTTCTCTTAAATAAATGGTGCTAGAACATGTTAATGCTTAGTACGCAAAATATATCTAAAAGATTATCTATTTATGATGTATATATAATCAAAAATAAAATATTTTCAAAACTGATATCTAGCATAATAGTAAAAAATCTCATTTCTAAGTTAGTCGTCATGGGAAAGAAAGGCAGAAATAATAAGAGGTTTAATTTTCATTAGAAATAATTTTTTTATCAATAATATAATATATGAGGGATAATTTAGTAATTTCATGATAATTAAATTGTCTCATGATATATTAATATTGATTTTTATAATATATTCAAAATTGATGTAGCATATGATAAGGAGTCTCCATTCTAAGTTAGAGGTCAATGATTCAATTCTTATTAAGAACAATTTTTTTATTATAATATATGGGGTTTGTCTCGCGATATATTAATAATTTGTTTTATAATATTTTCAAAATTGTTGTGTAGCCTAGTGGTAAGCAATCTCCCTTTTAAGTTTGAGGTCAAGGGTTCAATTCTTGTAGGAACAATTTTTTGTCATTAATATAATATGTGAGGGTTATCTCATGATATATTAATGATGAGTTTTAAAATACATTCAAGTTCCATGTCTAGCATAGTGGTAGGGATTCTCACTTGTATTTTAGAGGTCAGGGGTTCAATTCTCACTAAGAGCAATTTTTTCTATGTTGTGCTATTAATAATATAATAGATAATAGATGAAAAAGTAATAAACTGAAATGAATTCTCTAATTACTCAAAATGTGATTCCAGCTAACTGATTAGACTATACACTGTGTACTAATCTTGTATAAGCTTAATAGAAATATATATTACTTAATGAGTAGTATACCTCAACTAATTCTAACTTTCTAGAATGAAATACATGATCAATCAATATTTATTGAATTTGAAAAAAGAATCAGAAGAGATGTTTTTTTTTTGTTTTTGAAGAAAGTTTTTGACAAAATAAGAAATAGTTCGATCCTCTTATTTTGATTTCTCAAATCCATAGATCATTGAATCGGAATCTTGATGCATATAGATACAAATAGTCCAATAATGTTAACTAAGAGGTCGTTTGGTTGACAGGTAAATATATGGGAACTTGATCTTCCTAGGAAGTAGAAAATTATAAACTTGTTTGGTTAACATTCATATAGGAAGTAGAAGTTACTGGGTAATTGTAATTCCCATAAAATGTAGGAAGTTACTTACTCACCCTCCCCTTGGTAACTTACACTTAACATGATTTATAAATTCCTACATATAACCGAACATAATTTTCAACTTCCCAGGAAGCTGATACAAGAAAATAATTGCCAAGGTATTAAAAGTTCCCCAGGAAGTGAATACCCATAAGCAACCAAACGAGCTCTAAACACAAGAACTAGTACAAAAATAAATAACAGAAAACAAAAATTCTTACTCAAAATTCATTAAATATAAAAATAATGGAAGAAGGAAATCATTTTCTGACTTAAGAGATTGTATTCAAAAATATCGAGCAAGGCAACGGCTTCATATTCTTTATCACGATTAGAGAAGTTTTCTTGTTAATCATTTATGTTCCCTACTTTCATATCTATATACTATTATATAAAAGACGAAACATTAAAAGTTTTGGTACCTGTTTTTTGGTACCTATTTTTTGGTACTTCGTGAATTTACTTATTTACCCTTCATTATATAGAAAAATAAATACATCTAAAATAAATAATAACATAATATAATTAGGTAATTAGTCGATTTCCGTTTTCACATTTACTTTTAGTTGAAGATGTTACCTTTTATAAACACCTAAAAATATATATCCGAAGTTTTGGTACCTGTTTTTTGGTACATGTTTTTTGTTATTTCGTGAATTTACTTATTTACCCTTCATTTTAAAGAAAAATAAATACACCTAAAACAAATAATAACATAATACTCCTATAATTAATGGTAATTAGTCGATTGTCTTTTTCACATTTACTTTTAGTTGAAGATATTACCTTTTATAAACACCTAAAAATATATACCCGAAAATATAACACCATAATTTTAAAGAAAAATATAATGCCTAAATAAATAATAACATAATATAATTAGTGGTAATTCCTATTTTTTGGTACGTGTTTTTTTGTACCTATTTTTAGTACCTATTTTTTGGTACTTTTTTTTATAGTGAATTTACTTATGTACCCTTCATTATAAAGAAAAATAAATACACCTAAAATAAATAATAAAATAATATAATTAATGGTAATTAGTCGGTTGCCTTTTTCACATTTACTTTTAGTTGAAGATATTACCTTTTATAAACACCTAAAAATATATACCCGAAAATATCACACCATAATTTTCAAGAAAATATAACACCTAAAATAAATAATAACATAATATAATTAATGGTAATTAGTTTATTAACATAATAAAATTAATGGTAATTAGTCGATTGCTTTTTTCACATTAACATAATAAAATTAATGATAATTAGTCGATTGCCTTTTTTCACATTTAGTTTTAGTTGAAGATATTACCTTTTATAAATACCTAAAAACACCAATCAATCATTAATATTTCCTTTCGAATTAAAACACGTTACCATTTTAATTTAAAACAAATCTTACAATCATTAATATATACTAGAAAATATCACACCATAATTTTCAAGAAAAATATAATACCTAAAATAAATAATAACATAATATAATTAATGGTAATTAGTCGATTGTCTTTTTCACATTAACATAATAAAATTAATGATAATTAGTCGATTGCATTTTTCACATTTAATTTTAGTTGAAGATATTACCTTTTTCACATTTACTTTTAGTTGAAAATATTATCTTTTGCAAACACCTAAAAATATTAATCGTATCATATCTTTCGATCATTAATATTTCATTTCGAATTAAAATACGTTATCTTACAATCATTAATATATACCCAAAAATATCACACCATAATCTTCAAAAAACTATAGCACCTAAAATAAATAATAACATAATATAATTAATGATAATTAATTGATTACCTTTTTCACATTTACTTTTAATTGAAGATATTACCTTTTATAGATACCTAAAAAGATCAATCGTATCATATCTTTCAATCATTAATATTTCCTTTATAATTAAAACACGTTACCTTTTTAATTTAAAACAAATCTGACAATATATACCCGAAAATATCATACCATATTTTTCAATTATTAATAAAACATATTAAAAATCGTATACGTTGTTTATAATACGGAAACATTTTCGTAAACATGAGTATATTATATATCAAATTAAAATTAAAAAATTTATTAAAAGTAATGATTATATAAAAAAATAATTGTAATATTAAATAAAATTTATATACAAGAAATCCGTGCATTGCATGGGTTATAAGCTAGTATTTATTATATTCGTGGAGTTGTAGATTTGATCTTATGCCCTGTTCCTAAATTTTTAAAACGGATGTGTAAATATAGAATGAGTTAAGTATTTTTGTCTAAATTTTGGAATGAAATAAGTATGGAGGGAATAAAGTGTTTTCATCTAAATTTTGGAGTGAAAGTAGGTTTTAGAGTGGGTTGAATTTATATTCATTTTCACTTTTTTTTATTTTCTTAAAAATTTAAGAGTACAAACATGAGTAAAAATGAAATTATTTTAATTATACTTCATTTACTTATTCTACAATTTAAAACTTGGAAGTAAGATATTAGTCTCATTCTGCTTATTTAGACGTGGTTGTGCTAAAAATTACGGAGTACAAAAGTAGCAATAAGTTTAGTTACAAGAGGATTGAGAGAGTAAGAGAGACCTTGGCCTTGTTGGCTTGTTGCGCTAATAGTCAATAGAGACCTTTATCTGTTTGGAATATTTTAAAATAAGTAGTTTATGTTTTATAAATGATAAGTGTAAAAATATTTATAAATTATATAGGTGTTTGGTTAAATTTATTTATAAGTTGGTGAAATATTTTTAAAATTAAATAAATAATAATAATTTAACACAATAATATAAATATAAGTATTTTAAATTAAAAAACATCTAAAATCATTATATAAAAATATAAATTATTAAACAAGTAAAAAAAAATCAAGAAATAAATTAGCATCAAACTACGTCGTTGTTAACATTCAAATTATTAATATATAAATCATAAGTAGACAAACATCCCATAAGTTTTTATAAGCCATAAGTCAACTAAAAAATGATTGGTCAAACAAGCCCAGAGTAACATGGGATCACATAGTGCCTGTTTGGCATACCTTTTTTTTACCGGCTTATCGACTTATTTTTGGATAAATAATTTATATTTTGATAATTTTTTTTATACAAGTATTTAATGTATATTTGAGATTCAATAAGTTGTAAAAATAAGTTGGAAAATAAGTTGGAAAGTTAGGAATTTCTAACTTTGTCTTAAAATAAGTTGACATATTCTGAAAAAAAGTTCCACCAAACACCCCCATAATAGCAAGACCTCATATGAATGTATGGGTTGGTTCGAAAAATTTTAAAATTTATTTTCAATTCATTAAAATCAAACTGATGATTTTTTGATCTAATTAAAAATTCAATTGTAATAATTCAATTAAAATGATCAAAATCAGAACTGATTTGAGTGGATTTGATCGATTTCGTCAATTTATATACAACCTACAAAGTCATGTGCAGGAAGAAATTGTAACCGGAGCTTAGTCGCAATCCCGCAACACTGAGAGGGGTGTATTCATTTGAGAATCTTTGATTTTAATGGATTGTCTGCCGATATTCATTTTGGATTTTAAATAATCATTTGGTATTTTAAATAATCTTTTAAAATTTGCAGGTATTCAATTCGGATTTCAAATCATCTTTCTAAATCTGTGGATATTCAATTGAGATTTAAAAAAATCCTCTAAAATCTCTAGGTATTCAATCCCGATTTTAAACAATCAATCAAAATCTCAAGGTATTCAACTTTCAACTGATTTGCTAAAGTCATGGATTTTGAAATATTTGGGGAGATTTTATATGTAAAATTATCAACGTCAAATTTGTAGTTACTAGGCAATATTTTGATGGATTTGTGAATTATA
The DNA here is from genome assembly GCA_037693485.1 of Kitagawia praeruptora. Taxonomy (NCBI): domain Eukaryota; kingdom Viridiplantae; phylum Streptophyta; class Magnoliopsida; order Apiales; family Apiaceae; genus Kitagawia; species Kitagawia praeruptora. The sequence goes on along the minus strand of CM075344.1, from coordinate 151,047,788 downwards.
ACATTTGTAATAAAATAAAGGGAAATTATGAATGGTACCCTTCTAGTTTTGGCTTTTATGAATGGTACCACTACCTGTTTTTGATTTACAAACGGTACCTGTGTAAATGATTTGCTATTAAACCAGCCATTCCGTCCATCAAACGTTAACTAAACGTTACAAGTAGTGGTATCATTCGTAAAAGCCAAAAACAGAAGGGTACCCTTCATAAATTATTGTTCAGCAAAAAAATTAAGAAATTATTATTTATAAATTATTGTTCGGCAAAAAAATGTCATAAATTAGCTCATCAATGTTTAGCAAAAAAAAAATATTGTTCACTGACATAAAAATCGGGGTTGGCCCCCGATTTTTTAAAAATCAGGTCGCCAGACTCAGTAAGAAATATTCAATTTTCTAAATAAAATTTATAAATTTTATTTGTATTCTCTTAGGGGTTCAACAATTTCATTTTGGATTTTAAATCTCGTATTTTTTTATTTAATTTAAAGAAATTCATATGGAGTCTACGCATGAAGCTCATGCGCATACTTCTGCCGGCTCATGAAAATTCACAATTCACGCAATATACACATGCGTGGTCAGAAGTGATTTTGAAGAAATTAAGCAAATACAAAGTCAACGCATGTACTAGATGCGTAGTGCCTCCTTCGCATGTGCTACATGCGCAACCGCCTGGTTATTTTGGGCAGTTTTTCCGCCGCTCGTTATTTTGGGCACAACACTTAATAATTTGGTTATTGAGGGCTCTCATCCTTTTTTTTTGGGTTTTTTGTTTATATTTATTAATTTTACTTATAGTTATACTAGCTTAAAATCCGTGCGATGCACAGATTTTTTTTAATATTATATGTTTTTTTTTCATTATTTTAATTTTTTTTAAATATGAATTTTGGAGGCTTAAATTTTTAAATGAGATGATTTGATAATAATTATATAAATGTTATTTTTTGTTAGAAAGTATAGAAAAGATTATACGTTTTAGTTGAAAAAGGTAATCACTTAATTATTTATATTATAAAAAGATTATGAATGGTACCCTTCTGGTTTTGGCTTTTATGAATGCTACCACTACTTGTAACGTTTAATTTGTTAGTAGTATTTTTATGTGTTCGTTCGCAGGGAAGGACTGAATGTAATATCAAGTTCAAGTATCTTATCTCTCACAATTTAGAAGTGTAGAAGAATGTTTGGTTTGTTTATAAACTAAATTAAACTATTTATCAATCGAGAATAAAATATATGAGGAAAACAATCCAAGAATTGGGGTTCTTCACCTGGTTTCAATGCACATTCAATATCTATGTGATGTCTACGTTCTTACTCTGCTGAAAACAATTCTTCTAAGGTTATAATGTTCTCTTCCAAGATACAATATAGTGTCTACAACTACACCTTAATTGTCACTTCCGTGATACAATCAAAGTACAACCATAAACTAATAAGCACCAAGAATTATATGTCTCACAATTCGCATATTAATCTTCCAATCAAATACTTGAATTATGTCTGTTAAATCATGTACTAAAATTGCAACTCCTCTTCCAAGTTATTACAATCCCTAAAATCCAATCAAAGGTTCATGACTCCCCCTAATTGTGTTAAGTCCTCAATAACAGATCAGCAAAGCAAGAAAATCACGGATAATTAAACACACATGATTACCAAGGAATACTACTCAATCCTCAGATTAGAGATTTAGTTACACATAATTAAAGAAGAAAACAAAACACATGAATTAATAGAAGAACTCATAATTATAAGAATATAGAAAAAACTTTTAATCTTCAACCTTTGAAGAAAATAATAGTTCTCCAGAAAAATCCCTAAAAGCTGCGTACAAAGTTGTATCTATAGAATAGTATTTTTTTCCCTTCTCTAAATTAATAACCTAGATGTGTTTATATAGGTTCTAAAAATCTTGCCCAGCAAGAAAATACCAAAACAGAATTATAATAGAATTTCTGCAAAATACGTTTCCTAAACTGAGTCTGTTTTTAAGGAAAATTCGTGGCTGACTTTTCTTCAGATATTCTGGAACGTTCCAATCGTAATTGGACCTCTGGACCACTTTAGAATGATAGAGAATCTCGTTAGCTTCGCGTGGACTGCTTATGGGCCTCAAATGGACTTCTAGAACTCCAGATATGGCCAAAACAGTGTAGACTGCGCAACCCTTCTCAGAAATCCGAATTTTAATCAATTAATTCTCCAAAAATGATAGAAACATCCACATTAATCAACATTCTCGTAAATCTGCACAACTAAGCAAAACACATCAAAACTACACAAAATTGAGTCCAAAACAATCAATTTAAGCCGATTTAGAATGCTCCAAGTGGATATAAATCCACTTATCAAACCCCCAAACTTAAACTGATGCTTGTCCTCAAGCATAAACAATTACAACTAACTAACTAGTACCACTTCCGTAGGTGATCACGGTTGCATTTGGCATATGCAACAAGCCCTTTAAACCCCTAGGCAGCCCTAGTGGACGAGTAAGGTCTCGTGAGGGCCTATAGCGAATGTACCCACAAAATTCATTTAACCTAATGCAATGCAATGCATGAATGCAACTAAATGAAAATGCAATTAATCTAGTACTAATATCCTACCATACCTTCAAATCCTCTCATGCCATATCAACTTAAGAATCAAAGTAATCACGCAATGTCTTGGTGTCGAAAGTGTAAGTATTCACATAGTCTACTCAATGAACATGCATAAGTTCTCACAAGTCCATGTCAAGTGTAAAAATAAGTTAGTAAACATGCTAAGCCTACAAGAGCACATCTTTGAGACAAAACTCGGGATCTCATACGCAAAAATAAGCAAACACTCACAATCCACTCACAAAAGAATATTCACTCAAGAACAAGGGTAAGTGTATCACTCAATTCCAACAAAATCATAAACATGCTTGACATTTGGTATCAATCTAACTCTTAACACAACATACATCAATGACAATAATCAAAAGGTCTTCATTCGGGTTGTAACGGGGGCTAGGGACAAGGTATGTCAAATAAGCCAAAACAGGTGAAGTGTCAAAAGCTAGTAAGCACCATATAAATCATACACAACACCCTATGTTCCCCCCACATAAATTTTACTAAGAACACTCGACTAGTCGACTAAAGTAGGATCACAACAAACACAAACATGCTCTCATAATATATTTTTTTCTTTTCTTTTTCTTTTTTTTTTCTTTTTCGAGAGCTAAATAAAACAATAATATAAACAATAACAATGATCCCACAATTTATTACATATGTCGACTATCAAGTAAACAAACCCAATTTCAATATTTTCCCCAAAAGTAAGACCAACAATAAACCCTTCCTTGCACACCTTATTACTCCCTTAAGCACTATACTAGCCTTTGACAATTGGGTTCAAGTTAATGTAAGGCCAATACAAGAAAAAGATATAGGCAAGTAATGTGGTGTGTCACCGAAAGAATAGGATTAAGCTCAATAGGTTAACTAATTGATCATGTAAACATGGTGTGGTAATATGGAAAAATATGTGGTTATTCCTAATGCCTTTATCATTTTAATCATCAAATAATGTCATGCGTTTCAAGAAAGACCTCAAACAACTGCTAGCAATGCAAACAATCCGTGGACACTCAAGCAAACGAATAAATTGCAAAAAATATGCAATATGGCTCAAAATCTCACTTGGCAGAAAAACATACTCAATCCCAAGCAAAAATCTCTCTAACGCACCGACTTGTATTCAAAGCATGCAAACTAAATCAACTTGCACATATTCATGTCCTTCTAATTACTTACAACATTCAATAAGTCTATTATCTTCAACTTACTAGTGTATGTATGTGCACAAGAACAAAGCATATCACTTCTCAATCAAAAGCGTCAACAACAAGACATTCCTATCAAGCATGGGTGCAAATGCAAACTATTATGAACTCACATGACATACTAACATAAAAACAGAATGTCCTATATGAAACAAACGTAGATAACACGAACATTAATGCATACTTTACTACTATTAATATGCAAAGCACGAAATCCTACATGAACACATAATACAACAACAACTACTAATCCCTCAAACCACCCCCAAACTTAAAATATTCAATGTCCTCATTGAATAGAAGTAAATACAAGGGATAGCAGTGTTAGGAATATGTTGTAATTGATGATAACTTAACATTCAAGCAAAATTATATAAGTCAAGTTTTGTAACTGTCAACGGATAAGACTTTATAACTCTATAAGTTGACAGGTAGCTCATCAACGGATGAGGTTTTGTAGCATACTGCAATATCTCTATTTATCAGTTGATAGTGTTTTTATTCAAAGTCATGTTGACCATCAATGGATAGACAGAATAGGGTAGCCAATTGTAAATAAGCTATGCTATGTAATTCTGTCTAAGTGAAAGTGTATCAACGGATAAGAACAGGGCTCTATCAACGGATACAACTCAAATCTACTCTATCAACGGATACAGCTCAAACTACCATCAACGGATAATCATTATCACTTTATCCTATGCTAGCTAAGGATTAGCAGTTGATAAGGACAGGTTTGACTGACAGATCACATGGGTTGATAGTAGGTATAAAAAGCAGTATGGTAGCCATACTTTGGAAACACAGAAGAAAGAAGCATTCCATTTACACAGTACATACAAGAAAGGTGCAGGGGACATATCTGTTCACAAGGACAACCTTTCGGCTACATGTGGATTTGGAGTGGAGTAGCAAGTCAACTTAAATTAGATTAATATTATCTTATTCCTGTAGTACTTGTAAACTTGGGATATATAACCAAGTGTAGCAACTCTTTAGAGATTATGCTAGGAAGTGGATCTCCCACCTTGTATTGCACACATAATTTAGCAAATGGCAATATTTCAAGTTGAGAAGTTAACTCGTCTGCAGAAAGGGGAACTCCAACGACACTGGCTACCCTACTTAGGCCCTCACGAGTCCAATAGCAGTCCGGGAGGTTGCTGAATTTAACCCACAGAGGTAAGGAAGTGATAGGTTCGTTGCACACATAATTTAGCAAATGGCAATATTTCAAGTTGAGAAGTTAACTCGTCTGCAGAAAGGGGAACTCCAACGACACTGGCTACCCTACTTAGGCCCTCACGAGTCCAATAGCAGTCCGGGAGGTTGCTGAATTTAACCCACAGAGATAAGGAAGTGATAGGTTCGTTATTGACATTATTACCCCAATTAGAAAGAACCATAGGACGATTCTTAAAATACCAGGTTCCTCTAGCAAGAACATCATTCTTCTCCGACTCAGATTGAAACTTAAAGACGAATGTAGTTTCATTTTTTTGAGAGATCAAGAGCAACCCCTTCTTCTTCCAGCTAGCGAAAGCAATGTCTTTGACCATACCATAAGTAACTGTCCCTTTAGTAAAAATACCCACTAGACAGCATTTAAATTTCTCGATCCCCTTTTTTAAAACTTCATCAGGAGGAGATACAATCTCAGAACCTTTAGCCAAAGGAACATAATCAAAGATGACCTTGTTGATAGGAGGTGGCGGTGTTTTCAGCACATTGGACCAAGATTTAGTCCTAACATCCTTATTTCCCCCATCCAAACCATTACCCCCCGTCGATGGTGGAGAATTTGCTACTGCTTCTTTAGCACCTGAACTTTCACCATTCTCAAATGTGGACTTAGGCTGACCAGGCATACTCGAAGGGTTGGTACTCCCAGTAGAGGGCAATTCTGGAGCTTCTGTTGAGGAAACTCCTATGAAAACTAATGTGACCGCGGACCAGGATGACCAAATGGAGGGTGAGGTAGGGTGGACTGAGGTAAGAGCAAAGCGCAAACCTGTTGCATCCCCTTCTGTTTCTGCTGATTCTCCTTCCCCACAAGTATTTTCATCAGATGTCCCTACTAAGAAACATGGTGGTAACAATGGTAGAACAGCCCGTAAGAAGCCTAAGAAGGCTTCGGGACACCGCCACTAATTTTTTGGATGATAGATTTTTGTTCTTACAATGTTCGAGGCCTCAATAATAAATGCGATTTTATCAAGGATTTCATTGCCAATAATAAATTATCCTTGATAGGCCTTCTTGAAACTCGAGTTCAAGAGAATGTTGCTAAGATTATTTCCAGCCATATTTCTCCGAATTTTGAATGGTTTTTTTAATTATAACCATCACAGAGGGGGTCGTATCTGGCTAGGCTGGAACCCCACTTTTTGGGCTGTGAATGTTCTGTCTTCTTCAGCGCAGCATATTACATGCTCTGTCTCTTTACTACAGTGCAATGTGAGCTTGGTCGTCTCTTTTGTTTATGGTTTTAACACGGAGCAAGCTCGTAGAAGCTTGTGGGCTGAGCTCTCTGGTCTTTCATCTAGTTTAAATGGGTTGCCATGGGCTGTCTGTGGAGACTTCAATTCATGTATTAGCACGGATGAGAAACAAGGGGGTAACACTAGTTGGACCTCAGACATGACAGATTTCAAGGATTTTATTCTCTCTTTGGGTTTGACCGATCTTCGTAACACAGGTCATCACTTTACTTGGTGGGATAGCAACATCTCTCAACCTAAATTCAGAAAATTGGATAGAGTTCTTGTCAATCTAACATGGCATAGTGCTTTCCCAGAGTCAAGTGCCCACTTCCCTTCTAGGGGTCTCTCTTACCATTGCTCTGCTTTCACAAAGCTTGGAGTGGAGGCAATAAGGAGAGCTAAGCCGTTTCAATTCTTCAGGCACCTGATTGACAATCCGGACTTCTTGAAAGTAGTAAGAGAGATGTGGAATGACGATATTGGTGGTAACCCTTGGTATGTGCTTACAATGAAGCTAAAGCATGTTAAAGCTGCCCTTAAGAAGCTAAACACGGGGGTGGGTAATCTTCATATTCGTGTCAATGAAACCAGGAAGGACCTTGTGAATTATCAAGATGCGATGCCTTTATTTCCTTCTACAGAGCAATTCTTGAATGAAAAAAGGCTTATTGAGGCTTACTCTGAGGCCCTTAGGCTAGAAGAATGTTTTCTGAGACAGAAATCGCGTGTTCGTTGGCTTAAGAATGGTGACTCCAATAACAAGTTTTTCTACAATTCGTGTAGAGGAAGATGGAATCATAATAAGGTTACTTCTTTAACAGACTCCACTGGTAAGGTTCATGAATCTCATGAGGATATGGCTGAAGTTGCAGTTAATTATTTTAAGAACATTTTGGGTAGTAAGTCGGAGGTCTGTGCTATCCCCAATGACATTACTTTGCCTTGTATTTCTGAGGAGAAGGCAGGAAAGCTTACAGAGCCATTCACTGCGGTTGATGTGTTGAATACCTTTAAAAGAATGGCCAAAAATCGTAGCCCTGGCCCTGATGGCTTCTCGGTTGAATTCTACAAGGCTACTTGGCATATTATTGGGCCAGATGTAACTAAGGGGATTCTCTTTTTCTTTGATTCGCTTTACTTGCCAAATGTCATCAATGCTGCAGCTATTTGTTTGGTTCCAAAGACCTCCAACCCTTCTGAAATGAAGCATTACAGGCCCATTTCTTGCTGTAATGTTCTGTATAAATGTATCTCCAAGATGCTTGCAAGTCGTCTTAAGCAAGTCTTGCCTGCCCTTATCTCCCCATGTCAATTTGCGTTTGTGCCAAAAAGGTCTATTGGGGATAATGTGCTGTTGGCTCAAGCTCTTTGCAAGGATTACCATCTAGCATCGGGTCCACCTCGTTGCGCTATTAAATTAGACATTCATAAAGCGTTTGATACGCTTAACTGGGACTTCATTTTCTCTGCAATGCAACGCATGGGCTTTCCAGATAAGTTCATAGACTGGGTTAGAGTGTGTGTAACGTCTACCAGGTTTTCGATCAAGCTCAATGGTTGTTTATAAGGTTTTTTCAAAGGAGAGTCTGGCCTTCGACAGGGCGATCCCCTGTCCCATTATTTGTTCGTGATTGCCATGGAAGTCATGTCCTCTTTCCTGAGTAAAAGCACATCTACTAATCCCTTTAAATTCCATTGGCGTACCAAGGATGTTAAGCTCCATCACATTGTCTTTGCGGATGATGTGTTTATGTTTAGTCATGGTGACACTGTCTCTGTCTCTGCCCTTATGGAGGGGTTTAATACATTCTCCTCTGTTTCTGGGCTTAAGGCCAACAATGCAAAATCCGTATGCTTCTTTGGAAATGTGAGAGATGAAGTCGCCTCTTCAATCATCAACCTAACTGGCTTTCAACAAGGTACTCTCCCAATCACTTATCTGGGTCTTCCTCTTATCACAAGTAGACTGCGTGTTAGGGATTGTATCCCGTTGGTGTCTAAATTATGCAGCAAAATTGAGCTTTGGACTGCCCGTTTCCTTAATTTTGCTGGGCGTTTGCAACTCCTTAAGGTGGTGCTTGCTGGAATTGTAGGCTATTGGAGCATGTTTATTTTCTTACCAAAGTCTGTTCTGAAGAGAATTAATATGCTAATGTTCAAGTTTTTATGGGGTGGGTTTTCAAAACCTTCGGGAAAATGCCAACATAAAGTCAGTTGGGAGGATTGCTGTAAGCCAAAAGCTGAAGGGGGTCTGGGGATCAAGAATCTCTTTGAATGGAATTTTGCAGGCATTCTTTTTCAGCTCTGGAGACTTCTTCAACCGCCTTCTGACTCTTTGTGGCTGCTGTGGTTTCACAAATCTCTTCTTAGAAAGAAGTCATTTTGGACTGCGAAATTACCTTATAAGTGTTGCTGGGCAGCTAGGAAAATTCTTAATGCACGAGATTTTGCTATAACTTTTGTTCGATATCATGTAGGCCATAATTCGGAATTCTTATTTTGGCATGATCCTTGGGCTTATGGAAAGCCCCTGCTGAGTATTTCTGACAGTATTATCTCCATGGCGAAACCCACAATTGAAGTCCCTATTAATATTTACTTACGGAATGGTTCATGGCATTTGCCAAGCTCCAATCATGTGGATGTAGTTGAGGTTCGTAGACGTGCCACATCTGTTCAGATTCATAGCAAAGATCACATAACGTGGGATGGTATGCAAGCTTCGAATGTCAAGGTGAACTCTATATGGAATTCCTTTCGTTCAACAGGTGTTGGTGTAGCATGGGCTGACCTGGTTTGGAACTCATTTAGTATTCCAAAATGCTCCTTCATCTCTTGGCTTGCTCTAAGAAACAGGCTTCTAACCAAAGACCGTATGATTGTGTTTGGCATGCACACTGACCCAAAGTGCCTGCTATGTAACATTGGGGTGGAATCGACCCAGCATCTGTTCTCCTCCTGCCCCTACTTTGATCTTATTAGGCGGGCTCTTCCTTTTGATTATGTGCACAGCTGGTCGGATATTCAGAACGGTCAGCTATGCATTTCGAGTTTGACGAGCAAAAGGAAGCAAATAGCCAGTTTATTTATTGCCATCTCAGTGTATTTGGTATGGAAGGAAAGGAATTTCCGTCTGCATAATCATGGGCCTGGTCATGCTACTACTTGTCTTATTAATGATGTTAAGAGGATGGCAAGGGAAAAGCTTTTTTCTTGTAACAAGTTTAAACAGTGGGTTCATGTGGAGCCATCGCTAGTGACTTTACTGTTTTAAGTTTTTCTAGGGTTTCTTGGCTTCCCTTAGGTGGTTCCCTTCTTTGTCTGGGCTGGTAGTTGATTGGGGGATGCCCCTCTTATCTTTGTAATTTTTTCTTTTCTGCAATATAATTTTACTTAGCAAAAAAAAAAGAAAAAAAAAAGACATATTTGCTTAGGGTTTCTTGAATATCCTTAGAAGCAAAGAGTTGTAAAAACAGAAGCTGTGTACATTTGTATCACAGAGTTTTCTTCGAATAAAAGTCTCAGGTGGTACATTTAACCACCTGATTTTTTATGTGTTTGTGAACCATTTCTTATTCAGCAATTATTTCCTTATAGATTTCTGTGGTTTTTATCAGAAATTTATAATTATCAAGAATTGTATTCAACCCCCCCCTTCTACAATTATACAAGTGTGTAATCTGGGAATAACAATTGGTATCAGAGCAAGCTTCTAATATATTTGAAGTTTAAAGATCAACACACTTCCAACATGTCTAAGAAGGATTATGGAGTGAAGATACCGGTTCTTGATAGAGAAAATTACTTTCACTGGAAAGTAAAAATGCGTCTACATCTCATGTCTATTGATGAAGGTTTTGTAGATTGCATTTAGAAGGGTCCTCATGTTCCAATGAAGGCTGCTTCAAGAGTTGGTCTTGCTGCAGATGCACCAGACACTTACATTCCAAAACCTGTTTCTGAGTGGAGTACTGAGGATGTTGCAAAAGTCCACAAAGATAAAAAGACCATGAATATTCTGTTTAATGGCTTAGAAACAGACATGGTTGACAATGTTATCAACTGTACTACCTCCAAGGAAGTATGGTACATTATTCAAACCCTTTGTGAAGGTACAGAACAAGTAAGGGAAAACAAGATGCAGCTACTGATCCAACAGTATGAGCACTTCCATTTCAAGAATGGAGAGACATTGAATGACACATTTAGTAGATTTCAAAAGCTACTGAATGGCTTGAAACTGTATAGAAGAATCTACCAAGTGAAAGATTCTAATCTCAAATTTCTGAGATCACTACCCAAAGAGTGGAAGCCTATGACTGTTTCTCTAAGAAACACTCAAGAGTACAAGTCATTTACTCTTGAAAGTCTCTATGGAACTTTATAGACATATGAACTAGAAATGGAGCAGGATGAAGAAATTGAGAAGGCCCAAAAGAAAAGTGGGTCAGTTGCACTTGTTGCCAACTTGGAGCAGAAGGAGGAGAAGAGGACTGAAGCTGCTAAATCTACACCAAACAGGGAGGTTTGTGAAGGTAGAGCAGAATCAAGCAAAAGCAAGGAAAAGGTGTCTGAAGAAATGAGTGTCCTTCAGCAGGATGAATTGGATGAGATAGATGAGCATTTAGCCTTTCTATCTAGGAGATTCTCTAAGCTAAAATTCAGAAGAAACTCTAGGGTGGCGAAGCCATTTAACAAGGATTTTTCTATAAGCAACTATGTGGATAAATCCAAAATTAAATGCTACAATTGTGGAATTGCTGGTCACATGATAAGTGAATGCAGGAAGCCTAGATCAGAGAACAAGGGAAAGCCAACTGAAACTGTTGACTACAAGAAGAAATATTTTGATCTTCTCAGACAGAAAGGAAAAGCATTCATGACCCAAGAGTATGACTGGGCTGCTGATGGAAATCATTCTGATGATGATGCTGAGTTTGTCAACCTTGCATTAATGGCTGATTCTGAGCAGGAAGCAAGTTCAGCTAGCAATCAGGTATTTTCTACTAATCTCTCTGAGCTCACCAAAGAGGAATGCAATAGTGTTATAGATGAAATGTCTACTTAACTATATCACTTGAGTGTTACTCTTAAATCACTTACTAAAGAGAACAATAGGATTAAAGAATCTAATCAGTTTTTAAGTGATAGAAATGCAGTTCTAGAAATTCAATTTCTAGAATTTGAGAAAATGAGAGTTGATTGCAATAATGCTAAAAGTGAACTTGAAGCTGTGTTAAAAAGAGAACTGATTTTAAGAGACCAGCTTGAAAAAGAACAAGGGATAATTGCTAAATTTCAAAGTTGTAGGAATATTTCTCAAAACATAATAGAAGTCCAGGGAATAGAATCATTTGTGAGGGATACCTGGACTCAAAAGAAAAAGGAGCTAGAACCTTGTCTTGAGGATCTAGAGACTATTTGTGAATCAACGGATAGTGATCATCCGTTGACAGATGAACCATCAACGGATGAGAGGTATCCGTCGACTAACAAAAAGTCTGTTAGTAAGAAGGAACTCAAGAAACTGAATAATCAGTATGGTCCAGTAGCCAAGAACTTTGTCTCTGGTGAAAGTAGCCAAGCCAAATCAAGTGAGAAGGCTAAGGCAGGTGATTTACTTAACAAAAAGGCTGTTGGTAAATCAGTTAATGAAAAGGTAGAGACTGAGGGTAAAAAGAAAAAGAACAGAAATGGTAAGATAGGCATTAACAAGAAAAACAATTATTCTCCTGACAAGTTTGCTCCTAGGAAAACTTGTGGTAATTGCAATAGTGTCAATCACCTATCTTCTAATTGCAAGTCTGTTAAAAGGACTCCTGTTCATGTACCTCAATCTATGCCAAGTATGCCTACAATGCCTGTTATGCCTGGTTTGTATCAGAATGCTAGTTTTTCAAATCCATATGTGAACATGCCATATGTGTCTAATCCTTATTTTCAATCTGTGAATATGCCACAAATGTCATGGAGCATTCCTAGCATGGATAATATGTATGCCAATTTTCCACAAATGCATGCATCAAATATTTATGCAAATGAACATCTATCAAAACCTATCACTCAAGCATCTACACCCAAAGTGAAGATTGCTAAAAGTGTAAAACCAAAGGCTAACAAGAAAGGACCCAAGGAAACTTGGGTACCAAAATCAACTTGATTTGTATTTTGGAATGTGTGCAGGGAAATAAGAGGAATCTATGGTACCTAGACATTGGGTGTTCTAGGCATATGACAGGAGATTCAACCCTGCTCACAGAGTTCAAGGAGGTAGCTGGCCCTAGAATTACCTTTGGAGATGACAGCAAAGGATATACTAAGGGATATGGTTTGATTACAAAGGACAATGTCATCATTGAAGAAGTGGCTTTAGTTGAAGGTTTGAAGCACAATTTGCTGAGTGTCAGTCAGATTTGTGACAAAGACTATGAAGTAAAGTTCACTAAAGAAGCCTGTGTTGTTTCTTCTAAGGAAAACAACAATGTGGTTCTGACAGGCTTTAGAAAAGGAAATGTTTACATAGCTGATTTCAATTCAGTATGCTCAGAATCCATTACTTGTCTCTTCAGCAAAGCAAGCAAGGATGAGAGTTGGCTATGGCATAAAAAGCTGTCACATTTGAATTTTAAAGTTATGAATGATTTGGTAAGAAAGGATCTTGCTAGAGGAATCCCTCAATTGGAGTTCATCAAGGATGGATTGTGTGATGCCTGCCAATTAGGGAAGAAAAAGAAATCATCCTTCAAGAGCAAGACAGAGTCATCCATTGTTAAGCCTCTTCAATTGCTGCATATGGACTTATTTGGTCCAGTAAATGTCATGTCCATTTCAAAGAAGAAATACTGCCTGGTGATTGTGGATGATTTTTCTAAGTTTACATGGACCTTCTTTCTGCACTCCAAAGATTGTGCAAGTGAAATCATCATCAATCATCTCAGACCAGTAAACAATGGTTCTGAAGTAAAAGTACAAAGAATCAGGAGTGACAATGGCACTAAATTCAAAAATTCCACAATGAAGATTTTCTGTGAAGAGAATGGAATTGTCCATGAGTTTTCTGCTGCTAGAACACCTCAACAAAATGGGGTTGTTGAAAGGAAAAACAGAACTCTCATTGAAGCAGCTAGAACAATGCTAAGTGAATCAAGATTGCCAACATATTTCTGGGCTGAAGCTGTCAACACTGCATGCTTCACTTAGAATATTTCCTTGATCAATCAAGCTAGAGGAATGACTCCTTATCAGTTATTCACCAACAAGAAACCAACGTTAGCTTTTCTTCATGTCTTTGGATGTAAGTGTTTTGTGCTAAGAAATCATGGAGATAACTTGGGCAAATTTGAAGCAAAGGCAGATGAAGCTATCTTTGTTGGATATACAGCAGGGAAAGCCTATAGAGTCTACAATCTAAGAACCAACATTGTTATGGAATCTGTACATGTTGTGTTTGATGATCAAAAGATTCTAGGTCTAAATGATGAAGGCTTCCATGAAAAGTTGAGATTTGAAAATGAGGTAGAAGGAAGAATGTACATTGATGATGATGAGGAAAATGAAGATCATGGCCATGGAAATTCACCTAGAGTTATTGGCCCAACTAGAAGTGATGCTAACACTTGAAATGAAGCATCCGTTGACAGTCATACTGGAGCATCAGATGCATCCGTTGACAGGCATTCTCATGCATCCGTCGACAGGCAAAATGGAGCATCCGTTGATAGACAAAATGATGCATCTGTTAACAGTCAACTTCATAATTCCGCAAGGACAACAAACTCAGGGGGAGTTTCTCAAAGTCAAAACTCAATAACCAATCAACAAGATCATGCTCACATAGATGAAGCAACCTCATCTAGATCAAACCTTCCACCTTCAAGAAAATGGACCAGAGATCATCCTTTTGAGTTAATCATTGGTGACTCAAACTCAAGAGTCCAAACTAGGAGGGCCACACAAGAAGAATGTCTATACAGTAGTTTCCTGTCTCAAGAGGAACCTAAGAAAGTGGAAGATGCCCTTCTAGATCCAGATTGGGTCTTAGCAATGCAAGAAGAGCTAAACCAATTTGAGAGAAATAAAGTATGGAAGCTTGTGCCCAAACCTGATGATAGAGGTATCATAGGTACCAAATGGGTTCTCAAGAATAAGACTGATGAAAATGGCATAATTGTGAGGAATAAAGCTAGATTAGTGGCAAAGGGCTATTCTCAAGAAGAAGGAATAGATTTCGATGAAACTTTTGCTCCAGTGGCAAGACTTGAGGCAATTAGAATTTTCCTAGCCTATGCAGCACATGCCAATTTCAAAGTCTATCAGATGGATGTCAAAAGTGCCTTTCTAAATGGGGAACTGGAAGAAGAGGTGTAAGAACCCGAATTTTCGGTAGAATTAAAACTTTTTATATATTGATGAAAGAATGAACAGTGACTCCGGCTACAAGGTATTAACAAAGAATGTGAATGAGTATAGATTTAAATGATCATATGTCATGAAGAATACTTTTGGTTGATAGCATAAATAAGAATAATCTATCTCCTAAGGATATAAGTTATATTATTCCAAGAAAGATTATTCTTGTGTCATCCAAATCAATATCTATTATAAGTCCAGCGGTTCCGTAAAAAGGTTAAGGAGCACTCGAGAGTAAACCAGGTTCATTTTCCTAATTATAGGAATTAAATAAAAATAAGTGATGAATAGTGATTTTGGTGGAATTTAGAATATTATTATAATAATGCTATATCCGGTATTCGGAACGGATTTCTGAGTTCGTATTAGTGATCCAGGAGGAAAATAAGTGTATGTAAAAGCTGTCGAATTCAGAAACAGAGCACTTTCATTTTCTCCGAGAATTCCCTGGACACTGCCAGACTTAAGGATTTATTTAAGGGATTTAAGGAATTTAAATTCGAGAAGTATTAAGAAAGATGGAGAATGTTATTATAAATATTAAGAAGGTTTTCGGTAAAACCCTAATTAGAAACGAATGAGTTATTCCCACGAACGATCAATGAATTGAGCAATAAACGGACAAAAGGAACAAGCAGAGAACCAAGAGACAACCATGTGCAAGTTGATAAGATCACCACCATGGCATCATCACTTTATTAAAGTAGCTTTATGAAGATATTATCTAAGCTAAGTTAGCTTCCTTAAGAAGCTTGTTTTTCTAGCAAACTAGAGGGGGCAACTTGCATTTGTGCCAAACAAATATCTTCCTAAATAATTCACTCATTCTTATCCCTTCTTCATCACAATAATGCAAGGAACCAAGCAAGTTTCATACATACAAGTATCATTGGAGACAAACTAAGCTAGCTAGCATGAGGGTGCAACATAAGGCACCAATACTTGCTCACATGTTATCAAAACCTTAACCAAGCCTTAACCCATCAACTAAACCATGGTCTAAGCAACAAATATCTACCAATAATACAACTTGGATTGGATGAGAACAAGAGAAAAGCAAGCAAAACCTCTCCCTCTCTCCCATTTAGCTCCATTCGGCTTTAAGCCTTAATTCAAGATCCAAAGTCAAGCTTCCACTCCTTGTTTGATCTCCAAATTTTTATCCTAGATCCTATATTTCATAAAAATGATACCCTAGAAATCTTAGCCTCAAAATCCATTGTTTCCATTTTCAATAAAATCATCAAAGTGGAGGATGAATAGTAACCTCAAGAACAAAACTTTTGGATCTTGATTTTGGTTGATGATCCAAGCTTCATGGAGGCTATACAAGGACTATACAAGGCTTATCAAGGGCTTTAACACTCTCCAAGGAAGGTATAAACCTCATGAACCCTTAGTTTGACTTTGAGTTTTGATGATGTTCTTGATGGATCTAAGTAGTTATGGTGTTAGTATGTTAAAAGCATGATTATGATTGGATTTTGGTAGAGGTTAAATAGTTAGATGAACGGAAAGGCATTGCTTGGCCTTAGTTCATGTTTAAATAGCATGTATATGTTGTTTGGTATAGAAACTATGATTATTGGAAAGTTTGGAATTTGGAAAGATTCGATTTATAGCCGTCGTAATGCCCGATTTTCGTTAAACCTTAAGAAACCGAGCATCACAGTTGATAAAACTCACTGTCCAGTTTCGTATTTTGCCATGACAAGCTAGATTATGTTATAAGCTTCGTTTTGATATAAAGTTCGTATGAAATGGACTTACGGTTTAGGAGTTATGATTAATTTCGTAAAAGTCGTCCGAATCCGTAATCGAAAGTTCGTAACTGAAATTGGAATCCCTTAACATGAATAAGTCAGTGACGAATCATGGTAATTAAATATTAGAGGTCATAAGGAATGCGTGAGAGAAAACCACGAGTAAAATGGATCGTTTTCCAATTTTATAAAAATGTTCGAATCAAGGTTAAGTGCGAAGAAACCACTTTTCGGAGGTAACACTAGTCACTAAAAGCTCCTGCCCTGTTTTGGCAAAAATCCGGAAAATTAATCTTCTGACCTAAGTAAAATTTTGATTTAGCTACCTTCTAGACATTCTGTAGATCATGTACGTGAAAACGGTGCGTCATTTGAGTTAACGGTTACCGAGTTATGAACGTTTTAGTGAAAGAGGTGTGAATAGTAAAGATCCGTAGTCGACTGAACTTCAAAAATACATTTCACCTATTTAGACTCGTGGCTTCGAATTGGAAATTTTATGATAAATATTAAAAATAACAAAGATGATTTTATAAGTGGTTTCGTAATTAAATACGTTTCCAGTGATTTATTAAAAGTGTTGAAGTACGAGTCTCGAAATAGTGATTCTCAGAAACTTCAACCCTAGGGGTACTACTTTGGCCACCCTTTTTGGCTAAGTTAAAAAGGGAATCTCGAGTCGACTAAAACATGAAACTTGTTAAGAATTATCGAGACAACATATTGGTACAAAGAACGAGGTTATAAATGATTAAGTAAGATATACAAAAGATCCGACATTAAGGATAGGTTCGAGGTGTGTTTTGGACTAAGCTTACATGACTTAAGTTAAGTTATACTTAACCTTCGAAATGTTCAGTGATTGACCTCGGTTATTGTGACTATTTATAGATCACTGGATTGACACGAGGCACACTACCCCTACAGGATTACCAGGCAAGTTTCCAATACTTGGAACTGTTGTTGTGATAATATATATAATGATTGTTGTATACATATGCCATAGCATGCATGCCTACTTTCAAGTCTATTGATATGCTTGTTCCCTGAATTGATATTGGCTTATAGACTAGATATGAATTATCAGTTATAAGCAGGATTGTTTTGCTAAGACCCTTAGTGAAGGGCGTATGATATTCATTCTTTCAATATAGACCGGGAGTCGGTATTTTGGGATATAGAGTTAGTCGTGGAAACCCGGAGGGATTCCTGTGACAGTTTATTTGAGGAATGTTATTTATGAACATTATTTATATTTTCATAAAGTATTGATTACTTGGAAATTATTCGAGGAATGCTATTTGAATATTATCTCAATCGAGAGGTACTATATGAATATTATTTTGAATATTCATTCGCATATATTTATTTGCTGAATATTATTTTAATATTCATTCGAGCTCTAATTACTTAATAAATATTAGTTTCGAATATTCGTTTAGAGTTTGATTATTCAATGAGTAATTACTTTAACATTCTTGGAGATTTATTTAATGAATATTATCGTGAATATTCATTTAAGATTTTATGTACTTGATGAATATTATTTTAAGATATTCATTCGAAGTTCTATTTACTTAAGGAATATTGCTTCGAATATTCCTTTAAAGTTTGATTGCTAAAAGAATATTATTTGGATATTTATCTAAAATATTATTTATTAAATGAATATTATTTTCAAATATTCATTTAAGGTTTGATTTATTTAGTGAATATTATTTTAAACATTTACTTGAGCTTATTTAATTAATGAATATTATTTTGAATATTCATTTAAAGAAGAGAGTTATTTAGTAAATAATTCTATATATTCATTCGAGGATTACATACGAGCAATATTATGATTTATTCATATTCCTTAATTATTAATGATTTAATAAATATTCTTGGAATATTTATTTAAATTCTTTTAAGTTCTTTTTATGATGATTCATATTATTCAAAGATTATCTATTACCTTCAGATAAGGTGTAAAATATTTCGGAGAATTTTATGACTATTCTTATCAAGAGGAGGTTCCCAAACTTTATTTTCATTTAAATCTATCTTAAAGAAGATTTAAATACTCGCTCAACTTCCAAACATATATAAGGGGACCTCACTTGAGATATGTTATTTATTGGACTGCCCGGTCCTATACTTGCTAAAACTATCTTGTCACTCACATCTTGATTCTTCAAACATCGATATGAGTCTGTTTGGTTACCTCCTCAACGCTCGAGGGGTAAGAATTGATGGAACAAGTTTATATCCATTAACAAGCATCAGCTTGGGAAATATTGGTGATTTTTCCTTTCCAACTAGATACGACTACTTTGTGGAGTCCTATCAACAAGTAATATACTTGGGGAAAGGGGGAGGAACTTCACGTTTCAAAGTTATGGATGTGAAATGAACTAGGAGATGCGTAAGTGACCCAGTGGCGTCGGTCCAGCAAATGGCCCAACCGTTGGCCGGGGGGTTCAAGAGGGCGGTAGACAAGTAAATCCGTCGGTGCTTCCTTCTACATGTAGAGAACAAGAGGTGGGGAGCATAACATGCGACTGATCATCGCGTAAATGCTATGTCTCCTGGCGCGTCAAACTCCAGTATTAGTTCATCTCTCAATGTTGGAAATTTCCTGCAACCTTATCATTATTGGCAGGTTTGAAAAGTGTTTGAATTGGAATTGCAATATTCTTCCTGCAAGTTCCTCTATTATGAAAAGTTGATAATATCTGGCTCATCTTTGACATAGCAGATATTTATTCAAAACAAATATATTTTGAGTTACCTTGTAACTTCATCTCATACCTTATATTGGTACTACATCATTAATGCATGGCATATGGTTTCAAAGATATTTTGGACTGTTACATATTATCACTGTTCAATTATATTTTTGGTGGGCTATCGCTCACCCTTGCTTTATTTATTTATATCACAACAACAGCTAGATCAGATGGCCGCGCAAGGCGTGCTCAGCATAGGCAGGTGTCAGCCGTCAGAGGATTAACCGCTGAGGTCATAGCTACCATTGCTAAGGATGCAGCCTCTGGTAGGCTAGTTGTTAGCACTTGTGCATCAAATGTATTTATATATATGGCATATACCAATGGATGGCAAAGAGCATGAAATTGTAAAATTGTAATTCTTTGCGTTGTAAGAACTCAAACTTGTGATTAATAATATTGATGGTTACTCTGATTTCATCTCTGGGACTATAACGGGTGTGTTTTATGTTGTTGTTTTAGGTCACAAGGTTGTAATTTAAATTATGTTGGTTTTATGGATGGATATTGAGACCGTAACGACCAGATCCCTGACCCTGGATCTAGGGGCGTTACAGAAATGGTATCAGAGAGAGCGTTATATATCCCAGAGATGATGCGACGTTAAAACAATAAATTCATTAAGATAATAAGAACTCTTGCCAAGTTCATAGTCGGACTGCTTAATGTAGTATTGACATATAAAACCCTTATGGGAACTACTAAGTATCATGATAGTAACTTAAGCTCGTTCTCGTACCGACTAGTAAGGCGACAAGCCTTGGAGATTACGAGCAGTAACACAATGATGCTTGTTTTGATGCTGAAGATCGGATGGTGGATTCGATAGATTACCCTACTGAAAAACCCGGAAGAGGTTTCAGCAGGGGAGGAGAATTTTATTAAAGATAAGGAAGTTTACCTTTGAGGAAATGAGGACTGCAACTAGCGAGACTATAAGAGTTAAGATATAGTGCTCAGAAAAGTGAGCGTAAAGAACTGAGATATTATTAAGAGAACTAAAGATGCATATTGGATTCATAACCGGACTGCCGAATGAAGTACCAGCAATTAAGACGAATTAGAAGGACTATTTGAGGTCTTATATGAGGATAGAAGAGTTAGAGTGGTACATGATTATCAAAGACACAGATAGAGGACAGAGAGCAGAGTCTCCAGGAGCAGTTGAGATAGAGGCAGCAAGTGCCACAATATGTGATAAATGGATTAGTGCGAATATTGTTAATGATAATTCGCCATGAGAAGGCAGATTTCCTAGGTTATAATTTATAAAGCCAAACTGGGATTGATGAGGTGGTTGGTTCAGGGAAATGTTCATTTTAAGAATGGATCAACTTAGAAAATAAAGACATTGGAAGGTGACGGCATGATTGGATAAAGTATATAAGGAAGTAGTAAGCGAGACAATGATCTCAGAACCTACAAGACTAAAAGACCAGTGAGTCTATGATAAACTAGTAATGAGGCTATCGTCAAGAAACCAAGTATAAGTTTAGTTCAATCCAGTGGAAGGATGGACCAGAAACATTAGAAGCATGTGAATAAGGAATATTAAATTTTTTTTTTTTCTGTTCCTTGAATGGATTATGGTAGTTACCTTAAGTTTATTCTGACACTGAATCATAAATGGATTAGGCAAGGCGAGCAGTGGTTGAGATGTAATTGAGAATGCTTTTAGATGCAACCTGAAAGAACAGGTGTAGGACATGTTCGCGAAATAAGAGTTTTGGCAAAATGAAGTCCAGCAATAGGACACATGATCAATAAGAGTAGTGTTGGTCGGCCCTACCAAGTTAAAGACAGTTTCAAATGGAGATTTGCCAACCACACTGGCAAAAGTGAGAAATTTCATAAGATTCACGAGGTATTACCAAAGATTTGTTCAGGACTTTACAAAGGGTATAGTCCCGTAACCCAACTTAATGGTAAGACTAAAAGTTTGAATGGACAAGATAAACGTGGAGAGATCTTTCTGGAGCTAAAGATTAAGTCGGTGACAACCATGATTGGCGTTGCCTAATGGAAGAAGGAAACTTTGGGATATATTATGATACAACTCATACAAGTATAGGTTCTGTGCTTATGCAGCACGACAGCGTAATTTCGAGTACATTTGGACAACACGGTTCATCAGCTTCGGATGGCCTTGGTAGTGCCAATGATGAGGAACGACTAACTCCGACGGTAGTGTTCCTTTTGAAACTAGTTGTTAGGTAGACTGGTATTCGGTAGTGTCGACTATTAGGACGAATATGTACTGGGAAGATGTGGCATGTTTTAGTTTAAAACTTTTGATTTCCCTTCTAAGGGAGGTATATATATTTGGTTTCTTTTCAAGGGTTAAACTCCCAACTTTATGTCAATCATTTCATTACTATAATTGTTTATGGTTCGACCAGCTCGGATGTTCCTAGAAATATTCTTCGGGTATCGAAATGGGATTAAGAAACAAGTCGAAATGAGAAATTCCGGGATTGACTTAAATGAAAAAGGTTGTTATGCCAGAAGTATTAAGCTTTTGTGGCACGTAAAATTGATAAGAATAGCTGAAAGAATAAAAGTAAAGGAAAGGTGACCGGACGCGATACCAAGAAGTCGATTGAGACTTATATGGAGTGAAGTTTGAAAAGATCAAAAGGTATCAAAGTAGAAGGCACTATGCCAGCAATTGCTAGAAAAGTACTGCTATTAGCCAACCCCTAGACTCACATATTTTAGCATGACCAGTGGGGCCAAGTCACTAAGGATTATCAAGTAACTGAACCAGCAATGTAAGGACAAAGCAGGGCTGCTTCTAACCAAGCGCCAACTGCAAGAACTTTTGATGTAAAATGAATTGAGATACATGATGATGGATTTTATAAATACCCTGGGTGTATTAGTAATGGAGATAGTGACCAATGAAGAGTTACGAATATCTTCCAGAACATTCTTTCTACCATTACCAAGTCCTGTAAGAAAGAGCATATAGACATATTTTGTCTTTTGGAAGGTCATGTAGACCGACATTCATAAGAAGAGGTTCGCATTAAGCTACCTATAGATGATTAAGATGAGAATGATTGAAAAGAGACCTTTATTAAGGATATATGATGGGATTGCCAATTATATGATATAAGTATTCCTTGAAGATAGAGTTGAGGATAGAATGTCCATATATTAAGACGGACCCTGGGGGATGCCCAAAGGATAACATCACCCCTAATAAAGACATTGTGAAATCAAATAATATAAGTGAATCGACCAAGGTGTCAATAACCTGTAAGGATTTGTGGAAAGAAGTCTCGAAAGGTAAATAGACAGAATTGTTATAAAATTGATTAATGATGTTTGATATACCCTGTACCCAAAAGATACAGGAGGAATGATGAGGAAGACCTAAGAAACCCTATAAGGGAAGAGGTAATGCTCTGAACTTCAGAAAGGGAAGTTTGGTAAGGAATGTATGACATAGTAACAATAAGGCCAGAGGAAGCATGTGTGAAATCATGAGAAAGTATGGATTGAACCAATAAGGTTGAGATTATCCTAAAACAAGAAGGGATTTAAGTAAGGAAATACCCTAGGTATGATTGGGAGTAACGGTAGTAAAGTTCACACTAGAAAGGTGGAAGCAATGACTTTTGGAAAAGACTGATAGATGCTTGCTCTCATTCAGCAGAACTTAAGGGAGAATGCTTCCACCCTGAGTTGGAATAGATCCAGAAAACATTGATCTCAAGAAATTATTATAATCAGGAAAGGCCAACGAGGTGGCCGACACTTTAAGTATAGGGGAGTAAGTATAAATGCTCATACCAAAGAAATAGAATGATAATGTAAGGACCTTGATGGTCATAATGTGGTAGAGGAAGTTACATTCCGTCTAATGATTTTGCCAGGATCAACTATAAGAATAGTTTAAGTAAAGATTCGATTCCTGATGTTGCCAGTAGCACATTACCGACATTATAAGGCTCTACGACATGCCAGACCAAATTCCCCAAGAGACTCGCCTTTCCTTTGGAAAGAGTGGGGGGAAGTTAAGTAACAAGGAATTGGTAGTAGATAACCAGAAACAGAGGGTACAAATACTGATAAGCCAAATGGCACGATGATGAATGACAAGCAAGTTTATGTTGGTGTATTTCTGTGCAAACAAGATAGAGAATTATGAGGTTGGCAAGCGATTAAGCAAACCGCTAAGCTTTTAGTCTTCTACCGGAGATATATGATTAATAATCTCACCAGCTTGTTTCAGCTGCGATGCTGGAAGCTCTTTTGCAATTTTATCTGCTTCATGTAATATCTACGTCAAGTTCAGGAAGCATTCCCTATGGATAGGGAATAGTGATTATTTTGTTTTCCTAGAGGATCTTGAACTGGCAATTATGAAACCGTACATTTAGTTATTCAATCACTGCGTAAACGATAAGCGATGGTGATCCTTCTGAGAAATTAGGTGGTAACGACCGTGGAAATGTCGAATTGAATCTAAGTTAGAGAAATCATCCAGGTTTATTTCGGATGGTGTAATTTATGGAATGACGGGATATTTGAAATGAAGAATTAGGTTATGATGGTTCATAAATGATTATGGTAGAAATAAAAACAAGAGACTGATAGAGATGGAAATAGAATTGGGAATTAATAAGAGAGTCAGATAGGCGTACTCATGAGAATCTCCAGTAATGAAGCGAGAAAAGTATGGAATTGGCAAGGTAAGGGTATTGGCCAAAACGGAAAGTTGGAATTAGGAGCATGAATGACATACAAATTGACTCCTTTTTAAGTTTGGAAAATCCGAGGAAATATGGAATAGTTGATTGAGAAATAAAGAGACTCATGGAATGAGAAAGTGAAATCTAGACGGTTGAACAAAGGAAAATTCGACCCCAAACGTGTAACACGTATTGAGTAAAGGTGGCGAGTGTCTCAACATTGAGATGACGATAGAGTTAAACAACAAGAGTAAATAAGAATTAGACAATATGAAGGATGTGATTGATAAAGAAAAGATTGGGAAATAATTATGGAATGTGAAGCAAGGAATGTTATGAATGGAGTGATGAATGGGTTTTCTTAACGAGCTCTCGGAATGACAAC
The DNA here is from genome assembly GCA_037693485.1 of Kitagawia praeruptora. NCBI lineage: Eukaryota > Viridiplantae > Streptophyta > Magnoliopsida > Apiales > Apiaceae > Kitagawia > Kitagawia praeruptora. The sequence continues at coordinate 151,023,448 of CM075344.1, read as the reverse complement.
CTGATAGTGTTAGAATTATGAGTATGAAAGAGCCAGTGCCGGGGCGTGAAATGTGAGTAATAATAATGTCAAGCGAGAAATCCAAGATTTAACCTGAGAGGTTGAAGGATTTTCCAAAAAGTAAGTGGTGCTAACATCAAGCAAGAGTATAGGTCCATAGAATGATGGACAGAGCAGCAAGGACATGTGATATGTGAGATTACGAAAAAGTGGAATTTGATACGAATATGATTATTTTTCTTCTCTAATAAACCTCTATAGTTTAGAGGTAAATTCTAAGTATGATATTTTGACAATCATGAAAACTTTCTTATATGATTCTTTGAAATTCGTTCTTTTCTTCTCCCTTATTTATCTTCTTCTAAATTGAGAAGAACAACCCTTTAAGGAGGGGAGGTAATACTACGTGACTCTCTGTCTGTGTGATAGGAGTCTAAGTGGAATGCCATTAATTGTTTAATTGCTTGTCAAGTACTAAAGGCTGGCCCCCTTCTGTACTAGCTATGCAATATAACAAATGTCCATTGATCACAGTGATCTCTCGATAAATTTTTCCACCTAAATATATATACATCGAGATTGCGAAGATTAAAGCGATTAGGAATTGCAAAATTACGAGTGAGGTTATCTCCGGACTTCGTAGCGCGTTAGTGATACCGAAGTCACTGCACGTACCAATAAGGTTAATAGTATAAGAACGGACAAGAGCGTATACCAGATGATGTGTTGTGCGAAAGTATCAAAGAATTGGTAGAACGGATAAAGGGTGTATTGTAACACCAGTATGATGTGCTTTAGAAAGATTGGAATGTGTAAGGATCGACCAGAGAATTGGAAAGCGAAATGACCAACAAGTACCCCAATTGTCTTCTACCTGATTCCAGGACGGAATCCTTTTAAGGAGGGGAGACTGTAAGAACCCGAATTTTCGGTAGAATTAAAACTTTTTATATATTGATGAAAGAATGAACAGTGACTCCGGCTACAAGGTATTAACAAAGAATGTGAATGAGTATAGATTTAAATGATCATATGTCATGAAGAATACTTTTGGTTGATAGCATAAATAAGAATAATCTATCTCCTAAGGATATAAGTTATATTATTCCAAGAAAGATTATTCTTGTGTCATCCAAATCAATATCTATTATAAGTCCAGCGGTTCTGTAAAAAGGTTAAGGAGCACTCGAGAGTAAACCAGGTTCATTTTCCTAATTATAAGAATTAAATAAAAATAAGTGATGAATAGTGATTTTGGTGGAATTTAGAATATTATTATAATAATGCTATATCCGGTATTCGGAACGGATTTCTGAGTTCGTATTAGTGATCCAGGAGGAAAATAAGTGTATGTAAAAGCTGTCGAATTCAGAAACAGAGCACTTTCATTTTCTCCGAGAATTCCCTGGACACTGCCAGACTTAAGGATTTATTTAAGGGATTTAAGGAATTTAAATTCGAGAAGTATTAAGAAAGATGGAGAATGTTATTATAAATATTAAGAAGGTTTTCGGTAAAACCCTAATTAGAAACGAATGAGTTATTCCCACGAACAGAGACAACCATGTGCAAGTTGATAAGATCACCACCATGGCATCATCACTTTATTAAAGTAGCTTTATGAAGATATTATCTAAGCTAAGTTAGCTTCCTTAAGAAGCTTGTTTTTCTAACAAACTAGAGGGGGCAACTTGCATTTGTGCCAAACAAATATCTTCCTAAATAATTCACTCATTCTTATCCCTTCTTCATCACAATAATGCAAGGAACCAAGCAAGTTTCATACATACAAGTATCATTGGAGACAAACTAAGCTAGCTAGCATGAGGGTGCAACATAAGGCACCAATACTTGCTCACATGTTATCAAAACCTTAACCAAGCCTTAACCCATCAACTAAACCATGGTTTAAGCAACAAATATCTACCAATAATACAACTTGGATTGGATGAGAACAAGAGAAAAGCAAGCAAAACCTCTCCCTCTCTCCCATTTAGCTCCATTCTGCTTTAAGCCTTAATTCAAGATCCAAAGTCAAGCTTCCACTCCTTGTTTGATCTCCAAATTTTTATCCTAGATCCTATATTTCATAAAAATGATACCCTAGAAATCTTAGCCTCAAAATCCATTGTTTCCATTTTCAATAAAATCATCAAAGTGGAGGATGAATAGTAACCTCAAGAACAAAACTTTTGGATCTTGATTTTGGTTGATGATCCAAGCTTCATGGAGGCTATACAAGGACTATACAAGGCTTAGCAAGGGCTTTAACACTCTCCAAGGAAGGTATAAACCTCATGAACCCTTAGTTTGACTTTGAGTTTTGATGATGTTCTTGATGGATCTAAGTAGTTATGGTGTTAGTATGTTAAAAGCATGATTATGATTGGATTTTGGTAGAGGTTAAATAGTTAGATGAACGGAAAGGCATTGCTTGGCCTTAGTTCATGGTTAAATAGCATGTATATGTTGTTTGGTATAGAAACTATGATTATTGGAAAGTTTGGAATTTGGAAAGATTCGATTTATAGCCGTCGTAATGCCCGATTTTCGTTAAACCTTAAGAAACCGAGCATCACAGTTGATAAAACTCACTGTCCAGTTTCGTATTTTGCCATGACAAGCTAGATTATGTTATAAGCTTCGTTTTGATATAAAGTTCGTATGAAATGGACTTACGGTTTAGGAGTTATGATTAATTTCGTAAAAGTCGTCCGAATCCGTAATCGAAAGTTCGTAACTGAAATTGGAATCCCTTAACATGAATAAGTCAGTGACGAATCATGGTAATTAAATATTAGAGGTCATAAGGAATGCGTGAGAGAAAACCACGAGTAAAATGGATCGTTTTCCGATTTTATAAAAATGTTCGAATCAAGGTTAAGTGCGAAGAAACCACTTTTCGGAGGTAACACTAGTCACTAAAAGCTCCTGCCCTGTTTTGGCAAAAATCCGGAAAATTAATCTTCTGACCTAAGTAAAATTTTGATATAGCTACCTTCTAGACATTCTCTAGATCATGTACGCGAAAACGGTGCGTCATTTGAGTTAACGGTTACCGAGTTATGAACGTTTTAGTGAAAGAGGTGTGAATAGTAAAGATCCGTAGTCGACTGAACTTCAAAAATACATTTCACCTATTTAGACTCGTGGCTTCGAATTGGAAATTTTATGATAAATATTACAAATACCAAAGATGATTTTATAAGTGGTTTCGTAATTAAATACGTTTTCAGTGATTTATTAAAAGTGTTGAAGTACGAGTCTCGAAATAGTGATTCTCAGAAACGTCAACCCTAGGGGTACTACTTTGGCCACCCTTTTTGGCTAAGTTAAAAAGGGAATCTCGAGCCGACTAAAACATGAAACTTGTTAAGAATTATCGAGACAACATATTGGTGCAAAGAACGAGGTTATAAATGATTAAGTAAGATATACAAAAGATCCGACATTAAGGATAGGTTCGAGGTGTGTTTTGGACTAAGCTTACATGACTTAAGTTAAGTTATACTTAACCATCGAAATGTTCAGTGATTGACCTCGGTTATTGTGACTATTTATAGATCACTGGATTGACACGAGGCACACTACCCCTACAGGATTACCAGGCAAGTTTCCAATACTTGGAACTGTTGTTGTGATAATATATATAATGATTGTTGTATACATACGCCATAGCATGCATGCCTACTTTCAAGTCTATTGATATGCTTGTTCCCTGAATTGATATTGGCTTATAGACTAGATATGAATTATCAGTTATAAGCAGGATTGTTTTGCTAAGACCCTTAGTGAAGGGCGTATGATATTCATTCTTTCAATATAGACCGGGAGTCGGTATTTTGGGATATAGAGTTAGTCGTGGAAACCCGGAGGGATTCCAGTGACAGTTTATTTGAGGAATGTTATTTATGAACATTATTTATATTTTCATAAAGTATTGATTACTTGGAAATTATTCGAGGAATGCTTTTTGAATATTATCTCAATCGAGAGGTACTATATGAATATTATTTTGAATATTCATTCGCATATATTTATTTGCTGAATATTATTTTAATATTCATTCGAGCTTTAATTACTTAATGAATATTAGTTTCGAATATTCGTTTAGAGTTTGATTATTCAATGAGTAATTACTTTAACATTCTTGGAGATTTATTTAATGAATATTATCGTGAATATTCATTTAAGATTTTATGTACTTGATGAATATTATTTTAAGATATTCATTCGAAGTTCTATTTACTTAAGGAATATTGCTTCGAATATTCCTTTAAAGTTTGATTGCTAAAAGAATATTATTTGGATATTTATCTAAAATATTATTTATTAAATGAATATTATTTTCAAATATTCATTTAAGGTTTGATTTATTTAGTGAATATTATTTTAAACATTTACTTGAGCTTATTTAATTAATGAATATTATTTTGAATATTCATTTAAAGAAGAGAGTTATTTAGTAAATAATTCTATATATTCATTCGAGGATTACATACGAGCAATATTATGATTTATTCATATTCCTTAATTATTAATGATTTAATAAATATTCTTGGAATATTTATTTAAATTCTTTTAAGTTCTTTTTATGATGATTCATATTATTCAAAGATTATCTATCACCTTCAGATAAGGTGTAAAATATTTCGGAGAATTTTATGACTATTCTTATCAAGAAGAGGTTCCCAAACTTTATTTTCATTTAAATCTATCTTAAAGAAGATTTAAATACTCGCTCAACTTCCAAACATATATAAGGGGACCTCACTTGAGATATGTTATTTATTGGACTGCCCGGTCCTATACTTGCTAAAACTATCTTGTCACTCACATCTTGATTCTTCAAACATCGATATGAGTCTGTTTGGTTACCTCCTCAACGCTCGAGGGGTAAGAATTGATGGAACAAGTTTATATCCATTAACAAGCATCAACTTGGGAAATATTGGTGATTTTTCCTTTCCAACTAGATACGACTACTTTGTGGAGTCCTATCAACAAGTAATATACTTGGGGAAAGGGGGAGGAACTTCACGTTTCAAAGTTATGGATGTGAAATGAACTAGGAGATTCGTAAGTGACCCAGTGGCGCCGGTCCAGCAAATGGCCCAACCGTTGGCCGGGGGGTTCCAGAGGGCGGTAGACAAGTAAATCCGTCGGTGCTTCCTTCTACATGTAGAGAACAAGAGGTGGGGAGCATAACATGCGACTGATCATCGCGTAAATGCTATGTCTCCTGGCGCGTCAAACTCCAGTATTAGTTCATCTCTCAATGTTGGAAATTTCCTGCAACCTTATCATTATTGGCAGGTTTGAAAAGTGTTTGAATTGGAATTGCAATATTCTTCCTGCAAGTTCCTCTATTATGAAAAGTTGATAATATCTGGCTCATCTTTGACATAGCAGATATTTATTCAAAACAAATATATTTTGAGTTACCTTGTAACTTCATCTCATACCTTATATTGGTACTACATCATTAATGCATGGCATATGGTTTCAAAGATATTTTGGACTGTTACATATTATCACTGTTCAATTACATTTTTGGTGGGCTATCGCTCACCCTTGCTTTATTTATTTATATCACAACAACAGCTAGATCAGATGGCCGCGCAAGGCGTGCTCAGCATAGGCAGGTGTCAGCCGTCAGAGGATTAACCGCTGAGGTCATAGCTACCATTGCTAAGGATGCAGCCTCTGGTAGGCTAGTTGTTAGCACTTGTGCATCAAATGTATTTATATATATGGCATATACCAATGGATGGCAAAGAGCATGAAATTGTAAAATTGTAATTCTTTGCGTTGTAAGAACTCAAACTTGTGATTAATAATATTGATGGTTACTCTGATTTCATCTCTTGGACTATAACGGGTGTGTTTTATGTTGTTGTTTTGGGTCACAAGATTGTAATTTAAATTATGTTGGTTTTATGGATGGATATTGAGACCGTAACGACCAGATCCCTGACCCTGGATCTAGGGGCGTTACAAGAGGTATATGTCCATCAACCTCCTGGCTTTGAAGATCCAGAATTTCCAGAATATGTATATCTTCTTTTGAAAGCACTTTATGGTTTGAAGCAAGCACCAAGAGCCTGGTATGACACTTTATCTCAATTTCTTTTGGAGAATCACTTCACTAGAGGTACAGTAGATAAAACCTTATTTCATAGAAATGTCAATGGTTCTTCAATACTTGTTCAAATTTATGTAGATGATATTATTTTTGGGTCTACAGATGAGAAGCTTTGCAAAAGGTTTTCCAAACTTATGCAAAGTAGGTATGAAATGAGCATGATGGGTGAATTAACTTACATTCTTGGTTTACAAGTAAAGCAAGTTAATGAGGGAATTTTCATAAGTCAAACAAAATATATTTATGATCTCTTAAAGAAATTTGAATTAATGGATTGTGCCTCTGCAAAAACACCTATGGCCACTGCAACTAAGCTTGAGCTGAATATTAAGGAAAAATGTGTGGACATCTCAAGCTATAGAGGCATGGTAGGCTCACTTCTATAGCTAACAGCTAGTAGACCTGATATAATGTTTTCCACATGTCTTTGTGCTAGATTTCAAGCTGACCCTAGAGAGTCTCACTTGATTGATATTAAGAGAATTTTCAGGTATCTCAAGGGAACACCAAACCTTGGCATTTGGGACCCAAGAGATTCTGGCTTTGATCTAATTGGCTATTCATATGCAGACTATGCAGGTTGCAGAATTGATAGGAAAAGTACTACAGGCTCCTGTCAATTTCTAGGGAACAGGCTTGTGTCATGGTTCAGTAAGAAACAGAACTCAGTCTCCACTTCTACAGCCGAAGCTGAGTACATTGCAGCTGGAAGTTGTTGTGCACAAATTCTTTGGATGAAAAATCAACTTATTGACTATGGTCTAAAAGTTGAGAAGATTCCAATTTTCTGTGACAACACTAGTGCTATTTCCATCACAGAGAATCTAGAGCAACATTCGAGAACCAAGCATATTGACATCAAATACCACTTCATTAGAGAGCATGTGATGAATGGTACAGTAGAAATGCACTTTGTGCCAAGTGAAATGCAGCTTGCAGATATCTTCACCAAGCCTCTTGATGAATCTTCATTCACAAGGTTGGTAGGTGAACTAGGTATGCTTAATCTTTCATAATTCCTAGTGGTATCTAATCATACTGTATTGCAGCTAGAAATGTGTTTTGGTTTTACTTGAGAATTAAAAACTCTCAGAAAAACTCTTAGCAGGAATTTTGTTTAAGGCAAAATTTGCTTATCAACGGATATCCTTTTATCCGTTGGTAGTATAATTAACACATTACTAGATTTTCGTATGTCAACGGATAACAGGTTGTCCACGTCATCGATGGATAAACTGTTTTCTCAACCGTCCAATCTTTATCCGTTGATATACATATTTCTTTTTATAGCCGTTGGTAAACGTGTATAATTCGTCACGGCTGTACTTCTTTTCTTTTCATTTATTATCTGACAGTTACTTTTGTCCAATGGGGTAATTACCTTTAATTATTTCATTTTTAATTCTTAAAAAATATAAAAGGTTGTCTTGTGCTCTCACATCTCACCTTTATTCATTTTCAAGAATCTCATTAGTTAACTGCATCTTCTTCACTAAAACTCTCTCTGCAACAAAAGTTCAAACACTTCAATGGCGCCTATTGTTAAGATGATGTCTTCCACTGGGTTTACCTATGAGAAGAACAATTTCGCGGCCTTTGTTGATACAGTGAACGCTCTAGAAGCATATCACACCATGATGAATTTCGTGAAGAAATGCAAACTGTCATATGCTATGACTGCCACCACTCCTCTAATCCATGAGGTAATTGAAGAGGTGTGGGCATCTGCTGAGTACAATGGCACAGACGGTACACTTGCTTTTTCTTTGAAGGGTAAAAACTATGTAGTTAATTCTGATGTGATAACTGCTTGTTTAAAATTGCCTGAGAATAACTGTCTGAAAGTACCCAGTAATGCTGAAATTGTTACCATGCTTAATTCCATAAATTATACCCTGAGAACTTAGGGAAAATTGTTAGGAAAGGTATGGTTAAAGAATGGAGTTATTTTTGTGATGCCTTTATTAAAACTTTTTCTGGCAAGATTAGTAACTTTGATGCTGTTACCAATTCCATGCTAGTTATGCTATGTATGCTTTTGACTGATAAATTCTATAATTTTGGCACACTAGTCATGTATGAGATAGCAGCTAAATTAGGTAAAAAGGAAACTAGGAGCAAGAATGTTTATTTTGCTAGATTTTTGATGCTCCTAGCACTGCATGTATCTGAGAATGAGCTATCCATTGCTAACCCGGATAGCAAGTTCAATTGTTTTGTTCAGGAGAAGAGAGTCTTAAGTGATTTGATTCGAATGAACCTAAATGCAGAAGTACAATTGGTATATCTACCAATTGTTCAGGTAACTGTTTCCAACCCTGAAACCCCTATCTCCAACCCCCAAATTTCTTTGCCTTCTAGTGTCACAATGGAGTCTGTGGCTGTGACCAAACAGGCTCCTACCAAAGTGACCAAATCCAGAGTTCCAAAACCACAATCTAAAAGACAAACCTCAGGTGTCTCTCAAAAGGCACCTGTTGCAAAAACTACCAAAACTCTTGAGGGGAAAGTGAAGGTGGTAGTGAGTGGTAAGGGACAGGGTGAACATCAAAGAAACCCTAAGGATAAGGAAGGTGAGGCAGGTGCAACCAACATTTCAGTCTCTCAAAAGACTGTTAATGAACCCTCAAGCCAAATTCTAGTTACATCCTCTCAACAGGGTGTGACTACTGATTTAAGTTCCACTCCAGGAACACTGCACAAAAGGGGAAGAGACACAGATAACTCTCACTCAAAAACCTATGGTAGAAGAGATAAATCCAAAACCATTGGGGAATCACAGGGTGCACATACAGTATAGCAAAACTGTACCTTCTCAAATTCAGTTTGATGTGACTTAATAAATGTGGAGTCACAGCCCCTTGATCTTAACCTTCAAATCGATACACATTTTAATCCACCATCACCAACTCCATCTTTGGATGTGGATATGATATCTACATCAATTCCTGATTCTCCATCTTCAAAATTCTTGGAGAAGCCCCACTCAACAATTGGTGGTCATCATCTTTTAGATGATTTGTTGGGCCATCAATCTTCCATTCCTGAATTCACAACACTATCTGTGGCCTCTTCCTTAAAATCAATCACCACAGATTCAGTGTTGGTTTTCACTTCATCAGATACTCTTTTTCCTTCATCAACGGATATCCTTCATCCGTTGACAAGTGTTTCTCCATCAATGGATGTGTCTACAACTAATCATCCGTTGACAGCAATAACTACTACATCAACGGATACACTTTATCCATTGACAACTCTCTCTACCACTGCAAAATGTGACATTCCCATGTCAACTGTGGAGGAGTTTGTAGTAGTTGAAACACTTTTAGGAATGAGGGAAGGGAGTGAGAAGCTGCCTTGTGAGCAGGAAAAAGGAGAGAAAAATAATGAGAGGCTGACCATTTCTTCCGGTCAGGCAAAAGGAGAGCAAGAGAGTTCCACCTTAGTAGGTGAAGGTGAGGGTGTGAGAGGTGTGAGCCAGGGGGAGCCCCTGATGCAAGAAAAGAGAGATGAGAGGAGAGAAGGGACTACAGGAGAAATAAGGCAGGATGATTCAGCCATTGCAAGTGAGTTAATGGAGGTTAGTGAAGCTTCCAAAGAGATGGAATTTCGACAAGAATATCAGTCAATTATTGACTCCATCTCTTTGGATCCTGAAACCTTTACTCATCCTGTTTCTGCCTATCAAGTCATGGCACAACAGGGCAATGTGGAGGCAGAGGAGGCAATGAAACTAGTGCATACCTCAGAATCTCTACAAAGAGCAAAAGAAGCTTTAACAGCTCTGCCTTCAGAAGCTGACAGTGAAGAGTTTGGCAGTGATGACAGTCAAAGTTCAGATGGTGAAGAAATCAATGAGGAGGAGACTCCAGAATGGATGTTTTCCAATGCCACTGAACTTGGGGATCTCAATGTGGAAATCATGAAGCAATATCAATCTGCTAAGGCTGAGCACCAAACTACAGAACCACAGAGAAAGACTGTTCTTGAGCAGGTTATGGCCTCATTGAAATTACAAAAGATGCAATCTGTTATTCAAAGAACACAACAGGAGGAGGTCAAATCTGCAATTAGAGATATGAAGATAGCACTAGATGCCAGGATTGAGGCACTAGCTCCTACTACCACTCAGAAGGTGCTTACTAGCAAACTTCTCAAAGAAGATAGCCTGGCTAAGTCTGTTCAGCTTCTTTCCTCCAGAGTGGATAGTATGGAATCTCAAATGCCAACTATCATTGCCAATCAATCAAAACAAACTCAACTACTGGAAATGCTACTTGCAGCTTCACCCCCAACCCTTGATGCTAACAAAAAGGGGGAGAAAATGGGAACAAGCAAAGAAGAGGCTGCAACATCTTCTGGTCAAATTCAAGCTACCAGTAGTAAGATAGCACAGATTGAGGGGGAGCAACAGCCAATTGTAGTGGTCAATCCAACAGAGTTTGAAATAAAGGCTTCCCCTGTGAAGAAACAAGTGGCTTTGCCTGAGATTCAAAGTTTAGAAGAAATCTCAGATGGTGAAAGGCAAGCCAGAATAGAAGCTTTGGAAAAGATCAACAAGGAGACTAATGACAGAATTCTAAAGACAAAATTCTAAAGACAGAGAGGATGATCAATGAATCAATTGCATCATCTCTGTTTCTTAATGCTCAATCTTCTGCTCCAACAATATCAACCACAATCATGAAGGTGCTCACTCCAAAAATTGTGGCTCCTACATTCTATGATGCTGAGCCATCATATGTCAAAGAATTTGAACCAGTCATCAAAACCAGAGCCTACTCACCACCAAAGGAAAATGGGAATAACAAGCTTTAATTGGACTACCCATTTCCCAAGAATGATGAAGAAAAACTAATGGGAAAAACAATCATAGAGTTCAAAGAGCAGACAAATAAGAGTGTAAGAGATTGGATGGCTGTAATTATAAGGAATGGAAAAGTATTAAACATATCCAACAGCCATCCTAGATTTGTGGAAGCTAAAAGAGAAGAAGTCTCCAGAATCCAAAGGGAAGCTCATCCAAGTACAGAAAATCAACATGAAAACTCAGATGAAAAGAGGGTCAGGCTGGCTCAGGAGTTAATGGATGAGGTAGAGGATGAGATGAGGAAACCTGAGGAAGTTCCCAAATCCAAACCTAAAAGAAGGAAAGCTAAAACCAAAAGGGTTCTTTCTCCAGAACCCTCTCCAGAAAAAGAAACCACTGGCTCATCAGTATCTATATCTTTAACAGTAATCAACCCATCTGTGAACTTTCATGGTGACCCCATAATGCCTAAAGAAGAACCAATGAATTTTGATTCAATTGAAGTTCCTTCATTCTTGCTGAATCCAAAACAGAAGAAAAGGGCTCCAAAGAAGCAACTTTCAAAGGGACCAGTTCAAGTTGCTAGGGTACCTGCTATTGTCAAACAACCAATCTTGGAAAACAAAGAAGACTTTATCTATCAGGCAGAAATTGAAGAATACTCTGGCATGAATCTATTTTTGGATGAATTGTCAGAAGTAAGAGGAATTGATAAGTACAAGAATCTGCCTGAGAGATTAGTGTTTGTCTACAAGGGAGGAAATCAGAGGACATGGCCATGACAGAAGGTTCTTGGAGAGAATTATCATACATTGACCAAAGTGTTCTCAGCATTTAAGAGACACACAGGGTTCTCTGAGACAGCTAGAAGGGAGATAATTAGCATAATAGAAGAAATAAGGAGAGAATGGAACTCACCCTCAAGTCTACCAAAGAAAATGAAGATCCCATACAATGGAAAGAAAATCCACATTCAACCCTTTTGGATGATGGAGTTCAGGGATGAAGAGGGCACTAGGAGATTCTTCAGGTTAGAAGACCAACTGTCAAAGGCTAGTTCTGAATACCTAAGATGGTTACAACTAAAGATAAATCCAAAAGTTGTTGAAGAAGATACCTTCTATAGGCAACTTCAAGTGCAAATTGAGTCCAACTCTGCCAAGGAAGGAAAGTCAAGGGTGCAGCCAACCAGAGAGAGGAAACATCATTAATTTGCTCAATCTAAAGGAGCACATCTCTGATAAGTTTCTTAAAGCTTTCTGTTTTTAATTTTTGTAGCTTGATACAATTTTTGCATACTGTAGTGTGTATATATCTTTAGGAATGTTTTGTTATCATCAAGGTTCTGAATTTATGCTTTATTGCCATCAAGTATAAATTGGGGGAGATTGTTAAGAATATGTTGTAGTTGATGATAACTTAACATTCAAGCAAAATTGTATAAGTCAAGTTTTGTAACTGTCAACGGATAAGACTTTATAACTCTATTCGTTGACAGGTAGCTCATCAACAGATGAGGTTTTGTAGCATACTGCAATATCTCTATTTATCAGTTGATAGTGTTTTTATTCAGAGTCATGTTGACCATCAATGGATAGACAGAATAGGGTAGCCAATTGTAAATAAGCTATGCTATGTAATTCTGTCTAAGTGAAAGTGTATCAACGGATAAGAACATGGCTCTATCAACGGATACAACTCAAATCTACTCTATCAACGGATACAGCTCAAACTACCATCAACGGATAATCATTATCACTTTATCCTATGCTAGCTAAGGATTAGCAGTTGATAAGGACAGGTTTGACTGATAGATCACATGGGTTGATAGTAGGTATAAAAAGCAGTATGGCAGCCATACTTTGGAAACACAGAAGAAAGAAGCATTCCATTTACACAGTACATACAAGAAAGGTGCAGGGGACATATCTGTTCACAAGGACAACCTTTCGGCTACATGTGGATTTGGAGTGGAGTAGCAAGTCAACTTGAATTAGATTAATATTATCTTATTCCTGTAGTACTTGTAAACTTGGGATATATAACCAAGTGTAGCAACTCTTTAGAGATTAAGAAAACAGACATATTTGCTTAGGGTTTCTTGAATATCCTTAGAAGCAAAGAGTTGTAAAAACAGAAGCTGTGTACATTTGTATCACAGAGTTTTCTTCGAATAAAAGTCTCAGGTGGTACATTTAACCACCTGATTTTTTATGTGTTTGTGAACCATTTCTTATTCAGCAATTATTTCCTTATAGATTTCTGTGGTTTTTATCAGAAATTTATAATTATCAAGAATTGTATTCAACCCCCCCTTCTACAATTATACAAGTGTGTAATCTGGGAATAATAAGCAGAAATGTACCTAACCATCTGAGTCCTCATCCTCCTCGGTTGAATCTGGTGGAGGGTGTTACGTACAAGCTCCATAGACTGGCCACCTTGCCTGAATACTACAAAACCCCAATTGACAAGAACACAAATTCGTAATAAAAATAAGATTAGAGAAAAAAATTTACCCAATACGAATCGAAGAGGTGAACTTGCAATTAATTCCTCTTTAGAATTGAATTTTTAGAGATTTAATGAAAAATAGAAGAGGAATTGGATTTGTATGTATAGGTGGGTATAAATATAAGATGAAATGATAGGATGAATAAATTTGAATGTGTAACGGAGAAAAATGAAATTTGATGTATGCTAGAAATAGGATTTAGGGGGAAAAAAAATAATAATAATAGTAATAATAATAATAATAAATAAAAATAATAATAATAATAATAATAATAATAATGAAATAACTAAATAATAATAATAATAATAATAATAATAATAATAATAATAAATATGAATTAGAATAGAAATAGGTTTAGAATTTTTGAAGGAGAGATGGGGGGTTTTGGAATTGAAATAGGAAAAGAATTAGATAAAATAGGGGTATAAATAGAATGGGAGGTGAAATTTTTTAATTTTTTATATGTGACACAACTGAACAGCCCCAAAACAAAATCGCACAACACTGCAACAGAGGCAACCTACCCGCGCGTACAGCAACCTGCCCCACACCCAGACACGCAGGCGCAACCTGCGTGACAGGCATGCAGGCTGCCCCAGGACCAGTAACGCAGGCGCAACCTGCGTTACACACTGCACCAGAAACAGAAACGCAGGCGCAGCCTGTGTTACACACTCAAAATTCAATTTTTTTTTTTTAACACTAATGCATGGGTTGCCTCCCACCAAGCGCTTCTTTAACGTCAATAGCTTGACGTTACTTCCTCAACTCATGGCGGTTTCAAAAGAATAACTGAACCATCCTCAACAGAAAGACCATTCATATGAACGTTGACATCATGGTTGCTTGCTTTCCACAAATCTCTTCCATCAGATTTCAACTTGATTTTACTACCCAACGGCCAAATTTTCTTCTTTTTCTTCTTCACACCTCTAAGATGCTTCTCCGACTCAACCGGCTGAACAAAAATTTCTTCTTCCTTATCATCGGTTTTCCATCTTCGCAACACGTTATCATGCCCCTCTTCAAAAATCACTAGCTCATTATTCAAAAGGACATACCTCAAATGTGGTGGAAGTTTCCCAAGCTTGACATTCGAAAGATCTCGAACCGAAGAACCGTCAATGGAATCACTGATGGGATGCTTTATCACATGCATGTCAGATTTTTTGCTCAATAACTAATCAAACTTCTTTCTCTGACCCGTATCAACTATTTCCACACTGCAACACTCTTCATCCTCTGTCGGTAATTTCATGGCCTTGAACACATTAAAGGTGACATTCTGATCTTCTTCTTCTACTACATCATCTTTTTCTAACTTTTCTGCATCAATCAATACTAGCTCATCTTCTTTTTCAGCATCCCTCTCTTTAGGCTTAAGAACATCAATGTCGGGCAACTCTTTTCCGCTTCTCAAAGTAATTGCTTTGCATTGTTCCTTACCATTCTGGTCGGGTTGACTTGGAAGTGATCCTTGCTCACGAACACCCATCTTGGAGGCAATTTGTCCAATCTGTGTTTCTAGCATCTTTTGAGATGATGCCATCTGATCTATTCTTGATTCCATATTAGCCAATGCCCCAGAGGTTCCTTGCATTATTTTATTTAGTGCAACCTCCCAATCAACAGGTTCTTTCTTTGGCGGTGGTTGATACTGCTGTTATGCTTGATACGGTGGTCGTGACTAAAAACCAGGAGGTTGATTCTGCCTTGGAAATGAATAGGAAGGATTAGCCGCATGATTACCACTGTAAGAAAGATTGTTGTTTGGCCTTTGATTTGGATTGTAGTAGGAGTTATTCTGAACAGGCCACGGCTGTCTTCCCTGAATAAAAGATGCTTCTTCTGGAAATTGTTGCACATAAGAGTTCTGACTAGCACCATAATCATTATACCCTTCCATAGGTGAAGAAATAACATTCATATTTACCCTTTGTCCTCGCACCTCCTGAGTTAGAGTATCCAATTTTTGAGCCAGCATGTTGATCATCTCAGATTCTTGTGCTGCTTTTGCTGAGCTCGTCCCACTAGGTGCCCATGAATAATTATTAGATGCCAATTCCTCAAGGAGTACCTTAGCCTGTGTAGTTGGTGCCTTCTTGAAATTTCCACCAGCAGCCACATCCAAACTCAAACGAATATCTGCATTCATGGCCCCATAAAAAGTACTAATGATCTGCCAATCTTCTAAGCCGTGATGTGGACACTTCCTCAATAGTGCCTTGAATCTCTCCCATGCCTGATATAGACCTTCACCCGGTTATGCTTTAAAACTCATAATCATAGTCCTCAATTGTTGCGTCTTGTCAGAAGGATAATACTTGGACAAGAATGCAGTAGAAAGACTATCCCATGTAGCAACCGTAGTGTTTGGAAGTTACTGAAACCATTCCAAAGCTCTTCCCTTAATAGAGTAGGGAAACATATGGAGACGAATCTTGTCACTCGTAACACCATTGATTCTGAATGAGCCACACATCTGCACGAAACGCTCTAGATGTCTGTGTGGATCCTCTAGTTCAATGTCTCCTTCAAAAGCTTGATTACTGATCATCTGTATTAAGCTCGGATTAATGTTGAACTGGGTTGCACCAATCTTTGGAGTTTTGTACATGCAATTAGCAGGATTCGGTGTCTCATGGTCCCAGATAGAAGTCTGATCAACATTAACAGCTTGATTTTCTGCATCTCCCATCTTAGCTTTCTCTTTTCTGATCTTTCTCAAAGTACGCTCGATTTCAGGGTCAAATTCCAATTTTCTAACGCAAGATGAACGTCGCATACACCTGAAAATCACCAACAAAACAACTTGTGGAACCAATTAAAATCTAAACAATAAGAAACAATTAACCTAAACTCAAATATACTGCCTTCCCCGGCAGCGGCGCCAATTTGTTAGTAGTATTTTTATGTGTTCGTTCGCAGGGAAGGACTGAATGTAATATCAAGTTCAAGTATCTTATCTCTCACAATTTAGAAGTGTAGAAGAATGTTTGGTTTGTTTATAAACTAAATTAAACTATTTATCAATCGAGAATAAAATATATGAGGAAAACAATCCAAGAACTGGGGTTCTTCACTTGGTTTCAATGCACATTCAATATCTATGTGATGTCTACGTTCTTACTCTGCTGAAAACAATTCTTCTAAGGTTATAATGTTCTCTTCCAAGATACAATATAGTGTCTACAACTACACCTTAATTGTCACTTCCGTGATACAATCAAAGTACAACCATAAACTAATAAGCACCAAGAATTATAAGTCTCACAATTCGCATATTAATCTTCCAATCAAATACTTGAATTATGTCTGTTAAATCATGTACTAAATTTGCAACTCCTCTTCCAAGTTATTACAATCCCTAAAATCCAATCAAAGGTTCATGACTCCCCTAATTATTTTAAGCCCTCAATAACAGATCAGCAAAGCAAGAAAATCACGGATAATTAAACACACATGATTACCAAGGAATACTACCCAATCCTCAGATTAGAGATTTAGTTACACATAATTAAAGAAGAAAACAAAACACATGAATTAATAGAAGAACTCATAATTATAAGAATATAGAAAAAACCTTTAATCTTCAACCTTTGAAGAAAATAATAGTTCTCCAAAAAAATCCCTAAAAGCTGCGTACAAAGTTGTATCTATAGAATAGTATTTTTTTTCCCTTCTCTAAATTAATAACCTAGATGTGTTTATATAGGCTCTAAAAATCTTGCCCAGCAAGAAAATACCAAAACAGAATTATAATAGAATTTCTGCAAAATACGTTTCCTAAACTGAGTCTGTTTTTAAGTAAAATTCGTGGCTGACTTTTCTTCAGATATTCTGGAACGTTCCAATCGTAATTGGACCTCTGGACCACTTTAGAATGATAGAGAATCTCGTTAGCTTCGCGTGGACTACTTATAGGCCTCAAACGGACTTCTAGAACTCCAGATATGGCCAAAACAGTGTAGACTGCGCAACCCTTCTCAGAAATCCGAATTTTAATCAATTAATTCTCCAAAAACGATAGAAACATCCACCTTAATCAACATTCTCGTAAATCTGCACAACTAAGCAAAACACATCAAAACTACACAAACTTGAGTCCAAAACAATCAATTTAAGCCGATTTAGAATGCTCCAAGTGGATATAAATCCACTTATCATAATTAACGTTTGATGGACGGAGTGGCTGGTTTAATATCAAATCATTTACACAGTGGTACCATTTGTAAGTCAAAAACAAGTATTGGTACAATTCGTAAAAGCCAAAATCAGAGGGGTACCATTCATAATTTCCATAAAATAAATAAAAAAAAAAGATATGTAAAGATACCTGAATACCAACTCAAAACACTTCTACAGTGAAAATTTTACGGCCACTACCTACATGCTTTCCTCCTTTGGGTGGTGCATCAAACTGGTCAAACCAAAAGAAGGGAAAAAAAACACAATAACTGGCACCTAAATGGTGCCCTTGGTAGAATTAATAGAATTGTGCTATTCATATCAAAATTGTAATTATGCAGCCCACCTTATATATTGCACTCCCTCCTCCAGGTGAATCACATTATTTTCTATTAAGCATGACAAAACAGTTCGTGGAATTCGTCTTAGGAGCTCTTTTTCTTGAGCCAGACACACTGCCTTTAACAGCACAAGTCAACTTATCCCTACTTTGAACTTCAATTGAATTCTTTTTCTTCTTTAAAGACTTTGTTGACCCGGAGTGAGAGCCAGTATAAAGAACACTACTCTTTCTTTTCTTTTTGTGTTTCACCTGATACTCCTTAGGTTCTAAGGTAGAACATACACCCTCACCAAGCAACTGTGCTTCTGCTAGCTTCACCACATTTCTTTTTTCATCTAGAATTCCCTTGCAAGCTGATCGAATAGAAATATACTTCTTTCCACATGGTGAGATGTACATCAATTCTTCTGACCGCACATTGTTTTCATAAGTGTAATATAACTTCCATCCGACAGCAGAAAGGTATTCTTTGCCTTCAGTTGCATATGATCTCTGGGGTTCACATTTTGAGAGACTGCACAGCAGTGCCGTACTTGCTAATGCAGTACTTTGTAAGAAGTTTAAGATAGATAATATAGTTATCTTTAATTGATATATAGATAACATAAAATAAAAATGAAAGAAATTAATCTCGTAGAATTTGTGTGATTTTGTAATTCTACAAAAATACAAAAAAATCTACAAGGAATTTAAATAATCTGTGTAGAGATTTTAAACAATCCATGGATTTACACATTCTATTAAAATCCATGGATTATTAACAATCCAATAGATTCTCAAATTAATACACCCCCTCTAAGTCTTGATCTAGGATCAACCACTCCTTTGGTTTGCAAAGTGAGAAAGTAATTTTATATATGTACTTGGAAAGAGATCAAGACACTCAATAACTCACTATAGTCCATCATACCAATTTTGGGTTATTTTTGAAGAGAATAATGGTATGTACCCAAAAGTAGGGGCGATCATAAATAGCATCAAATCGCAAAAATTGTTCACACCGCACCAAATTATATTACATCGAGTGGTTTATATTTTTTGTGGTGCAGTTACGGTTTCAAATTTCGACAAACCACACAGTGCAGTGTGGGTTGCGGTTTTAGTTTTCTGAAATGCGGTTCAAACAGCACCGCAATATTTAATATATTATATAAATATATATATTAGTTTTATATAATTATATATTTGTTAAGGAATTAAGAGATAATTTTCAAGATATTTGTTTCGTTAGTGCCTACTGCCTTATAGTATTTTATTTTAGAGGCCTTTGATGAGATTGTAATTCAGTGTTCTAAAAATCGGCCTAGGCGGCCGATTAATCGGCGCCTAGGCGCTAAGCGGCCATTAAACGCCTAAAATCTATAAAAATCGGTCATTAGGCATTTTTTTGATTAGGCGGCGCCTAGGCGGTCCTAGGCGGCGCTTAGGCGGGATTAGGCGGAATTAGGCGGTTTAAAATATATTTTTAAATATTAAAATTAAATTATATAAAAAATAATATTTTAATACATCCGATTAATGTTCCGATATTTGATTATGGGCTAGTGATTCTTCATTCTTTAAGCATGTATATTTCACCGTTGCTGAAGTAGTCAATGCATAGATTGCTGGAAAACTAGGTGTTGTTTTTCCTTATCTTGATTTATGATCTAAAATTAGTTCTTGGCTTCCTAGTACAATTCTTGGAATAGGTAAAGTTCAATCTACTAACATGACAATTCTTGTTCATTAGATTATATGTTGGATTCTTCTTTTGTGCTTATATGTAAGTTGTAGAAAGTCCAATTATTACTAATTGTTATTCTATTCTGAAGACTACTATTCTTTATGGTGGTGTGGCACGCACTTACTTGCTTTGGTTCAAAACGATGCGTCCATAAATACACTTCTTTATAATTATAGTAAATTTTAGATTCTATGTTAGCTGTTGTGTAGATTGTATGTTGTATTTTGCATTTTCAAGCTATTTATGTGAAATTTCTACATGAGATTTCATGCTAGATTCTACTTTTTTAAGCAAGAGATGCTTGTTGTAGGTGATGTGTTCAGAGAGCTATTATATTTGAGGATTGGAGATGAAGTTCAGATTACAAGAATGGTTATTGTGAACATTTTATATCTGCTTCCGGTTTCATGTCACCAGCTTCACAAGGTAAGTTCCAGTACCATATATATGTGTAACAGCTGATAGGTTCACCTGACGACGCCAGCCTTGGGTTTCACGGAAGTGATAATATGCACATAGAATTTAGTCAGCTTCCCAGTACGCTAAACAATTTTTTTCTACTAGATTCCGTAATAAGTCTCCTGGTGCTGGAGATTTGCTGTAGATAAATTTAGAGGCATAATAGATAATTGAATTAAACTATAACCTAGAATCTTTTATTAAATTAAGAAAGATGCATGAATTTTTTTATAAAAATATAATCTTTTGGTGCCCCTGCGGGGCCTTCTAACAACATAAATTTGCTGCCATGTCCAAGTAATTATATAACATGTTTTAGATCTTCATTTTCTCATTTATGTTTATCGCAAATCATTTTATTGTATTGGTATTGGAGAGTGTCTGTGCACTAATGTGTATTGTTTTTTATTTGTTAATATGTTGGTATGCCGTAATTGCTAATTTTTCCTATTATTGGTCTGCCTTGTAGAGTTTGCAATAAGGATATAGTGGATATGAAGAAGCATGGGCTGAGTTATGGTTGGTTCGGTTGGAAATCTTACTGTTCATCAGTTGTGGACTACAAGCCTTCAACACTGCTTTGCCATGTACCACTCAGTTTGTCTGGCTACGATTGCATCATTGATTACCATAATTCTTACCGGTCTTTGCAATACTCCCCTAGCTAAATTACAACACAAATTCCAGTTTAAGGTAGCATAGGATGAAAGGCTCAAGGCTAGTTCGGAAGCTCTTGAGAATATGAAGGTTCTGAAACTCCATGCGTGGGAGACTCATGTTGAGAATGCCATAGAAAAATTGAGGACAATAGAATATAAATGGCTATCAGCTATTTAGTTGCTCTGCGTAGAGCATATAAATGGCTATCGATCTCTGCACCTACTTTTGTGTCTTGTTATTTCCTTTGAAGTTCCGTATGTGAGCAACGTGTTCACCTTTTGTTGCAACATTACATATAATAGCTTTCTTTTCTGTTTGTCCTCTATGTCGACCTCTGTACCTACTTTTGTATCTTGCTATTTCCTTTGAAGTTCCATTGTATGTTAGCAATTGTTACAACATTACGTCTTGTTCAGGATCCCGTGAGATGTATTCCTAATGTTATTGGAGTTGTTATTCAGGGTAGTGAGCCACCTTTTTTTGTTCTTCTCATGATTCATGGCTAATGACTGCTTATACCAAATTTCATAATTTTATACATTACATTTGCATCAGAAATCTGCATATTAAATATAGTTAGACCCATAAATCTCCGTAGTAGGAGCTTGAACTAAAATCCATACAAATGTCTCTAATAAGTGAGCACCAAAACATTTCACGGATTCTTAGCTTAATGTTAAGTTTGCTTTAACTATGTCACGCCTGAAGCCACAAGAATATGCACCAAGCAGTCTCTTTTAATGCCCAGGTAGATATACAATTTACAAAGATTTTTTTCCATTTGTATGTAAAAGACTATGCAAAAGCCAAATTTATATTATAGTAACACTGTACATGTGAACAAGCAGCAACTACAAAGATGCCAAGTGAAAAGAGATCCTACATTTAGATATATATTTAGTAAGTAGGTATACAAAGTAAGTTTCATTTTTCATGGTTGTTGGAGGAATCTATCTTGATTAGTAGTGGCTGCTGGAGATCCACACCTTGATCAACTTCAGTGGGTTCTTCTGCTGAGCCTACAACATCATTATCCTCATGTTCGGCCAATGCTTTATCCAAAGCCGACTTTGCAACTCTGGTAACACATATCAATAAAACCACTGCAACCAAGGCATAAAATGTTCAACCAAGGCATCAAGGACATGATATGGGCAAAGCATACTTCTTCTCAACTAAAAGCTTAATGAAATAGCTACACCAAACACCCAAAGCAAAAAATGGACAATAAGTAACACATTTCTGATGATAGTAGCGCAAATAAACTGGCATGTTCAAGCAAATAGCAGCAAGAAAATTTATAAGATATTATATAAGTTACAAGTGCGCAAACACAAGAGATTGCAAAATGTAACAGATATCATATTCACAATCAAACAGAGATTTTTTTTATAAACCGAAATAAATCAAACAGAGCTTGAGGTCTATTTTGTCAAAGTTTTCCTACAAAGCAAAGATTGAATTACTATAGACAATATAACTTGGCAGCAGTTCTATAAGTTTTCATCAATCGAGAGTATTTGGTGGGAAGGGGATAATAATTTGCTGATCTAAGTATAACATCATCATATAGAATAATTACCTTGTAGTGCCACAGTACTGCATCTCAGCCAGTTTCAACAGCGCAACACTGCAAATCCATTCGATGTCAGTTGAAGTGGGAAAAGCATTGTATGATACCAAAGTAAATATCTTGCATTTCACTAACAAGACAGCATAACAGCACGGTGTGTCAAAGAATCTAAACACATTATCTTTAAAAATTATTTTCCAAGGCCTAATTTTTAATGATTTAGAAAGGTAAACAACGAAGTTTGATAACAGACAATTGTCACCCAGTACAAATACTAAGACACTAGTGGAGATATATTTTCAAGGTATAGATTTAACAGTTATAAAAAGCCATTTTGCTACATTTCCCATATTTATACCATGTTCCCAGTTATGGCATTTAAGAATATACTACATCTGTACCTCTCCCTCTAATCTGACGAGTTTCCTCGTGAGACTCAGGCTCTAAACTCTAAACAACTTTTATTATTCAAACCATACAAGATACAACAATCAGAAATTTAATTCGATTCTACATAAGAAAAAGTTACTGGTAATTTTGGTCATTATAAGTACATGCATGGGGGATAAAAAAGAACTTTAAATGACAACGAACCAGCGTATCATATAATAATTCAACTAACACTAGAGAGAAACATTCAAGATATTCTAGCTAGCTGCAAGAGTTCAAGCAGAATCAAACATAGCAGTGGTAGGAAGACATTGACATTGGAAAGGGAGATGTTATGAGAATATATATTAAGAACAGTGATGCCAAGACAAGTTATAATACAAAAGATCAGACAATTTTATCTGAATATAGTTTTAAAATCAACCAAGTTCATTTAAAAAAAATTCTAAATGGATATGGGATAGTGCATGTATCAGTAACAAATAGTATGTTATCATTAGACATTCCAGCAAATGCCAACAAGTATTCTAATGAAAAAACGTAGGCACATACCCGTTACTCGTAAATTGATATTTGAAGTGAATTTCTGTTACCAAACACCAAGTGCATCTGTCCCTTTCCTCTTACACTCGTTCTACTCGGTTAGTGCCTCAGAAAAGAATAGCATCTAGTTGATTTGTCTTACACAGGTCGTCCAAGTAATCAGACCATTATAAGGAATAAATATGTGCTTATGCGTATACATGTCAAGTAATACAGGCACATAAAAATTTAAAATCTTTGTTGTTTGCTAGATCATATGTAGCATTTTTTTAAAAATGTGATTTGTACTAGGACAAATGGTCACATTAGTTTTGATCATGGCACGAAAAAGGTAAAATTTGGGCCAAATCTACTTAACTACTCAACTTAGAGAAATGTAGGAGAATCCAATTCTAAGACAATTTAAATGAATCAATATATAAAAATATTAAATTATTAAATGTAGAATCAAGCTGAGAATCATCTATTATATATTTAATAGAACAACAAGGGGGTTTAGTAAGACAATTTAATCCAGCTCACCCAACCACCTCAGCGCCACTTCAGCTAAATCGAGCCACGTCATATGACCTAGATATATCGTATGTACAAAGCTCGACACTTTAATTCCCACTTCTGCCATTACAACTTCTGTCCTGTGGTCTCCAGCTATGCCAATTGCAGCGCAAATAATATCCAAATCGGCCAGAATTATGCCAGCGACATCCAAGAATAATCAGGTATTTATTTTGCCTGCTCCCTTCAAATTAGAGCTATATTTTTTGTACTAATACCGGGTTTTTTATAAATAAGGACCCCTTTTTGGGATGACAGTCGAGGTGTTCTGTGATAGCAACGGTAGCAGAAATCTACAAAGTCAGTCTAAGGCAACAAAAATATGGATTGTATGTATTCCAATTATCTTAATATAATCTCTGGGTAAAATAAAGTATATTAATGAATAGTTGGGTAAAGCTGGTATTATCCTTTTTGCTTGGTTATTAGGTTTTGGGCCTCTGTTAATTTTCCTTGGTTAGGGTTTTGTGGTTGGAGCAACAAGAGGTTCCGTCAAACAACAATTTATTCCATGTCAGTACTCTGTTACATGTCTATTATGCCTTCGTTAACTACTGTTGATGGAACCCTTCAATTATTCAATCCTTCCAAAACTTCTGACATTGCCAATATGCCTTTTCCATCCCTCTTCTACCGATATACTTGCAAGTATCCCTTCCCGGGAAAGAGGATACCAGATGTTTTTTATATCTATCATTCAAACAGATGATTGCGTTCACCAATGATGCACTGCAACCATGTGTTTGATCAAATTTCACAGTGACTAGAATTTTGTGCATAAACAGTGGCCTGTTTGCTGAGAAACCAATATGGCAAGTGTGTCGGAGATTATGGTAAAACCACAATTTTGATCGAATCTAAAGATTATATTTTAGTTGGCGTTAGTTTAATGTCGAAGCAACTAAACCAAATCAGCAAGCTAAATCATCCATATGGTTCTATTGACAAATAAATTCTATCATATGTCTGCAAAATGTGGTGATGGGCTTCTCGTATGAACAGATGACCTCGACAAATTTTCTAGGTAAGAATGGTGAACTACAAAACAGTATAATAGGTGATTATTACATCTATTTCATGCTCTCAAGGCTTCTGTCATAATGTTAAGGAAGTAGACCTAAATCTGCATATCACAAATGTCCATCGTTATGATCTTTATGTACAATTGATTGCTTATATTATATTCTATAACATTGCATCGCATACATATATTGCCACATTGGCTGCAATTTCTAGAATGCCCGTGAGGTGCTGGACCAAATGTTTTTGGCCAATATAAGTATCACTTTTGTAATCCATCCGTGATGTTTGAATGAAAGCTTGCTTACAGTACCAAACCAAAATTCACTGCATATTTGATTAATTCTCTACTACTATGTATATGTTTTAGTTGTCTTCATTTTTAATTCATGCTATCTCCCTGTCTTTTGAAGGTTTAAACACCTAATTATTTAAACTATTAATTTTTACAAGGAATCAGTATTAACAGTTGAATTTTGCAGTTGCCATTTAAGGAAATTTTCTTGATGAACAACTATGGCATGATCCTGATTTTAATGTCTCTAATTAATCCCTTGCAATTTCTGGAATTTGCCTGCTCAATCTCACAATTCTGATCCTAATCCTCGGAACGTCTTCAGCCTCTTTCGTTGGCTTCAATGGCAACTGCCATATTTTTTCTGCTCTTCACCTAGGTGGTTATGCAAATTATAATGTGCCATTCTCTCGTCTCTTAAACTACTTTGTTTTACTTTAATTGATGCATGATGCCTGATGCCTGATGAGTTCTTGCTTAATGTTTATCATAGTGATAGAACCACTTTTATTCGAGCCTAAAACAACGCACACCTTTACATTTTTATTGTAGTGTATATACTTGTCGTTGTAAACCCGTAATATTCACTTCTTCACTTCAATGTTATTTATGCCAATGCTGGTGATGCAAAGTATATATCCTGATTGGGTCAGCTCAACCATATAAACTACACAATTTTTCTAATTTCTTTGTATGTTAAGTTATAGTGGCGGAACTTCAGCCCTTAAATTTATATATTAGCTATTAAATTTCTACTTATATCAAATGCCATATATATTCATGGACAAAAAATATTTTGTGATTTTTTTTATAAGTAGTGTGTAGATTTTGCCGATAGTACAGAAAGGGACAACGACACATATGATCAGGCCTTTCCACATAATACAAGGACCGGGCTTGAAAGTCAGAAGAGCATAGACCACATTATGCTTGATCTCACAAAGTCCATGGCGCCCCGAGGGTATCAAAGTAATTCTCTTGATAATATATGCACGTTTTGCTTTTAATTGAAATGCAAAAATAAATCAATATTGTTTTACATCCTATTAAATTTATTTTGCTAGCTACTAGCTTGAGTTCATTTGTGTATCAGTAGGTGTTTGGAGATGTTGAAAAATTATTGTCTCTCACCCCGAGTTCCCCAAATTGTCAACCTTTATAAGGATATACTACATTCAATCACACTGACATTCCAGCATCATCGAATCCTTTTGAGGGTACTTGTAGTAGCATTATTTTCTGTAGAAGTATTAGGACTGGGGATCCTATTGTGCCCGCTGACCTGGTAAACTATTCAACAATTGGTAATTTTACCAATTCTGCATTTTGCTTGCCTTTATAATTCTAAAAATACAATTTTCTCAAACAAGAGGTATCATGTATGCTTTTTAGATTTCGGAATTTATCAATGTAGTTAAATGAAATTATGTGGTCTTTTTGTAGTTTTTTTGGCCAAGTATTGTGTGGTCTTGTCCTGATAGGGAGAGCGTCAACGGCAAAGGTGCAAATGATCAGGCTGGTTAGAATGCTATTGACAACATCTTTAGTAAGAATTCTGTCTATCCGTTTTCTCTTTGCATCCAAATAATTTCAAGCTTTGCCGTTATTAGTTGCGTATTTTGTGCAAAAACAAAAAAGAACCAAATTATGGTATTTTAGGCTACACCTCTAATGTTGCATACTAATTGATCAAGTTGAACATAACCATGGAATTCTAGGCAAAACTGAAGTTTTTTAAAGTGTTGTGAGCAACACTACCTCTAGTGTTATTGTAATTTACATGGAATGACTATAGTTTCTTTATCATTTTTTCCCTCATAGTTAAAATAATTTTAAATAGTTCTAGATTGAATTATTTAAACCTCTTACCTGCTTGGTAGTGAAGTAATCTATGAGGTGTTTTCGTGGATATAAGTTTAGAGAAAAATGGAGAATGGTGAGCCCTTGAGTCTTGATTGTCAACTGGACTAATAATGCCTTATGTTTAACAAATGTGCGTACAAGATAAAAGTGTTAAAACTCAGTGGTCATATAAACCACCTTACAAGCACTACACACAATAGAGTGGATGTCTCTCATATTCTCATTGATGCAGACTTCTAGATGACCCATATTTTCATGCTAAGTAGTGCTCAAACTCTCTATAATGGTTTTTAGTCTTTAAGAAATCCTGCAATATTTGGATTTATAACTTCTGTCTACAAACTAAATTGTTGCTGATAAGAATATATGTGATGCTGGCTTCCAACGTAAGCTTGTAGTCAAAATGATGAAAATGTGAATTGATGGGATAATAATCCTGTATATATGAGATAAATAAAGTGATAATTCAGGGATTATAGTCCCTTGAAACAAACATAGCCTAGGTGAATTAGGCAGTCAACTACATATATTAAATATGTTCTAAATTCTAATATATAATCTGAATTTGCTTATTTTCGTAATTAGTAAAGGGTAGTGATATATGCACACCCTGAAGTGATGGTTGCACACCCTAATTTTCATTTAGACTAAAAAGTCCCTAACAATGAATAAAATTTATTTGGTTATTTCTCATATTATATAAACTTTTTTTTAATCTCACTCAAACTAAAAGTTTATCTTTTTCTAATTGCATGAGCTTTCAAACGGATCGATTTCGAGTACTTATTGAAAATTGATTATGGTAATTAATTGCATATAAAAACTTAATATAAATCTTTCTCGGTTTCCTAAGCTTAGCAATAAGAGCACATAAAACTATGAGCATGTGGTCTTACTATAAACAATATATTTGTTTTGGAGCAAATCTTTAGTCCTATTATTGTCGGCTCATAACCTAATGTATTGACTTATATCTTGATTTTTTGGTCAATTGTCTCATGGGAATCATATGAAAGGCAACTGGAAAGCACATAGGAGGACCAAAGGTGTCCATTAATCGTCCAACTTAACCATTTATATTTATTTCTGTAACAGCTGGTCTTCATAACTTAGGATTACAATGGATGTATGTGAAATCTATATGCATAGGTGAATCCTAACCCTCATACGCTGCATTATGAATATGAAACATTCCTCTTTTTAGAGGTTTCTCTTTTCTATCATGAGCAATAATATGAAATATTTCTAATAGTTCTACGAAATTTTCATGCTTTATTTTAATTTTTATATTGGTCGCATAACTCTGGTACCATCGGATGTTGAAGTAAAATGTAGAGATTGATTTTATAATTTACTTTTAAATATTTTAACAGCTTAGTAATTCATCTTCAAATTTCAGGTTGACAAAACTTGAGAAGTCTCATTGTACTAGCCTGAAGGATGTTGCACAAAAAACATATTATCTCTTAGATTTTAATGAAATCCAAATTCAATTCTTATAGTCATCTAAACATGTTTACTTCGGTGCTTATTAACCACCTTTACAGTTGCTTAACGGCAAAACCAAAAACGAGGCTCTCTTGCACCTGGCTAGAAAAACACAAGCAGCCAGCTATCTTGTTATTGAAACACATAATCTGATATAACATTGAATGCATTATTCACAAATTTGTTACATTTACGATTTCCATATGACGTCCTACCGCCGGCGCCAATATCTACATTGCATGTGAACTACTACACCTGGAAGCATGCTCATTATGTTGTAATGAAATGCATTGACAACTGGGTATATGCCGCGAAATATCACAACTAAATTTACACTACTACATTCTTCCCTCTATCGTTTGTCGTGCATCACTTAGCATTACATATATTCTCAGCTACAAGAAATCAGAATCAAAATAAGAGAACTTTTGCATTTAACAAGGTTCCAAAAACATAAAATACAACACGCTAGAACATGCTCGTGCCTCGCACGGGCTACAAAGCTAGTTATTATTCAAAAGATAGATAGACAATTAAGGTAGAATCTAACATAGAATCAATATATAAAAATTCTCAAAAATATATAAAACATAAGTACAACTGAAATTTCATAACATAATACAGAATCTAGCATAGAATCAACCTTCTGTGATAATACAAGGTAGTTAAGATATAGTAGATACAACAGTCACAATTTAAGAAGGTGTTACGTAATAAACTTTTAATTTTTCCTAATTAAAATATAAGTGATGTTATCATTGTTGCAGAAAGGCCCTACACAATTTTCTATAGTTTATTAAAATATTGTGGCCCCTCCAGGGGCACCCCAACCAAATAATTATTAACAAAACCAACCATCGAATCATCCATGGAATCATTTACCTTGATTATTACCAATTTTATGAAGATAGGTGCCCCTGGCGGGGCCTATTGCATATAAAACTGTAGAATCTATAATAGAATCACAGAATCTATATATAATCACCATTCAGTATTACAACAGACATGCATCTTAGTTACTTAAGCTTGACAAATACTAACAATTAGTTAACTATAGAATCACATATTCACTAATAAAGCAACCATAGAATTAATAACGGAATCATTTTCAACTTAACTCATATAAAACGAGATTAAAAAATACCAAACTTTATATATTAAAATAAATGTACGGAATCACAAATTTAATAACAAAATCAACCACAAAATCAATTACAACTTCATATAACGAGTCTTAAATACATTATATAACAGAATTTCTAACAAAAATAAGTAAAGAATCATTAACTGAATCACTAGAAAAATCACTTTCATAAAACAATAGTAATATACATCATCGGATATAGAATCTAATATGTGTACTTTCATTCAAACAAGCATCTACTATGGAATCAAAAAACGAAATCTTCAAACCCTAATTTTATTAATTTCGCAAAAATAACAAGCAGGATGAGATGTAAATATCATTACCTCGAATTGAAAATGAATTTACGTCAAATTGAAGCTTTGATGAGTGAGAGTTTACAGTTCTCGCGGATTTTGAGCCGTAATTTCATAGATTCTGATCAATTTTGAGCCATAATTTCATAGATTCTCATCAAAAGAAAAGAGTTTGTAGTTCGTCGAGAGAGATTTTGAGAAAATCGTGATTGTATGTGAGAGTTGCAGCTTAGGTGAGAGAGTCGTTAGAGAAAGAGACAGACGATAGAGACTAGAGAGCGAGCTGTTAGATACTAAGCCCATTACTAATTTTATCTTTTAATCCTGGCCGTTCAATTTTTATAAAAAAATGAATGGTTAAGGTGGGTGTTCTTCTTTGTTCTTTAGTTAAAGGTGTTCTTTATGGAGCAAAGGGCTATATATATATATCGGGTTTTTATCGGGTTTCAGGTTCGGATCGGGTTTCGGGTCGGGTATCGAATCGGGTTACCTAAGATCCAAATCCAAATCCAAACTCTTTCGGGTCCAAAAATAAGATCCAAATCCAAATCCAAAAAATCAGGTTCGGGTAGACCCAAACGGATCGAGTATCCATCGGATCGGATTTTTCTGGCATCCTTAACCTTGATCACCCTTATCCAAAAGCATTACCAAATAAAATTTTTGTATGACATGATATGATTAACATGGTAATTTGAGAGATTTTAATTGATAAAATTTATGTGAATGCAGAGGAATTCATCATAACATGTGACACTTGAAAACAAATTTAGGAATAAATTCAGGGTTTATAACATTTTTCCTTAATAAATATGGGACAAATTTGGAGAATCTAACATGGAAATGAAAATTTAGTGAAAATTTCTGAAGTAGGATTTTTCTTGCTCAAATTACAAATACATGCATTTCCCTAATAATTCTTTTACCTAAATATTTTTCTATTAATATCTTATCACCGTATATAGGATTTATTATTAAATAATATAATATTATATACTTTTTGTTTAATCTCAAACTTATGTCTTTATTTTTAACTTAGTTTTTTGATTTGTATTTGGTTTTGGTGACCTTTCAGATTTACTTGGTTGGGAAGAAGATGGAAAAGGAGATAGTTGAAGTAGGGAATGAGATTGCTATAGCAGAAAAATCAAGAAGAGTCTAGCCTTTTTGTTTATTTAGTTTAGCAGTAACTAAGAAGTTCCAAAAAGACTTAGTTTGTTTTCCAAAACAAAGTTTTGAAGCAGTCAAGGTGTAGTAAAGAGGAGGAAAGTCTTTGGAAATACTTGATGGCGAAGGGGATCCATAAAAGCAACAAGATGTTCTATTTAACAGCCACTTTGTATATCGATGTTTTCATGTATTTTGAGGGCATTCTGTTATAACGGAAGCAGGAAAGATTATAATAAACGTAAAAGGAAGAACATAGATAGGCAGAAGAGAAAAGTGTTTTTTGATCTTGAGGATACAGATTACAGCACACAGCTACAGATTTAGATCTAGATTAATTATCGATTCAGATTACCGATTCTGATCTAGATTACAGATTACAGATCCTTGTTTATGACAGACTCAGATTTTCCGACTCAGATTTTAGACATCCTCCTAGGTTATGCCCCTAGAGAGTTTATATAATACTCTCTAGGCGGCTACAGAAGACAAAACAGAAACTAACTAGGAAATAGATAAAACAGAACAGACGACAAAACAGAAACCAATTTCAAGTCATATTTCAACAAATCTCCACCTTGACTTGAATCCTCTCACAAATAACAGATGTACCAGACGCATCATAATAATGCCAGATGTACCAGAAAAACATATGTACCAGACGCACCATATTAATGCCAGATGTACCAGATAAAACTCTTCTGCCTCAGATTTTGCCCTCAAAGGGCAATCAACAACTCCGAACATTTAGCAAGTTCAAATAATGTTGAAACTTGCTATGTGGAACCGGCTTGGTAAGCATATCAGCTGGGTTATCAACAATACCCACTTTGCTCACCTTAATTCTCTTGTACCATTGCCTCGGAGACTACTTTAGTCCATACAAATCCTTCAATAACTTGCAAACATAGTCTTTCTTACCAGGAACTTGAAACCCATATGGCTGAGTCATGTATATCTTATCAATCTCCGAGGATGCGACAACAACAGAACCTGATAACGTAAAATCTTGAAGAAGATACAAGGTACCACGTTTAACACTTTTCAAAACCACATTAGAACCCTTGCAAACATGTAAAACTCCACCTTCACCTTGAAAATTGAAACCCTTGTTGTCTAAAATACTCAAAGATATCAGATTCTATGTCATAAGTGGAACATACCTAACATCATTCAATGTGCAGAATTTACCATCATGTGTCCGAATTTTAATCGTGCCTATTGTTAGCGATTTTACAACCTTAAATGCAAGTGCACATATTGTAACAAGTAGTATAATAATTCGTTCCTACAAGGACTAAATCTAAGTTGTCAAGTATCACACACTATTGTTCTTTCAATTCAAGTCAAATTAACAAGTGGTTTAAGAAAATGAACTAATTAACACTAGATATCAAACTAACTCAAATAATTCTCCAAGATTAACAAAAACTAGGCCAATAACTTCATCTCGTGTTTTTTAATAAATTACTTAAAAATCTCTACTTTAGTGCTCTAATTGCTAGTCTAAGGCTTTAACTAATCACGAGGACCTTCCGAATCTCAAGTGATCCTAATTCATTAACCAATTCCCGTATTCCTACGAAGAATTTAAGTATTTGAACAGCATTACGTACTACCTTAACTTGACTACCAAGGGTGATCAGGTATATTCCTATCCAAACCACAAATTAGTAAAATATACTAATCCCAAGTTATAGTGATCAAGCCTAAACTTAGATTTTCTTTTCCAAGTCAATCCAAATTACCAAGTCAATTCCAAGGTTGATCATTCCCTTGAAAAGCATTAAACACAAATCACTATACGCAATTATAATGAACACTATAAATAGAGAATCAAAGACAATCTATATCAAAACATAAGAATCCATTACAGGCCTAGAAAGGATTTTAGTTAAACATCACAAAAGAAAACACTACACACAATAAGGAAGACATGATAAAGTTTACAATAAAGAAAAGTGAAGAAGAGAAGATAAAACTCTAGAAATCTTCTTCTCCTCCCAAAGTCATGGCTTTTCTTCTTCGTGCTTGTGTCTTCTTCCTTGTCCGTGTGTGTCTCCCTGTAACTGCTCTCCCCAATGTAACGTACGTGTCTTTTTTTTCTATCCCCTCAATATATATGATATACAACTGACTTCTATCTAATAAAACTATAATTTACTTATTTAATAATAAAACAAAAGAGTTTCCTTAATAGAGTAGGATTCCAACATAGAAAATTCGAGTTGTCTGCTTCTGGCCACTTTCTGGACAGTTTGGAACATCATTAAAATCTGAGACCATGCTTGAATTAAAGGTCTTCTCGCAAGCTTTCCAATGACTGCTTACGGGCCTCAAATGGACATCCGGAGCTCCCGTTATAGCCAAAACAGTGACCACTGCGCAAGCTGATCTGAAATCCGAATTTTGCTAGAATTCACTTCAAATTTTGTAATTTAAGCCAAATTCCTTCTATTATAAGGAATCCCTTTTTCCTACAATAAAACATAAAAAATAATTAAATAACAATCCAAATTCCTGCAAAAGAAACTAAGAATGTAGAGAAAATATGATCATAAAGATCATATGTCACCTATTCCAACCGTCTTACAAGCAAAACTGTTAGCCATAGAAATATTGCCACCGTCTACTTGCTCATAGGTTGTAAACCACTCCCTGCGCGGACATATATGGTAAGACGCTCCAGAGTCAAGGATCCACACATCAGAGTGATGTGTGTGCTCATCAGTAACTAGAGCAATATCTTCTTCAGAACTGATATCAACTATAACAGCAGTATTTGTCAATTTATCTTGTTGCTTCTTTCTCTTGGGACAATCAGATTTCCAGTGTCCCTTCTCTTTACAGTAATTGCAGATATCATTAGATTTTGGACCCTTCGGAACTGGTTTCTTCCCCGAGTTTCCATGTCCATTACTCCCACTGGCTGTTAATCCAACAGCCTGATTATCTGTACATGTACCAGCCGCCTTGTGGCACAGCTCTCTAGTATGGAGAGAAGATCTAACCTCCTCTAGAGAAATAGTATCTTTACCAATAATAAAAGACTGTACAAAATTCTCATACGATAATGTTAAAGAAACTAACAAAATCAATGCAGCATCCTCATCTTCAACTTTAACATCAATATTACGCAATTCTAATAAAATTTTGTTTAACTGATTTAAGTGATCTCGAAGCACTACAAGAAAAAGTTAAATAGACATCACACATTAGACATCGGTTACTAATGACAATGATGTTAAAATGTTAGAAATGATTGATGAAAACAGTGTTTGGAAGCTAAAGTCAGAAAACAGAGTTTAGCTGGAAGCAGTCAGAGTTTGATTAAACACTGACTGGAAGCGCAAACAGAGTTTGTTAAACTCTGTAGCAGTATTGTCTGAAGAGTCAACAGTGTTTGAAGATTGATAAATATGGAAGCAATATCTTTGAAGATTGGAAAGCTGTCAAAGAGATTGAGTTGACTTGGAAGACTGGAGCAATCGTGATTGATATCAATTGTATAGCTTGATTTTAGGAGTATCAGTTACTGATTGTACGAAGCTGTATGTTCTATAAATACAGTTAGGTTAACCCTAGAAGGGTCGTCGAACATTGAGATATTCATCCATTGTAACCTAAGCAGCTCTCTGTGATATTTACATCACTGAGAGAGGAATTATTAATTCCAAACATTTTTTAATTGTTAAACAGTGTGTTCTTGTTAAGTTACTCATACAGTATTTGATTGCTTATTGTGTATTCGACCTAACATAAAAGATGTAATAACATCACTGTTAGGTCCAAATGTGTTGTAGAGGGGGGTGAATACAACTTTTCAAATTTGACAAGCAATAAATACGATGCAATCAATGAACACACAGATTCAAGAAATATACGTTTTATATATAACTTGAAGTGGTTGCTACAACATTCATTACAAAGTATAACAGAAGTTCAGAGAGAAGTGAATGATACTAAGCTCTGTGAATGCACTCTCTCTCTTTTACTTGTGTTTTCTCAAATATTGCTCTCTCTTAAAACATTACACAAGTGCTTCTATTTATACTACATGTAATCTATGTCCTGTAGTCTTCAAAGACTAAGATATACGTGGCCCAATGATGTCCACATAAATCTTGCCTTATCTTGAAAGCTTGGAAATCTGCCAATCAGAAGATGCCATGTGTCATGTTGAAGCTGCACTCTAAGTAGAACTTCTACTTGAGAATTTCTACTTAGCCATCTCGAATTTCTAAGTAGAACTTCTACTTAGAAATATTCTACTTGGTCATTTAGAACATTTAGTACTTAGAAAATATTCTGGTCTTCAACTTGACACTTCAATGCACATCTTGAACTTGCGATATCTTCATGTCTTCTTTATTCTTCAACAAGCTCTTGAACATGGATCTTTATTACTGACATAAACTTGCTATCAATGTCCTGACACTTGATGCACTGGTCTGGTTCATAAGTGACTAGTCTTGATAGTGTTTCTGCTTCTCGAATAAATTACCATATTCACTTAGTAACTTGGCTTTCCAATTTTCGCTTTCCTTCTTGTTCACTTGAAATCAATTGGTCTTGTTGATACTGATAGTTATGATCTTGATTCTCGATTTCTCAAATCACTGAGGCATGAACAACTTTGACTTGAACTTCTCTCAATGATTTCTTCTTGGCTTGATCATAGTTAACATGTTTAATTGTATCAATTACCTTGTCTTCATTTAGTGTTGATTCCTTGTGACTTCTTGTTCTTGATTGTCTTCTGGTTAAGTATCTTTTCCTTTAATTGAGTTACATTAGTTATAGTGTTACAAGTTTACACACTCTGCCTTTCAATCTCCCCCTATTTGATTGTCTAACAATGACATTCAAATTAATGAAGGATAACTCAACTAAACAATGAGACGAGAAAAGATAATTAACATTACAGTCTTGAATAATATACAATTGAAAAGTACTTGAAAACAATACAAAGAACTTAAACTAGAAACAGAATTCGAACCTCGAATTAAAGATCATTTGAATGATTCCTATCACCTGGATTATTTCATATCTTTTAGTCAAACTTATATCACCTTATTGGATTCACTCTAAGGTGAATTTTCCTCAAGTGAGTTAAAGCAACCGAAAGACATGAAGTTTTTCCAACTTCTTGTTCACACCACTCTGACCTTTAACCCTAATTCCGTTTCCTCTTCCTAGCTTCAGCAGCTTGGTCTTTCTCTTCTTTCTGCCTTCTGCGCTTCTCCTTCTGCTGCTGATCTTTCTTGTACACTGGATCGTGAAGCTGCTCCCATCTAGCATTCAACAGACTTACAGCTTCCATTTCTAGAGGATTCTTGGGCTCTGGGTAAGGATGTTTGAAAAGCCTTCTGAGTTTGTTCACCTCCTGAGTAGTCCTGATCTTTGGAATGTCCTCAAAGTTCTTCATTATAAGCTGAGGTTTCCAATGAGCTTTATCAGCTTTAAACTGACAATAGATCATTTTGGGATAGCCCTTGACACGGTTAGTATTGTGGATACTAGCCGCATCTTTCTCCATTCGCTTCTTTTCCACTACTACTTCAGACAGGTAACTCACGAGTCTCTGCTTTTCTTCCTCATACTTAACTTCCACTTCGTCCCACTTGAACACATATAATACTCTCTCCAGAAATGCAGCATCTTGAGTCTGTAGCAGCCAATTTCTACTCATATGCAAGATTGTTTTATTCTGGTCTGCATCTATGAATACTAAGGCATCAGCTGTATCATCAACATAAGAGTGTATCCAGTATAAACTATCTCTTCCTGGAACGCCAACTGTCTCCCTTATCTCTCCTTGTTCCAGTGCTCCAGAAGGAAGAGTCAGAGCTTCATCTACATTCTTCATTGCTTGAAGAATATTCCATTTCTTTTCTTTCAGCTCCGACTCAATCTTCACGTTATCGAGAGGGTTTGGAGCAATGATATCACACTTCCACACTTCATTGCTCTTCTTGAATATGACACTTTCAATGATCTTCACTGATTTATCTTTAAGCTCAGAAGCGAATCCCTTACTCATCATTTGTCTACATACGGCTTTAAGAGATTCCACTGAAAGTTCCATTAAATCCTTTTCCTCCATGCTAACCCTCTTCATTTTCTTGTCAACCACCATCCGGACAACATTAGGATATGCTGAGAATTCTGGACCCTTGTCCTCTGCTAGCTGCATTAACTGATCCCTATACAGAATGCTTAGCTTCTCAGATTGAGAGTATTGAATTTTTGTTGCTAGCAAGAACAACTCTGACGCAGATCTTCTCGTTATGAATTGGTCATCCACATATAAGAAAGACATTGGGACTCCTTCTACCAAAGACAATATAACCTGCCACTCCTTAAGGGTTGCATTGTATCCAACCCTGACTTTAGAAATTAATCTCTTCAATGCACTTATGTAATCCGCAGCCATTGGATTCTGCAAATTCAGGTTGTAGAACAGATCATCTGCCTCCTTGTTATGAACTCCTTTTGCACAGGGTCCCATAAATATCTTCCTTGCTTCATCCCACTTCTGCCCTATCCTTTTCTTGTCTAGATCAACTTGAGGATCAGCTAGCCTTGCAAGCTCATAATCGTACTGCTTCCCTTGTAGCTCCACTTTCTTTTCTAGAAACGCAGCACTTTCTTGCATCATCTTCATTTTAAAGAACTCAGCTTGTTCCAAGGCTAACTGTTGAGACTTAAGGGTTTCCTCATCAACAGTAAATTCTTCAGGCATTCCGAAAGACATCCCAGCACCTCCACCTTGATCCTTCAAAGATCTCTTTATAGCATGTTCCAAAGGTACGTCTTCCATATCAGGATCTGAGTCATGTGCCTTCTGTACTGTTTCGTGATGACTCAGGTCAACGAATGGCTCATCTTGCTCAATCGCTATTGCCTTACCCTTTCTCCTCCTCAGAGCCTCTTCATCAATAGACGGCTCAATTTCTATTTCCTTGACAAGATCAGCATGTTCTTCAATTTCTTCGATATGAACTGCCTGCTGTCTCGTCTCTTTTCCACTCTCCCCCTTAG
Organism: Kitagawia praeruptora; assembly: GCA_037693485.1. NCBI lineage: Eukaryota > Viridiplantae > Streptophyta > Magnoliopsida > Apiales > Apiaceae > Kitagawia > Kitagawia praeruptora. The sequence continues at coordinate 150,985,221 of CM075344.1, read as the reverse complement.
GTGAGTTATCCTGAACTCCACCTTGGTCTTCAGATCCACCAGCTGCATAAGAACCTCCAAAACCAGAACCAGAGACTCCTGCTCCACTAGCACCACCTGCACCAGCATCGGGGGGAGGTTGTTGCGGCTCGAAACACTCAGGGGGCATAAAATTTCTGATTGCGAACATCACTCTACTGATCTCCACAGCCAGTGTATCCATTGTAGTCTCCATTGCTCCCATCCTCTCATTCAGAGTGTTTCCCAAGACACCGCCAGCATGGCCCAAGTCATTTACCTTGTTTGTCAAAACATTAAAAGCTGTAGCTTGACTTGCCATTCGTGCTGCGTAGTCATCAAGAGCCCTTTGATTGTTTCCAATGTTCATCCCTAACTGCCCCATCGTCTGCCCAAACTGCTTCATCTGATTTTCCATAGAAGTCATACGTGTATCAAGATTTTCAATGTTAAGGGACGGTGTTTGGTTTAGGTTACCTCGCTCTAATACTCGTTCTGTTAGTATTTGGCGCTCGGTTTCGGGCCTTAAAAATGAAGGTCCCTCTCTCCCTAACCTCTCACACACACTCCCTGTCTCACGCTCGTGTATGTCTTCAATAAGTGATCCAAAATATGAAGCAGTACCTGCAGAAACTGGATAAGCAATATAATTTGCAGTTATGAGATCAATTTCTGTTGGTTCCTGAGTTGGAATCTCAGGCTGAGAGGCTACAAAGTGTTCTTGTACAACATCAGAACCGATCCTCTTTGCAGCATCAGTACGTACCGGTGAAGGTACGGCTGAAGCTTTTAAAGCTTCATGTCCTTTTGAAGCAACAGTATCTTCAAGAGGTACATAATCCTCATCAAAATCCCTATGTGCAGATTGTTCAAAGGGAGAACCACTCTCGTGAGGTGGAGTGGTTGCGTGTGACATACTAGGGTTTGACTGAGGTTTAGAAGTAGCAGCATGAGAAAATTTGGCTTTCTTTCGAGTAAGAGGCTGCTCTTCGGGGTCACTCTCCTCATCATATCCTACATTTACATGTGCTGGCTGTCTGGATTCCGGTGACAGGGGTGAACGAGAATAAGAATGTATGACAGACTCAGAAATATGGCTCTCACCCTGGGATAGATCCTGCGGGCTAGCAGTCTCTTGGGTTCCGGAATCAGATACATAGGAAGAGGAATGAGTAGTATGCAAAGAGAGATTACCTGATTCATTACCTTGTTCGTCATCGCTCTGCTCATCAGGAATCCCTTCAAATGCCTCAGCATGAGCAGACTGATTCTGAGCATATGATGAAACTTGCGATGATTCCGCCAAAGTGGTAACTCCTGCATCATATTTAAGCCACAGTTGAATGTTTTCAGGAATTGACATTGGTTTACCTTGATGTTTATCCTGATTATCAATTGTTGAAAGTGACTTAGTGCCCATCCCTAGTGGTGCAGATGTTGGGCTTCTGGCAAATCCCTGTCTAACAGCAAGAGCATCCTTCGGTATTAACTCATTAATCAGCATCTGTAAGAATCGAGGAAACCAGCAGACAACATCTGTTGTGTTGAGGTCTCTGCTTGTTGGAGATCCCATTACACCCACTATCTCAGAGAGAACTATGCGTCCATAATTTATATCCAGTTCTCTTGCTAGGGCAATTCCAAAGTTTTGCATGGGAATTGGAATTTGATGAAAATCTTTTTCACGTGCCCGAAAACATTTTATGATAGCCTCGAAAAAGTAATTCCATTCCACATGAAAGAATTGTTTTTGGATGTTTCCAGTGATCCGGCCAGTCGGAGTATAACATCCTATTTCTTCAAAGAAACTGAGGCGTTCTGCAGCTGTAGGTTCTGGATCATAAGCATCTTTTATCGGGAATTCCAGAACCCTGTTGACAATTTCTTCAGTCACCTCATATTCCTGACCCGCTAGGGTAAACCTGAAACCATAGGGGGTTGTTTTGCTCCCAAAAGTAACTGCACTAGTCCATAATTGCTGTAAAGCATCATGTACTAGTGTAGGTTTAGCAGTAAAAGCATGGCTAGCTTTGGAGTACAAATTGAGAAATCGTATCCAAAACTTAAAGCGCGGGAGTTGATCACCAATTTCCGTAGAAATATTATAATAATTGTTTTTAGCAAGTGAAAAATGGTGAACCATTTTAATTAAATGTTTTTCCTTAAAAAAAATGTGAAATTTAATTTTAATTTTTGAAAAACAATTAATTAAAGAAATCACAGTTATAGCCCTTTTAATTTCTTTTGTGAATACCAAGAATCACTTCAAGAAATCAAACTACGGGATATAAACAAGTAATTATCAAATTCACAGTTTTATCCCTTTCAATTTATCGAGAATACCAAAAGCAATCTGAGAAATTAAACTATGGGGTAAATCGTGATACCATTACAGGCGAATACCAGTGAAATCGTGAGTGAGACAATCAATTACAAGCCAATTACTAAATCTTGATATGTATATTCGTGTGTGTGTGTGTGCGTGTGTATAGATGGATAATATGAATGATGAACAGTTACACAAAAACACAAGCACAGTGATTAATGATCACACACAAATAATACTAGTCTAAAATGGGCAGTAATTCGTGGTCTGTAAGAGATTAATCACAAAATCAAAGAACAGATGTTCGTATGAGTTTGAAATCGCCTGTATGTGTGGATGTGGCTGTAAAAGATGAATTAGGTAAAAGTGAATGAAATCTCGAGTTAGAGATGTATATATAGCCATGAATGTGAAATGACAGAAATGCCCCTGTTAAAAAGTGTGAAAAACGTCAAGTACATACAGGGAACACTTAAGTCGAACTCTATCTCGAACTTATTAAGTCGAAGTCTATCTCGAAATTTATCAAGTAGAACTTCGAGATGAATTTCGAGATAGGTTAACTCGAACAAACACTTCAATTTAATCAGCAAAACCACCAGGGAAACCTATCTCAAAATTTCAAGATGAAATTCGAGATAAGTTTCGAGTTATAAGTTAACTCGAAAAATCCCACCTTAAATCAACTGAGAACTCTATCTCGAACATCAAGTCGAAATTCGAGTTGAGTTTTGAGATAGAGGCTAACTCGAAGTTATTAACTAACTCGAAGGTATTCTCTCAGACTTGATCCTTTCAAAAAATATCCCCATTAAGATAGACATTATCTGGAATATTTTGAATAAAGAAATAGGCACTCTGGTAACTCGAATTCGAACTCTAAGTCGAATTTCGAGATGAATTTCGAGATAGAGACTAACTCGAAATTCTTCCCAGACTTAGAATTTTCAAAAACTTCACTCTGGAAGCTCAAATCGAAATTCAAGTAGAATTTCAAGATGAGTTTCGAGATAGTGACTAACTCGAAATTTTGAAGATACTTAGAATAATTTGACAATTCTCTTTGAAAAAAACTCAACACTTAATATTGCCAAATTAATATAAATATCAATTCAAGGATTTTAATATATGACATAATTAAAACATTCCTTGATAATTCTAAGGCCTCTAATTACATGAAAAACACAGGTAAATTCATCTAAAAATCATGCAAAATTTAGAATATTATGAATTTAACTCCCCCTATGATCATGCAATCTAACAAGCATAAATTCAAAGATTTGTGCTATAAAATACACTTAAAACACAATGAATTCATGTAAAATGACACTATATGCAACCTATAACAATCATTAATTAGGCATTTTAAAGTCTAAGCACATAATGATTAAGTAGCTTGCATATACAAACATAAACATGGATTTTACAGATAGAAAGCTTTACTAACTTGTGTTAAGCATTCCCAATTCACCAACCAATCTATTGAATGTTACTTCATCAAGAGGTTTGGTGAATATATCTGCAATTTGTTGCATTGTGGGCACAAAATGTAGTTCCACAGTCCCCTCCTCAACATGTTCTCTTATGAAGTGATACCTGATGTCAATGTGCTTGGTTCTTGAGTGATCTACAGGATTGTTGGTTATGGCAATGGCACTTGTGTTGTCACACATAATTGGAATTTTCTTGTGCTCCATGCCATAATCCTTCAATTGGTTCCTCATCCACAGTATTTGAGCTACACAGCTTCCAGCAGCAATGTACTCAGCTTCAGCAGTAGAAGTAGATACTGTATGTTGCTTTTTACTTTGCCAGGACACCAATCTTCTGCCAAGAAATTGACAAGCACCAGATGTGCTTTTCCTATCAATCCTGCAACCTGCATAGTCTGAATCCGTATAGCCAATTAGATTAAAACCTGTATCTCTTGGGTACCAAATCCCTAGATTTGGTGTGCCCTTGAGATACCTAAAAATTCTTTTGACGGCTATGAGATGTGATTCTCTAGGATCCACTTGGAATCTTGCACATAAACAAGTCGCGAACATTATATCGGGTCTACTTGCAGTTAAATAGAGAAGTGAGCCAATCATACCTCGATAGCTTGTGATGTCAACTGGTTTACCTAATTTGTCTTCATCAAGCTTCGTGGCTGTTGCCATGGGAGTCTTAGCTGCTGATGCATCTTCTAGATTATACTTCTTGAGTAAATCTCTGACGTACTTGGATTGACAGATAAAGATACCATCTTTTCTCTGACTGATCTGTAATCCAAGGAAGAAAGACAGCTCTCCCATCATGCTCATCTCGTATTTCTCTTGCATTAGCTTAGCAAATTTCTCACACAAGCGCTCATTAGATGACCCGAAGATAATATCGTCCACATAGACTTGAACAAGTATTAAATCATTCTTCACATTCTTATAGAACAATGTTTTGTCAATTACTCCCCTAGTAAAACCACTTTCAATTAAGAATACGGATAGGGTTTCATACCAACATCTTGGGGATTGCCTGAGGCCATAGACAGATTTGAAGAGAAGATACACAAAATCTACAAGTTCTGGATCAATGAAGCCAGGTGGCTGTTCCAGATACACCTCTTCTTCTAACTCTCCGTTCAGGAAGGCACTTTTCACATCCATCTGAAAAACCTTGAAGTTCTGATGTGCTGCAAATGCCAAGAACATCCTGACTGCCTCAAGTCTTGCAACTGGTGCATAGGTCTCATCATAATCAATTCCTTCTCTCTGAGAATAACCTTTTGCAACCAAACGAGCCTTGTTTCGAGTTACAAGTCCATTTTCATCCATTTTATTTCTGAATACCCACCTAGCTCCAATTACTAATTTGTTCTTTGGTCGGGGTACCAGTTTCCAAACTTTCTGCCTTTCAAACTGATTGAGTTCCTCTTGCATTGCAATCACCCAATCAGCATCACCAAGAGCTTCTTCTATTTCTTTAGGTTCAAGCTTGGATAAGAACCCAGAACATAAGCAAATATTAGCCAGGTCAGCTCTTGCAGTTCTTCTAGTAGACACACCAGCATCTGGATCACCAATAATTAATTCAAACGGATGGTCTCTATTCCATACCCGTTCTCTTGGAAATTGTCTTGATGATTCAGCTTGACTTTCTGAGTTGTGGTGCTGACTACTTTGATTATTTTCACTAACTCCCCCTGAGTTAGTGCCAGCTCCTACAGAACTAGAGTCAACTCGACTCGAGCCTTGAACAGTAGTCCTTGAGCTGCTATTTACTCCCCCTGAGTTGTTGCCGGTTCGTACTGAAGAAGTCTCTCCTGATCTTGTAGAATTAACTCGTTCACTAGATTCAGGTTCTTCACGTACACTTGGAACATTTAATGGGACAACCAACTCAGGTTCATCTTCAAGTTCTTCTAAGTCCAGATTCTGAAATTTTAAGGACTCAGGTTCACTAGAATCTCTTGAAATTGATGGGAGTTTGGTATCGTCGAATCTGACGTTGTAGCTTTCAGTCACTTTTCGATCATTCACTAAGAACACCCTATAAGCTGCCACCACATCTGTGGAGTAACCAACAAAGATTCCTTCATGAGCTTTTGCTGCAAACTTGCCTAGATTTTCATCATCTATAAGTACATAGCATTTTGCTCCAAAGACATGAAAGTATTTGATTGTTGGTCTTCTTCCGTTCATTAGCTCACATGGTGTCTTTTCTTTATCTTTTATGATCAAGGATCGATTTTGAGTGTAACACACGGTACTCACTGCTTCTGCCCAGAAGTATAGAGGAAGTTTCGAATCATACAACAAAGTTCTTGCTGCTTCAACTAATGTTCTATTCTTCCTTTCAACTACTCCATTTTGTTGTGGAGTTCTCGGGGCTGAATACTGACGACGTATTCCCTTAGATACACAGAAGTCATTTAGCACTGCGTTTTTGAATTCAGTGCCATTGTCTGATCTAATCGTCTTCACAGTAAGTGTTGAAACATTCTCAATTTGATTGATGTGATCAATGATTAAGAAAGGTACTTCGTCTTCCGTCATAGAGAACAATACCCATGTATACTTGGAAAAATCATCCACGATTACCAATGCATATCTTTTCCTAGACAAAGATAGGACATTCACTGGGCCAAACAAATCCATATGAAGAAGTTGCAGAGGCTCAGTAATACTAGAAATTTCTTTGCTTTTATGCGATGCTCGCTTCGACTTTCCCATTTCACAAGCTTCACAGAGTCCTTTCGGAGCGAACTCCATTTGAGGTAGATCTCTCACCAATTCTCGCCTCGCGAGAGCATTCATCGTTTTGAAATTTAAGTGAGATAACTTTTTGTGCCATAACCAGCTTTCATCATCCGAAGCTTTGCTGTAGAAACAGGTGACTTCATTCTGATTTGCTGAATCCATGTCTGCAACAAAAAGATCTGCCTTTCGAACTCCTCTCAAAGCCAGTGAGCCTTCCTTGATGTGAGTGATTGATACACCTTTCTTGTTGAAGACAATTTCGTAACCTTTGTCACAGAATTGACTGATACTCAACAAATTGTGCTTTAATCCCTCAACATAGGAAATATCTTCAATGATGACATTGCCAGTTTTCAGTTTGCCATATCCCTTTGTCACACCTATGCTGTCATCTCCAAAGGTAACATAAGGGCCAGCTTTCATAACCAACTCTGTAAGCAGGGACTTGTTTCCAGTCATATGCCTCGATGCTCCACTATCTAGCACCCATATAACTTTATTTCTATTCTGCTTAACGCCCTGCAATGACAGATTGGTTAGACATTCTTCGGAACCCAACTTTGATTGGGCCCGGCTTTTCGATAAGATCGAGAATCAACAGATTTAACAACAGGAGATACACTTTTCTTAACATTACTGGAGCTTTCGACTTTCTCCTTTCCTTTCTCAGACTTGACATGTTTGTCAGTCCTAGGAAAAGGTTTGTCACTCCTAACTTTAGGAGGACTGACAGTCTTGGCTCTCACATGCTTTTTCTTGATGTTTGAACTAGCAGCAGTATTTGAGCATGACTGGCTAGATGCATTCATTAAATTCACAAAAGTTTGCATGATGTTAAAAGTGCATGGCATACAATTAGGTTGACCACACTGTGCATGATTCTGATGTGGATTATTCATTGTATGTGTGACAGGCATGGCATATGCAGCAGGAACATTTATGTTAGCTTTACATGCATAAGAAAGATGTTCAGTAGATTTGCAGTGATAACATGCTTTCTTTATTCGTTCAGCCTTAACCTCTTTTATGCCTTTCTTCCCTTGTTGTTTAACAGCCTTAGCTCCTATTCCTGGTCTAGATTCATCTCTAGGGAAATTGATTTTAACTTGTTTGATAGGAGTTATAGGTTGTGCGTTCTGGCGATCTTCCATCTCAATCTCATATCTAGCTTTTAATTCAGTCTCTTCTTCTTCTATTCTAGGAACAAGGTGTTTGTAGATGGGTTTGACAGAAGATTTAAAAATGCTAGGAATTTCATTTTTAAGGTCACTGGAACTAGTATCGATAGGTCTCTTCCCTTCTTTCTTAGAAAGGTCAGAATAATCAAGTCCTACACCTACTCCAGTTATCTTCTTAAATACGTCATTATCTACATACACTTTACTAGCAGCTAGTTTGTAAGCTTCGCATTTAGTTTCTAACTCAACTAGTTTGTTCCTAAGACATGCTTCTATTTCTCCCTTAAGGACGAGCTTGTGTTCCAAAGATTTAATAAAATCTCTTAGAGAAGTATCTACAGTGCAAGCAGCCTCTAACTCTTCCACTTTTGCCTCAAGCATTCTGCTTTTGGCGACAAGTGTTTTCTGTTCCTTTTGAGAAGTGTCTAGGCTTTTGCACAACATATAGATCTCTTCGCTAAGAGCCCCGTTCTGTTCCTTATAATCATCAATAGACATTTCTACTTTAAGGGTTAGAACTGGTACCTCTGGTTCCTCTGATGTCTCAGCCATGAGCACAAAGTTTGCTACATGAGTAACATCTTCCTCATCTGAATCATCCCAAGCTCTTCCTTCTGTTACTAATAAAGCTCTTTTTCCATGTCTTTCCTTCACCAGCGATTCATACTTGCTTTTGAGGGCTTCATATGTCTCTTTTGGATAAGTCTGTTTAGGCTTTTTGCAGTCAGTAGCAAAATGTCCAGCTTCACCACAATTATAGCATTTGAACTTCATTTTGAAATCCAAAGGAGATTTGTAGCTGGTACTCTTGCCTTTGCTTTTGTAGCCTGACGAACTACCACCACTCTTAGCAGCCCGATAGTAAGATGAAGAATTTCTCTGTGGTCGGTTGCTCTTTCTGAATCTCATGTTGCTGAACTTCCTTGCCATGTATGCCACGACACTATCGTCCATGTTGTCCAGCTCTTCTTGGGTGAAGTAGTCATCATCACTGTTAGATGTGCACTCGTCATCATTATCAACTTGATGTGGTGCATGTGATGATTTAGTCTTTTCTGCAACCATTGCCTTCTTAGACTCTTCCTCATCAGCAACTAATCCTGATGCAGTTTCTTTTCCTTTTGAATCATTGTCCCATGCTTGATCTTGAAGTGTTTCCAGCTCATAGGTCTTTAATATTCCATAATATTCTTCCAGAGAAGTTGTATGCAAATCTCTGGTTTCTCTTACTGCGTAGACCCTATGTTCAATGCTCTTTGGCTGGTTTCTCAGATATCTCGTATTGGTCTCAACCATGGGGAGAGTTACACCTCTCAGATTCAAATCCAATACTAACTGACTGAATCTTAGATAGACGTCTGTTATGCCTTCTCCTTTTCTTATTCTGAAGGTGTCATACTCCATCTTGAGTATGAGTGTCTTGTTGCTTCTAACCTCTGCAGATCCTTCCATGACAACTTCTATCTTGTCCCAAATCTTCTTTGCTGTATTCAAACCTTTGACTATGTTGAACATTTCATGATCAAGAGATTCCATCAAGGTTTGTCTTACAGAAGTATCATAAGCTATTTGCTCCTTGTCAGCATCCGTAAAGTCCGCTGCCTTTTTAGGGCTCAGACCGAGCAGGTATAACCTCCTCTCCTTCCGTACGCTCAGGAATAGCTTTCATTGGAACAAATTTACCCTTTTCAAGGACTTCCAGATATTCAGGGTTAATTGTCTCTAAGTAGAGTCTCATTCTGAAAACCCACTCTTCATAGTGATCTCGGTTGAACATTGGGATCTTGAATGTATTTTTAGGAGCCATTTCAATTCTGGTCACTAAAAAGTTTCTAAGTACCCAAGACTAGGCTAAGTAGAATATATACGTAGAACTTCTGCCAAGTCGAAATTTCTCCAAGTAGAAATTTTGCTCAAGTCGAACTTCACCAAGTAGAAATTGTCCAAGTCGAAATTCTATGTAGAAAATCTCAAGTAGAAATTCTATGTAGAACTTTTGTCCTTAGAATAAATTTTCTGCAGATTACTTTAATATTGAATAAACAATATTATCTCTTTAACACCTTTTTGACTTTGATGCTTTACTCACCTAACCCACCTAACCCACATGCTAGGTACTGATTATGTCTTGTACACTTTCGGCCGTGAATAATGCAAATCAAAAAGTCCAAAAACACCTTTTTATTCTTTTACTATTTATCTGTTTGAAAAGGAGATCAAAAAGTTGTTGGGTTGTCTTCTTTGATAAGAACAGATGATGAACACTCAAGAACACCAAATATCAATGAACCCAGATTAATTCAAAAAAATTAATTAACATACACCCAAGCTAAATAATCACACCTGGAGTATTTAAATAATTTTTCGGATGAGTTTTCACTACCAATGAATTAAAGCACACTTTTCGAGAAAATGAAAAGTAGATCTAGAAAATGAAAACTCACGATTCCTCTACCAAACACAAGGATCTATGTTTTGTATGTTAAACATCCGCTCTGATACCAATTGTTAGGTCCAAATGTGTTGTAGAGGGGGGTGAATACAACTTTTCAAATTTGACAAGCAATAAATACGATGCAATCAATGAACACACAGATTCAAGAAATATACGTTTTATATATAACTTGAAGTGGTTGCTACAACATTCATTACAAAGTATAACAGAAGTTCAGAGAGAAGTGAATGATACTAAGCTCTGTGAATGCACTCTCTCTCTTTTACTTGTGTTTTCTCAAATATTGCTCTCTCTTAAAACATTACACAAGTGCTTCTATTTATACTACATGTAATCTATGTCCTGTAGTCTTCAAAGACTAAGATATACGTGGCCCAATGATGTCCACATAAATCTTGCCTTATCTTGAAAGCTTGGAAATCTGCCAATCAGAAGATGCCATGTGTCATGTTGAAGCTGCACTCTAAGTAGAACTTCTACTTGAGAATTTCTACTTAGCCATCTCGAATTTCTAAGTAGAACTTCTACTTAGAAATATTCTACTTGGTCATCTAGAACATTTAGTACTTAAAAAATATTCTGGTCTTCAACTTGACACTTCAATGCACATCTTGAACTTGCGATATCTTCATGTCTTCTTTATTCTTCAACAAGCTCTTGAACATGGATCTTTATTACTGACATAAACTTGCTATCAATGTCCTGACACTTGATGCACTGGTCTGGTTCATAAGTGACTAGTCTTGATAAGGTTTCTGCTTCTCGAATAAATTACCATATTCACTTAGTAACTTGGCTTTCCAATTTTCGCTTTCCTTCTTGTTCACTTGAAATCAATTGGTCTTGTTGATACTGATAGTTATGATCTTGATTCTCGATTTCTCAAATCACTGAGGCATGAACAACTTTGACTTGAACTTCTCTCAATGATTTCTTCTTGGCTTGATCATAGTTAACATGTTCAATTGTATCAATTACCTTGTCTTCATTTAGTGTTGATTCCTTGTGACTTCTTGTTCTTGATTGTCTTCTGGTTAAGTATCTTTTCCTTTAATTGAGTTACATTAGTTATAGTGTTACAAGTTTACACACTCTGCCTTTCAATCACCCTGCATAGAACTGATGTCTTTGTTTTTTTATGACATCACTTATTTTAAAACTGATGTCTAAAGTTCAACTTAAAAATTTCAACATGCGCGCCATTCCATTTATTTCCCCCTTAATCAAAATTTCCCCCCTCTATACCAAATATTCTCCCCCCTTAATCAAAATTTCCCCCTTACCAATTATTTCCCCAATTATTTCCCCCCTTTCGCACAAAGCTAATTAAAGTAAAACAAAAAACTAAAAACACTAACAGTCTCATAACTCTCACCTCGACTGAACCTTTCTTTCTCTCTCTCTCGATGAACCCCTCTCTCTCTCTTTCTCGACTAAAACTCTTTCTCTCTCGACTGAAATTTCTCTCTCGTTTCTCACTACCATAACTCACCTCCGTCCGGCCTCACCTCTGCTATACTCACCTCCGTTCAGCCTCACATCTGTTCAAGCATCTCTACCCAAATTGGTAAGCTTTAAATTGGTCTTCACTGCACGAATAGGGTTTCCTCTACTATGTCTAGGGTTTTCTCTACTGAAATTGCATGGATACATAACCTTTAATTTGGGTGTTTTTTAAAATCAAAACCCTAATTTCTTAAATTGGGGTTTTTTTAATCAAAACCCTAATTTCTTAAATTGGGTGTTTCCATTTACTTGGATGTATTTGTTATACCCTAATTATTTTGAATTTATTTTTACAGGAGCTCTGTCACTTGGTTGTTATTTAAGGTAATTTATCATTTTTGAATTTCTTATTTGAATTTCTGAAATGTGTTATATTGTATGATTATTTGTATGTTATTTTGTAATTTCTTGGATGTTTCATGATAGATTTGTAATTAAACAATTTGTTAGAGCTTACAAATTAGTACAAAGCTATTAATATAAAGGGAAAACAAATTGCAAGAAGCAAGTAAAATAGCAAGACTACTGTTTTAAGTTGAGATGAATCTGTTTGAGTAGCTTTGTTCTGTATTAGGTGAAAACAAAAGCTCGCATTGTGGAGGGAGATGCAGGTAAAACAATTTGCAAGGAAGCAAAAAGATTGAAGCTTGCAGCTGTGATTATTTAAACCAGAAGCAGAAGCTTATTCCAAAGGTTACCGTCCTCTTTTTTTGTCTTTTCACTCATCACAAGCACTCCATGTTTCCTTTCTCTGAATGTAGTATGTTCTAGGGGTTGACTTGCTTTATAAACAAAAATGCATTATTTGATGGAGATCATGTGATTTTTTCACTTTATTCCTAAGATCATATAAACTTATATTTCATTTTAATTTCTTGTAGTGGCTTCTCAAAAATTAGCTGATCTACATTGGCTTAATACATTGTAGAGTGCTTGAATTGATAAGCTTATGGTTTACATGCATATATATTATGATTATTCAATTGTTGACATTTTGAGGTAAATGTAGCATCCTTATTCAGAGGATGTTGATAATGTATGTACGTAAATAAAAAATTTTGGATGTTACGGGGGATACGATATTAAATACAACAAATTAAAGCTGGTACTTGTAATATTACTCTATAATTTTTATCAGATTTAGGGAAACCACTTGATTTACATTGTCTTGTAATATACATATTTTAATTAATTTAGCTCAATCTTAACTTTTTTTGTATACGATTATCTTATGGTTTTATAGTCTACACATCAGATTACAAACAGAGTATCTCAACTTGGAGGAACAAGCCTTGTGCTCTGTAGTAGCACTAGCAATATTAAAGTACAAGCAAAGCAAAGGTCATAAGGCAGTGGCTTTTGCAACTAAGGCTGTTTTTGAAGTCATTCTCCAGTCTTGTCTTGTTTCATTCTTGAGTTTTTATGGGATTGAAGATTCATAAGGAATATAATTTTACGGTGTCTTGGTTTCGATTTTCCAGCGGGTTTATTTTGGAATGGAGATGGGGTGCAGGAAGAGGCAATGGGGATTGCTTTATGGAATCCACACACTGAAACACATCCTTGTAAGTTGTAACTTGAGTATGCAAAACAATATGTGCATAATATTTGAGTCAGCAAGTAAAAAAAACAATAAATAAATAAATACAAGCGTGCTCACGGGTCTTTGCGAATTGCGTGTACATAAATAAGTGGCTCCTAATCATCCCTTCCAGCAAAGGTTTTACGTAATTTTTTAATATCTCTTAATTTAAATTAATTACATTTACTTTGTGAAGGCTTCTCCAATTAAGTTAGTTAGGTGACTTAACTCTTCAACTTTTTTACATATGCAAATATCCAGGAACCATAAACATATGAATGTTGGTTGATGCTAGTGTTTAGTTTCTAACTTTCTATAATGATGCTTTTTGTATTCTGGCTATTAAGTAATGAATATATTAAATAACATATGTTTCTGATGTGTGCACAGCTTCATGAGGGTGTAAAGAAATCAGGTATCATGGGCTTTTGTGATCCTTGTCCAGGTGAGGCTAAGCATTTGCTTGTAGAGTACACTTATTGTGGAAACATATATGAGGTACCCAATCATTTGATTGTCATATTTGTGAATACAATACCCCAATGACTGAAAACTAAGCTCTACACGTAAACCCGGTTGAAGTTGATGATTACGAGGAGTTACTCATACCTCAGGATGCACACAGAAGATGAAGCGTCCGAGTCTCCAGAATATGTACAAAGATCTTTTTATGCAGCAGTTACTAATGTCAAGATGTAGAAGTAATGCATGCAGTTTTGTTAAGTTTAGCATGCTTAGGTGCCTCTGGGATGCCATTGCAAATCCTTATTTCTTGTTCGGTCGTTTTGCAGGTGATTAGTTTCTTATGTTTTAATTTACGAATGTTTTAATGAATATTTACTATTTGTTTATTTTATCTTATGTTTGTACTCCATCTCTACGTATTACAGCCACTTGAATCCTAGTAACATTAATTGACTTTAATATCAAATTCTTAATCAGAAGAACTATTGTGAGAATCATACTTTTGAACTAAGATACACACAAATTGTTACTTGGACGTTAGGGAAAACGGTGGAGCGATGGACTTCACCAGGCTGTAGAAGCAAAAGAAGGCTTGCCCATCCAGAATGAAATTGTTACATTGGTTTCCATTAGCTACCAGAACTTTTTTCTACAGGTATAATCCTCCTTCTAAAGTTTAGCTCTTGTAACAATGTAGTTATTTTTCAATTAATTGTTCTTTTTCTAATTTTGTTATGTTCATGCATTACCGCTCTGTACCATTTCCGAAACTGTGGCATGACGGGCACTACAGCCATTGAGAGTGCAGAGTTTGAGAGTATATACAAGCTTAAAGTTACAATTATACCAACAAACAAAGCCATGATTAGAAAGGTTTGTCAAAAATATCTTTTAAACTAAAAATAGAAGTAATGTCAAAGAGTTATATCTTAGCTATGTCTCTTTCATCTAGATGTTTGACCTGAATGGAGTAATACCTAATGAGAATATGTTGGTGGTTGAATTTCCAAAGCTTATATCATCTTTATTGCATTTCATTTTCAGGATAATTTAGATGTGGTTTTCAAAGCAAACTACTGGGAAATGGCGGGCTGTTGTAATCGAGATATCCAGAATGCACAAAACAGGTTGCCCAGTTGTTGGTACAACTAGCATTGAGCACAGTAATACAGTATTGATGCAGCTGCGTGAAGCTGGGATTCCCCATGAGGTCAGCATTTTTTTGCTTAAAGATCATAATAATATATTTATGCTTTCCCTCTATCGCTGGTTCATATTAATTGCTTACTGTGTGAGCGAATATTAGTTTAGCATTCTAGAAATATTTTTACCGACTACATTTATGTAAAGGTTCTCAATGCAAAACCAAAAAATGTGGAGAGAGAAGCTGAAATTGTAGAACAGAGTGGACGACTTGGGTCTGTTACGATTGCAACAAATATGGCAGGTCTTCATATGTAACTGCTGAGAGTGGCAAGACTCAATTCACAATGGTAGTCATTAAAATAGACACTGTTTAATAGACACTTGTTGATTCTCCTACTCCCTTATTTCTCTTTGTGAAATATCAAGGCACAATTTGCTAGTATGTGCAAGATGCAATAATTTGAACTGCTACAAGAAAGGTTATAACTGTACTGTGAAGTTAATCCCCATTTTCCTCAGGAATCATGTGCAGTTGTTTATTATTATTAAATTATAGATGTACTCTTATTAAAGAGAATACTGGTTCATCAAAATTGAGTGTAGTAAATAATAATTGAGTAACAGCTACTATGAGTTAGCAGGCTAAGCTTTGGTTTGCTGGGCGGTGGTCTTTGCTTAATGTTTTTTTTAACTTTTGCATTGAACATATAAATAGCCTAAGTGCATTACATTGCATTAATGTGCAGGTTACATGGGAGTATGATGGTGTAGGATTTGATTTCTTGGTAGATGTGTATGAATGAAGAGAGAAGGATGTTTCTTTCTTCTGGCCTAGCCGCGGGTTTTCTTTTTATTTATTTCGTTGCTTACCGAGTTGCAGTGTGGTATCGGTCAATTAGAGGAGACAAATTAACAGAACCAATATTTAGATATTGGTACTATGTAAATGCAGCAGTGTCTCAGTGTTTTACATTGTGGATGTTTTCTGTAGTACTATGTAACAAGAGATATTTAGATATAGCGATTCTGTTTACTATACATATAATTTACATGTATGTACCAGATGAAAAATAGCATCAATTTTAGTATCTAAGACATTAATATACATCAATTTTATTATGGCAAAAATGATTTCTAAAACAAAGATATACATCACATTTTTTCTACAATATCTGATGTCTAAGAAACAAATATAAATCACTTTTTATTTATAAAATCTGATGTCTAAGAACGATATAAATCAGTTTTTTCATAAAAAAACTGATGTTTATAAGTACATTAGACATCAGTATAAGATGATGTCTAAGATAACAATAGACATCACTTTATTTGCTAAAATCATGATGTCTAATATATAAATAGACATCACTTTCAAAAAAAAGAAACGATGTGTATGTGAAAAATCACTTAGTTTATTATATGTTTTCTAGAATAAAATGCAAGTAATTTGTTTATAAAATTAATTATATCTAACATATTTTTTAGAATAACTGATGTGTATTGAAGGAAATAACGATGTCTATTTCAGCAAAGACATCAGTTTCTGGCCGATGTCTAGAATAGACATCTCCGACAAAGACATCACATGCAAAATAACATAGACATCGGCCAGAAACTGATGTCTATTGACCCTTTTCTTGTAGTGAAGAGGAATAGCTTCCTGCATTCGCAGACTGAACAGACGTTGCTTCAAAAGCAACTTATTTGTTAAAGACTTAGTCATGTAAAGACTTTCAAGCTTCAACCACAAACCAGACGCGGTATCCTCCTCCGCGATTTCAGTGATAATATCATCTGCAAGACACAACAAAATTGTTGAGTGTGCCTTTTCTTCTAGACTGGCCATCTCAGCGCTTTCAGGATCCGTCATTGACTTCTTTCTCAACGGTGCCCAGAGCCCTTGTTGCTTTAACAAAGCACGCATCTTGATTTGCCATAGACTGAAACTATTACTCATAGTAAATTTGTCGACCTTCACGTTAATACCATACATCTTTCTCACCGAACACCAAGCTCTTGATACCAGTTTGTTATAACGGAAACAGGAAAGATTATAATAAACGTAAAAGGAAGAACATAGATAGGTAGAAGAGACAAGTTTTTTTGATCTTGAGGATACAGATTACAGCACACAGCTACAGATTCAGATCTAGATTAATTATCGATTCAGATTACCGATTTTGATCTAGATTACAGATTCAGATTACAGATCCTTGTTTATGACAGACTCAGATTTTTTGACTCAGTTTTCAGACATTCTCCTAGGTTATGCCCCTAGAGAGTTTATATAATACTCTCTAGGCGGCTACAGAAGACAAAACAAAAACTGACTAGGAAACAGATAAAACAGAATAGACGGGAAAACAGAAACCAATTTCAAGTCATATTTCAACACATTCTTTTTCCCCCTCGAGTTTTTTCCCATTGGGTTTTGCTTTTGTGGGGTTTTAACGAGGCCATTCTTTGTGGGGTTCATCCTTTCAGACTTGAAGGTGTTATTGTCTAAACGTCTAGGGGTAACATGCGTACCATTTGGTTAGATGATAAATTTTCATGATCGAAAGAAACTCCTTATTAGGATATTGTATTCCTTACAATTTATTTATGAAATATATTCATTTCCTGACAAAAAAAATATAAAATAAATAAATATCAATTGAATTTAAGAAAGTACTAAATATTCTTAATATTTTAAACTATCGAATTTTTTCAAACTCTTGATACCAACGCAGCTACTCTCAATAGTCACTAGTATCTGTTTAATTGCACTTTTTATTGTTGGATCCTGGTCCCTGACAATCGATTGTTAGGGATCATTTATCCAACAATTAGTTTTCTGACCGTTACATCATTGATCTAACGGTCAGGATTTTAAAAAAATCACCCATTTCGCACAAATTTTCCGCGGAACACTATTAATCTGCACAAATTTTTCGCGGAAGGCTTTACCGTTTCGCGGAACGCGGTAAGTAAAAATTTTCTTTTGTTAATGAATGGTGAGGAATGCAGAGACGTGAACGGTAATGAGGGTAGCTTTTATAGTGGTTGAATACCTATTGGAATCATAAAACTATTCCACAACTATCGCTCTTCAGGCTTTTTTTATCCTTATTTTTTATTTCCAATATTATTTAATATACTAAATTTTTTCCTTTTGTGTAAGCTGCTATGCCATTTTTGGATTCCATAAAAGACTTTTGCAAATATTTAAGTAAATAAACGATAGCTTTTTAAGGCTCGAGATTGCACGAATATATTTTTTATCACTTTTTTTTATCACATTATTTAGTGGATAATAATATCCGTTAAACAATATCTGATATTATTTAAGGGATGTTACTAAATTTTTAACTTGAACAATATTCTAGTGAGTTTATGTTATAATAATTAAACTTAAATTCGATTCTTTTTTTATTTGCAATTTTTAATATTATTATTGTGGGTCGTCAACATGATAAAATTATAAGTAGTGTTATGAGCTTGAACTTTGAGTTCTGAAATACACAGATAAAGGGTATAGGAAGCCATGCTGGCCCATAGAATATGGATTTAAATAGGAAAATTTTATATTCAGAGCAAAACTTTTATATTCAGAGCAATCTCCTCCCTGCATACACAAAAGCTGTTCTGGATATAACCAAATAAGGGGGATAATGTTATATCCAGAACAATTTGCTCGCTCTGGATGCAAAAAAATTACTCTGAATATAACATTTCCCTTTAAATATAGAAACATAAATAGCAATTATTACTCCGTATTTGCTAAGTTTTTTCCGAATAATATTACAGTGACCTTCGATGACCACGGTCAAAAACTAAAAGTTCCAAGTTCCAACGCCCATCAACTCGTATTCATGACATAGGGCCTGTTGGGCTAATGAAACAGTAAACCACGTTATAATATCAGTACGACTTTTTCGGATATTGAACAATATTTTATTTTATTTATTCAAAAGTTAAACTTTTTAAACATTTAAACGTTTGGGTTACAGAAAGAAACCTAAAAATAGAATATCCAACATTTCCGTTTTGTTTAAAAAAGAATATATGAATCAGGTTCAGAAAATGGACTGACTTTTTAACCTTTTAAGGCCCAATAATATTATACACCATCATTATCATTAAAAGCCCACAAAAAGTCTTCGCCGGATAGTTGAGTAGCTACGACTACAAATCTCAGATTACTTATTTAACTCTCTCTCTCTGTCTCTCCCAAAATAAAAAATAAAATAAAAATCATTTTCAATGGCTGGTGAGAGCTTAGCCACGTCACTACCGGCGACGCTCCTCGAGAATCGTGACCTGTTAATGCTTCTCACCACCTCAATCGCCGTTTTGATTGGATGCGCTGTCGTTTTGGTGTGGCGCAGATCGAGTCTGCGATCGGTTAAATCAGTTGAGCCTCCTAAACTGATTGTACCTAAACATGAAATTGAAGATGAAGTTGATGACGGTAAAAAGAAAGTTACCGTCTTTTTCGGCACTCAAACTGGTACTGCTGAAGGCTTTGCTAAGGTAAAAAATGTCTTAATTAATTTTTTATTTTGTTTAATTTGTGTGTTTTTTGTATTGGTTAATTACTGCTTGTTGTTGAATTTTATATGATTTGAGTATTTGTTACTTTTCGATTTTTCGATGATTATGTGTGTGTTGATGTGAAGGTCAACTGTGTTGATATGATTGGATTAATTGTTGTTTATTTTGGTTAGGCTTTTGCGGAGGAGGCGAAAGCCAGATACGAGAAGGCGAAATTCAGAGTCATTGATTTAGTGAGTTTTTCGTTTTTGTTTGTTTCGATTTGATTTGTGCGTTTTGGATTGAGGTTTTGTGGTTCTGATTGAATGTGTGGAGTGGATTGGTAGGATGATTATGCGGCTGAGGATGAGGAGTACGAGGCGAAATTTAAGAAGGAATCTTTTGCGTTTTTCTTCTTAGCTACGTGAGTTAACTGCGTTTGGATTTTGGTTGTATTGTATAAGTACAGTACTATGTGTGGCGATTGTGGCGTTTATAGATTTTGAGTATTTTGTGTTGATGTTGTAGATATGGTGATGGTGAGCCAACGGACAATGCAGCTAGATTCTATAAGTGGTTCTCAGAGGTACATTATGAACGATCAAGTAGTTTTAGTAAAGAAAGTGCAATGCTAAGTATATTCAGGACTCGTTTAGTGATCATTTTGGTTTACAACAGGGAGAAGAGAGAGGAGAATGGTTGAAGAGTCTTCAGTATGGAGTGTTTGGCCTTGGCAATAGGCAGTACGAACATTTTAACAAGGTTCGGTGGTGCCAATGCCTTCTTATCTTCTACTATAAATTACCGTGGACTTGTGGACTTGTGCATTGGCCAAGGTTCAAGAGAGAACCCTCTTAAAAAGAGAACTGAGAGAATCACTTTAAAACATTAATCTTAAAATCAAAATATATATATATATTTTTATATCCTTACCGTGCTTCCAGAAAATCAATTACAAACAATAATTTGTTTGTAAATATAAAAAAAATTATGATAAATTTCTAGAATCTGTTTTTGAATCTGTTTATGAATCTCAGTGATTTTTTTTGGAAATTGTATATAAATCCATTTCAGTATTTAAGTAGTGATTCAAATATTGATTTTGAAAATTATTTAATGACGATTAAAATGTGTCAGTACAATTTTTTCATGAAAATAAATTAAAAAATATTAAGAATCTAGTTTAGAATCTCAGGGTTCTCTGGTTCTCTCTTTTTTACGGGAGTTCTCCTTGGAACCTTACTCCTTGTGCTTTTACTCATTTGTTTGTTAGTTTTTGTGACCTATACTTTGTTGAACTCTATTTTGATCTTTTTCCTTGCACATATAGATTGCGAAAGTTGTCGACGATGGTCTTGCAGAGCAGGGTATGCATACTTCCTATTGTACTATACATTTGTGTAATGCATTTTTTGCTTTGATATTTTTTTTGCTCCATTATTGTGATACCAAGCTACTAATTGGAAAACAATCACGAAGGAAGAAATTACGTGGCTCAAATAATCATTTTACTGATGGTTATATATAAAAGTAAAAGAACTAGTCTGATGTAATTTCCAAGCGGTTGCTATATCTTGTAAAATTGTGCTTATTTGTTCTTACTTCTTATATACGTGTTTTAAGATTTTTTTGCCTTATTACTTTACTTGTTCTACAAAACAAAAGAGAAAGAAGCCAAACTACTGAATATTATTTTGTTTGGTGAACTGTTAGATGACCGAACCTGCTATATTTTTATAGTTAGGGATTTGAGATTGATTTTGCACGATGCTCCTCAAATTTTTTTATATTGCTTCGTATGCATTTTTTAGTTTTGTTTTTATTATACTATGTTTCAAGGTTGGAAGAACTTAAATCCTGACATCTATTTTCTTGCTGTCTAATGAACTGTATAAGCTTGTTTTTGCTATATATATGTATAAGGTAGTGCAAAATCTAGATGTTATTTGGGTGCCTGCCTTCACTAAAAATGTATATCTTATTAGATGGAGTTGAAACGCTTGGGCTTGATTAATAACTTAATAACTGATTAAGATTGAAGGGTGCTTTGTACATGTCTATTACGCAGTGTATACCTAGCAGGGGGGACTCTTTTCAAAACTTTTAGCTGCTTTAATATTTTCCCTTTAATTCTATCTGTTTTAATCTTCTTCATTTTGTTTTTGAGATTTTTTTTTACCGTGTTGTATTATATTATGATTTACATGATATTTAATCGGGATTATTTTAAGGGGGTAAAATATATGGGGCTAAAGTATATTCAATTTGGGGTATTCTAGAAATACAGTTAGTCATTTATTTGCATTTTAGTTTTGATCCAGCCTACTTGAAAAAGCAAGTATCTTTAGTTGAAGCATAATTTCACCATGCAATCGTTCAGTTTCGTTACAAATTTTGCTAAATATGTTTCCAAGCATATCTGATCTATCCCATTATTTGCAGGAGCCAAGCGTATCGTCCAAGTGGGTATGGGGGATGATGATCAATGCATTGAAGATGACTTCACTGCATGGTATGACCTAATAAGATGCTTCATTTTGAGCTCATGACATACTATCTTGTTTTCCTTGTAAACTAACTAACAGAAGGAATGGTTTTTAACTTGGTAAATCCCTGGAAGGGTTGAAACTCTATATGCTGTCAGAAGTAAACTTGTTTAATAAAATAATTGTCACCTCTCGGAGTTTTTCAAAAGCTCCAAGGCTCTGTACCTTGAAGGCTTTAAATCTATCTATATGAATGAAGTACACTTCTGACTGGGTTTTTAAATTTACAGTGAAAAATCTTTGTCGGGCGAGTATTTCGGTCAAATGAGGAGCGAGATTTAATTCAAATCAGTTTATTATTATTATATCAGCTTCAGCTTGTTAATATAAGTTATTAGTGTGCAGTTGTTAATTCATTTAAGCTTGTTAATTTAAATTATTGGTTTGCAGTGGTATGTTTTCCGAAAAAAAAAATCATATGTTCATTTTTTTTGGCAAGTGTTCAGTGTTCACTATCTTATATTAAATATATTATAGATAGTGTGTAGTATCTATTTAATAAATTAAATTTAAAGGAACATCATTAATAACACATACTCCCTCTGTCCCCCTTGGTTCTTTACCTTGGGGGACGTAATTCTGGCACGGATTTTAAGGTGCAATTTGCGGATAGTTTCATAACTTATTTTTTAAATTTTCTTTTTTTGTATAAAAATAGAATTGTTCTATTTTTATACAAAAAAAGAAAATTTAAAAAATAAGTTATGGAACTATATTTTTTAGGAGCCTTAAAATGCGTGTCGAGCAGTGAAAAAGAAATGTAAAGAAATGGGAGGGACAGAGGGAGTATCTCTTATTTATTACCTTCCCTTCTACGCTATACATCTGTCTAAACATTTATGAATTTCACTCAGAACCATGACTAAACAACATTTACATCTTGTAAGAAGTTCAGAAATAGCCACCATGTGATTTGGTGTGCTAAAACATTCTGCATTGATTGATTGATTTTTATAGTAGGCCCCCCATATAATTGTCTATTTTTCATGTTTAACTCGTGTAATGTAGGCGGGAATTGGTCTGGCCTGAATTGGATAAATTGCTTCTGGATGAGGATGACACCTCTGCTGCAACACCTTACACGGCTGCTGTTTTGGAATATCGGGTTGTGGTTTATGACCAACTTGATACAGCTAAGCTGGATCGGAGTTTAAGTACCCAAAATGGTCATGCAGTCTACGATGCTCAACATCCGTGCAGGTATTCTATATCAGATTTGATTTCTTTTTTTCTAGCATCTTATATGCTTATCTCTGGATGTTATTGTTGCTTCTGCTTAAAGGTCTAGCGTAGCTGCAAAGAAAGAGCTTCATAAACCTGCATCTGATCGTTCCTGCATTCACTTGGAGTTTGACATTTCACACACTGGGCTTGCGTAAGTAGCTACATATTGTTTTTTGATTGTTCTGGTGTCTCTTTAGAGTATATTAGCTGATGAATTTTATTTTATTGTGAATCTGGTGTTGGTCATTAATTATTGGTATTTGTTGGGTTGCTGCTCAGATATGAAACTGGTGACCACGTCGGGGTCTACTGTGAGAATCTGGTCGAAATTGTTGAGGAGGCTGAAAAGCTATTAGGCTTTTCACCAAATACTTACTTCTCTGTCCACACTGACAATGAAGATGGAACACCACTTACTGGAGGCTCTCTGCCACCTCCCTTTCCGCCATGCACTGTGAGAAGTGCACTGGCAAAATATGCAGATCTTTTGAGCTCTCCAAAGAAGGTAGGTTCCCTTTTTGGAACAGTTCATTTCATATTTAGCTCTCCATGTGAACCTAAAATCGAATAATTGGTTGATGGCATTTGTTTCCAGTCTGCCTTACTTGCTCTGGCGGCACATGCTTCTGATCCTACTGAAGCTGACCGATTAAGATTCCTAGCATCTCCTGCTGGAAAGGTTCAAGTTTCTTCCATTTATATCTCTGAAGATGAATTGTGTTCCTATGTCTCCATCAACAGTAAAATCTTGTTTTTGCAGGATGAGTATGCACAATGGGTAGTTGCTAGCCATAGAAGCCTTCTTGAAGTCTTGGCTGAATTTCCATCAGCCAAACCCCCACTCGGGGTATTCTTCGCATCAGTTGCACCACGCTTGCAGCCCAGATACTATTCTATCTCTTCTTCACCAAGGTAGATAATCAGATAAAATAATGATCATGCTCTAGAGACTCACATTTCTCATATTTCTCCTCTTTCGGTATAAGATACTATATAAATTTGAACCCATGACCCTTGGTGGATTTATTTCTCATCTTCATTTTATTAGCAAGTATAAGAGATCGTCAAAAATCTTTGGTAAGTTGGTGTTGATAATAGCAGGATCAGTACGTTATGGGGGTCCAAACAGTTTGTATCAGATGTGCATTAGAAACCTGTTTATAGCCCTGCTCTTTTCAGATGAATTTAAATAATTTATCTACATGTATTTATGCTAGGTAGTGTACAAGTGGATATGCAGTGTAACTTTTTACTTTTAATTTAATACTTTTTTGAACTTTTACATTATGTATGTAATTTTTTTTTTTAATGTAGGATGGTACCATCGAGGATTCATGTTACTTGTGCTTTAGTTTATGAGAAAACACCTACGGGACGAATTCACAAAGGAGTGTGTTCAACTTGGATGAAGGTATCATTCTTAACTTGTGAGAAGCGAAGTAATAATATCTTGAAACATGATTTAAGAAATATGTGCTTTGACAAATAAAATGATTGCTTTAAATTCAGAGATAGTACATTTACCATTTATTTAGACTTTGTAACATAGCGTCCATTATTAATTTTTGATGTTAGATGTTTGGTGACATGTTTGTTTGTTTATTTTGATTAAATATTTTTAATCTTTAATAGGATTAATATCAAATTATACATCGTAGGATCCTAATTTGGTCATTTTGATTTAAATTTGTGTTCTTTTCTATATAACAGAAATGAATTTTCCTTTCTACATGCGTTAGTGTTTAACTGTTTATTATGACTAGGTCTTGTGATGTAGAACACATGTACAGACCATTACAACCTTGCTGATGTAAATTCTATCCTGTATTTTTCCAGAATGCTGTTTCTTTGGAGGAAAGCCATGATTGCAGTTGGGCACCCATTTTTGTTAGACAATCCAACTTTAAGCTTCCTTCTGATACAAAAGTCCCCATCATTATGATTGGCCCTGGAACTGGATTAGCTCCATTCAGGGGTTTCCTGCAGGTCTGATATGAAGAAGACATTTTAATCTTTGATCCTTTAATTTGCTTATTGTTCAGCAGATTTATATGAAACACATTCTGTTTATTCAGGAAAGGCAAGCTCTGAAAGATGCTGGAGAAGAGCTGGGAACTGCTGTATTATACTTTGGGTGCAGGAATAGAAATTTGGCAAGTGATCCAATAATCAAAGCCCTGGGTTATTTGTTGTCCGCTGATCAAAATTTTTAGAAAATGAAAATTTTAATCACTTTTTTTCTTTTATATGTAGGATTTTATTTATGAGGATGAGCTAAACAACTTTGTCGAAAGTGGTGCAATCTCTGAGCTAATCGTGGCTTTCTCACGTGAGGGTCCCACTAAGGAGTATGTGCAACATAAGATGTTGCAGAAAGTACGGAGTGGTTTTCCCTTGCACAGTTAATTTAACATCCGTCCAAGTACTTCTAGATTCTGAGCTTCCCCTTTTTTGTTATATTGGTCAGGCATCAGAGATTTGGAACTTGATTTCTGAGGGAGCATATATTTATGTCTGCGGTGATGCAAAAGGCATGGCCAGGGATGTCCATCGCATGCTTCACACAATTGCACAGGAGCAGGTATATATATGTGTGCGTGTTATTGTGAATTAGGGCACTAAAAATCTGCCTGTTGCATTTTTTTAATTCTACCTGCATGCTTGATGAGTGCCTCCTAGAGGGAAAAAAGAAAGGCCAGAAAGTTATATATAATTGTTGTTGGAGATGAAACTTGTAGCTTCGATCTTTTACAAGGCTATAAGTATCTGGGTATGGGATATCATGCTGATGCTGATGAGTTGGAGAAAACCTTTATATCATGCTGATGATCTATTTCCAAATTATCATGTAAAAATATAGGATTAACTAATCAGCTGCACTAAATTTAATTTTCAGGGAGCTCTAGACAGCAGTAAGGCGGAGAGCTGGGTTAAAAATCTTCAAATGACTGGGAGGTATCTCCGTGATGTATGGTAATTGTTCTTCCAGTGCAGCCGACCTTGGTTATATATAGGAGAATATAGTAAATAAGTATATGCTATACTTTCCTTAGCCCAGCTTATTGAGGGATGAAAAGATATGGGATATACACGGTTATTGTGCTTTTCCTGCTGGCAACCCTGATGTAGGGGGTGCATATTGTTGTCCCAAATCCCTTTATATATATTCTTTGGTTTTTCATTTGTGGGATTTTATGGTTCATGCAAGTCTTATACGAACTATAATATTAGGGAAAGACCCAGCTGCTCATATTTGTACTATTAGATGATTGTAGAATTTTTGTCGAAATAGTATATGAAACAAAATCGATCTGATTATTTAGCTATAGATTCAATATTCCTGCAAAAAAAAATTCCTACACCAGTTTTTGTTCATTATATTATAGAAATTCGTATCTGTCGGTTTGGAAGGATCAGATGCACTATGCAGCAATTTTTCCTTGACTTTGTGTTTATGAGTCGTGTGAAGACCTTAGAACCAACTTTCTATTCACTGTATTAGTAGTAAAGAATAAAATTTTGGTTACTTGTGAAGTTTTGTTATGGAGCGCGCCACTATCCAGCCAGGTAGGATCAGTCATGTCGCGTTCTCAGCAGTTGTACTTTACTGTGGTCGTCTTTGGCTTTGTGAAAGCCCGGGCTCCATAAATACTAATACTCTACCAAATTCTAAAAGAGCTAAATATTGTAAATGACAAATATAGGAATAATTTGGAGGATTAATTCAAAATTTGTTTTGCTAGTAGAAATAGAATTGTATTAAGTAGGGATGTAATTTAAACCGAGCCGGCTCGAACTCGACTCGAGCTCGACTCGAAAAAATGGGCCCGACTCGAACTCGTTATCGAGCTCGAGTTTGAACACGTTTTCGGGCTCGATTAAAAACTCGAGTCGAGCCGAGTTTTTTGGAGCTCGACTCGATAAACTCGAACTCGATTAAATTTTTTTTATTTTTTTTATTTTTTCTTAAAAATAGTAATATGTTTATTATTTTATGTGTCATCACTCAACTATTTATGAAAATTACTTTTAAACTTAACTTGATTTTTTTTCATATGTTATGTGCAATACTATATAATAAGTATAATTAGTGAAATTTTGAATTAAATTTGTTCTAATACGAGAATATGAGATATTTATTTATACATTTTTATAAATAGTTTATAAAAAAAAAATTTAATATCAAGATTAGTTTATATTCTTCGATTAATCTTTTGATTGATCCTTAGTTATCTATTTTCAACTTAACCGTTGTCTATATCAAGAATGTGATTTTTTTAAAAAAACTTTATTTGGTGCCATGAATATAAAAGGGTCACACACTTCATACAATGTTATATATATTTGAATCTCTTATTTGGATGTACATGATACATCCAGAGCTCAGAGTTCAGAGGATACGCCTATAAAACCAGCATAGTACATGATACGTCGCATGTAGATGTGTATCACAAAGCTCAGAGCTGGTGATAAATGGCGATCTAAATTAGTAGATAATAAATTGATGAAATAGCGATCAAGTTCGATTTCTGAATTTTACTTCCATATATTTTGTCTTCATGCAATTATAAACTATAACAACAAGATAGTAAGTAGCAAAATAGTAAACAGTAACATCATAGACTTGTTGTATGCCATATTTGATATTTCTATTCAATTATAAATAAATTTTATAAAATTACTAATGACTCGATGTAGGGTGTTTATTTGCCTATTTTGAAAAAATATAACACATATGAGCTCACAGTCAAAACATGTTTCACATTTTATTATTCTTATTATCATCGTTTACTAGTTAAATGCTTAGATATTTAGATGCATAATATGTACTAAAGATATAATTTATCCGTAAATATAAGAATAGAATAAACTAAAAGTTTACTTAATTGATTGGAAAAGTTGATTATCGAAATCATAAAATATAAAATTTCGAAAGTTTATTGTCATTTAAAATTGGGGAAATAATATAACAAATAGTTTTCATGGAGCTTAAGTCAAAACTCGAAAACTCGACAAGAACCCGATAAACTCGAAAACTCGATAAGAACCCGATAAACTCGAAAACTCGGTAAGAACTCGAAAACTCGGTAAAAACTCGAAAAACTCGATAAAACTCGATAAGTTCGAAAACTCGAAAACTCGATAAAAGCTCGGAAACTCGTTTAAAAACTCGATAAGCTCGAAAGCTCGGTTAAAAACTCGATAAGCTCGAAAGCTCGATAACAGCTCGAACTCGACTCGTATAATAAACGAGTCGAGTTCGAACACAAATTTTAGGCTCGAAAAATTTTAGGCTCGACTCGACTCGTGAAAAAAAAGCTCGAACTCGAAAAAAAAAAAACTCAAACTCGACTCGACTCGACTCTACTCGAATTACATCCCTAGTATTAAGGGACAAAATATATATTCTATAAAGAGACAGGTAAAAGAGGATTTGAAAGGAATTAGAGTTAGGGGTGTTCAAACAATCCGTCAAACCGTGAATCCGGACCGGACCACAACAATCTGAACCAACAAAAACCGAAACCGTAAAAACCGTTGTTAGTGGTTCGGTTAACCGGACCGTTTATGCATAAATGGTTTGGTTATGGTTTTCAATATTTTAAAACCGGTTAAACCAAACCGGACCGTTATATAATAATACGCTAAAAATTCTAGTAGATAATTATAAGTTAAGATTATAACTTATAGTACGTAATGTATATACGTATATTTAATAAAAAAATTAAATTACTTAATAAATTTAATATTGAGCTAATTATCAATATTTTGTAATTCTACACTAAATTAATTTGTTTACTATTTACATAAATTCAATTGAATTATATAAATGTAATACGTAAACAGGAGACTAAAGATTGATAAACAAATATTGTAATACATATATGTAGTGTATAATATTTATGTTTATTAAATTTTATTTATATTTATTTAAATTACAATTTCATTTTTAAGTTTAACAAAAATTAAAAAAATAATATGGTTTAAAGTTCAAACCGTGGTTCGAAACCGGACCAATCCGTTCTTCTATGGTCTGGTTTGGTTTGGTCTTGGCATCTAACTGGTCTGGTTTGGTTTTGATTTTTGAAAAACCGTTTATATTGGTTTGGTTCGGAAAAATCAAGAATCCGGACCAAACCAATCCGTGAACACCCCTAATTAGAGTAACCTCCCCGAGGAGAGGTGGTTTTTTTCTTCTTCTAAATTTTCTATTTAACAGTACCTCCATTATATATTTTCATCCAAATTCAAAGAAAAAACTAAAATATTGCTTCTTAGCATGTTTCTTGTTTACTTAAAAATATATGTAAAAACTAAAAAGTAAAAATGAAGGAGTAATATAGAAAATTTATTCTTTACAATAATCCAAGTGAAACTCAATTGTATCATATTTTAACTTTTGGATTTAAGTCTACACACATACCTGCTCATGCAAGGACCCCAAAAAAAGTGAGAAAAAATAACATAATTGATACTCCGTCCATCCCGAAATATTTTTCTTTTTTGATTGCTATTTTTGAGTACCTAACACCAATCTTTTTTAAATTTTTGGATAGCAATTTGGGGTACCTAACATTACATTTTTTTTAATTTCATAATTGCTATTTATACCTAGATTTAATGCAAATTTTGAACAAATTTTCAAATTTATCCTTTTACTTTTATCATTTCCGGTACAACTCTATTCCATTTGTAAATTAATGCAATAAATAAGAATATGACTTGAAAAATATTATTCAACTTTTTTTATATGCATAATTTTTTTTAAAAATATTAGTAATATATAACGGTAGGAATAAATGTTATAATCATATGTTAATAATTATCAATAAAATAAAAAAGCTCCAGAATAAAAGTGTCACGGAGACACGGACCATCTGTGTGTGTCCCCAAACAACTCATTTTTACTTTAGTATTTTTTTTTTTTTGAACCCCATTTTTACTTTAGTTCAAATGTTCAATGTACCTTTTTCTTGACCAGCTCCTTTTCGTTTGTACCAAAGCACAACGCATACCCATTTCACGACAGCATTCATGGCCCGGCTAAAGCACAAAATATCTGCAATCGCGAGCGACCCAAATCCCATGTTTTAAGATGAGGTTACCGGAGGATTCGGTGGCAAAAAAGGATCATATGGCCAATATCGAATGTGTATGTAAATTTGTATGTGGTATATACTTTTAGGTTAATTGACGAAATATAACTTTGCTCGCATTATCAGCTACAAATGTTTAGTCAAGTAGGAAAACGTGAATAGCAAAGGAAGAAAGTGTAACTTTTGATTCATATCCATTTTTCTTCTGCTAACATATCATTAAAAACTGTATTGTTAATTTTTAATAAAAAAAATATTGAACACTAGGAAAAAAAACAAACAAGCTTCCTTTACCAGAAAATTACTACCTCTACGGCTACTTAGCAGTTAGCACAGATAGCTGAACATAGAAAACTAGAAGCAACTTGGTACATAAGACGGGGTCTTGTGCCAAATTAATAGCTTCAGTTTGCCATGAAACTAAATAGTAGAATGTAGCTACTTTGATCGTTGCATACTATTTTAGCTATCAGTCATTGCAAAGATCTAGTCTTAATTATAATCCACTACGAGTGTAATAAATTAGAATTTTACATGCAAGTCTTCTGATACTTGATCGGGCCACGCGTATATTCAGTTCATGTCAATCCTGATTGACAATGTACATGGCATCCAACGAGTTATCCAGCCTGATCAATTCATACCCTAGAAGATGAGCACTCATATTAATGCAGCACGTGATAAAAATAAACACAAGCTTCTTACATACTAATTATATTCACGTGACATTCATACTTGAGTCAAAGCTAATAGATAACAACATAGCTCGATGACTTTCAATAATAATGAAGTCACGTGAATATGAGACTTATTCAGCAAATAAGACGAGTCAAAACTACAAAATGAAACACAAAACAAGAAAGGGAAAAACGAAGGATATGCGAAGCTGCAGGATAATTAAATTATAATACCTCGGCAGGTGATGAAATGATTGTATCCCTTTCCGATTCAAGAAGCCCACTTAGTCTTCTGCATACAGGTAAATAATTTATTTTCAGATTTTTATAGGAGTAAAAGGGAATAAAGTCAATTAGTCGATTAGCGAACAGATATACCTTGGCCTCTCAGACTTGGCATGTTTAGACATAATGGATGCCTGTTTTTAAATCCAATATTAGTTGTCAACATTTATCAAGTATTACGGAGAGAAAAACCAATGGAATGACAAAATAAACATTGTAATAAAATCATAATCAATCAAACTGCAACTGGCAAGCAGTATCTGCTTATGCTGTGCTGTTTCTGTCCTTCACAAAACACCTCCATACACACCCAATAACCCAAATGATCTTTATTTACCTTTACGGATAAATGTATCCCTCATGAGGCTGGATATAGGGAAATTGGTTATGATAATGTCGACACGCTAATAACAAACAGACAGTAGAGACAAAGTCTTGCATATGATAAGTTCGATATGCAAGTTTGAAAATGATATAAAGTTATGAGAGAATACAAGGTAGAGACTGGGAAATTTTCTTCCATGTAGTTTGATGTCCGATTTTAACTCTTCACAGGTCAAAAATCTTCTTCACTCTTGATGCACTTAAAGAATACGAGGGTTAGATGTCTAATCGTTGTTATATGTCCGAGTTCAACTCGCCGTAAAATGTGTTTTATCCATACAGCCATACAGGCCACACTAATAATAGAATTTGGCACTCTAAAGAAAAACAAAATGCATAATTTACTTCTAAGAGCTACATATACTTGCAGTAAAACCCAAAAATATCTACTATAGTTGGACAGGAAACAGACTTCCAAAATATATAGTAAAACTGACACTCGGACAGACACTTTTCCCGGAGCAGAAACCAATTTTGCACACAGTTCTCAGTAGTAACACATAAATAGCAACAACTTTAAAGAGATCCGTGACAGACATACTCAGTAATCAATCCAATACCTAATACAGTACATGAAAGAAACTAATCGGGAAAGATGAACCTTTCATGCTTAAAACTAAACAAGTCTAGCTTATATATCCTTTTTCTCATTACTCAATTTAAAATCAAATAAAAATTAATTTGTGCATCCAATGAAAGCGTAGCAAGCAATTACTGTGTACCTGCTCTTGAATAATACTCCTGGCCTCAACAAGTTGTGCTTCCAGCTCAAGCTCTCTCTCAGTGGCTTCAGAGGTGACATCAGCTTGTTTTTGTGCATCTTGTAGTTCAACCATGCGTTCCTAAATGCAGAAAAAAAAGAGAGATAAGCTTTCCCTGTCAACATGACCATGCCCAAAGAAAATGCATCAAAATACATCAAACCTTTATGAAGGCAATTTTAGCACGCAGACTTTCTTCTATTTGATCTCTTCCCATGTGAAAAGGCAGGTCAAAAACATCCTGCATAGTATGAATTATCAAATTTAACTTCTTGGCATGACAACTACAAGTAAAAAAAAACACTCGGCTGCAATCTTGTAATACTATGTAATACCGTTTTCCCACCCAGTGGTGAATGTGAAGAATCTGAGTCTTGCCTCTCAGTGACAGGCAAAGATTGCTTGGATGACCCATTTGGAGCATTTAGAAAGTCACGCATGTCCCCCTATACAAAATACAAGTAGATTTTCACACAAAATTCCAGAGATGATGTATGCAAAGCATCAGTTACATGTTAAAGTGTGAATGGCATAAACCAAGTTGTAGATGGCTTGCATATAACATACTTCTGTCAAATATTATATCCCTTACTCCCCACCCCTCATGTGAATTGCACATGGTTTCTTTTTTAATGTCTGAAACTTTTTGGCCAAATACAAAAGCTACATACAATAAGAAAACCCATTTATCCCTTGACACATATGGGATATTGTCAGCAGATAACAAAACCTGTTGCTTTAACACAACTTTGAACATATAGAAAATTGTTTTAAGGGTATAACAACAAGCCTGGTTGGTGCATTCAATATGTTTAATATGCTCCAGACGTCTACAGAAACTTATTAAGCTTATTGACAGCTCTACTAGGAACCAATAATTTAATGTCGACCGACTTGCACAGTGGTTCATCATTGATAAAAAGAATACCAAACAGCAGACACTGCCATCAATTTAATTGGCGGTGTAATCAAACAAAGAATCATAAATGATTGTTACATCATATAAACAATTACCAATTAACAATTTTGTGGTAAATATCACCTGCATTGACCGTAATAATGCCCTCAAATCAGCGTTCTCAGCAACTAATTCCTGATTTTTGGACTCGTAAGCATCCACCTGATAACAATTAGTGGGAAAGGTCATGGAAAGATGACCAGGACACTATTAAACCCCAATATCTTAAAAAAAAACTCCATACAATTTTCTTATAAAAGTCATTGTCAGTTTTCTTTCCATTCCATGTTCCACGTTGCCGCCCTTCTTTCTGTTCAAAATATGTAAAGACAAATTTTAATAAACTAAAATTTCAATTAGGATTGTTTAAATAGCAACCCATTACCTGAAGTAGATTCATTATTTCCATGCCTGATCTACTAGATTCCTTCTTTTTCTCCATTACTACTTGGTTCAACCTTTCCTGCAACGAGACACATTTCATATTATATTACTAATTTACCTATCAGCTACTACTATAATTATAATGTAATACCTATTCCACATACACAAGCAAAGAAATCCTACCTGCAGCTTCACGTACTCTTTCTCCTTCTTCTTCATTTCATATTATATTACTAATTTACCTATCAGCTACTACTATAATTATAATGTAACACCTATTCCACATACACAAGCAAAGAAATCCTACCTGCAGCTTCACGTACTCTTTCTCCTTCTTCTTCATTTCATGGATTTGCTGAGTTCTCGCTTGCTTTTAAAACAATTACATGTTATTAGTGTGTGACAGAATTAGAACCGGTAAATGGTAATGGGTACACAGCTAAAACATAGTCTAACCTGATTACCAATGACCATTCGCTGAAATTCGTCTCTCTCCTGTTGCAACTTATCAATTTGGGCCTTAAAAGCTGATGCAGCTTTAGCTTCCTGATCATTGTTATTGATGCATCAGAAAATACACACAAGCCAGTACAAGTTTGCATCTCATACAATAGTCATCTCAAATCAGTAAAACCAAGTATGTAGTGTATCTAACCGTTCTAGTAATAGTTGCTATCTCTCTATCCTTAGCAGACAACTGCGCTTCCAGCCTCTCTATTTTAGCCTCAAATCTTGATATGTCTGACATAAGTCTGTAAAATAACACATGGACTGATGGTTAGAAATTAGAACACACACTATAATACAATATAGAGCCTAATTTGTAAAAAAAAGGGTCATTTGCATACATGATTTCTCCCACAACATACAACGACTCAGTTGAGAGATTTATTCTAAGAATTATTTTACCCATACTCTCTGTATTTAATTTTATCCACTTAAAAAATTTAAAATAAAACGTAATTTCCAACTTTTAACCATTAAATATCATCCTAAAAGAAATTCTCACAAAAAGAAATTGACACTTGTCACTAATATCGCAACATCTGTACCTAATTCTACATCTAATCAACGAAATACTCCGTAGACATTAATATGACATCCATACATAATTCAGCATTTAATCAAAGAAATAAACACGAAAATGTTACAGTACATCAAAATGTGACTACTAAATCGAAATTAAAATACCGTTGTCTCTGCTCATTAGCAGACTCTCTAAACTCAATATCGCGCTGTCTCTGCTGCAACAGTGTGTAAATACAGTTACAAGTACGCGCAATCGAGACCTAATCAAAACAAAAAACCAACACAATTCAATTCAATTATCACAATGTCAGTCAACAAATACACTTTCTAGTCAATAAATTCGACAAAATTAAATAAAAATCGAGACACATCACCGGATCCGTTGCGAAAAGATCGAGAGAAGCCGGGAAGCCAAAAGTAACGAGTGTTTGATTCAAGTACTTGGTGCAGTGATCCAAGTTTCCAACATTTGCAAAATTTTGGTCACTAAACAATAATATCACAAAATTAATTTAAAATTAGCAATGAAAAATTAAATTAAATGAAAACCTAGAAATGTAGTGTACAATTGTGTTACCTCATTTCGAAATTCGATTACTACAATTTGATTAGATGAGTGTGTTTGTGTGTGAGAGAGAGATGGAGAGAGAGAGAGAGAGAGAGAGAGAGAGAGAGAGAGAGAGAGAGAGAGAGAGATTGTTAAGGGGAAGGGAGAATCTAGTGGGGGGATATAGATCTGGGGAAATTTAAAAATTGAAATTATACGGGGGGATTAAGATTTGTTTTGCCGGCTAATTGGTTATCAACTCTGATCAGTCGTGTCAAGTCTAATGTTTGGACTGTTTGGGTTACTTGAAGCCCATATTTAGTTTATTCATGTCTGGGCTTCTAGTGCATGGGTTAGAGTTGTAAATTTCAATGACATGGGTTAGACCCTTTGTACTATTGGGTTGCTAGAGCTGTTTGATTTGTTAGGGTTACTTGATCACTCATTCGTTATTTTAATTTATTAGATTTTAAAAAATTATCTTACTAATTACTATTGAATAAAATATTTCTTGTATAACATTCTGTACTTATTCAAAAAAAGATAATTTAATAATTATGAAATATTTTGACATAAATTATATTTTGACATAAATTATTTTAAATATGCATTTTGCTTATAAATGAGTAAATACTAAATGAAATGTACGTCAATGTATTATAGGGTGTTAGTTATAATCCGTTAAATTATAATTACTACTTAATTTATCATTTTTCTAAATCGGATCAAAGTCGAATTTAGTATTTCGAGTCATATTCAGTTCAAATAATTTATTATTCGATTTTGGTTTCAAGTTATAAACGGATCTAGTATTTCAGATTATTTTCAGTTAAATTTTTGGATCAATTATTGTTCAAATTTGATCAAATTAATTTTTAGATAATTATCAAAATTTTCAACTCAAATACAAATCAGATTCGATACTATATATTTCAATTTGATTTTTCGAATCTAAACCCATTTTATCTTATGTAATTCATCTTGGCATCAAAAATCTGTTGTTGAATTTTTTATAAGAGAATAATGTAAATCAGATTAACCTCATTTAAGATATACATTAGGTCAGGTTAAACGACCAACAATTCAATAAAAAACGACAATCTGTTTCACACTTTCCTCCCAATCACATGTATTCTGGCCTATCTTTTTCAAAAGAGCCTAAAATCCTGGAACAGTATCTATCATATCATTGCATTTCCTAATGAATCTTTTCCTTCTAAACTATATAACTGCTTGTTACACGTGTCACATACGTGTCACATGCTAGGGGTAATCACAGAGTTTAACCTTACCTAAACTAAATGCGATTAATCTGATATTCCGTAAGCTCTTTTTATAATCTTAGCATTCGACCAACTAAATTTATAAAGATCTAAAGCAATTAACACATTCAAATGGATTGAGACTTGAGAAAACAATCATAGCCAATACATGAACTCGAACAGATAAATTTCCCGCATTATTAAGTTCAAGTGGCCTTGTTCGCTTGTGATTAGCGTCTTGTCTATGTGACATGGTTTGTCCTGTCTTGTCTATGTGACATGTTTCGAATGTTCTATAGTCTTTGAAGTCATAAGCTCTGTCAGTCCGCATCAAAAGCCAAGCAAGAGTTTCGCTGCGGTCCAATCAGTAAATGGTGATCGGTTCTTGAAGCTTTCTCACATCTAAGTCCTACAAGATTGGATCAACTTAAAGTCCAATACAACATTGGTGGACAAAATGGAGGTCCAGAGATTACATCAATGTGCTTGCTAAATTGTCTAAGCTACAAATGCAATGATTGTGACTGAAAGAACCAGAGGCAGCCGTACAGTTGTAAGAGGAAGAACTGAGTCAACCCAGCAACTCGGAATGGTGTAGTCATTGATATTGGTCACCGTGCTGGTCTTTCTTCTTTCTTATTTTCTGCACTCTAATATTCTATGTCACGTGCTCTGAAATCCTGTCTCTCTTGGAGCTCATGGGAGTGAGAATATCACTTCTTTTCAAAATTCCTTCCTGCTTAAAAGGAGTGCATCGTGACTCCAGACTTTTTAGTTTTTATTTAGTAGGAATATTAAAATGCCTTGTCTAAGGACATGGTAGAAGAGTCTTTGTTCTAAGTCGGTTGTCGTCATTTCCAGTATCTCTTTGTGGTTTCGTTTACTTCATAGTTTTCGGTATCAAGATTAGTATGGCTTTAACGAACAGTATTATCAAAACGATGGATAACATCACTTTGGACGAAGAGGAAGAAGGAGGTTTGGCAATGGAAGATATATTATGTGCAGAGGGTGGAGACGGGGTTAAGGATTTTGATGCAAAACTCTGCCTTGTAGGAAGATTCATAACGGAAGGGATTGTTGATTTCCCAGCAATGCAGCAAACTTTAGCATCTCTATGGCGTCCAGGAAAAGGGGTTTACATCAAGGAGGTAGATGCTAATCTTTATCTGTTTCAGTTTTACCATGAAATAGACATAAAGAGAGTTTGTGAAGGAAGCCCTTGGTCTTTTAATCGCAAAGCTCTTATTATTGCCCGTATGAAGGAGGGGGACATCCCAAGGGGAGTAAGTTTAAATAAATTAGAGCTTTGGGTCCAAATTCATGATTTACGTGCTGGTTTCATGACGGAAAGAGTCATTCAGGAGGTTGGAAACTATATAGGAGAATTTGTTAGTTCCTGCCAGAGCAATTTTAAAGATGTGTGGAGAGAATACCTTCGGGTTCGTGTAGCAGTGGATTTATCGAAGCCTTTGAAAAGGAGGATGAAGGTGAGAAGAACAGGGAATGATTGGTTCTGGATTGTCTTCAAGTATGAGAATATCCCAACCTTTTGTTTCATTTGTGGGATTGTTGGTCACTCTGAGAAGTTCTGCAGCCGCATTTTTGATACACCAGAACATGAAATCACCAAACCATACGGTACATGGATGAGAGCCCCTTTTAAGAAGCAAACAAATATGATTGGTGCAAGATGGTTACGTGACGGAAATGGAGGGGTGGAGCAATCATTTTCACAAGGAGCTAGCTCGACAGAAGGAAATAAAGGAGCTGATGTCAATCAATCTGGATTGGACAGTGGGAATGTTCAAAATTTGAATGAGGGGGTAAGCTCAGGGGAACAGACACAAACAAATCCAATCAAATCAAGCGTTACATCTATTGAAAAGAAGAAAGGAAGATGGACCTGACCCAGGAAGTGATGTAAGTGCAAATACTGAACTGGACATGGGTTTGGATGAGGAGGATACTGTTGAGATGGATCAGGATATAGTCAACAACTCAAAGGGGCCTAACGTCCCAAAAAACGGATTAGAGGCGGGCTCCGAGGTTGGAGTTCGCCTATCATCATGAGTACTTTAAGTTGGAATTGCCATGGGCTTGGGACCCCATGGGCTTCACAATTCCTTAAAGAGACGGTAGTCCAGAAGAATCCCAATGTTGTATTTTTAAGTGAAACTTTATGCAATAAAAAAGTGGTAGAGAGAGTTAGGGACAAGCTTGGTTTTGAAGGAGCTTTTGCAGTGGAGGCTCAAGGTCGTAGCGGAGGGCTGGCTATGATATGGAGGAAAAAGGAGGAGGTTATTTTGAATGGTTGTAGTAGAAATCATATAGACGTTACTGTCTCAGTTCAAGGGTGGCATAAGTTTCGTCTGACAGGTTTCTACGGAGAGCCAGATCGAGCCAGAAGACATGAGACATGGAACTTGTTAAGGACCTTAGCTGGTGACTCGGTTATGCCTTGGTGCATTATCGGGGACATGAATAACGTCCTCAATCAAATGGACAAGAGAGGAGGCCGCCCATATCCTAACCATCTTATTCGGGGTTTTCAGAGGGTTGTAGATGACTGTGAGCTTCACGATATGGAGTTGAATGGCCATCAATTTACGTGGGAGCGAGGTTATGGCATGGACGAATGGATGGAAATCAGACTAGATAGAGCGCTGATGTCATCTAGTTTCATGAATCTATTTACAGAAGCCAAACTAACCAACCTGGAGATATCCACATCTGACCACACACCAATTTTCTTGGAGCCTATTATAATAGCACGTATTATCTCCAACTCAAGATTCCGATTTGAAAACGCTTGGCTTAGAGAACCTATGTGCAAGAAAATTGTGGAGGAAACCTGGGAAATTCATCAAGGAAAATCTTTACAGGAGAAGATTGCAATATGTTCAGACATTCTTCATAAATGGGGGAAAGAGATCACGGGAAAGTTCAAAAACCGTATTAATCAGTGCAAAGCAATCATGAAAGCCTTGAAAGGGCGTACAGATGCAAGATCAACAGGTAAATATCAGGAGGAGTCAAAAAAGTTAACTAAGATTTACTGTCAGCAAGAGGTGTTTTGGAGACAACGGTCCAAACAACTGTGGTTACGCGAAGGGGATCGGAATAGTAAATTCTTTCACTCGGCTGCTAAATCACGTCGCAAAGGAAATCAGATATCTTCTTTGTGCAATGAGAATGGCCAGTTAGTTGGGTGGGATAATGGTCTCGCGGATATTATGACAAGTTATTTTTCTAACTTGTTTAAGAGTACAAACACCGACTGGAATGAGGTAATTGAGTGTGTTCCTAGTCGTATATCAAACGATCAGAATCTCCGGATGTTGGTAGAGATTGAAGCTGGTGAAGTGAAGAAAGCTCTTTTTCATATGTACCCGGACAAATCCCCGGGGCCTGACGGTATAAGTCCAGGTTTTTACCAAAAATATTGGCATACGGTAGGAGGAGATGTAGTGCAGACTGTTAAATACTTCTTTGTGAACGGGACTTTTGATGATCATCTAACGGATACAAATATAGTCTTAGTCCCTAAGAAAAAAAACCCTTCATATATGGCTGATCTTCGCCCGATTTCTCTGTGTAATGTGGCTTATAAAATTGTCTCGAAAGTGTTGGCGAATAGACTCAAGCTGATTATTAATGATGTGATTTCGGAGACTCAATCAGCCTTTATACCTGGGCGCCTGATTACAGACAATATCATGATGTCTTACGAGGTCATGCATTTCATGAAGAGGAAAACGAAGGGGAAAGTTGGCTGGATGGCGATAAAACTGGATATGAGTAAGGCCTACGATAGGGTTGAATGGAATTTTCTGGAGGCTATTCTAAGGAAACTGGGTTTTGACCCGAAGTTGGTGAATCTATTTATGCAATGCATTACGTCTGTTAAGTACAGTATTTGCCACGGAGGGAAGGAATTTGGGGAGATAATTCCGGAGAGGGGTATCCGCCAAGGGGACCCTCTATCCTCGTACCTATTCTTAATTTGTATGGAGGGTCTATCAACCTTAATTCAGAACCGTGAGCAACTGATAAGTGGAGTTTATATCCACTTGAAACATTCTATAATGGCTTAAATTGATTGTCTTGGACTCAAGTTTCTTGTAGTTTTGATGTGTTTTGATTAGTTGTGCAGGTTTACGAGAATGTTGATTAAGGTGGATGCTTCTATAATTTTTTGGGAATTAATTGATTAAAATTCGGATTTTCTGGGAAGGCTGCGCAGCTTACACTATTTTGGCCATATCTGGAGTTCTGTAAGTCCGTTTTCAGTGATCTTACTGCCCACGCGAAGCCTGGGAGATTTTATATAACTTGGGATAGGATTACCAGGAGCAAATTGCACTGGGTAGGAGCAATTTGCGCGAAGAACAGACTGCTGGGCGAAAGTTGCCCTGCAAGTTGCCCCTGAAAAATTACAGTTTTTACTATTTTGGCCATATCTTGAGTTCTACAACTCCGTTTGGGGCCCGTAAGCAGTCCACGCGAAGATAATGAGATTCTCTATCATTCTAAGGTGGTCCAGAGGTCTAATTACGTTTGGAACGTTCCAGAAAAACTGAAGAAAAGTCAGCCACGAATTTTCCTTAAAAAAATAGAATCAGTTTAGGAAACGTATCTTGCAGAAATTCTATTATAATTCTGTTTTGGTATTTTCTTGCTGGGCAAGACTTTTAGAGCCTATATAAACACATCCTACCATTGTAATAGAGAGGTACACATTATCATAGCTTTATTATTGTAACCAGCTTAGATCTGCAAGGGAGAAAAGGAGAGAAGGATTCAACGCTCGTGACAAGCAACGGATCTAGATCTACTTCATCTTTTGTTCTAGATTTGTTTTCTCAACTTTTGTTTATTAATATAATTACTTCTTTTATTCATATCTTGTTATTTACCATGTTTTCATCAAATCCCATGGTGACGAAAGGTTTAATTATGAACTAATCGTTGTCATGGGATCCTAGTGGATTTATCTATGTAGCTTAGTAGTTTGTATGCCTTAAAGATTTATGTGTGGTGAATACTGATATCCTCGTATGGTTAATCTTAATGCTTTTAGATGCGTAGCTAACATCTAAATTGAATTGTTAATCTCTTGCTAAACGAGAGTGGATCTTGAGATTTAGAACTTGCCATGCTAGCATAGGATAGGTTGATGTTTGAACATCATGATTTGTGGCATCAATAGAGATATTATGCTACCCTATGTGATCTAAGTGGATAACTTGTGCTTCAACCTTTATGTTTTCAAATTCTATAGAGATATAGGGTCTAAACATAATAGGTGACTATTCATCTTCTATCTCTTTTGTGGATGTATGCGTAGATTGGTACTAGTATACCGAGAGGTAACTTTTACTCTTTTCGTGTTATTCGATCAGATATCAAACCCATCGCATGTTTTAATTAAAGGCTGCAACTCTAAGTGAAGTAGATGATGAAACTAGGATTCCATGTTTATTCTCGTATAAGTAATTCGATTTTAATTCTCGTTAATTGTTTAATTCTTAGTTTTATAATTTGCACTTTAGTTTAACTTAGATAATCAATCTTAAATTTGTTATTTGTCTTAGCAGTGGATAAAAACCATACATCGGTGCATAGGTACATTAATTGAATTGAACACCATTCTAGATCTCTGTGGGAACGAACTTGATTTAATCATATATTACTTGTGACAACGTGCGCTTGCGTGATTTTGCATAACAGCAACGCAGAAGGATTAAAGGGATACAGGTAGCAAGGGGTGCACCAATCCTATCCCATATGTTTTTTGCCGATGATAGTTACATCTACTGTGCAGCAACCAACGAAGAAGCAACCCAGGTTGTCAATATCCTTGATATCACTACGCCATATATGGGCTATTGTTACATTTTTTTTATGGATGTTGCTAGAATATGTTCCCTTAGCATGTTACTTTGGACCTAACATAACATTTTGTATTTTGTGTTACCTTAGCCACAAACATGATGTTACCTTAGCTTTAAAGTGTTGGATGTTAGCAACATACATGATATGTTACCTTAGATCATTAATAAACTCAATTTTGAATTTTTTTAACCAAAAAATTATTTAATTATTTAAAAATCAGATTTACCTTTATAATATTTGAGTTTTTAAAAAAGTAAGAGTTTATCAATTAAATGAGGTTTTTTTCGAATATCAAGGTATTTAATTGTTATTATTTTTTAGGTTCTATTTATTTATTAAATGTAAAATTCATATTATAAAAAACAAAATCAAAAAAAGCAAAAAATAGAAAAGTAATTGTAAAAGCAACACGGTTCCCTCAGTTTGAGGCTTCAAATTAGTATTATTTTTTAGGTTTTATTTAGTTATTAAAAATAAAATGGATATTTTAAAAAACAAAATAAAAAAAATAGAAAAATAATTGTAAAAACAGAAAAATAAAATAATTGCACGGTTCCCAGTGAAATATTTTAGCGGCCAAATATCCCGCCACAGCCACTTGAACAAAATAATTATATGCGTCCCAGCTCTCTTACTCACATAATCCTCTCTGTCCCTTTCATTCTTCTCTAATATTCTATCAAATTAGTAAACCTCTCCTAATTTGCTACAAATTAGGCTGCTCGATCAATTGAATATGGCTATTGTTTGAGGTTTCAAATTGGGGCTTCTTCAAATTAGGGCTTTTTCAGATTAGGAGTTCATTGTTTTGAGTTTAATTGATTCAATTTTGGGTGAATTCGGGCTTCGATTAAGTGGATTTGGGGCGTCTTTAGTGGTTTTTGGGCTTCAATTTGTAAGTATTACCTCCTTTCTTTCGGCTTCACTAATTAGGGATTCTCTCTTTGATTTCAGGACTTGATCAGTTGGGGTTTTCTCGATTTTTATTTGGAGCCTGTTCAGTTTGGATTTAAGGCCTTTTGGTTTGGATTTGGAGCTTGTTGAGTTTGGATTTAGGGCTTTTCAATTTGGATTTTGGGACTTTGTTCAATTTGTAGGTATTACACTCTTTTCGATTTGGATTTGTAGATGTATATTATTTGTCCAAATTAAGTCATATTGAGATTTTGATATGAGTGTTTCTATATATATAATGTTCTTGGCATGTCTGTGTAGTGTTCGGTCGTATGTTTTCTATGTCTATGTTTATTTTGTTGAAGAGTATTCGTCTTTTTTTTGAATGATGATATATATTCGCGTAGCCTTAGGAGATTTTGGTTTGAGCTTTAGATTCGTGTAATGCAGAACGGTACCTTGGAAGAGGTTAAGAATATCGTGGCTATGCTTAAAGATGGTGCAGTGCCTTCCCCCGATGTTGTGGGTATGTAATATAGAGTTATTTATATTTTATATAAGGTTTTTTGGAAAGTGTTATCATTATTATTTGGTATGCTACAATTGGATTAGTTGTATTTTTCGAGTTTCACACAAAGCATGGTTGATTTTGGCCTTTGTTTAAAAGTTATGTGCAGTGAGTGTATGTGGTTGGAAGTGCTGTTATGTTTGTATTCTCGTCTACCTTTGGCTTTGCTCTTGCTGTTGACTCTAATGCAATGTTTTTCGGGTCATATCTCATTTTTTCTTTGCAAGATCTAACTTCTCCGTTGAGCGTTGTTTTCCAGTTAATGCATTGGTACTAGTTCAATTTGTATAGTACTCTGTATGAAATTGCTAGAGAAAGTTAAAGGAAATTTGTAGTCGTGTTAGTTCTAAATTTAACTGTAACTTGTTTGTTGTTATTTGTAGTTATGTCTATAAATATGTTACTTTGTACTGTATGTATATGTAGAACTGAATTTTATTTAACTAAGTTTTAATATCAATTTATATTATTCTGGAAAAAAAATATCAGTTTATATTATCTGTACATGGCCAGAATAGAAGTGCACTTGTGTACCTAATCCATGTTCTTGGATGTAACAGCGATGCCTGAAACCCACTGGGTCATGCACCTGTGTACGCATTAGAATACATTGCAGAGTTGTGCTTATATGAGCATTTAATCTTGTTGGCCTGGTTGAGTCGTTAAATATCTAACCTGAACTTAAAAAATAATAATGACTCGAAGACCTTTATTGTACTTTCTATTTGTTTTTCTTAAAGAAGTGATTTGATTATTCTGATGTTAAAAGCATGTTTTCATCTTCACAGGTGTTGTCGAGTGCTTGGAATACAATACATCTAGCCCAAATGCAACAGGGTGTTCAAGTGCCTCTGCCTAAACTCACTTGTATGCAGATCCAGAATGCATTCAGTCAGCTTCCATTAGCAAAACTGCAC
Source organism: Kitagawia praeruptora (assembly GCA_037693485.1). Taxonomy (NCBI): domain Eukaryota; kingdom Viridiplantae; phylum Streptophyta; class Magnoliopsida; order Apiales; family Apiaceae; genus Kitagawia; species Kitagawia praeruptora. The sequence continues at coordinate 150,940,382 of CM075344.1, read as the reverse complement.
CTTCTCCCATGCTACCAATTCCAAAGACACGAAAGTTATCAATTGAGAGTTCTCATCTTAGAAAGTATGTTAATCTATTTGTTTGTCTACTATATATTCAATGTTAGCAATGTATGCCTAAATATAAATATAAATTTAATTAATTTTAATAAAATTAACGTACTTAGCATTTAATATTAATATGATATAAATTAGAAACAAAAATTCTTTTTTACTCAGACATATAATTGCTAAGATCCTATTTATAAAAGAATAAATTTTAATTATTTTAATCAGTCGGGTAAAAAGCCTGTCCTTAATATGACAAGCCACTCCAGGAACTTTTCATTTGAACATATGGATATTCTAATGTAGTTTTTTCATGGAAGGCGACATTCGCACCATACTTGATACAGTAACACTTGGGTTTACTTTGTGGGTTATTTACATGATGAGGTTCAAGCTAAAATCTACTTATATGGCTGAGTTAGACAGCTTCCCTCTTTCTTATGTGGTAAAACTATTTTTGTGAATTTTTTTATTTTCTTTTTACCTTAAATATGCCAACCATCCATCATGCTATATAATTCTCTACATAGTGCAACACCTCAGATTAATGATTACTAGATCTACGAACTTATTTGTCATCACAAAACAAAAGAAAATGATACATTTGATAGGGTCTATCATTTTCAGGCAATTGAGCTAATGATCGTTGATACTCTCGTGCAAGCAAATGATTATCTTGAAATTGCATCTCAGATTCAGGATCCTTCTCAATATTGGAAGGTACAGTCTTTCTATAATAATACTCACAGTTTTTTTTTTGCTAAATAATATTGCTCACAGTTTGCTTTTAGAGTCTTACACCTACAGCTTATCTGTAATATATTTGTCGAGATGCAGTTGGATGACACGATAATTAAAACAATTGAGACAGCTCCAGTTCAGGAACTAAAGGAATCAAAGGATTTGATCCTTCGTATTCGCCGAAGGGATCTATATCAGGTAACGAAATTCTCTCTAGAGATATTATGTGGAGCTTAGTTATGTATGAGTGTCCTTTCCAGTTTAAAACGAGCATTAACTATGGGGTTTCAGCATGCTGGAAGATTTTAAAATATTTTTGTTGTACATTTTCAAATGCAGTTTTGTAATGAGTATTCTGTCCCCAAGGATAATATGGAAAATTTTAAAGATGTTACTGCTCAAGATATTGTCTGTGAGGTACATTCAGAAAACTTATGCATGTTTGGTTTTTATGATGACAAGAATTGATGGATTTGAAATATATATACAGTCTTTATCCCTTTCAATTGTTGGTTTTTTCTTTTCTGCTTGTTATTTACATTTACGTCTTTCCTATTTTGTTAAAAGCTTAGACCTACGTGTTATATATTACTGACTGATTACCTCTGTTGTTTAACATGTATGATCTCTTCAAGCGTCTTTTCTGCTTTTTTGTGTATTGGTTTATTAATCAATTACTGTTAGTTACTTGTATGAGTTTTGATTTTCCGTGATTTTACAACCTCAAGGTGAGGCAGTTGTCGGTATGTGTATGTCAGGTTAGGTTATTAATATATTGATAGGTTATTAAAACTTACAGATTTAGATTCTTGGCATTTGGATGGATTCGGATTCTACGTGGTTGGGTAAGTTCTTCATTGCAATGGTAAATCGTTAATGTCAAGATAAGTAATGTTTTCATAAACACATGAAATAAGGTGAAGTTTGTTAAGTCCTGCCAATTTACATATTTCATGACCTTGTACTATGCAAAATACAAAAAAAAGAATGTTAAAGAATCAAAACAGATACATAATTTGGAATTGTGCAAACGTTATACAGGTTTGGAGACGGAGAATGGACATCAGACTCGCGTAGCACCTACAATCTCTTTGATCCGGTTGTTCGTTCTACAGTTCAAGTGTATCCAGGAGGATGGACTGCAATTTATACATTCCTAGACAATCCTGGAATGTGGAACTTAAGATCACAACACATGAAGCACTGGTACATGGGTGCAGTTCGGAGATGCCGCCAAGAGTGGAAAAAACAAATGACTATTAGAATTTTTATTTATCATCTTTGTACTAGAAAATATTTATTTTTGTCAAATGTGATGATATTGGGGTGATACTTATGACTTTGGAAGATAACCATTTTTGGATGATTAGGATATTTAATTTGAGATGCATAATATGTATGTGCAATTTTTTTCAATTTTTTTTTTCTGGAAAAGATGTTACATTAGCTAATAGAAATGTTACATTAGCCAACAAAAGTAGCTCAAACAGTGGGTCCCACTTTTTTTAAAAAAATTTAGGCCTCTAAGGTAACATATATATTAAGTTGCCGTAGACCTCACTTTTGTTACTATAGCAAGCTACGGTAACATAAAACTGCATGTTACCTTAGGGATCAAAGATGTTACCTTAGACACCTAAGGCAACATGCTGAGAGCTATCATCAGAAAAATGTTACCTTAGCTACTTTATGGGCCTAAGGTAACATAAAATGTACATGCTGTAACATTTTTTTGTGTTACCGTAGGCTGTTTATGGCGTAGTGTATTTATAGAAGGGCATCAGGGCAAAGTGTTAACAATGATAAATCTTCTGTCCTTTTTAGTCGTAATGTTAGACAGGAAGTGAAGGAGGAAATCAGTAGTATCTTACAATTTACTGAAGTTGAGGACGATACGCAATATTTAGGTTTGCCTAACATGATAGGGAGGAATAAATCAGCTGCACTGACCTACCTGAAGGATAGAATGCAGCAAAGGGTTGAAGGGTGGGATAAAAGGCAATTGTCGAAGGGAGGTAAGGAGATTATGCTCAAAACGGTGGCTCAGGCAATCCCTACATACGCAATGAGTATCTTTCTTTTGCCTAGCCAGTTATGCAAGGATATGGAGATGGTTATGAGCCGATATTGGTGGAAATCTTCTACTAAAAAAGATAAGGGTATGCATTGGATACGCTGGGAGAGATTATGCTATAAGAAATCAAACGGGGGCCTTGGCTTTAGAGATATGCATGACTTTAACCTAGCTCTCCTGGGTAAGCAAGGCTGGCGTTTAATTACCCAACCGGATAGTCTGGTTAGTAAGCTGTATAAAGCTAGATACTATCCAAATGACACTTTCATCACAGCTAAAATTGGATCCAACCCAAGCTACGTGTGGAGAAGTGTTCTTGAGACTCAGTCACTTCTCAAGCATGGTGTAACCCGTAGAGTTGGATCTGGAAGCACTATCTCTATTCTAAAAGACCCATGGTTACCTTCGAGGGAAAACCCTTATGTCCAAACGAATCATGCCGCTTTGAGTGGTAATATGGTTGATTCTCTGATGAGCATGGATAATACAGGATGGGACGTGGCTTTGATAAACGATATTTTCTCGACCAGGGATGCTAATCTGATTCTTTCGATCCCCCTTCAGAGGGTGCAAGAAGATTCGTGGTATTGGAAAGGAGAGAAAATGGGTTTTTACTCGGTGAAAAGTGCCCTCAATATCCTCAGGGCTCAGAAAGAAACTCAGGGAACCAGCGATAGGTCTAAGTTTTGGAGGCAGTTATGGAACTTGAAAGTCCCGTTGAAAACCAAACATTTTCTGTGGAGAGCAGCCTCAGGTACTCTTCCTATTAAAGACCTGTTGCTGTCTAGAAGAATTCAAGTGTGCAGCTTATGCCCAGTCTGTAATGAAGAGAATGAAACAGCCCTTCATGTGCTAACCAACTGCAACTTTGCGAAGTTATGCTGGAATCAGTTGGATTGGTTGAGGGACGGCCAGGCGAAGCCGAGTTTTGCAGATTGGTTTCATGAGATTTTTCAGAAGTACAACGATGAAGAGGTTCGAATAGTTAGTATGGTCTGTTGGTGTTTGTGGAAAAATAGAAACGACATAGTTTGGGATCAAAAGAGTTTGGATGCGATAACAGTGGTGAAGTCAGCTAGTAACGTTCTTAACCAATGGCAGAGTGCTCAAGACAGGTCTTTCGACCACTCCCTCGGGTTCATAACCCCAGTAGGCGGAAAGGAGCACTGGCAACATCCCCATATTAACACGGTTAAGATTAATACTGACGCAGCTCTGTTTGAAGAATCTGGATGCTACAGTTATGCTATGGTGGCTAGAGACCATCAAGGAAGCATGCTAGAAGCTCGAGCCTGCTGCAAGCAAGGTGCTATAGAGCCAGAGTTGGCCGAAGCAATTGGAGTGAGAGAAGCTTTGAGTTGGATCAAATCAGTGGGATGGCCTAAGGTAGTCATTGAAACGGATTGTCTGACAGTAATCCAAGCTATCAGGTGCTCTTATGTTAGCCTGTCATACTTTGGCAGGGTTATTGACGAGTGTAAACATCACTTGTCGGATTTGCAAGATCGTCTTGTGACGCTTAACTTTATCAAAACGGTCTGCGAACGTAGTGGCTCACTATCTAGCGAGAAACACTAGTTCTTTAGCTGATCGTAGGTGGAATAGGGGAGAATTTCACCCCGATTTACTTCATGTAATGTTGAATGATTTGAATCAGTAATGAAATCGTTTCTTTCTTTGGCAAAAAAAAACACATTCAAATGGATTAAGAGGACACAAATAAGACCTTTTTTACAACTAAAATACACCATTAAGAGCTATGAAACATTAATCCTTCAGGCCTTCACATAGTCACATGTATGTTTGAGAATCATTAACATTACAAATGAATCCATTTTGGCATTTTCCATCAGCTGAAACAACTTCTTTGTCACCAGTAATTAAGGATAATACAAATTACAAAGACTAGGAGAAATTCGAACTTTTAATCTAATCGTACACTCGATATTTATGTCTGTATTAGATTAGGACCTCATCGATCGTTAAATAACATCCTTGTATTTGCGTTTGAACAATTTTTTATGTGGGCAAATTGTAAGTATTTTATTTCGTAACATCTAACTTTCTGAATATGATTTTAACACTTGTTTAGATTCACATGTCCAATTATGAAATTTCTAACAAGTTGAACAGAATTTACTTAATTTAACAAAATATTGACTATCAAATTTATCTATTGAATCTAGCTAGCGTAAAGAAACTCGATCACTTGGAAGGTAGCAAGTCATCCTTGCTTTACATACACAGAAAGAGCTAGTTTTAAGTGACCCAAAAGAAAGGTTACAATAATATCCAACTCTAAAGCTAGCTACAAACCAATTGTAAAACTAAAAATACTAAAGAGTAAAGATACAACCAAATCTTTTTAAATTACTCAATACTCAGGTTCGACTATATATGTGTATTTTACAAAATCAAAGTCAAAACATCCTCCCTCGCCGTCCAAACCAAAACAATATCAAGCTAAGTCAAGCCTAACCACATGATCATTTGCCGTTGATAATGGAGCTTTTGTTAATCGTTTGTCCATATAGTAATTAATTAAGTCATTTCTTATGTTGATTATGTACGTGGTTACCACTAGTTAATCTCGTTTATATAAGGGCACTATACACTCCCCCGGTCTTTAAGTCAAGTTCCTGATTGTCTTACAGATCCTCCTAATCAACACCAAGCCCAAAATTCTTTTAGACTATTCATGCATTACATGATAATCGATATCGAATTATCGATAGCTATATGTTGTGTTAAATATGTACGAGAATGAAGGAGATTCGGCAAGTACTGTAGTACTAAAAATCGACGAGATTAAAATTCAGTCGAGCAGATTTTTAAGTCGAGAATCATCAGTGGGACAATCTTCACGTATCTACCACCGGAGTGCTGAAGGGGTTCCTTTCAACTGGGAAACACAGCCAGGGACGCCCAAGAATCCTCGTCGAGAAGAAGTTATTCCACCGCCAACTCCTCCACCAGGGGCTCAAAGTTTTTTCCCATCAATAAAACATTGTGCAGATCATTTATCTAAACAAGATTCTAATCATGCAATGCACAGATTATGGTTCTGGAGAAAACACTGGAGAAAGCAACACAAGGACTTTGGAAGGAGATATCATGCAGGGCAAGTATTAAGTTCTAATCTCAAGTCTAAAAAATCTGATGATCAGTTTGCTGATTTCGGTGGGGAATTTGGAGGCTGGGTTGATGATTCGTCGATTTCGGAAGCAAAATCTTCGTCTTCCTCGAACGGTTCCGTGCACCAATCAAAAGATGATCATGAACCTAATAGTGATGATCATGGGGTACATAAACCATTTGGTTGTAGTCCTTGGAACATGACCGGGATCATGGTTCGCGTTGTGAAACGGGATTGATTTTTAGGTGCATTTACCTGATTGTTTGTATATTACTCGATGCATAACATGAAAATTTAGATAGGTTACTTAAAAAAACTTGTCATGTTCATCTGGCTTCCTCCGGTCACTAATGAATTTGATAACGGATTTAAACCTGCTTTAGGTTCGACTTCTTGAATTAAAACCCAGAAACAATGTAAGCGAGAATGGAGTTACAACTAACATGCGGGGATGAGAATAGGCAGGGTTCACATCACATTTTATATTTTGTCCTATTATTTATGCAATATTTGGTTTTTTACAAATTGATCGAATTTCGAATATATAGTATAAGATAAATAATTTCGTTAGTTTGAGGTGAATATTGATTTTCTGCCAATTCGGCTCCCTCTATTCCATCCATTTCTTTACATAAAAAACTGACACGCATTTTAATGTGCATTTTAAGGATACTTCTATAACTCATTTTTTATATTTTCTTTTTTTGTATAAAAATAGGATTGTTCTATTTTTATACAAAAAAATATATCAAAAATAAGTTATAGAACTATCCTTAAAATGCACCTTAAAATTCGTGCCGAAAACTGGTCCGCAAACGTAAACTATTCCATGGGACGGAGGGAGTAGCTTATATAGCTCGTGCAAATCACGGGTTACTTTTAAATACTTTTAAAATTATATGATTAAACAAAATAAAGTATAATAATTTATTATGGATATAATAACTTTGTAATATTAATTAATAAAATTATTAGTAATAATATTAGTTATTTAATAAATGATATGTATTGATTAGAACTAATAATATAAAATCTTAATGTAAATTTGTTGTTGACGGGATTAGAATCTTGGGATTTAAATATATGATATTTCTTATTATTATATCTAACGGCTATCATCTATTTACTAAATATCTAACGATCACTATTCTTTTAGATGGTTGAACCAAACAACCAAATTATACCCCTGTTTATTTATTATATTATAGTATAGATATAGACTAGCTTATAACTCGATTACGAACTTTTTTAAATATGATATAATATTTTTTTATAATAAAATTAAATTAAATTAAATTTTTTAATTAATTAAATATTTTAATTTTAATTTGATATATAATTATCTGTGTCTCACAAGATTATTATGCTAATTAATAGATATTTCAATTCGTAACTTAAAAGTAAATAACATTTTGTACAGAAATGTTATACAGAATCTTTTGAACTTATTAAAATTACTACTAAAGATCTTATAGTATTTTTTATTAGGGTTAAAAATAAATCCGAGTAATTCGGGTTTGAAGCCGTATTCGATTTGTTAAAAATGAATATTATTTGTATTTTCAAAATAAACAAGTGAATTCAAATCTTATTTTATAATTCGAACGATTATCGAGTCAAATATCACCATTTCAATATTCGTTCATTTTTATATACAACAGTTCGAATTATTTTAAAATACTTGATAATATTTTTATTATAGTTATTTGATTAGAATTTGTAAATTATGTATGTATTATATATTACTAGCAATATGCCCGTGCTTCGCACACGGTGATTTTTTATTTTCAAATTTTACTAAATATTTTTATTAAATTTAAATTTTAGTAAATCTAAGTAATTTATATAGGTTGAGGGTTAAATTATAATTTAAATTTAAATTGAAACTTAGAACTAATTAATAATGATTAATCAACTATTGTTATATATTCATTTTGTTGCAATAACCATATGTCTGGTTCTAATGATAATCAACGATCCATTCGGTTGCATAATCAAATGTCTAAAAAATCAAACCAAACATACCCAGTATATCCCGTTTATAACGGGGTCTGGGGAGAGTAAATTGTACGCAGACCCTGCCCCTACCCTGAAAGTAGGGAGGCTGTTTCCGTGCAGACCCCCGGCGTAGTGCATAGTGCAATAAAAATGTGTGATAGGTGGGATGAAAATGGGGACTTACCTCCGGGACTTACCTCGAGTTCAGTGCTTTTGCGTGACCCAATATCGAATATTCTTCAATTTCAGTTTGTCCCGAAATAACACAATATATTTTATTAAATATATATTAAATAACATAATATATTTTATTTTATATAATGTAGAATATGTCTGATTCTATTAAAGAATAAATCTTGGCATACACACTAATTCACTACACAAACTCACTATCATTAATTTAGAGATGATTTATCACTACAATTACCTTATATATTTTTTATAAAAATAATTAAAATATTGAAGTGTGAATAATATTAAGGGATTGGATCAACAATTCATCCCTAAATTAGTGGTAGTGAGTTTGTGTAGTGAATTAGTGTGTATGCCAAGATTTACTCTTCTATTAAATAACACAATATATTTTATGTGAATTATTGAATATGATGTGTTTCTACGATACATAATATGTACTCCTGTAATACATAATTACTAAACATAATCATATTTTTTTTATCTAGCGACTACTCGCATTTTGAAAATTGCAGTCGATCAAAAAGTAATGAAAATTAATTCAACTTTAAATGCCGATAAAAATTTTAATTATAGCATAAATACAATATAATATGAAATACAATAAACTTATAATTAAAAATAATGAAAAGTTACTCGTCGTCGACAGACGACTCGCATTTTGGAAAACGTACAATAAAAAAATTCGTCCAAAAGTAATGAAAATCAATTTCAGATTCAACTTCAATTACTAATAAATTTATAATCATAGAATTAATGCAACATCATATTAATAAATATATCAATAAAAAATTGTAGTTAAAGTTTTTCTGAAAATCATATAATGAAAACCTGATCAAACAAAAAATGGTTAATTCAACTTTGAATTCTGAGTTAAGGGCTACTCATTATCACTTGCAATTTTTTGTAAATCGTACACCCCACAAAAATAAAAAATAAAAAAAAAACAAAGGAAAAAAATATTAAACAATAAAAACATATTCATAAAAAAATGAATCAAAAAGGACAAAATAAAAATGATATCTATTAATTGTGAAATGGTTGTTGTAGTTTGTCCAAAAACCTGTTCAATTTAATTTAATTGATATAATGTTAGTGTATATTGATACCTAATTATTTAATATAGTTGAAATATTATAAAATAATAACTTCAGAATGATTTATTAAAAAAATTACGTATTGTTAATTAACAATTTATCAAAATAATTTAGTTATATTATTTTACTATTTTAAAGATCCAATATTTTTTAATATTTGTATTCACGAATTATGGCAACACCATGATATGATGAAATTATTAGATTAAAAATAAAAATTTACATTATTATTTTCGCATTATTTCAAAATTGTAACGCACAAATCTAGCTACAATTTCAAGGTTTAGAAAGAAAAAAAACAATAAAAAATTTAAATACAATACATTCAACTTATATTCAACAAAATATTATCTTTGTAAATTTGTAAGTTTTCAATGTCTATTTTTTAGAAAAATGTTACTCAACGTTAATAGCCACTCAATAAATAAGGTGAACTACAGATGAACGAAAAATGTTAATGTTAATAACTAATCAAAAAATATGAGCTACAAATAATTTCAATTCTAATTTCAAAATATCACTATAATTAAAAAACTGATTGCGGTCGCCTACAATGATATGCTACCCATGCCATTGCAGGGAATGATAGCCTTAACCCCAACTAACAGAAGAAAACCACGACATGGGGTACAAAAGAAACAGAAAGACAAAGGAGGGATCTACCAGAGAACACGAACACTGATTTCGGGAACAAAAGAGGTTTTAAGTAAAGAACAGAGCTACCAGATCACTGAATCCATAGAGCCCAGACAACTTTAGAAAACACCAAGCATGTTATCAAGGTCCCTGTGAACTAAAAATTTCTCTCGTTCGAAAACGACTCACAGCTATCTTGAGATGCAAAATCTTGCATAATCAAGCATCTTGACTCATTAATTCATCTGCCTGGTCAAGTGCAGCCAACCTTAATAAATATAATGAGCATTATGGCTTGGATATGCACAATGAGATGCTAAAAAAATTCTATTATATCAAGAACATTAACCTCAATCACAACGGGAAGCTCTAAATCAAAACTGTAAAAAAGTTATAGCAAGTTTATTCAATGTTATCTTGAACACAATAGCGTTGGACAACCTCTTCTACCAACACCAAAACGCAGCAACTCGAGATCTTTACCCTTAAAACCATTACTGCTATTCATGAGTGATGAGTCTCTCTGGCTTAAAGCATTTTGAATTTTGCAAAGATATTGGATCCCTTTTTATGGCTTATGCATTAACATATAATTGTTTTTGACATGAATAGCATATCTGTGAAATATCACATATCCCATTGATTCTCTTCAATCTAATACATGCATCTGAGCATATAGTCAACATATCTCTTTAATAATATAAATATAAGTCTATTGTCATTTTTTTACTGCTACGAATTAACATACATTCTCATATGCTAAATTTATGTTTATATGCTATAGTTATTAGTTATATTGCTTATTTTGGTATATTCTTTTCTTTACACGGATAAAAATATTAAAATTAAAAATAGGAATAAACATGTGAAATTTAATTTAATTTTAAGATGCTTGGAGGATAAAGAAGTCGACATACTCGTTTCTCCATATAAATGTCCATTATCTTTTGTGAAGGTGTTAGCTGGTTCTTTTGATGGTATGAAACCTACGTATAAGATGACTAAATCTAAACACAAATGATAACTTATTGTACAAAACATCATAAATTCTGCTCACAGTAGTGATAAGATTTGAACAGCTGAGGAATCTTGTGTAAACTGATGCGAAGGGATTATGTTGAGTGATGCCTGAATACAAAACCATCCAAATTAATATAAGATCTCCATTAAATTTAAATTATCAACAGAAGACACACACGTACCAGAATGATTAGTGGAAGAGCTGAGGGGAATATTTGTCATTTTATCTTATTGTACATTTATTGTGTTTCCGATCATTGATAATTTGCGAAAATCTGATGGAGTTCTCTGATCTGATACATACAAATAAGATAAATATATTTATCTGGCAAAGGAATTTGGAATTATGTAGAAATAAATTTAACTTGTTAGACCATGTTGTGGAACTGAGGGGTAAACGGTGAATTAATTCTATCTGCCAATGGAGTACGTTGACTGGTGGCTGAATTATAAAACGATCCACATTAAGCAACTATGTTTAAACACGTAAAGTTCATTTTACTATAAGCACATACCAGGATAATTAGTGAAAGAGCTCAGATTGTTGTTTGATATTGTACTTGATTGTAATCCTGGTGTGTTTACGTCATATGACAATTTACGCATACCTGATGGAGGTGTTTGACCTGTTGCAGAAATAGGATGAATGTCAAATTAGATCCAAAATATTATAGCTGGAAAAACAAAAATTCAAAAAGCCTTGAAAATTGGGGTGTATATTCTCCTTCTGCGTTTTACGATTCATACCATCCAAAGGTAACTTTTCAAATTTGTCGATGGGATTCATACAACATCTCAAACCTACATTAAATAAACAAAGACTTATTAATCTATTCAGGAAACGATTTTGACAACGTAAATATGAATGCAGTTAACTCTGCTGGAGTTGACTTTATGTACACTAATAAAACTCTGCCATGCAAATTACAAATATATGTTAACCGTAAGAGTACTTGATTGGGAGGATTCAATAGTTAATGTTGATGAATGTAAATTCAAGTTCACATTATGAGAATCAGAGTGACTAACAACGCAAACATAAATTAACTAACCAAATACAAAAGGAATTCTATCAGCAACTATAGAATGATGTGAGAAAGCATACCAGGTTTTGGAGCAGAGGAAGAAGACTGGTTAGAGAGAAACCTCCGTTTGGTACCTTGAAAATAGAAAAACAAAATATTGTTTAGGATCATATGCAGTATTAAAGTCCTAAGTGAAAAAATCGATGACCTACTAACCTCCTTTATTCATTGTTGATGAACTTTTGAATGATTTATTTTCCATATCTTCGGAATCAAACACAGCCAAACAGTATTTATCCGAATTTGTTGTTGTTTATACGTTGAACGTTAGGAAGAAACCATGATAGCTGTAACCAAGAATCAAGTTTTGTTTTTTTTGTTGTTGAAGAGAAAAACAAACCTTTGCCTACTCTAAATTTAAACTGAAGTGAACAACCGATTTCTTGGCTGAAATTGTGGATCGTGAATGATTTTGAAAAATCCGGTTGTAAGCAAAATTAGAAGATCAAGCGTAGTAATGCTCCGGGTACACCCAGATAGTACAAATAACCCGTTTTTGACCATAAAATAGCTTATATTAGGAAGTCGGGTCATAAAAGGATAGTTATCCGTTAACCCATTTAATCATGAGAACTTACCAAAAAAGCCCTATTTTAGTTACAAAGGTGGAATTTCCACCATCCTCTTCATTAGCATGCTTTTAGTGTTAGGAATTTTACACTAAACACAACAATGAGGCAGTGATATATATTAATAAACAAGAACAGGTAATTAACCAAATAACGAAACAAAACACGAAGGCATAAACAAGAGTATAATCAGTAACTGTAATTAACAAGAAAAGTAAGAACACTTATCTCTCACAGTAGCTTAAGCCAAGACAACAAGAGAGAGAGAGAGAACACAGCTGAGTCACCAAGCCCTTCGAGAAGACTTGGCTGTTCTTGAAGAGAATATTGCCCCACTTACGTTGTGATTGGGTTGCAGCAATATCACTTCCAGGATAAAACAGCACCGACCAATGGGTTCACAATTACACCAGTGATCAACAGCGACCAGCACCTCAGTTCGCCTGAGAATTATGTATCTCTTCTGTATGTGTTGAGAGAGCAGAGAGAAAGAAGATTACGAGGGTTTTCTCTCCTTAGGATGTATCGTATCTATCACAACGTTCTATTCTATTCTGTATATATATAATACCAAGAATAAAACGTAACTGATACTCCATAAAAGGAAAGTAAATATTCTGATTTAATTGCATTAACTGCATCAGTATTTATTTTTCAGTTACATAAGCATCAGGATTTGGTCATCAGTAACATCAGGATTTGGTGTCCATCAGGATCAGGATTCAGTGCTTTGTCAGGAACTGATATCCATCAGGATTTAGCCCATCAGTATCTGATGTCTGACCAAGTCCATCAGGATTTTACTCCAAGTACTGATCCAAATTTCCATCAGGATTTGATCCAAATACTGACCCAAATTTCCAGTACTATTGTAACAAATAAATCTGAAACCTGTTAAAATAAACCAATAATCAATTCTTCTTCCAACTCAATTTACTTATGGATTCCATTAAGAAAATGTCTTAGATCCAAACATGAAAGTTTAAGTTCTTATTACAAGGAACAACTTCCACTTGTTAGTTTCCAGAAATTACATCAAGAACATATTATAAATATGCCTCAAACTTCCCATTTTCTAACAATCCCCCACGAATCCATACAGAAATGCAAATACATATCTATCCTCATCATGACTTGTTTTTCAGAGTAGGTACCCTTCCGGGTTTGAACCCTCCTAAGTCCTCTACTTCGATGGCTACCGGATTCAGATGGAATGTTTCACCTTGAATCTTTATCCGTTTGGTGTAACCACACTCCATAGACGACGACAAGTCAAAGGCTATGGTGCTAATCTACGGCTTTGAGACGTTAATGGTCATGTCTCGATCCTGTTCGTCGAATGCTTCAAGGAATAACCCTTTCCTCTAATTGCGACCACACAATTACATTCGCTTAGCTGGGCATCTCCAGAGATGTACTGCTAGCATCTCGTCAAATGACTTGACCCCATTCAGAGTTCAAATAACTCTTGCTATTCTGGCAGTGACAGTACCTTATAGGTTTACAGGGGATAGACTCCAGATACGTGAGTATCAATCTATGTAGTTAAAGGTACAACCAATTCACCCTTACAACTTGTTATTACCACATTGAATACACTTTCGAGGGATCTCCTCTCATGTGTATTGGGTTCCCGCTGTAGATGAATTATCATGGGCTATCAGTCCCATCCCCAACCTAGACTTAAGGACTACAGCATGCTCAAGCCCCTTAGTCAAAGGATCAGCTAGGTTTTTCTTGAGTTCCAATAAACTCAACAGCAATAATCCTTTCAGACATTAAACCCCTTATAGACTTCAGTCTAACTTGGATATGTCTCTTTGTTTTCACATTATACTTCTTGCTGTTTATCTTATCGATAGTTGTACGGCTATCACAATGAACAGCAAAAGCAGGAAATGGACGACTTACTACAGGTAACATTGACATAAGTCCATGTAACCATTCAGCCTCAGTCCCCGTGGCATCTAATGCACACAACTCAGCCTCAAAGGTAGACCGAGTTATAATAGTCTGTCTAGAAGACTTCCAAGATACTGCTCCACCCGCTAGGGTAAACAGGTATCCAGTCACTCCATTGGAACCAGACTTCTTAGCTATCCAACTTGCATCACTATATCCCTCTAGCACTCCAGGAAACCTCCTGTAATGCAGACCAAGATATATGGTGCCTTTCAGATACCTAAGCACTCTATCAAGAGCATCCCAATGAGTCTTGTTTGGACAGCTTGTATATCTTGCTAACTTAGACACTGAATATGAAATATCAGGCCTAGTACCATTAGCAAGATACTGCAAACTCCCAATAATCTGAGAATACCTTAACTGAGACACAGGTACTCCTGAACTATTCTTGACAAGGGCAATTTTAGGATCATACGGAGTACTTGCAATTCTACAATTTGAATAACCATACTTCTCAAGTATAGATTTCTCTATATAATGAGATTGTGACAAGGTTATTCCATCAGTTGACTGAGTCAACTTGATTCCAAGAATCACACTAGCCTCTCCCATATCCTTCGTTTCAAAATGCCTTTTCAAGAAACTTTTTGTCTCGTTAATAATCTCAATATTGGTTCCAAACAACAAAATATCATCCACATACAGGCACACAATAATACATTCATTTCCTTTAACCATGTAATAGACACACTTGTCATTTTCATTAACTACAAATTCTGATTCTAAAACAGTTTCATCAAACTTTTTATGCCAGTCTCTAGGAGCTTGTTTTAAGCCATATATAGACTTGATTAACTTACATACTTTCCTTTCATTTCCAGAGGCAACAAATCCCTCAGGCTGATCCATATAAATCTCTTCTTCAAGTTCACCATGAAGAAAAGCTGTCTTTACATCCATTTGATGGATGATAAGACCATGTACAGAAGCCAATGCTATGAGCATTCGGATCGTTGTCATTCTAGCAACTGGAGAGTATGTGTCAAAGTAATCAATGCCTTCCTTTTGCTTAAAGCCCTTAGCTACCAGCCTAGCCTTATACTTATCTATTGAGCCATCAGGATTCATCTTCCTTTTGAAGACCCTTTTACATCCTATAGTAGAACACCCAGGAGGTAGATCAACCAACTCCCATGTTCCATTAGAAACAATAGAGTCAATTTCATTTTTTTTACAGCACCTTTCCAGTACCTAGATTCTGAAGAATCCATGGCCTGTCGAAAAGTTAAAGGTTCATCCTCGATATTGTAAGTGATAAAGTCACTTCCAAAATCCTTGACTACCTTAGCACGCTTACTCCTTCTAGGTTCCTCTACTTCATCAGGAGTAGAGCTACTATCAGGATCTGCCCCCACATTTGTCATCCTTTCCACATGATCAGGAATGGACCTCGATGTGTGAGTGGGTTCATCATCAGGAATACCCTGAGGTATACCAGTCTTCATAGGGAACACATCCTCAAAGAATGTTGCATCACGAAATTCAACTATGGAATTAGCCACGATTCCATCTATGTCAGATTTTAATACTAAAAATCTCATAGCCGTAGTGGTTTCCCTATAGCCCAGAAAGATGCAATCAACAGTTTTCGGACCCAGTTTCTTTCTCTTGTGTTCAGGGACAAGTACCTTTGCAAGGCACCCCCACACACGAAGATATTTTAAGCTAGTCCTTTTCTCTGTCCATAATTCATAAGGTGTCTTGTCCATGTGTTTCAGAGGAACTCTATTCAGAATATGGCAAGCCGTATTCATAGCTTCTCCCCACATGTACTTAGGCAACCCAGAATTAATCAACATACTATTGATCATATCCTTAAAAGTTCTGTTCTTTCGTTCTGCCACCCCATTAGACTCAGGTGTGTATGGTGGAGTTACCTCATGAACTATACCATTGCTCTTGCAAAATTCATTAAACGAGTTACTCATATACTCACCACCTCTATCTGATCTCAAACGTTTAAGTACTTTGCCAGTTTGTGTTTCAGCTACAGTTTTGAACATAATGAATTTATCTAGTGCTTCATCTTTATGTTTAAGCAAATAAACATAACAATATCTACTACAATCATCTATAAAAGTAATGAAATATCTATTATGTTCCTTGGTCAAAACACCACCAAATTCACATATGTCAGTGTGTACTAAATCTAACACATTCGAATCCCTAACAATATTATGAAAGGGTTTCCTAGTTTGTTTAGCAGTCACACATACTTGACATTTAGATTTCTTATCAATGGCATATTTTGGAATCAACTCTAAGTTCATCATATTCTTTAGAGCACCAAAATTCAAGTGACCAAGACGTGCGTGCCACAAATCAGATGATTCAACACAATTAACAGAAGGAACAACATTATTATTAATAAAACTGCCCAAAACAGGCTCAACATTTATTAAAAATAATCCATCAGACAAGTAACCTTTGCCAAAGAATACACCAGTATTTGTAATAACTACTTTATTACATTTCAAAGAAACTTCAAAACCATTCTTAACTAAACAACTTCCACTTATTATATTTCTACGAATATCAGGAACATGGTGCACTCTAGTGAGGGATAGAACACGCCCAGAAGCGAACTTCAGGTCCACGTTTCCTATTCCAAGTACTTGAGCTACACTAGCATTCCCCATCGTCACCGTCATTCCATGAGTCTGTTGATAAGATACAAATAGAGTAATATCAGTACAAATATGTACATTAGCTCCAGTATCAATCAACCATTCATGAGACGAATAAGTGGAAAGAAGTACAGGGTTGTAGGTCACATACCCGTTGTCAGTTTCAGAAGCAACAGCTTCACCAACAACCATGTTAACCATAGACCCACCAGTGGTTGCAAGCACAGTGTTAGCTTGTGCTCCCACAACAGGTTTCTTAGTTTTCTTTTCAGGACAGTCCTTGCTCCAATGACCAACCTGTCCACAAGACCAACATGGTTTGTTTGCCTTTGGTTTCTTAGCCTTGTTCTTGTCCTTAGACTTAGTGTTTTCCTTCTTAGTGACAGACTTTCTTTTCTGTCCAACAGTCACTACATTCACCTTTGAACTCCCAGCATGTTCAGTAGGCATCACATGTCCTTGCTTGGACTTGTGTTGCTCCTGCACCGAGATGTCCAACATCAGGTTTGTCCAAGTGATCTCTCCTTTCTGTCTTTTCAGGGAGAGAGAAAATTCTTCCCAAGACTTAGGGAGCTTTTCAATCACAGACATAACCTGAAACTTTTCAGGTAAGTCCATTCCAGACTCCTTCAAAGCATGAACCAACATCTCAAACTCATGCACCTGCTCAGTCATGGATTTAGTATCCACCAGTTTAAAGTCAAGGAACCTAGCCACATAATACTTTTCCAATCCTTGCGAATCAGTATTATGTGTCTGGTCAAGCTTCTCCCATAAGAGCTTAGCAGTGTAGGAGTCAGATGAATAAACATCGAATAGAGTGTTCGCTAAAGCTGCCAGAATTGCAGCCCTAGCCACCCCATCCTTTTCCTCCCACATGGTATAAGCCTTAACAGTTTCAGCTTTCTCTTTAACCACAACTGGTTTCTCATACTGCACCACCGGCCATAGACCCCTTACCGTTAACCACAGTTTCATCTTTTTCTGCCAACGAGAAAAACCAACACCCCCACCGAATTTATCAGGCATACCTGACAAATCGATAGGCTGTGGGAAACGGTACGTAGTCCAATCAATGGTAGGTACAGTAACACCAGACCCAGAGCCAGTCTCAATAACAGGAGTTTCCGTTTCGTTAACCATCTTGTTAATTAACAATATATAACACAATTATTCTCTTCAAGATTGTTGGGAATTTTACACTAAACACAACAATGAGGCAGTGATATATATTAATAAACAAGAACAGGTAATTAACCAAATAACGAAACAAAACACGAAGGCATAAACAAGAGTATAATCAGTAACTGTAATTAACAAGAAAAGTAAGAACACTTATCTCTCACAGTAGCTTAAGCCAAGACAACAAGAGAGAGAGAGAACACAGCTGAGTCACCAAGCCCTTCGAGAAGACTTGGCTGTTCTTGAAGAGAATATTGCCCCACTTACGTTGTGATTGGGTTGCAGCAATATCACTTCCAGGATAAAACAGCACCGACCAATGGGTTCACAATTACACCAGTGATCAACAGCGACCAGCACCTCAGTTCGCCTGAGAATTATGTATCTCTTCTGTATGTGTTGAGAGAGCAGAGAGAAAGAAGATTACGAGGGTTTTCTCTCCTTAGGATGTATCGTATCTATCACAACGTTCTATTCTATTCTGTATATATATAATACCAAGAATAAAACGTAACTGATACTCCATAAAAGGAAAGTAAATATTCTGATTTAATTGCATTAACTGCATCAGTATTTATTTTTCAGTTACATAAGCATCAGGATTTGGTCATCAGTAACATCAGGATTTGGTGTCCATCAGGATCAGGATTCAGTGCTTTGTCAGGAACTGATATCCATCAGGATTTAGCCCATCAGTATCTGATGTCTGACCAAGTCCATCAGGATTTTACTCCAAGTACTGATCCAAATTTCCATCAGGATTTGATCCAAATACTGACCCAAATTTCCAGTACTATTGTAACAAATAAATCTGAAACCTGTTAAAATAAACCAATAATCAATTCTTCTTCCAACTCAATTTACTTATGGATTCCATTAAGAAAATGTCTTAGATCCAAACATGAAAGTTTAAGTTCTTATTACAAGGAACAACTTCCACTTGTTAGTTTCCAGAAATTACATCAAGAACATATTATAAATATGCCTCAAACTTCCCATTTTCTAACATTTAGTTATACTGATTAAGAAGTGCAAACTTAGTATAAGTTTTCTTACTTCTTCTGTGAAGTACTTCATAGTACATTCAGAGTCAGATTTCTTAGAAACTCCAATAGAATCAACCTCCACATTTTGTTGCTGACTGGTCGAGCGTCGAGCTGCATCTTGTAAACAACACAATTAACAGAATTAGAACCACATTATGCTTATTGCAAACTGCAAAATATAAGAATAACACATAACATCTTATAATAGCTTCGTACTATAGCAGGCTAGCAGCGGCATCTGGCTGAGTTGCGCAAGGTGCATACCAAGCCTTTGTTGGTCAGACATGAAGCATGCAGTACACGGTTGCGTGCTGGCTGACACAGCTAGCCAGCTAGGTGCAGACACCACAAATTTGTAATGGTTGACTTGAATCCCTGTAGAATAAAACATAACAACAAAATATGAATGCAATAGGAGCTTTAGCTACAGCAAAGAAAGCATTTACATCTACATTTAAAAAAATGCTCCCAAATGACATTATGCTAATATTTTCTTCTAATTATTTAGATACCTTCTTATATAGAAGCCTTAAGTATAAAATTAAGATGAATAAAATAGGCTAAGCATTTGTATTTATTTTAATGCTTCATACGTAATTTAGGTTAACATTCTCATGCTTCTCTCGTATGTTATTTATGCTTTATATACACTATGAATTTGAAAACAATTTTATTATTAGCACGAAAATAGAACAAATATTTCTAAGTTTTAGGATCATATTAGAATTATTGAATGAAGATGGTTAAATTGGTCTAGGATAACTTTGTTTCCAGCCTGTAGTAAGTCTACAATTGGTATATACTTCATATATGGCTGTAATCAAAAGGATAACTGCTAAAGGTCAGGAGAATCTTGTCATGATCCTGAAACTACATTATTTTTAATAATTCACAATCTTTGTTTCAGTCCAGTCTTACATTATTTGTTAATCTGTCAGGTTAACATTTCCTTTTTATCATCATATACTTCCACTTCGACTACTGAAACTGTTTTTTTAATAATTGAAAATCAATCACATTTGTACACACAAATGTCTACAATAACTTAATAAGAGTCTTTTATTAATCTTAAGCTTAGAGTTATCAGTTATGACTATGCTAGAACAATATCAAGATATCAAGATATTACTTATAAACTAAGCAGCTAAACTGCCAAAACATAATAATGCAGACCATAAAACTAAAATTTTAATGCAAGATAATGTTGCAACTACAACAGAACATTCATAAAAGAAAATCTTGATTAAATTACGCTGAACATATTACAAAAGCCTGAAAATCGTGCAATTTCAAAACCCGAGAGTAAAATCCATTCATAGTCATAGATATGGATAAACATATCAACATGTGCAGATTTATAAAACCATAAGAGAAACCAAAAAACAGAAAAACCTAAAACAATATCAACAATCATATGTCTGTAGTATACTACCAGAGCAGTGAATTCAAAATTAACTTTTTACATAAAGAAAGCAAAGCAAGTGCTTCTTTACCTGAAATTGGAGAGCTCTTACCGCCCCTGCGGGGCCAGATAGGGTGAGAGAGATACGATCGAATAACACTACGTCTGAGTCTGAGATGCTGCGGTCGAAAAACACTACGTCTGAGTTTGAGATGCTGAAACCGTCGAATTGTGAAAGAAGAAGGGGACAAATATAGTTTCATCGAATATATACACACATCCATAAGGAAGTAATTGACTGTATAATTGATTGTATATGCAGATATCGTGCATAGATTAGAGGATGATTGTTGAATATAAGGAAAGTGTGTATTCATGTATGACCATTTTTTTGTCTGTAAATTAGAGTAACAGTAGAGTAACAGAGACCGGAGATTAACAGTTGTATGGGTGACCCATGGATATCCATTAACCCGATTAAAAAGTAAAATGACGAAAAAACCTATCTAAAATATATTAAATAGATTGAGTAATATTGATTTATAAGGATAATGGTGTAATTTGATTAAGTCCTTCACTAGGCATTATTAAGATTATATTGATATATAACATATATATATATATATACATATATATGGCAAGTGCTCAAATGAGACCCTGCCTTAAAATGAGAACTGAGACTAATTAACAGCCACACATTTTTTATATAATGTTAAATCCTAGCCACACAATTTAGATCTTATCCATATCTCTTCTCCATCCCGACATCCATTTTTCATTCTTTCACTCCACCCACCTTTCTTCTTCAGGTTTTTCTTCTCCCATCTTACGAGCTCTCCTCCAGCACCATCACATATACTTCTTCCGATCTCTTATCTCCATCAGCAACATCCTTCCATCTCCGATGAACTATACTCATATCATTACATATTTTTTTTTCTGATCTTATATCTCCATTGCCCATAGCCACCACCACTACTCCATCATATTAATACCACCACAACAATAACCTTCGTTACTCATATAATCATTGTCGCAACACTTTATTTATGTATATTTTTTCATATTTTTTGTTTAGATCTTGTAAATTTCGACTAAGAGCTATTGTCTTCTATCTTTTTAAGATAAATCATCCATTAATCGATACAAATCACTTTATTTGAGTGTAATTCCCCGAATTGTACATATAAATCACCTTTTTTAAATACAAATCACTTTTTTTATTTGGTGATTTATATAAGTATATTTGGTGATTTGTGCACAGAATTGGTGGTGAATTGAACTCAAATGGTTATCAACGACGCTTTTAATGACTAATATATATTACCTTTGAGTCAGCGATGTTTTGTGATACATCAGATCGATAAAAAGGTAAGCAAAGAAATTATCGTAATGACTTAATAGTGATGGTAATGGAGGATACTGTGCTATTGAGATGACAATGGTTATAAGGGATGTGGTTGTTAGTGAAAGATTTAATGGTGATAGAAAATAATAGTGATTGTTGGAGAGAGAGAGAGAGGTGCTTGTTGAATGGTGATGATTTAGATGAGAAATTGAATGAAGAGACAGATGTTGTGATATGACGGTGGGATTGTGATGGCGATAATGGATGGTGTCGTGGTGGAAGAAAGGACAGTGACCGTGGTAGTGCTAATGAGTAATGACGCGTGTTATATTTGTGTGTAAATGTTGATACTGGGCCTAATTTATGACCCAATATGCAGTTCTCACAATAAGAAGGGTCTCACTTGAATAACCCTCTATATATATATTAAAGTAATGTTCTGCAAATTAATATATTTTAGTATTAATAATTATTCCAATATTCTAATTTAGCAAAAAAATGAAAAATTATTCCAATATTCTTAATTTGTTAAAATTATTTTGAACGAATACAAATTCAAATATCCAAAAAAAAATAGTTCAGTACTCAATCGAGTCAAACCGACTCAAATATGAATTTTTATATTCAAATTCGAATCAAATTTGAACAAAATATAAATTCGAATTTGAACCAAATCCAAACAAGTAATTATAAATTCGAGCCGAATTAAATTATACTAATCTCCAATATTTAAACATACTAGCTTATAACCCGTGCGATGCACGGATTTTTATGTAATAAATTTGATTTTATATTACAATTATATTTTTATATAATTATTATTTACAATGTATTATTTTAATTTTAATTTCAATAATTTAATATAAATTCAATTAATGATGTGCATGATTTAAAACTTATATTATAAAATTTTAAAATAAATATGTCGTTGATATAATTCGAACCTTGAAATTTTTGTAAATTAATTTAATCACATAATATATTTAATCATTAGATCTAACAATTCTAATTTTTTTACTAAAAATTTAATGATCATTATCTGTAGTATATGGATTGCTATTATATCGTAGTATACGGATTTCTATTATATTTTGTTAGTGATAGATTTTATATAATAGTATTAATAATTGAAAGTATGGTGTGATATTTTGAGATATATTTTTATATCAAAATGTAACATATTTTAATTCGAAAGAAATATTAATGATTGGAAGATAAGACACGATTGATGTTTTTAGGTGTTATATTTTAATAACCGACTAATTACCATTAATTATATTATGTTATTATTTATTTTAGGTGTTATATTTTTTTTGAAAATTATGCTGTGATATTTTCGGGTATATATTAATAACTGTAAAATTTGTTTTAAATTAAAAAGGTAACGTGTTTTAATTCGAAAGAAAATATTAATGATCGAAAGATATGATACGATTGATGTTTTTAGGTGTTTATAAAAGATAATATGTTCAACTAAAAGTAAATATGAAAAAGGCAATCGACCAATTACCAATAATTTAGATTTGTTTTAAATTAAAAAGGTAACGTGTTTTTATTCGAAAGAAAATATTAATGATCGAAAGATATGATATGATTGATGTTTTTAGATGTTTATAAAAGGTAATTTTTTTAACTAAAAGTAAATGTGAAAAAGGCAATCGACTAATTACCATTAATTTTATTATATTAATGTGAAAAAGGCAATCAACTAATTACCATTAATTTAGATTTGTTTTACATTAAAAAGGTAACGTGTTTTAATTCGAAAGGAAATATTAATGATGGAAAGATATTATACGATTGATGTTTTTAGGTGTTTATAAAATGTAATATCTCGACTAATTACCATTAATTATATTATGTTATTATTTATTTTAGGTGTATTTATTTTTCTTTATAATAAAGGGTAAATAAGTAAATTCACGAGTTACCAAAAAACAGGTACCAAAAAATAGATACCAAAACTTTCAATGTTTCGGAATTTATATAATAGTATAGATTCGAGTCATTTTCATCCCTATATTTCTTTTACTCAAACAATTTTTTTTTAATGTGCTACTTACGAGTCACATGGGCTTTGCGGCTTCTGGTGTCCTCCTTGGACGTAATTGGACCAAAATCTGACTTTACTTAGCTGTTGTGTTTACATGCAACTTGCATTTTTACCAAAATCTTTTGCCTGCAAAAAATGACAGAGATAGAATTTTTTTCTTAAATGCCGATGTATTATATATGTGCTTGGAAAATTTTTAACAATAATTTTAATCTTATTTCTTTTGATCTCACTTGATTTCGAGAAAATGACCAAAATATACTATTTTTGTAGTCTCCTTGCCCAAAATATTGCTATGTGAGAACGTCCGTCCTTTTTACCCACGAGATATGCATGTTGGACATGCGTACTATGGGATACGTGCGTATCTGGGGTCACGCATCACCCAGATGCGCAATGACGTCAGCTGATGTCATTATTTCACAAATAGTTTCGGCGCTCCGATATCTAAAGAATCGTCTGAAAATTGCCTATATCCGTTCATAACATTCTGGAAACCTCCACAAAAACTGATGGCGTCAAAAGGAAGCCCAGGCCTGCCTCTACATCGTGCTATGTTCATTTGTTGAATTTTGGCCCCGCATGGGCGTGTACAAAGAGATCTGAAAACGTTATCGGAAAAAAGCTCCGATTTAGGTGTTTTTAATCGTGCGAATCAAATAAAAAACGAATGGTATAGACAGGTAGAGGATGCAAAGACGATCAATTTGGTATATATTATGGTAGTCAAAGATTGCTGGAAAGAGTTAAACGGATTGTTCGAAGTTTTGTTCAAAAAATTGCTCCGGCGACAACGTTCGAAGAAGATGAACAGTACATGGGATACGCATGTTGGAAATGCGTATCACCAACCACGCATCTTCAACATGCGCAACCCAGACATTATTCACAGATGAAGAATTCGATTTACAAAGCCCACACAATCACCACATGCGTATAGCCTATACGCAACTTCAAGATGCGTATACAGTGGGTAAAAAGGGCGGATAGTAGCGCCGGTAGGCATTTTGGGCACATGGAATTAAATGGTGGGTATTTTGGTTTTTCACCCCTTGATTTTGTTAATTTAATTCATCAAATTTTGATTTTAAATTATAATTTAACTTCCAATTTTTAAAATTTATAATACATTAAGTGCATTTTTTGATAATAATTTTTTTAAAAATTATAATTATCACATAATATACATAATTTTTGATATAAATTTGATCAAAATATGATTAAAATGATAAAATAAATGAAATGGAATAAGTAAAACAAGATCGCGAATACATTCATGTGCATTCATAAATGAAAATTTATCGTATATAATATTATTTAATAAAAAATTTGATAAGAATTTTATAATTTCTAACACTACTCAATTACAGATGCAGAGCCCCAGCCCCAGCCCCGCTTTTATTCTGTAACCAGTTTATTCAGTCTGCCATCTACGAGTGTGTATGGTACGGTCTAACCACATCTTTAAGAAAAATGATTAATAGATCAACCTTGGCAAAAAAAAAAATTGATTAATAGATCAACTGTTCATGTAACTCCTCATTTGTTTGCGCACGTACCAGCAAACAACGTATACGAACATGTTCAGAAAATAATATTTACACATATTTTAGGAAATGATTCATTTAGATTATAAAGTGGCTTTTACGTGGAACACTCGGGCCAACCTGCTTTCACGGTTTGATAAAAAATGTAAATTACATACACATTTTGTTTCACGAAAAAATCGAAGGCCACGAGAAAAGATTGGGTTTCCTCGTACAAGGAGTAATTGTCATCTCTATTGGAGTATCATTTGAGAAGACGCCAACGGAGCAATAATAATGATGATTTCTTGATCATTTCACCGGCCGGACACCATCAAAGGCTACTAACATGCTTACTCATTTTATCTCCTTTTCTTGCTCTATCTTGAAAAAATCAAATTAAACACGCAAATAATATCAAAGATAATGTTATAGATTCTTGGTTAATATATTTCGGTGATTAATATTATTTGTACTAAATTTGAAGAATTATTAGCGTTTCATGATTAGCAAGGATTACATCTCAAACCATATGTATCAAATGATATTTTCGTGTCATGATAGGAGTACTAATATCAGGAGCCTCCATATCACGGAAAAAATGTGTTCTGTTTCAAGCTAACAAGTACTAGTAACTTATACTAACAGTCACTAATGTTAATAAAAATTCTACTCCCTCCGTCTCACTAAACATTTCCCGTTTGACTAAAAACACGGGTTTTAAGAAAAAGTGGGTATTGAATATTATTTGTAAGAAGTAGTGGGTATTGAATATTGTTTTTAAAGAGTAGTGGGTATTGAATATTGTTTTTTTGGAGTAGTGGGTGGAGTAGTGAGTATTGAATATTATTTTTAAGGAGTAGTGGGTGGAATAGTAGGTATTGAATATTATTTTTTTGGAGTAGTGGGTGGAATAGTGGGTGTTGAATATTATTTGTAATGATTAGTGGGTGAGTAGTGGGTATTGAATATTATTTTTAAGGAGTAGTGAGTGGAGTAGTGAGTATTGAATATTATTTTTTATGGCTTAAAATAGAAAGGAGAAGAGTATTTTGATAGTCCCGATTTAGTAAACAGGAAACGTTTTAAGAGACGGAGGGAGTACTTCATTTATGAGTTTAATATGTATGTTCTAGATTTTCATCAAAGGCTACCATATGTATGTACTTCATTCTATGTATAAAATACTCTATTATTTATGTGTAAATATCTATTATTCATTATTTTATCATGTACTAAATTAAAAAAATTCATGAAAACAGCTTCGCTTATTCTAAACAAGCAGGGACATGTTTGAGATATTCACAATGGTGACCTAGAGGCCGTTTGGGATTGTTTAAAATAAGTTACTTTTGACTTAATGGAGGTATTTTTAACTTAAAGGAGAAAATAAAGTTGTTTACTTTAAGCTGAATGAAAGTGTTTGGGTAATTTTACTTAAAGTTAAATGGGGGTTTGATAATTTTGACTTAAAGTGAAATTTGACTTAAAAAAATTTTAAATTCATAATATTTAAACTTTACAAGAATTGTGAAAAAAAAAATTTCATAAGACATAAGTCATAAGTCAAAACTACCTAAATGAAACTTATGACTTAAAACAGTTTTTTAACTTAAAGCCGACTTAAAACTGATGTAACCAAGCAGACCATTTCCTCCAGAAAGTTGAAAACTCCTTTAAGGACTTGGGAAGTGAGATTTTAAAATGTTGATTGGTTAGCACTAATAAGGAAAGTGAAAATACCTAGGAAGTTCAAATATCCACCAAATGGGGGAAGTTGCTTACCCACCTCCTACTTGTTAACCTACACTTCCTATAGGAATTTATTTCCTACATATCTACCAAACACAAATTCACACTTCCTAAATATTATTTATTCCATAGAAAATTTAAATTACATAGGAAATGACTTCCTATCATCAAACAAACAAGCACATAGTATGTATACATCTTATTCCATAATACTGCTCTAAACGGATACTACCGTCGTATCTTATTACTTTTTCTATTTGGACTGCACACATTTGTTAATGTACACTTATAATTGTTAATATCTTTAATTTCATATTATTATTATTTATAAAAACTTAACTGTATTAAAATACTAATAAATATGAATCCAACAAGATAACTCATGACTATATTTTATTTTATAAATTAAATGTAAACTAATAGCCTTGCTGTAGCCTTGCTGTCATAGAGATGTCCAGCTCATATTCATCATCTAGTTAGTTAAGCTCTCTATATAAGTCATGTACTGCTACTCTAGTTTGTAACAACTACTAAACTACTATCTCCATTAATGGAGTTTACATACCTGCTCTCTATTAATAAAAGTGACATGGTATCAGAGCCTCCAATCGCTGAGGCTTCTTTTTCCGCTGCTTATGGTTGTTATCTTCAGCTGCTACACATGTTTGTTAATGAGTTTGTGTTCATCTGTCAGTTTCACCATTGTTGATGAATTTCAAGCTTTGAGTTCTTCATCTGCACTTACAACTGTTATCTACGATCTATTTCATTATCACAGCATTGGTACTATCTGATCTCATCTTCGTACTGTTATCATCATCGTGTTTGTGTCTTGTTAACTTGCAATTGCTGTAACTACTTCACTCTGCCATTAAAGCTTCGATTTCGTAAGTTGAATTCTGTTCATCTCTGTTTGTGTTTCGTTCATAAAAATCACTGTTATTGATTGTTCTGTCTCTGATCGTTGTTGATCGATCATTATCAAAACATATCTATTTTCGTTCTTATTGTTGTTGTGTATATCGTTGAGAATTCATGGCATCATTCTCATGTTTTGTAATCTACGATTTGTTCTCTTTCAACTTGCATTCTATCTGTTTGATGAAACTCCTCAATGAGTTTTGTTGATTTTATCATCTGTTTACACAATTACTTCCTTTTCCTGATGAACACAAAGTGTTTGTTGAATCGTGTTGTTCTGATTTTGCACTTCAAGTGCGTGTTTGTATGTGTTCAATCATCCGTTGCATACCTCCACAAACCTGTGATAAATTTGTTCAATGCTCTGTGCTTTCGATTAAGCTACTTAAGTTACTTGAGGAAGATTTGGTGCCTACAAACCTCCTCACTCTGTAATATCTGTCTTTGCCGTTGGTCTTGTACCACACTACTATACTACCTGCACATGATGTGATCATAAGAATCACACATGATGTGTTGATTTTCCAGTAAATGGAAGTCATTCTATCTACCATTGCTATCCAGAAAATGGAAGCAAAACTATCCTGTGCTGTGCTCGAAATACTGAGTTTCGGTTTGCTACTTTTGTGTCCACTTACGGCAAGTTTATAGCTATTATCGGCAAGTAGATAGTTGGATTTCGGCAAGTCTATAGCTGTTGGCAAGTAAATAGCTGGGGTGGTACACCATAACCATTGATATCTGTGTTATAGCTGCCTTGAAGCTTCATATTTCTTCTCGTGTTACAGCTGAACTGTTAACTTGATGCTCATGTTGAGATATTACCAGTTGCTACCTTGGTGTTGCTGCTCTAATGTGTTGTCAGTCTGCTACCAGTGTGATCTCTGGTGCTACAATAAATGATTGTCTACAACCAAGTTGCTGTATTATTGGCTTCTGATTACACTCCGAAGGATTACAAAATCTGGAGTTGTTTGCCCTTCGTGGCTTTGTTGCTCCTTTGTGGGTATTATATTAGTGTGATCTCTGGTTGTTGATATATTGCTTGTCAAAGTTGCTGTCAAAAGCTAAAGTTGCTGTCAAAAGCTAAAGTTGCTGTCAACACTTAAGTTGCTGTCATCAAATTACCTTGTTCGTAGTGCCAATGTTGATGCTTACTGCTGTCATGTATTGACTGTTACTTCCAGATGTGATTCTGGAATGATGTTACTCATTGTCGTATTGGCTATTTCTTGTTACCGTATCAAGTTGTTGTTGCTCTTTGCTCGATTTGCTTGTTCGTTGGTTTCCTACTGTTATCTGCTACTTGCAAGTACTGATGCTAGCTTCCAGAAAATGGTTGTTTCTGAATGCACTGGTTTGATTGGTTGCTTCTAGACTTCTACAATGCTGTCAAGAGAACTGTTCAGTTGCTTGTTTAACCGGAGTCATACTCAACTCCAACCGAAGTCTATCAAGGAGTCTACTACCTACAATCAACCAGGATTTCATGCTGTTTTGCTTACCAGTTTCATGCTACCTTCAAGCTTCAAGTTGAAAGCTTCCATTGCATTTCCACCTTCAACTTGAGGGGGGATGTTACAATATGTTATACCAAACCATCTAGCCTTGCTGTAGCCTTGCTGTCATAGAGATGTCCAGCTCATATTCATCATCTAGTTAGTTAAGCTCTCTATATAAGTCATGTACTGCTACTCTAGTTTGTAACAACTACTAAACTACTATCTCCATTAATTGAGTTTACATACCTGCTCTCTATTAATAAAAGTGACAATAGTCAATCTCTTATGATGAATAGTACCAAAAGTCGAAACAGGAGTAATATAAAGAGACAGAGGGAATATAACGATATGATTTATTCATTTGCATAAAGTGAGACTTAAATTTCTAAAAATTATATGCAAGGCTCGGAGGAAATATCTACTACAAAGTTTTCTAACCTTCCATGTCTATTACAAAGATTGTGGAGGAAATTACGATAAGAAAAAAAAATGGGTATTTTTAGTGTGTTCAAGGATACACATTAATTATTTACTTTCGTAACATTTTTACGAGGTTAGTGGGGAATTTTTGTGCATACAGGAGGCCTATTATTATTAATAATCAAGAACCAATCAAAATTAGAAAACTTATTTTTTTTATTGTGTGCTCTTAGATACACATTAAAAAAACCAAAAAAATCATAGAGGAAATAGTAGCAAAAAAAATTACACATAGCAATTTAAAAGAAATATGCTGGTTAGCCGGTTAAGGTATAAAAAACATTAAAATGTATTCAGTTAGAGCATCTCCAACCACCCCCGGCCACCCCTTAACAATAAATCTGACGTGGCAGAAATTTTTATCTAATATGCTGAAAAGTTGTCCTCCAACGGTACCAACTGTTAGGCAAAATTTTAGAAAACAAGATACATATCCTCTATATTTAGAAATCCTCTAAAAAATTTACATATCTTCTATTCTTGTGCCACGTCATCTCTGTCTTTAATTTTACATAACCTGGATACATAAACACGGTTGAAGTAGCAAAGATTTTACAATATATGTATTTGAGATTTATAAATAATAATAAAATACTATTTTTTTAATTATAGCTAACCATTATAGCTAACATCATTGAAGCACAATCTCTTACAGGTTCAGCAAATTTTAGCTAACCATTATTTTATGTTATTTTTAGCTAACCATTTTAGCTATTCTCCTTGAAAATGCTCTTAGCAGTCTGATTCTGTTTCACTGATTTTTGCATATAAAAAATGATTCACTGATTTTTCCTATTCAATCCTCGACAATTATACACAACAACATATCGTATCATCCCCATGGGGTGTCTTAGATAGTCAATAGTGGCATTTAAGGTTTGCTGCCTTGAGGTCATGAGTTCGATTCCCTGGGATGCTTCGGGATTAAATGGACTACCATGTTCGGAGGTATGAGTATGCTAGTATGCCCTCCGGATTAGTCGAGGTGCGCGCAAGCTGACCCGAACACCAGATTATTAAAAAAAAATATCGTATCACATTTAATTAAATAATTAAATAATCTTAATAAGATTTATGTTAAAATTTTAATTTTATTTGTACTGTAACAAATAATCACCATATGATTTGTTATAACGGAGTAGATGTTTTGTGAAATAGGATAATCCTTTTAATTCATTGCTAAAATATCTTAACTGTGTCTAAACCTTTCTGGCATTTTTTACGACACTCTCATGCATTGTTATTGAATCATTTAATACACATACAGACGTTCGAGATTTGATGGAGCCGCACATGAACTATAGCACATTAGCACTCCACTTAAATGTGTATATCCTGTCGACGGTCAAAAATTAACGGTACAGGTTTTCAAACATACCTGTCCCTGACTCCATTCTATAAATTTTGTACGATTGCACGTTTCATAATTTGACCATGTTATGAGTAATTAAGTTTTTTTTTTTTTATCAACTCCTATGTAATTAAGTTGAAAATTAGGGTCCAAATCATAAGTTAATTTGGTTAATAAAACGTACTCCGTAACATGTATTATTGTTAACATGGACAGAATTATACTTGTATGTATTCTTTTACTAAGTTTATAATATAAATTTATTTAACATACAAGTCTGTGACATACTGACATGTATAAAGCGTAAATATGCTTCCAAAAGAGAAATGCAATCACCAAATCCAGTAAGAAAACAAACTTTTTTACACCTGCTAAAGGTAAAGACAGTAAAGCAAAAGTAGTAATACACATATTTCCTGGTCAAACATTCTTATCCGTTTCCAAAATAAGATAAGTATCCCAGTAACTGAATAGATATGCTCCAAATTATTTACCTATACTTAAGTACGGAGTACTTGTTTAAGCACCAAAAAAGTACTTACACTTGCACATAACGTGTATGCCGCACATGTCTCCTAATCTCTGTTATAGAAATCGGTCGATTTTTAAAAAATCGTCGATAAATTTGTCAAAAATCGGTCAAAATTTTGGAACCGATTCGGCCAATTTTGCAAAAATCACCGATAAATTGCCGATTTTTCAAACAAATCACCCGATAAATCGTAAATCAGTACCTCAACCGAATAGTTCCGATTTCCGAAATCTGCAACATTGCTCCTAATATACTACTTCCTCTATCTCTAAATGTTATGCCAATTCGAAACATCCGTTCTATTCATTACATAAGATAAATTATTAATTTACATTTAATTTATAAGATTAAACATAGTCATGATCTTGTTTGATTCGTATTTGTTAGTATTTTAATATAGTGAAGTTTTTATATTTAATACTAATACGAAATTAAAGATATTAACGATAAAAAATGATCGTTGACAAACGTGTTCAGTCCAAATAGAAAAAGTAATAAAAGACGGAGGGAGTATCAAATTAATTATGATTAATTAATTAAACTAAAATAAATTTCATAATTTTTTTTATAATAAATGAATGCCAACCGACATATGTTTTATAAACTTAAATATAAGAGCATCTCCAAGAGTCTCTCTACTCTAGCTCCTAACTCAAAAATTGAGGAGAAAAAATAAAATTGTTGCTCCAAGAAATTTTTAGTGCCTCTTAAAAATACTAAGAGCTTATTTTCTCTTCTCTATTTTAAAAGCAGCCAGTAAATCTTAATTTATATTTTGTTAGTAAAAAATTGATTCTTCTCTCTCCTTTATTGAATGTTTGTATTAGTGAAAACAAAATATGAATAAAACATAAAATAATGTTTGTACTAGTGGATACAAAATTATATCATATATATAATAAGCATAAGGTGGATATTTGGTTGTCAGTACTATCGCGAAACAAATATTGATCGTTAGATTTAAACTTTAATTAACGGCCTAGATTATATCTTATTTATTTTAATATTTAAATACTAATATAATAATATTCTAAACATACTCTGCCACAAAGAAGCCTATTCTAATTGATATAGACAGAAAAATCATGTCCTAACTTATCTAAGTGAAATATAATTTCACATATATCAATAATCTAAATTTTGTAAAATAGTTTATATACTTGAACTAATTGAAATATAAATTTATTCGCAAATTTTACAAATATTAGAGACATATTATACAAATAAAATAATTTTCAAAAATCTTCATACTCACATAAGAGGAATAGTTTTTAAATAATAAAATCTTCATAAATCTTAATATTTATGTGATTAATTATTCTCAAATAATTTAAATTGGATTCTTATTAATATCTGTTGATGGAGGATTTTCGTAATCAACGTGATTTTCGGAGGCCCACTGGAATTTACAAGTGTAACACATGTAATTGGCTGTTTTTGGTGATTTGGGTGTGATTTGATGGTGGGGTGAGCTGAGCTTGAGAGGTTACGAGAATCATCGCAGGTTCCATTAGCGAGATCTGTGTCCGTTCTCCCAAGGTGCCTACGTACCCTTGTTTATATAGGGATCAAGCTCACGTAGTTCTAATGCGAAGCTGATTCTGCTTGACCAGCTGTATTCGGTTGTCTAATTCGTGTAGGACTCAGGTTCCTTTAGAGCCTTTCACGAACTAGTTGGCTAAGTAGAGTAGAACTCGAGTTCGTACCCTACTATAATTCTCATGTCTATTAGAGGCATTCTAGGATCAACTGCGCCCTAGAATTACACTCCAATAATAATTCGGTCTCTTTCTGGCTGGCTACGCTCAGGAACCTGGTGCTCAGGAACCTATGTCTCAGGAACCTGGTGCTCAGGAACCTGTATTTCGGAACCTGGTTCTCAGGAACCTCTGTCTAGGAACCTGTTTCTCAGGAACCTCCTTATTTCGGGACATATTGCTTAGGGACCTCATTATAGGTACTTGTACCTGCACAAATAACAAATATATTAGTTTGGGGAGCCTCTTTGTGGTTCCCATATGCTCTTGTTGTCTTCACTGCTGCTGCTAGGCTGTCTTGAACTCTTCTGCAGGGAGGAACCTGGTCTTCTAGTGCTCAGCTCAGCTTCCTGACCATTGGGAACCTCCTGATATTCATACTTCCTTAGTCATTTCTTCTATCTGACCATCACAACTCGTACTGGATCTATTTTCTGGCTCGTATGGGTCGAACCCTATAGCTTAATGGGCCTAAATCTAGCCCATGGAGATTTTGGGCACAACAAGTACCCCCCGGTTCCTTGAAGTCATGCAATACGAAAGGAACCTATTCAACTTTCTGATATGGGGTTCAATGCTTTATCACTTCTCTTAAAATGTATTACTTCAACAACACGTATCCAAGCTTACATGAGCTAACTCGGCGTAAGAAACAGGACACATAATGTTTTAGTAAACATAGTATCGATCAGCTTCTTTCTTGGTGAGGAACATGTTCTCTTCTTCTTCTTCGAAACTCTTTCTTCTGACAAATCTTCACTTCTTCAACTGCTAGTCATTCTCTGTTCATTCTTCTAATGACTTTGCAAAATCTCTCCAAGAACACTTCTGAGGTTTCGGGATATTATCATACTTCTGCTTACTCTTGTATCTTCTTAGGTGATCTTTGTCTTCAATGTCTAGACATGTCTTCACATGTCTTTTGTATATCTAGAAGTCTTGAAAAGCGAGTGGCACCTCAACAGCTTCCAATCAAGAGGTTCAACCTTTATTTACTCCTTTTAGGAAAATGCATAATTTTCACATCGTGCATCCAAGCTTACATGAGCTAACTCGTCGTAAGAAACGGGATACACTACGCTTCTGTATGCAGATTCCAAATTAAATCCTCAGATCAAAAATCAAAGGATCGTGCTGAAAACTAACCTGGAAACTTTTCTGAAGCCGTCTTCTCGTTGATCATTATCGTCAGACTGCGAAACTCGTCATAAATACTCTCTAATTGTTCAAGCAATACTTCTTTCTTCTTCCAAACTAACTTGTATGAACTGATCTCTCATCCAATGCTTTCATATAATACATTGGCAGCTTGCTTATAACCCCAGGAATCTTCATTATTCGTAGGATGAAACAACCCTGGAACCTCTTGAGCCATCTAAATAGCTTCCTAGAAACCTCAGCTGCTTGCTCTACTTGGAGCTTTCAAACCTTTGTAAACTTAGAACCTCTTGTCTTCATACTTCGAGTACTATTTCCAAAACCATAACCTAAACCATAATCTTTCTTGATAACTTCTTAACTTTTCATTGCTGAATAGCTAGACCAGGTTCCTTATGAATAGCTGTTGATGATTACTAATCCTGCAAAGCAAACATAAAACATAAACTAGTTAATGTTAGTAAAATTTCTCTTGCATAATTCGGGTCAACTCTTGGAAAGGTTGCCTGCTTGGCTCCCAATCCTAATCTCTAGGTCCCAACATGCCTCGAGGCGTGTTGGTTCCTTTTTTTTTTCTTGGAAAGGTCACCTGCTTGGTTCCCAATCCTAAACTCTAGGTCCCAACATGCCTCGAGGCGTGTTGGTTCCTTTAGGGTGCCTTTTGTCAGGACTTTAGGTGCCTTTTGTCAGGACTTTAGGTGCCTTTTGTCAGGACTTTAGGTGCCTTTTGTCAGGACTTTAGATGCCTTTTGTCAGGACTTTAATTCTCGTGCTCAAGGAACTTGAGGCTTTTCACTCACAGTTGCTCAGGAAGCTACCTGAGGCTTTTCTCGTGCCCAGGAAGCTACCTGGGACTTTGCTCAATGCCCAGGAAGCTACCTGGGACTTTGCTCGATGCCCAGGAAGCTACCTGGGACTTTGCTCAATGCCCAGGAAGCTACCTGGGACTTTGCTCGATGCCCAGGAAGCTACCTGGGACTTTGCTCGATGCCCAGGAAGCTACCTGGGACTTTGCTCGATGCCCAGGAAGCTACCTGGGGCTTTGCTCGATGCCCAGGAAGCTACCTGGGACTTTACTCAATGCCCAGGAAGCTACCTGGGACTTTTCTCGATGCCCAGGAAGCTACCTGGGACTTTTCTCGATGCATGCTTGGGAAGCTACCCAAGGCTTAATTCATGCTCAGGAAGCTGCCTGAGACTTAACTCTTGCTCAGGAAGCTGCCTGAGGCTTAATTCAATGCTTGCTCGGGAAGCTGCCCGAGGCTTAATACTTTTCTCAACACAATCTGTCTACAAGCTAATTCTGATCAATCAATCGCAGTCTGCACATTCTGTCAATTCATACTCATACTTCGTGAATACTGTCAATGCTACAGGAACCTGTCAGCTCAGGTAACCTGCAAATACTGTCAATACTATAGGAACCTGTTAGTCAAGGTAACCTGTTCCACAATACAAGTACTAAAACAAGCACTTAAAATTTTTCAAATTGGCATATGAAATAGCTTAATCAATCATGCACAATACTGTCTAAGTAGGAATACTACCCCCCCAGTTCTTTTGGGTAATTACTGTTACGTAAAAGAACAATAAGGAAGCTATAATCATCATCGTCATTCTCAGAATAAGGAAGACTAACCTCATCATAAGCAGAATAGATATTCTTCTACTATCATCAATGCTTGCTAAAAGAAATGTCATGCTGTCTAATCAAAATACTAGTCTGATGAAGACTTACGTGATCCTTTATGGATAGAAAGCTCTCACGGTTTGTTCACCGGAATCTCTTTATATGAACCTGTTAGCTACAGGTGAACTTGGAAGCTATTGCTATGAGCTTCCGGGATAAATGAACTTTAGAGAATCCATATAGTGCAAGGTAAATCGTCTCAAATACTAGGGGCACCAAGTGAATCCGGGCACAAGGTGAATCCCTAAGAATTCTTGTTGTATGTACACTTTCTTCTACTCAAGTATCGTCTGGCTAAGAACTTCTAGCAGGAAGCTGCTAATCAAAAGCTGTTTACAACTGGCTTTTAATCAATATCAATGGTCCTGGAAGCTGTCACATATAAGCTTCAGGCATATATGAATGATCCTGCAACATGTTAGTTACAAGAAAATAGCAAATAATCTACTAGATGCTGGTAAAATAGCTATACTTGGAAGCTATTACTAGAATTTCCATATGAGTAATGTAGAACCTGTTAGCTACAGGTGAATATAAATGAACCTGGAAGCTACAGGTATATTTCAAGGAACCTGCGAGATGCAGGTAAATATCAAGGAACCTGTGAGCTGCAGGTAAATGTGCATTCTAACATCTAGAAACATAATCAAGACATAATCATAGCTTTATCGCATATAAAACCTCAACAGCGTTTATGCATGCTTTATGTATAGCAAGAGTTTGTTGCGCGTACCTGGGAGGTTTCTACGAATATGTAAGCATAAATGGAGAGGTATCACCTGGATCTTTCTCTAGATTTGATCTGCTGTGAAGTGGAAGCCTCCGTTAAGCTTTAAAAACTCATTGACGTGTTCATGATGCAAGCATGTTGCTCTTCAAGGTACTAGACCAACTCGATCCGCAAGGTTTCTGAACCAAATCTAAGATATGAGGTTCCCGAACCTGATCATGAGGTTCCTAGACCTGAATTCTTAAAAAACTGAAATCCTCAGTTTTTTGCAATAGTAGTTATACTACCCCCCAGTTCTTCAGGGAAGCTTGTCTTCGGTGGAGAACTATATTCTGGAAGCTCCATAATTCTTCATTAACCTTGAGGTAAAGTGCTCAATTCCTCTCGTCATAACAAATATCAATTTCTCTGGTCATAACAAATATCAATTTCTCTGATCTTGCTAATACTACTTCTAGTCATCATGTCAACTGCTCTCTAACAAGTTGCTGAATATTCGTCTGTGAAGTTGGGTGATGCGTGAAGTCTTCAACTCGAGCTTCACCTCTTTTCATTTTCAAGAGGTTCCCTTTTATCTATTGGGGGACCTGAACTGTTTAACTTTATCAAAGTTACTTTTGTCAAATCAGATTCTTGCATCCACTCTTCATCAAAATCTTCAACTGTATCTGAAACTCTTCATGTTATTCTTGCTTTTAGCTTCAACTTTTCCTCAAATTTCTTCTTCATCGTATGACCTCGTGTGTGAGGTATATTCTTCTCGAGACCTCATTTTTCTGGCCTTCTTACTCAAGTATTTACTCATCAGCAAAATTCTTGTATGCGGGGGAAGACCTCTGGTTCCGGGAACTTCCTGCTAGTAGGTCTTTTTCCATTCTTATTTTCATTCTGAATCATCTTGCATTGACATCTTTCTCTCGATCTTCTTCAACCTCTTACGACACATGCTGAGAGCGAATCTCTATATCAAACACAAATATCCCAATCCAACACCTCTAAGCTTACGCGAGCTAACTCATTGTAAGAAACAAGAGATGTTGAGAGAGACTATTTGCAAAGTATTTCCAGCAGCTCACTGAATTGAATGAAGCTTCTCACTTTAGTTTTGTAATACTTAGCGAGCAATCCTGCACGATATCTCAATTCTACAGGCATATATACAATGCAACAATATATATATTCATGACATAACTAATGCACATTAATGAATATGATAACTAGAACACATAATATGCACGTGCATTTTATTATGTACGTCTCATGCAAATATTTGATTTAGGTCATATATGTAGAATATTAAATCTAATTTCTTTTTAATGACTTTTTTTATTGGCATGCTAGTCAAATGAATTTTCTTACTATGCTGCTTCGGGGATCTACTACTAGACTTAATTTATCACCTCTATTCTAGCTTCTATCTCTGTAGGATGCATGCTATTCATTTTACTCTATCCATTAAATATGTCTGGTGTGGTTTTCTAGCATGAATTCTCTATATTCAATTAAATATTTTAATGCATGCATGGCATAACATGTATATTTTTAAAATTAAAGACTAAGAGAAGATAGGAGGCTCAGCTCTGTGTTTCTGCAAAACGACTTTCGGATGAATTTGCTCTGTCACTATTGATCTTCGATTTCAAATCCAACTCTTCATGTGCACATTACTATTGCTGCAATCTTCCTTAGACTTTTCCGGAATCACGACCTTCAATTCTTCGTTTGTCATCTATTTTTATCATTCATATTTTTATTATTGAGCCGATATCGATACTTGCCTTGTATTCCTGCACATATTTAAGATAACAATATGCAAGTAAAATATTCTAGGCATAATATTTTTCACGACATCGTTATTAGCTCATGCATGCATGCTGTTAATATATCTATTTGCAGTATTAAAATAAAATCGAACTGAATACTTAGCTTTGTTTATTGCGGAGAGTTTGTCATGTACCATTACGTTGTCATCAACTCTGTTAGCGTGTGGCTCCATCTTCGTCCATGGAACAGGTGCTTATGTAGCTGGCACTACCAGCACCGTCAACTTCCTGCTACATGCTCTTATCCTGAACATTTTCTTTAGCTTCTCCATTACAAGGCATGCTGCTGTATAAGGTTCCCTGGAATCTTCTGTGACCCTTATTGCCACACGTACACCATGGCATGTCTGTTTCTGTAGTTGTCAGCCTCATATATATACTTGTCACCGTTAGCCTCTAACTGGTTTGACGCCTTAATTATCCTCAATTTTTTCGATTTCAAACTCCTGAGTCGTTTACCAGTTTGCAGTTTGTACAACCTTCTTCTCCTCAACCTTTGCTTTAATCTCCAAGCTAAACCAATATGACCGGTGTGTCACCAATATTTATGGAAACTCTTGACAGCCACTGTTTTGTCACAAGAATCTGAACTTTTGAAGTCTCCAGCTGGCCCATCATTGTCATCTTCCTGCCATACCTGTAAACCCCATCCGATGCTATACATTGACGCGACCTCAGATGTTGGTTTAATGTGTCAATTTCCACTCATTCCACCGATCTTCTCTAACAATTATAACCATCAGTGAAATTACAACTTGTTTTTACTGGCTAGTCTTGTAGCAGGTCATCGTTCGCACTATCTTGTTAGCCTCATGACAATTTGCCCAGATTTTGTACATCCGATAGAATCTTCATATTTCCTTTGATAAATTCCCGGTCTTCTCCATGATTACGGACGTGCTCAGCAGTCATTGTCTCCACCGACAAACTACGACATGATACACCCTCAATCCTATGTTGTTGCTTCGTTATGATAGTCATCATCATCTCGTTTACATATGACTACGCAGGAAACTACGCAGGTTCCTCGATGTTTACAAGTGATTATGTTTCGTTTACACGTGAGTTCTGAAGACATTTACTTCCGCTTTAAACCTCACGTTGCGTGCCGTGCTTCTAGTTTGCATTGCTGCGTAAAGTAATCTGTCTAGACCTTCTACGGGTTTGTTGTATATCCATTCAGTTGTCACCGCCCGCAGCATTACCGTTTATCCTACGCGTGTAAGAGCTTTTTGGACAGCCATGATCGAGGTCTCTGGGCGCACCTCATCTTTGTTCTTTATCCGAATATCTCACCACGTGCCGGCTCTGTTAAACATACCTCTTTTCGATGACACCCTTGCACCATTAATCTTCTCCTTAATGGCCATGGTTTCAATCTCCAGGTTAAAGTTTTCTTATGATGGTACTTCTGGGTGTATCTTGCATTAATGTAAGGCTTTCAATGCTGCTTCCTTCATCCCTGGATGTGGTGTTCCTGTGTGTATAAGTTTCTTGTAATACATCTCTTTATATCCGTCACCTCTTCCGATGTCAACTTTTGTTTCCTATCTAAACTCATCGCCTACGCACGCAGATCATTCAAAACGGTATCTTCCTTGACGTTGTTAAATACCCAACACGACCACTGTATGTCACTATCACGACACCACTGTACCACTGCACCACGGCTTGTGTCTGCTATCATCTCTATCATCACTCTCCTCTCCTTGGTACATAAGAAAATCATTCATAATCCTGGTCGGATATAGCAGCAGCGACAAACACCTTCGTATCTGTTGATGCCGTCTCGTTTCGACGCTACCAGTGCTTGCGTTTCACTTTTACATTTAGGAGAATTATTGCTATATGTATTCTACACCGCTGTTCTTTATCATCTCAACTTATCTGACTTTCTCTTCACTATTGTACCGTTGTTCCTTGCTAGAGGCCATCCATATTTTATAAGGATACCTGTGTCATGAAAACTCCACCCATGTGTGTACCTCTACAGCCTATCCCATCGTTCATGCCACCAGAGTTTTCAGTCGCATCATTAAGATAAACCGGTTCTCTCCTGTGCATCCTTGGTTGAAACCCAATATGAATATACCCTGCCAATCCTCTTTAGTCACATTAAAATCCTTGGTTGTGATGTTATGAGCGTAGTATACAGGTCTCTGACCCATCATCCTGGTTTCATCTCCATTTTTATGAATAAAGTTTTTATAGTGTCTCACGATAATCCTGAATTATGCAACCATCGTCTTTAACAAAACTAGGAGCCTGCCATGCTTGTTGCCGTCTCTTCACACATGTCCATGGTCGTCATATTAATGACCATATTCCTTGCAGCCTGTAGTATTCATCGCACTTGTCTTTGACAGATTGTCGCTGCATAATATGGTCGTCACCAACATTCTTTGCTTCCATGATTCATGACATCCACAGCACGTCCTTTAAGCTGATACCATAAGAGTCGAACCTTGAGGCTTGGAACCAACGTTTTCCTTCTCCTTGCCTGTAACCAAACATCTAAACGATAGCACTCCACAAGCACGCTTGCACACCGTTGATTCCTCTATCCATATACAGTTAAGCACCTTGTCCACCTCTGGCTCCCTTAACCTTCTCTGGTAATTGCAACGATTATGTTTAACGCCATAGACGCCAAACACATGACCTACTATTTGTTCTCGCTTCTATTCCGGTTGTGAGTCAAACTTCCGAGGTGTAGTTCCATTGACATGGTTGCACGACCATAAGATACATCACCGTTGACTTCTGTATCTTGAGTTTCAGTCGCATAATAAAAACGTCCATCTAAGCTTGGTACAACAGTAGTGACAGGTACATCCTATCGCCATCTAATCTTCAAGTTGCCTCTGAAACATGTGACTCCTGTGATTTTTTTTTTAACTTATGTATCTGCTTCTCCCGCGAGTTAAATCTTCAACACCCATACATCATCGAGTCAGTGCGTACTGAACCCATATTCTCGTATCATCTGCACCACTCTTCTTTGTTTGAAAGCAGACATGATGGGTGATTTAAGATTCCTGGTCTGTCTCTATACACCACTGCTACTGTTTATATCATGCCAACGTCTATATTATCACCGCCGGTACATAGTAAAATTATCCGTATGTCCAAGTTAAATCCAACAGCAGCCATTAATCTCATGATTTCGTTATGATGCCTATGAGTGATTATTAGGAGAAGTGCCGCCATCAATTCTTCATCTAATCTGTCTCTCAAACGTGATGCCCCACTGATCCTGTAATATATTTTTATATCTACGTTTATAGGAGTTTCAGAGACAACCACCACCATGAACGTCTTTGTCAAAGAATCTCTCTAAAGAATTAATAAACACCCATATTTGTTTGATTTTCTCGTTTGTCCTCCACAAACAAGCAAAGGGGCCCCTCCTTCTAGCGCCAATGTTGATGGAGGATTTTCGTAATCAACGTGATTTTCGGAGGCCCACTGGAATTTACAAGTGTAACACATGTAATTGGCTGTTTTTGGTGATTTGGGTGTGATTTGATGGTGGGGTGAGCTGAGCTTGAGAGGTTACGAGAATCATCGCAGGTTCCATTAGCGAGATCTGTGTCCGTTCTCCCAAGGTGCCTACGTACCCTTGTTTATATAGGGATCAAGCTCACGTAGTTCTAATGCGAAGCTGATTCTGCTTGACCAGCTGTATTCGGTTGTCTAATTCGTGTAGGACTCAGGTTCCTTTAGAGCCTTTCACGAACTAGTTGGCTAAGTAGAGTAGAACTCGAGTTCGTACCCTACTATAATTCTCATGTCTATTAGAGGCATTCTAGGATCAACTGCGCCCTAGAATTACACTCCAA
This sequence comes from Kitagawia praeruptora, assembly GCA_037693485.1. NCBI lineage: Eukaryota > Viridiplantae > Streptophyta > Magnoliopsida > Apiales > Apiaceae > Kitagawia > Kitagawia praeruptora. Next base: position 150,897,099 of record CM075344.1, on the reverse strand, counting down.
TAATAATTCGGTCTCTTTCTGGCTGGCTACGCTCAGGAACCTGGTGCTCAGGAACCTATGTCTCAGGAACCTGGTGCTCAGGAACCTGTATTTCGGAACCTGGTTCTCAGGAACCTCTGTCTAGGAACCTGTTTCTCAGGAACCTCCTTATTTCGGGACATATTGCTTAGGGACCTCATTATAGGTACTTGTACCTGCACAAATAACAAATATATTAGTTTGGGGAGCCTCTTTGTGGTTCCCATATGCTCTTGTTGTCTTCACTGCTGCTGCTAGGCTGTCTTGAACTCTTCTGCAGGGAGGAACCTGGTCTTCTAGTGCTCAGCTCAGCTTCCTGACCATTGGGAACCTCCTGATATTCATACTTCCTTAGTCATTTCTTCTATCTGACCATCACAACTCGTACTGGATCTATTTTCTGGCTCGTATGGGTCGAACCCTATAGCTTAATGGGCCTAAATCTAGCCCATGGAGATTTTGGGCACAACAATATCATATAAAAGAATAAATTTAATAAATATTAGAGAAATATAATTCAAATATATAAGTTGGTCAATAAAATATAGAATTAAAACTAAAACTGATTTAGCATAATAATTTCAAAAAAGCATTCAACAGAGATGAAATTAAAATCCAAATTTTAAATTTATAAAATCCAAATTTTAAATTTATTCAACAAGTGCATGATATTATATTATGATCATGTGACATGTAAAAGATATTATATTAAGATCTTGATATAAAATTTCATAATTTTTAAATTTCATAATTTTTTCTATTTAATCAAAGTCTAAAAGAATAACTTACCTATATTATTACGATATAATCTTACATTCTGTGTTAATACATGAATTTTATTACACGAATTTGACGAAAAGATTAAATTATACATAATATCATTATTATTTTAAAAATTTGGCCCACATCAACCAAAGTATTTAATATATTTATTTTAATCAGTGTTGTAAAAATCGGAAATCGGACTTAATCGGTAAAAGCACCGAACATCGATTAATCGATGATTAATACCGATTAATTCCGACTAATTCTGATTAATCCCAATTCGGAAAGGCACCGAACAGCGATTAATCGATGATTAATCCTGATTAATCGCCGCTTTTTAGAACAAAGATTTTAATAAATAATTATATGAATATGAATTGGGGATTAAGTATATTGTGAATATGTATATAGGTGTGATTAATTAATTAGAATCATGCTCTTATGTAATATAATCCTAACAGTTTATTTTTTATTCAATGTGCCATCCATTTAATTTAACCAATTTTTATTTTTTAACACTCATTAATGAAACCATATCCACATCCTCAGCGTACAATCACCACATTCAACACCGTAATCACTATAATCAAATCAAATCATTACAATTAAGCAATTATCACGCAAATCAACACAATCATCACATAACAACCACATTCGGTCATGACCTCTCCGTCACCACATCCGGCCATCACCTCTGACATCACCAATATCATACCAAAATCACTTGCTTTAGTAATTTAACAAAAAATGAATCAAAATTTCCACTAAATTCATGTTAGAGTTGACCGGATCTGTTATCGTACAAAAATCACTTGCTTTAAATAATAATTATCAAAATATTGAATCAAAATCACTACTAAATTAATGTTAGAGTTGGCCTGATTGAATTAGCTCTTCGTTAAAGTTAATAGCATCATCGTCACAATCGAATTAGATTTCCAATAAACATTTACAGTTATATGTACATCAACCCATATGTGTATGTACCAAGAAAGAAATAGATTAAAAATTTATAAAGAAGAATAGAGAGTGTGATTATAGGAAAATGAAACGGGTGACCGGAAATTAATGGTGATAGCAGCCGAAATTTGACGGTTGTGGTCGAAGTTTGGTCCAATATGGAGGAAGAAAGACGTGGACTCGAAAGGAAGAAGAGACATGTGAGGGATGAAAGAGATAAGTGGGTAAAGTACTCATTAAAATGAACAATTAAGATTAAAGGTAATTTAAAATTTATGTGGAAAATATTTGATTTCATATCTCATATTAGTAGTGAAGGTTCTCATATAAGAATTTGGCTAATTATATATAAACATGATTATGTATATTGGATGCTATTATCACTATTTTTTATGGGATTTAGGTAAAATTTATTATATACATCATTTTAGAGGTGAAAATATATTTAAATATACTATGTTTATGTATAATAGTGTATATAATTATTTTGCACTTGACTACAAGATTAAGGTAACCAAAAAATGCAAAGATTTTTAGTGAGATTAAAAATGATTTAGAGAAGCCAATAAATTTGATTCTTTTGAAAAGAATTTTAGAGCAAAGATAAATTATATTAATGTATAAACGTTGAATAAAAGAATAACAATTTGGCAATATATTATATCAATTTAATATGAGTCAGTAACATAGAATATAATTAACTGAAAATGTTTAATCAAAATATATTTAATCATTTGGATTATTTTAAAAAAACACAATTAATCAACATAATATTAAAATAAAGTTTTATTAAAAAACAAAAAATATAAAATATAAAATATTAAAAATAACCGTGCATAGCACAGGTCATAGACTAGTATGTATAAAACATAAAATAAAGAGCAGTTATAGGGGGTATTATTAGAGTTGACACACAAATTAATGTAATAATTTAATAAAAACTTAATTGTTTATAATATATTTAGGAACACAAATCAATGTAATAACTTAATAAAAACTTAATTGTTTATACTCCCTCCATCTCAAAATGCATGTCCCTTTTACAAAAAAAAAAAATTTATCCCAAATTACATGTCCCCCTCTTCTTTTCATACAAATATCTATTTTTTCTATACAACTTTAAGTCTAATTTTCCAAAATTACCCTATATTTGTATTATCATTGCTTGACTTCGAATTCTTTAAAATAACTCTATTCTCATTATTCAGTGCATTTATTAAGATTACTAACCTATAGCCCGTGCGAAGCACGAATTCTTAAAAAATATTTAATTTTTGCGCGATGCACGGATTTTTTTATTTTAATATTATATGAATTTTTCATTTTTTTAAATTAATTTTTTAAAACATGAATTTTGGTGGCTTCATTCTTATATGAGATGATTTGATAATAATTATATAAATGTTATCCGTGATATTCCTAGAAATAGAGGGCTTTTAGTTAGAAAATATATAAAAGATGATATGTTTTAGTTGAAAAAGGTAATCGTTCAATTATTGGTAATTATAAAATTATTATTTTATTTTAATAAATAGAATGCATTGATATTATTAAAAAAAGATAGGATTTAGTTAGAGAAAATTAAAAAGGTAACATGTTATAGGTGAAAAAGGTAATTGATTAGTTTATAATAATTATAATTTAATTACGTTATTTTACTAAATAAAATTGCACATAATATTTTTAGAAAATGTGAAATTAATATTGTCTGTGATATTTCTATTTAAAGAAGGATTTTAGTTAGAAAATATAGAAAAGATGATAAGTTTTAGCTGACAAAGTTAATTGGTTAATTATTAATATTAAAATATTATTAGTTTATTTTATTAAATAGAACCGTCCTTGATATAATTGGAAAAAAGAGATTTTAGTTAGGGAAATTACAAAGGTAACGTGAAAATTAAAAAAATGACATGATTTATGTGAAAAAGGTAATTGATTAGTTTATAATAATTATAATTTAATTATGTCATTTTATTAAATAAAATTGTTCATAGTTTTTAGAAAATGAGGAATTAATGTTGTCCGTGATATTTCTAGAAAAAAATGGAATTTAATTAGAAAAAATAGAAAATATGATACGTTTTGGCTGAAAAGGTAATCGGTTAATTATTAATATTATAATATTATTATTTTATTTTTAGTAAAGAGGAACGTATGTGATATAATTGGAAAAAGAGAGATTTTAGTAAGAGAAAAGAAAAAAGATAACGTGTTTTGGCTGAAAAAGGTAACTATCCATGATATAATTGGAAAAAGAGAGATGTTAATTAGAGAAAAGATAAAAGGTAATGTTTTTTTTGGGGGAAAGGGTAATTTATTAGTTAATAGTAATTATAATATAATTATGTTATTTTATTAAACAAAACTGCTCTTACTAATTTTTTAAAAAAAGAGAAATTTTAGTTAAATAAAATCTAAAAGATATCCTATTTTACCTGAAAAAGGAAATTATTTAGTTATTGAAAAATAGAAAAGATAATATGTTTAATCTGGGAAAGAAAATTGATTAATAAAGGATAAATTTTAGTTAGATAAAATATAAAGGAATATTGTATTTTATCTGAAAAAGAAAATTAGTTAGTTCATGAAAAATAGAAAAGATAATAGGAGTATGTTTAATCTCAAGAAGGAAATTGATTAGTTAGTGAATCTGTAATTGAGTAAGGGTAAATAAGTAAAATCAAGAGGTACCATATCGACCGACCAAACTTTTAATGTTTCGGCTTTTATATAATAGTACTAGCTTATAACCCGTGCGATGCACGGATTTTTGTTGATATGTGATAAATTTTATTTTATGTTATTATTATATTTTTATATAATCATTATTTAAAATATTTTATCTATTCTATTATATTAAAGCCGAAACATTAAAAGTTTGGTTGGTTGGTTGGTAACTATTGATTTTACTAATTTACCCTTACTTAATTATAGATAAAATATTTTTTTATATTTTATCTAACTAAAATTTTTACTTTACTAATCAATTTCCTTTTTCAGGTTAAACATGTTACCTTTTCTTTCCTTTTTAATAACTAAGCAGTTTCCTTTTTCAAGTAAAATAAAATATCTTTTATATTTTATCTAAACTAAAAAGCATGTTGTAATTACTATTAACTAATTAATTAATTTTTTCATTCAAATTATCTTTTCTCTTTTCTCTAACTAAAATATCTCTTTTTCCAATTATATCACGGGTTACCTTTTAAAAATCTTCTTTTATATTTTATGTAACTAAAATTTTTACTTTACTAATCAATCTACTTTTTCAGGTTAACCATGTTACCTTTTTTTTAATAACTAAACAATTTCCTTTTTCAAGTAAAATATAATATCTTTTATATTTTTTCTAATTAAAAAACAAATTATAATTACTGTTAACTAATAAATTAATTTTTTATCTTTTCTCTTTTCTCTAACTAAAATATTTCCCCCCCCCAATTATATCACTATTTAATAAAATATATTAAAAATCCGTATACATTGTTTATAATAAGGAAACATTAGTATAATCCGTAAACATGAGAATATTAAATTATATTAAATTAAAATCAAAAAAAATATTAAAAATAATGATTATATAAAAACATAATTGTAATATTAAATAAAATTTATATAATATAATAAAAGAAACATGTGCATCACACGAGCATTGAAAGTTTGTCCGTTCGATCTTCAGCACGGTCATCCTAACTATTAAAATAAATAGTAAAATAATATAATTAGTGATAATTAGTCGATTACCTTTTTTTAATTAAAAGAGATTTACTTTTAATTGATTGATGATATTACCTTTTATAAACACCTAAGATATCGTATCTTCCAATCAATAATATTTCTTTCAAAATAAAACAGGTTAACTTTTATTTTAAAATATAATCTTACAATAATTAATATATACCCAAAAAATTAACACTATATCGTCTAATCACTAACAAAAGATAATAGACATATATATACAACGAATAATGACCGTTATATTTTTAGTAAAAAATTAGAACCATTAGATCTAATGATTAGATATATTATATGTTTAAATTAATTTACTAAAATTTCAAGGTTCGAATTCTGTCAGATATATTTTTAAAAAAAATTATAAAATAAATTTTAAACCACATAATTTTGCAATCATTAATGTATACCGAAAAATATTAAACCATTTTACTGTTAAGAGTTTTAGTAATTAATAAGAACCGTTAGATGTAATTATAAGATATATTTTATGATTAAAGTATTTTACTAAAAATTCAAGTTTCGAATCCCGTCAACGACATATTTAACTTAAAATTCTATAATATTGTAAATTTTAAATCATGATTAACTAAATTTATATTAAATTATATTAAATAATATTAAAATATTATTTACAAAATAATGATTATATAAAATTATAATTATAGCATAAAATAAAATTTATATAACATATTAAAAGAAACCCGTGCATTGCACGGGTTATAAGCTAGTTTTTATGTTAATATTAATAATTTAATATAAATTTAATTAATGATATGCATGGTTTAAAACTTATATTATAAAATTTAAAATAAATATGTCTTTGATAAAATTTGAAACTTGAAATTTTAGTAAATCAATTTAATAATATAATATATTATTATGTTATTATTTATTTTGGGTGTTTTAATAATATAGATATCATATATATTTTTCTTTATAATGAAGGGTAAATAAGTAAATTCACGAAATACCAAAAAACATATACAAAAAAATAGGTTCCAAAATTTTTAATGTTTCGGGTATTATATATTATTAATTAATTTTAATTTAATATAATTTTAATATACTCATATTTACGGATTATACTAATGTTTCTTTATTATAAACAACGTATGCAGATTTTTAATATATTTTATTAACAATTGAAAAATATGGTGTGATATTTTCGGGTATATATTAATGATTGTAAAATTAGTTTTAAATTAAAAAGGTAACGTATTTTAATTCAAAAGAAAATATTAATGAACATTAGTTTTAAATTAAAAAGGTAACGTGTTTTAATTCGAAAGCAAATATTAATGATTGGAAGATACATTGATGTTTTTAGGTGTTTATAAAAAGGTAATATCTTCAATTAAAAGTAAATGTGAAAAAAGGCAAGCGACTACTTACCATTAATTATATTATGTTATTATTTATTATAGGTGTTTTAAAAGTATAAATATCATTTATTTATTTTTCTTTTTAATAAAGAGTAAATAAGTAAATTCATGAAGTACCAAAAAACTGGTACAAAAAAATAGGTACCAAAACTTTTAATGTTCTGAAATTTATATAATAGTATAGATTAGTTTATTTTATTAAATATAACCGTCTGGGATATAATTGAAAAAAAAGAGATTTTATTTAGAGAAAATAGAAAAGTAACGTGCATGATTTATGTGAAAAAGTAATTGATTAGTTTATAGTAATTGTAATTTAATTATGTTATTTTACGAAATAAAATTGTTCATAGTTTTTAGAAAATGAGAAATTAACGCTACCCGTTATATTTCTAAAAAAAAGGGAATGTAATTAGAAAAAATAGAAAAGGTGATATATTTTAGCTGAAAAGGTAGTCGGTTAATGATTAGTATTATAATATTATTATTTTATTTGTATTAAATAGAAACGCGTGTAATATAATTTGAAAATAGAGGTTTTAGTAAGAAAAAAGAAAAAAGGTAACATGTTTTGCTGAAAAAAGGTAACCGTCAATGATATAATTGGAAAAACTGAGATTTCAGTTATAAAAAAGGTAGCGTGTTTTGACTGGAAAAGGTAATTGATTAGTTAATAATAATTATATGTAATTATGTTTTTTTTAGCTGAAAAGGTAATTGGTTAATTATTATTATTAAAATATTTTTTTTATTAAATAGAAACGCCTGTAATATAATTAGAAAAATGAAGGTTTTAGTAAGAAGAAAGAAAAAAGGTAACGTGTTTTGCTGAAAAAGATAACCGTCCATGATATAATTGGAAAAAGAGAGATTTTACATGATATAATTGAAAAAAAAGATATTTTAGTTAGAGAATAGAGAAAAGGTAATGTGTTTTGACTGAAAAAGGTAATTGATTAGTTAATAGTAATTATATATAATTATGTTATTTTATTAAACAACAAAATTGTTCGTAGTGTTTTTAAAAAAGAGAAATTTTAATTAGATAAAATGTAAAATATATTCTATTTTAAATGAAAAAGGAAATTATTTAGTTATTGAAAAATAGAAAAGGTTATATGTTTAAACTGAAAAAGGAAATTGATTAATAAATGATAAATTTTAGATAGATAACATATAAAAGATATTGTATTTTACCTGAAAAAGGAAATTATTTAGTTCTTGAAAATAGAAAAGATAATATGTTTAACCTGAAAAATAAAATTGATTAGTTAGTAGATCTTTAATTGAGTAAGGGTAATTAGGTAAATTCAATAGGTACCGTTGAACCAAACTTTTAATGTTTCGACTTTAATATAATAGAACTAGCTTATAGCCCGTGCAAAGCACTGGTTACTTTTAAATATTCTTAAAATTATATGATTAAACAAAAAAGAGTTTTATAATTTATTATGGAATTAATTTAACTTTTTAAAATTATATAATAAATCACATGTATTGTTTAGAACTAATAATATAAAATTTTAATGTAAATTTGTTGTTGACGGGATTCAAACCGGGATTTAAAAATAGAATATTCCTTATTATTAGATCTAACGGTTATCATCTATCTACTAAATATCTAACGGTCACTATTGTTTTAAATTGTTGAACCAAACGACCAAATTATATCTCTCTTTGCTTATTATATATTAGTATAGAAGTATAGATGTATAAAGATTTTTATTATATTTTGATTAATGATTGTAAGAGGCGGTGTGATATTTTTGGGTTTATATTAGTGATTGCAAGATTAGTTTTAAATTTAAAGGTAACATGTTTTAGTAAGAAAACAAATATTAGCGTTTGTAAGATATGATACAATTTTAATTGTTTATAAAAGGTAATTTATTCAGTTAAAAGTAAATGTTAAAAAGGCAATCGGCTAATAACTATTTATTATATTATTATAAATAATAATTAAGTAAGGATAATTAAGTAAAATAACATATTTTATTAGTTAAGGGTAAATAAGTAAAATCAACAGGTATCAACCAACCGACCAACCAAATTTTTAATGTTTCGGCTTTTATATAATAGTATAGAAGTATACAGATTTTTAATATATTTTATTAATAATTAAAAAATATGGTTTGATATTTTCGGGTATATATTAATGATTATAAGATTAGTTTTAAATAAAAATGGTAACATGTTTTAATTAGAAAAAAAATATTAATGATTGAAAGATATGATATGATTTATTTTTTAGATATTTATAAAAGACAATATATTCAACGCAATATATTTTGGATGTATATATTAATGATTGTAATATTAGGTTTAAAATAAAAGGTAACGTGTTTTAATTAAATAGAAAGTAACATGTTTTAATTAGATAGAAATATTAATGATCGAAAGATATGGTATGATTTATGTTTTTAGTTGTTTATAAAAGATAATTTTTTAAACTAAAAGGAAATCGAATCTTGGACTTCTAAATATAACAACTTTTAATATTGTTATATATATCGGTCATGATCTGTTTGAGTTGAAAATCTAACGGTTATGAATAGTTTGGTTAAATAATAATTAAGTAAGGATAATTAAGTTAAAATAATATATTTTATTAGTTAAGGGTAAATAAGTAAAATCAACAGGTACCAACCAACCGACCAACCAAACTTTTAATGTTTCGGCTTTTATATAACGGTTATGAATAGTTTGGTTAAATAATAATTAAGTAAGGATAATTAAGTAAAATAACATATTTTATTAGTTAAGGGTAAATAAGTAAAATCAACAGGTACCAACCAACCGACCAACCAAACTTTTAATGTTTCGGCTTTTATATAATAGTATAGATAGATAGATATTGATTTATTGAAAAACTGTATCCAACCAATCTTTGTCTTAATATACGTATTTTTTTTCAAAAAAAACATGTAAATTAGGAGAGAAAGAGTAATATATTTAACAATGAACTAGTAATATACTCTTGTAAATGCTCTAACAATGGCTATATTCAATAACGTCGTTACGTAATAAACCAGCCGCTAATAATTACTCCCGTCCCAATAAATTCTTTACCGTTACTATTTTGGGTTGTCCCATTCATTTCTTTACATTCCCAAAATAGTAAGTTTTAACACTATTACACCCACTATTTCACTTATTTTAACAATACTTTACACTATTATACCCGCTATTTCATTTATTTTAACAATAAAATCACTATTATACCCACTACTTCACTTATTTTAACAATAAAATCATTATTACATCCATTACTTCATTTATTTTAATAATATAACACCCACTTTATACCCACTATTATATGCTTATTGTAAATCGTTGAGAATTAACTAAGAATGAACAAGTAAACTCAGAACTCTTCTTGAAGAAGATAAAACTTCATTATGAACAAAAAATATTTACAATCTGGTAAATCTCTAATCTGTACATTGTAGCTTAAATACTACTTTGAATAACAAACTAACTAACTAGAGTTTGTTATGCCAGCTGGTGATGTTCTGGCAATGATGCTGTGCTGTTGATGTGGACTGCTGATGTGGACTGTTTGCTTGGCGGGAAATCTGATTTTGATCCTCAATACTAGTATATTTATCATCCCCCCTCAAGTTGGAATGTATAGAATGATGCATTCCTAACTTGGATAAAAGATTGTTAAACTGTTGAGAAGGTAAAATCTTAGTAAAAACATCAGCCAACTGGTTTTGAGTAGGAAGGTATGTGAGTTGAATAAGCCCCTCAAGAACTTTATCACGAGTGAAATGGCAATCGATTTCAATATGTTTGGTACGCTCGTGAAAAACTGGATTTTTAGCTATGTGTATGGCTGATTGGTTATCACAGTTGAGTGTGATAGGCTTTAGATTCAGAACCCCTAGTTCTTCTAATAATCTAACAGTCCAGGTTGCTTCAGAAGCAGCTAAAGCCATTGCTCGATATTCAGATTCTGAAGAAGAACGAGAAACAGTACTTTGTTTCTTAGATTTCCAAGCAATAGGAGAATTTTTAAATAACAAGATATAACCAGTAATCGATCTTCTGGATTCTGGACAAGAAGCCCAGTCAGAGTCAGAAAAAGCCTGCAATGTGAGATGATCTGCAGATTGTAAAAGAATTCCTTGACCCATGGAGTGAGCAACATATCTGAGAGTATGTTGTAAAGCATGTAAATGAGGTGATCTTGGCTGCTGCATAAATTGACTAAGAAATTGGACTACATAAGCCAAGTCAGGTCTAGTATTAGTGAGATAGTTTAACTTGCCAACAAATGATCTGTAAACTTCTGGATTGGAAATAAGATCACCATCTGTTGAAAGTAATCTGAGATTAAGAGGTAATGGAGTAACAGCCTTGACAGTAAGATCAAAGGGACAATCTGTAAGAAGCTCCTTTGTAAATTTGTTCTGACTTAAAACAATCCCATTGTTTTGATAACCTACCTCAATCCCTAAGAAGTAATTCAGAATACCAAGATCTTTAATACTAAAAGTATCATCCAAAAACTTCTTGAGAGAATTAATAGTAGAAATATCTGAACCTGTGATGATGATATCATCAACATAAACAGCCACAATTGTAATATGAGATTCAGATTTCTTCAAGAACAAACTGTAATCATACTTAGATTGAGTATAACCTTGAGTGAGTAATTCTTCAACTAATTTGGCTGACCACTGTCTTGAGGCTTGTCTTAGTCCATATAAGGATTTGATCAATTTGCAAACTTTATTAGAAGGATAAAGATGAGAAAGTCCTTCAGGAATCTTCATATAAACCTCTTCATTTAAGTCACCATGCAAGAATGCATTGTTGACATCCAGCTGATAAATTGGCCATTTCTTGCTAGCTGCAAGTGCCACAATACACCTAACAGTATTCATCTTGATCACTGGAGAAAAAGTCTCCTCAAAATCTATGCCATGTTTCTGATTAAACCCCTTAGCCACTAACCTGGCTTTGCACCTTTCAAGACTACCATCTGCCTTTAACTTTACCTTATAGACCCACCTGCACCCTATGGCTTTTTTATCAGGTGGAAGGTCAACAATTTCCCATGTATGATTGTCATCCAGTGCTTTCAATTCTTTTTGCATAGCTTCTATCCATAAAGGATTTTGGGAAGCTTCTTTATAACTGGTAGGTTCAGAAATGTGTGAAACAGAAGAAAGAAAAGCCTGATGTTTAGATGAATAAGAATTAGAAGAAACCAAATTACACCAATGATTAGATACACTGGTGTGACAATGATAATCAGCTAGATATGCAGGAGGTGTTTTAACTCTGGTAGAAATTCTCACAGGAACACTAATGTCAACAGTGGAATTAGAATTACTATTGACAGAAGAATCAGAATTAGAGAAATCAGTTGAATTAGAGAATTCTTCAGAATCATTAGAAGAATTAGTATTATGATCATGATCATTATGAGGAATACTAGGATGGAAACTGGATATAGGTTCAATATCTTCAACAATAGGTGTAGTGATTTTTGGTAAAAAAAATATCAGATGTGTAAGAAGAATGTGTACTTGAGATCATATGAAAAGGAAAATGGAGTTCATGAAATTTTATGTCTCTAGACACAAACAAAGACTGAGTATGTAGATCTAACACCTTAAAGCCTTTCTGAGATGCAGAGTATCCTAAAAACACACAAGGTGAAGCTCTAGGAGAAAATTTGGACCTCTTATTCTTAATAGTAGCCACAAAACAAAGACAACCAAATGGTTTAAGCTTTGCATAATCAGGAGGTGTCTTGTATAAAATGCTATAGGGTGTAGATTTATCAATGCTTACCAAGGGCATCCTGTTAATCAAATACGAAGCACACAGTATACATTCGCCCCAGAAACGATCAGGCACCTTAGATTGGAAAAGAAGAGCCCTAGCAGTCTCTAAGAGATGTCTATGCTTTCGTTCAACCACTCCGTTTTGTTGAGGGGTGTGAGAACAACTTGTCTGATGCATAATTCCTTTTCGTTCATAAAACAATTTTAATCTGCCCTCACATAACTCCTTTGCATTGTCTGAACGAATACCAAGAACACTTGACTTAAAATGTTTTTCTGCATAGCTAACAAAATTTTCAACAATACTTGGAGCCTCAGATTTGTTTTATCAAATGAATCCAAGTATAACGACTGAAATCATCAACAATTGTAACAAACTGATTACAACCAGAGTGAGTTTTGACCTTGTATGGTCCCCAAATATCAACATGAAGCAATTCTAGGACAGAAGAAGTTTTGATGCTACTAGTAGGAAAAGGATTTCTAGACTGTTTAGCAATTGGACAAATTTGACAGATAGTATCAGCTATAGTTTCCTTTACATTCAACTGAGGATTTATTAAGGGTAATTGATGAAAAGGCATGTGACCTAATCTCAAATGCCATAACTTGGCTTCTTCAATAGCAATGCAACACACTTTAGCATAATGTTCTGCAGCATCCAGAAACTCTTGATGATCAACAACATACAGTCCATTCCTTAGTTTACCAAGATGAATTAGTGGTCCTTTCTGTGAATGGACCTGTAGGTAACAAGTATCAGCAGAAAAAATAACTTGGCAAGATAGATCTTTACACAACTTGTTTATTGATACCAGTCTGAAATGAAAATCAGGAACATGCAAAACATCTTGTAGAATCATGTGTTCATTTAGCTTTACTGAACCTATATGTAAGGTGCTGATTTGTCTTCCATCAGGTATGGTGATATTATTGTCATGACCATGAACTGCTTTATAGTTGTTGAACTCAGTGATATCAGGACAAATATGATCAGACGCACCACTGTCTAGTAACCAATAAGTTTTAAAAGATGCAGTCATAAGACAAGTTTTACCTGCCAGAGTAGCATGGTTTTTGTCTGAAACTGAATCACATTGAATATTCTGAGCTTGTATCATTTCAAGCAGATGATTATATTGATCAACAGAAATTGAACCAGCAACTTGTTGTGATTCATTTTGATCCTGACTTCGCATTTTCTCATTAACAGATATTGCAGCAACTTTCTTTCCTTTTGAACCTCTGAAACCAGGAGGATAACCATGGATTTTGAAACACCTGTCAATGCTATGCCCTGCAATTTTACAATGATCACAATAATAGTTTGATCCAGGCTTGGCATTTGCCTTCTTGAAATCATTTCTACCAGAATTGAAACTGTTTCCACCACCAGTCTTAGAGAAAGAACTAGGATTGTTGAACCTAGAATTTCCAGAATTGTTCCTCCTGTCTGCAAAGAATGCCATAGTATCATGACCAGTGTTTGTGAATTCTTTGTGATTCTCCTCTTGAAGAATCAAACGAAAAGCTTGAGAGACAGTTGGAAGAGGTTGCATCATTAGTATGTGACCTCTTACAGCAGAAAATTGATCATTTAACTTCAGTAAAAACTGTAACAGTCTTTGTTCTTGCTGTTTCTGCAAGAGTTTAGCATTAACCTCACAAGTGCATTTAGCACAAGTACAAAAGGTTAACGGATTGACATCATCAAGATTGTCCCAAACTGACTTGATATCAGTATAAAATTCAGAAATACTATTAGTCCCTTGACTAATCTCAGAGAGCTTCTGTTCAAGTGTATAAACTTGTGTGATTGAAGCAAAACCGAACCTATCCTCTAGGTCCTTCCAGATTGCTTGAGCAGTACTAAGAAACAGAACACTGCGTGCAATGTTCTCATCGAGATTAAACAAAAGCCAGGAGATAACTAGGTCATTGCATCTCCCCCAGGCAACATAATCCAAAGAAGTAACATCAGGTTTAGTAATATGTCCATTGACAAATCCGATTTTATTCTTTGCTGATAAAGTCAATAACATCGATCTTTTCCATTTTACATAACCGTTTCCATTAAACTTGACTGATACTAGTTGAGAAGTAGTTGCATCAGAAGGATGAATATAGTACGGACTTGAAATATCATGAATATGAGACGAAGTTTGAGTATTAGATGTTGACGCCATGGCAAATTCAACAATTTCTCAGAAATCTAAGCAATTAAGCAACAAGATCTAGAGATCAATGTTCAGTATCTTGAAATAATATCGATTCAGAAACTAAAAAAAAACTGATTAGACATCAATCAAGAACAAGAAACTGAAGATTTACAAACAAACTAGAATAATTCGTTTGGATTTTTCTGATAGATTTACAGAAATGAACAATTCGTTTGGATTTTCTGATAATTTTGCAGAAAATGAATCAACAAAGATATAAAGAAAACAAACTGAAAGATGTAAAGAAGGACGAGTTCACCGTTTTAAGTTCGGAGAAATGATCGAAAAGACGATCTAATCGGAGTAACGATCTGAAAAACAATCAAACTTATGCGGAAGAATATTAAGGAGATCGAATTGACAATAACGAGCTCCGATGAGTAGCTCCGGCGAGCTCTGATACCATGTAAATCGTTGAGAATTAACTAAGAATGAACAAGTAAACTCAGAACTCTTCTTGAAGAAGATAAAACTTCATTATGAACAAAAAATATTTACAATCTGGTAAATCTCTAATCTGTACATTGTAGCTTAAATACTACTTTGAATAACAAACTAACTAACTAGAGTTTGTTATGCCAGCTGGTGATGTTCTGGCAATGATGCTGTGCTGTTGATGTGGACTGCTGATGTGGACTGTTTGCTTGGCGGGAAATCTGATTTTGATCCTCAATACTGGTATATTTATCACTTATCTTGTCCTCCGTGCCCAACTAGAATTTAAAGATCCCATTGAGACGGAGGGAGTAAATGAATTACGAGGGAACATGGACCGAGTCGAGCGAACATCCATTAATGGGCAACACCAATCAAGTCAAGTGAATTCTTTTAGGTTACAAAAGATACCACAATCCATTGCAAATATATTACTCCTTCTCCTTTTGTTCCTATCATTTTTTTCATTTTGTTTTTGGGATGTTCTGTCAATACTTTACATTACTAAAAATAGTAACTTTTAATAATAAAATACTCTCTCCATCTCATCCATTTCTTTACATATTTTCAACATTGTTTGACACACATTTAAGGTGTATATAAAGTATAGTTCCGTAACTTATTTTTAAAATTTTCTTTTAAGAACAAAAATTTAAACAATAAATTTTTATTCAAAAAAAAAAATTCAAGTAAATTATGAAACTATACTTTATAATGACATTAAAATGCGTGCCGAACCCTCTGTCCCAAATGTAAATAATTCGTTGGGACAGAGGGAATATATTATTACGTGGGTGTTTGGGATATCATAAGAAGAGTAGCTTATAACTTATAAGCATAAATGTCATATACGTGATAAGCAGAGCAGAACTTATAAGCCAGTAAAGTGTTTGGTAAATCAGAACTTATAAATTAGTAGAGTGTTTGGTAAATCAGAACTTATAAGTTAACTTTTTTTTATTATTTTCAAAATATTTATTTTTTAATATATATATCAATGGATAGATCTCGATGAGTTGAGTAATTTGATATATACATATCAATTTTCAAATGAATGGATCAAAAGATATATGATTTTGAAGATTTGAAGGATATTATATATTGCGTATATCGATAAATAAGTTATAAGCATAAGTTGAATGTTATGATTTCTTAACATTCAACTTATCAACATATAAGTCATAGTGTATGTTTGGGGTATCTTAAAATAAGTAGCTTATGACTTATAAGCTCTTATGTCATATAAGTGATAAGTAGAGCAGTCAGGAGAGTGTTTGGTAAATCAGAACTTATAATCAGTAGATTGTTTGGGTAAATCAGAACTTATAAGTTAAATTTTTTTTTATAATTTTAAAAATATTTATTTATAATATATAACAATGGATATCAATGGATAGATCTCGATGAATAGGGAAATTTGATATATACATATCAATTTTCTAATGAATGGATCGAGAGATGTATGGTTTTGAAGATTTGAAGGATATTACATATTGCGTATATCGAGAATAAGTTATAAGTTATAAGTTGAAAGTTAAGAATTCTTAACATTCAACTTATGGGTTTATAAGTTATAAGTTTAGCTAAAACTTATTTTGGCAAACATCCCCCATAAGTGCTTATGGCCTTATAAGGCATAAGCTAACAGTAATATAGAATGCCAAACAGGGCCATAAATTGAGCTAAAACTTACATAGGCAAATACTCCTCATAAGTTCTTATGGCCATATAAGCCATAAGTTGGCTAAGAAATGGAATCCCAAACAACCTTACATCCACTACTTAACTAGACTTTTTCAACATTTTACACTATTACACTTCACTTATTTTCACAATAAAATTACTATTACACCCAATACTTCATTTATTTTAACAAGAATGGGAGGGAATACTATTTTTGAAGAGGGGAATCGAAGTTATAACTTACAACCTCTTGATGAGTAGAGGCGTAGAGCACACAACGGTTGACAAACGATTTTTGTAACATTTTATATTATAATAAATATTTATAGTTTGTATAATAATAAATGACTTTTAATTGTACGCTTATATTATTTGTATCATACTAAATTATAACAGGAAAATTATCAAAAGTATCATATTTTTTAAATATATTTTTTTACCATTTTTTGAAAATATTTATAAAAATATCTTCTACAATCAAATGTAACATGTTTTTATATTTTACTGAAAAATAATTTAAATTTAATTTTGGTTGCATTTGAGATTTATTTTGGTGACGTAAAAGCAACCTGTTATGCGATAAAGATTATTTCAATTATTAAATTTTTAAAATTGTATTAATAACTGATTTTGGTTGATTTAAGTTACAAGTTACAACTATGGTGGCAAAAGTTGCATAACATATTTTTGCAAATATTTCATAAAAGTTGGTAGTTTTGTAATATAATTTTTAAAAAATATTTTTGTAAAATAGTTTTTATAAAATAAATATTTTTGTAAAAGAGTTTCTGAACTTGGATATTTATCAAAAAAAAATTCCATTATAATATAACAAGTAATATTATTATTGGATGTAAACTAATATTAAAAAATAATATAATACAATACATATTAACACTCGTTTGTTGTATAAATCGAGAGAGACAAATGTTATAAATATTACATGTCAATTTCAGTAGGAGAAAAAAAATGCCGAAATTACGTCCAAAAATTACTTAAACTTATTGAATGTTTATTATAGAAGAAATGATAACAATTTTACAATTAAATACGTATGATAACTTCTATTTTTATTAAAAATGTTTAAAATCTTATATAATTCCTAAGGTAAAAGATTACCGAAGGAACATGATAATGGAAAGACCACACCTTCACATGGCCATATCTTCTTGTCTAACTTAAAAAAAAGCATTAGTTTAGTGGCAACTTGGAGTAGATTCTACAAATCCAGTGACTCTCTTTACCTACCACGTCGGCGACAGTTCTTGAGTATTTTAGTGAAATGTAGTACTACTCCCTACTAATCTATGCATGTAACATATGATTTGTTCATTTTAGAGCTGACACGTGGTTACATTCGTCACACGTGTAAGAAACTTGGTTCGCACCCATGTGAGTGTCATTATTTAATTTGATCTTTTGACTCCATGCCCCCTTCTGCAAGACTGCAACCGCCATGTTACGATGATGGTCATGCATACATGCATTATAAGATTATTAAGAGCCATTCTAAAACTAAGTCCAACCGCAACCGTGTTTTAGAGATCGTTTGAGATTGCTTAAAATAAATTACTTTTGATTTAATTGAGATATTTTTAATTTAATGGAGAATGTAAAATTGTTTACTTTAAGTTGAATGAATGTGTTTGGGTAATTTTACTTAAAGTTAAATAGGAATTTAATAATTTTGATTTAAAGTGAAATTTGACTTTAAAAGTTTTTAAATTCATAATATTTAAACTTTGCAAGAGTCCTGAAACAAAAAAAATAAAAAAATTGGATAAATGATAAGTTATAAGTCAAAAATATCTAAAAGTAACTTATGACTTAATGAAGTTTTTTAACTTAAAATACAGCTTTAAACAAGTTAGACAAACAGAGCAAAAGCTCGTTAGAGGAGCTTTCTCCTTTAAGGAGGAGTGGCCAAACGGGCTCTTAATTGTTTTCATACTATAAATATTACTTACAAAACAAAAGTTTTTAGTATTTTTGGGACCTTATTATGTATACAAATTTCAACAATAATTTCTATTTCCACTTTTTATTATATTTATTATAATAATAAATTTGAAATTAACTAATAAGTGATATAAAAATAACTAGTAGAAAAATAGAGGGAAATAATTTTTTACTAATAAAAAAAAAGTTAAGAATGATTAATATTCCCCAAAGATAGACAATGGTTAGGAAGTCTTGGGCTATGTTCTTCACTTGGATTGAATGGAATGAGGGGAGAACAGAATGAAATTTATACTATTATTTAGGGGAGATTGGGGAAAGTGTTTATAAATTTCAATCTTCCTTCATTCCCCTCCAAATAATTTGAACTAGAATTCTAACCCACATGTTTTGGAAAGAATGCTCCATTCCCAATCTTCATCATTTTCCTTGCAATCTTCATCATAAAAAACTTCTTCTCCCTCATATTTGTTCATTATTTCCCTCAACATCCCCCTTTCTTCATAAATTTTGTTTACAATTTTCATTCCATTCCTACCCCATTCCATTATTTCCAAGTGAACACACCCTTAATAATTTAACATATCACTAAGACATTGTTGGAACTTAATTTCATGTCAAATTTTCTAAATTGCAAATTAAAAATGTGAATAGAGAAGCTATTGGATGAGGGTTAAATGTTGTTCTTACACCGGATAATTCCGCTTTAATTCATTCGGTTTTTACAAAATGTCGAAAATTCGAATATTATTAAATGAAATGAATGGTTTTAACTTTTCTATATCTTTTCTATCTTTTTTAACTTATATTATTTTATTAAATTTCTGAATCCAAATACATCAGTAATTTGTTAAAATGACACGTCTGACCTTCACCATGTCGAGCTGGGATCCTCTGTCCCCTTCCTCCATGTCTCCTTTGTGTCCCCTGTTGTTTTTAATACAAAAAAAAATGTTCTTGTGGAGCCTATTTTTATTATTTATTAAAATGGGCCCCGCAGAAGCACTCTTTTTGTACTAAAAAGAGCAGGGGACACAAGGGAGACACGGAGGAAGGGGACAGAGGATCCGGACCCCACCATGTCACGGGGTTTCCCGGTTTTTTTTTTTTTTTTTTACGAGGAACTACCCCACATTACTGCGGGATTTCAAACCTCGGGTTATGGACTGCCCCTACCCATAACCGGGTAAATCCGGACTCAACTAGTTCGGGCAAGCGTGCCAAGCGTCTCCCGAAGGAGTCGAACCTTGGACCGCCTTGATAGCTCCGGTTTTCCTGATTGCTTCCTGCTAACCAAGCAGATGTACACCATTGATGTCACTTTTCTCTCCCTAACAAAATTCGTATGTGTTCCATTTATGGAAAGCGGTCAAATATTCCATGCTGTTCCATATTAGTTGTACATGATGGCAAACAATTAACACTTTTTTGCTGTTGTCAGTTTTACCTATCCAAATATCTATCGGTTTGAATTGAAATTTCACTTACTTAGCTTATAAGATCCACGAGGACGTTCCACGAATTTCATTAATCAGGATGTAAATATTATTATTCAAAAAAATTCTTAAAAAATGATTTTTTTTTGAAACTCTTATAAAATGATGTTATTCTCATATCAATTTTAGATAAAATATGTTTAAACGATATAAAGCTCACATTGTTGTATAACATCACGAACCAATTTCATAATGAACAAAAGTAGCACGAAGACGGAATGTGCAAATATGTACAATGAAACAGATAAATACAACCTGCAAAATTACGAAGGGCGAGTTCACTAAAAAGTATCACAATCTTCTTCTAACATTCCCAACATTCCAGAAGTACCAAAAAAATTTCAAAATATTTTCCCAAAAAATGAATTGTCTTATTTTTATTGGTTATTTTCTTATTAGTGTAATGGATTCCGCGTATATTAATATAAATTCCATCAATTACAAGTTATCATGCGTCTTTTGAGAACTATTTTGAATTTTTTTTTAGAACTTCTAGCACTATTCTATTATACTAAACGATCGAACCCTTACCTCTCATAAAAGAGGGGCGGAAGTCACGATCATTGACATTGAATTAATCACAAATTTTAATGGATCTTTTTAGTGTGTCCAAGGATAAAGTGCTAAGGCTATGTTAACCATTAAATATTCTCGTATTATCAACATTTACTTTAGTTATTTAATTGATTTTTGATTTTTCAATGCTCTTTTACAACATCAATTTAATTTTTCAAGTAATAATAGTGGACCCCCTGCATTCACATTAATTTCCACTAATAAAAACATCCAAAATTGCTAAATAATTATATTGAAATTCGTGCAAACTTGATATATTAAATGTAAAATTGACATTTTAAGTGCATTTATCCACTTGCATTAATTCTTAATCATAGCCCTAAGGGCTATGTTTAGCATTACCCATTATTTATTTTCATGATATTTATATGAGATAGTTTCTTTTTATTAATGAATTCTTTTGTATATACAGGAAGGTCCATTTTCATTACTAAATAAGAACCAATCAAAATGGTCATATTTTATTATGTGTCCTGGACATATATTAGAAAAATCCAACCTTAATTTATTTCAACTTTATAATTTAATGGAGCTCAAGAACTTTTACCAGATTTTTTCTTAAAATTCGAAAGCTACAATATTTGACCCAAATTCGATTCCATTCTGGTTGGGCGATCAACGGGTGGGAGAGACAAGAGAGAGGGAAACCGCCTATAGGTCGGACGATATGCTTGCACTCGGTTGTTTTGCATGCTCAGCGGTCAGCATTTACACACATATATCGCTGCAACACGCTACAATTTCAAAATAGGACATTAGGACCCGTCCAATTATGTGGCGGTTTGGCAAAACTTTTTGTAAGGATTTATCGACTTATTTTCGGTTAAAATTTTTATGTTTTGATAATTTTCTTTTATACAAGTATTTAATATATGTTTGAAATTCAATAAGTTGTAAAAATAAGTTGGAAAATAAGTTGAAATGTTAGGAATCTCTAACTTTGTCTTAAAATAAGTTGACTTATTCTGGAAAAAAGTTCCCCCAAACACCCCTATATACTACTCCCTTTCTAAATATTTATGTATTTTAATACATTCAAATAAAATATTTATAAATAATATTTTTACATTTTTTTATTTTATATAAAAATGTAAATTCTATTTTTTTACATAAAATAAAAATTAAATAAACATTATTTACAACCATCTCAATCAATACATTAAAATACGTAAAAAATCGAATCATATAAAATGAAAGGCATGGAGTTTCTAAAGCACATTATAGAGAAATTCTATATTAGTACATCTTAAATCTTGTATTTTATTATTATTTTTGATAATACAACCGTACGGATGAAAAGTTTATGTCGAAATAACATTATATACAAATTTTTATTATATTTGAAATAGTGGAGCATCACTTTTATAATAATACTATTTTTTTTATATATTCAACGATACAGATTTATCTTAATCTTATTGCTATAAATTTATATTTTCAAATAATTAAATTACATAAAAATTTATAAATTCACATATTTTGATTGAATTATTCAAATAATAATTAATTTATCAAATTTTAAGACGCAACTTCTCTATTATGGGGTTTAGATACTTTTTTCCGTGAAATGAAACCAGAGTACCAACAAATGCACTTCATAGTTCATACATGCAGCACATAGCCACATACACATACAAACAATTAATAATACACATTTATAACACATCTCACAGGTCGAGTGGTCACCAATTCTCAAAGTAAAACCTCGAAAACCGTGCTATAATTAAACCCTCCCTCCCCCCTCCTCTCCTTCTTCTTTCATCCTGCACCTTACCTGCAACAAACAGCACTTGATTAATTTCTTACCATTTCAGTACTTGGTCATCTTTCCCAAATCTCTACTGTATCATAATTAGAATACATCTGCCAACGCAGTTTCCCCAAAAAAGAAAAAAGAGATCCTCTTATTGTAGTCTTCACGCATATCGAAAACCAAATGGATTCTTCAATATCATCTCATGAAAATTATCATCATCATATTGATAGTGATGAATATCAATATCAAAATGAAACTTGGCTTGGCTTCTCTCTTTTTCAATCATTCCCCGGTGATCCCCAAAGTAAACATAAACTCTTTTCTTTTCTTTTTTATTTTTTTTATTTTACGTGCACTTTTTATTATTACTGTATGATTTATTTTGCTAAAAAACTTTAAGTTTATGGTGATTTAGGTGTTATGAATGGAGGTGAACAAGATGGTGAAAGCGCAGACTTGTCCCTGCTCACTTTAGGTAGCCCGAAGCTTGAGGATTTTCTAGGCGGTGGAGCTGATGATGACTCCGGCACACAAACCGTGTTTGCACGCAGTAACAAAGCACGAAAAACCGATAACCCAGCTACTTCACCCGGAGAATCGCAGAAGCAACTAGTGGTTGCGAAAGCACAAGATCAGCCTTCTGCTAAAAAGGCCATTGAATCCTTTGGCCAACGAACTTCCATTTATAGAGGCGTTACTAGGTATCTAAATATCATCGCTACATCCATATTTATGTATTATATTGTTACATCCATAAAGTGGCAGACCAGCAAGGGCCTACATGGTTGAACTGAAAATGTAGTGAAAATCTTATTAGTAAATGTTTGTTCGGAGTCGATTTAAATCCTGGTTCCGCCACTGCATATATATGTTTATTATGTGTGTGTATATGCTAAGTTGTTGATATCATATATTTTTCAGGCATAGATGGACGGGTAGATATGAAGCTCATTTGTGGGATAATAGTTGCAGAAGAGAAGGCCAAAGTCGAAAAGGAAGACAAGGTAATTTTTTTTTTATTTTAGGTTTCTTGCAGGGCTAACATGCACCTGTCAACTTAATAAATCTTAATACTGCACCGTATGGTTGGATTGCAGAAGTGCAGAAATAATGAGGGTGTTTGGCAAATCTAACATTCAACTTATAAGTTACTTATTTCGGGAAAAATTTCGTATTTAAATATTTTTTTTTTAGAGAAAAATGTGTATCGGGAGTTTAATATTCATTATCTTGCAAAAATAAGTTACTTATTTCAGAAAAAAGTACATATTTTCTAACTTTTTTCCAGAATAAGTAACTTATTTCTGAAAAATAAGATTTCCCAAACGGGCCCAATATTACTCCCTCTGCCCCCCTTGGTTCTTTACCTTGGGGGACGTAATTCTGGCACGGAGTTTAAGGTGCAATTTGCGGATAGTTTCATAACTTATTTTTTAAATTTTCTTTTTTTGTATAAAAATAGAATTGTTCTATTTTTATACAAAAAAAGAAAATTTAAAAAATAAGTTATGGAACTATACTTTTTAGAAGCCTTAAAATGCGTGTCGAGCAATGAAAAAGAAATGTAAAGAAATGGGAGGGACAGAGGGAGGGAGTAGTAATTAATAAGATTTCGGACATTCAGCTACAATGATTGGCTACATTGAAGGTTAAACTACCTGGTTTTAGTAAACCACAGGCGCCTCTTTCTAGTAGTTTCAGCTGTGTCTGCGTGACCATGCGCCTGTGCTACCTTGTTAGACAGTTTGATATGCAATTATATTAATTTTTAGTAATTTGTCTTCTCTAATATTCGTGCATTATGTTGCATGTACCTGATGTCGCAATGGATTGGCTATTATTTTGATCAGTTTATCTTGGTGAGTTTGGTTTAAATCACGAGATTGTTAATGATTTGTGATAAACGACATTGATTTAAACTAATTCCGGGTTCAAGGTTTGTGTGCTAATTTCTTTTAATAAATATATGTGTGTATAGGCGGTTATGACAAAGAAGAACGAGCAGCTAGAGCTTATGATCTTGCTGCCCTCAAGTATTGGGGTCCTACAACCACCACAAACTTTCCGGTAAATGGAAGATCTGTTTTAATCGTCCACCGCTCACAAATTTTAAGTTATAACATTTGATGTATATTGTTTGTATTATATCTTCAAGGCAAGTAGCTATGAGAAGGAACTGGAAGAAATGAAGCATATGACCAGACAAGAATTTGTTGCTTCCCTCAGAAGGTTATATATCTTATATCATCCACCTCTCAATTCTATAATCCTTTATGTTTAATCGTTCTTTTTCGGATTGCTTTTACTTTTTCATTAGGCTGTGTTGTATATATATATGTATCGTAATTTTTAACTTACATATATAGTTTGTCGAACTTTTGTGTTGCAGGAAAAGCAGTGGTTTTTCTAGAGGCGCGTCAATGTATAGAGGAGTCACCAGGTTCTACCCACAGCACAAAACATGCATAACTCATGAAACACTAAATTAAATTTAGTTAGATATTTATACATTTGTTCCATCTTGTTCCAGGCATCATCAGCACGGGCGTTGGCAAGCAAGAATCGGAAGAGTTGCCGGCAACAAAGATCTATACCTCGGAACTTTCAGTGAGTTTTTGTTGCCCCAAATATACATGGTTTGATGTTTGATTTAACCGAATTAAACAATGTGGCTCTTGCTTGATTACCTTAACTGATAATGAGTATAAATATATGATTAATCAAGGATTGATTGCCTAGGCCAATGTTAATTCCGTCGTGCATTTTGGGTATATTGTTATCCGTTTAGCAACCATGTGAATACATTTGGTTACTTAAAAGAGTATCTTTATAATTTTGATGACACATGCCTTGAGAAGCTGCCACGCTATTTGTAAATGTGACACCTTTTAAAACTCATGTGATGACTAGCTAGGAAATGAGTTTGGTAGGGAGACCACAAGAATAAAGAATCATAATTTTGTTGCATTAGACCGGTCATAGCACGTGATACTTTATGCTTTACGTACTCCACATTCCACAAAGGGTGGTACTCATATTAAGTACGTATTGCATTAACTGTTTTCCTTCTATTGTATGGGACTTGATATAATTGTTATCAAATTACAAATAGAGCTAAGAAAATATAAGAGTGTAAGAAAATACGAAGATTTACTTGGTACCTCAAGTTTTATCGAGGCACATTTTTATCATATGATTTTTTTTTTCTGAAAAAGGTATACTGTGTGTACAGTTGTACACATAGGCTCATGTTCCCCTGTTGACCATTATCGGCTGCACCTCACTTTGGAAATCTTCTCATTGTTGGATTTTAAATCT
Source organism: Kitagawia praeruptora (assembly GCA_037693485.1). NCBI lineage: Eukaryota > Viridiplantae > Streptophyta > Magnoliopsida > Apiales > Apiaceae > Kitagawia > Kitagawia praeruptora. The sequence goes on along the minus strand of CM075344.1, from coordinate 150,870,993 downwards.
TCAATATGTTATTTGTTAAATTGATATTTGCTCCAAATAGGTACACAGGAAGAAGCTGCCGAGGCTTATGACATCGCAGCAATCAAGTTTAGAGGGGTGAATGCGGTCACCAACTTTGACATGAGCCGATATGATGTAAACAGCATTGCCACCAGCAATCTTCCTGTAGGTGGCACCACCACCAAATCGAAGACTAAAGCGTCATCTTCGAACCCATCTAATTCCCTTAAAAGCGCAAGCCGTAATCAGAGCAATCAACTAGAGCACTGCGATCTTTCAAAGTCATCATCGTCAATAACATTTGGTTTGCAACCAGTAAAACAAGACTCATCTGATTACTGGCCTGTGATTGCATACAACCAGCAGATTTACAACACTACTGTCACTGAAGGACTTTACCAGCAAAGCACAACATTCAGCATGGAGTTCTCTTCTACAATGATGAACGAGAATATAAACACTGAGGTTGGGTACTTCAGTACAAATAGCCTGCCGCAGAGCAGTGTTGATGGTGGTGCATCAAGCTCTATTTCATTTGCCACACCAATGGATTTGAATATGAATAATCTGCAGCAGCAAAGCAGCATCGATGGTGGTGCTTCAAGCTCCATTTCATTTGCCACGCCCGTTGATTTGAATAGCAATATTAACGGCAATAGTACCACGTACTATGGAGGAATGTCTAGTGGTGGTTTCGGTAACTGGAATGTTTCATTCCAATCTGCAAGAGCAAGTAACTTATCAGTGTACCAGAGTCCTATATTTGGTATGGAATGATCTTTTAATCATGGCCGAGTCTCGAAAGAGATTGAATTGGCGGGGAGGACTAACAATAACAACCAAGTTGAAAGCAAGGCACTTAGACGTTTTGTTCGTTAGCAAGCTGGTGCATGGCGAAGAACACTAACTATTTCTAGTTAATATAGTATATATATCCTTATCAGACGCGGAGATTTGTTATGGTATACTAGGAAAGAAAATCCTTGTGTAGTAGTCATTTTCAGTTAGTCTTCCTCCACTGTTGTAGTACTTTATTCCCTCAGTTTTTCAATTGCTATATATACATAAGTACGTTAAGTGTAAGAGCATCTCCGATAGGGGTTACCAAGAGGTTGCCAAGTCCTATGTGGCATGGCATCCTTGGTTGCCCACCTTTTGAAGTACGTTAAGTGTAAGAGCATTTCCGATAGGGGTTACCAAGAGGTTGCCTTGAAGTACGTTAAGTGTAAGAGCATTTCCGATAGGGGTTACCAAGAGGTTGCCAAGTCCTATGTGGCATGGCATCCTTGGTTGCCCACCTATTGGAGTATCAATGTTGCCAACAAATTGCCAAGCAAAGTTGTCAAAAGTTGGCAACTTCCCCATTTAGTTAAAATACATACAACTTTCCAAAAATATATTTAACTTTACCCTTTTTTATATCTCCTATATTTTAAATATATTTATAAGATAATATAAATTTATGTATGTGATCACATTGACAACTTTTAAAGTTGTCAATTATTGGAGTACATTTGTAACAAAAGTTGCCAACAATAAGATGGAGTAGAGAAGAAATAAAAAACTAATATATGTGATGATGTGGTAGAAGTTGACAACTATGTTGGCAACCTCTATTGGAGATGCTCTAATGCTCGCACTTTCATTATTTTTTGTCAAGAAAGTGTTAGCGGATAAAATTAGTTCTCAAAAGATTTTTCAAATGTCACAAATTGTGATTTGTTGTAACAAAATTAAAGAGATAATAACCAAAGTGCCCCATTTTCAAGCCCCATGGCCCTGACCTACCCCATGAATACGGCATTGCGTCTGCCGTCTCTCTTTTTTTAAAAATGATGATGCACAAGTGCGTGTTCCGTATTATCACCTGTTTCGGATCATGGTGTGGCGTATCATGCATGTTGCGATAGACGAAAGAGCAAAACACCCCCTAATACACTACACACAAATGCGCATCACCTGATTTGCAGCACGAAATAGTGTATCTATGATCTATTTTGGGCCTTTTTTTGGAATGGGGTAGAGAGGACCATGAAGATTAAAAATGGGACATTTTGGGCACTCACCCAAAATTAAATGGAAGTGGATATTTTGAATTTACACTAGCAAAGACTAATCAAAATGTTTTGTATTGCCTAGCATTTAGGGGCGGCTTCTACCCCCGAGCATGGTAGCCAACTTAATCCCGGAACGCCCCAGGAATCGAACTCGTGACCTCAAGGCAGCAAATCTTAAGCCCACTGTCCGACCATTTGAGACATCCCGTGGGGGTTGACGGCTTTCAGATTTTCTGAGGCCTAAAGTTAAAGAAAAACTTTAGGTATTCTAAATATTAATTAAATAAAATATTATTTTACAAAAAAGTTATTATTATATAAAAATCTCAACTCTTTTCCAACAAAAATGATATAGTCAGAACATTAAGTTTGTTTTTATATTTTTTCAAATGATCCAAAAAAATAAGTATAAATTTTCTCTAAAAAGTTGATATTGTAATTAAATTTAAATTGTTTATTTTTTTTTATCTAAAATGTAAAAGAAAAATTAACATTTGAATATTTGATTGGATTGAATTAAGTGTTAGAAATGAATAGCAATGAAAATTAGGATCAAAATCATTAAAATCATTAAAATAATATATAATAAATATCTGAAAATGACAACAGATATAGAGCCTGGTAGGCTCACCTTTTTTTAAGTCCTTATTAACTTATTTTTGGGTAAAAATTTTATATTTTAATAATTTTTTTATACAAGTATTTAATGTATTTTTAAGATTCTGTAAGTTACAAAAAAATGTTAACTTTTTTTATAAAAAAGTTAGGAATCTCTAATTTTGTCTTATCTAAAAATAATTTGACTTATTTTGTATAACAATTTCACTAACACCCCATATATATCTATACTATACTATTATAAGCGAAACAGGGTATATTTGGTTAGTTGGTTGGTAGGTTAACGCATTCCAAAAAAAATTGTTAATATCTTCCTAAAAATAACAAATTAAAACAATCACATTAAAATTATTAATTTAATTATTTATTACAAACAACAAAATTTACTGATAAGTGATAAGGCATAGTAACTTTAGCACCCTCCATTAGGTATTTAGATATAGAGTCGTGCCAACAACAGTCACAACAATGATGGGGCCAAACAGCATGTATTTCAGTGTGATACAACAACGTCAAGCGCAAACTGGCATTCCAAATATTACGAAAAAATTAGTTATTTTTTTATACTATACTATTATAAATAAAACAAGATATATTTGATTAGTTGGTTGATTAACATCTTCCAAAAAAATTGATAACAACTTTCTAAAAATAACAAGTTAAAAAATTATATTAAAAAATATTAATTTAATTATTTATTATAAACAACTAAATTAACCAACAAGACACAAAAATATATTAAATTGTTAAAACTTTCCTAAAAATAATAATTTTAAAAAAATATTAAAAATATTAATTTATTTATTATAAACAACAAAATTTGCCAATAAGGCACAAAAATATATTTTTAAAAATGTGTTAAAAATTCCACATTCAGTTAAATAATATATAAATTATTCAAAATGAAAATTCATATGTTTTATAGAATTATAAACGTTTTCAGTTATATCCCGATTAGAATCATCGCCCGCATACATTTATTTTTACGATTATTTCTTCTACGATTTTAGCTCCAAATTCAATTAAATTATATATAATTTATTGAAAATAGAAAACCACATGTTTTATAGAATTATAAACGTCTTCAATTATATTCCGATTAGAATCATCGTTCGCTCACACTTATTTTTACGATTCTTTCTTATACGATTTTAGTTCCAAATTCAGTTAAATTATATATAATTTTTTAAAATAAAAAACCACATGTTTTATAGAATTATAAACGCTTTCAATTATATCCCGATTAGAATCACCACCTGCACACACTTTGATATGAGCTAAAAGTAAGCCCTAAAGACACATTTAATGTGACATTAATTAGACCCGGAATGGTCCAAACGTGGGGCCCACCAGATGGGCACAAACCCTAATTAAATAATAAATTCGTAGCTGATGAGTCAGCCAAATAAAAGACTTCGAAATCAAGTCCGGAAAGGAAACTAAATCATATTAGGAGTAGCCTTCAAGGCACATATCTTCAACTCTTATCTCCTTATCAATTAGAAGGCTCTAGAATTGGGCCTAAGTTGTGACTTGTCCATCAAGTCTCCTAATTCTACCCTAATTCTAGGGTTTTCATCACCTATATAAGGACCTGCTCCTTCACACTCAGAACTACGTTTTTTGGCTTGATTCTCTAAATAAAGAGATACGTAGGCATTCTGTGAGGACCGTTTAGTCTCGAACGTAGAAGCAGCCATTAAAGCACGAAGCTCCCGAACCCTAGCCGTCATAATTATAACCTAGTTTTTATTCCATAACATTTGGCGCCATCTGTGGGAATCGAACATCAACCATGGTTAACACACGAAGGACACCAGCAATTACAGAGCCAATCGCAACCGAGGCTCTACCTCTTAGCTCTGCTCCTCCCCTCACCGAACAAGTACCTCCAACATCCGGGACTATCATTCCGTATCAAGTTTCTCAACCCCTAGGGACGATTTCCCATGTTGAGAGTACGCTACCTCCGATCGTCCACACAAATCTAGGGACTAACCCCCTCCAGGTGGGGATTTCTTCCTTGATTGTAGATCCCAACTACCCTCCACAAGGGGTTCAGATCCACACTACGGATCTCCCCATAAGCACCAATCCGATGTACGGGCTGCCTAACTACCCTCCTATCCAAGGAGCTGGATCAAGTGGTCATGCCCTGTATATTCGAGATCGAGATTATCACGATTTTTCTGGTCCTTATACGGATGAGTCATCTTCTGACGATGATTACGAGCGTGATGAAGCTCCAAGGAGGCGCCGTGCAAGTAAAGAACCACGAGGAAGAACTCAAACTACTCACGATAGACTCCCTTCAACAACTACTGAGAGGATTAAGGCTTATGAAGCCGAGATCTTAAGATTAAAGGAAGATATGGCCAGAGAACAAGCCAGATCAAATAAGACTTTACCCCCTCCAACATCAGGACCGATTCCCTTTATAGATCTGGAGAGGCCCTCAAGAAGGCAAAGAAGGGCTACCGCCCCAACTGGAAGAACAACGAGGGTGGAAACCCCCAAGAGCAACCCCAAGGATTTGATGCCACTTGGGGATCCTGATGATCCCACGCCCCCGTTTACTGAGGAGGTGATGAATGCTCGTATCTCAAAGAAGTTTAAGATGCCAACAATTAAAGCTTATGATGGAATGGGTGATCCTGCAAACCACGTTAGAACATTCTCAAACGCTCTGCTGTTGCAGCCTGCAAGTGACGCTTTAAAGTGTAGGGCATTCCCTCAAACTTTATCAGGTATGGCTCAAAGATGGTATAGTCGGCTTCCTGCAAACTCGATTGGTTCCTTTAAGGAGTTGAGTGCTGCTTTCATTAGTCAGTTTATCAGCGGAAGAACGCATGAGAAAAGTTCTGCATCTCTTATGTATGTGGTACAAGGGAAGAACGAAAGTCTGAGAGACTATCTTAAGAGGTTCACCAAGGAGACTCTGAACATCACTGATCTGGACAATAAGGTTGCAATGGTAGCCTTGGAGCATGGTACCACCGACCTATACTTTAAGAGATCATTGGCAAAGCATCCACCTGAGAATATGGCTGATCTCCAGCGAAGGACTGATAAGTACATCAAGGCCGAGGATAGCACGAAGAAGGAAGTCACATTAGGCAATGGTCGGGGTAACAATGATACAAAAAAGCGCAAGCAAGACCAGGAGTACGATGCTAGGGACAAGTATCCCCGAATTAGCAAAGACTCTGATTCGCCTCCAAAAAAGAGCTTGGGACCAAGGTTCTCTGACTATGCAAGGTTAAATGCTCCCAGAAGTCAAATCTTGTTGGAGATCGAGAAGGATAAGGACTTCCAGTGGCCGAAACCACTTAGGGGAGACCCTGAGAAGAGAAACAAGGATCTATATTGTAGGTTTCACAAAGATGTGGGACATGAAACAGATGATTGCAGACAGTTGAAGGATGAGATTGAATTTTTAATCCGTAAGGGAAAGCTGAATAAATTCACTAAGGGTGAAGATCGTGGAGCCCAAAGAAGAGATTATGACAGAAGAGACGATGATAGAAGAGACAACAATCGCGATCGAAACACACAGCCCCGAGGGCCAGTTATCAACATGATCTGGGGAGGCCCGACAGCGGCCGGTACAACTCGAAACTCTCGAAAGGCATACGCCAGGGAGGTGATGCACATCGTGGGAGAGACCCCGAAACGTGCCAGAACTGAAATCGTAATTGGTTTTGATGATTCTGATCTTGAAGGGGTGAAGTTCCCCCATGATGACCCATTGGTCATAACCCCAGTGATTGAAAACTCAGAAGTAAAGCGAGTCTTGATAGACAATGGGGCCTCTATTGATATTTTGTTTCATGATGCTTTTGTGAAAATGGGATACACTGATTCTCAGCTGACCCCGACTAACATGCCCATCTACGGATTCAATGGAGTTGAGTCCAAGGTTGAGGGTACTATTCAGTTGCCCATGACAATTGGACAGGAGCCTAAGGAGGCTACTCAGATGCTGAATTTTCTGGTAATCAAGGCAGCCTCGACATATAATGCAATCCTTGGAAGGACAGGACTTCATGCGTTCAAGGCTGTAGCCTCGACCTACCACATGAAAATCAAGTTTCCAACCCGGAATGGGGTTGGAGAACAAAAGGGTGATCAGAAGATGGCAAGAAGTTGTTATGTGTCCGCACTGAGAGCTGATGGAGTTGGGGGGCAGGTACTCCCAATTGAGGACATGGATGTCCGAGGAGATGATGAACATCGTGGGAAACCAGCAGAGGACTTGATCCCCGGAGAAAGTCACCTATATAGGAGCTTCTCTAAAAGAACCTCTAAAAGGAAAGTTGATAGCATTCTTACAGGAGAATAGTGATGTGTTTGCTTGGACTGCCGCTGATATGCCAGGGATTGATCCCCAACTCATAACTCATAAGTTAAATGTTGATCCTGATCGGAAGAAGATAAAGCAGAAGAAAAGGAATTTTGCCCCTGAAAGGCAAGAAGCCATTAAGCAAGAGGTTGATAAGCTTTTAGAGGCTAGGTTCATTGAAGAAATACAATTCCCTGAATGGTTAGCTAACCCTGTGATGGTCAAAAAGGCGAATGGGAAATGGAGGATGTGTATAGATTTCACTGATCTGAACGACGCATGTCCTAAGGATTGTTTTCCTTTGCCAAGGATAGATACGTTGATAGATGCCACAGCTGGGCATGAGATGTTGAGTTTCATGGACGGATTCAGCGGTTACAATCAGATTAAGATGCATAAGGATGACATCCCAAAGGTATCTTTCATAACTGACTTTGGTGTTTTTTGCTATCTTGTTATGGCTTTTGGTCTAAAGAATGCAGGCGCTACTTACCAATGACTGGTGAATACGATATTCACCCATCTGATTGGGAAAACCATGGAGGTCTATGTTGATGACATGCTAGTCAAGAGTCTGTGTAAGGCAGACCACATTAAGCACCTCAGAGAGGCATTCGAAGTGCTGAGGCACCACAAGATGATGTTGAATCCAGCCAAGTGTGCCTTTGGAGTTGGATCAGGAAAATTCTTGGGGCTGATGGTTTCAAAGGGAGGCATAGAGGCCAACCCCGACAAGATCAAAGCAATTTTGGAAATGGAACCACCTCGTTCTATAAGAGATGTGCAAAAGCTAACGGGCCGAGTTGCAGCCCTGGGGAGATTCATCTCCAAATCTGGTGACAAATGCTTGCCTTTCTTTCAAGCATTAAAGAAAGTGAAAAATTTTGAGTGGACCTCTGAGAACCAGGAGGCTTTTGAACAGTTGAAGAAGTATATGGCTGAAGCCCCGCTATTGGCTAAACCTATTCCCGGAGAAGTTCTTTACTTATACCTGGCGGTATCCGAACAAGCATTGAGTGCTGTTCTTATCAAGGAAGAAAAGAAAATTCAGAAACCTATCTACTATGTGAGTAAGGTGTTGCATGGGGCTGAGTTGAATTACTCACCCATCGAGAAGTTTGCTTTGGCATTAGTAACGGCCTCGAGGAAGTTGCGACCTTATTTTCAGGCACATAAGATTCAAGTCTTGACAAACCAGCAGTTAAGAAACATATTGCACAGCCCTAAGGCCAGTGGAAGGCTAATCAAGTGGGCAATTGAGCTAGGAGAGTTTGATATCACATACAAGCCTCGGACGGCCATCAAGGCTCAGGCATTGGCTGACTTCGTGGTTGAATGCACCATTAACAACCAAGAAGTCGGGGGGCAAGAGATGGCAACTACCCCTGAGAAAGAACATAAGGATGAGGAGCCTGTACCTGACCTGAAAGAGTATTGGGTGCTCTATTTTGATGGAGCATCAAAAACAAAGTCAAGTGGTGCAGGTATGGTCTTACAAAGCCCCGATGGGTTTATGGTTGAATATGATTTGAAGTTAGACTTCCCAACGACCAACAATGAAGCTGAGTATGAAGCTCTGATAGCTGGTTTGGGCTTAGCTAAAATCATGAGGGTCAAGAACCTTAAAGTTTGTGGAGACTCAAGGCTTGTGGTATCGCAAGTGAATGGTGAGTTTGAAGCTAAGGATGAAACTATGGCGAAATACCTGAGAGTCGTGAAAGCTGTTATGACTCAGTTTGAAGAGTGCTATGTTGAGCATATCCCGAGAGAAGAGAACGTTAAGGCCGATGCCCTGTCTAAGTTCGCTTCTTCTGAGATTGAAAATTATGCAGGGAGTGTTTACTTCCAGGTCTTGAAGGCCCCGACCGTCAACTCAAAGTTAGTGGCACCAATTGATGTAGGAGGCTGTTGGATAGATCCTATCAAGGCTCACCTTGAAACTGGATGGCTCCCTGACAATTCCTTGGAAGCACGGAAACTGTCTGTAAGAGCATTGAGATATGCCTTAATTGAAGGCATCCTTTACAAAAGGTCGTTTGTTATCCCATACTTGAAGTGTTTAAGGCCCCAGGAGGCGAAAGAAGCATTGGAGGAAGTTCATAGAGGTATCTGTGGGCAGCACTTGGGGGGCAGAACCTTAGCTCACAAGATAACGCGCCTAGGATTCTACTGGCCGGAGATGCTAGCTGATGCACAGGATTATGTCAAAAGGTGTGAGAGATGCCAAAAGCATGCTCCTATTGTAAGGCAGCCGCCCGAGATGTTAACTTCGATTAATTCTCCTATTCCGTTTGCAATGTGGGGAATGGATATTCTTGGTCCGTTCCCAGTGGCCTCAGCACAAAATAAGTTTCTGATAGTGGCCATTGACTATTTCACTAAGTGGATTGAGGCTAAACCTCTAGCCAATATAACCACCAAACAAGTTGCCCAGTTCTTTTGGGAGAATATAATTTGTAGGTATGGAATCCCACGAATTCTTGTGACGGACAATGGGACGCAGTTTAACAATGAGGAGTTCAAGAAGTATTGTGAGGAGAATGCTATTGAGCTCCGCTTTACCTCAGTAGCTCATCCTCAAGCCAATGGGCAAGCAGAGGTAGCCAACCGAATTATCCTTGATGGATTAAAGAAGAGGGTCGAACGTTCTAGAAACACATGGGTGGATGAGTTACTGCCCATCCTTTGGGCGTATCGCACCACTTGTAAAGTTACAACAGGAGCAACCCCATTCTTGCTAGCTTACGGAGCTGAGGCAGTTGTGCCCTTGGAGATAATGCATGCATCACCTCGAGTGGAGGCGTTTGAACCCGAAACTAATGAAGAAGGCATGAGGCTTGCCCTAGACCTAATCGATGAGGTTAGGGATGAAGCAAATGCTAGGAATGCCGAACATCAGAAAAGAGCCTCCTTCCACTACAACAGAAGGGTTAAGGAAAGGTTCTTCCGATAAGGCGACTTGGTCCTCAGGAAAATAGAGGCTTCTGGAGTTGGACAGAAAGGGAAGCTGGCCCCTAACTGGGAAGGGCCATATCGAGTTAAAAGGACACTAGGACGAGGGTCCTATAAGTTGGAGACCTTGGACGGGAGTGAGGTGCCCCGTACTTGGCATGCCCAAAACCTCAAGATCTATTATGTTTGAGCTGTCCTTTACGGACTTAGCCTTTTTATTTATCTAGTAGAAGTAGAAATAAGGTTCGAAGAAACCATTTCAGAGCATGTTGCTCCCGTAGGAAAGTATCTATGTAAGGGTTGAACCCGTTTTATCAAACATTCTTTGTCAACTTATTAATAAAGTTTGCTTTTTGCTCTCTGCTCCTCTTGTTATGTTATTATAAGACACGAAAGACAAATGTTGTACTGAGATACGAGTTTGGTACAAGCCAGGAGGCCGAGTATCAGAAAAATCCTTGAAGCATAACTATAAGCGAAAGACAAGAATGTAAAAGTGAAGGAAACTTGCAATGCAAATAGAAAAGTTAAAATTACACAAACAAAGCCCGAAGGCTATAAGTTACGATTCATAAGTCAAGAAAGCAAAATAACGAAAGATAAGCCACGCAGGGCCAACATAAGATAAACTCAAGGAGTCTTAGTTGTAGTCTTGGCAACTTTGACAGCCTTGGCAGTACTCTTAACTGGAGACTCTCTATCAGTGCTGGTGGCAGTAGTAGACTCTTCGGCATCAGCCTGGAGTGGGGAGTGCTCAGGATCCAAAATCCTATCAGTAGCATCACCCCCTCCTCTTCTTCCTCACCATCCTCCTCGTCCTCTTCCATAGGAGAAATCCTCTGGGACTCTAACAGCTTTGCCAACTCTAAAGGAGCCTCGGGGCAAGGGAAATCCCCAATCTGGAACAAACCGGGGTGCCTATCAGAAACAGCATCTAAGGCCCCTTTCCAGCCACTAAAGTAGTTGGCCGGATAAGCAAGGTCGTCATGCTTAGTCATAAGCTTCTGGAAGTCCTCGGAGTCCATGTAATCATCTATGATATCCTCCTTACCTTGGCGAAGCTCAGCAATGCTGCCATAGGCTTTCTCCAGCTCCTCTTCCTTGGCCTTCAACTTCTCTTCCAGGCCTGCAACTTGGACCTTTGCCTGATCAAGATCTTTCTTATGAGTCCTGGCCTGAGTTCGCCAAGACTTGGCATGATGCATGGCTGCCTGGAAGTAGGTGTTATTCTGAAAATACAATTTAAGTGTTAGGGAACGAAGAATGAAACATTCAAATTAAAAAAGTAAAATACTTACGGTAGCAATAGCTTGAGTCCCCAGCGACTCGACTGCCTCCAAGTCACGAGATACCACGAGGTCACGATAGTCAGCAGGGGTGATCGAATGGTAGGACCAATCCTTCGAGTGCTTGGTAGCCCCGACCACTGAATCTTGTTTTCTGATGCCCCAAGCTGGCCGGAAAACGGATGATTTGGCAGAGGAGGCAGCCCCACCTTCTACATCAACAGCATCATGAGGCCTTAGAAAGGCAGGTTCTGTGGGCTGTCCCCTGGGATCCTTCGCAGCTCGTTTTCTCTTCATACGAGAAGTCTCCCCAGCCAAATGCTCTTGAAGCTCATTTATGGCCTTAGCAGCTGAAAAATTAAAGGCAAAGTCAATGACAATAAAATTTAGCATGCAAATGAATGAGAAGTTAAGTAAAAGAATGACGAGGTTTACCCTTATCAGTGACAGATGAAAGACCCACGGACTTGAGGGAAAATTCCTCAAGAAGGGAGAAGAAGTGAGTCTCCCCTTTATCTGCAGTAAGGGTATCAAAAGCAGCTTTTTCGGCGTCATCCAGTTCGATATCATCTGGATTTCCATCGATTACCTTCCCAAAAGAGCTCCAGAAGAGGGTGCCCCAATCACCCCCCTCCCATATAAGGTACATAAACTCTTCTTTCCATTTAGGGTTATTATCAGGGATTGAAGAGGGATCGTAAATATTAGGGATCGTAGCACGAAGGCTGACATATACCCAGCCAGGATAAGTGATTGCACTATTCTTAAATTGAAAGATCTTCCTAAAGAGGGGGACAGTTAGTGGGAAATTGTTTTTTAAACAGAGAACCATGAAGCAAAGAATGGCTCTCCAAGCATTTGGAACTAACTGGCAGGGATTTATTTGAACATCCGCAAGCAAAGTAGGAATAAAGTTATGAAAAGGGAAACGAAGCCCAGCCATGATAGCATCCTTATAGATGCAAAGGGCATGGGGTTTCCAATGACAAGAACGATCCCCTGGTTCAGCTGGGACTAATTTTAAAGGGGATTGAATGTTGAAGAGTTTATTAAACTTTCTAACTTTTTCAACATCAAAGAAACGTGAATGATGGTTATAAGAATCTAAGGCAGATACGGAGGGATATTCATCCCCCCTTTGATTAATCATGTCACTAAGGGAAGTGTATTTCGAACGAATAGGAGGGAAAGAGGTACCTCGTGAGGAAGAACTCATCTTCCTCAACCTTCTGGCCTCTCTGTCATCTGCCATGGATATTCTTAGGATGAAAGCTTCGAGGATGATCTTCAAGTTAAACCCAGAAACCACCGTGAGAAGAAGGATTCTCACCGGAAAACTCTTGCCGAAAACTACTTGAAACTGGAGTGCTCTAGAGAGAAGTTGTAGAGAAATGTTTTAGTGAAGTGAGAAATGAAGTTTACTTCTCACTCTTTTATACACGGCACAACCGGTCATTTAGCCGGTTTTGATGCTACGCTACAGGTTATAACCGGTTAAGGCCCATTGGCCCAAGTATAAGCCCAGGATCTAGAAGCTTACAGAATGTGAAAGAGAATTCTAGAAGAATTCAAAAAAAAAAAAGGGTAAATAAATTGAAAAACCTTATACGAACTCGAATCAGTTCGTATATTAAGTTCGAAAAGCCCACGAGGAGGCCCGTTATCGATCCTTACACGAACTCGAATCAGTTCGTATATTGAGTTCGAAAAGACCACGAGGAGGCCCATTTTTGCTCTCTATACGAGATCAATTCAGTTCGAAGATCGAATTCGTAAAACTCACGAACAGCCAAGTTATGATAGCCTACACGACCTCAAACCACCTCGCAGTGAGAGGTCGTGGGATGTGCGACAAGGCCATGAAAGGGGCTATAGACGAGCTCGATCCACATCGTAAAATGAGATCGTAAAGCCCACGACGTGCCTCATTTGGCATCCTTACACGACGTCGATCCACGTCGCAGGATGAGGTCGTGGGCTACGCGAGGAGGCTCGTGGAAGAACTTTACACGAACTGGATTCACCTCGCAATACGAGATCATGAGTCAAGCGACCAGGTGATTTAATAGGCCCTTCACGACCTCGATCCACCTCGAGGAGTGAGGTCGTAGAGTCCACGACGAGCCTTGTCTGGTGACCTTACACGATCTCCATTCACCTCGTGAATTGAGGTCGAAAGCAGAACGACCTGCCCTATCTGGTTTCCTTACACGACCTCGAACCAGTTAGTGATATGAGGTCGCATACCTCACGACCTGCCTCTTTTTCAGCCCTTGGATGAGCTCGATTCACGTCGTGAGACGAGGTCGGAAGGCTCACGACCTGGGTACTTCGTGGCGACCTCAATCCAGGTCGAAAAATCGCAGAAAATTTTCTGAAAATCATTAAGAAATGATTACATTTCAGAAATAAAAATTTCAAAAATTTCAGAAACATGGAAAAATAATTTTACGCCCGAAGCGCAATTTAATATTTTCAAACTAGTGCCGTTCTAGCATCGTTTAATACCTATTAGCACAGATTAGTGCCGGTTAGCACCGTTCAACACCGGTCAGTACCGTTAGTACCGTTTTATGCCATTCAACATTGTTTAGCACTGTTTAAACATTGTTTAAAGCTGTTTAGCGCTGTCTAGTGCCGTTTAGCACCGTTTAGTGTCGTTCAACATCATCGTAAATGCGTCGGTCGCTCCACGCTTTACATTAATATGATATTGTTGAAAGTACTCACGTAAGAGCAACAAACCCCGACCCAAGTCTCGAGTAAGACCGTTATAACTTCAAGGAAAACCTGATCAGTTTTCCTAGAAGTTGGGGGGCAAATGATATGGGCTAAAAGTAAGCCATAAAGACACATTTAATGTGACATTAATTAGACCCGGAATGGTCCAAACGTGGGGCCCACCAGATGGGCACAAACCCTTATTAAATAATAAATTCGTAGCTGATGAGTCAGCCAAATAAAAGACTTCGAAATCAAGTCCGGAAAGGAAACTAAATCATATTAGGAGTGGCCTTTAAGGCACATATCTTCAACTCTTATCTCCTTATAAATTAGAAGGCTCTAGAATTGGGCCTAAGCTGTGACTTGTCCATCAAGTCTCCTAATTCTACCCTAATTCTAGGGTTTTCATCACCTATATAAGGACCTGCTCCTTCACACTCAGAACTACGTTTTTTGGCTTGATTCTCTAAATACAGAGATACGTAGGCATTCTGTGAGGACCGTTTAGTCTCGAACGCAGAAGCAGCCATTAAAGCACGAAGCTCCCGAACCCTAGCCGTCATAATTATAACCTAGTTTTTATTCCATAACACAATTATTTTTACGATTCTTTCTTCTACGATTTTAGGTTACACTAAATAATTTTTTAAATATATCTATTGAATTCTTAAGATATTTAACAAAAAATTTAAAAATAACGTTAAATTACTAATATTTATTCATTTCATGAAATTATGTATGAAATATATGTAAAATTAAAATTAATAATTAAATTTCTTAAAATAAATTTAAATTTTATATTAAATCAAATAATTAATATATTAATTCCTGATAATAATATATGGTAGTCCGTGCTTTGCACGGTTATAGGCTAGTATATATATATATATATATATATATATATATATATATATATATATATATATATATATATATATATATATATATATATATATATATATTGAATATGATCGTGAGTTGAGCGTCCCCAGACAGCACTCACGCTTAACATTTTAAAATAGAATGTCTGACAGGCATTTTAAGATGAATTTTAAGGATAATTGCATAATTTATTTTTGAATTTTTTTTGTAACAATCCTATTTTTATACAATTTTTTTTAAATAAATAAGTTATGGAACTATCTTTAAAATTTACCTTAAATAAGTTCCATAAATAAGTTATGGAACTATCTTTAAAATTTACCTTAATTTTTTTTTTATAATTTTTTTTGTAACTATTTTTTTTTTATAAGTTATGGAACTATATTTAAAATTTTAAGGAAAAGTTTCCAAACGTTTTTTTTAAAGCCTTTGATGTAAATAGTCTTTTTAGACGTAAACTAGGTAACAAAGTCGCGCTACGCGCGGCATTAAAATATTTTTAAAAATCGTTTATATAACATTATTATTCGTTGAGTTTTATTATTTGAAAGTTGATATGATGAATTGAAACTTTTACAAAATGTAACTAAATTTGAATGTTAAAGTATTATAGAGAAAAGAATTAGCAGAAAGAAAACATGTTTCACTTAAACTCTTAGGTAATAATAATGATATTTTCGAGGATATTGACGATACCTATTTTGTTGCATAAATAATACTTTTGAAAGTCAATATTGACAAACATTTGTAAAGTTCAACAATGGATAAGTAAAATTAACAATTTTGTATCATTTTTGTTGTCAATGGCATTATGAGAGATGTGATTGCTTAGTTTGTTGATAAATTTGTTTGTATGATAAAAAAGAAGTAAAATGTAAATATGATAAGAGGTGTGATTGACTGTACTTATCGATAAATTTGGTTGCATGACAAACAAAAACAAAATTCAAATATATTTTGTAAGTCATGTTTCATATTTCTTGGAGTGATCCGACACCTGTATTTATTCATTTGATTAATTTTTTTGAGCATTTATAAGAACTTTTTTGTATGCAATATTAAATTTAAATTCATGGACACATGTTTAGAATGGTACTCACATATTATAATAATTTTATATTAAATCTTATAATAAATATGTACATGTAATTATTTTCTATCTCCAATAAAATGAATTTAAAAATAATTAGAATCTCAATAAACACTAAGTCGTTTAAAATTAATTATGCAAACAAAATGAAGATCCTCTAACATATTATCAACTTCATCAACTCCATAAAGGTCTATCACTTTTTTCATACCAAATTACAATGTCAACATAACTTTCATAATAAAAATTTATAAAATATTAAATATAACTAATTAACGTTCTTAAACGCCGATGCCCGTTTCATAACATACATGCATGATTAATTAATTAGTAATAGCATAAGAATTTGTGTAGTTAGAATATTAATTTAATCCCACACAATATAATGAAACAACTAATGTATAACTTTTTCATTGTTTTAATCATTAAAGAAAAGGTTGGATTGGTTCAATTTAATCGAGTTGGTCACATCCCATATGTAAATTGGTCATGTGTAAAAATAAATTATACAATATTGCTTGTATTTAAATTGTGGATGTTAATTGGAAAATTTATATACTTCCATATCTTGTCATGATTCTCATGGTCACTGATTACGAATGAATCAAAAAGTTAAAATCGTCAATTTATTATTGCCGACATCAATTTTGAATAAGGATTAGAAATGGACGATATAAATAATTTTATTTTATCGTTTGACCTTGAACTAATTGTACTTTTAGATAGATAATTAATATTTTATATTAATATAATGATAGATTATAATGTTCTAACAAAGATTGCTAAATTTTATATTAAAAGTAAAATAAAGTGTATTTAATATAAGTTTATTAGGTACAATTAATGACTAATTAAAATGCAATCAAATGTAATAAAATTATTTTAATAAAAAAGTCAAAAATGTGAAAAATCAAGAAAAATATTTTGAAGCTTCTAAGTGAAATCCTCTCTGATCTCCTGGTTATATAACATTTTAAAAAGCCGATACCCCTCTCAAATGAGTAACAGTGTTGATAAGTGGCTTTTATATCCACTTGGAGCATTCTAAATCGGCTTAAATTGATTGTCTTGGACTCAAGTTTCTGGTAGTTTTGATGTGTTTTGCTTAGTTGTGCAGATTTACGAGAAGGTTGACTAAGGTGGATGCTTCTATTATTTTTTGGGAATTAATTGATTAAAATTCGGATTTTTAAGAAGGGTTGCGCAGTCTACAGTGTTTGGGCCATATCTTGAGTTCTATAAGTCTGTTTTCAGCCCGTAAGCAGTCCACGCGAAGATAACGAGATTCTCTATCATTCTAAGGTGGTCCAGAGGTCCAATTACGTCTGGAACGGCTCTGGAAAACAGAAGAAAAGTCAGCTACGAATTTTCCTTAAAAACAGAATCAGTTTAGGAAACGTCTTTTGCATAAATTCTGTTTTAACTCTATTTTGGGTATTTTCTTGCTGGGCAAGACTTTTAGAGCCTATTTAAACACATCCTACCATTGTAATAGAGATATACAGATTATCATAGTTTTATTATTGTAACCAGCTTAGATCTGCAAGGGAGAAGAGGAGAGAAGGATTCAACGCTCGTGACAAGCAACGGATCTAGATCTACTTCATCTTTTGTTCTAGATTTGTTTTCTCAAACTCTTGTTTATTAATATAATTACTTCTTTTATTCATATCTTGTTATTTGCCATGTTTTCATCAAATCCCATGGTGACGAAAGGTTTAGTTATGAACTAATCGTTGTCATGGGATCCTAGTGGAGTTATCTATGTAGCTTAGTAGTTTGCATGCCTTAAAGATTTATGTGTGGTGAATTCTTGATATCCTCGTATGGTTAATCTTAATGCTTTTGGATGCGTAGCTAACATCTAAATTGAATTGTTAATCTCTTGTGAAGCGAG
Organism: Kitagawia praeruptora; assembly: GCA_037693485.1. Classification (NCBI taxonomy): domain Eukaryota; kingdom Viridiplantae; phylum Streptophyta; class Magnoliopsida; order Apiales; family Apiaceae; genus Kitagawia; species Kitagawia praeruptora. The sequence continues at coordinate 150,853,145 of CM075344.1, read as the reverse complement.
AGTGGATCTTGAGATTTAGAACTTGCCATGCTAGCATATGATAGGTTGGTGTTTTAACATCATGATTTGTGGCATGAATAGAGATATTATGCTACCCTATGTGATCTAAGTGAATAACTTGTGCTTCAACCTTTATATTTTCAAATTCTATAGAGATATAGGGTCTAAACATAGTAGGTGCCTATTCATCTTCTATCTCTTTTGTGGATGTATGTGTAGATTGGTACTAGTATACCGAGAGGTAACTTTTACTCTTTTCGTGTTATCCGATCAGATATCAAAACCATCGCATGTTTTAATTAAAGGCTGCAACTCTAAGTGAAGTAGATGATGAAACTAGGATTCCATGTTTTATTCTCATATTAGTAATTCGATTTTAATCTCTTTAATTAGTTAATCTTTAGTTTGATAATTAATTTAGTAGTTAGTAAAAATCCAATTTGTTATTTGTCTTAGCAGTGAGTTAAAACCATACATTGGTGCATAGGTACATTAATTGAATTGAACACCATTCTAGATCTCTGTGGGAACGAACTTGATTTAATCATATATTACTTGTGACAACGTGCGCTTGCGTAAATTTTGCATAACAAGTTTTTGGCGCCGCTGCCGGGGATCATCGGTGTTTTTATTTTAGTTTATGTGCTTGTCATCAGTGGTCGTTAGCGTTCACTGACTCGGATTCTTACTTAGTTTGTTTGTTTCGTGGTGTTTGCAGGTACTTAGGTTTGTATGCAAACACGTTTGCAAGCTCGTTTACAAAAACTGGCGGAAGACGATCTTGTAGTGGATAATAAGAACGAGGAAACTGAGACTACTGTAGAGATGGGTGACGCAGCAGCAACAGTTAAGGCTTTGAAGGAGTATTCTCAGCCGAAGATCAATGATATCCAGTCTAGCATTATCAGGCCAGCTATTGCATCTAACACTTTCGAGATCAAGCCGGGCACTATTCAGATGCTACAGAATTCGGTTCAGTTTGGGGGTGCTCCTACGGAGGATCCTAACATGCATATTCGGGACTTTATCGAGATCTGTGATACTTTCAAGTTTAATGGTGTTTCGGATGATGCTATCAAGTTGAGGCTTTTCCCATTCTCTCTAAAGGATAAGGCTAAGGGCTGGTTACACTCTCTACCACCTGGTTCCATTACTACATGGGAGGATCTTGCTCAGAAGTTTCTTACTAAATTCTTCCCTATGGCGAAAACTGCAGCATTGAGGAATCAGCTAGCCCAATTTCAGCAGCAACCTGGAGAATCTCTGTGTGAGGCTTGGGAACGTTATAAGGAGATGCTAAGGAGATGCCCACATCATGGGATGCCAAACTGGATGGTAAACAATTGTTTTTATAATGGGCTGGGAGCACAATCTAGGCCAATGGTAGACGCAGCATCAGGAGGAGCCTTATGGGCTAAGAGCTACGAGGAAGCTTACGATCTAATTGAGATGATGGCTGCTAATGAATATCAAAATCCAACTCAAAGACTACCACAAGGCAAGGTTGCAGGAATTCTGGGAGTTGACATAGTTACAGCTCTAGCAGCCCAGCTAGAGGCACTTAATATGAAATTAGATTCAATGACAAAGCATGGGGTGCCTCAGGTTGCGAGAATATGTGAACTATGTGCTGGCGCACGTGAGACGAGTCAATGCGCCATCTCCAGTGAATCATTGCAGTTTGTGAGCAATTTTCAAAGGCAACAGCAACCAGCTCCAAATTATCAACATCCACATCAGTCTTATCACCAGTTTCAGGGTCATCAGTACGGAGTTGAGCCATTTAATTCTTCAGGTTTTCAGCAACTGTATGCTCCAAGGCAACAGTTTCAATCTCCTGGTTTTCAGCAGCAACAGTTTCATACTGGTTCTAGCCATCAGTCGAATGAAAAATCCGAATTAGAAGAGTTGAGATTAATGTGCAAGAGTCAGGCAGCAACTCTCAAGAGTCAGGAAGCATCTCTCAAGACATTGGAGAGTCATATAGGACAAATTGCAAGTGCCTTGGTAAATATGCAACAAGTAACTCTTCCAAGTGATACAATGGGTAATCCAGGCAAGAGGGAGGTCCATGAGCAGGTGAAAGCTGTTACTTTGAGATCCGGAAAAGTCACAAGTGATCCTAAATCAGCAACTGAAGAAGATGAAGATGTTCAGAATCAGCAGGTTGAAAAATCTGCAGTGCCAGAAATTGAGAAATCTGATTTAGTGGCTGATCAGCTAGATGGTGAGAAGAGCAAGAAACCTGTTGAAAAGTTTACTCCTGAGCAATCTTCAATGAATAATCAGATTTATCCACCTCCTCCATATCCTGGACGTTTGAAGAAAAGTCAAGAGAAACAGTTTCAGAAGTTTATGGATGTTTTCAAGAAACTGTCTATTAACATTCCTTTTGTTGAAGCATTAGAGCAGATGCCAAGATATGCTAAGTTCATGAAGGATATTTTGTCACGGAAGAGAAGGTTGGAAGATTTTGAAACAGTGGCTTTGACGGAGGAGTGTAGTGCTGTTCTGCAACAGAAGTTGCCTCCTAAACTTAAAGATCCAGGAAGTTTCACTATTCCATGCACTATTGGCAACCTTTCTTTCAATAAGTGTTTATGTGATTTGGGAGCTAGTATTAATCTCATGCCCTTGTCTGTTTTCAAGCAACTTGGTCTACCGGAGCCAAAGCCTACTAACATCTCTTTGCAGTTGGCTGATCGATCTATTACGTATCCGAGGGGTATAGTGGAGGATGTTCTGGTGAAGGTTGATAAGCTTATATTCCCAGCTGATTTTGTTATCTTGGATTTCGAAGAAGATAAGAAGATTCCCATAATCTTGGGAAGACCGTTCTTGGCTACAGGAAAGACTTTGATTGATGTGCAAAAAGGAGAGCTTACAATGAGGGTGCAAGATCAAAGTGTCACCTTTAATGTGTTCAAGGCCATGAAATTTCCGACAGAGGATGAAGAGTGTTGCAGTGTGGAAATAGTTGATACGGGTCAGAGAAAGAAGTTGGATCAGCTATTGAGTGAAAAATCTGACATGTATGTGCTTAAACATCCTAGCAGTGATTCCATGGACAGTTCTTCGGTTCGTGATCTTTCGAAAGTAAAGCTTGGGAAACTTCCACCACATTTGAGGTATGTCCTTTTGAATAATGAGCTAGTGATTTTTGAAGAGGGGCATGATAACGTGTTGCGAAGGTGGAAAGCAGATGATAAAGAAGAAATTTTTGTTCAGCCGGATGAGTCGGAGAAGCACTTTAGAGGTGTGAAGAAGAAAAAGAAGAAGATTTGGCCGTTGGGTAGTAAAATTAAGTTGAAGTCTGAAGGAAGAGATTTGTGGAAAGCAAGTAACCAAGATGTCAACGTTCGTATGAGTGGTTTGTCTGTTGAAGATGGTTCAGTTATTCTTTTGAAACCACCTTGATTTGAGGAAGTAACGTCAAGCTATTGACGTTAAAGAAGCGCTTCGTGGGAGGCAACCCATGCATTAGTGTAGGAAGAAAAAAAAAAAAATTTTGAGTGTTGTGAAAAAAAAAAAAAAATCAAAAAAAATAAAAAAAATCGAATTTTTGGTGTGTCACGCAGGAGCAACCTGCGTTACAGGGCAAATTGCGCCCCTGTTGCGCAACTTGCGCCTGCGCAACTGGACTGGAGGCAATGTGCGGGGCAGACGCGCAAGTTGCGTTGCCGTGTCTGGAAGGGAGGCAAATTGATGTTCAGCCCGCGCAACTAGCGCTTGTTCCAGGAGAGAGAAAAAAAAAATTCAGCAGTGTTTAGTGTTGTGTGTTTGTGCGTGCTGTCTATTATAAAAAAAAAAATCTTTCATCCCCCATTCTTTTTATACCCCCATTCTAAACCTATTCTAATCCTATTTCAATTCCAAAACTCCCCATCTTTTCTTCAAAAAAATAAATTCTAAACCTATTTCTATTCTAATTCTTATTTCTTATTATTATTATTATTATTATTTATTATTATTATTATTATTATTATTATAGTTATTATTTATTATTGTTATTATTATTATTATTTTCTTTATTATTATTATCTTTATTATTATTATTATTATTAGTTATTATTATTATTCTTATTATTAATACTATTATTATTATTATTTTTATACCCACCTATACATACAAATCCAATTCCTCTTCTATTTTCTTTTAAATCTCTAAAAATTCAATTCTAAAGAGGAATTTATTGCAAGTTCACCTCTTTGATTCGTATTGGGTAAATCTTTTTCTCTAATCTTATTTTTATTACGAATTTGTGTTCTTGTCAATTGTGGGTTTTGCAGTATTCAGGCAAGGTGGCCAGTCTCTGGAGCTCGTGCGTAATATCCTCCGCCAGATTCTGATTCTTCCGAGGAGGACGAGGATGAGTAGGTATGTTTTCTGCTATCCCTTGTATTTACTTCCATTCAATGCGGACATTGAATATTTTAAGTTTGGGGGTGGTTTGAGGGTTTAGTAGTTGTTGTTGTATTATTTGTTCATGTAGGATTTCATGCTTTGCATATTAGTAGTATTAAATTATGCATTTATGTTCGTGTTATCTACGTTTGTTTCATATAGGACATTCTGTTTTTATGTTTGTATATCATGTGAGTCCATAATAGTTTGCATTTGCACCCATGCTTGATAGGAATTTTGTGTTGTTGACGCTTTTGGTTGAGAAGTGATATGCTTTGTTCTTGTGCACACACATACACTAGTAAGTTGAAGCTAGTAGACTTATTGAATGTTGTAAGTGATTAGAAGGACATGAATATGTGCAAGATGATTTAGTTTGCATGCTTTGAATACAAGTAGGTGCATTAGAGAGATGTTTGCTTGGGATTGAGTATGTTTTTCCACCAAGTGAGATTTTGAGCCTTATTGCTTATTGCATATTTGCAATTTATTCGTTTGCTTGAGTGTCCACGGATTGTTTGCATTGCTAGCAGTTGTTTGAGGTCTTTCTTGAAACGCATGACATGATTTGACGATTAAAATGATAAAGGCAATTAGGAATAACCGCATATTTTCCCATATTACCACACCATGTTTACATGATCAATTAGTTAACCCGTTGAGCTTAATCCTATTTTTTCGGTGACATACCACATTACTTGCCTAGACCTTTTTCTTGTATTGGCCTTACATTAATTTGAACCCACATTGTCAAAGGCTAGTAGAGTGCTTACGGGAGGAATAAGGTGTGCAAGGAGGGGTTATTGTTGGTTGTACCTTTGGGGGAAATATTGAAATTGGGTTTGTGTACTTGATAGTCGACATATGTAATAAAATTATGGGATCATTGTTATTGTTTATATTATTGTTTGTGTTCTATTTAGCTCTCGAAAAAAAAAAAAGAAAAAAAAAGAAAAAAAAAAGAGAAAAGAAAAAGAAAAAAAAAAGATGAAAAAAAAAACAGAAGAAAAAAATATTATGAGAGCATGTTTGTGTTTGTTGTGATCCTATTTCAGTCGACTAGTCGAGTGTTTGTTTAGTAAAAATTATGTGGGGGGAAATAGGGTGTTGTGTATGATTTATTATGGTACTTACTAGCTTTTGACACTACACCTGTTTTGGCTTATTTGACATACCTTGTCCCTAGCCCCGTTACAACCCAATTAAAGACCTTTTGATTATCGTCATTGATGTATGTTGTGTTAAGAGTTAGATTGATACCAAATGTCAAGCATGCTTATGATTTTGTTGGAATTGAGTGATACACTTACCCTTGTTCTTGAGTGAATATTCTTTTGTGAGTGGATTGTGAGTGTTTGCTTGTTCTTGTGTATGAGATCCCGAGTGTTGTCTCAAAGATGTGCTCTTGTAGGCTTAGCATGTTTACTAACTTATTCTTACACTTGACATGGGCTTGTGAGAACTTATGCATGTTCATTGAGTAGACTATGTGAATACTTGCACTTTCGACACCAAGACATTGCGTATTTACTTTGATTCTTAAGTTGATATGGCATGAGAGGATTTGAAGGTATGGTAGGATATTAGTACTATATTAATTGCATTTGCATATTAGTTGCATTCATGCATTGCATTGCATTAGGTTAAATGGATTTTGTGGGTACATTCGCTATAGGCCCTCACGAGACCTTACTCGTCCACTAGGGCTGCCTAGGGGTTTAAAGGGCTTGTTGCATATGCCAAATGCAACCGTGATCACCTACGGAAGTGGTACTAGTTAGTTAGTTAGTTGTAATTGTTTATGCTTGAGGACAAGCATCGGTTTAAGTTTGGGGGTGTGATAAGTGGCTTTTATATCCACTTGGAGCATTCTAAATCGGCTTAAATTGATTGTCTTGGACTCAAGTTTCTGGTAGTTTTGATGTGTTTTGCTTAGTTGTGCAGATTTACGAGAAGGTTGACTAAGGTGGATGCTTCTATTATTTTTTGGGAATTAATTGATTAAAATTCGGATTTTTAAGAAGGGTTGCGCAGTCTACAGTGTTTGGGCCATATCTTGAGTTCTATAAGTCTGTTTTCAGCCCGTAAGCAGTCCACGCGAAGATAACGAGATTCTCTATCATTCTAAGGTGGTCCAGAGGTCCAATTACGTCTGGAACGGCTCTGGAAAACAGAAGAAAAGTCAGCTACGAATTTTCCTTAAAAACAGAATCAGTTTAGGAAACGTCTTTTGCAGAAATTCTGTTTTAACTCTATTTTGGGTATTTTCTTGCTGGGCAAGACTTTTAGAGCCTATTTAAACACATCCTACCATTGTAATAGAGATATACAGATTATCATAGTTTTATTATTGTAACCAGCTTAGATCTGCAAGGGAGAAGAGGAGAGAAGGATTCAACGCTCGTGACAAGCAACGGATCTAGATCTACTTCATCTTTTGTTCTAGATTTGTTTTCTCAAACTCTTGTTTATTAATATAATTACTTCTTTTATTCATATCTTGTTATTTACCATGTTTTCATCAAATCCCATGGTGACGAAAGGTTTAGTTATGAACTAATCGTTGTCATGGGATCCTAGTGGAGTTATCTATGTAGCTTAGTAGTTTCCATGCCTTAAAGATTTATGTGTGGTGAATTCTTGATATCCTCGTATGGTTAATCTTAATGCTTTTGGATGCGTAGCTAACATCTAAATTGAATTGTTAATCTCTTGTGAAGCGAGAGTGGATCTTGAGATTTAGAACTTGCCATGCTAGCATAGGATAGGTTGGTGTTTTAACATCATGATTTGTGGCATGAATAGAGATATTATGCTACCCTATGTGATCTAAGTGAATAACTTGTGCTTCAACCTTTATGTTTTCAAATTCTATAGAGATATAGGGTCTAAACATAGTAGGTGCCTATTCATCTTCTATCTCTTTTGTGGATGTATGTGTAGATTGGTACTAGTATACCGAGAGGTAACTTTTACTCTTTTCGTGTTATCTGATCAGATATCAAAACCATCGCATGTTTTAATTAAAGGCTGCAACTCTAAGTGAAGTAGATGATGAAACTAGGATTCCATGTTTTATTCTCATATTAGTAATTCGATTTTAATCTCTTTAATTAGTTAATCTTTAGTTTGATAATTAATTTAGTAGTTAGTAAAAATCCAATTTGTTATTTGTCTTAGCAGTGAGTTAAAACCATACATTGGTGCATAGGTACATTAATTGAATTGAACACCATTCTAGATCTCTGTGGGAACGAACTTGATTTAATCATATATTACTTGTGACAACGTGCGCTTGCGTAAATTTTGCATAACAAGTGTAAAAGTTCATTTAATTAGAATATTAATTTATTCCGGCACAATATAATGGAACAACAGATCTATGTCTAGTGTTTTTTTTTTATTGATTTAACCAACTGAGAAAAGGTTCGGATTGGTTTTTAATCAAATTGGTCAAATTCTATGTGTAATTTTTTTCATATACAAAAGCAAAACCTACCGATATTTATTTGTGTAATTTGTCCATGTGCAAAGTAAAAATCGTTGCCGATGTTATATGTTTACAAATTCTAAATGTTAATAAAAAAATGTACATATTTCCGTAACTTATCACGATTCCAAATTTTGTGAAAAGTTGAGGGTGTCTATCATATTATTGCCGGAAAAAAATGCGGTGATCTTGAATTGCAAATAAAAAATGGCACAACATAATTAATAAGTCGCCATTTTGTGTTATAATAATCGTACTTTTATTTAAATAATTATTATTTTATAAGAAATAATTATTATAATGCTAACATAATGTTTGAAAAAAAATTCATAAAAATAAAATAAAATAAACATATATTTGTTTACAAATTCTAATTGTTAATAAAAAATGTACATATTTCCGTAACTTATCACGATTCCAAATTTTTTGAAAAGTTAAGGGTGTCTGTCGTATTATTGCCCGAAAAAAATGCGGTGATCTTGAATTGCAAATAAAAAATGGCACAACATAATTAATTTTAAGTCGCCATTTTGTGTCATAATAATCTTACTTTTATTTAAATAATTATTATTTTATAAGAAAATAATTATTATAATGCTAACATAATGTTTGAAAAATTTTCATAAAATTTTCATAAAATAAACATATATTTAATATGCTTAGCTGATTGAGACTGGGACTTTAGGCCTGTAGTCCTGTAGGGGTTTACCTTTCCAAGATCTCATGTTCATTTCCCGTCTCACTATTTAAGTGGGTGGTCATGGGCTCATGGCGCTGGATGTTGTGCTCCTGCCAAAATTAGTCGAGTTTTAGGGACCTTTCCAGCCTTCTTGTAATTATTTTCCAATTTGCATTCCTTAATAATTTTTTATTAGAATGTATAAACATTAGTAGATGAATACTATCCTAACATCAAATAAGAACTTCTTAATATGAAAATTAATTATAAATAAATTCAAATAATTGTTTTATGTTAAGTAGTATATTTTGTCATAAAAGTTAATTATTATTATCGATTTAATTATTCAAAAAATAATACTATCATGAAGCTACACAAAAAATAATGAAAACAGTGAAATGTCTTTATATAGTTATTTATGGTGTAAAAGACAGGAAGTTTGAGCTGTTTAGTTTCGTAAATACCAACCAAATGATAGTGACCTTGATATCACACTTAATGTACAAATATATTTGTAGCTCCTTTTTGTTAAGATGGAAGATGGATGCTATACATTGGTGCAAAAACAATACATAAAATAACGAAAATAAAGTTTTAACCGGGGTTCGATGTGCACGCTACCTTCCTAGGAATTCAGCGAATAAGAAAATGAAGAAGTTGTTTTAAAATGTTTATAGACTTCCACCTCAACTCTCTGATCTCCTCATTTTATTATATATATATATATATATATAGAAAGTTTAACCAAAATGATTGTGGAGATTTTTATGTTAACCAATCTATATATATAGTGAATGAAAGCACCGTTTGACTCCTTGGACCTCAAGAATGGCATTTACCATACTTAAATAGCATTTACCTTCATTTACCTTCTCTTGGACCTCAAGAATAGCCAATACATTAAATCATTTAATTTAATAAATCAAGGTAAAATAAAAAAAATGATTTTAAATCCTATTTTTAGGATTGCAAGAAGGGTCAAGAGCGGGACAGTGAACATCATACAAGGCTGTTTAGAATGTAAGATAAGGAGATTACTTCTTAAAGACAAAAATAATAAGCATATATAATTTAGGATTGTTTCAGTGGTGTTTCGAGCTTGGCAAAAGAGATTAATGTTATCATGAATCTACGAAAGAAAATAAAAGAGAGAGTTAATTAGGAAGATGTCAATGCCCCATGTCCAAAAAGAATACTTAAATGACATTTGCCACACTTAAATGACATTTACATTCATTTAATAAATTAAGGTAAAATAAATAAAAAATGGTTAAAATTAAAAAGTGGCTATTTTTAAGATTGCAAGAAAACTATTTTAAAGCAACCAGGAAACTTTCTGATCTTCTGCTATTATAATATATATAGATAATATGAAATAAATTTAATATATATATATATATATATATATATATTTATTTATTTAATTTAATAAGTGTAATTAATGATTATTAAAATGTCATCAAGATGCCATTAAGCTGCAAATTAATGCAAGAAAATAAATTAATAAAAAAATCAAAAAAGCAAGAATTCAAGAAAAATATCTTAAACGCTTCTGATGCGTTTCTGATCTCCGGGCATTATAATATATATAGATAGGAGTTGTATTGATTGTTTTCGCAATTCGTGTATAAATAGTTGAATTATATTGTAAACCGTTATTATATCAGCGATTGCGATAACACATGTAAGTGAGTGTAATAATTTTAGTTGTTCATATTTCCGCATACACATGACGTGATTTTATTTGTAAAATTTATATGTATGTAAGAGAATTCATCTCATTTAAAAAATAATAAGGGCTTTTTTCATAAATATATATAAAAAAGTAAATTTTTGCAATTTTACTTTTGTTAAGAAAACCTATTTGCAATTTTACTAATCTAAATTTCAAAATTGTAAAAGTACTACCTTTTAGGGCAACCCTGCCCAGCTGCCTAGACACATTCAACCTTTTTTTTTTGTGGTGTGATATTTTGGTTGCAAACACATTCAACCACATTCAACTTTTTTTTTTTAAAGTGGATGCTATTTGGGTTCCATGGTCCCGCAGGGGCATATTCAACTGAATGCAACCACATGCAATTGAATGCAACCACATGCAACTAAATTTCTGATATATATATATATATATATATATATATATATATATATATATATAGGGTTAGGCTCCAGAGAGAACACCCTTAAAAAGAGAACGAGAGAACACATCATCTAATCATTGAATCTATTAGATCTAATGGTCCCGCTAACAACACCCAATACAAAAAAGTCTTATAATTTTACCATCTATCCATTCATTAAAAAAAAATTTAAAAAAAATAATAATGATGATGATGTCACTATGACGTCATAACAGGTTTTTAAATTTTTTTAAATTTTTTTTTTTAAATTTTTTTTATGAATGGATAGAGACTAGAATTATAAGACTTTTTTGTATTGGGTGCCCCTGGCGGGGCCATTAGATTTAATAGATTCAATGGTTAGATGATGTGTTCTCTCGTTCTCTTTTTAAGGGTGTTCTCTCTAGAACCTTGGCCTATATATATATATATATATATATATATATATATATATATATATATATATATATATATATATATATATATATATATATATATTAGAGTTAAAAAATGAGGTCGAAAATGACAAATGAAAAATGGAACATGAAATCAGCAACTTAATGCAACTAGTTGAATGCAACCACATTTTCAACCACATTCAACCGAATGCAACTTTTTTTTTTTTAAGGTGGGATGCTATTTTGGTGGATTTGGGTTGCATGGCCCCGCAGGGGCAACCACTTTCAACTGAATGCAATCACATTCAACTGAATGCAACCACATGCAACTAAATTTCTGATTTCATGTTCCATTTTTCATTTGTCATTTTTGACCTCATTTTTTAACTCTAATATATATATATATATATATATATATATATATATATATATATATGATGCGGTATATTTTTAAGTTCGTTCACAGGGAGGCAGGTTTTATCGATTTTAATTCAATTGTTTCCGGGACAAAAATATATAATTATGAAAATATTTACTAACTAATTATTTATATTAATTTAACTAATTAATTAAGGGATAAACAATGAATTTAAAATCTAGGGCAATTAGGTCCACCATGTTTACATAATATCCGGCTTCTAAGCTAAAGTAATCAAAATGGTCATGCAATTTAGGGTTCGTTAATCTCTCTCAAGTATCAACGCTCCCGAAACGTGCTTACACATATAATCACTTTTAGTAATTTAATTAATCGGGTAATTAGAACATGTGCTAATCTCTCTCAAGAATTAACGCTCTCGGAAATCCAATTATGCTCTCGCAATAAAATTCAATTCCGCTAACCGTATGTGTGCCTCTAGTGAGTAAAATCTCTCGATCTATTACTCCTATTCGCATATAATTAATCTGTGATATTGGCCACTAACACAAATTAAATATCAAAACATAATCGATTAGAATTATCATAATCAATCAAACCACTATGAAAATCATGCCAGAATTATAATGCAAACATGGCTTCCCTTTATGCCCTAAAACAAACTACTCACTAATATAAAAATTAAGAACAACTAAAATTATATAACAATCCATCTAAAATAAATATTTAATAAACAAGGTAAAATAGAAAATACCTTACAAAGAGAAATTGTACATAAAAGAGAAGAAAACCAAGCCCCTAATTGTAGCTCCAAAATGCATGCTGGATGATGTACAATATGTAAAAGGTGCTTTTTCTTTTCTATTCCTTTTCTAATCTCTAAGCTTTTCTCCTGTGTGTTTCCCTTTCTCCTGGTTTCATCCAATGCAGTGTCCATTTATAGGACTTTATTTACATATGAAAGCAATCATGGAAGTCTTTGTAAAAAAAATCATGCTGCACTCTTTCAAGATTCTGATTTCTAAAATCTTATAAAGTCTTTGATGTAGTTTTATTTTATGACTTTTGAAAATCTTATAAAGATGCTGTCTTTGAAAAAAAACTTTCCAAGATGCTGACTTTGACCATTAAAATTCGGAACTGCATTCGTTCCTCAGATTTTGAGCTGCTCCAATCGGGTTTTTGCTTATTTAATCCCTCTGAATTGTAGATAATTTTCCAAGTTTCGCGTGGACTGTAAGATCGTCCAAATCTGACTCCTACAACTCCGGATATGAATTAAATACTATAGGAAGTGGGTGTAGCTCAATAAATCCGAATTTCTTCCATTTTTAGCTCCAAAATAGCTCTTTAATTCCAAATTCTTCCAAACTAAGAAATTCTTGTCTCCTGAAATAAAACATCAAAATTAATTAAATAAATATCCAAATCAATGCAAAATGAAATTAAATATGGGAATAAAATTATCTAAAATGTATATAAAAATATATCTTATCAAATATCCCCACAGTAAGCATTTGCACGTCCTCGGGCAAATAAGTGAAATAAAAACTAAATCCTAATATCACTTTCGTAGATGACACGATTGCATTGAGCATATGCAACAAGCCGTTAAACCCCCAGGCAGCCCTAGTAGGACGAGTGTTGTCTCGTGAGGGTTTATAGTGAATTTACCCACAAAATCCATTTTTTTCTGCCAAGTCTCAAGTATGCAACCTATCATAGTACTCCACACCAGTAAACCTCAATTGCACAATATTGAAAGTCTGTTCACTTACACATCATATGTACAAGACTATCCAAGTAAGCACACAGTCTAGATAGACAAAAAGATCATGAAATATATATCAATGCTGCATTCAGTGAGTAACATGCTATGGATATAAATGAAGCTCACAAAACTCTCAAATCACACATGTGTATAGGTGAAGTGTATTCGCTCAAGTTCAATCAATTAAGTCATGTGCTACCATATGCTTGGTTGTCCACCAAATCTCCACTACTTTGTATACATGCATGCACAAATCAAAAGGTCTTTGTTAAAGGTTGTAATGTGGCTAAGGTGAAGGGTAGGGAATCAAGAAAAAGGCTAACAAGTGGCTAACTCGACAACTAATAGAGCACAATGTTCATTTTTAATTAAAGCACTCAACATGAAATTTCGATCATGTAAAAGGTGATCAGGCTTTCACAACCATTAAACCCAAGCACATATTACCATGTACTTTTCTACTTTCATATTGCACAAACCAATGAACACAACTCCACTTGATCTTTTTATTTTTTTCTTTCTTTTTCTTCTTTTTTTTTTCTTTTCTTTTCTCTTTTTTTTTTTAGAAAATTCCCACCAAATTTTCACACTTTAACAAAGAAATCCCCACACTATGCATTCACCAACCTCAAAATGAATCAAAATGCTCTACTAGTAAATCAAGAGAAGAATAAACAAGTAGGCTCAAGAATTTAGATTGGTGATATACGAAAAGAACGGATAAAAGGCTCAAAGGGGTTCACTAAGGATATATGATTCAAGGTTACTGTTTGGATAAATACGGTTAATCCTAGTGCCTTTATCATTTTCATGCATACAGATATCATGTAATCTCAAAATGGTTTAAAGCAAGTTCTAGAGCAACATGCTAAATGATGGACAACACAGAACAATAAAATTTGATCGATATAAAATGTACCAATCATAGATTAGGCTCAAGATCTCACAAGGTGACATCATGCTTTAGTACTCACTAAATTTGACAAAGACACATCTCAAGTTTTAAAATTTTCGCAAGCACGTACAAGGAATCATCAAGTAACAAATAACTTTCAGAGATATGACAAGTCAAATAATCATGCAAAATAAGCTCACAAGATGTGTACCTATCCTTGTTAACACACTATGAGACGAGGCAATTAATTTTCTAATTTTCTAATTTTTTTGGAATTTTTAATTTTTTAATTTTTTGGAATTTTTTTAGTCATCGAGAACCCATCCCCACACTTAAGTGGTTCATTGTCCTCAATGAACAATTATATAAAAGAGAAATAAGAAATACAAAGAAAAGTAAGAAATACTCCCCTAATACATGAAGTGTCGAGGCACTGAATGTCGAAGCATGGAGTGCCGCTCCGAAAAGACCAAAAACCTGCTGCATGGGACCACCACGAGCATCAACAGTTGTTGCAATCCTGCACAAAATTTCCAAAGAAGCATTAATAATATAAAATATGACATCAATAAGCAATAATTGATTAAGTGCTTCTGCAGTTTTGGAAAACTTTGTGATGAAACAACGATAGAATTCGACACCACGAAAGTATCGAACTCCCTTGACATAAGGTGGAGGCTCTGGTGGTGGCTTTTCTTCACTCATCACTTCCACATGAGCCATTCGAACATCTTGGCTTATCGCATCTTTTATTAAGTAGACACTTCCATTTTCTCCCGCTTCTTGGGCTTGACACGTAAGAGCCACTTTGTATGGATCCTCAACCAGAAATTGAGAAATATCATCTTGGACAATATTTGTTATCATATCAACCTTGAAATAAGTGTTCTTGAGCAAAGAAGTCTTGTAAGTAGAGGCTAGATCGAAAGCAAATTTATCAATACATGGTAGCTTAGGCACAGGTTGCGGAAGAGAAACAACAACCATCTCTGTATTGCTTTCCTTTGTAGCCTCATCATCAGTCACATTGTTCTCGGTAGCAGCAACATCATTGATCTCGTCATTGGTGGCATGCTCCTTCTCTTTATCAATGGCCTCATCATCAACATACATGGAAAAACTATCATATTCCTGATCGCTTATGAGATTGATAGCAGTCAGGTCCTCTTCGGATCGGGTAGATGATGATGGTAAATAGTCGAGCTGCCCTGTAGTAGAAGAGTTAGCCAACTGTGCAATTTGAGATTCAATTGCCAAACTTTGAGTTTCTAATTTTTCCATCGTCTTTAGCATTCTATTCAAGATATCCGACATCTCCTTTGTCTGATCAGCTTGCACATCTACGCTGGGTTGAGAAACATGTAGATGTTCTTGTAGAGGAGGATATTGATATTCTTGCTGTGGCGGCTGCTCATATGACTGATAATATTGTTGCTCAAAGTGTTGCTGATTATGATATGAAAAATTTTGAGCACCATTGTCCTGGTAGTAAAAATCTGGTTGATTCACGCATTCTTGATCAAAAGTGTTTGAATACTGGTTGTACCCATATCCTTCTTGAAAAGAATTCATTTGTCCGAACTGAGCACACTGAGAATTATAGACATTGTAAGAGCATTCGAAACCAAAGTGACCATAAATTCCACAAACTTCACAACCAGTGTAAGTTTCAGGGGCCACTTGTGACATCTCATTTGTACTCATCGGACATGTAGTGGGCTCTGCAGTCTTCCACGAGGCAATTTCTCGAGTATATGCCTCTACTCGGAAAGAAAGATATGCAAACTCATCCATTGTATCCCTGTAAACACACTACAAAACCAAGAAATGTAATAAAACCGGTCTCAATTGGAACTAAAGTTCCAATGAGACAAAGAAAATATATACGAACAAAAAATTTAACACAAAATTTTAACAAATTAAGAAAAATATAAAATCTGTATTTTTTTTATTTTTTTATTTTTTTATTTTTTATTTATTATTATTATTATTATTTTTTTATTTATTTAGAAATTATTTACAGAAAGTTTTGGGAAAATTGGACATGAAAATTTTAACTATTTTAAACTAATCAAGAAAAATGAGAAGAGTAAAAAAAAAACTAATTTAACAACTAATTAGCAAACTCGACTCTGAGATTCAGCAAAAGCAGAAATAAAAGCTACTACAAGAAAACAGAACCAAACAACTCAGTACATTACGAACTCAGATAACATTCACTAACAACAAACCCCATTCGACTAAACACTGCAACTCCAGTAAGCAAAAACTGCGAAGTAAACAATATTAAACCAACATTCACGACACAAAACAGCAAACCAATTTAAACCAATACAGCGAACTCGACTCACTGAACAATCCAGACTATAACTCAATCGCAGAAAACTCGCCCAGGATTCGACATTAACACACGAACAATATGACTCACAGTAAAAACTCAGCAACAACAGCTGTACAGAAAACTCAGACTCGCAAACTAACTCGGCAAACAAAGAACACGGACTCGCTGCAAAACTCAGCTCAAACCCACATAAACGCAATAATCCCAACGATCCGAACGAACTCAGAACTTCTAAAGTCAGGACTAAAACTCGGCAAACACAAACTTCACTCACAGACAACAAACAGTGACTCAGAATTTGACAAAAAAAAATCAGTAAAACAACGCACGGTGGCGACAGCAACTCAGCAATTATCAAACAACTCGGCTATCAACGACACGAAACTCAACTGCACAGTAACTCGGCTACTCAACGATAATTTGAACGCACAAGAACAAAACGAAGTCGTACAAACCAAAGAAATCACACCACAAAAAAAACAAAGCTACTCAGCGTTGAACTCGAACAAACGAATTCAAACACAACTTAACATCAGTAACACGATACAGCCCGTACACCATGACAACGAGGAACTCAAAATTGACGCCAAAACAGAATCCATAAACTCGGACAAACAAGGGCGATGTGGTGGTGAACTGGTGTTTTGCAGGCGGATGGTGAAAAGGAGAGGAGGTGGGAAAGAATAGAGATGGCGTCGCGGTGTTTGCTCGGAGGAAGGGGAGTTGGATTGAAGGGGAAGGGGCGTGATCGTGGGAGAAGGGGAGGTAGGGGAATTGCAGTGGGTGAACTGGGTATTGTGAAGGTGAAACCAGGATGAAGAGGGGCGGTGAAAGGAGGAAACGCGGTGGAGGAGAGGAGGGGAACGACCGGTGAGTGGTGGAGGCTGTGGTGTTGCTGCGAATTGATGAAGGAGGAGGGAATGGAGACGCGGAGGATATTGGAGGCGGAGGAAGGAGGTGAAGAAGTGAAGGGGCGAGAGGGGTGAATGAAAATGGTGCTGGGTTTGATCTAGAAGAAACAGGGGATTGTGCTTTGAGATGAAAACAGGGGAGTAAATACTTAGCTTCGAATTAAACACTAATAAACAGAGAAAATAATTACCAAATATCACTAAAACTATTTTTGTGCTTTTTTTTTTTTACACTGAAAATAAAATAAAATCTAAACTATAAGAAACAATTAATTTAAAATCGATAATTTTTGCCTCCCCGGCAGCGGCGCCAATTTGATGCGGTATATTTTTAAGTTCGTTCATAGGGAGGCAGGTTTTATCGATTTTAATTCAATTGTTTCCGGGACAAAAATATATAATTATGAAAATATTTACTAACTAATTATTTATATTAATTTAACTAATTAATTAAGGGATAAATAATGAATTTAAAATCTAGGGCAATTAGGTCCACCATGTTTACATAATATCCGGCTTCTAAGCTAAAGTAATCAAAATGGTCATGCAATTTAGGGTTCGTTAATCTCTCTCAAGTATCAACGCTCCCGAAACGTGCTTACACATATAATCACTTTTAGTAATTTAATTAATCGGGTAATTAGAACATGTGCTAATCTCTCTCAAGAATTAACGCTCTCGGAAATCCAATTATGCTCTCGCAATAAAATTCAATTCCGCTAACCGTATGTGTGCCTCTAGTGAGTAAAATCTATCGATCTATTACTCCTATTCGCATATAATTAATCTGTGATATTGGCCACTAACACAAATTAAATATCAAAACATAATCGATTAGAATTATCATAATCAATCAAACCACTATGAAAATCATGCCAGAATTATAATGCAAACATGGCTTCCCTTTATGCCCTAAAACAAACTACTCACTAATATAAAAATTAAGAACAACTAAAATTATATAACAATCCATCTAAAATAAATATTTAATAAACAAGGTAAAATAGAAAATACCTTACAAAGAGAAATTGTACATAAAAGAGAAGAAAACCAAGCCCCTAATTGTAGCTCCAAAATGCATGCTGGATGATGTACAATATGTAAAAGGTGCTTTTTCTTTTCTATTCCTTTTCTAATCTCTAAGCTTTTCTCCTGTGTGTTTCCCTTTCTCCTGGTTTCATCCAATGCAGTGTCCATTTATAGGACTTTATTTACATATGAAAGCAATCATGGAAGTCTTTGTAAAAAAAATCATGCTGCACTCTTTCAAGATTCTGATTTCTAAAATCTTATAAAGTCTTTGATGTAGTTTTATTTTATGACTTTTGAAAATCTTATAAAGATGCTGTCTTTGAAAAAAAACTTTCCAAGATGCTGACTTTGACCATTAAAATTCGGAACTGCATTCGTTCCTCAGATTTTGAGCTGCTCCAATCGGGTTTTTGCTTATTTAATCCCTCTGAATTGTAGATAATTTTCCAAGTTTCGCGTGGACTGTAAGATCGTCCAAATCTGACTCCTACAACTCCGGATATGAATTAAATACTATAGGAAGTGGGTGTAGCTCAATAAATCCGAATTTCTTCCATTTTTAGCTCCAAAATAGCTCTTTAATTCCAAATTCTTCCAAACTAAGAAATTCTTGTCTCCTGAAATAAAACATCAAAATTAATTAAATAAATATCCAAATCAATGCAAAATGAAATTAAATATGGGAATAAAATTATCTAAAATGTATATAAAAATATATCTTATCAATATATTAGAGTTCAAAAATGAGGTCGAAAATGACAAATGAAAAATGGAACACGAAATCAGCAACTGAATGCAAACAGTTGAATGTGGTTGCATTTGGTTGAATATCGCCCCTGGCGGGGCCTTGTAACCCAAATCCACCAAAATCACTCAACCGTTTTTTTTAAAAAGTTGAATGTGGTTGCATTTGGTTGAATATTGCCCCTGGCGGGGCCTTGTAACCCAAATCCACAAAAGTCACCCACCTTAAAAAAAGTTGAATGTGATTGTATTTGGTTGATATTGCCCCTGGCGGGGCCTTTTAACCCAAATTCACCAAAATCACCCACCTTAAAAAAAGTTGAATGTGGTTGAATATTGCCCCTGGCGGGGCCTTGCAACCCAAATCCACCAAAATCACCCACCTTAAATAAAAGTTGAATGTGGTTGCATTTGGTTGAATGTTGTTACAACCAAAATATAACCCGTCTTAGAAAAAAAAGTGTTGCATCTTTAAAACACTGGTCAAAAGGGGGAGGGGGAGGGGGTGGGGGTCGGGGGAGGGTTGACCTAGTATTTTTGTAATTTTGAAACTTATGTTAGTAAAATTACAATTAGTTAAAGAAGATTGTATATTTGCAAATAGAAATTTTAAATCTAATATTTTTGATAAATTCCCAAAGAATAATCAATAATATTTTGACAATTCAGAATTTGAGAATTGTTTTCCTAACAATTTTGAAAACTAAAACATTTTTCTAAACAAAAACATGGTTGTCATGAATAGTTTGATTATTTTCAAAAAAGCATATAAACATGTGACTGTTCCAGAAACCAATTATATCCTATATATAATTGGCGTAAGGAGGTTAAAGTGGTCTGGTCGTCAGGGTTAAATAGGTAAGTTCATTAAAATTAGAAATGGGCCCGGAGTTGGGCCAGAGTATTGGTTTTAAAAACCAACTAAAACTATGTTACCAACTAACTAATTAATGGTATTTTTAATTTAAAAAATAAGTAGATCATCACTAAAATAACATATGATAAAAGGGAAAAAAATAATGTTAAGAAATTTTTTGTTAACTACCATCAGAATTTCAATTCAAGAAATAATTTTTTAAAAAACTAGATTTTACATTTAATTACAAAACAATTTTTTTAAAGAAAAAATATGGTAAAACTAGATATTGAAAAAGTAATAAAAAAACATGTCATAATTAGAAATGACAGTTATTAAATTTAACAAAATATAATTTACAAAACAAACGCTAATTAAAAAAAGCTCTGAATTTATAAAACTAAAATCAACAATAAACTTT
Source organism: Kitagawia praeruptora (assembly GCA_037693485.1). Lineage (NCBI taxonomy): Eukaryota > Viridiplantae > Streptophyta > Magnoliopsida > Apiales > Apiaceae > Kitagawia > Kitagawia praeruptora. Next base: position 150,832,703 of record CM075344.1, on the reverse strand, counting down.
AATATAATGCACTTAAAATAAATAAAAACCAACACAAAAATATAAAAAAAAGTACAAACTTTCTTTTAAAAAAAGTACAAAAGTAATGTCTGTTAAATTACAATAAGTTCCCATATGTATAAAGTATATTATATATATTCTAATAAATAGAAATAAACACGCCAAAAAATATGAAACATTAAAATATATGTTAGGCTAAATCTTAAAATATAATTTAGAAAAAAATCGATTACCAAATAAAAATACATTTAATTACAAAACAAAAAAATCTTTAAAAAATATATGGTAAAATTAATATTAAAAAAGTAATAAAAACAAGTCATAATTACAAATGATACCAAAATTTAACAAAATATAATCTACAAAACAAATGTCAATTAAAAAAAATCTAAATTTACAAAATTGAAATCAACAATAAACTTTAATACAATGCACTTAAAACAAATATAAACCAACACAAAAACATAAAAAAATAGTACATATTTTCTTTTAAAAAAAAGTACAAATGTATGCGAATGTAAGTGTGTTCACAATTACATAAACACACACCTATATAAAGAATAGTTAAATCAATATAAGTTGCCACATGTCTATGTCTAAAGTACATTATAATAATTCTCATAAAATAGAAGAAAACATCTCAAAATATATGAAATATTAAAATATAAGTTAGGTTAAACCTTAAAATATAATTTACAAAAATATATCGTTTACCAAATAAAAGTGGTTTAAGAAAAAATTATTTTAATAAAAATCATTCAAGATTTTTACGTTTAACGACAAATATATTTCTAAAATTTAAATTAAAAAAATGTGAGCACAAATCACCAAATAAACAAATTCTTACTTTGCAAAGAATTTTTTTAAAAAGTTAACACAAATCAATAAATGAACATATTTTAAATTAGAAAGCAATCCAAGCACCCACAAAATAAATTTATATTAATATCTAAATATAATACAACATAAAAATTCCTAAGATTATCCTAAACAAAAACACATAATAAACACCACACATGGCAAAAATATAAATTCACATGAAAAATAACAATATTCAAACAAATAAAAAATTTAATAGCACACATATTTCCATAAACTTAAAAAAAATGCCTTTAAAAATTATAAAAATACTATAACAAAATATCTAAAAATTTAAGATATCCATTAAATTACATAATAAAAAAGATAAAAAAAAAATTGTTACACGAATATAGTACGTATATGTTTCAAGTATATCATATGTAATCTAATAAAATAAAAAATCAAAAATAATTATAAAATACTAAAAAAATATGTTGGTCTAAATTTTGAAATATAAATTATAGAAAAACTATTTATAAGGAAAAAAACGTATACTACAAATCATATAATATATATTATTATGATTAAAAGTAAAAATAAATTATTCAAAATGCTATAAAACTAATTTTATAACAACAAAATTACAATCAAAATTGTACTAAAAAATATTAATAAAGCTACCCGTGCGAATAAAACTAGTTTTTATAATTCTGCCTAAGCCCGACAACTCGTTCGTCACCATCAGTCCATCGGTTTTCCATAAGTTATGTCATATATCTTACTATACTCCCTCCGTCCCATTGAGTAGTTTATATTTGTGGACCAGTTTTCGGCATGAATTTTAATATGCATTTTAAGAATGGTTCTATAATTTATTTCTAATATTTTTTTTGTATAAAAATAGAACAATCCTATTTTTATAAAAAAAAAGAAAATATCAAAAATAAGTTATAGAACTATCTCAAAATATACCTTAAAATGCATGTGCGAAATTTTTTATGTAAATAAATGGATGGGACAAAAAGAGTATTTACTATGCATGTGGTAACTGGTAAGTGGTAAGTAAGCATACTAGTTTAAAAAACTAGTCTACTTCGGCTGGCTAGATCTAAAATTATCGTATGATATTCAAATTCATAGCACACCTCGAACACTAGCTCTATATTGTGCATATTCTCAATTGTATAAGCATCAAAATCTTTCCTGCTTTATTTTTATATCCATTTACATCGATGGAAGTCCCGTCCCCCTTCTCTATCATATTTTCGCTCCTCATAATTATTGTCCTGTTCAAGTTAGTTATAAAATCAAAACGAAAGACCAAATCTTTTCTTCCTCCAGGGCCATTGAAACTGCCAATCTTGGGAAACTTGCTCCAACTGGCTGGCAAAATTCCGCATGTTGGTCTCAGAGAATTAGCAAAAAAATATGGACCTCTGATGCACTTACAACTCGGTGAAATCTCCACAGTTGTTGTTTCAAATCCAAGAGTTGCCAAAGAAGTGCTTACAACTCATGATCTTCGCTTCGCGGACAGGCCAGAATTTTTAGTAGGCACCATTCTTTTTGCCAACTGTCGTGACATAATCTTGGCTCTCTATGGTGATTACTGGAGACAGATGCGAAAATTTTGTGCAATCGAACTCTTAAGTTCACATAAAGTAAGATCTTTTCGTGGTATTCGGGAGGAGGAGACGTGGCAACTCATTCAGTCCATCAAATCATCCTCAGGATCACCAGTTAATATCAGTACGAAGTTTTCTGAACTGACGAATGCCATAACTTGTAGATCCACAATTGGAGAAAAATGCAAGTACCAAGATGAACTTATACAGCTAGTTGAACAAACAGCTAACTATACTTCAGGTTTTTTCATGACGGATTTGTTTCCTTCTGTAAAATTTCTTCCCTGGCTTACTGGGATGAAGCCTGCATTAAAGAGGATAAGGGGAAAGATTGATGTTATCTTTGATTACATTATCAAGGAGCGGACGAGGAAAGAAGGAACCGAAGGGGAATATTTGATTGATATTCTTTTGAAGATCAACGAGAGTCAGCGCCTTGATTTTCCCATATCTTCCGGTGACATCCAAGGCATCGTTTTGGTAAGTTTTATGTTACCAGATGATCATGTATCTTTTCATTGGCTCAGGAACTCACTTTTATTACTCAAATTCAAGGTGCTCTTACAATGCTCTAAACATGTCTATTTATACTAATGCTAGAGGTCCTTACATGTAAATAATGAGCTCCTTGAATGCAAATAAATGATGGTAGGTGGAGTAGGTAATTAGGTGAAGTAGGTAGGTGAAGTAGGTAGAATTTGACTTCTAAAATGGCACATGGGCTGCATATTGCTTCTGGAATCATACTCCTCGGGTTGGAGAGAACCCGACCTCGAGTTTTAGTATTCTTCATTGTCGAAATAAGGTGAAAGATCAGCAACATTAAAAGTTGCAGAAACACCATATGTTCCAGGCAGTTCTACTTTGTAAGCATTGTCATTGATTTTCTGCACAACTTTGAATGGTCCATCAGTTCTAGGTGACAACTTGGCATTTGGTTGATTAGGAAATCTCTCTTTTCGTAGATGAATCCAGACCAAATCTCCGACTTTAAAAATCTGTTGCTTCCGATGTTTGTCTCGCTGATTTTTGTATCTTGAGTTTTGTTTCCGTATCTGCTCTCGAACTTGTTCATGCAGTTTCTTGATTTCCTTCGCTCGACTATCTGCATCAGAACTGAATTGTTGTTTGTTGGTTGACGGAGTCAAATCAAGCGGGCTAAGTGGACGGGTGCCATATACAACTTCAAAAGGGCACTTTCCCGTGGATTGATTAGTTGAATTATTGTAAGCAAATTCAACTTGAGCCCGAATAAGATCCCACTTCTTCAAGTTTTTACCAACAAAACTTCGAAGTAGATTTCCCAACAGTCGGTTGACAGCTTCGGTTTGTCCATCAGTCTGAGGATGGCTCGCACTACTGAACTGCATCTTAGTTCTCATCTTCTTCCATAAAGTTCTCCAAAAATGGCTTAAAAACTTCACATCTCGATCAGAAGTGATTGTTTTTGGAATTCCATGAAGACGGACTATTTCTTTGAAATACAAATCAGCAACTTGAACAGCATCATTGGTCTTTTGACAAGGAATGAAATGGGACATCTTTGAAAATCTATCCACCACGACCATAATTGAATCTTTCTGATGTTGACTTCGTGGAAGTCCCAAAATAAAATCCATAGTAACATCTTCCCATGGTGATTTCGGTACGGGAAGTGGCATATATAAACCAGTGTTTTGGCGTTTGGATTTAGCCAAATAACAGATTCTGCATCTTTGAATATGTCGATTTATATCTCTTTCCAATCTTGGCCAATAAAAATTTTCCTTTACCAGGGCCATAGTTTTATCTCGACCAAAGTGACCTGCTAATCCTCCATCATGGGCTTCCCAGATAATGGCTTCTCGTAGTGAACATCGAGGAATACACAAAGTCTTCTATTTGAATAAAAATCCTTCATGCTTGTAGTAATCTTTGGAGGATTGCACTTCAGTAGTATTCTAAATTTTCTGGAAGTCAGGATCATCTTGGTACAACTCCTTTATCATTTCAAAACCAACTACTTTTGTTTGGAGTGTAGACAGTAGAGTATGGCACCTACTGAGAGCATCTACAACAACATTTTGAATTCCAGCCTTGTGCTTGATTAGAAATGGATAAGACTGTAAAAACTCACTCCAAGAGGCATGTCGACGGCTAATCTTCTGTTGAGAGTTCAAATATTTTAAAGCTTCATGATTAGAATAAAGAATAAATTCTTTATTTAACAGGTAATGACTCCAATGGTGCAAGGCTCGAACAATTGCATAAAACTCCTTGTCGTATATTGAATACCGAAGTTTAGCATTGTTAAGCTTTTCACCGAAGAAGGCTATAGGATGACCTTCTTGACTTAGAACAACACCGATTCCAGTGTGGGAAGCATCACAACTAACTTCAAATACTTGATCAAAATTGGGAAGGGCTAATATTGGTGCTTCAGTTAAACATTTCTTCAGCTTGTCAAAACTTTTCTGTGAAGCCTCGGTCCATTGAAACTTGTCTCCTTTGATACAATCTGTGAGGGGAGCGGCAATTGTGCTGAAGTTTTTGATGAATCTTCTGTAAAAGGAGGCTAATCCATGGAAACTTCTGACCTCATGGATTGATTGCGGAATTGGCCAGCTATTGATTGCTTCTATCTTTTCCGGATCAACTCGTATGCCTTCGGATGTGATGATGTATCCAAGAAAAGTAACTTCATTTGTCAGGAAAGCAAATTTCTTCAAATTGGCATAGAGTTTTTGTTCACGAAGAGTCTGTAACACTTGTCGGACATGTTCCAAGTGTTCTTCCTTATCCTTACTAAAGATCAGAATGTCATCAAAATAGACGACGATACCAATAAAGGGTCGAAGGACTTGATTCATAAGTCGCATGAATGTACTTGGCGCATTGGACAACCCAAAGGGCATAACTGTCCATTCATAAAGACCATCTCTTGTTTTAAAGGCAGTCTTCCATTCATCTCCTGGTCGAATTCTGATCTGATGGTATCCGCTTCGAAGATCAATCTTTGAAAATATAGTGGAACCATGTATCTGATCTAGCAAATCATCAAGTCTAGGAATTGGAAATCTATACTTGATGGTAATTTTGTTGACAGCTCGACTATCAATACACATTCTCCAGCTTCCATCTTTCTTAGGGACTAGAATGGCAGGAACCGCACAAGGACTAACACTTTCCTGTATTAATCCTTTTTTTAATAATCCTTCAACTTGATTTTGAATTTCAGCATGCTCCTGAGGACTCATCCTGTATGCGGGTCGGTTTGGAATCGTTGCTCCTGGACTGAAATCAATAGCGTGTTGGATGTCTCGCATGGGGGGTAGTCCAGATGGAATGTCTTCTGGAACCACATCGGGAAACTCTTCAAGTAGTGGTTTAATTTCGATTGGAACATGAGTCTCCTTATTTGATTCGAATAATAGAAATAAGCTCATGGTTTGAACTTCCTCTATAGCTTCCTCCAGTTGTTTCTTCGTGACTAGGGACACTAATGGTTTGGCTTCCTTCTTGTTTTTATCAAACTCACTCGGCGGCAGAGTAGCTAGCTTTATTTCTACTCCATCCTTGATAAAAGAGTAGGTGTTTGCATAACCGTCGTAAAGTACTTGACGATCATACTGCCATGGCCTACCTAGGAGAAGATGACAGGCATCCATATGCACAACATCACACCATACTTGATCCTGGTACTTCTGACCAATAGAGAATGTCACAAAGCAACGCTTGTCAACTTTGACTGTACTTCCTTTATTGAGCCAATGCAAACTGTAGGGGTATGGATGAATCTGAGTTGGTAGATCCAATTTTTCTACCATGTAACTTGAAACGACATTTTCACAACTCCCATTGTCTATGATAACATCACAGATTTTTCCTGTAGAAGTGCAACGAGTGTGGAAAATATTGCGTCTCAACCAAGGTTCTTCCTTATTAGCCATTGCGTTTAGGCTTCGTCGGATTACTAAGGACTCACCCTGATCAGCAGCAGTAATTTCTTCATCGTATATTGGATCTGCGTAATATTCTCCTTCAGTGTCTTCTCGAGTCTCTTCTTCCTCAGAAACTTCATAGGCTTCTCCTTTGATAATTGTGATAGTTCTCCGGTTTGGACAGTTTGAAGCAATGTGACCAAAACCTTGGCATTTAAAACATTTAATGGCCTTGTTTTTGTTTTCTGTAGAAATGGTTTTAGAAGAGGGTTGGGTGGAAGAGCTAGCTTGGTTGGTAGATGGCTTTTGATTATAAGGTGGTTGGTTTGCTGGAGAGAAATTTCTATTGGTAGATCTTTTGGGTAGCTGCTTCTCTACTCGCGTAGCAAGACGAATAACATCTTCTAACGACCAGTATTGTTGAAGTTCAACACGATCAGCAATATCAGTATTTAATCCTCCGAGGTATCTGGCAATGGTCTGCTCCTCTTTTTCTTGTATATCACACTGCATCATCAACTTCTCAAATTCTCTTGTGTATTCTTCGACTGATAAATTCTTCTGACGAAGATTTTGCAGTTGAATAAACTTGTCTTGGTAGTAGTGAGGAGGAAGAAACATTCGGGTTAACTCTTTTCGCATTTTTTCCCATGTTTTGATCTTGCTTTTTTCTTCTCGGTCTCGCCTTTTTTTAAGATTTTCCCACCAAATGGAAGCATGTTTCCTTAATTTCACAGCAATAATCTTCACCTTTTTTTCTTCGTGAATATCCTTATATTCAAACACCCTTTCGACTGTTTGAAGCCAATCGATGAAATCATCCGGTTGAAGTCTTCCTTCAAAGTTAGGAATGTCAACTTTAATGTCATTATGTCTGACTTGTGGCCTTTGAGGGCGATGATTTCTAGGTGTTGAAGAATCACTGGAAGATTCTTCATCTTCTGGTTGACGTTCGTTTAACAAGACTTGTTGGGCTTGCAAAGCATCTTGAAGTTCCTGAATTTGTCTCCGCATGTCCACCATTTCAACGTCTCGCAGAGGTTATCTTCGTGGAGGCATGTTGAAAATGTTGAAAAATAAATTTTCTGATGTGGTGGTTCGATCACAGTGAGGTAACAGTGGGGGCTCTCTTGACACTAGGCGTGAAGAGAGTAGTTGAAAGTGTGCACGTTTTCAACTTAAATTTTTTTTTGTGAACAGTACCGTATGTATTTGTGAACAGTGAACAGTGCCTTCGTCTCCGACGTGAACACTTCCTTCGTCTCCGGCGATGAACAGTGAATAGTGAACAGTACTCCCGACCGGAATAGTGTCCGGAATTTTTGTTTTTTCCCACTCAACTCCGGGATCTAAAACTTTCTCTGATACCAAAATATGGCTCAGGAACAAAAGAGAAAATTCTCTAAATAATTCATTTTTATTACTCAAATTCAAGGTGCTCTTCAATGCTCTAAACATGCATATTTATACTAATGCTAGAGGTCCTTACATGCAAATAATGAGGTCCTTAAATGTAAATAAATGATGGTAGCTGGAGTAGGTAGTTAGGTGAAGTAGGTAGAATTTGACTTCTAAAATGGTACATGGGCTGCATATTGCTTCTGGAATCATTCATAAATAGCCGCAGATGAATGAATGTTTACAATTTTATCTGGCATGTATATGCAGGATGTGTTTTTGGCTGGAACTGATACATCTTCGACAGTACTAGAATGGGCAATGTCAGAACTGATGAAACATCCCAGAGTAATGAAAAAGGTGCAATCTGAAATTCGAGAGGTAGTGAAAGGAAAAGAAAGAATAGAGGAAACAGATATACAAAAAATGTGTTACTTTAAACTTGTGATCAAAGAAACTTTACGTTTACATGCACCAACTCCACTACTACTTCCAAGGGAATGCAGAGAAGAATGTGAGGTAGGTGGATACACTATTCCTGTTGGAACCAAAGTTATTATAAATGCGTGGGCGATCGGAAGAGATCCCGAATCTTGGTTTGATTCTGAAAGTTTTATACCCGAAAGATTTGAGAACAGTTCGATTGATTATGCTGGAGCTGATTTTGAGTATATTCCTTTTGGTGCTGGCCGGAGAATGTGTGCTGGAATCTCATTTGGTGTAGCTACTGTGGAGCTTCCTCTTGCTCAACTACTTTATAGTTTTGACTGGAAGCTTCCTAATGATATGGAGCCAGAAGATTTGGACATGGATGAGAGAAATGCAACAACATCCAAGAGAAAGAATAACCTTTATGTACTAGCCGTTGATTATTCAGTCGAAGCTGGGAATCAAGAATAGAAAAATAATGCAATCTTGTCTGGAGAATCATGTACTAGTGTACTAGGGCTCCAGATTAATGTTGATGTTTGTTTAATTTAATAAATCGTACAAGGTTATGATGGTCCAATGGAAGGAATATTTTTATTTCATATATCATTCCAGTTTTCGATCATTGTATAATTTTGAGCTTCAAATTAGTAAATTAGTATGATATAATTTGAAAGTCCTAGCCTAATTCTATTCATCTGTGCGTGTAAATTATCATCAGCGATATACAGGAACACACATAGTTGAATGAATTTTGAGACTAGTCCTTTAAATTGTGTTCATTACTGATAGGTATATGTATTTCGAGTCACTGGGTGTCTTGAAGTGTACGTTTATGCTTAGCGCACACGCACCAATCTCGCTTTGTTGCACCTTGAACATTAGTATAAACTCAATATAAACAGTTTGCAGTCTTGGATTAACCATTCAAATTATGATTTTGATGATCATGACTATTTAGTCGAATACTTAGGACCAGGCCTGCAAGAATTGGAACTTAAATATCCAACAGAAGCCACAATTTTGATCCATCACTATCAAATTACCCAGATGTATTCTACAAATTCAAGTACGGCAAAGGGATGTTTGGAGAGAAGTTGGTAAGGAATGGTAAGCTTGTTCTAAGCAGCACATCTTAGTGTGCCTGGACAAATTTTACTAGACGATGATTCTCTCGAATTCACTACCTCTCACCATAAACGACATGAAATGCAACCTAAGAAGTCCATTAATTTGTAGTAAACCTTCTATACATTAATCATCACTGCCAGTGTACATTATAATTTGTAGTAAATATAAATATGACATAATTATATTTTGTGTTCTATAGATGGGATATCCGTAGCTTAGATCAGCTGCCAGTGTACATGAGACATTGTTGTCGATCTTTTGCAGATATATTGCTGAAGAGAAAGCAGAGACTGCAGAGGCAGGAAGGCCATCATACGGCATTAGTTATGCAATAAATGCTGTAAAGTATCCTAAATCGATTAACTTAGTACCCTTTTGATTTCCAGTTGTTAAGATTTAAAAAGTTGACAAGAGCATATTATTAATATTAATTAGATCCAGACAAGTAGTTCATCAAATTCAAAGCTGCCTTATTATTATTATTGATGAATGGCTATATAAGCCAACATTCCAGATCTTAATTTACTTTCTCATGCTAAATAGTAAAGTACTAGAAATAAAACAAACACAGCTGGAAATATCCAGATACAAATATTAGGCAATCAGAAAAGAAATAATTATTAAGCAACCAGAAGATCGACAACCAATGCAACTTGATCTGTGGGATCAACATCCACTACCATGATACTGGAATAGGATCTAATAGAATGGAGGTTATCATATCTTTTGTCGCAGTTGATGAATGCGTGTATCCATCATATCCATCATAAAGAAGATTAATCACACACTCTTGTGAGCATTGGCATCGGGGCTGCTATTGGATGCAGGCATTCTTGATTCATGTCCTTCCACGCATTTTTAATGCGTTTCTGCAGTGCATCATAAGCAGTATCTTTCCCAACATTATGTTGTTCCATGAAACACTCAACAGCTGATGGTATGTGTGGTCTCTCCTTCTCAAACTGCAATTAAAACCATAAATGTACAAGAGAAACCATAAATGCCAAGCCCGCGGCAAGCATTAATTTGTATATCTAACCTCATGTCCCACGATGTCGTCACTGAGTCTGCAAATAACAGATGAAGCCCTAACAATTAAGGGATCTTTGGAAATCCAATCAAATGATTCTGTAGTTGCCACATCACCCATCAGCACGAAACTTGAGACCGATAACATTTTGAATGCCCCAGATACATGTCATCAACCACGGATGATAAAGAAATTAATTTGGCAAGAAATATTCGCCTGTGGCGTATCGTGGCTCAAAGTACACCCCCGTTGCCCAAAAGTAGCTCTCCACCAATCTATCTCTTGCGAATGGAAGTTTATTTGCAAAGTCTAAATCCTTCCACCACCTGAAATTTGAATCTCTCCAACAAATATTACTAATAATACTCCTTATAGGCAATGCGTAAGTCTTCAATTCAACATATTAATATACCTTGTAATGTGACCTAGCTCCTTTTGATGCAGCTTCTGCACCAGGTTAAAGTCACATTTGGCCAAATTTAGCAGCCCTTGATTATGTCTATGAAATTTGTGGTAGATGGAAATGTAGTGCCTTGCCACAAGCTTGGGCCATGAATATTAGGTAAAATACTACATATAATGATAGTGGGTAGTTAGGCCCAATTAGGCTGAGATTGTAGATAGGCCCAAATGTAGTCAATCTCTTAATGGGCCCTGAAGCCCAAACTTGTAAATAGAAATTAGCTTACTTCCCAAGTAAAGGTGGTTAGGAAGGGACCCACAGGGGATCCTCTATAAATATACTTGTGCCACATTACTTGGAAGGGGATGCAATTTGATGTAAAGAGGAGAACGGCCTCTAAAAGATTATGAAATATTAAAAGTACATTATTCCTCATCAACATTGTGGGAGGTTATCCGTTTAATAGCTCGCAGATATTTCATAACACATCATTTGGCGCTAGAAGTAGCTCTTTCATCAACGATTGCATCGAAGAATAGAGGGTTGTGATGCTGAACCAGTCGTCCAACGCCTCACGGAGGAAGAAATAAGAACAATCCCCCGTGACGACGACAGTATCTTAAGACAACCTTTGCAACCGAGACGTTTATTTTCTGATTACGGAAATGATGAAGAAGTAGAGGATTTTCAGGAATCCCCTGCTGCAGAGCAAGGTAGAAAGAGAGCTCGAGTTGATACCCGTACAAGGGTACCAACAGCTTCGGGTAAACAGGTGTTGACGAGCGATGCCCGTCTTCACCTCGAAAAAATGAGGAGAAAAAACCCTCGCGAGGAAGCTCAAGAAAATGACGAGGATTTTAATGAGTCTGACGAAGAACTGGAGGCCCTCGAGGCCCAGAGGAGACGGTTGCAGCTGAAGCTGGAAAAACAAAGGGAAATACGACGTCTTCAGCATGAGTTACAACAAACATCCCTTCCAGCTCGCTCTATGGAATATCGATCTCCTGGGTACAATAGCGAGGGATATGAGGATGAAGCAAGTTTTGAGGATGAAACAGAGTCCAACAGATCGTATCGGGCCCCCCAAATAAGGAGACATGCGAAGTCCCAGGGGACAGCCCCGAGGCAAAGTGAGTCGGGCGACTCCTATAGGTCCGAGGAGATTTCACAATTGCAAAATGATATAGCGATGTGCAAAAAATTTATTCGAAGTCAGGCTGGCTCTGAGGTCCCGGCTGAAAGCCCCCTCACTACACGTATTGAAAAGGCACGAATCAATAGAAGTTTGAAAACCCCGTCACTCGATCAGTTCGATTGGTCCACAGATCCCAGTGAATTTTTGAACACTTATGATGGGTCCACAGAAGTAGCCCGATGCCAATTCTTTTCCACCTGCCTACGAGGAACCGCTTTGTGTTGGTACAACAACTTGCCCCCGAGATCCATAGAATCATGGGACTTGTTGAAAACTAAATTTAAGGGTAGATTCTCCAGTAATTACAAAGGTGGAAAGATCACAGCTTCACTCATGAATGTGAGACAGCGTTACAACGAATCGTTACGAGAATTTTTAATCCGCTTCCGAGCTGAGGATGCAGAGATCCCTAACCTCGTCGAGGAGCTCGCCATCAACTACCTTGCTGCAGGAATTGATAAACACAGACATGGCCCCTTGTTGGAGGAGTACTTTGAAAAAAGTCTACAATCACTTCAAACTGCCTTCGAGATCGTGGAACATAGAATGACACTCCAAGAGGCCGTGGGAAGCATCCAATCACCTAGGAAAAATGCACAAAGGTGGGAGAGAAATTCAAACTCTGGGTTTAGGTGTCCAAGACCAGATTACAAGAAAGAAAATGACTCGCATTCACGGTCTCGAGATAGAAGAAGTCCCCGATCTGAAAAATCATCTCGCTCCGACAGGTCATGGAAACCTCGAGAAAGAACAGAAAAAGAGTTCACAAAGCTGACAGTGGACAAAGCCACCATACTTGCTATTCTAAAAACTAAGCCGGATTATCGACCTCCGAGGCCGATGAAGTCAGGCAGACCTCCAAGCTCCAAGTATTGTGAATATCATGAAGATCACGGTCATACTACAGAGGCCTGTTTCCAATTAAGCAATCTCATTGAAGATAAGATAAAGCAAGGACAGTTGGTTCATTATATTGAAAACGATACGAACATCCAAAGAAATCACCAACGCAACCCCGATCGTATTATTGACGTCATTATCAGAGGTCACGCTGCTGGGGGATCCTCCAATAATGCCAAAAAATTATATGCCCGAGAGGTATTTAGTGTTCATCCCGAACCACAAAAGCGCCAGAGGCTTAATCCCACTCCAGTTATCTCTTTCTCGGATGAGGACTATTCCCCCGGGATGATCGAACCGTATCAAGATGCTTTAGTTATCACAGCCAAAGTGGGAACCAATACTGTTAAAAAAATTCTTGTGGATAACGGAAGCTCCGTTGACATTCTATACCACAGTGCCTTCTCAAGGATGAACATTGGGGACAAAAAATTAGAAAATGTAAATATCCCCTTATATAGGTTCACTGGAAACGAAGTAAAAGTGGTCGGAACGGTTGATCTCCCGGTCCTATTTGGCTCCCTGCCATGTCAGACTTGGCAAACGGTCAAATTTCACGTCATAAATGCAGTCTCCAGTTTTAACGCCATTTTGGGAAGGACGACGCTGACAGCCTTGAAGGCTGTCACATCTATTCCACACTTAAAAATGAAGTTCCCCACTGACTTTGGGATATGTGAGGTCGTAGGCGATCAGTTCGCAGCACGACAATGCTATCTGACAATGGCAATCCCCAAGAATAAGCAAATTGATGACAACTCTGTCAATCAGATCGTGGATATGGATCCTCTGATAGGTTTCGGGGCAACAAACGCAACGGAAAAACGATAATAAACAATAAAAACCGAAACCTAACCCTAGGATCCGTGTATAAGACATGTTGATTATGGAGAACAGAATCTGTACCTTTTAAAAGCTTTCCGATTCGGTTGACAGATGGAGGTCCAAGAACGATCACCACACAGCCCTCTTCGTGATATCTGCTTTGCTAATCAGTCCACACGAACGCACGATTGTCTCCACAATCTCCGGAGTTGGTACTAGCCGTAATCTGCCCCTTTTTTCTCTCTCTCTCTCTAGCCTCTCTTGATGTAGAGCTGCTAGGGTATTTGCTAAAAACGATTTTGGCAAAGTCTGTAACCCTAAACCAATACATCTCTATGTATTTATAAGAGAGAATGAGATGGGCTTAACCCTAATCGGTTTGGGCTTCTACTAAAACCAAACTGATTTGGGTTTTAATGATTTAAATTCGAAATCTAATTAACTAAGTCCAACTTAATTAATTAAATAACCAATTTCGAATTTTATCATTAATTAATTTAAATTCTAAATTTAAATTAAAACTCCTTTTAAACGTTCTTATTGTGTAACCCTTTAGGTTATTATTACGTTGGCTATAATCTTAATATCCAATAATAAAATTATAAACAATGAGCGGCATCTAGTAATACATCATTGCTACCCAAGTAATAATAATAATTGGTGATCCAATTAAACCTTTCATGATTAATGTTTCCGTGTAATATAATCCCTTTAACCATATATATTATAGATTAAACTCGAGGCATGTTATCAGTCATCCTCATCAATGTTTAATCCGGGTTTCCTTGATCAATGAGTAGACTATTAAAAACAAATCAATATTTGAGCATGGCCATGCATTTTCATAGTCTCACTTAATCAAGAGGCCAATAATATCTCTCCTAATAATAGGAGGGTTAAATCCTTTATCTATCATTCATATTTCTCATACGTCTCATAATATACCCGATGTACATTTTTATCATCACCCGGTCAAAGGTAACTTTTAATGTAGTCAAAGTATATTAATCCTCGTATAGAAATATAATGATCTCAAGTCTAAGGATCATTACACCATTATCACTGTGAGTCTTTCTAATGACATTATCAACATGTAGAAACTCACTGTGGGTCAATCCAGTGCCATGTAAAATATTACATGCACCTATGTTCTTGACTTTAGTATCACTATACCTATGACCAATGAGATGTGGTCATCAGTCAACAAACATATTAATCTTTATGCATTATAATTGTCCCATATTAATAATGCTCGATTAGGGATATTTAGGAATATTAACACTATTCTTATATTCTCATTTTTAAGTCACATACTTAAAGATATAGAATACATGTTACATATTCCAAGGACATTTATTGTTCTAATATTTATATCGCAGTAAATAAAGACATAATAAATCATTGTTGAATAATCGATATAACATAATCACTGAATAACAAAATAGTTTATCCTAGAAGCACAATTACATTGTCTCTAGGGCACTAACACTATCATCCTCGAGACCTCATTGAGGTCCCGAGCGAATCAAAATGCATACCAATGGAAGAAACGGAGGAGATCGAGGTAATAGTTGGTGACCCAACTAAAGTCACAAAGATTGGAAAGAATTTAGACACCGACCTCCGTCAAAAAATAATCCAGTTAATCAGAGATTTTAAAGACATTTTCGCCTGGGACCCGAAGGACATGCCGGGAATTCCCGAGGTCATTGCACGACATTCTCTACACATCGACCTAAAGGTCAGGCCAGTGTGCCAAAAGAAACGTGTTTTTTCCGAGGAGAAACGCAAGGCCATTGACGAGGAAGTCGATCGACTTCTCGAGGCAGGGTTCATTAAGCCCGTTTAATTCCCTAAATGGGTCGCCAATGCTGTGTTGGTAAAGAAAAGTAATGGAAAATGGCGCATGTGCGTAGATTACTCTGACCTCAACAGGGCATGCCCCAAAGATCATTATCCGCTACCGAACATTGATCAGCTCATCGATGCCACATCAGGCCACGAGCTCTTATCTTTTATGGACGCCTTCTCAGGCTATAATCAAATCAAAATGGACATTAATGACTGGGAAAAGACGGCCTTCATCACTCATCGGGGAGTATTTGCCTATAAGAACATGCCCTTTGGTCTCATTAATGATGGAGCAACATTCCAACAGATGATGGACACTATATTCGCCTCGCAAATTAGGCGAAATCTTCAAGTCTACGTTGACGACATGATCGCAAAGACTAAGAGGGCAACAGACCACATCGCAGACTTGAGGGAGACCTTTGAAAATGTTCGGAAAAATCAAATGAGGTTAAACCCGACAAAATGCTCCTTTGGCCTGACCTCAGGAAAGTTCTTGGGCTTTCTTCTCACCCAACGGGGCATCGAGGCCGACCCAAGCCAAATAAAGGCCATCCTTGACATGAAAGACCCCACATCACTAAAAGAGGTACAGTCGCTCACAGGTTGCATCGCAGCATTGCGGAGATTCATCCCTCAGTCCTCAAAGCGTTGTATCCCTTTTTTCCAAGTCATAAAAGGGGTGTCAAAACAATCACAGTTACTATGGAATGAAGATTGTAAGAAAAGCCTTAATGAGCTGAAAGCATTCTTCACATCGCCTCCAATCTTAACCAAAGCATCACCGGGCGAGCCTTTACGAGTTTATCTCTCAGCTTGTGATCTCACGGTGGCTGCTGTTCTAGTCAAACAGGAGGTCGGAAAAGAAACTCCAGTATATTACATTAGTCACACTCTACGAGACGCGGAGACAAGATATCCGCAGGTCGAGAAGTTAGTCTACTCCCTTGTTGTTGCTAGCCGAAAATTAAGACACTATTTCCAGGGTAGGGAGATACAAGTGATGACAAATCAGCCTTTGAAAAGGATATTGCATAAACCCGACATGACAGGTCGCCTCGCGGCATGGACCATTGAGTTAAATCAATTTCACATCGAATTCAAACCCAGAACAACAATGAAAGCACAGGTGTTATCAGACTTTGTGGCAGAATGCCAATTCTCAAAATCCAACACTTCAAAAGGAGAGATTGCTAATGAAACCACGAGACCATGGACCCTTTATGTCGATGGTTCCTCAACAGCAGCCACAAGTGGAGCGGGGTTAATACTCCTAAGCCCCGACGGGTTCCGTATCCAACAGGCAGTTCGGTTTGCTTTCCCGGCAATGAACAACGAATCGGAATACGAGGCTCTCCTCGCTGGACTTAAACTCGCAATTGAGCTCGAGGTAAAAAAATGTCGATATCTTCAGCGACTCCCAACTCGTTGTCAAACAGGTCAGTGGAGAGTTCAAAACTCACAATGATAGAATGCAAGAGTACTTGGAAAAAGCAAGAACGTTCTTAGCAAATTTCACCTCGTGGAATCTAACAAATGTGGATAGAACGGAGAACCAGTGGGCCGACGCCCTATCAAAGCTGGCCTCGTCATCGTCTACTACATGCAACGAACCCATCTATGTCGAGGAATTGCAAACTCCTACGATCAATAGCCATGAAGTCAACGACGTAGCTTCACACCCTGATTGGCGAACTCCATACCTCGATTACATAATAGACAACAAGTTGCCAGAATTAAAAAACGAAGCGAGATCCTTAATGTACAAGGCAAGAAATTACTGTGTAAAAGATTCAAAACTATACAGAAGGTCTTTGGTCGAACCATTGCTTCGCTGTCTTGGTCCCGAGGAGGCACACCTCGCCATTATAGAGGTTCACACCGGGATATGTGGTGAACATATGGGAGGTAAAAATCTCGCCTTAAAAATTCTTAGACAAGGATTCTTTTGGCCAACACTGAGGAAAGAGTGTGAAGAGTTCGTGAAAAAGTGTACCCCATGTCAACTTCATGGAAATGTCAGTCGTCAACCAACAACAATGCTTAATCCAGTCCTTGTTCCGTGGCCCTTCTTTCAATGGGGAATCGACATAGTTGGTCCTTTTCCTAAATCCAAGAACCAAGCTCAATACATCGTTGTCGCCATTGATTATGTAACCAAGTGGGTCGAGGCCAGACCTTTGGCCAGGATTAGAGAAAAAGAAATGATAGAATTTCTCATGGAGTACATTGTGTTTCGCTTTGGAATTCCAAGGATTGTTGTTACTAATAATGGTACCCAGTTTGTGGGAGAAAAGTTTGAAAAAGCGCTCACTGAGCTGAAAATCAAGCATATCAAGTCATCGGTGGCATACCCTCAAGCCAACGGGCAGGTCGAGGTTACTAATCGCACAATTCTCCAAGGTATCAAGAAAAGAATTGAGGAAATTCCTCGATGTTGGGTCGACGAGCTCCCTAATGTACTCTGGTCATATCGCACAACTCCGCGCACCTCCACGGGGGAAACCCCTTTCAAAATGGCATATGGAACGGACGCAGTACTACCAATTGAGGTTAGTCTCGGATCACCTCGAATCGAGGTCTTCGATCCAGTGAGCTCAATCGAAGGCTTGTGCCTTGACAACGACCTTGCAAAGGAAACGCGAGACAACGCTAATACAACATCGATTAAATACCAGAGCAAAACAACAAAGTATTTTGGCAAAAAAGTCAAGACAAAGAACTTTCAAGTTAATGTCCTCGTGCTTCGAGAGGCGGCTGCATCACAGCCAACACAGGTCGGCAAGCTCACGGCTCCATGGGAGGGTCCGTACAAAATCAAAAAGGTCGTTAGCCTCGGGACTTATGAGCTTGAACATCTCAATGGCGAGCCCATCAAGAACACGTGGAACGGAATCCATCTTAAAAAGTTTTATCAGTAATGCTGCTATGTCTTTTTGTATAAGAAAAAGTCATCAATTTCCACCTAAACTTTTGGCATAAGTAAAAAAGGGTTGATATGAGATCCTTACTTAGGCCCCCATTAACTTATTAATAAAATTGTTCTTACTACAGTCTCTTAGTGTTTTGCTATCTAAATGTAATGATGTCAATACGCAAAGCCTATGGAAAATCCATGATAAGCTGCTAAATCTTTTGGTTCTTATGACTCTAATAGGTTCATAAAAACCTTGTTTGAATAAATACCAAATGGTAAATATTATTAACACATCAGAAACTTTGGTAAACATAAGGGCCTAAAAGCAAACATCGCTAATATGCCAAAAACGGAGGCCAGTTACCAAAGATCAACGCAAGAAAAATTAATAATAGTGACTCTAGCATATAGTAAACCAAGCTGAAGTCTTGGACATAAACAAAGTCTCTAAAGAAAATTTTCTCAAGTATTTCCACTCAATCTGTCCTAACATATAAATTTTTCAATAAGAACGCCAAGCTTACGAGCTAAGAAAGAATACAACAACGAGGATGAAGCTTTACCTTTACGTGATCTCATGATATTAAGAGCCATAAATAAACATCCCTCATTTATCGAATCCTAGAACTACCCAAGAAATAACAAAACCAATTCTACTGACTCATCACAAAGAACAATCAAAATAGTTGGGAAACTATAATTTAAGACATCAAAGATAAAGTTAGAAACTACCCCAATAAAACCAAAGTTCAAGCCCGGCATAAAGCTGGGGCAAAAAGTTAAGATAACAAATACTCAGGGCATGCCCTGGCGAAAGGAAACGAGTTCAACAAATAAATTCATAAAAAGTTACATCATAACGAGGCATACCTCGCCTTCAAGTAGACTTCGGCGTTCCTTCGTCAACACCGGACTCGGGCATCGTCTTGGCAAGGTCGGAACAATAATCATCAAATGAATGACCTGTAAGGTCAATTCCTACGGTCTCCAGGCGACTATAACAATATCCATACCCAACACCTAGAGCCCTCAAAACATCCGTCACACCTTTTTCAACCTCCGCCTTCAATGCAACATTTTGGGCCTCAAATTTCTTCAATTCACTTCGGACATGATCCAGCTCCTTTTCAAGATCATCACGTTTCTTCTCTTCGGAATCAGAGGTAGCCCTAACCTTTACAAGCTCTTCATTCAACAGGGTCGCTTTATCTTTCGACACACGGATCTCCTCCATCAACTTGGTCTTATCATTGAAATTCTTCTTGGCTGCCTCCACCTCTCTCTTCTCGGCCTCCGCAGCCCTCTTCTCAGCCTTAAGTTTCTCTGCTTTGACCTCTGATAACTCTCGGTTAAACCTTTCTCCTCCACGAAAATCAGCATCAGATTTGTAGGCGTTCACGATATGCGTCAAGTCAGATAGAAACTATAAAACAATAAATTCAAGAACAAAACAATTAAAAAAACTAAAAAAAGAGGGGGGGGAGAAAAAGATTACCCGACCCCCACGAGTCAAACATCTCTCGGCAATTTCCAAACGAGACTTGTCGGTATAAGAGCTAATATCCTGTGGAAGATCAAAAACCTGAAACACCTGAACATGAGCGTTTGGTCCAACAGTCCAACGTTGGTGAGGAGAGACTTCGACATGAACTGAAGAGAAAGGCTCGGAGGGCTGTAAAATGGGTGGCAGATTGGCGACATCCTTAGCTCCAAGTGGCTTCTCAACGTTATCTTGACCAGGGATATCACATCTCCTCAAAACCAACCTGCGAGGTGCCCCAGCCTCACGCTCTCGAAGATGTTTTTTCTTTCGAAGCCCTCCATCGTCATTAGTAGTCAAATCAGTGATCTCGGGATTAACCCCAGTACCCTTAACAACCTCAACCTCAGGACAATTCACCACCTTGGGGACACCAGTACCTTGTTTAGCTGATACATTCCCACCAGAAGACCTACCAGAAACAACCTTACCAGCAGCGGATTGCTTCGCCAGCAACATCAAGGCCCGATCCATCTCCTCCTTCAACCCACTGGAAATGATAGTTTTTAAAGATTCTCCTGCAACTATATAACAAAAAGCAAAATGAGACAAGTGAGACACGAACGACAAATATACAGCAAGTAAAACAAACAAATATGTCAAACAATAAATAATAATCATGTATAGTTAAAATAAATATTACGATCATGTTCCTCCAGGAATCGAGGATTTTTAAGTTGCTTAGGGGTATATAACGAGCTCTTGCCCTGAAACCCATCCAAAAAATCACTATCATACTTTTCTATACAAAGCAACCTATCCACGGCCTCCTGCGATATCTTGCCATACGGACTGACAAACTCCAAATCAGGACCGTAGAAATACAACCATCTCCCATGATATCCTGAATTAGATGACTTCGCGTTAACAAGCTTAGACCGCCAAACTCTTTTATCAAAGTACACTTGCCCTTGAGAATGCTTAATGTTATAAATAGAGAAAAACAGCCGTAGGGTCGGAATGCGTCTCAGTTCGGCGCACCGAGCTATAAAACCACTCATTTGTGCCACAGAATTGGGAGACAATTGCACAATTCCACATTCCAATGCTTCATAAACAGCAAAATGGAAAGGATGCATAGGTAGTCACAATCCATACTCAAAGTAAATAAGGGGAATTCCATGCATCCCAAACTCCGGCATAAACCAAACCGAATCCTCACGCTTCGGAACAGCACATCTCCAACCATTCTTAAGATCAACCCACGAACCCAAAGGTTCACAATCAATCGGCTGATCGGCAAATACACTGGTATAACTTAAACTCGGTTTATCAGCAAATTCCTTGACACCTAATTCCTTTGCAGATCCAACAACCTCGTTTCGCAAAGCAAGGGTGTTAGGACTCAAAGGTTCAGGTTCAGGCTCCGGCAAAACCCCGACATCAATATCGTCTAGAAATCCTAGAGATTGGACAGACACAGAATTAGGGAGTTCTAAATGGTCGAGATTTACAATCGACTCCAAAGATTCCTCCTTGACAGTTTGCTTACCAGGGTTCTTAGAATAAACAGTACGAGAGGACGAAGAAGAACAAGTACCAGACATAATTACAATAATACAAAGAAAACACACACAAAAGATCACGATGATGGAAAGAAAAGAGGACAAGAATCGTAAAAAGAAGGTCTTTAAAAAATGACTTACCTCTTGAAACGGGAGAGAAACTTATGAACCTTTGATTAGAAGATCTTGAAATTCGAACAGTTGCTCCCAATTACAACACACGGACTAATAAACATAAGATATTTATAAATAAGGTTCCACACGTGCACACCCAAAGAAGTCAGAAAGACAAATTTTCAAAATAAATAAATAAATAAATACATAATAAACAAGATTAACAATAATAACAACAAAAGACAAATCTAAAGATATTGCTCGAAATAAAGGGGGGACAAATGTTGGGCCATGAATATTAGGTAAAATACTACATATAATGATAGTTGGTAGTTAGGCCCAATTAGGCTTAGATTGTAGATAGGTCCAAATGTAGTCAATCCCTTAATGGGCCCTGAAGCCCAAACTTGTAAATAGAAATTAGCTTACTCCCCAAGTAAAGGTGGTTAGGAAGGACCCACGGGGGATCCTCTATAAATATACTTGTACCACCTTACTTGGAAGGGGATGCAATTTAATGTAAAGAGGAGAACCTCTAAAAGATTATGAAATATTAAAAGTACATTATTCCTCATCAACATTGTGGGAGGTTATCCGTTTAATAGCTCGCAGATATTTCATAACACATCACCTATTTAAACTTTTCCGAAACAAGATCTCCTAAAGGACTGCTTAAGTTGGAATACATATGTTGCTTAAGGTGAGAGGTGGTGAATTCTAGAGCATCATCTAGTACATCTTCTCTATGCACTCGAAGATGTGCTGCTTCGAACAAGCTTAGCATTCCTTTCACGTCATTAACCAAGTTCTCTTTGAACTTCCCGTCGCTGTCCTTGAATTTGTAGAATACATCTGGCACACACAGATGTTACAAATATGCACATGTAAAAAGATATTTTAGTTCATAGTCCTGGATGCAACATTTTGTCGTTAAGTTTTATAGATAAAGTATATGCACACACGTCTAAGTTTTAAAACAATATTGTCATAGCTAAAGTGTTGCATCTGATACAGAAGTTGAAATTCTCATCCTGAACACAAGTTAAAGACTAACGTGTTAATTACAGTGTAATTATGCAGTTCTTACGTTCTAAAAATAGCTAGATGATTACCAGAAGAAACATTATGTCCCTGTTGTCTAAGTAACCAAAAACATAGAGCAACATCATATAGGTCATCATCAGTTTTGCTGCCATAATATTCATGACACCTATCCTTTATCTGCTGTAATAATGTGTCGATCTCAGCTTCAAAGTGGTACGACAACCCCAGCCTTTGAATATCATCAATTAAGCTGATCAACTCTTGTTGAGATCTATCCCCTGCAATTAGCAGCTTCTTTACTTCTTGTTTTAGCAGCTGATGATGTTCTTCCTCTTCGTGATCAAGATCCGTTTTCTAGTTACACATGTTTGTTAGTGTCAAATATTGTGTGCTAAAATAAGTCTACTTGCTACAGTAAGTCATAGTCAGAAGATCCACAGTAATTGTGATGTAATCAGTTACGTAGATGAAGGCTAATTAAGCTTATAAATAGGGCTTAGGAGCTCTTGTAATCAACAACACAGGATATTAATACAGAACAATTTCTGGTGTTCATTCCTTAGCATAGCTAGGGTCTTATTTCTAACATGGTATCAGAGCAGGTATAATCCAAAAGCTCCGCCCCAGTTTTTCAGTTGGTTCTTAAGGGACTAAACTGCAAACCCAGAAAATACTCCTCTGTTGAAAAACTCAAAATTCAAAACACACCCAAACACAAATACAAACATACCACAGTATAGTGCACTACCAGAGGAGCCCCCAGAATTTTTCCGATCTGAAGAACAAGGCCACACGCGCTCTCACGCGCCGCCCCACGCGCGGCAGACGCCGTCCACGCGCGCCACGCGCCGGCGCGTGGGGCCTCTTCTAGACGTTTTGCGGCGACGGTTCTTCAAGCAAAGTTGCTCGCCTCTCCTAGGCTAGCTTTTTCGTGGTAATATCCTCTTCATTCAGAATAGTTGATATAAATTATATATACACGTATATATATATATCTGCCAGCCATCTCAACCACAAATCGATACAGAGAGAGAGAGATGTAGGGAGAGAAAAGAGAGAGGAGGAAGATGGAGATGAATTTACTGAGCAGGCCGAGGAGTGTTAGAGTGTGGATTAGGAGCTTGGGGAAGAATAGGTCTGTGTAGCCTAGTGGAAAGCCCATGGTTATATTATATATTGAATTTTGTACGTATAGTCTGATGAAGAGGTTGTAAGAAAAAAAAATAAAGGGTGGAGATGCTAAAGTAAAAGCATCCACAAAAAAAAAGTAAAGCAAAAGCATCCAAAAAAAAAAGGGAAGATGCTAAAGAAAAAAAAAACAACAAAGCAAAAGCATCCTCTAAAAAAAGGAGGGGAAGATGCTAAAGAAAATCAATGGCTGGTAGCAGAAAAAAAATAAGAAAAAAATAATAATAACAAAGATAAAGAAAATCAAAAGAAGAAAGAAAATCGGAGGAAGATAAAAAAAAAATATTTTACATTTATTTTCTTAAGGGAAAGTAGTGTTAATATTAAAAAAAAAAAATCTGGATCTTTTGAAGATTTATCACTTTGATTTTAGGAGTTTGCCCCAGGTTATAGATTTAATTGTGCAGTATTCAAATGGTTGTTGATATTACGGTATCTCTCCACTTTATTACGATGCTGCAAATTAAATAGTTCAGGTGGCGTTATTCCGACGAAGCAGCAGAAGTAGTGTATATACAGATGTACACACAGTTCACTGCCACGACGACAAAGCAGCAGAAGTAGTAGTATGTATACAGACATACACACGGTTCACTGCTATATATTGTTAATACCGAGTGATCACAAAGTCGAGTCTCGGTTTCTTAAATAATCAGTTCAAGGACTGATTGGTGGTCATCCACCGTTGTGCTGAAAAGCAGCACTTTCTATTTTTGACATGGCCTAAAATATACCATGTGGTCGCAAGTTCGAGTCCCGGTATTCCAAAAGACTCAATAAACTCAAGATCGGTCGATCCTAAAAATGGGTACAGTTGGACGCTCAGATTAAGCTCAAGGGCTACTAGTGTCCACTCTTCAATCCCAAGAAAGGTCTTTCATCCGAAGATGGGATTTCGAGTGAGGGGGCGTGTCAAATATTGTGTGCTAAAATAAGTCTACTTGCTACAGTAAGTCATAGTCAGAAGATCCACAGTAATTGTGATGTAATCAGTTACGTAGATGAAGGCTAATTAAACTTATAAATAGGGCTTAGGAGCTCTTGTAATCAACAACACATGATATTAATACAGAACAATTTTTGGTGTTCATTTCTTAACATAGCTAGGATCTTATTTCTAACAGTTAGTATACTAGGAGTATGTACATAATGTATGGATACTGAATATAATTAACATTATATTGAAATCAAACAAATACTCCAGATGCTAGGATGATACGGTGCTGATTTTCGAGTAATCTCTGGCACAACATTTGGAGGAGAGATGGAAGTAGACTGATTAAACAGAGCCATTTCTAGTTGCAGGAAGATTTAATCCTGAGAGCAAGAAAATATTATTTTTATTGGATACAGATATTCAATAATGTGCTTAGAACCATGAATTTATAGTGTTTATTAACAGCTGACATTTTTGGACATTAGGCATGGTAAATAATACTCCCTCTGTCTCTTAATATGTTTCCTATTTACTAAATCGGGAAAATCAAAATATCCTTCTTATTTCTATTTTAAGCCATAAACAATAATATTCAATACCCACTACTCCACCCACTACTCTTTAAAAACAATATTCCAATACATATTTTTACCAATTTTTCCACATCTACCCCTTATTTCTAATACCAATGTTTGACTTTATATTTAATGTACATACTTATAAGTCATCATTTAATGTTAAGATAAAGGACAAACATGGAAACAAATTATATAATTAATTCTTTCTTAATATGTGTGTTTTTTGCAAATGTACCAACTAAAAAGGGACGGAGGAAGTATTCAATACCCACTACTCCACCCACTACTCATTAAAAACAATACTCCCTCCGTCCCACAATACAAGTCTCTTTTGAAAAAATTACGCATCTTAAGAAAATATTAATTAGATGATATATTTCCTCTTATGCCCATTATAAATGCATTGACTTTTAAAAACATGAGCTATTTTATACTCCATTTCTCATTAATTGCTATACAATTTTCAAAAAGGGTAGTTTAGGAAAATTATCACAAATTTACATTGAAAATTGAAAATGGACATGTATTATGGGAAAAAAAATTCTCTCAAAAGAGACTTGTATTGTGGGACGGAGGGAGTATTCAATACCCACTACTCCTTAAAAATAATATTCAATACCCACTACTCCATAAAAAATAATATTCAATACCCACTATTCCTTAAAAACAATATTTAATACCTACTTTTTCTTAAAACCCGTATTTTTCACCAAATGAGAAACACATAATGGCACGGAGGGAGTACTACTACTATTTAAAAAAATTGACATTAAAGCAAATGCATCTGATAAAAACACCAGAAGCATGGCCTCTGTACTTATCAATCATTCCATCAATATATATATATAAAGGAGGGTACGCGGGAGTTTAGGTGGCGCTCTAAGATCGTCTCAATCTATTTTTCTAATTTTCTAGAATTTTAGAATTTTAAACACTTATAAATATAAAAATATCATTTAACATATTAGAAGTAGAATAGGTGTTCGAATTTATAGTGGTGAAGAGTTCGAATTTATAGGAAGACATATGATTAGAAGTTCTATTGTAAGTAGAATAAGTATTTATAAAGCATATGATTAAAAGTTCTATTGAAAGTAGAATATAGGAGTTCGAATTTATAGAGATAAGAGTTCAAATTTATAGAAAAAACATATAAATAAAAGTTTCTATTGGAAGTAGAATAAGTATTTATAAAGCATACGATTAAAAGTTCTATTGAAAGTAAATATATATATATATATATATATATATATATATATATATATATATATATATATATATATATATATATATATAAAGGAGGGTACGCGGGAGTTTAGGTGGCGCTCTAAGATCGTCTCAATCTATTTTTCTAATTTTCTAGAATTTTAGAATTTTAAACACTTATAAATATAAAAATATCATTTAACATATTAGAAGTAGAATAGGTGTTCGAATTTATAGTGGTGAAGAGTTCGAATTTATAGTGGTGAAGACATATGATTGGAAGTTCTATTGTAAGTAGAATAAGTATTTATAAAGCATATGATTAAAAGTTCTATTGAAAGTAGAATATAGGAGTTCGAATTTATAGAGATAAGAGTTCAAATTTATAGAAAAAACATATAAATAAAAGTTCTATTGGAAGTAGAATAAGTATTTATAAAGCATACGATTAAAAGTTCTATTGAAAGTAGAATAGGAGTTTGAATTTATAGAGAATAAGAGTTCGAATTTATAGAAAAACATATAAATAAAAGTTATATTAGAAGTAGAATATGTGTTTGAATATATAGAGCATCCATATAACTAAATATTTTATAGAAAGTACGATCTTCTTAAATTATATATTTTTTATATAAGTTAATTATACTTCTATTAGGAAAATTTATTCATAAATCCAATACTATTATCATAAAAAAGTCATCGTATTTAAAAGAAAAGAATTGATGTGTTAACATTATAAAAGAACATTCTCATGCAGGAATCCTAAATAAAAATAGGAGTATCTATAATATAAAGAGAAAATAAGATGTGCTTTCATTTTCTAAAACTCCATAAATTTTAAAAAGTCTAGATAAAGTATAAATTGGAATTCACTCTATTTTTTAGGTTTTAATTTTAAGGAAAAAAGTTGTTGTGTAAGATAAGTATCAATAATAATATGTAATGAATTTGGAATTTCGACCAAACGAGAGCGGCTCGAAACGTGTTTAACGGGAAGACGGCTCACTATAAAAGATTGTATTAGCTATTAAAATATCATTTTGATGTTATAAATTTTATTTTATTTTTAGGATTTGATTTTTATGGATAAACATTATCATACAAGTGATACATGTAAAAGTTAGGTTTTTGGTCTTAACTAGGGAGCAGATAAATACTAATAACCGTGTTTAACGAGAAAGCGATTCATTAGAGAAGACCGTATAAAGATGTTTGAATATATAAGGAATACATAAAATAAAAATGTTTTATTAGAAGTAGAATACAAGGACGGTGGAGACGTCTTACACGATTTTTAAAATTATATATCTTTTTTCCTAGAAATCCTTTATTTTATCTTTTTTATACAAGTTAATTATACTTGCCTTAGAAAAATATATCCATAAATTTAATATTATTCCCGTAACGAAAAGTCTTCGAATTTAATTTTTTTATATGTTAACATAACAGAAAGACATTCTCATGCAGAAGTTGTAAATAAGTACATGAATATCTATAATATACAAAAAATATAAGATGTATTTTCATTTTTAAAACTCTATAAATATTAGAAAGTTTAAAGAATATAAAAATTGGAATTTACTTTCTTTATATAATTAGTTAGAATTTCGGTTCCAAATAAGAGCGACTCAAAACGTATTTAACGAGAAGACGACTCACTAGAAAAGATTGTATTAGCTATTAGAATTTGATATTGATGTCATAATTTTTTTTATTGTTCGATTTTATGGATAAAAAATATTATATAAGTCTTTATAATATATGTTAAAGTTGAGATTTTGATTTTAATGAGAGAGCGGCTCAATCGAAAGAATCGTGTTTAACAAGAAATCGATTCATTAGAAAAGGATATTTAATTATTAAAATTTAAAATTAATATTATAATATAACGTAAATGTATTAATTTTTTTAAAAAAATATTATAACACCGCCGCGAAGCGCGGCTTTATCGATTAGTTTTAATATAGCACCTGGTAGTCTGGTACACACAGTACACAGATCCTCTGTCGGCACCAAATCATCATCTTCCGGGGAAGATACCACAACCTGGGTCAAATCCCAAGTATTTTACAAGCCCATCACATCATAGGGGTCCAAAAAATAATAATTTATTTATGTAATACTCATAAATTGAATTGAAGCACCAAATCTACTCGACATGGGAGAGGGATGTTATACTGTGAGAAGGGACTATTTGTAGTTTTGTGGATGTAATATTACTTTAGCCACAATCTCAATTACAAAAAGAGAATAATCGTAAATGATCTTACAATATGAACTGTTTTTATTGATGTTATTAATGTAAATGCATAAAAATTCATAATTATTATATGAACAAATAAAAAGTATTAAGTGAAATTCGAGATCGAATTTGTGATCTCTAAGTATTTTCCGAACTAAAAATCTTTCGTCATTAGTTATGGATCAATATTATAAATGGTCTGGCCAATTTTTTTTTTTTTTTTATAGATGGTCGAAATTTATTTGAAGAAAGCATGGTGTGCATTTTCGTAAATTAATACTCCCTCAGTCCCATAATATTAATTTTTTTTTGAGAATTTTTTTTCCCACATGTCTATTTTCAATTTTCAATATGAATTTGTGATCATTTTTCCTAAACTATTTTTTTAAAAATTGTGTAGCAATTAATAAAGAATGATCAAGAGTATAAAATTAAAAATAGCTTACATTCTTAAAAATCAATGCATTTATAATGGGTATAAGAGAAAATATATCATTTAATTAATGTTTTCTTAAAATATGCAATTTTTTTTTAAAAAAACTTATATTATGGGATGGAGGAAATATTTTTTGTCATGTTAGTGAAATCATAAAATTGTTGGTGTTTAGTGACAGGCACACATTTGTTGGATAATGGCCAAAAATACTATTTTTTTTAAAATTTTATTACACAAATATCAATTTCAAATTTTTTGCCCAAAAATACCAACCTATTACGAATTTACAAATTGGGTAATGCTATTATGCATTTGAGTAATGAGTATTATGTAAGAATTTTTTTAAAAAATGAAAAAAATAATAATTTAATTGTGTCACGCATTCGAGGAATGCGTAACACCCCAACTATGGAAGTGTTACGCATTCCTGGAATACGTGACACATTTATTTATTTTTTCATTTTTTTTTGTAATTTATATGCATTACCATGACAATGACAAATGCGTAATACTATTACCCATTTTTGAAATGCATAATACACTGGTATTTTTGGCCAAAAAATTCAGAAGTGATATTCTTATCAAAAAATTATAAAAAATGATAAAAATATCATTATTTCCATTTTTTTACGATATTAAAGGTACAGTGGAATCTCAAAGTTAGTATTTGCTAACAACACGTACTTTTTTAGATAATAAAACTACTTGGATTTTGACAAAAAAAAAAAAAAAAAAACTAGTTGGATTAAAATTATGGTTTTTTTCCCAAACTGGACCTAATTTTGGATTAGAAAGTCAAAATCTGTCATCCCCATTTAAATGGTTATTCCAAGAATGCGAACTATCAATTTACATGCACTTCACGACTAGCTAATTATATTATACTAGCGCACCGATAAATCATCCTCTTCTATATATAATAGGAGAACAACGGA
This sequence comes from Kitagawia praeruptora, assembly GCA_037693485.1. NCBI lineage: Eukaryota > Viridiplantae > Streptophyta > Magnoliopsida > Apiales > Apiaceae > Kitagawia > Kitagawia praeruptora. The sequence goes on along the minus strand of CM075344.1, from coordinate 150,802,553 downwards.
TTTTTTTTAGGGGTATTTTGAGCCAATAAACCCCCTGTGAATTTACTATTTTACCCTTGTATTTTACAAAATTACATTAATTGCCACTCCCTTATTTTGAAGATAAAAATTAAGTTTTTTTTGTGTTTGTGGGGAATTGAAACCTCCTCTATATAAATATACCTCCAAACCATTGTGTTACTTATGTTTTTTAGTAAGAAGTGAAAACTTTTTTTTACATAACTTCGACCTCTTTATCAATTTCTGGAAAATCTCTTTATCAATTTCTGGAAAATGACCCGTGCGAGGCACGGGTTATTATGCTACAACAACACAACACAACACAACACAACGTACTCAGTATATCCCGCATGAGCAGGGTCTGAGGGGGGTAGGATGTACGCAATCATGCCCCTACACAAAGGTAGAGAGATTGTTTCCGATTTTTTGACCCCCGGCAGGAATCGAACCCGTGACCTCGCGGTTCACGGATTGGGCACTTACCACTGTGCCAATTCAACCCCTGGGTTATTATGCTAATTATTATTATTATATATATAATACACCAACACAAGATAGAATTGTGAGATTTTTTAATGTATTTGAAATGTCCAATTTACCCCTCATATCCTGAAATTACTAATTTATCCCTTTATTCTTAATTTTTTTAAAACATTGTAGTTGGTGGGAATTGAACTTGAGTCTCCAAGTTACTTCATGAATTCCTTTACCACTACACCATTCATTCACATGTGTTTAAAATCAAACACAATATAGATAGATACATGTGTGTGTCGTTTGAGTGAAAAAAATTCTAATATTTTAATTAGTGTGACATACTAATAATTTTTTGTCATGATTTTATTTTTACATTTATTGATTATGACTATAATATATTATATCAAAATATCAATTATTGATACATAATATATTGTTTGATTATATTATAAAATTATAATAACAAAAATAATCAACATAATAATATTAAAAAATTACTATATACTCCCTCTGTCCCATGAGGTTGTTTACATTTACGGACCAGTTTTCGGCACGGATTTTAAGATGCATTTTAAGGATAGTTCTATAACTTATTTTTGATATTTTCTTTTTTTGTATAAAAATAGAACAATCCTATTTTTATACAAAAAAAATATCAAAAATAAGTTATAGAACTATCTTTAAAATACACCTTAAAATGTGTGTCAGATACGCAATTTTTTATGTAAATAAATGGATGGGACAGAGGGAGTAACTATTATTTCTTAAACAACCTAAACACTCACCTATACGTGTTTTCAATAATACACATAATATCGTTGTGTGTACTGCTTAAGCGAAGCAATATTTGATTTTATATAAAGAAAAAATATGAAATGCATAATGTATTTTTTATGAAAAATATTAAATATAAATCCAAGTCAATAACTAAGGTACTTTATTCATGATTGGAAGGCAACAATTACCATTAAGTTCCTATTTATATATAGAAGTATTATTTCTTATGGTAATTGAACTTGGTCCGCCGAGTTAAATTGTGCATCTTCATACCATTAGACCACACATTCACATGTATTTTAATTTTTAAACCATACACATACATATGTGTGTGATATTGATGAAATATTATTAATTAAATATTATTGGATTTTGTTTGAGTTTTGGACTCTTTTATCATTTATCGATTAAAGAACTATGTAAAATACACAATTGGCCTATAAAACGATATAATAATTAATATAATGGATATTACTAAAAATAAATTAGAGTAAAAAAATTGAGTTGTTAAAGTAAAAGGAAAATTGTATATTACTACACAAGATACAATAATTTATTAGTCAAATAATTCGGGTAGTAATAATATTTGGCTTTAAAAAACGAATCCTATAAATAACACATTACCTTTTACATACAAATTAGCTAATGTTCAATTAAAAATATGACATTATGTAGAAAAAAAGAATCATGTATTATATACTCCCTCCGTCCCTCCCAATTCTTTACATTTTCTATTTTGGGATGTCCCTCATAATTTTTTACATTTCCAAACTTTCCAAAAATAGTAAAGTTTTAACCTTTAAAGCCCACCAAATATAAAACCAAGTCAATAACTAAAGTACTTTATTCATGATTGGAAGGCACCAATTACCACTAAGTTCCTATTTATATATAGAAGCATTATTTCTTATTGTAATTGAACTTGGACCGCCGAGTTAAATTGTGCATCTTCATACCATTAGACCATACATTCACATGTATTTTAAATCTTACACACAATATGTATGTGTGTGATATTGATGAAATATTATTAATTACATATTATTGGATTTTAATTGAATTTTGGACTCTTTTATCATTTATCGATTAAAGAACTACGTAAAATACACAATTGGCCTATAAAACGATATAATAATTAATATAATGGATATTACTAAAAAAAATTAGAGTAAAAAATATTGAGTTGTTAAAGTAAAATGAAAATTGTATATTACTACACAAGATACAATAATTTATTAGTCAAATAATTCGGGTGGTAATAATATTTGGCTTTAAAAACGAATCCTATAAATAACACATTAACTTTTACATACAAATTAGCTAATATTCAATTAAAAATGTGACATTATGTCGAAAAAAAAGAATCATGTATTATATACTCCCTCTGTCCCTCCCAATTCTTTACATTTTCTATTTTGGGATGTCCCTCATAATTTTTTACATTTCCAAACTTTCCAAAAATAGTAAAGTTTTAACCTTTAAACAAATAAAAAGGGCCCACCACTTTCCACTACTTTCCTACATCTTTCTAATCTATTACTTAAATATTGATAGGTCCCACAATTTTACCCACTTTCCACTCACTTTCTTTCTCTCTCCACTTACTTTTTTCTCCTTTCTTAATCTTCGTGCCAACCCAAATGTTAAGAAGTGGGAGGGACAGAGGGAGTATGTTATATTAATTATGGAGGTAACTCAATGAAAGTCAAATGGATACCGGAAGAAAAATAAAGGTAAAGAATGCTTAAAATAAAGAAATTAGAAGAAAACAATTAAAACAGTTACAAATATAATTTTGAAAAGTAAAAGCGTAAAACCTGAGAAGCGTTTTAGAATATTTATGATGGTTTTTGATTAAAATCAGGACTGAAACCTACATTCTTAGATTGTAACATCTTGAATACTATTTAGTTTCTACCTTGAATATTATTGGAGATCCAGCTAAATGGATGCATCATTTTTAAAGAAAGTTTAGGATTGTAGATGCTCTAAAAAATTATTTTAATTAGACGACACCCATTAAACACTCATATTATATTATATGACCTACAACAAAATTAAAAACTAACATGATTGCTATTAGTACTACTTGTATTAGTTTCTAAAGTAAAAACTTGAACACATTTTAAGTAAGTACACAATAACCACATATGCCGACAACAAGAAATTTTTTATGAAAATTAATTACATATTTCAGACAATATTAATCCTGAATAGTTTGATTAAAAAATACATTTAAGCTAGCAGACCCGTGCCTCGCACGGGTTTTGATGCTAGCTATATTAATTAATTAAAATAAATATATTCGTTTAGTTATTATTTAGAAAAAATATAATTTTATTAAAATGTTAATTAACTTAAGTACAAAAATTACTTATCGATGAATTCATACCAATTGAATTAATATTAATATTATGAACCAATCATCAAAACTAGGACTGAGCAAAAGCGAACCAAAACCGAAAAACCGAACCAAACCGTGCAAATTCGGTTTGGTTTGGTTCGGTTTGGTTTGGTTCTGAATTTCTGAAAATTCGGTTTATTCGATCCGGACCGAATAGATCAAAATAAAAACCGGTTCGATCCGGTTCTTTAAAATATATTTCGATCCGGACCGAATAGTCCGAATAATATATACTTTAATTTTTATATTTATATTATATATTTTTTATATATATCTTATAACTTATAAGATATAATTATAATATCTAATTTGTAATTGTAATTATATCTATATTGGTGAAATAGTGGTGATTAATTGATTATTATTTTTTGATAAATCATGAATTCTAGCTTTATTTATAGTACATGTTTTTTTTACAAAAATTTGGTTTTTTCCGTTCGGTCCATAATTAAATTTTGGTCCGGTTCGGTCTGGGAAAAAAGTAACATTTCGGTTTTCGGTCTATTCGATTCGGTCCGATTCTAGATCGAACTGACCGAATGCTCAACCCTAATCAAAACAAATACAACCCCGTTGAAAAGTTCAAAACGCCTCTTTATTGTTTTTTTAAAATTTAGCCTTCATTTTATTTCTCACTTTGTTAGAGAATATTTCTAAGTACCATGTTAACAAATTTTTCACCCATATTCCGAGAATTTGGTATATTCATTCAATATCGGATTCTTAAAATATTTATTATATTAATACATTGAAAATATTTGTACGGTCGTGGTTAATTTTTTCGATTACATACTAAAAATGTATAGACATTCAATCCTCACGACTCCAATAAATCCTTAGACTATCTATCAAAAAAAGGTTGTAGCGATATGAGAAAGGATATCTACTGTGCAAAATACATGAAACGAACGTAGTTATAACAATAGAGACTTTCATCTAATCTAGTTTGTTATGTGATCGTTCAATAGTTTTTTTACAAATTATATGTCCTTTTATTAATGAATTGATTTATTATTGAAAAATAAATATTATCAACTAAACAAATAAATTCAATATATCGCGCACTTGAAGTAAAGTATGATTGTTAGAGTTATGGTGATTGACCTTAGCTTATTTGTAAAGAAAACTTAAAATGTGCATTTTCAGTTTGGAAGTTTGTATGTTGGATTTTTTTATTCTTTTCAAGTAAAACATGGTATAATAAATTTTAGTTTAATTTACTCTTAAAATAAGGCATATGAAAATGAGTATCACCTATATTTTTTCTATTTGACTAACTTTTGAAAATAAGCTACTGTCCATAAAATTGAAATCAAGTTTTAAATATATAAACACATAATCACATTGTTATATATGTGCCCTTGTAATTTAGATATTAGGTTAAATAACATGAAATTCATTTTCCTTTAAGAATGAGTATATTTTTCCGACATATATAAGAAAAAATAACTTATGTAGACCTGAAAAATCATTTTGTACATTCATGTTGTGTACTTTAGGGTCTTGAACGAAAATGACATGATATTGAATCGTATACCCGAAATTAGAACACAAAAATAGCTTATGTAGACCTAACAAATCGTTTTGTACATTCATGTCGTGTAACTTGAACGAAAATGACATGATATTGAATCATGTACCGAAATTATAACACAAAATGACACTGAACTACATGAATTTTTTCGTGTACAGGAAACAAAATAAATATGCGAATAGAAAAAGTATGATTTTTAATTCATGATTTTGATTGTACCTTATGATTTTGAATTGAGAGTTTGAGATATCAAAATATCTATTATAGATATATAGACTCATATATTAGTGTATTATTTTTAAATTAAATAATTATCGTATTTAGAATAAAATTGTTAAGTAATCACTGAATAACATCGACAACCCAACACTGTAAAACATTTTTCTATAGGCACGTCTAATATAAACAAATCAGTGTAATGTGGTAAGGATTGATGCCTAGAATTCAGTAAGTCGCAGAACTATTGGAATTCGCCACTGAATATTTAAATGGGAAGTAACTCTGGGATAATCTGGATTGGGGATGATGATAACCTAAATCATTTTCTATTTTTTTGTTAGAAATTTTTTTTGTTGATTTTATTGGACAATTAAAACAGGAAACATACGATACATATAAATAATCGAAATAAAAAGATAATCTATCCAATTATAGTATGTCATATAATAAAAAGATATAAAGTAGTACTTTAACCAAAATTGATATGATTTAGGCATGAGGAGAATTGATGCATACACTTAGTTTATCAAAATTGTGTTGAGACATACATGTCTATAGATGATGATAACAAATACCACAAGGCAAAAAATGAATCAAGGAATCGAAGCTGACAAACAAATCAGGAAGCTAACTCAAATGTAGATCAACTATAGCAATATCTTGAGAATGGAACTCTGCATGCAGTTAGGAATTATTTCTGCAACAAGCCTTGAGATGCTAAATTCATATATCAGTAATCAAAAGAGAGTTTGCTGTAACCATGCAAGTAAGTTCGAGAAATCAAGAAAAGAAGAGTTCGATAAGTCATTCGAGAACTCTACAAAAAGGGTTTATTCGAGAAGTCCCAGTTCGAGAAGTCAGACTGTTCTATGTTCGAGAAGTCTGTAACATGCACTAATCGAGAAGTGTACTCAATAGACTATTCGAGAAGTCATTCGAGAACTCACAAAGAGGAACTACTCGAGAAGTCAACATTCGAGAACTCAAGTCCCATCTGTTCGAGAACTCAACCTGGTTTCCTAATAATGCCAGAGTTCTCTAAAGGAACATATCGAATGAAGGTTAAACCCAGAATTACTTTGCAACCTGTGACTTATAGACAGTGGCCAATTACACAGAGGATGTTACGAGTAGGGAGTCAAATTGTAAATATTTGAAGGCTCAAACTCTTCCAAGTGAAAGGTGAAATCAGTCACTGTTTATCCGACTTTAAGGGCAACAATAAGAGTGGAAGCAACCTCCAACATGATTACACTTCTACTGAAAGATTCAAAGGATATCTTGATGAATGCATAAGGATCAGCCGTTATATCTGGGAAGTTCAAGCATAGCTCAATAAGCAGAAAAGCTTATTGACTTTCGAAAAGATTATCTTTTTGATTAAAGCCACTTTCAGAGACAAAGATACAAAGCAAAAATATATTTTGCATAAAGCATCACGTGGGCTTGGAAGCTAAGTCAACTTAAGAACTTAGTAACTTATGAAGAAAGAAACATACTCTGTCTTGAAGCATGCTGGGATTGTCCAAATCAAGGATAGAAGACTTTCAAGATAATTCCAGAAATGGCTACCACTACAAGCATGAGTGTGTGATAAGTTATACTAAAAATGTATCATTACATTTCATGTGGCTTACTTGTCTTCGTATAGTTTAAATAAGTTGTATGAGCAGCATAGTTTTAGTAGAGAAGTAAACACTAAACACAAGGCTGATATCTTTAGGTTTTCTTGTAAACACTAAAATATTGTAACCCGCAGCTGTGTATTATTACGCAGAGAATTATCTTCAAATACAACCATCAGGTGGACCAAGCAAACAAGCTAACCCACCTGAGATTTTTTATATCGTGTGTTGTATGTGTCTTAGATAATTTGTTTATCTTGTTTTCTTTGTGTTCTTATAACAATCTGTTTAGACCTCACCATTTCGAAAGAATTTAGATAAGATTGTATTCAACCCCTCCTTCTACAATCTCGTGGTGCATAACTGGGAAATAACAAGCTGGCTAGGTCTTATGGAGGGAATAAGCGGCTTAAATTTTCCTTAATATTTAAATTGATATAATAATTATATTTTCTATTTTATAAGAATTTGATTTTATAAAAATTGTTTAGTAGTTAATCGTTAAAATAAAAATTAGTAGTTATTATGTTTAGTTAATTGATATGAAAAAATAAAAATCAACTGTTATTAAGTGTAACTTGAGTTGAGTTTAATCTTGGATGAAACGTAGAATCTAGATCCAATAGAGAAACATGTTACATCAAGTTTAATTGGTCTAAAATTAGTAGATTTTGATTAATGTTAAAATAATTCATAATTTTGTGATTGGTTAACTAATATATGGTAAATTCGGGTATACTTTATTATAAAAAAGGATGTTCAAAAATGATTCATAACTAAAAAATGTATGAACATATGTAATATATTATTATGTGGATTTATAGAAAATAATAATTACGATTAGTAGAAATTTTTTAAAATTAAAAACCATGTGATATACGAAATTATTAAATGAAGATATTATTATATTTAAATTTAATTAAATCGCGATTAGTAAATTAGAATAAGTATGGTAAATAATAAAAAAATTGTACATGATTGATTGATTTAAAGTTTAGAAGTAAATTCTGATGGCCTCTAAAGTAATTTTAATTTTTTGATTGGTAATTCATTCACCAACCAATAATAATACTCTTATAGCGTATATTTAATAATTAAAGTAATTAAAATGTATGTAGTATTCGTTTATATGAATTTACTAATTTTTTATTATTAAAAATTGTGAATAAATATTGTTAGTCACAGAGGCATGCATGTATACATCTAATAACAAGCCTAATTGTTTGTAATGCTTTGCATTACTTACATGACCTCTTAATTGAGGGAACCTATAGTTGTAGAGTTTCTATTTGTTTTGTACTTGTAATAGGCATCAAATCCTAGTTGTGTAACTGTACTTATAAAGTCAAGAATAATGCTTGAAAGAAGTTCCAAGGTTCATGTCTCAAGCAAGAAGATAAAGACTGTCAAATAATCACAGTTGGGATTTGAAGAAATGAAGAATTTGCCTAAGTACCAATTTGAGAAGTACATTTGTCTATTCGATAAGTCTAGCGTTCGAGAAGTCAGAGATTCGATATCTGAGAAGATACTGTTCGATATCTCTGAATGAACTATTCGATATCTCATTCGACATCTCAGAGATTCGACATGTCTAATACTCTATTCGAGAACTTAAGAAGTGAACAAGTCAAATTGGTATTCGAGTTCTCAAAGAGTCAACAAGTCAAAGTTCCATTCAATATCTCAAGGACTCAGAAAGCTATTCGACATCTCAGGGATTCGACAAGTCAAGTGTTCTATTCGACAACTCAAGGAACCCTGGAGAAAAGTGTTATTCGAGAAGTGATTCGATATGTCAGTCATACAGTATTCGAGAACTCAGAGTTATCTAATCCTAGTTCTCGAATCAATCACTTAGCCACTTCTCGAATACACTCTTGGAGACAAAATACTGGAGAAATTGTACAAGTCAGAAACCTGCAACAAGCCAATGCACTTTATGGACCACAATCTGTAACGTGCTCTGGAAAGCCTACAAGGAAGCTTGGAAAGATGTAGAAGAGACAAAGGGCTAAAGAAGTGGATCTGAACAGAGCTTTGCAAAGTCAAATCTGTAGCCATTTGGATGTTTACTCAAAAAGGATAGACATACAAGAAAGTAATTTATCTTGTAACCTTATTTGTAGCAAGTGAGTTGTATTCATGTTCTATAAGAATACAATCTCACTTCTTTAGCAGAAGAGAAGTTTTTCATACACATTGTAAGATATATCTCTCTGAGAAAAACGAAGCTGAGAATACTACCATTTTGTATTCACAGATTGTAGCAAATCTTTATCTAATAAAATATTAGATTAAAGTGATATTGTGTCTTGTGTTGTTCTTTATCCTCACCTACACATTTGCACACAAAAACACATATCTTGCTACACAGATTCAAGAACGAGAAAAAGTTCAAGAATCCATTCACCCCCCTCTGTATTCTTTTACTGTATTCAATACTCAACAAGTGGTATCAAAGATAGGTTGTTTATTCAAAAACAGAAAAACGATCATGAGTCCGAATACACCAAAGACCACAGGAACGGTGAAAGTCCCTAAGTTTGACAAAAAAAATTACAACCTCTGGAAGATAAAAATGATGTTGTTCATCAAAGCCTCTCATCCTTTGTATCCTGAGATTCTCAAGAATGGTCCCTTTGTTCCACAACAAGAAATACCTGAAAAGACTGTTGGAACCACAACTATTCCAAGATCTTATGTGGCCAAGGAACCATCCAAATGGACAGAATCAGAAAAGGAGATGGTTGCTTTTGACAGTGACCTCATGCTGCTAATTATAGATTCTATGGATATGTCAATGTTTGCAAACATTGCATCGTGTACAACTGCCAAAGAAATGTGGGATCACATTGAGGTGTTATGTGAAGGGACTGATGAGGTCAAGGAAAACAAGAAACATATACTGGTCACACAGTATGAAGCTTTCATGGCACAGCCCAAGGAAAGCATCACTGAGATGTGATAAGTGGAGTTTATATCCACTTGGATCGCTTCAATTCGGCTTAAATTGATTGTCTTGGACTCAAGTTTGTTGTAGTTTTGATGTGTTTTGTGTAAGTGTGTAGGTTTGGAAGAATGTTGCTTAAGATCGTTGTTTCCGTCACTTTTGGAGTTAAATTCGAGCTTAATAATGAAGAATGGAGTCTTGTTGTGGTTCACCATGAGGATTCCAAGCATAGAGGATTGAAAACGGAAGAGAACGCAAAAAGAACGGGCGCAAAAGGAGTTAAAACGAAGAAAATCAGCCAAAATCAGCTCCCGGCAGCAAAAATCAGCTCCCGGCAGCCACCATCGGCGCATCAGGCGCCCAATCCGAGGCTCCTGCGCCATGAACAGTAACGTCAGCGCGGAGAAATTCTGCCAGATTTTTGTATTTTTGTTTTGGCCATAACTTGAGTTCTACAAGTCCGTTTTAGGCCCGTAAGCAGTCCACGCAAAGCTAACGAGATTCTCTATCATTCTAGAGTGGTTCAGAGGTCCAATTACAGATGGAACGTTCCAGAAAATCTGAAGAAAAGATAGCTGCGAATTTCCCTTTAAATCAGAATCAGTTTAGGAAACGTACTTCTATTATAATTCTGATTTGGTATTTTCTTGTTGGGCAAGATGTCTAGAGCCTATATAAACACATCCAACCCTTGTAATTATTCATTATCATTAGGAGTTGAACTATTACATATCAATTACTTAGATTTATTTGTATCTTTTCATACTTTGTTTTTTTCATGGTTTCATCAGATCCCATGATGACGAGAGGTTCAATTATGAACTAATCGTTGTCATGGGATTCTAACGGATTTATTTATGGAGCTTTAGTATCTTGATGCTTTACAGATCTATGTGTGATGTATATCTGATATCCTCGTATGGTTGTGCTTATTGAATTTAGATGCGTAGCTAACATCTAATTTGTTAATCTCTTGTGAAGCGAGAGTGGATCTGGAGATTTAGAACTTGCCATGCTAGCATAGGATAGGTTGATGTTTTAACATCATGATTTGTGGCATGATTAGAGATAATATGCTACCCTATGTGATCAATGTGGATAACTTGTTCTTCAACCGTTATGTTTTCAAATTCTATAGAGATATAGGGTCTAACATAATTGGTGTCTATTCATCTTCTATCTCTTTTGTGGATGTATGTTTAGTTTGGTATTCGTATACTGAGAAGTGGCGTATACTTGTTTCGTGTTATTCGATCAGATATCATAACCATTGCATATAGTGATTAAAGGCGTCAGATCTAAGCAAAGTATTTAATGAAGTTAGGATTCCATGGTTTTTCTTGCAGACGTAATTAGATTTTAATTCTTGTTAGTTAGTTAATTCTTAGTTTTGTTAATTTGTGTCTTAGTTAATTTAGTTTAATAAACCCAAAATTGTTATTGTCTTAGCAGTGCATAATAACCATACATTGTTGCATAGGCATATTTACTGAATAGAACCATAACTTGATCCCTGTGGGAACGAATTTGGACTTAACCTTATATATTACTTGTGACCACGTATGCTTGCGTGATTTAGTGCAAACAAGTTTTTGGCGCCGCTGCCGGGGATCATCGGTGTTTTATTTTTGGTTTATGTGCTTGTCAATAATGGTCGTTAGCGTTCACTGACTCAGATTTATTTTTCTTATCTATCTTGTTTAGTTTGGTGTGTTTCAGGTACTTGAGTGTTTGAAGATGGCATGCGAGGAGTTGCCATGGTGGGCATATTCGAGTACATCCATGCCTCAACAATGTGAGCGGTGTTTTGGCGTTCATGATCTCTCACAATATTGTTACTACGGAGGAGTTGATCCATATGTCACTTATGAGGAGCAACCATATTTTCCATACCATCCTCAACAGTACCAGCAAGATGTTCCAGATATGTCATATGTCTTTGGTAGTGAAGAGTTTCAACATCAGCAACCTATTCCTACTTTTCAGTCAGATGAGGTTGATGATTTGAAGGAGATTAGGAAGGAGATTAGGATGCTTGCAGAGAATAATGAGAAGCTTATCAAATCTATGGGGACATTAGCTGCTCAAGTTTTGAGAGTCTTGGAACAAGAGAATCAACAATTCATGCTAGAGGCAAATCCAGAAAATAGTGGTGACTTGGAGCAAGGTACTGCATGCTTAATTGAGGAAGACAAATTCCAAGAGGAGGAAGAGTGTAAGTCGCTCGGCTTGGCTGATCTCTGGGATTCTAAGGTGATGATTGATGAGGTTGTTTCATGGTCAAATCTTGAGGATAGTGCAATTTAGTCTTTTCTTGAGGAAGACAAATTCCAAGGTGAGGTGAATGTTCACAAGCCATGTGAGGAATTTGATCATGTTAGGATGGTGGATGATTTGGAAAGGGTACTATTTGGGACAGACACTGATGAGCTGCACAAATTTCAAAAATTGGTATGTGCGTACCAAGAAGCTGAAGAACATGGGAAAGATGCAGATCTTATACTTGTCGCAGAGTTTGAAGATAGAGGTAGCACATTAGAGCCAATGGAGGAAGTTCTCTTTGAGGAATCCAAGGCTTCAGGAACTTACATTTACCCTCCTCCATTATATTCAAGCGAAGCCCGCGAATGTGTGTTGTTCTACAAATTGACAGATTTTGGGTCAACAGATGAAGGCATTGGAATAGGACATAGTTGTTACACGAATAGGCCAAGCGAGGAGAAGTGGCAGAAAGTGTGTCGTCGTGATGACGATGAAGTCTCACGAAGAGAGGACCAGGCGAACTATTATCATCCTTAGTGGAGGCTTGGAAGTAACGTCAAGCTATTGACGTTAAAGAAGCGCTTCTTGGGAGGCAACCCAAGCCTTGTTGTATACTGGTATGTTTTCTGCTATCCCTTGTATTTACTTCCATTCAATGCGGACATTGAATATTTTAAGTTTGGGGGTGGTTTGAGGGATTAGTAGTTGTTGTAGTAATTGTGTTCATGTAGGATTTCATGTTTTGCATATTATTAGTAGTAGTAAATTATGCATTTATGTTCGTGTTATCTACGTTTGTTTCATATAGGACATTCTGTTTTTTTGTTAGTATATCATGTGAGTCCATAGTAGTTTGCATTTGCACCCATGCTTGATAGGAATTTTGTGTTGTTGACGCTTTTGATTGAGAAGTGATATGCTTTGTTCTTGTGCACACACATACACTAGTGAGTTGAAACTAGTAGACTTATTGAATGTTGTGAGTAATTAGAAGGACATGAATATGTGCAAGATGATTTAGTTTGCATGCTTTGAATACAAGTAGATGCGTTAGAGAGATTTTTTGCTTGGGATTGAGTATGTTTTTCCACCAAGTGAGTTTTTGAGCCATATTGCATATTATTTGCAATTTATTCGTTTGCTTGAGTGTCCACGGATTGTTTGCATTGCTAGCAGTTGTTTGAGGTCTTTCTTGAAACGCATGACATTAATTGACGATTAAAATGATAAAGGCATTAGGAATAACCGCATATTTTCCCATATTACTACACCATATTTACATGATCAATTAGTTAACCCATTGAGATTAATCCTATTTTTTCGGTGACATACCACATTACTTGCCTAGACCTTTTTCTTGTATTGGCCTTACATTAATTTGAACCCACATTGTCAAAGGCTAGTAGAGTGCTTAAGGGAGTAATAAGGTGTGTAAGGAGGGGTTTATTATTGGTCTTACTTTTGGGGGAAATATTGAAAATTGGGTTTGGTTGTTTACTTGATAGTCGGCATGTGTAATAAATTCATGGGATCATTGTTATTGTTTATATTATTATTTTATTTAGCTCTCGAAAAAAAATATGAAAAAAAAAGAGAAAGAAAAAAGAAAAAAAAAATATTATGAGAGCATGTTTGTGTTTGTTGTGATCCTACTTTAGTCGACTAGTCGAGCGTTTTTGTTGGAAGAAGAAGAGTAAAATTATGTGTGGGGGGGAAAATAGAGTGTTGTGTATGATTTATTATGGTACTTACTAGCTTTTGACACTTCACCTGTTTTGGCTTATTTGACATACCTTGTCCCTAGCCCCCTTACAACTCAAATAAAGACCTTTTGATTATCGTCATTGATGTATGTTGTGTTAAGAGTTAGATTGATACCAAATGTCAAGCATGTTTATGATTTTGTTGGAATTGAGTGATACACTTACCCTTGTTCTTGAGTGAATATTCTTTTGTGAGTGGATTGTGAGTGTTTGCTTGTTTTTGCGTATGAGATCCCGAGTTTTGTCTCAAAGATGTACTCTTGTAGGCTTAGCATGTTTACTAACTTATTCTTACACTTGACATGGACTTGTGAGAATTTATGCATGTTCATTGAGTAGACTATGTGAATACTTGCACTTTCGACACCAAGACATTGCGTATTTGCTTTGATTCTTAAGTTGATATGGCATGAGATGATTTAAAGGTATGGTAGGATATTAGTACTAGATCAGTTGCAATTTTCATATTAGTTGCATTCATGCATCGCATTGCATTAGGTTAAATGGATTTTGTGGGTACATTCGCTATAGGCCCTCACGAGACCTTACTCGTCCACTAGGGCTGCCTAGGGGTTTAAAGGGCTTGTTGCATATGCCAAATGCAACCGTGATCACCTACGGAAGTGGTATTAGTTAGTTAGATAGTTGTAATTGTTTATGCTTGAGGACAAGCATCGGTTTAAGTTTGGGGGTGTGATAAGTGGAGTTTATATCCACTTGGATCGCTTCAATTCGGCTTAAATTGATTGTCTTGGACTCAAGTTTGTTGTAGTTTTGATGTGTTTTGTGTAAGTGTGTAGGTTTGGAAGAATGTTGCTTAAGATCGTTGTTTCCGTCACTTTTGGAGTTAAATTCGAGCTTAATAATGAAGAATGGAGTCTTGTTGTGGTTCACCATGAGGATTCCAAGCATAGAGGATTGAAAACGGAAGAGAACGCAAAAAGAACGGGCGCAAAAGGAGTTAAAACGAAGAAAATCAGCCAAAATCAGCTCCCGGCAGCAAAAATCAGCTCCCGGCAGCCACCATCGGCGCATCAGGCGCCCAATCCGAGGCTCCTGCACCATGAACAGTAACGTCAGCGCGGAGAAATTCTGCCAGATTTTTGTATTTTTGTTTTGGCCATAACTTGAGTTCTACAAGTCCGTTTTAGGCCCGTAAGCAGTCCACGCGAAGCTAACGAGATTCTCTATCATTCTAGAGTGGTTCAGAGGTCCAATTACAGATGGAACGTTCCAGAAAATCTGAAGAAAAGATAGCTGCGAATTTCCCTTTAAATCAGAATCAGTTTAGGAAACGTACTTCTATTATAATTCTGATTTGGTATTTTCTTGTTGGGCAAGATGTCCAGAGCCTATATAAACACATCCAACCCTTGTAATTATTCATTATCATTAGGAGTAGAACTATTACATATCAATTACTTAGATTTATTTGTATCTTTTCATACTTTGTTTTTTTCATGGTTTCATCAGATCCCATGATGACGAGAGGTTCAATTATGAACTAATCGTTGTCATGGGATTCTAACGGATTTATTTATGGAGATTTAGTATCTTGATGCTTTACAGATCTGTGTGTGATGTATATCTGATATCCTCGAATGGTTGTGCTTATTGAATTTAGATGCGTAGCTAACATCTAATTTGTTAATCTCTTGTGAAGCGAGAGTGGATCTGGAGATTTAGAACTTGCCATGCTAGCATAGGATAGGTTGATGTTTTAACATCATGATTTGTGGCATGATTAGAGATAATATGCTACCCTATGTGATCAATGTGGATAACTTGTTCTTCAACCGTTATGTTTTCAAATTCTATAGAAATATAGGGTCTAAGCATAATTGGTGTCTATTCATCTTCTATCTCTTTTGTGGATGTATGTTTAGTTTGGTATTCGTATACTGAGAAGTGGCGTATACTTGTTTCGTGTTATTCGATCAGAGATGTTTGAGAGATTTCAAAAGCTAGTTACTGAGTTGCAGATGAATGGCAAGGTTTACAACACAAAGGAGTTGAACATGAAGTTTCTAATGTCTTCACCAAATCATCTAGAGCAAAGGGTCATTTTTCTAAGAGAAAGAGATTTAAACAAAATCACATATGATGTGCTCTATGGGGTTTTAAAGACTCATGAGCTTGAGTTGCTTCAGAAAAGGGCTATCCAAAGCCAATCAAGGCAGAATGATAAACACATCATGTGCCTTGATTGTCAACAAATTTATTCAAGACCTAGAAGCATCTACAAGTCAGCTAAGGATAGATGAGATAGTAGATGATGAAGAAACTGAAGCTGAGGTAAGTGAACCTATTGAGGAGAAGGAGGAAGAAGAGTTTTATACTCTTGAAGAACTAGATGGAATGGAAAACACTTCATATGCTTTCATGGCTAGAAATTTTCCAAACATCAGATTCAAGAGGAACCAACCCTTCAAACCTAAAACCCAAAACCATTCATTCAACAAGAGTAAAACACCTGTGAAGCCAAACAAGACTAAATTCAAAACTGGCTATGTGGATAGGTCATCTGTGAGATGTTATAGATGCAATGACCTAGGGCATTTTGCTAGTGAATGCAAGAAACCTAAAAAGAAGGACAAAGAGTTTCTAGAGCTTGAAGCTAAGTATGAGGCCCTTCTTAAAAAGCAAACACCAGGCAAGGCCTACATAGCTGAAGGGAAGTGTTGAGATGATACTGACAGTGATGAATAAGAGCAAGGATTCTGCAACTATGCCTTGATGGCCAATTCCAAGGATGACACATATTCATCAGACTCTCAGGTACCATCTCTCACTACCATAGATATGTCTGTTTCTGAGTACAAGAGTATGATTGAACAACTATCTGTTGAAATGTTTAATATTCATACTAGTATGACTGCTGCTAATGAGGAAATTGCTAAACTGTCTGCTAGAAATGAATTGTTAATCAAAAAGAATGAGGAACTTGAGCTAACTGCTATGCAAGTAGAAAACCTTAAGAAAGAAGTTGAATATCTGCAGAAAAAGGTTCTATGTGCTAGTCAAATTGAAAAGGCTCTTGGGGATGAACTAGTTGAAAATGAATTCAAACTGAAAACTTTTAAGAACTCATCTAGTCTACTACAATCCTATCATGAGAAAATTCAAGCTAAACCCAAGGCTGCCATTGGACTTGACTATGGCACTCTTAAATAGAGGAAAGGCTATGTTATCATTGAAGATGACATAGTTCTTCAAGAGGAAGTGCCTCACATTTTGAAAAAGGCCGAGACTCCAATTTTTAAAGAATCAACATTTGAAATTGATGAGGATGCCTTACTCATCAAATAATTGTTGAATGATGAGGATGAGGCACAATCCAGTGAAAAACAAGCATCCTCTAAGAGTGAGAGTGTCAAGCCAAAAGCCAAGGAGCCAGTAGGTGATAGGTCTAGACCTAAGAAGTTTGTTAAGTTTGTATCAGCTGGGAAAAATGAATCTGAGAAGAAAGTGGCTAAGAAGAAACAGAACAGAAATGGCAAGCTAGGGATTAACAAAGATAACAACTATGCTTATATGCCTAATGTCCCTAGGAAAACTTGTCAGAATTGTTTCAGTACTAATCATTTAACTCATGCATGCAAGAAACCTGTTGGTAGTGTGCCCAAACCTTTCTATGATTGTTCTATGCCTTTAAGACATAAAGATGCTCCATTTTGTGATAAATTTAACTGTATGCCATGCAATATGAATGTTATGACTAGTTGTTTCAATTTGAGAAGGCAATTCATTGATGGTTGTATCAGTCACAATTCTCACACACACTTCACAAGGTCAAAGTCTTCAAGTCCTCCTAGAGCTAGGAAGGTACCTCTGTCACCTAAGTCTGAAACCTCAGGTTCTAAGACTTCTAACAGTGACAAGAAGACTAACACCAAGAAAGTTGATAAGCATGTTGTTTATGATAAAACTGTTTCTAAGTCACATGGACCCAAACTTGTTTGGGTACCAAAGGAGAAGTAATACCTTTGTGTTTGCAGGGCAAAGAAAGTGAAAAGAAGGTCATGTGGATTTTGGACAGTGGATGCTCAAATCACATGACTGGTGATATGGCTCTGCTATCACAGTATGAGGAGAAGGCTGGCCCAATGGTTGCTTTTGGAGATGACAGCATGGGTAACACATTGGGATATGGCAAGTTGGAAGTTGGTAATGTCATCATTGAAGATGTAGCACTGGTCAAGGGACTCAAGCATAATCTCCTAAGTGTTGGTCAGTTTACTAATATAGGATTCAAGGTGAATTTTGGCAAGGATGAATGTTTGATTACCCACAAGAAGACTGGTGATTTTGCTCTATCTGGAGTAAGAAAAGGAAGCCTGTTTGTAGCCAATATGGACTCTGCAAATAAGGACAAAGTTTGTTGCTTCTACTAAAAAGCATCTAATGAAGATTGTTGGCTATGGCACAAGAAATTATCACACTTAAACTTCAAAGCCATTAATTCTCTTGTCAAAAGAGAGTTAGTGAGAGGCATGCCCGCACTTGAATTCTGTCAAGAATGAGTGTGTGAGGCCTGTCAAAAAGGAAAAATAAAAAGATCAAGCCACAAGTCAAAGACAGTGACATCGATAACCAAGCCCCTGCAACTAATTCATATGGATTTGTTTGGGCCTGTTAACATTATGTCACTAGGAAGAAAGAAGTATGCCTTGGTGATGGTTGATGACTTTATAAGGTATACATGGGTGGAATTTCTGGCATCAAAAGATGAGGCTCCACAAGTAATTGAAAATACACACCTAGAGGGGGGGTGAATAGGTGTTATTACTAACAATGACCTAATAAAAAATTCTGCCTGAAAAATTAAACTAGCAGTTAGCTGGGTACGATAGGCAGCTAACTGAGTTAACCAAATTTAACAGATTAATGAATAGGCAGCTAGCTGTGTTATGCAATGCAAAAAGATAAATGTGCAGTAAGTAAAGAATACCAAGAATTTTAGCTAGGTTCGACCCCTAATCTTCTATGGTCTACGTCCTAGTCCCTTACCAACTTGGTAAGAGAATATATTATTGATCACAAATAAACCAATTACAAGATCCAATAATATATCACCCAATTCACTGATAACAGCTAGCTGGAATGAACTTTTCCCCTGAGTAAAGCAGCTCCCTTGAACCTCAATGCCTCTCTAACAGCCTTGCTCCCTTGAACACTGAATTCCTTGAAGTCCCACTTCGTGAATTCCTCTAGTTCCTTGAACAACCTGTTGTATAGACCAATGAGCTCTCCTTGAGCACAATACTCCGTGATAACCAAGATCCCCTTGCTGTTATGCAGTGAAACCAATCCCCAGTTACTGATTGCAGCTAGCTGGAACCCCTTGTTTCCTGAACACAGCTCTCTAAGTTCTATACTAAACCAAGTATAAACTTTTCTAGCCTAATGCTCCTTGAACCCTTGTTCCACAAGCTTGGCAATCCAGCAACTACCAACTTTACAAGTTGAACAATACAATGAATATGAAGATTTACAACTCAAAGACTATGAACTCTAATATCTCGATATAGAATATAATGCTTGAGCTCGTTTGTTGAATATGCAATGAAGTGCAGAGTTGTTTGTTGTATGTTCTTGAATTTTGCTTGAAGGCTCTTGTTGTGTAAGCTGCTAAAAAACACAACCAACAAGTAGATATATAAATAGTGAAGCAAAAGAGATTAATGTGCAAACTTGTAACGGTCTTGAAGAACACTTCTCACGTTTAGCTTGTTCAAAATCACAGCACTCTAACGAATACCTGCAGGTTTGATAATGATTCTCATGCAGAGAATATTTTCAGTGGAGAGGTAATGGAATGTGAATACCACAACTTTTAGTTCTTGAAGAAAAACCGTTAGAGACATATGAAGAAAACATGAACTTGATGATAAATGAATATGATAATGAGTCTATGTTTTCTTTTTGAACCTTTTACTCCAAGACAACAGATGGTGGAGATAAGAGGTATGGAAGACATTATTATTAATAAAAGCATGATAGAAAGGATATCACATGGGTTGCTTTTAAAAGGACATTAAAGAATTAAAAGATTCTTTAGATGAGTGGAAGTTGTATAAAACGATTTTTATAAAGAAGAGGGCTTTAATAAAAATCATATACTGATTAGAAGATATTTAGGTCATGCTTATATTGAACCCTAAATAAATCGAACTTCCCTTTCAAGTACAGGCCATAAACTGAACAGGTTGTCAGCTTGCTGTGATGACCTGCTAGCTAGCTGTGATGCTCTGATAGCTAGCTGAGATACCCTGTTTTGCTTAGAAATCATATAGAAGGTAAACCTGCAAAACAATATTGCTCCAATACAAACATCCAGCTTGCTCACCAAGTATGATCATCAAAATCGTAGGGAATGAAAAAACCGTTAGAAAGGATGAAGAAAATAATGACTTTGATAATTAGAAAGTATTTTCTTTGTAAGCTTTACTCTAGACAACAGATGGTGAAGTTTGAGGGAATGGAATATTTGTTTATAAATACAAACATGATTGAAAAGAAGCACATGGGTTGTTTTGGTGGAACATTAAACAAATTAAAGATACCTTTAATGAGTGGAAGTAGTCTAGCATGATACTTCTACTTGAGTAGTGTTCTTATATATAAAATATCATGTTTAAATATATTAGACCAATCTTACAACTGATCTCCACAATGTTTTCTATAAAAAACGTACTCCCCTTTATATTCTGGACAGACTTCCAGCTTGCTGTGTTGAACTACCAGCTAGCTGAGTTGCCCTGCCAGCTAGCTGAGATGCCCTGTGTTTTGCTATGAATTGATATGAATAATGAACCTGCAAAACACTTTTAGTCCAGACCAAATACCCAGCTTGCTTATTATGTATGATCATCAAAATTATAGAGTTTCAATCTCCCCCTTTTTGATGATTATACAACAATTTGAGATTGAGCTAAAACTCCCCCTCAATCAAAGCATCCTGCAAAATAACATTTGATAGCAGGCTAATATATATTTAGTAACAAGCAATCAGCTTGTTGCATTGTGTCATCTTCAGAACAGCAGTCAGCTTCCTATGAATTGTAACATCATCAAAACCAAGCTTGCTGCATTGTGTCATCATCAAAACCAATAGGGTTTCAATCTCCCCCTTTTTGATGATTACACACCAATATTCAGGAGTTAAATACTCCCCCTGAATTTATGCTTCCTCTGCAAAAGGATTAGCAATCTATACAAGTAGTTAAACATAATAAGCATGGCATCACAAAAACATTTAGCGTTAAACCATATGATCCCAGCAAAGTACATGAAGAAAAGAGTTATAAGAATAAATATCAACTCCCCCTAAATCACACATACTTTAAATCCTGAATTTTCTCCCCCTTATTCATCAAAAAGGATATCCACATGCAATCATTTAATATACAAATTCAAGTAAGCATGGATTATCAAGTTCACATATAAACATTTTCTATGCATATATAAAAAATAAAACTTGATATGTAAAATTCAGTTGCATAACAAAATTAATATTGTATGAAAGTTACCAAACTTCCATCGCAGCTAGCTGGCTAGACATTACACATGCCTAATTCGCGACGCAGCACAGTAAAACGCTCCTCGCTAGTGGCTTTGTGAAGATGTCAGCTAGCTGGTACTCTGTACTTACAAAGATCAGCTCAATTTTTCCCTTTGCAACATTGTCTCTCAAGAAGTGATGTCGAACATCAATATGCTTTGTTCTTGAGTGATTCACTGGATTCTTTGATATGTTGATAGTGCTTGTATTGTCACAATAAATGGGAACTTTGCCACATTATATTTTGACAATTAACCTGCATAATCTACATCACCATTCCCAACAAGATCAAATGCATTTGTGATGGGATAAAATAATCCAAGAGTAGAAGTTCCACTTAAATATTTGAAAATTCTTTTAATAGCATTCAAGTGAGACTCTTTAGGTTGAGCTTGAAACCTAGCACAACACATACACTATACATAATATCAGGTCTAGAGGCTGTAAGATATAATAAACTACCAATCATACCTCTATACTTACGAACATCTACATCTTTACCTTGTTCATCTGTAGCCAGCTAGCTGGCAGAACTCATAGGTGTAGATTTTGCCTTGATATTCTCATATCCAAACTTTTTTTAGCAAGTTCTTGATATACTTGGACTGATGTACATATATAACATCTCGAGTTTGCTTGATTTGGAGCCCCAAGAAGTAATTGAGCTCACCCATCATACTCATGTCAAACTCACTATGCATACACTTAGAAAACCACTTGCACATATTATCATTAGTTGATCCAAAGATAATATCATCCAAATACATTTGCACAACTAGAATATCACTACCAGTAAGTTTAGTAAACAATGTAGGATCGATTTTACCTCGAATGAAGCCATTCTTTATCAAAAACTTACTTAGCCTTTCATACCAAGATCTAGGAGCTTGTCGAAATCCATACAATGCCTTCTGATTTATCACCAATAATCAACTCTGGAGGATGGTTCTTTACTGTCCTTGTTGACTTTGGAAAATGATGATGAGCCATAACTTCTTCATTGGCTCTAATTCTCTTAGATGGTGGAGGGATTTTTCATCATTATAGATTGGCATCTTTTCTTTTGATCTCTGACTTCTAGAATCTTCTAAGGTGAGTCTTGACATCTTTTCACATGTTGCATCTACTGGAGGAGAGAGTTCAGCTTGATTATCATTAGCTGACTTTGATTCAGTTTCTTCTTCAGCTAGCTGTGTTGTAGCATTTTCTGAGTCTGCTTCATTGGCAGCTTGCTGAGTTGCTGTATTTGACCTAGGCAGCTCGCTGGCATCATCTGAACCTACAATTTTCTCCTCATCTCTGGACAGATCAACATTAGACTCTTGAAATGAAACATCAATTGACTCTTCAACAGTACGTTTAGAGATATTATAAACTCTATATGAACGACTTGTTAAAGAATAACCTAAAAATATTGCCTCATAAGATTTAGCATCAAATTTACCATCTCTATCAATAGATTTAAGTACAAAACACCTGGATTCAAAGACCTTGAAGTAGCCTATGTTTGGCTTCTTATTCTTTAGCAGTTCATAAGGAGTCTTATTGAGAATTGGCCTGATTAGTACTCTGTTAAAAACATAGCTAGCTGTGTTTAACTGTTTCTGCCCAGAAACTCCTTGGCAGCTTGCTCTCTTGCAACAAAGTCCTAGTTGTTTCTTGCAAAGACCTGTTCTTTCTTTCCACAACTCCATTTTGCACATTCTTTAACTTATGTGGAGTCCTGATTTGTTTGCCTAATTGACAAGCCGAACAAGTTTCCTTCTTGACATACTTCAATTTGGGCAGCCCTCTAACTAGCTTCTTTGAAGACAGCTTGCTGAGTAAGTTCATATGAGCATGTCCAAGCCTTCTATGCCAACTTTCTGGATTAGTATCAACTGCAGCTAAACAACATGATGAATCCTGCATTTCAAAGTCCAAAATATATATATATTTCCTTCCCTTCTAGCAACTAGGGGGACTTTGTTAGTGCCAACATTAATAGTACACTTCTCTTTATTAAAAAGAACAGAATGTCCATCATCATACAACTGACTTATACTAAGCAAATTATATTTAAGACCTTGAACATATTGTACTTTATAAATAGAGATGATACTATTACCAATTTTCCCTTTCCGAAGAATCTGGAGTGTTTTGTTATCACCAATTGTGACACTTCCACCCTTTTTCTTACTGAGAGTAAGGAATTGTTATTTATCACCACTCATATGCCTTGTGCATCCACTATCCAAAATCCATTGATTTGATCTTACTTTGACAACAAGACATACCTACAAAACAAATAAAAAACCAACTCAACGTTTTGGTACCCATATTTGCTTGGGTCCAGATTGGTTAGTTGATAGAACATAAAGAACATTTAAATCAGATTTCTTGATCCACATTTGGACCACTTTTGAAGTTGATTTTCTTGTTCCAGCTGTTCTGTCAGCTAGCTGCCTGTGAGATGACTGTCTGTTCCAGCTAGCTGGGTTAGCATTCTGAACTTTGCAATGATTTGCCAAATGACCTTTATTTCCACATTTGTGGCAGATTCTCCATGGCATGGTATAGGCATAAGGAATTCCATGTTTGCCATCATACTTTAGACGTGATGTTGAAGCCAATCCAACTCCTTCTCTTTCGATTGGAACCTTTGCATATCTCATCATAGTTTTGAGTGTATCTTCTCCTTGAACGAATTTTCCCATTCCTTTTTGGAGATTCTTGATTTCAGTTTCCAACTCTTCGATTCTTTCAGCTTGTTGAGATATTTCCATTGAGCATGATTCCCTTGGACTAAATGCTTCTAAAAATGCATTTTGAGCATCTATCTCTGCACTCAGCTCGCTGAGTTCCTTCATGAGAGCATCATTTCTGTTGATAAGCACTTTGTTGAACCCTTCAAGCTGGGATATATTAGCCTTAAGATCAGCAATGATTTGAACATGGTTATTTGTTGGAGTCTTCTCGGCCATAAGATCATAAATGATCTTTCTAAGTTGAGCATTTTTCTTCCCAAGTTCATTGTTCCCATTCTTTAACTCCATGAACTCCACATTTCTATGTTCCTGCATGGTTAGTGATTCCAAACTATTATTTTCAGAATATGTATTAAATTGAAACGAGTTTACCGCACTAGATTCCACATCCAAGTCTGAATCTTTGCTTTCTACAAGAATGTCTTTTGTGTTTCCTTGAACCATGTCATTGTCAATGCCAACCAATGCATAATTGATCATCTCTTCACTTGAGTATTCACTGGAATTAGATTCTTCATCACTCCATGTGATTTGAGCTTTACATTCCTGTTTATCTGTTGAGGCAGCTAGCTGCTTGTGACCATCAGCTTGCTGTCTTGGATTGACACATACTTTGTCTATTTTTGTTGAAGCTTGATAATGCATTTTTAAGGTATCCCATATCTCCTTTGCTGTTGTGCACGAAGAGACCTTGCCAACATCAGAATTTGAAAGACCACAAATTAATGTGTACTTGGCATTTCCATTATAGCTTGCTTTTATCAATTCTTCCTCAGTAAAATCATCAACATCTTTTGGCCTTCCGTTTTCATCCATAAAGGTAAATGGACCATCTTTAACAACCAACCATTCAAGCGGATTTCTACTCAGAATCAACTTCATCTTTATTCTCCATAAATCATAATTTTCTTTACCAAAGAGAAGTGGTGGCATGTTTGATGATTCTCCCTCTACATAAATGTGTGCCATAGGATCTGTACTTTCCTGTTACAGAATTGTTAGTACACCAAGCTCTGATACCAAATGAAAATACACACCTAGAGGGGGGGTGAATAGGTGTTATTACTAACAATGACCTAATAAAAAATTCTGCCTGAAAAATTAAACTAGCAGTTAGCTGGGTACGATAGGCAGCTAACTGAGTTAACCAAATTTAACAGATTAATGAATAGGCAGCTAGCTGTGTTATGCAATGCAAAAAGATAAATGTGCAGTAAGTAAAGAATACCAAGAATTTTAGCTAGGTTCGACCCCTAATCTTCTATGGTCTACGTCCTAGTCCCTTACCAACTTGGTAAGAGAATATATTATTGATCACAAATAAACCAATTACAAGATCCAATAATATATCACCCAATTCACTGATAACAGCTAGCTGGAATGAACTTTTCCCCTGAGTAAAGCAGCTCCCTTGAACCTCAATGCCTCTCTAACAGCCTTGCTCCCTTGAACACTGAATTCCTTGAAGTCCCACTTCGTGAATTCCTCTAGTTCCTTGAACAACCTGTTGTATAGACCAATGAGCTCTCCTTGAGCACAATACTCCGTGATAACCAAGATCCCCTTGCTGTTATGCAGTGAAACCAATCCCCAGTTACTGATTGCAGCTAGCTGGAACCCCTTGTTTCCTGAACACAGCTCTCTAAGTTCTATACTAAACCAAGTATAAACTTTTCTAGCCTAATGCTCCTTGAACCCTTGTTCCACAAGCTTGGCAATCCAGCAACTACCAACTTTACAAGTTGAACAATACAATGAATATGAAGATTTACAACTCAAAGACTATGAACTCTAATATCTCGATATAGAATATAATGCTTGAGCTCGTTTGTTGAATATGCAATGAAGTGCAGAGTTGTTTGTTGTATGTTCTTGAATTTTGCTTGAAGGCTCTTGTTGTGTAAGCTGCTAAAAAACACAACCAACAAGTAGATATATAAATAGTGAAGCAAAAGAGATTAATGTGCAAACTTGTAACGGTCTTGAAGAACACTTCTCACGTTTAGCTTGTTCAAAATCACAGCACTCTAACGAATACCTGCAGGTTTGATAATGATTCTCATGCAGAGAATATTTTCAGTGGAGAGGTAATGGAATGTGAATACCACAACTTTTAGTTCTTGAAGAAAAACCGTTAGAGACATATGAAGAAAACATGAACTTGATGATAAATGAATATGATAATGAGTCTATGTTTTCTTTTTGAACCTTTTACTCCAAGACAACAGATGGTGGAGATAAGAGGTATGGAAGACATTATTATTAATAAAAGCATGATAGAAAGGATATCACATGGGTTGCTTTTAAAAGGACATTAAAGAATTAAAAGATTCTTTAGATGAGTGGAAGTTGTATAAAACGATTTTTATAAAGAAGAGGGCTTTAATAAAAATCATATACTGATTAGAAGATATTTAGGTCATGCTTATATTGAACCCTAAATAAATCGAACTTCCCTTTCAAGTACAGGTCATAAACTGAACAGGTTGTCAGCTTGCTGTGATGACCTGCTAGCTAGCTGTGATGCTCTGATAGCTAGCTGAGATACCCTGTTTTGCTTAGAAATCATATAGAAGGTAAACCTGCAAAACAATATTGCTCCAATACAAACATCCAGCTTGCTCACCAAGTATGATCATCAAAATCGTAGGGAATGAAAAAACCGTTAGAAAGGATGAAGAAAATAATGACTTTGATAATTAGAAAGTATTTTCTTTGTAAGCTTTACTCTAGACAACAGATGGTGAAGTTTGAGGGAATGGAATATTTGTTTATAAATACAAACATGATTGAAAAGAAGCACATGGGTTGTTTTGGTGGAACATTAAACAAATTAAAGATACCTTTAATGAGTGGAAGTAGTCTAGCATGATACTTCTACTTGAGTAGTGTTCTTATATATAAAATATCATGTTTAAATATATTAGACCAATCTTACAACTGATCTCCACAATGTTTTCTATAAAAAACGTACTCCCCTTTATATTCTGGACAGACTTCCAGCTTGCTGTGTTGAACTACCAGCTAGCTGAGTTGCCCTGCCAGCTAGCTGAGATGCCCTGTGTTTTGCTATGAATTGATATGAATAATGAACCTGCAAAACACTTTTAGTCCAGACCAAATACCCAGCTTGCTTATTATGTATGATCATCAAAATTATAGAGTTTCAGTAATCATTGAGCACATAAAGAAAGTTGACAAGGAAGCAAAGGCCAACAATGCAAGTGTGATTGCATTGAGAAGTGATAATGGAACAGAGTTCAGAAATGCCATGCTTGAAGCATTTTGCAAAGAGAATGGTATTTCTCAACAATTCTCAGCTCCAAGGACTCCTCAACAAAATAGAGTTGTTGAGAGAAAGAATAGAACTCTGATTGAAGCTGCTAGAACAATGTTGCTAGATGCAAAGATGCCTACATGTTTTTGGGCTGAGGCTGTGAGCACTGCGTGCTATATTCAGAACAGAACCCTCATCAACAAAAACACTTGAAAGACACCTTACAATTTGATGACTGGAAAGAAGCCTACTCTAAAGTATGTTCATACTTTTGGAAGCAAATGCTTTGTATTGAAGGATAATTCAGAATATGTTAGAAAGTTTGATGCAAAGGCATTTGAAGGAATTTTTCTTGGCTACTCTATGGAAAGAATTACATACAAAGTTTATGTCATCAGTTAAAAGAAAATTATGGAAAGCACAGATGTAACATTTGATGACAGTAGACTACCTGGATTAGAAGAAGCCAATGATGAAGATAAAGATCCACTAAGATTTGAAAATCTAGATGATTCTGATGAAAAGATTGAAACTGAAGTTGGAATTGTAGTTCAACAAACTCAAGTGAATGATGATACAAGAGAAGAATTTGTGCCAATCAACGGTGGAGAAACAAGCATCCAAGACACACCTGTGAATAGTGGCAACTTCACAGGGGGATGAAATGAGAATGATCATGTCTTGGATGATGAAGCAACATCAAGGTTGAGAAATCAGACTGAGCATTCAAGGAAATGGGATAGATCACACACTGTTGAGCAAATTATTGGAGATCCAAATGCAGGAGTAATGACTAGGAGAGTAACTCAAAATGAGTGCCTCTATGGTTGTTTTCTATCTTAGATTGAGCCTAAGAAACTTTATGATGCACTGTTGGATCCAGATTGGATTATTGCCATGCAAGAGGAGCTGAATCAATTTGAAAGAAACAAAGTATGGGAACTTGTGCCTGCACCAAAGAACAGAACCATTGTTAGAACAAAATAGGTTCTGAAGAATAAGATGGATGAAGATGGTGTAATAGTAAGAAACAAAGCAAGGTTGGTTGCAAAAGGATACTCTCAAAAGGAAGGCATTGATTATGATGAGACATTTGCCCCTGTTGCTAGATTGGAAGCCATCAGAATATTTTTGGTATTTGCTGCTCATTCAAACTTTAAAGTTTATCAAATGGATGTCAAGAGTGCATTTCTGAATGGAGAGTTGGAAGAAGAAGTTTATGTGCAACAACCACCTGGCTTTGAGGATCCACATTTCCCAAAATTTGTCTACAGATTGCTTAAGGCATTGTATGGACTTAAGCAGGCTCCAAGGGCATGGTATGATACTCTATCACAATTTCTCCTTGTAAATCAATTCACTAGAGGCACATTGGATAAGACATTGTTTTACAAGAAACATGGTGATGATATTATCCTAGTTCAGATCTATGTGGATGATATTATATTTGGCTCTACCAATGAGAAGCTGTGTGAGAAATTCTCTAAGCTCATGCAGAGAAGATATGAGATGAGTATGATGGGAGAGTTGAAATTCTTTCTTGGGTTGCAAGTTAGTCAAAGGAAGGATGACATTTTTATCAGTCAAACCAAGTACATCAAGGATTTATTGAAGAAGTTTGACTTAAGAAGACTGCTCACCTGCAAAGACACCCATGACCACTACCACTAAATTGGATGAAGATGCTGAAGGCAAGAAAGTAGATATCTCAGTCTACAGAGGCATGGTTGGTTCTCTACTCTATCTCACTGCAAGTAGGCCAGACATCATGTTTGCTACATGCTTGTGTGCAAGGTTTCAATCAAATCCAAAAGAGTCACATTTGATTGCTATAAAAAGGATCTTTAGATATCTGAAGGGCACTCCAAACTTGGGTTTATGGTATCCTAAGGACACAGGGTTCAATCTGGTTGGTTATTCTGATGTTGATTATGCTGGATGCAGAGTGGATAGGAAAAGCACCTCAGGTAGCTGCCAGTTTCTTGGACAAAGGTTAGTCTCTTGGTATAGCAAGAAACAACAATCTGTGTCAACTTCTACAGCTGAGGCTGAATACATAGCTGCTGGAAGTTGCTGTGCTCAAGTGCTTTGGATTAGAAATCAACTTAGGGATTATGGACTTGTGTTGGAAAGAATTCCAATCATGTGTGACAACACAAGTGCAATCTCTATAGTTGCCAACCCTGTCAATCATTCTAGGACAAAGCACATTGACATCAGATATCATTTTATTAGAGAACATGCAACTAATGGAACCATTGAGTTGCATTATGTCTCTACAGATAAACAACTAGCTGACATATTCACTAAGCCATTGGATGAAGCCACCTTCACAAGGTTGGTTAGTGAGATTGGAATGCTGAATTCTTCATATTCTGGCTAAGTGAATATATCACTTAGATAGTTGCAGCAGTAAACACTTACTTTATCTAAATGCTCAATATTTTTGGAGTAAGTGTTGGCTGAAATATGATTTATAAATATTTCAAATCTGTTGCATATGTTGGAAAATCATATTTTGTCAACTTGAAATTTCTATGAAATTTTGAGAAAATCACTATTTAATTTGTTAGAATATTCTTTAGAGAATATGTCTGGTGAATTTTAAAAGATAGTGAAAATTAAATTTTTATGAGTGAAAAGAACTTTTCGATAAGTCAAACTTCTAGAATGGTTCATTTCTTCTTAATGTTCTACTTCTCTAACAAGTCTATTTAGGACACTCTTGAGTTCTCGAATAGAGTCTTTAGAGAAATCGAACAGAGAAATGTTTGAGTTCTCGAATAGAGTATTTTAGTTCTCTAATGACAGAGTTCTCGAATACTATGTTTGAGTTCTCGAATCATTTGAAAAGGCTGAATTATCGTTGAATCTTAACCGTTTTTGGATTTTTATTCAGAATTTTAAATCACTCATAAAAACATATTTTACCTAATTTAGAATTTATTCTAAGTTAGATAACTGCCAGTTGTGAGTTTTCAACCTGCTTGAGATATCGATTAAGCCTTTCTTGACTTCTTGAATAGTTGTTTTCTACTTCTCGAATGCTTGACTTGTCGATACAAAACATATATCTAATCGACAATTCAAGTACTTCATACTTATACAATTCTACATCTATTCGATTCATTTCATTTCATTCGATTTCTCAAGCATCTAAACCTCCAAAACCTCTGAAAACCCTAATCTCAAAAGCTAAATTTCTTCTTCAACCTTTATTCTTTTCTCTCTTCTCTGTATCAATGGCAACCGTGAAATTTAACACCAACTTTATTGCCCTAACCAGTGATGTTGAGGCACCCAATGCCAATTTCAAATGTTTTGTGAAGTGGATGTCTGAATCTTACATCAAGGATGCTCTGTCAATTAATCCTACCCTGTATCTAGACGTTCTAGAGCGATTCTGGAGCTCTACTGTCTATGAGACTAATGCACTTCAGGATGCCACTCTCACCTATACCATTTTCTGCAAAATTCAAGATAAGGACATCACTATTACTGCTGAGGATATGAATCAAGCATTAGGATTGGGCTCTCAACAAGAAGTGTATGACCCACTAACCACGAATGCTGAGTTGCTGGACTTCTTCGAATTCATCAGGTACTCAGATGAGATTAAACTTGGGCATCTAAACAGGAATAATCTAAGAAAGGAGTGGAGCTATGTGTTTACTACTCTTCTTCAAGTCTTCACTGCCAGGAAGTCTAGCTATGATCAAATCAGTGCACCTGCACAGCAGATAGGCTATGCCTTAGCCTATGGTAGAAGGATAGTTGTTGGACAACTTATTCTACAAGAGTTGTATGGGAGACTTGGTAAGAACTCAGCCAAGAGATGTACTGACATTTTCTTCCCTCGCTTTATTCAATCTGTAATTAATTTTAAAAATGATAAATTGATTGAATTACCTGGGATAGATAGAAATAGAATAGGCTATCCTAAATCCATGACCAAACTCATTTTTGGTAATTTGGAGACTAGGAATGATGTGGATGTAAGACTTAACATAACTCCCCATATAGAGGGTTTTTTTAGGACTTACCCCCACATAGAGATGCACAAAAAGCCCGAGCCCAAAAATTTGGCCCGACCCGATCTGGCAAAGCCCGGCCCGAGGGCCTTAAACGGTCCCTATATTTTTGGGCAAATCCCGGCCCGGCCCGGCCCGGCAAAAGCCCGATCTTCGGCCCGGCCCGATTAAAAGCCCGGTTCGGCCCGAAAAAGCCCGGGTAAAATTCGATTATTCTAGTATACTTACATAAATATTTATGTATTTACACTTCCTACAAATATAAAAATAATTTAAGTACATATATATTTACATATTCATTATTAATAATAAGATTATTTATATGCATATATTACGATACATGAACGAAAACAAGTTAGGTACACGTGTAATCAATTAATATATCATCAAATCAAAAAGTAAATCGATAAATGTAATACTTGTATCGGCAATATAAATTGTTTAACACATGTCTGCCATTATTACATAAAGAACATTCTTATATAACATAAAATCTCGATCCGATTTGATCCCGAAAAAAAGCCTGATCCGGCCCGGCCCGCTTCAGGCCCGGAAAAAAGCCCACCGCGGCCCGCTTCGAGGGCCTAAACGGGATCACATTTTTTACAGAAGCCCGGCCCGGCCCGGTCAAAGTCAAAGCCCGGGCCGGGCTTTGACCAAAAAGCCCGGGCTTTTCAAAGCCCGGTCAAAGCCCGGCCCGATGGGCCTTTTGTGCATCTCTACCCCCACAACATGCCAACATTTGACTCAAAATCACAGTTAGCACAGCCCAAGCAAGTAGAACACAATGCTAACCCAGGGTCTGCTAACCAACCCTCTCAACCAAACACTCTACCAAACAGTGAGCCAACTGCATCATCCTCTCAAAAGGGTGATGTCAGTAAAAAGAAGAGAAAGGAGATAACTTCTGAACCATTACAAATATTGACTGAAGCAGCACTGGCTGTAGAATTAGGTTTAGAAAGTGAGGAACATGAGTCACCCTTACTAAGGCCAAAGAAGAAAAAGAAATCAAAAACCACCTCTTCAGTCACACAAATGGTTGAGGTTGTAAAATCAGGGGCAAACAGTTCACTAGATGTATCCTCTCAACAGGGTGCATCTATAGAATCAAGCATCCTCCCCAATGCACCTACCTGTAAAGAGTCAGCACATGGGAGTGATAAGGCTGGAACAACACTGAGTGGAGAGCACATCACACTTGAAACTCCCTCTATTTCTCAGGGGGAGTTGCCAAAATCCATTCTAAAAGACACCTCTCTTCCAAAATCTACATCTCAATTTTCTTTGGAGCCTGTAATTCAAGAAATTGAAGAGCAAGGCATTGATCACCAAGAATTCTTTTCTCTTGGTGAGCCAATGGACTCAAGTGACTTAGTGCATGACACTTTGCTCACCACCCAGGTACCACATTTAGATGGTGAGGGAATGCATGCTGGGGCATATCCTGCTGACACCATAACAAACACAGAGGATTCACTAGTTTTCACTAGAGACTCTGTGCCTGTGTCAACTACTGTTGTAACTCATCCCACTCTTGTGGAGACAATAGTAGTAAAGTCAATCCATCCGGTTGCAGAAGTTGCATCTGTAATTGAGGAGTCTAGCTTGCCTAGCTCTAGCTCTGACTTTATGTCACAATGGCTGAAGCCTGTGCAACATGATAGTGCTTCAGGATCAGGATCTGTTCTACCATAATTGACGATTGAAGCACTTCAAAGCTTAGTTGTGGATCAGATTCCTGAGTTTGTCAAGATAGCTCAGAACTTGGTCACCTCCAATATGCCAAATCCAGACTATGAAGCAATTTTGCTCTGCCATAGAGATGATGTGGAGATGCAAAAGGCAAAGATAATTGATGATGTTGAGAGAGATGGCAATGTAGATGCCTGGTTGCAAGGAAAATATGATATTACTCTTGATGAAGCTCTTCAATATCTAAGAGAAGAATACATCACTTCATTGGGCTCCAATGCTAAATCTCTGACCCCTGGTGAAGTGTATAAGGCTATTAATGATTCTCACAAAGGATTCCTCAAGGCTGCACACTATCTTTGAAAGGGAGTCAAAACTGAAGTCAATAAAGTGTGTGTTAAAACAGCCACCTCAGTAGAAGAAATCAAGAGGGCCTTTGATGCAAAATTTCCTCAGCTAGACAATGTTTTCAAGGACCTCAAACACTGCAACACCACATGCACCAAGATGGATAATGGTCTAGATCTACTGAAAGATACAGTCACAGGTCTGGGGCATAAATTTCAAACTCTCTCTGATCAGACAACTGATGCAAATGCCATGCTCAGGACCCTCTTCGCAAATCAATATGGAGACAAGCTGGTCACTGAGGTCCCTGCGCATGTGATGACCAAGTATGAAGTGAAGAGGCTGAAAGATCAATCCCTGTCTGGTTTTAAGGCCAATGAGATATTCACTAAAGTGGATACTCTTGAAAAGGAGGTAGCTTCTCTCAAACAGTCTAATGCTCATCTTACAGACACTGTCACCACTCTGACTGAGCAGTTGAACACTCAAGCCACCACCACAGCTGATGTTCTTTTGCATCAACAATTGATGTTGTCTACAATGATGAAGCACATGGGTCTCCCTCTACCTGAAAAATCTTCAACCCCAAAGGTCACTCCTACAGCCTCTGTGCCTAACAACAAGCCTAAGGGGGAGAAGATGACATTAAGGAATTCAAATCCAAAGGGGGAGAAACCTCAAGCAAAAGGCATCAAGAAAAATGAGGGTGGTCATCAAAGAACTGCAAAACCTATAGCCCATATTCCAGGAAAAGGGAAATCCAAGGTTGATGAACCTCCATCTTCTCTGCCAGTGGTTACTCTACCAACTATGCATGCCCAGTGGTCAGAAGCAATCTATCACAACTACAGTGGTTGCAGCGAGCATGCCATCTGATAAACCTTCATCCTCCAAATCTGAAAGTGCCAAGCCTGTGGAAGTAAAGGTGGTTACTTAGGCCAAGCTACAAGAAGTTGCAAATTCTAATGTCTACCATGATGATGCATTCTTGGAGTTTCTGAAAGTCTCAAGGGAACATGCCAATGACACTCAATTATATCTAAGGAGCTTGAAGGATCAGATTGACTATCTCACTGTGATACTCAGGAAGATAGATGGATTATGGATCAAGGAGATAATGATGGTGTCCAAGTCCAAGATATGTCATCTAACATACAAGACTCTACAAGCCCTAAAACACTCAGAGATAGATGCACTAATTGAGCTTATTGAGAAGAGAAATGAGAACAATAAAAGTTTGTATGATGACTTGAGGAATGACCAACCTTCAAGGCTGCCAGAAGTGATTAAGAAGTCATGGACAATCATCTATCAGTCTGGCACCAAATTTGAAGACACTAAACAATTGGTCATTCCCAATGATCTCACTCCTCGAAATCACAGACTTGTTATTGTTATCATTGATCTACTACAGAAGAAAGTTGGAGTCAGAAATGCTGAAGAAATAGAAGCACTGCACATTCTCAGATCTTTAATTGCAACTGGTGCAATTCCAGAAATGGCCCAACCTAGAAGGAATAAGGATGATGAAGATGAAGACAAAAGTGATGGGAGGAGAAGACATCACAGGAGTGATAAGGGTGATAAAGATGAGAAGAAGAAGAAAGATAGCAAGGATAAGAAAGATGATGATGACCAAGGTAAAGTCTATGAGAGGAAAATCGGAAAACAACAAGCCTTAGGCATTGCTAGCAGTAAACTCACCACAACACAAGACTCTAAGTCTAGGGTGAATGCTGTTAGTAATGACATACCAAAATCCGATTCAATGGCTTCTGCAACTATTTTGCCACCTCAAGAAGAGAAGAGGATTCAAATCAAGAATCCAGGTGTATGTTTCCAAAAGCAAACTACTAATGGAGTACTACAATGGTCTACAAGCAAAGGTCACAAGTTTCTGCCAAGTCAACAAGTGAAAAAGTTCAAATTCAAACAAGCTGCAAGAAGAGTGAAACTACCTAAGTCTAGAGCCCTAACTATCTATCCAGGACTGAAACTCCAACCACTTGATGAAGACTTTGATGAAGACCAATTGCAATATCTAATAGCTCAAAGAATCTACTATGCTGCCATTGTGAATGACTGTCTTGAGATCAAATATACTGATGGAAGGGAGAAGAAATTCAAACAAGGACAGTGTCAAAATTGGGGCAAATTAGATGAAATAGAAAGAATCATTGCATTATTGGATTCTGAAGACAAAGTGGAGAGAATATGGAAGCTAGAGTTGATTGATTTTGTGAAGATGAAGAGAGACTATGCTGAGAAGATAAGGAAGGGGGTGCTTTGAGAAATGGCTAGAAAGGGAGAAGGAAATTGAGAGGCTGGAAGTTGAAGCAGAAAAGCTAAGGGCAAAAGGATTGTGTAGAGTTCAATTCAATCCCTATGTGGTGAAGTATAGGAGAAGAAATGGAGATAATGTCAATATAAGAATAAACCTACTCAGTCACTATCCTGCCAACATTCTAAAACCAGTACTTGAAGATTTCAAGAACTCAATTCTGCTTGAAGAACTGGATGCTATGGCAGAAATCATAAAGGCCATGGATGAGAATGCAAGGAAGGAGAAAGAAAGAAAACAGAAGGCATATGATGATCTACAAGCCAAAACAATGGAGATGGAATCAAATGAAAATGGCTAGTATTTCACCATATTGTAAGACTACTCAACTTGTAATTCCATTCATGTTCTCAATCAAATTTCATACCTGTACTTTTCAAGTTTTATCTTTATGTATGTTAGGCTTGTTATCAGACATGAAATTGTGACTAAGGGTCTTACTCACAATTTGGGGGAGATTGTTAGTTACAGAGGCATGCCTGTATACATCTAATAACAAGCCTAATTGTTTGTAATGCTTTGTATTACTTACATGACCTCTTAACTGAGGGAACCTCTAGTTGTAGAGTTTCTATTTGTTTTGTACTTGTAATAGGCATCACATCCTAGTTGTGTAACTATACTTATAAAGTCAAGAATAATGCTTGAAAGAAGTTCCAAGGTTCATGCCTCAAGCAAGAAGATAAAGACTGTCAAATAATCACAGTTAGGATTTGAAGAAATGAAGAATTTGCCTAAGTACCAATTCGAGAAGTACATTTGTCTATTCGAGAAGTCTAGCGTTCGAGAAGTTAGAGATTCGATATTTCAGAAGACACTATTCGATATCTCTGAATGAACTATTCGATATCTCATTTGATATCTCAGAGATTCGACATGTCTAATACTCTATTCGAGAACTCAAGAAGTCAACAAGTCAAATTGGTATTCGAGTTCTCAAAGTGTCAACAAGTTAAAGTTCTATTCGATATCTCAAGGACTCAAAAGGCTATTCGACATCTCAGGGATTCGACAAGTCAAGTGTTCTATTCGACAACTCAAGGAACCCTGGAGAAAAGTGTTATTCGAGAAGTGATTCGATATGTTAATCATACAATATTCGAGAGCTCAGAGTTATCTAATCCTAGTTCTCGAATCAATCACTTAGCCACTTCTCGAATACACTCTTGGAGACAAAATACTGGAGAAATTGTACAAGTCAGAAACCTGCAACAAGCCAATGCACTTTATGGACCACAATCTGTAACATGCTCTGGAAAGCCTACAAGGAAGCTTGGAGAGATGTAGAAGAGACAAAGGGCTAAAGAAGTGGATCTGAACAGAGCTTTGCAAAGTCAAATCTGTAGCCGTTTGGATGTTTACTCAAAAAGGATAGACATACAAGAAAGTAATTTATCCTGTAACCTTATTTGTAGTAAGTGAGTTGTATTCATGTTCTATAAGAATACAATCTCACTTCTTTAGCAGAAGAGAAGTTTTTCATACACATTGTAAGATATATCTCTCTGAGAAAAACGAAGCTGAGAATATGTTTGCACTAAATCACGCAAGCGTACGTGGTCACAAGTAATATATAAGGTTAAGTCCAAATTCGTTCCCACAGGGATCAAGTTATGGTTCTATTCAGTAAATATGCCTATGCAACAATGTATGGTTATTATGCACTGCTAAGACAATAACAATTTTGGGTTTATTAAACTAAATTAACTAAGACACAAATTAACAAAACTAAGAATTAACTAACTAACAAGAATTAAAATCTAATTACGTCTGCAAGAGTAAACATGGAATCCTAACTTCATTAAATACTTTGCTTAGATCTGACGCCTTTAATCACTATATGCAATGGTTATGATATCTGATCGGATAACACGAAACAAGTACACGCTACTTCTCAGTATACGTATACCAAACTAAACATACATCCACAAAAGAGATAGAAGATGAATAGACACCAATTATGCTTAGACCCTATATCTCTATAGAATTTGAAAACATAACGGTTGAAGAACAAGTTATCCACATTGATCACATAGGGTAGCATATTATCTCTAATCATGCCACAAATCATGATGTTAAAACATCAACCTATCCTATGCTAGCATGGCAAGTTCTAAATCTCAAGATCCACTCTCGTTTCGCAAGAGATTAACAAATTAGATGTTAGCTACACATCTAAATACATGAAACACAACCATACGAGGATATCAAATATACATCACACACAGATCTTTAAAGCATCAAGATACTAAAGCTCCATAAATAAATCCGTTAGAATCCCATGACAACGATTAGTTCATAATCGAACCTCTCGTCATCATGGGATCTGATGAAACCATGATAAAAACAAAGTATGAAAAGATACAAATAAATCTAAGTAATTGATATGTAATAATTCTACTCCTAATGATGATGATCTTAATTCTCCAATTTACAAGGGTTGGATGTGTTTATATAGGCTCTAGACACCTTCCCCGGCAAGAAAATACCAAAACAGAATTATAATAGAATTTCTGCAAGATACGTTTCCTAAACTGATTCTGTTTCTTAAGGAAAATTCGTAGCTGACTTTTCTTCTGTTTTCCAGAGCCGTTCCAGACGTAATTGGGCTTCTGGACAACCTTAGAATGATAGAGAATCTCGTTATCTTCGCGTGGACTGCTTACGGGCTGAAAACAGACTTATAGAACTCAAGATATGGCCCAAACAGTGAATCTCACGCGTGCAGCCCAATAAATCCGAATTTTAATAAATTAAATCTCCAAAAACGACAAAAACATCCACCATAATCAACATCCTTGTAAATCTGCACAACTAAACAAAACAAATCAAAACTACAAGAAACTTGAGCCCAAGACAATCAATTTAAGCCGATTTAGAATGTTCCAAGTGGAGATAAATCCACTTATCACACCCCCAAACTTAAACCGATGCTTGTCCTCAAGCATTAACAATTATAACTAACTAACTAGTACCACTTCCGTAGGTGATCACGGTTGCATTTGGCATATGCAACAAGCCCTTTAAACCCCTAGGCAGCCCTAGTGGACGAGTAAGGTCCCGTGAGGGCCTATAGCGAATGTACCCACAAAATCCATTTAACCTAATGCAATGCAATGCATGAATGCAACTAATATGCGAATGCAATTAATCTAATCTACCATACCTTCAAATCCTCTCATGCCATATCAACTTAAGAATCAAAGCAAATACGCAATGTCTTGGTGTCGAAAGTGCAAGTATTCACATAGTCTACTCAATGAACATGCATAAGTTCTCACAAGCCCATGTCAAGTGTAAGAATAAGTTAGTAAACATGCTAAGCCTACAAGAGCACATTTTTGAGACAACACTCGGAATCTCATACGCAAGAACAAGCAAACACTCACAATCCACTCACAAAGAATATTCACTCAAGAACAAGGGTAAGTGTATCACTCAATTCCAACAAAATCATAAACATGCTTGACATTTGGTATCAATCTAACTCTTAACACAACATACATCAATGACGATAATCAAAAGGTCTTTATTCGGGTTGTAACGGGGCTAGGGACAAGGTATGTCAAATAAGCCAAAACAGGTGAAGTGTCAAAAGCTAGTAAGTACCATAATAAATCACACACAACACCCTATTTCCCCCCACATAATTTTACTAAGACAAACACTCGACTAGTCGACTAAAATAGGATCGCAACAAACACAAACATGCTCTCATAATATATATATATATTTTTTTCTTTTTTTTTGCTTTTTTTTTTCTTTTTTTTTTCTTTTTTTTTCTTTTTTTTTCTCTTTTTTTTTTTCGAGAGCTAACTAGAACACCAACAATAATATAAACAATAACAATGATCCAATGAATTTATTACATATGTCGACTATCAAGTAAACAACCAAACCCAATTTTCAATATTTCCCCCAAAAGTATGACCAACAATAAACCCCTCCTTGCACACCTTATTACTCCCTTAAGCACTTTACTAGCCTTTGACAATGTGGGTTCAAATTAATGTAAGGCCAATACAAGAAAAAGGTCTCGGCAAGTAATGTGGTATGTCACCGAAAAAAAAATAGGATTAAGCTCAACGGGTTAACTAATTGATCATGTAAACATGGTGTGGTAATATGGGAAAATATGCGGTTATTCCTATATGCCTTTATCATTTTAATCGTCAAATAATGTCATGCGTTTCAAGAAAGACCTCAAACAACTGCTAGCAATGCAAACAATCCGTGGACACTCAAGCAAACGAATAAATTGCAAATATGCAATATGCAATAAGGCTCAAAATCTCACTTGGTGGAAAAACATACTCAATCCCAAGCAACATCTCTCTAACGCACAAACTTGTATTCAAAGCATGCAAACTAAATCATCTTGCACATATTCATGTCCTTCTAATCACTTACAACATTCAAAAAGTCTACTAGCTTCAACTTACTAGTGTATGTGTGTGCACAAGAACAAAGCATATCACTTCTCAATCAAAAGCGTCAACAACACAAAATTCCTATCAAGCATGAGTGCAAATGCAAACTATTATGAACTCACAT
The DNA here is from genome assembly GCA_037693485.1 of Kitagawia praeruptora. NCBI lineage: Eukaryota > Viridiplantae > Streptophyta > Magnoliopsida > Apiales > Apiaceae > Kitagawia > Kitagawia praeruptora. Next base: position 150,761,982 of record CM075344.1, on the reverse strand, counting down.
GATATACAAACATAAAAAAAACAGAATGTCGTATATGAAACAAACGTAGATAACACGAACATAAATGCATAATTTACTACTACTAATATGCAAACATAAAATCCTACATGAACACATAATACAACAACAACTACTCATCCCTCAAACCACCCCCAAACTTAAAATATTCAATGTCCTCATTGAATGGAAGTAAATACAAGGGATAGTAGAAAACATACCTGCAAGCCGAAGCATACCCAACCATTTTTTTTCTTCGCAAAAATCCCCTTTCCTTAGCAATTGGCCTCAAAACGACCGATTAAATTTAACCTCCGCATCCGGAAAAGAAAATCTCTCCACCCTAAAAGAACCACCCCTCATTCGCTTAGGCGCCATAATAATCAAAACCCCACTCAACAATAGCACCACCAACAACCACCAAGAAATATCCCACCAAAAACCACCAAGAAAAAATCACACCACAAATACCCAAGTATCCAGAATAATACAAAAATCCCAATTTACAAGAACACAAATTCGTAATAAAATAGAGAAAAGAAATCCCACTACGAATCAAAGAGGTGAACTTGTAGTAATTTTCCCCCAAACTTGAATTTTTAAGAGATGTAGAGGAGGAAGATAATGAATTGGGTGTGTATGTATGGGTATATATAGGCCATGGAGTGATAGGATGAATCTAAGAATTTTAATGTGAAAAGGAAAAAATTTGGGTGGAATTTGGAATTTGATATAGGATAGAAAAATATTTAATGGATAAAAGAAAAAGAATTAGAAAAGAAATAGGAATTTGAAATTTTTTAGGAGATATGAGGGGTTTTGGAATTAAAATAGGAAAGATTTAGGGAAGAGATGGGGATATAAAAAGAATTGGGGTGAGAAAAGAATTTTCTTTTTTTATATAATCACACAAACTCTCGGCCAAACCAGTGAACAAGGCGCTAAAACAATTTTCAGACCCTTCTGTATCACGCGCCAGTTGCCTGAGTGGGGGCAAACTGCCCTTCTTCCAGATGCGCCAATGCAACTTGCGCCTCAGGGGGGCAAGTTGCTTTCCTTCCAGACACGCAGACGCTAGTTGCGTTATAGCGCCGCAGCTTGCCTCCATTCCAGTAACGCCGGGGCTAGCTGCGTTACAGCCCCGCAATTTGCCCAAAAATTCGATTTTTTTTTTTTTTTTTTTTACACAACACTCAATTTTTTTTTTTTTTCTTTTCCTATACTAATGCATGGGTTGCCTCCCACGAAGCGCTTCTTTAACGTCAATAGCTTGACGTTACTTCCAAGCCTCCATTAAGGATGATAATAGTTCGCCTGGTCCTCTCTTCGCAATACTTCATCATCATCTCGGCGGCACACTTTTTGCTCCTTCTCCTTGCTTGGCCTATTCGTATAACAACTCTGTCCTCTTCCAATGCCTTCATCTGTTGACCCAAAATCTGACAATTTGTAGAACAACACTCGGGCTTCGCTTGAATATAATGGAGGAGGGTAAATGTAAATTGATGAAGCCTTTGGTTCCTCAACGAGAACTTCCTCCATTGGCTCTAATGCGCTACCTCCATCTTTATACTCTGAGACAAGTAGAAGACCTGCATCTTTCTCATGTTCATCAGCCTCTTGGTTCGCACATACCCATTCTTGAAATTTACGTAGCCCAACAGTGTCTTCTTGATTCGCACATAACAATTCTTGAAATTTGCGTAGCTCATCAGTGTCTGTCTCAAATAGTGCCCTTTCCAAATCATCCACCTCACTAGCTTGATCAAATTCCTCACATGGCTTATGAACACTCTCCTCCTCTTGGAATTTGTCTTCTTCAATTAAGCATGCAGTACCTTGCTCCAAGTCATCGTTATTTTCTGGAATTGCCTCTTGTATGAATTGTTGTTTTTCTTGTTCCAAGGCTCTCACAGCTTGAGCAACTAGAATCTCCAAAGATTTAAGAGACTCCTCACTACTCTTTACAAACATCATAACCTCATCCCTAACATTAACCTCATCTGACTGAAAAGTAGGAGTAGGTTGCTGATGTTGAAACTCTTCACTTCCATAGTAACATGACATATCTGGAACATCTTGCTGGTACTGTTGAGGATGGTATTGAAAATATGGTTGCTCCTCATAAGTGACATATGGATCAACTCCTTCGTAGTAACAATATTGCGATAGATCATGAACGCCCAAATACTGCTCACATGGCTGAGGCTGTTGAATACCACCTTGGTTGCTCCAGCACTGATACGTCTCATGTGCGCCCGCACATAGCTCGCAAACACTAGCCACCTGCTGAACTCCATAGTAAAAATCCATCTTTCTCCGACAAGTACCTGAAACACCAACGAACTACAAGAATAGATGAGAAAAAAAACAATCTGAGTCAGTGAACTCTAACTACCACTATTGACAAGCACATAAACCAAAAATAAAACACCGATGATCCCCGGCAGCGGCGCCAAAAACTTGTTTGCACTAAATCACGCAAGCGTACGTGGTCACAAGTAATATATAAGGTTAAGTCCAAATTCGTTCCCACAGGGATCAAGTTATGGTTCTATTCAGTAAATATGCCTATGCAACAATGTATGGTTATTATGCACTGCTAAGACAATAACAATTTTGGGTTTATTAAACTAAATTAACTAAGACACAAATTAACAAAACTAAGAATTAACTAACTAACAAGAATTAAAATCTAATTACGTCTGCAAGAGTAAACATGGAATCCTAACTTCATTAAATACTTTGCTTAGATCTGACGCCTTTAATCACTATATGCAATGGTTATGATATCTGATCGGATAACACGAAACAAGTACACGCTACTTCTCAGTATACGTATACCAAACTAAACATACATCCACAAAAGAGATAGAAGATGAATAGACACCAATTATGCTTAGACCCTATATCTCTATAGAATTTGAAAACATAACGGTTGAAGAACAAGTTATCCACATTGATCACATAGGGTAGCATATTATCTCTAATCATGCCACAAATCATGATGTTAAAACATCAACCTATCCTATGCTAGCATGGCAAGTTCTAAATCTCAAGATCCACTCTCGTTTCGCAAGAGATTAACAAATTAGATGTTAGCTACACATCTAAATACATGAAACACAACCATACGAGGATATCAAATATACATCACACACAGATCTTTAAAGCATCAAGATACTAAAGCTCCATAAATAAATCCGTTAGAATCCCATGACAACGATTAGTTCATAATCGAACCTCTCGTCATCATGGGATCTGATGAAACCATGATAAAAACAAAGTATGAAAAGATACAAATAAATCTAAGTAATTGATATGTAATAATTCTACTCCTAATGATGATGATCTTAATTCTCCAATTTACAAGGGTTGGATGTGTTTATATAGGCTCTAGACACCTTCCCCGGCAAGAAAATACCAAAACAGAATTATAATAGAATTTCTGCAAGATACGTTTCCTAAACTGATTCTGTTTCTTAAGGGAAATTCGTAGCTGACTTTTCTTCTGTTTTCCAGAGCCGTTCCAGACGTAATTGGGCTTCTGGACCACCTTGGAATGATAGAGAATCTCGTTATCTTCGCGTGGACTGCTTACGGGCTGAAAACAGACTTATAGAACTCAAGATATGGCCCAAACAGTGAATCTCACGCGTGCAGCCCAATAAATCCGAATTTTAATAAATTAAATCTCCAAAAACGACAAAAACATCCACCATAATCAACATCCTTGTAAATCTGCACAACTAAACAAAACAAATCAAAACTACAAGAAACTTGAGCCCAAGACAATCAATTTAAGCCGATTTAGAATGTTCCAAGTGGAGATAAATACACTTATCAGAATACTACCATTTTGTATTCACAGATTGGAGCAAATCTTTATATAATAAAATATTAGATTAAAGTGATATTGTGTCTTGTATTGTTCTTTATCCGCACCTACACATTTGCACACAAAAACACATATCTTGCTACACAGATTCAAGTAGGGCTGTCAAATGGATAATTCGGATACTGATATGCCTATATCCGTATCCGAAATTGTCGGATTCAGATACGGATAATATCCGCTTTGTTTCGGATACGGATAATATCCGCTTTTTCTCGGATACGAATGCAGATATTTCGGACGGATATCGGATTTTTCAGATTTTTTTGACGCGTATTGATGATTTCAAAACAAAAAAAAAAAATTAGAAAAAATAAAATTGTGAACGTCGTACTAAATATCTAATTTTATTATCTTTAAAATATTAAACTCAAGTGAAATTTTTATATATGTCTATAATATTGTTACAATTATATAAAATTTGTATAAATGTATTACTTAATTAATAAACACACATAAACACTACATGCTAATAGAAAAAAAATCTTAAATTATATAATTTAAATATTATATATATTCCATTTCGGATTCAGATACTCCGGATTCAAATACGGATAATATCCACTTTATTTCGGATACGGATAATATCCGCTTTTTCTCGGATACGAATGCAGATATTTCGGACGGATATCGGATTTGTAGGATTTTTTTGACAGCCCTAGATTCAAGAATGAGAAAAGGTTCAAGAATCCATTCACCTCCCCTCTGTATTCTTTTACTGTATTCAATACTCAACAAGTATATTTTTGAGTCTTTAAAAAAATTTAGTCTTTGAAGGTATGGATTTTATCTAAGTTATTTAAAATTTGATTCAAATCCGATTTTGTACTGTTGGCTTATATGCATTTTTTAATTAATTTAATTAACAAATTATGAATAAATATATTTTTGAACTTTAAAAAAATCAATTTTTTGAAGGTATGGATTTTATCCAAGTTATTTAAAATCTGATTTCAAATCCGATTTTTTCAGTATGGTTGTTCTAATTAATGAAATAAACTTATAACATTATAATCATAAATAACTTAATGATTACCCTTTTCCAGCTAAAAAGGTATATATTTTTAACTAAAATATCTCATTTTCTCCTAAATAATAACTAACCAATTACCTTTTTCAACTATTACCTTTTCTAACTTTTTTTTAACTAAACTATCCTTTTCCAAATATATGATTGTTCTAATTAATCCGATCTTGTAGTGTTAGTTTATATGCATTTATTAATTAATTTTATTAACAAATTATTAATAATTTTTTTTTTTGAACTTTTAAAAAAATTGAAATTTTGAAGGTATGGATTTTATCCAAATTATTTAAAATCTGATTTCAAATCCGATTTTTTCAGATTTCTAGTTGAGTTAGATTATAATTTCTTAAAATCGATGATAGAGTATATTTTTATTTATATTCTAGATTATTTTATTCTCATATTTATTGTGTTTTGCATTGATTTGGATATTTATTTAATAGATTTTGATGTTTTATTGTAGGATACAAGGAATTTCTAAACTTGGAAGGATTTGGAGAAAAAGATCTATTTTGGAGCTAAATTAGAAGAAAATTCGGAATTTTGGGACTACACGAGCTTTTGACGTTGTTTGGGCCATAACTTGAGTTCCAGAAGTCCGTTTTTAGCGATCTTACAGTCCACGCGAAGCTTACAGAATTTCCTACAAATCAGAGATGGTCCAATAATCAAAGTCCAACTAAAAAATCCCAGAAACTGGAGAAAACAGGCAGCTACGAAATTTAATAAAAGAATCCTATTGGTTTTTGGAATCCGACTTGTAATTTATTTAGAGTATTAAAATTAAAATACTTTTATTGGGGACATATGAGACACGTATTATTTCAGTTTTAGATTAGTACGTAGATTTTCTAGGGTTTTACATACAAAGAAACTTGGAGAGATGCCATGGATTTTCATCTTGTGACAGGATTGATGATGATTGCAAGTTTTCTTATCTAGATTTCTTCTTTATTCTTATTAGTTTAATTATGTTTCTTCATTATATTAGTTTTTTTGCTTGTTTAATTATTAGCGAGTAGTAGTTTCTAGGGTTAAAGGGGAAGCCATGTTTGCACTAATCTTGGCATGATTTTCATAGTGATTTGATTGATTATGGTTATTCTAGTTGATTATGTTTTAATCATTAATTTGTGTAATCGGCCGATATCACGAATTAATTTTATGCAATAGGAGTATGATCAAGAAATATACTACTAGAGGCACACATATGATTAGCATAACTGAATTTGAGTGCGAGAGCATCATTGAATTTCTGAGAGCGTTAATACTCGAGAGAGATTAACATTGCTTTAATTGCATGATTGGATTACTAAAAGTGAATATATGTGTAAGCATGTTTCAAGAGTGTTGATACTTGAGAAAGATTAACAAACTCTAGCTGCGTGACCACTTAATTGCTTTAGCTTAAAAGCCGGTTATTGTGTAAACATGGTGGACCTGATTGTCCTAGGTTTTAAATAATTTGTTAATCATCTATTTACTTAGTGTTAATTTAGTTTAATTTGTTAGTTAGTTAATATTCTCATCAAACAATCGTTTATCCTTGAAACAATTGATAATAATTGAATCGGAATCGATAGAACCTGTCTCCTTGTGGACACGATTTAGTAAATATATAGTTGTTATTTAATAATGTGAGAATAAATTATATGAGAAATTTATTATCGAATATTTTTTGATTAAAAGTATATATAAAGGTTAAGCGTGTTAAATTAAATAGTTATTATATTTTAATTAGAACTACTAACTAACCACAGTTAGTTAAGTGGGTATAGAAAGGTAAATAAGAAAAAATTTTAATATGACATGATTGGTCTAAAATTTAGGAATGGAATCTGATTGGTCCTAAAATAATTCCTCACGTTTAATTGGTTAACTGCAGTATAGTACACTCAGGTATTATAATAAAGGATATCAAATTATTCATAAATATATCGATTCATTTATAATCCTAATTTTTGTTCTTGTTACAACGACCCAAAAAAAAGTCTAACATGTATAATCTTCGACAATAGTTATGAATTATGATCATCTATTATATATCTAATACAGCAACATACTACTTTGTGATTGATTTTATTCCATATTAAATTACAATTTTAACCCCTATCCCCTGCCTATTGTATACTTACGAGTGTACTCTATTCTACTTTCCCCTTTCATATGAATTATTGATTGATACTTACAGATACAGACACGGCTATCGCGATCGAGAGCGTTGAAGATTGATAATTCGTATCCCATTGTACGAAATTCATAATTAGGAACGAATCCTAACAAAAATCCTTTGTTCTATCTGTTAGTTACAGAGGCATGCCTGTATACATCTAATAACAAGCCTAATTGTTTGTAATGCTTTGCATTACTTACATGACCTCTTAACTGAGGGAACCTCTAGTTGTAGAGTTTCTGTTTGTATTGTACTTGTAATAGGCATAAAATCCTAGTTGTGTAACTGTACAAATAGAGTCTAGAATAATGCTTGAAAGAAGTTCCATGGTTCATGCCTCAAGCAAGGAGTTAAAGACTGCCAAATAATCACAGTTGGGATTTGAGGAAATGAAGAATTTGCCTAAGTACCAATTCGAGAAGTATATTTGTCTATTCGAGGAGTCCAGCATTCGAGAAGTCAGAGATTCGATATCTCAAGACACTATTCGATATCTCTGAATACACTGTTCGATATCTCATTCGATATCTCAGGGATTCGATATGTCTACTACTCTATTCGAGAACTCAAGAAGTCAACAAGTCAAGATGGTATTCGAGTTCTCAAAGAGTCAATAAGTCAAAGTTCCATTCGATATCTCAAAGACTCAGAAAGCTATTCGACAACTCGAGGATTCGATAAGTCAAATGCTCTATTCGACAACTCAAGGAATCCTGATGGAAAAGAGCTATTCGAGAAGTGGTTTGATATGTCACTATAACAGTATTCGAGAACTCAGAGTTATCGATCAAGTCAATTCTAGTTCTCGAATCACTTACTTAGTCACTTCTCGAATACATTCTTGGAGACAAAATACTGAAGAAATTGTACAAGTCAGAAACCTGCAACAAGCCAATGCACTTTATGGACCACAACCTGTAACGTGCTCTGGAAAGCCTACAAGGAAGCTTGGAGAGATATAGAAGAGACAAGGAGCTAAAGAAGTGGATCTAAACAGGCTTTGCAAAGTCAAATCTGTAACCGTTTGGACACTTACTCAAAAAGGATAGACAGACTAGAAAGTAATGTGTTTTAGCTACCTTATTTGTAGTAAGCAGGCTGTATCCATGTTCTATAAGGACACAGCCTCACTTCATAACTTAGTAACTTTGGGAGTCAAGTTTTTCATACACTGTAAGCTATATCTCTCTGAGAAAAACGAAGCTGAGAATACTACCATTTGTATTCACAGATTGTAGCAACCTTTATCTAATATACATTAGATTAAAGTGATATTGTGTCTTGTATTGTTTATTTATCCGCACCTTAATTTCTGCACACACAGGCACTTATCTGCTACACAGACTCAATCCAAGAAAAGTTCAAGAATCCATTCACCCCCCCCTCTGTATTCTTTTACCGTGTTCAATACTCAACAAGTGGTATCAGAGCGGGCTGTTTATTCAAAAACAGAGAAACGATCATGAGTTCGAATACACCAAAGACTACAGGAACGGTGAAGGTCCCTAAGTTTGATAAAGAAAACTTCAACCTCTGGAAGATAAAGATGATGTTGTTCATCAAAGCCTCTCATCCCTTGTATCCTGAGATTCTCAAGAATGGTCCTTTTGTTCCATAACAAGAGATACCAGAGAAGACTGTTGGAACCATAACAATCCCTAGAGCTTATGAGGCCAAGGATCCATCAAAGTGGACAGAGTCAGAAAGGGAGAAGGTTGCTCTTGACAGCCACCTCATGTTGCTCATCATTGATTCCATGGATATGTCAATGTTTGCAAACATTGCATCATGCACGTCTGCTAAAGAGATGTGGGATCACATTGAGGTGTTGTGTGAAGGGACTGATGAGGTTAAAGAAAACAGGAAACAGATACTGGTCACACAGTATGAAGCTTTCATGGCACAGCCCAAGGAAAGCATCACTGAGATGTTTGAAAGGTTTCACAAGCTAGTTACTGAGTTGCAGATGAATGGAAAGGTTTACAGCACCAAGGAGTTAAATATGAAATTTCTGTTGTCTTCACCAAATCATCTGGAGCAAAGAGTCATTTCCCTAAGAGAGAGAGATTTGAACAAAGTCACCTATGATGTACTCTATGGAGTCCTAAAGACTCATGAACTTGAGTTGCTTCAGAAGAGGGCTATCCAAGCAAACCAAGGTAGGATGATAAACACATCATGTGCCTTGATTGTCAACAAATCCATCCTGGACCTAGAAGCATCTACAAGCCAACTAAGGATAGAGGAGGTGGCAGATGATGAAGAAACTGAAGCTGGGGTGAGTGAACCTGTTGAGGAAAAGGAGGAAGAAGAAGAGGAGTTTTACACTCTGGAAGAACTTGATGGGATGGAAAATACTTCATATGCTTTCATGGCCAGAAAATTTCCAAACATCAGATTTAAAAGAAATCAACCCTTCAAACCCAAAACTCAAAACCATTCAGCCAACAAGAACAAGGCACCTGTGAAACCAAACAGAAATAAGTTCAAAACCGGTTATGTGGATAGGTCATCTGTAAGGTGTTATAGATGCAATGACCTAGGGCATTTTGCCAGTGAATGCAAGAAGCCTAAAAAGAAGGATAGAGATTATCTTGAGCTAGAAGCTAAGTATGAGGCCCTTCTGAAAAAGCAGACACATGGTAAGGCCTACATAGCTGAAGGGAAGTGTTGGGATGATTCTGAGAGTGATGAAGAGGAACAAGAATTCTGCAATTATGCCTTGATGGCCAACTCCAAGGATGACTCATCTTCATCTGATTCTCAGGTACCATCTCTCACTACTATAGACATGTCTGTTTCTGAATACAAATCCATGATTGAACAATTATCTGTTGAAATGTTTAATATTCATACTAGTATGACTGCTGCTAATGAGGAGATTGCTAAACTGTCTACTAGAAATGAAGTATTAACCAAAAAGAATGAGGAACTTGAGCTAACTGCTATGCAAGTAGAAAACCTTAAGAAAGAAGTTGAATATTTGGAGAACAAGGTTCTATGTGCTAGTCAAGTAGAGAAGGCTCTTAGGGATGAATTAGCTGAGAATGAATTCAAACTTAAAACTTTCAAGAAATCATCTGGTTTAGTGCAATCCTACTGTGAGAAAATTGAAGCTAAACCTAAAGCAGCTATTGGACTTGACTATGACTCTCTCAAACAAAGGAAAGGCTATGCTGTCATCGAAGAGGACACAGCTGTTCATGAGAAAGTGCCTCACATTTTGAGAAAAACTGAAAATCCAATTTTTAAGGAATCAACATTTGAAATTGATGAGGATGCCTTACTCATCAAGCAAATGTTGAATGATGAGGATGAGGCACAATCTAGTGAACAGCAAGCATCCTCTAAGGGTGAGAGTGCCAAGTCAAAGACCAAGAAGCCAGTAGTTGATAGGCCAAGACCTAAGAAGTTTGTTAAGTTTGTATCAGCTGGGAAGAGTGAATCAGAAAAGGAAGTGACTAAAAAGAAACAGAACAGAAATGGCAAGTTAGGGATTAACAAGGATAACAACTATGCTTATATGCCTAATGCCCCTAGGAAAACTTGTCAGAACTGTTTCAGTACCAACCATCTAACTCATGCATGCAAGAAACCTGTTGGTAGTGTGTCTAAACCTTTCTATGATTGTTCTGTGCCTCTAAGACATAGAGATGCACCCTTCTGTGATAAATTTGACTGTATGCCATGCAATATGAATGTTATGACTAGTTGTTTTAATTTAAGAAGACAGTTCATTGATGGTTGTATCAGTCACAATTCTCACACACACTACACAAGGTCAAAGTCTTCAAGTCCTCCTAAAGCTAGGAAGGTACCTTTGTCACCTAAGTCTGAAACCTCAGGTTCTAAAACTTCCAACAGTGACAAGAAGACTGACACTAAGAAAGTTAACAAGCATGTTGTTTATGATAAAACTGTCTCTAAGTCACATGGACCCAAACTTGTTTGGGTACCAAAGGAAAAGTAATACCTTTGTGTTTGCAGGGCAAAGAAAGTGAGAAGAAGGTCATGTGGATTTTGGACAGTGGATGCTCAAATCATATGACTGGTGATATGGCCCTGCTATCACAGTATGAGGAAAAGGCTGGCCCAATGGTTGCTTTTAGAGATGACAGCATGGGTAACACATTGGGATATGGCAAGCTGAAAGTTGGAAATGTCATCATTGAAGATGTAGCACTAGTCAAGGGGCTCAAGCATAATCTGTTAAGTGTTGGTCAGTTTACTGATAGAGGATTCAAAGTGAATTTTGACAAAGATGAATGTTTGATCACCCACAAGAAGACTGGTGATCTTGCTCTATCTGGAGTAAGGAAGGGAAGCCTGTTTGTAGCCAATATGGACTCTGCAAACAAGGACAAAATTTGTTGCTTTTACTCAAAAGCATCAAATGAAGATTGTTGGCTGTGGCACAAGAAACTATCACACCTGAACTTTAAGGCCATTAATTCTCTAGTCAAAAGAGAGTTAGTGAGAGGCATGCCCACACTTGAATTCTGCCAAGAAGGAGTGTGTGAGGCTTGTCAAAAAGGAAAAATGAAGAGATCAAGCCACAAGTCAAAGACAGTGACATCTGTAACCAAGCCACTACAACTTATCCATATGGATTTGTTTGGGCCTGTTAACATAATGTCACTTGGAAGAAAGAAGTATGCCCTGGTAATGGTTGATGATTTTTCAAGGTATACATGGGTAGAATTTCTGGCATCAAAAGATGAGGCTCCACAAGTAATCATTGAGCATATAAAGAAAGTTGACAAGGAAGCAAAGGCAAACGATGCAAGTGTGATTGCATTGAGGAGTGATAATGGAACAGAGTTCAGAAATGCCACACTTGAAGCATTCTGCAAAGAGAATGGCATTTCTCAGCAATTCTCAGCTCCAAGGACTCCACAACAAAATGGAGTTGTTGAGAGAAAGAATAGAACTCTAATTGAGGCTGCTAGAACAATGTTACTTGATGCAAAAATGCCCACATGTTTTTGGGCTGAGGCTGTGAGCACGGCATGCTATATTCAGAACAGAACCCTCATCAACAAAAACACTGGAAAGACTCCTTACGACTTGATGACTGGAAAGAAGCCTACACTGAAGTATATTCATACTTTTGGAAGCAAATGCTTTGTACTTAAGGACAATTCTGAATATGTTGGAAAGTTTGATGCAAAAGCATTTGAAGGAATTTTTCTTGGCTATTCTATGGAAAGAATTGCATACAAGGTTTATGTCATCAGTCAAAAGAAAGTTATGGAAAGCACAGATGTAACATTTGATGACAGCAAACTACCTGGACTAGAAGAAGCCAATGATGAAGACAAAGATCCATTGAAGTTTGATAATCTAGATGATTCTGATGAAGAGACTGAAACTGGAGTTGAAACTCAAGTTCAACAAACTCAAGTGAATAATGATACAAGAGAAGAATTTGTGCCAATCAATAGTGAAGAAACAAGCATCCAAGACACACCTGTGAGTAATGGCAACTTCACAGGGGGAGGAAATGAGGATGATCATGATGAGGATGATGAAGCAACATCAAGGATGAGAAATCAGGCTGAACACTCAAGGAAATGGGATAGATCACACACTGCAGAGCAAATCATTGGAGATCCTAATGCAGGAGTAAGGACTAGGAGAGCAACTCAAAATGAGTGCCTCTATGGATGTTTTCTATCACAAGTTGAGCCTAAGAAACTTGATGATGCATTGTTGGATCCAGATTGGATTATTGCCATGCAAGAGGAGCTGAATCAATTTGAAAGGAACAAAGTATGTGAACTTGTGCCTGCACCAAAGAATAGAACCATTGTTGGAACAAAATGGGTTCTGAAGAATAAGATGGATGAAGATGGTGTAATAATAAGAAACAAAGCAAGGCTGGTTGCAAAAGGATACTCTCAACAGGAAGGCATTGATTATGATGAGACATTTGCCCCTGTTGCTAGATTGGAAGCCATTAGAATATTCTTGGCATTTGCTGCTCATTCAAACTTTAAAGTTTATCAAATGGATGTCAAGAGTGCATTTCTAAATGGAGAGTTGGAAGAAGAGGTTTATGTGCAACAACCACCTGGCTTTGAGGATCCACATTTCCCAGAATTTGTCTACAGATTGCTTAAGGCACTGTATGGACTTAAGCAAGCTCCAAGAGCATGGTATGATACTCTGTCACAATTTCTTCTTGAAAATCAATTCACTCGAGGCACATTGGACAAGACACTGTTTTACAAGAAGCATGGTGATGATATGATCCTAGTTCAAATCTATGTGGATGATATCATTTTTGGTTCTACAAATGAGAAACTGTGTGAGAAATTCTCTAAACTCATGCAGAGCAGATATGAGATGAGTATGATGGGAGAGTTGACATTCTTTCTAGGGTTGCAAGTCAGTCAAAGGAAGGATGGTATCTTTATCAGTCAAACCAAGTACATCAAGGATTTATTGAAGAAGTTTGACTTAGAAGATTGTTCACCTGCCAAGACACCCATGGCCACTGCCACTAAATTGGATGAAGATGCTAAAGGTAAGAGAGTAGATATCTCAGTCTACAGAGGCATGGTTGGTTCTCTACTCTACCTCACTGCAAGTAGGCCAGACATCATGTTTGCTACATGCTTGTGTGCAAGGTTTCAATCAAATCCAAAGGAATCACATTTGATTGCAATAAAAAGGATCTTTAGATATCTGAAGGGCACTCCTAACTTGGGATTATGGTACCCTAAGGACACAGGGTTCAATCTGGTTGGCTACTCTGATGCTGATTATGCTGGATGCAGAGTGGATAGGAAAAGCACCTCAGGAAGCTGCCAGTTTCTTGGACAAAGGTTAGTTTCTTGGTATAGCAAGAAGCAACAATCTGTGTCAACTTCTACAGCTGAGGCTGAATACATAGCTGCTGGAAGTTGCTGTGCTCAAGTGCTTTGGATTAGAAATCAACTTAGAGATTATGGACTTGTGTTGGAAAGAATTCCAATCATGTGTGACAACACAAGTGCAATCTCTATAGTTGCCAATCCTGTCAATCATTCTAGAACAAAGCACATTGACATCAGATATCATTTCATAAGAGAACATGCAACTAATGGAACCATTGAGTTGCATTATGTCTCTACAGATAAACAACTAGCTGATATATTCACTAAGCCATTAGATGAAGCCACCTTCACAAGGTTGGTAAGTGAGATTGGAATGCTGAATTCTTCAGATTCTGGCTAAGTGAATACATCATCTAGATTGTTGCAGCAGTAAACACTTACTTTATCTAAATCCTCAATATTTTTGAAGTAAGTGTTGGCTGAAATATGATTTATAAATATTTCAAATCTGTTGCATATGTTGAAAATCATATTTTTATTAACTCAAAATTTCTATGAAATTTTGAGAAAATCACTATTTGATTTGCTAGGATATTTTTCAATGAATATGTCTGGTAAATTTTTACAAGATAGTGAAAATCAAATTTTTTTTATGAGTGATGGGTATAGTTCGATAAGTCAGACTTCTCGAATGATTCACTATTCGACATCTCTAATAAGTCTCATTAGAGTACTCTTGAGTTCTCGAATAGAGTCTTTCTGAGATATCGAATAGAGGAATTCTAGACTTCTCGAATATAGTAACTGAGTTCTCGAATGATTGAGTTCTCGAACACTATATTTGAGTTCTCGAATCATTTGAAAAGGCTGAATACTATATTTGAGTTCACTCATAAAAACACATTTTATTTAATTTAGAATTATTTCTAAGTTAGATAACTGCCAGCTGTGAGTTTCTATCTGCTTGAGTTATCGATTAAGCCATTCTTGACTTCTCGAATAGTTGTTTTCTACTTCTCGAATGCCTGACTTGTCGATACAAAACAGTCTGCTAATCGACAATTCAAGTACTTCATACTTATACAATCTCACATCTATTCGATTCATTTCATTCGATTTCTCAAGCATCTACACTCTCTAAACCCCTGAAACCCTAGCTACGAAAAGCCAAATTTCTTCTTCAACCTTCAATTTCTTTTCTCTCTTCTACACAAATGGCAACAGTAAAGTTCAACACCAACTTCATCGCTCTCACTAGTGATGTTGAAGCACCCAATGCAAATTTCAAGTGCTTTGTGAAATGGATGGCTGAGTCATATATCAAGGATGCACTCTCTGCCAACCCAACTCTGTATCTCGATATTCTGGAACAATTCTGGAGTACTGCTATTGTGGAGGTTGTAGCCCTGGAAAACGCAATCACTTCCTATGTCATCTACTGCAAGGTTCAAGATAAGGAAATCACTATCACTACTGCAGACATGAACCAAACACTAGGACTACAACAAGAGTCATTTGACAGAATGGCCACTAACGCAGAGTTAGAGGAATTCTTTGAGTTCATAAACTACTCAGATGGGATTAACCTTGGAAAGCTAAACAGAAAGAATCTGAGAAAGGAGTGGAGCTATGTGTTTGCAACTCTTCTCCAAGTCTTCACTGCCAGGAAATCAAGCTTTGATAAAATCAGTGCACCTGTGCAGCAAATTGGATATGCTTTGGCATATGGAAAGAAGATAGATGTTGGCCAAATCATACTTCAAGAATTATATGGGAGACTTGGTAAGAACACAACCAAGAGAGGTACTGATATTTTCTTCCCTCGCTTTATTCAATCTGTACTTAATTATAAAAATGCTTCATTGATTGAATTGCCTGGGATTGATAAAAATAAAATAGGTTATCCTAAGTCCATGACCAAACTCATTTTTGGTAACTTGGAAACTAGGAATGATGTGGATGTAAGACTGAACATAACTCCCCATATGGAGAGTTTGTTTAGGACTTACCCCCACAACATGCCAACATTTGATGCAAAATCTAAGTTAGCACAGCCCAAGCAAGTGGAACAAAATGCTAACCCAGGGCTTGCTAACCAACCCTCTCAACCAAACACTCTACCTCTTACTGAGCCAACTGCATCATCCTCTCAAAAGGGTGATGTTAGTAAGAAGAAGAGAAAGGAAGTAATGTCTGCACCCTTAAATATCTTGTCTGAAGCAGCATTAGCTGTTGAATTAGGTCTAGGAAGTGAGGAATCTGAGTTACCCTTACACAGAACAAAGAAGAAGAAAACTAAGACCACCTCTTCAGTCACACAAATGGCTGAAGTTGTAAAATCAGGGGCACACAGCTCACTAGGTGTATCCTCTCAACAGGGTGCACCTATAGAATCAAGCATTCTCCCCAATGCACCCTCTTGTATAGAGTCAGCACATGGGAGTGATAAGGCTGGCACAACACTGAGTGGAGAGCACATCACTTTTGAAACTCCCTCTATCTCTCAGGGGGAGTTGCCAAAATCTACTCTAAAACACACTTCTCTTCCAGAATCTACCTCTGAAATTTCTTTGGAACCTGCAACTCAGACAACTGAGATGCAAGGTATTGATCATCAAGAATCCTTCTCGCTTGATGAGCCAATAATTTCAAGTGACTTAGTGCATGACACTTTGTTCACCACTCAGAACCCACATTTAGATGGTGAGGGAATGCATGCTGAGGCATATCCTAATGACACCATCACAAACACAGAGGTTCCCCTAGTTTTTACTAGAGACTCTGTGCCTGTGTCAACTGCTGGTGTAATTCATCCCACTTCTGTGGTGACACCAGTAGTAGAGTCAATCCATCCGGTTACAGAAGTTGCATCTGTAACTGAGGAGACTAGCTTGCCTAGCTCTAGCTCTGACTTCATGTCAACATGGCTGAAGCCTGTGCAACATGACAGTGCTTCAGGATCAGGGTCTGTTCCACAACAATTGACGGTTGAAGCACTTCAAAGCTTAATTGTGGATCAGATTCCTGAGTTCACAAAGATTGCTCAGCACCTTCTCACTGCAGACATGCCCAATCCAAACTATGAGGCTATTCTGTTATGCCATAGGGATGATGTGGAAGTGCAGAAGTCAAAGATCATTGATGATGCTGAGAGAGATGGCAACATAGATGCCTGGTTGCAAGGAAAATATGATATTACTCTCGATGAAGCACTTCAGTATCTCAGGGAGGAATACATCACTTCACTGGGCTCCAATGCAAAATCCCTGTCACCTGGTGAAGTGTATGAAGCTGTAAATGACTCCTACAAGGGTTTCCTCAAGGCTGCACACTATCTTGGCAAGGGAGTCAAAACTGAAGTCAACAGGGTGTGTGATAAGACAGCCACTTGAGTAGCAGAAGTCAAGAGGGCCTTTGATGCTAAATTTCCTCAATTGGACAGTGTGTTCAAGGACATCAAACACTGCAACTCTACCTGCACTAAGGTGGACAATGGGCTGGCTGTGCTAAAAGATACTGTCACAGGTCTGGGGCATAAATTTCAGAATCTATCTGACCAGACTACAGATGCCAATGCCATGCTGAGGATAATGTTCAAAAATCTTTATGGAGATAGACTAGTGACTGATGTCCCTGTGCATGAATTGTCTAAATATGAAGTGAAGAGGCTGCAGGATCAATCCTTATCTGGCTTCAAGGCCAATGAGTTATTCACTAAGGTCAACACTCTTGAGCAGGAGGTGGCTACTCTCACCAAGACCAATGCTCATCTCACAGAAAAGGTTGCATTGCTAAATGATCAGTTGGACACTCAAGCATCCACCACAGCTGATGTCCTTCTGCATCAACAATCCATGTTAGCTGCAATGATGAAGCATATGGGTCTCCCTCTACCTGATGAATCTTCACTCCCAAAGGACATTTCTACAGCCTCTGTGCCTGACAACAAGCCTAAGGGGGAGAAGAAGGCTAGGAACTCAAATTCAAAGGGGGAGACAAAGGGAGAGAAAGGCATAATAATCAAAGAGGGTGGTCAACAAAGGGCTTCTAAGTCTCTAGCAAATGTGCCTGGCAAGGGAAAAGCCAAAGTAGATGAGCCTCCATCTATCTTACCAGTTGTCACCTTACCAACTGTGTACATCACTGCTCCTGGAGGACAAAAGCAATCCATAACTACCACAGTGGTTGCAGGGAGTATGCCATCTGACAAACCTCCAATCTCTATATCTGAGAGTGCCAAGCCTGTAGAAGTCAAAGTTGTTACTGAGGCCAAGCTACAAGAAGTTGCTAACTCCAATGTCTACCATGATAAAGCCTTCTTGGAGTTTCTGAAAGCCATAAGGGAACAGGTTGGTGACACTCAGTTTTATCTGAGGGAGGTGAAGAAGCAGATAGACTACATCACTGTCATCCCCAAGAAAGTCAACAATATATGGGTCAAAGAGATAGTGATGGTTTCCAAACTAAAAATATGGCATCTAACATACCAGACTCTACAAGACCTAAAGCACTCAGAGATAGATGCCATACTTGAGATCATTGAGAAGAAAAATGAGAACAGCAAGAGTCTGTTTGATGATTTGAGGAATGGTCAACCTACAAGGCTACCAGAAGTGATCAAGAAGCCATGGACAATTATTTATCAGTCTGGTACCAGAATTGAAGATATCAAGCAATTGGTCATTCCTCATGATCTCACCTCCAGAAATCACAGACTGATCATTGCTATCATTGATCAATTACAGAAGAAGGTTGGAGCCAGAAATGCTGAAGAAATTGAGGCACTGCATATCCTCAGAACCTATATTGCAACTGGTGAAATTCCAGAGATGGCTCAACCTAGGAGAAATAAGGATGATGATTCTGAAGACAAAGGTGATGGGAGGAGAAGACATCACAGGAGAGATAAGGGTGATGAAGATAAGAAGAAAAAGGGGGACAAGGATGAAAAGGATGATAATGACCAGGGTAAAACATATGTGAGAAAGAGTGGAAGATAGCAAGCCTTAGGCAATGCTAGCAGTAATCTCACCACAACACAAGACTCTAAGTCTAGGGTGAATACTGTTAGTAGTGACCTAGCAAAATCTACATCTATGGCTTCTGCAACTGTCTTACCATCTCAAGAAAAGAAGAAGATTCAAGTCAAGAAACCATGTGTATGTTTCAGAAAGCAATCTGCTAATGGAATACTACTATGGTCTACCAACCAAGGTCAAAGATTTCTGCCAAGCAACCATGTCAAGAGGATAAAATTTAAACATGCTGCAAGGAGAGTGAAGCTATCCAAATCTAGAGCCCTAACAATCATTCCAGGATTAAAGCTCCAGCCACTTGATGAAGACTTTGATGAAGAGCAATTGCTATTTCTGAGAGCTCAAAAGATATGCTATGCTGCAATTGTGGATGACCACCTTGTAATCAAGTACACTGATGGGAAAGAAATGAAATTCAAACAAGGGGGTTGTCAACATTGGGGTAAATTGTATGAGATAGAAAGAATCATTGCATTGCTGGATTCTAAGGACAAGGTGGAGAAAGTATGGAAGCTGGAATTGATTGACTTTGTGAAAATGAAGAAAGAATATGCTGAGAAGATAAGGAAGGGCTGCTATGAGAAATGGTTAGAAAGGGAGAAAGAAATTGATAGACTGGAGATTGAAGCAGAAAAGCTAAGGGCAAAGGGATTGTGTAGAGTTCAGTTTGATCCCTATGTGGTGAAGTATAGGAGGAGAAATGGAGACAATGTCAATATAAGAATGAACCTACTCAGTCACTATCCTGCCAACATTCTGAAGCCAGTGCTTGAAGATTTCAAAAACTCTATTATGATTGAAGAATTGGATGCTATGACAGAAATCATGAGAGCAGTAGATGAGATTGCAAGAAAGGAGAAAGAAAGGAAACAGAAAGCATATGATGATCTACAAGCCAAGGCAATGGAGATGCAATCAAAAGAAAACGGCTAGTACCTCATCATACTGTAAGAAGTATTTATCTTGTAATTTCATTTATGTGTTCAATCAAATCACATACCTGTACTTTTAAAAGTTTTATCTTTAATGTATGTTAGGCTTGTTATCAGACATGAAATTGTGACTAAGGGTCTCACTCACAATTTGGGGGAGATTGTTAGTTACAGAGGCATGCCTGTATACATCTAATAACAAGCCTAATTGTTTGTAATGCTTTGCATTACTTACATAACCTCTTAACTGAGGGAACCTCTAGTTGTAGAGTTTCTGTTTGTATTGTACTTGTAATAGGCATCAAATCCTAGTTGTGTAACTGTACAAATAGAGTCTAGAATAATGCTTGAAAGAAGTTCCATGGTTCATGCCTCAAGCAAGGAGTTAAAGACTGCCAAATAATCACAGTTGGGATTTGAGGAAATGAAGAATTTGCCTAAGTACCAATTCGAGAAGTATATTTGTCTATTCGAGGAGTCCAGCATTCGAGAAGTCAGAGATTCGATATCTCAAGACACTATTCGATATCTCTGAATACACTGTTCGATATCTCATTCGATATCTCAGGGATTCGATATGTCTACTACTCTATTCGAGAACTCAAGAAGTCAACAAGTCAAGATGGTATTCGAGTTCTCAAAGAGTCAATAAGTCAAAGTTCCATTCGATATCTCAAAGACTCAGAAAGCTATTCGACAACTCGAGGATTCGATAAGTCAAATGCTCTATTCGACAACTCAAGGAATCCTGATGGAAAAGAGCTATTCGAGAAGTGGTTCGATATGTCACTATAACAGTATTCGAGAACTCAGAGTTATCGATCAAGTCAATTCTAGTTCTCGAATCACTTACTTAGTCACTTCTCGAATACATTCTTGGAGACAAAATACTGAAGAAATTGTACAAGTCAGAAACCTGCAACAAGCCAATGCACTTTATGGACCACAACCTGTAACGTGCTCTGGAAAGCCTACAAGGAAGCTTGGAGAGATATAGAAGAGACAAGGAGCTAAAGAAGTGGATCTAAACAGGCTTTGCAAAGTCAAATATGTAACCGTTTGGACACTTACTCAAAAAGGATAGACAGACTAGAAAGTAATGTGTTTTAGCTACCTTATTTGTAGTAAGCAGGTTGTATCCATGTTCTATAAGGACACAGCCTCACTTCATAACTTAGTAACTTTGGGAGTCAAGTTTTTCATACACTGTAAGCTATATCTCTCTGAGAAAAACGAAGCTGAGAATACTACCATTTGTATTCACAGATTGTAGCAACCTTTATCTAATATACATTAGATTAAAGTGATATTGTGTCTTGTGTTGTTTATTTATCCGCACCTTAATTTCTGCACACACAGGCACTTATCTGCTACACAGACTCAATCCAAGAAAAGTTCAAGAATCCATTCACCCCCCCCTCTGTATTCTTTTACCGTGTTCAATACTCAACACTATCATCAATTTAGGGTTTTTAATTTCTTATTCTTGTAAATTTTTTTGATGTTTTTTGAAAATTTAAAGTACTTTCTCTACACTTTGATTGTTTGGATTATTGATTAACATATGCAATTTGAATTTAAATTCTTTTTTATTATATGTATGTGTTTCTGTTTGAATTTAGGGTTTATGTCATATATGCAGAGAGTTCAATCTAAGTTTTGTTCTCAGCTTTAAAATGCAAAAAATTTAGTATGTTGTACCCTTGTAATGCCCTTTTTAGTTGATTTGTGTCTGGTCCAGGACGGTAAAATGGAAAAAAAATGAGTCATGTAGAAATCATTCCTGAATATGAGGAGCAAATACGAAGAGATATCCGTCCGGAAAATAAAAAATTCGATACAATCCCAATTCCCAGGTGCATCGTCCTAGGACAAGATTGTTTAGTTTTTCCCTGTTTTGCAACAATCACTT
This sequence comes from Kitagawia praeruptora, assembly GCA_037693485.1. Lineage (NCBI taxonomy): Eukaryota > Viridiplantae > Streptophyta > Magnoliopsida > Apiales > Apiaceae > Kitagawia > Kitagawia praeruptora. Next base: position 150,740,189 of record CM075344.1, on the reverse strand, counting down.
CATCTGCCTAGAATACGTTACAATTGCCAATATCTATCTCAAGTTCATGGTCTGCGTGTATAAATTTTTAGTCTAGGAGTTATCTACCTGCGGAATATGTTTTTGTGTATAAGTTTATAAGTTTTTAGCCAGGTAGACAAAAGTAGCTTAATGTGGTCACTTTGGAGTGTTATGCGACTGCAAAATCACTCTGCGTGTATAAATTTTTAGTCTGGGAGTTATCTACCTGCAGAATATGTTTTTGTGTATAAATTTATAAGTTTTTAGCCGGGTAGACAAAAGTAGCTTAATGTGGTCACTTTCGAGTGTTATGCGACTGCAAAATCACTACAATAATATTGTCATTATGGATTCATACTTTATAAGTATGATAAACATCATGAATTAAGATAATATCTAGATACTCCCTGTGATGTGTGAGAGCTCGGAAACTACATAATTCTTTGTTCACGCCACGCCTTGCCTTCTGGTATATCTCCATGTATGTGGTTGCTGAATAGCTTTCATCTGTTTGATTTAAATTTAAGGACTTGGTTTATTCTTCCCCCGCAGCATCATATTATTAACATCTTCATGTAAAATCCAGTGGAACTAGGCATATGACGAGACTTTTCAGAACCCATGTGTCCCTTGATTGTATGTTTATTCTTTAGGGCTTATAAGCTATCGATCCTTGTACACTACATATTGAATTGTTTGGTTATAGCTCTAGCTTATACTTGTTCCCATGTGCTACATCAACTTCATATGAGCTGAAATAGCATAGCATTACTTTTATCCTTTATGTATCTGCTATACCGCCTTACAGTTTGAGTTTTGATGGCTGTCAAAGGTTTGGGCTTCCTTTGTACTATCTTGGCAAGATTATTTAAATCTATTTTTTACAGCTGCAGAATATCTCCGAGGAGATGAAAATAAAACAAAAGAAGTATCTTAGAGGTGAATGTGTTAATTTGGAGGTAGAAATATTACTTTGCATTGAATTTAATTATTGGACTTTTTTGTGACAATTTTGAAAGAAAGCCAGTTGTTATTGATATTTGCAGGTTTTACAAGATAAAAAATTGAAGGGACAACTTGCAGCTTGAGAAAAGTTATTTGACAAATCTGTAATGGTTGCTGTCAAAGCTGAGAAGGTACTGTTTTTGTTTATGCATAATAAGTTGGTTGTTTGTCGTGGAGCCTGAATACTTGAGCTTAATTTCATACATTCATGTTGTTATTATTTTTTGCCAAGAATGTTATATGTGGTTTATTTTACATCCCTCCCTCCATCCCCCTCTCTCCCTCTTTCATGTCTACAGCCATAAACGTGATGTCATTTGTGTTGTTCATTACAGTTGGGGCATAACAAGTTCTCAGAAGAGGAATTATTTGCAATGTAAAGGTATCCTATTGCTTTCAAGTTGTATTTCAATTTGATTTCAGAGTTAACTTCAAAGCCAAATAGGAAAGGGAAAGCAAGAAAACAAGTTCATTATGTTTCGATTTGATCTATTTTTCTCCTACATCAGAGAATTCTCTACAGAGTATTTTTTTTGCCAGCTCTTGACAACCTGTGTTCTTTTTCACTGCGAGCAATAAGGCTACTCTACTAGCAAGTCCTGCAAGGATAGTTAGGCTACTCTATAATCGCATGATATATCAGTTAGGAGACATGGAAAATTTTCCAACCAGCAAACAGTGAATTTTCTGTGTATATACACTACACCACAAATGGTCTATGCCAACACCCAAAATCGATGTTGCCATGAAAAATGTTGCCTTAGATGCTAAAAATTGAATAAATTAGATATAAGCCAACATCATAACCGGATGTTGCCCCTCATGTTGGCTTAGATACAATTTTAGTACTCAATGCCAACACATGAATGAGTGTTGGCTTAGACGCCTGAAAAAATGTTAAAAAACTTGCCGCCTTACTGAAATAAAACTGCCCGCTAAAATTTTCACCAAAAATTAAACAGCCCGCTATTATCTCTCACTATTATTTTATTATTTGATAAAACAAAATAACAAATCAAAACACTCTCATCTCTCACAGAACATAACACTCTCAAAATAAGAATCTCACTCACTCTCATCTCGTCTCTCACAGAATACTCTCACAGAACAGAACGGTGCTCATCTCCGGTGCTCATCTCTCCGCTATCTCCGGTGCTCATCTCTCCGGTGCTCATCTCTCTCTGTTGTACATCTCTGCCATCTCTCTCAATTGATTCGTCAGGTATGTTTCATAAACCCTAATTTTAATTTTGGGGGTTTTTTATTTTGTTAATTTTGGGGGTTTACAAACCCTAGTTTTTGGGAGTTTTTTCAAATTGGGACTTTTTTTGGGGTTTGTTGAATTCAACACAAACACTTCAAGACAAGAGAATGCGAAGTTGGTTTTAGTACTTGATGCGGAAAAATTTGTTATACCTAGTCTCTTCAGATAGATTATTGTTTTAGAAAGTGTACTAATAATTCGAATGGTACAATATTACTTGACTATTTCATGAAGCCTATATCTACGATTCAGAGTCTTTATCGAGCAAATTTATCTCACTGACATCTCTTTATTGGCCTTGAATTTGAGGTATGCCTTCTGTTTATTTGAGTTGTTATTTGCTTAATTTACTTTTGTTCTGATTTAGGGTTTGCATTCCACTTTTTGGATTTTTCACCTTTAAGTGTTTGTAAATTTTAGGAAAAATTGGAATTATGTGTTTGTGCCAATTCTTTTGCTTTCCTCCTACTTTCGATGTCATCAGATTTTGGTAAGTAATCACCTTTCGTTATGTTCATGTTTGGAACAAATAAAAATTTGATTAAAATCTCAACAGTTAATCTCTCACCATACGAAAGTTATAGCTTAAATGTTATGATAAACATTTGATTAAAATCTCAACAGTTAATCTCTCACCATACGAAAGTTATAGCTTAAATTCGATAAACATTCATTTTTTCATGTGGAATTTCAGTGGACTTTGTAGAGGATATATAAATATATTGCACGCGGGAGTTTTGTCATTCCCGTGACTTTTAAGGCACATGTGGTTCACTTTAGCATAAGCTTTTTACTACCCTCGCTATCAAATAGTTAGTTTTAATTTTAGCTAGGGATTTAATGTTGTCAATTATATGTGGCTATTATCTTATGTAAATAAAAAAAATTCTCAGATTGTAAAGATACCGTATCCAAAATTCTGCAATAATGTAACGCTAGTGCATTTGTATGTATCAATGTACAGACACCACGGTCCCCTCTCCGTGTGTGCTTATATAAATCATATATGTATGTTGTGTGTAGTATCTGAACGTGAAGATGGGATCAATTTATCTAATTGTAATTGTAGCACTTGTCTACTCTATTTTTAATGGGCTCCAAGCTATGGCAAATCCACCTGATTTAATCAAGCTTGAGACTGCTGTTGCCAAAGGAGCAGGTATATATCAATATCCTTCTACCATGTAACCCTGGGTGATTGCAGTATGTAGTATTTCAATGTTCGAGTTCAGCCATGGCTTCAACCTGAGATAGACCTTCCTGGTTCCGCCATTGCATACACGTATACTTTTTTATCTTATTAATATACTACCATGTAAATGTGGTGGTATCGTTATGCATAGTAATATATTGGTTTTGGATGATATTTATATATATATATCAAGTAATCTATAGATATGTTATGTGTGTGCCTGTACAGTATGCCTGGATGGGAGTCCACCTGCCTACCAACTTGATTGGGGCAAAGAGGAAGGAGCCAAGAATTGGCTGTTACACTTGCAGGTTTGATTGATATCTTGTTATTACATATTAAAATAATATAATACATGTGATTTTTTTGAAAGTTAATCTAATAGCTAAGTATTTTGCATCTAAATTTGGTTTAGACAGGACTTGCTGTGTAATAGTCCTGTTAACATTGGTTGTAGGGAGGATACTGGTGTACATCATATAATACAATGTACATGTACAATAACAAGTGGTTAAAGATGACACATGTACATTGTATTATATGATGTACAATAACAAGTGGTTAAAGATGATGTAATATAGGACTGTTAACATTGGTTGTAGGGAGGATACTGGTGTATGACAACTGAAGAATGCCGGACGCGAATAAATGACAGCAGCGGTCTTGGTTCATAGCTTTATTTATAGTACATGTTTTTTTACAAAAATTTGGTTTATTCCGTTCGGTCCATAATTAAATTTTGGTCCGGTTCGGTCTGGGAAAAAAGTAACATTTCGGTTTTCGGTCTATTCGATTCGGTCCGATTCTAGATCGAACTGACCGAATGCTCAACCCTAATCAAAACAAATACAACCCCGTTGAAAAGTTCAAAACGCCTCTTTATTGTTTTTTTAAAATTTAGCCTTCATTTTATTTCTCACTTTGTTAGAGAATATTTCTAAGTACCATGTTAACAAATTTTTCACCCATATTCCGAGAATTTGGTATATTCATTCAATATCGGATTCTTAAAATATTTATTATATTAATACATTGAAAATATTTGTACGGTCGTGGTTAATTTTTTCGATTACATACTAAAAATGTATAGACATTCAATCCTCACGACTCCAATAAATCCTTAGACTATCTATCAAAAAAAGGTTGTAGCGATATGAGAAAGGATATCTATTGTGCAAAATACATGAAACGAACGTAGTTATAACAATAGAGACTTTCATCTAATCTAGTTTGTTATGTGATCGTTCAATAGTTTTTTTACAAATTATATGTCCTTTTATTAATGAATTGATTTATTATTGAAAAATAAATATTATCAACTAAACAAATAAATTCAATATATCGCGCACTTGAAGTAAAGTATGATTGTTAGAGTTATGGTGATTGACCTTAGCTTATTTGTAAAGAAAACTTAAAATGTGCATTTTCAGTTTGGAAGTTTGTATGTTGGATTTTTTTATTCTTTTCAAGTAAAACATGGTATAATAAATTTTAGTTTAATTTACTCTTAAAATAAGGCATATGAAAATGAGTATCACCTATATTTTTTCTATTTGACTAACTTTTGAAAATAAGCTACTGTCCATAAAATTGAAATCAAGTTTTAAATATATAAACACATAATCACATTGTTATATATGTGCCCTTGTAATTTAGATATTAGGTTAAATAACATGAAATTCATTTTCCTTTAAGAATGAGTATATTTTTCCGACATATATAAGAAAAAATAACTTATGTAGACCTGAAAAATCATTTTGTACATTCATGTTGTGTACTTTAGGGTCTTGAACGAAAATGACATGATATTGAATCGTATACCCGAAATTAGAACACAAAAATAGCTTATGTAGACCTAACAAATCGTTTTGTACATTCATGTCGTGTAACTTGAACGAAAATGACATGATATTGAATCATGTACCGAAATTATAACACAAAATGACACTGAACTACATGAATTTTTTCGTGTACAGGAAACAAAATAAATATGCGAATAGAAAAAGTATGATTTTTAATTCATGATTTTGATTGTACCTTATGATTTTGAATTGAGAGTTTGAGATATCAAAATATCTATTATAGATATATAGACTCATATATTAGTGTATTATTTTTAAATTAAATAATTATCGTATTTAGAATAAAATTGTTAAGTAATCACTGAATAACATCGACAACCCAACACTGTAAAACATTTTTCTATAGGCACGTCTAATATAAACAAATCAGTGTAATGTGGTAAGGATTGATGCCTAGAATTCAGTAAGTCGCAGAACTATTGGAATTCGCCACTGAATATTTAAATGGGAAGTAACTCTGGGATAATCTGGATTGGGGATGATGATAACCTAAATCATTTTCTATTTTTTTGTTAGAAATTTTTTTTGTTGATTTTATTGGACAATTAAAACAGGAAACATACGATACATATAAATAATCGAAATAAAAAGATAATCTATCCAATTATAGTATGTCATATAATAAAAAGATATAAAGTAGTACTTTAACCAAAATTGATATGATTTAGGCATTAGGAGAATTGATGCATACACTTAGTTTATCAAAATTGTGTTGAGACATACATGTCTATAGATGATGATAACAAATACCACAAGGCAGAAAATGAATCAAGGAATCGAAGCTGACAAACAAATCAGGAAGCTAACTCAAATGTAGATCAACTATAGCAATATCTTGAGAATGGAACTCTGCATGCAGTTAGGAATTATTTCTGCAACAAGCCTTGAGATGCTAAATTCATATATCAGTAATCAAAAGAGAGTTTGCTGTAACCATGCAAGTAAGTTCGAGAAATCAAGAAAAGAAGAGTTCGATAAGTCATTCGAGAACTCTACAAAAAGGGTTTATTCGAGAAGTCCCAGTTCGAGAAGTCAGACTGTTCTATGTTCGAGAAGTCTGTAACATGCACTAATCGAGAAGTGTACTCAATAGACTATTCGAGAAGTCATTCGAGAACTCACAAAGAGGAACTACTCGAGAAGTCAACATTCGAGAACTCAAGTCCCATCTGTTCGAGAACTCAACCTGGTTTCCTAATAATGCCAGAGTTCTCTAAAGGAACATATCGAATGAAGGTTAAACCCAGAATTACTTTGCAACCTGTGACTTATAGACAGTGGCCAATTACACAGAGGATGTTACGAGTAGGGAGTCAAATTGTAAATATTTGAAGGCTCAAACTCTTCCAAGTGAAAGGTGAAATCAGTCACTGTTTATCCGACTTTAAGGGCAACAATAAGAGTGGAAACAACCTCCAACATGATTACACTTCTACTGAAAGATTCAAAGGATATCTTGATGAATGCATAAGGATCAGCCGTTATATCTGGGAAGTTCAAGCATAGCTCAATAAGCAGAAAAGCTTATTGACTTTCGAAAAGATTATCTTTTTGATTAAAGCCACTTTCAGAGACAAAGATACAAAGCAAAAATATATTTTGCATAAAGCATCACGTGGGCTTGGAAGCTAAGTCAACTTAAGAACTTAGTAACTTATGAAGAAAGAAACATACTCTATCTTGAAGCATGCTGGGATTGTCCAAATCAAGGATAGAAGACTTTCAAGATAATTCCAGAAATGGCTACCACTACAAGCATGAGTGTGTGATAAGTTATACTAAAAATGTATCATTACATTTCATGTGGCTTACTTGTCTTCGTATAGTTTAAATAAGTTGTATGAGCAGCATAGTTTTAGTAGAGAAGTAAACACTAAACACAAGGCTGATATCTTTAGGTTTTCTTGTAAACACTAAAATATTGTAACCCGCAGCTGTGTATTATTACGCAGAGAATTATCTTCAAATACAACCATCAGGTGGACCAAGCAAACAAGCTAACCCACCTGAGATTTTTTATATCGTGTGTTGTATGTGTCTTAGATAATTTGTTTATCTTGTTTTCTTTGTGTTCTTATAACAATCTGTTTAGACCTCACCATTTCGAAAGAATTTAGATAAGATTGTATTCAACCCCTCCTTCTACAATCTCGTGGTGCATAACTGGGAAATAACAAGTTGGCTAGGTCTTATGGAGGGAATAAGCGGCTTAAATTTTCCTTAATATTTAAATTGATATAATAATTATATTTTCTATTTTATAAGAATTTGATTTTATAAAAATTGTTTATTAGTTAATCGTTAAAATAAAAATTAGTAGTTATTATGTTTAGTTAATTGATATGAAAAAATAAAAATCAACTGTTATTAAGTGTAACTTGAGTTGAGTTTAATCTTGGATGAAACGTAGAATCTAGATCCAATAGAGAAACATGTTACATCAAGTTTAATTGGTCTAAAATTAGTAGATTTTGATTAATGTTAAAATAATTCATAATTTTGTGATTGGTTAACTAATATATGGTAAATTCGGGTATACTTTATTATAAAAAAGGATGTTCAAAAATGATTCATAACTAAAAAATGTATGAACATATGTAATATATTATTATGTGGATTTATAGAAAATAATAATTACGATTAGTAGAAATTTTTTAAAATTAAAAACCATGTGATATACGAAATTATTAAATGAAGATATTATTATATTTAAATTTAATTAAATCGCGATTAGTAAATTAGAATAAGTATGGTAAATAATAAAAAAATTGTACATGATTGATTGATTTAAAGTTTAGAAGTAAATTCTGATGGCCTCTAAAGTAATTTTAATTTTTTGATTGGTAATTCATTCACCAACCAATAATAATACTCTTATAGCGTATATTTAATAATTAAAGTAATTAAAATGTATGTAGTATTCGTTTATATGAATTTACTAATTTTTTATTATTAAAAATTGTGAATAAATATTGTTAGTCACAGAGGCATGCATGTATACATCTAATAACAAGCCTAATTGTTTGTAATGCTTTGCATTACTTACATGACCTCTTAATTGAGGGAACCTATAGTTGTAGAGTTTCTATTTGTTTTGTACTTGTAATAGGCATCAAATCCTAGTTGTGTAACTGTACTTATAAAGTCAAGAATAATGCTTGAAAGAAGTTCCAAGGTTCATGCCTCAAGCAAGAAGATAAAGACTGTCAAATAATCACAGTTGGGATTTGAAGAAATGAAGAATTTGCCTAAGTACCAATTCGAGAAGTACATTTGTCTATTCGATAAGTCCAGCGTTCGAGAAGTCAGAGATTCGATATCTGAGAAGATACTGTTCGATATCTCTGAATGAACTATTCGATATCTCATTCGACATCTCAGAGATTCGACATGTCTAATACTCTATTCGAGAACTTAAGAAGTCAACAAGTCAAATTGGTATTCGAGTTCTCAAAGAGTCAACAAGTCAAAGTTCCATTCAATATCTCAAGGACTCAGAAAGCTATTCGACATCTCAGGGATTCGACAAGTCAAGTGTTCTATTCGACAACTCAAGGAACCCTGGAGAAAAGTGTTATTCGAGAAGTGATTCGATATGTCAGTCATGCAGTATTCGAGAACTCAGAGTTATCTAATCCTAGTTCTCGAATCAATCACTTAGCCACTTCTCGAATACACTCGTGGAGACAAAATACTGGAGAAATTGTACAAGTCAGAAACCTGCAACAAGCCAATGCACTTTATGGACCACAATCTGTAACGTGCTCTGGAAAGCCTACAAGGAAGCTTGGAAAGATGTAGAAGAGACAAAGGGCTAAAGAAGTGGATCTGAACAGAGCTTTGCAAAGTCAAATCTGTAGCCATTTGGATGTTTACTCAAAAAGGATAGACATACAAGAAAGTAATTTATCTTGTAACCTTATTTGTAGCAAGTGAGTTGTATTCATGTTCTATAAGAATACAATCTCACTTCTTTAGCAGAAGAGAAGTTTTTCATACACATTGTAAGATATATCTCTCTGAGAAAAACGAAGCTGAGAATACTACCATTTTGTATTCACAGATTGTAGCAAATCTTTATCTAATAAAATATTAGATTAAAGTGATATTGTGTCTTGTGTTGTTCTTTATCCTCACCTACACATTTGCACACAAAAACACATATCTTGCTACACAGATTCAAGAACGAGAAAAAGTTCAAGAATCCATTCACCCCCTCTGTATTCTTTTACTGTATTCAATACTCAACAAGTGGTATCAAAGATAGGTTGTTTATTCAAAAACAGAAAAACGATCATGAGTCCGAATACACCAAAGACCACAGGAACGGTGAAAGTCCCTAAGTTTGACAAAAAAAATTACAACCTCTGGAAGATAAAAATGATGTTGTTCATCAAAGCCTCTCATCCTTTGTATCCTGAGATTCTCAAGAATGGTCCCTTTGTTCCACAACAAGAAATACCTGAAAAGACTGTTGGAACCACAACTATTCCAAGATCTTATGTGGCCAAGGAACCATCCAAATGGACAGAATCAGAAAAGGAGATGGTTGCTTTTGACAGTGACCTCATGCTGCTAATTATAGATTCTATGGATATGTCAATGTTTGCAAACATTGCATCGTGTACAACTGCCAAAGAAATGTGGGATCACATTGAGGTGTTATGTGAAGGGACTGATGAGGTCAAGGAAAACAAGAAACATATACTGGTCACACAGTATGAAGCTTTCATGGCACAGCCCAAGGAAAGCATCACTGAGATGTGATAAGTGGAGTTTATATCCACTTGGATCGCTTCAATTCGGCTTAAATTGATTGTCTTGGACTCAAGTTTGTTGTAGTTTTGATGTGTTTTGTGTAAGTGTGTAGGTTTGGAAGAATGTTGCTTAAGATCGTTGTTTCCGTCACTTTTGGAGTTAAATTCGAGCTTAATAATGAAGAATGGAGTCTTGTTGTGGTTCACCATGAGGATTCCAAGCATAGAGGATTGAAAACGGAAGAGAACGCAAAAAGAACGGGCGCAAAAGGAGTTAAAACGAAGAAAATCAGCCAAAATCAGCTCCCGGCAGCAAAAATCAGCTCCCGGCAGCCACCATCGGCGCATCAGGCGCCCAATCCGAGGCTCCTGCGCCATGAACAGTAACGTCAGCGCGGAGAAATTCTGCCAGATTTTTGTATTTTTGTTTTGGCCATAACTTGAGTTCTACAAGTCCGTTTTAGGCCCGTAAGCAGTCCACGCAAAGCTAACGAGATTCTCTATCATTCTAGAGTGGTTCAGAGGTCCAATTACAGATGGAACGTTCCAGAAAATCTGAAGAAAAGATAGCTGCGAATTTCCCTTTAAATCAGAATCAGTTTAGGAAACGTACTTCTATTATAATTCTGATTTGGTATTTTCTTGTTGGGCAAGATGTCTAGAGCCTATATAAACACATCCAACCCTTGTAATTACTCATTATCATTAGGAGTAGAACTATTACATATCAATTACTTAGATTTATTTGTATCTTTTCATACTTTGTTTTTTTCATGGTTTCATCAGATCCCATGATGACGAGAGGTTCAATTATGAACTAATCGTTGTCATGGGATTCTAACGGATTTATTTATGGAGCTTTAGTATCTTGATGCTTTACAGATCTATGTGTGATGTATATCTGATATCCTCGTATGGTTGTGCTTATTGAATTTAGATGCGTAGCTAACATCTAATTTGTTAATCTCTTGTGAAGCGAGAGTGGATCTGGAGATTTAGAACTTGTCATGCTAGCATAGGATAGGTTGATGTTTTAACATCATGATTTGTGGCATGATTAGAGATAATATGCTACCCTATGTGATCAATGTGGATAACTTGTTCTTCAACCGTTATGTTTTCAAATTCTATAGAGATATAGGGTCTAACATAATTGGTGTCTATTCATCTTCTATCTCTTTTGTGGATGTATGTTTAGTTTGGTATTCGTATACTGAGAAGTGGCGTATACTTGTTTCGTGTTATTCGATCAGATATCATAACCATTGCATATAGTGATTAAAGGCGTCAGATCTAAGCAAAGTATTTAATGAAGTTAGGATTCCATGGTTTTTCTTGCAGACGTAATTAGATTTTAATTCTTGTTAGTTAGTTAATTCTTAGTTTTGTTAATTTGTGTCTTAGTTAATTTAGTTTAATAAACCCAAAATTGTTATTGTCTTAGCAGTGCATAATAACCATACATTGTTGCATAGGCATATTTACTGAATAGAACCATAACTTGATCCCTGTGGGAACGAATTTGGACTTAACCTTATATATTACTTGTGACCACGTACGCTTGCGTGATTTAGTGCAAACAAGTTTTTGGCGCCGCTGCCGGGGATCATCGGTGTTTTATTTTTGGTTTATGTGCTTGTCAATAATGGTCGTTAGCGTTCACTGACTCAGATTTATTTTTCTTATCTATCTTGTTTAGTTTGGTGTGTTTCAGGTACTTGAGTGTTTGAAGATGGCATGCGAGGAGTTGCCATGGTGGGCATATTCGAGTACATCCATGCCTCAACAATGTGAGCGGTGTTTTGGCGTTCATGATCTCTCACAATATTGTTACTACGGAGGAGTTGATCCATATGTCACTTATGAGGAGCAACCATATTTTCCATACCATCCTCAACAGTACCAGCAAGATGTTCCAGATATGTCATATGTCTTTGGTAGTGAAGAGTTTCAACATCAGCAACCTATTCCTACTTTTCAGTCAGATGAGGTTGATGATTTGAAGGAGATTAGGAAGGAGATTAGGATGCTTGCAGAGAATAATGAGAAGCTTATCAAATCTATGGGGACATTAGCTGCTCAAGTTTTGAGAGTCTTGGAACAAGAGAATCAACAATTCATGCTAGAGGCAAATCCAGAAAATAGTGGTGACTTGGAGCAAGGTACTGCATGCTTAATTGAGGAAGACAAATTCCAAGAGGAGGAAGAGTGTAAGTCGCTCGGCTTGGCTGATCTCTGGGATTCTAAGGTGATGATTGATGAGGTTGTTTCATGGTCAAATCTTGAGGATAGTGCAATTTAGTCTTTTCTTGAGGAAGACAAATTCCAAGGTGAGGTGAATGTTCACAAGCCATGTGAGGAATTTGATCATGTTAGGATGGTGGATGATTTGGAAAGGGCACTATTTGGGACAGACACTGATGAGCTGCACAAATTTCAAAAATTGGTATGTGCGTACCAAGAAGCTGAAGAACATGGGAAAGATGCAGATCTTATACTTGTCGCAGAGTTTGAAGATAGAGGTAGCACATTAGAGCCAATGGAGGAAGTTCTCTTTGAGGAATCCAAGGCTTCAGGAACTTACATTTACCCTCCTCCATTATATTCAAGCGAAGCCCGCGAATGTGTGTTGTTCTACAAATTGACAGATTTTGGGTCAACAGATGAAGGCATTGGAATAGGACATAGTTGTTACACGAATAGGCCAAGCGAGGAGAAGTGGCAGAAAGTGTGTCGTCGTGATGACGATGAAGTCTCACGAAGAGAGGACCAGGCGAACTATTATCATCCTTAGTGGAGGCTTGGAAGTAACGTCAAGCTATTGACGTTAAAGAAGCGCTTCTTGGGAGGCAACCCAAGCCTTGTTGTATACTGGTATGTTTTCTGCTATCCCTTGTATTTACTTCCATTCAATGCGGACATTGAATATTTTAAGTTTGGGGGTGGTTTGAGGGATTAGTAGTTGTTGTAGTAATTGTGTTCATGTAGGATTTCATGTTTTGCATATTATTAGTAGTAGTAAATTATGCATTTATGTTCGTGTTATCTACGTTTGTTTCATATAGGACATTCTGTTTTTTTGTTAGTATATCATGTGAGTCCATAGTAGTTTGCATTTGCACCCATGCTTGATAGGAATTTTGTGTTGTTGACGCTTTTGATTGAGAAGTGATATGCTTTGTTCTTGTGCACACACATACACTAGTGAGTTGAAACTAGTAGACTTATTGAATGTTGTGAGTAATTAGAAGGACATGAATATGTGCAAGATGATTTAGTTTGCATGCTTTGAATACAAGTAGATGCGTTAGAGAGATTTTTTGCTTGGGATTGAGTATGTTTTTCCACCAAGTGAGTTTTTGAGCCATATTGCATATTATTTGCAATTTATTCGTTTGCTTGAGTGTCCACGGATTGTTTGCATTGCTAGCAGTTGTTTGAGGTCTTTCTTGAAACGCATGACATTAATTGACGATTAAAATGATAAAGGCATTAGGAATAACCGCATATTTTCCCATATTACTACACCATATTTACATGATCAATTAGTTAACCCATTGAGCTTAATCCTATTTTTTCGGTGACATACCACATTACTTGCCTAGACCTTTTTCTTGTATTGGCCTTACATTAATTTGAACCCACATTGTCAAAGGCTAGTAGAGTGCTTAAGGGAGTAATAAGGTGTGTAAGGAGGGGTTTATTATTGGTCTTACTTTTGGGGGAAATATTGAAAATTGGGTTTGGTTGTTTACTTGATAGTCGGCATGTGTAATAAATTCATGGGATCATTGTTATTGTTTATATTATTATTTTATTTAGCTCTCGAAAAAAAATATGAAAAAAAAGAAAAAAAAAGAGAAAGAAAAAAGAAAAAAAAATATTATGAGAGCATGTTTGTGTTTGTTGTGATCCTACTTTAGTCGACTAGTCGAGCGTTTTTGTTGGAAGAAGAAGAGTAAAATTATGTGTGGGGGGGAAAATAGAGTGTTGTGTATGATTTATTATGGTACTTACTAGCTTTTGACACTTCACCTGTTTTGGCTTATTTGACATACCTTGTCCCTAGCCCCCTTACAACTCAAATAAAGACCTTTTGATTATCGTCATTGATGTATGTTGTGTTAAGAGTTAGATTGATACCAAATGTCAAGCATGTTTATGATTTTGTTGGAATTGAGTGATACACTTACCCTTGTTCTTGAGTGAATATTCTTTTGTGAGTGGATTGTGAGTGTTTGCTTGTTTTTGCGTATGAGATCCCGAGTTTTGTCTCAAAGATGTACTCTTGTAGGCTTAGCATGTTTACTAACTTATTCTTACACTTGACATGGACTTGTGAGAATTTATGCATGTTCATTGAGTAGACTATGTGAATACTTGCACTTTCGACACCAAGACATTGCGTATTTGCTTTGATTCTTAAGTTGATATGACATGAGATGATTTAAAGGTATGGTAGGATATTAGTACTAGATCAGTTGCAATTTTCATATTAGTTGCATTCATGCATCGCATTGCATTAGGTTAAATGGATTTTGTGGGTACATTCGCTATAGGCCCTCACGAGACCTTACTCGTCCACTAGGGCTGCCTAGGGGTTTAAAGGGCTTGTTGCATATGCCAAATGCAACCGTGATCACCTACGGAAGTGGTATTAGTTAGTTAGATAGTTGTAATTGTTTATGCTTGAGGACAAGCATCGGTTTAAGTTTGGGGGTGTGATAAGTGGAGTTTATATCCACTTGGATCGCTTCAATTCGGTTTAAATTGATTGTCTTGGACTCAAGTTTGTTGTAGTTTTGATGTGTTTTGTGTAAGTGTGTAGGTTTGGAAGAATGTTGCTTAAGATCGTTGTTTCCGTCACTTTTGGAGTTAAATTCGAGCTTAATAATGAAGAATGGAGTCTTGTTGTGGTTCACCATGAGGATTCCAAGCATAGAGGATTGAAAACGGAAGAGAACGCAAAAAGAACGGGCGCAAAAGGAGTTAAAACGAAGAAAATCAGCCAAAATCAGCTCCCGGCAGCAAAAATCAGCTCCCGGCAGCCACCATCGGCGCATCAGGCGCCCAATCCGAGGCTCCTGCGCCATGAACAGTAACGTCAGGAAATTCTGCCAGATTTTTGTATTTTTGTTTTGGCCATAACTTGAGTTCTACAAGTCCGTTTTAGGCCCGTAAGCAGTCCACGCGAAGCTAACGAGATTCTCTATCATTCTAGAGTAGTTCAGAGGTCCAATTACAGATGGAACGTTCCAGAAAATCTGAAGAAAAGATAGCTGCGAATTTCCCTTTAAATCAGAATCAGTTTAGGAAACGTACTTCTATTATAATTCTGATTTGGTATTTTCTTGTTGGGCAAGATGTCTAGAGCCTATATAAACACATCCAACCCTTGTAATTATTCATTATCATTAGGAGTAGAACTATTACATATCAATTACTTAGATTTATTTGTATCTTTTCATACTTTGTTTTTTTCATGGTTTCATCAGATCCCATGATGACGAGAGGTTCAATTATGAACTAATCGTTGTCATGGGATTCTAATGGATTTATTTATGGAGCTTTAGTATCTTGATGCTTTACAGATCTGTGTGTGATGTATATCTGATATCCTCGTATGGTTGTGCTTATTGAATTTAGATGCGTAGCTAACATCTAATTTGTTAATCTCTTGTGAAGCGAGAGTGGATCTGGAGATTTAGAACTTGCCATGCTAGCATAGGATAGGTTGATGTTTTAACATCATGATTTGTGGCATGATTAGAGATAATATGCTACCCTATGTGATCAATGTGGATAACTTGTTCTTCAACCGTTATGTTTTCAAATTCTATAGAAATATAGGGTCTAAGCATAATTGGTGTCTATTCATCTTCTATCTCTTTTGTGGATGTATGTTTAGTTTGGTATTCGTATACTGAGAAGTGGCGTATACTTGTTTCGTGTTATTCGATCAGAGATGTTTGAGAGATTTCAAAAGCTAGTTACTGAGTTGCAGATGAATGGCAAGGTTTACAACACAAAGGAGTTGAACATGAAGTTTCTACTGTCTTCACCAAATCATCTAGAGCAAAGGGTCATTTTTCTAAGAGAAAGAGATTTAAACAAAATCACATATGATGTGCTCTATGGGGTTTTAAAGACTCATGAGCTTGAGTTGCTTCAGAAAAGGGCTATCCAAAGCCAATCAAGGCAGAATGATAAACACATCATGTGCCTTGATTGTCAACAAATTTATTCAAGACCTAGAAGCATCTACAAGTCAGCTAAGGATATATGAGATAGTAGATGATGAAGAAACTGAAGCTGAGGTAAGTGAACCTATTGAGGAGAAGGAGGAAGAAGAGTTTTATACTCTTGAAGAACTAGATGGAATGGAAAACACTTCATATGCTTTCATGGCTAGAAATTTTCCAAACATCAGATTCAAGAGGAACCAACCCTTCAAACCTAAAACCCAAAACCATTCATTCAACAAGAGTAAAACACCTGTGAAGCCAAACAAGACTAAATTCAAAACTGGCTATGTGGATAGGTCATCTGTGAGATGTTATAGATGCAATGACCTAGGGCATTTTGCTAGTGAATGCAAGAAACCTAAAAAGAAGGACAAAGAGTTTCTAGAGCTTGAAGCTAAGTATGAGGCCCTTCTTAAAAAGCAAACACCAGGCAAGGCCTACATAGCTGAAGGGAAGTGTTGAGATGATACTGACAGTGATGAAGAAGAGCAAGGATTCTGCAACTATGCCTTGATGGCCAATTCCAAGGATGACACATATTCATCAGACTCTCAGGTACCATCTCTCACTACCATAGATATGTCTGTTTCTGAGTACAAGAGTATGATTGAACAACTATCTGTTGAAATGTTTAATATTCATACTAGTATGACTGCTGCTAATGAGGAAATTGCTAAACTGTCTGCTAGAAATGAATTGTTAATCAAAAAGAATGAGGAACTTGAGCTAACTGCTATGCAAGTAGAAAACCTTAAGAAAGAAGTTGAATATCTGCAGAAAAAGGTTCTATGTGCTAGTCAAATTGAAAAGGCTCTTGGGGATGAACTAGTTGAAAATGAATTCAAACTGAAAACTTTTAAGAACTCATCTAGTCTACTACAATCCTATCATGAGAAAATTCAAGCTAAACCCAAGGCTGCCATTGGACTTGACTATGGCACTCTTAAATAGAGGAAAGGCTATGTTATCATTGAAGATGACATAGTTGTTCAAGAGGAAGTGCCTCACATTTTGAAAAAGGCCGAGACTCCAATTTTTAAAGAATCAACATTTGAAATTGATGAGGATGCCTTACTCATCAAATAATTGTTGAATGATGAGGATGAGGCACAATCCAGTGAAAAACAAGCATCCTCTAAGAGTGAGAGTGTCAAGCCAAAAGCCAAGGAGCCAGTAGGTGATAGGTCTAGACCTAAGAAGTTTGTTAAGTTTGTATCAGCTGGGAAAAATGAATCTGAGAAGAAAGTGGCTAAGAAGAAACAGAACATAAATGGCAAGCTAGGGATTAACAAAGATAACAACTATGCTTATATGCCTAATGTCCCTAGGAAAACTTGTCAGAATTGTTTCAGTACTAATCATTTAACTCATGCATGCAAGAAACCTGTTGGTAGTGTGCCCAAACCTTTCTATGATTGTTCTATGCCTTTAAGACATAAAGATGCTCCATTTTGTGATAAATTTAACTGTATGCCATGCAATATGAATGTTATGACTAGTTGTTTCAATTTGAGAAGGCAATTCATTGATGGTTGTATCAGTCACAATTCTCACACACACTTCACAAGGTCAAAGTCTTCAAGTCCTCCTAGAGCTAGGAAGGTACCTCTGTCACCTAAGTCTGAAACCTCAGGTTCTAAGACTTCTAACAGTGACAAGAAGACTAACACCAAGAAAGTTGATAAGCATGTTGTTTATGATAAAACTGTTTCTAAGTCACATGGACCCAAACTTGTTTGGGTACCAAAGGAGAAGTAATACCTTTGTGTTTGCAGGGCAAAGAAAGTGAAAAGAAGGTCATGTGGATTTTGGACAGTGGATGCTCAAATCACATGACTGGTGATATGGCTCTGCTATCACAGTATGAGGAGAAGGCTGGCCCAATGGTTGCTTTTGGAGATGACAGCATGGGTAACACATTGGGATATGGCAAGTTGGAAGTTGGTAATGTCATCATTGAAGATGTAGCACTGGTCAAGGGACTCAAGCATAATCTCCTAAGTGTTGGTCAGTTTACTAATATAGGATTCAAGGTGAATTTTGGCAAGGATGAATGTTTGATTACCCACAAGAAGACTGGTGATTTTGCTCTATCTGGAGTAAGAAAAGGAAGCCTGTTTGTAGCCAATATGGACTCTGCAAATAAGGACAAAGTTTGTTGCTTCTACTAAAAAGCATCTAATGAAGATTGTTGGCTATGGCACAAGAAATTATCACACTTAAACTTCAAAGCCATTAATTCTCTTGTCAAAAGAGAGTTAGTGAGAGGCATGCCCGCACTTGAATTCTGTCAAGAATGAGTGTGTGAGGCCTATCAAAAAGGAAAAATAAAAAGATCAAGCCACAAGTCAAAGACAGTGACATCGATAACCAAGCCCCTGCAACTAATTCATATGGATTTGTTTGGGCCTGTTAACATTATGTCACTAGGAAGAAAGAAGTATGCCTTGGTGATGGTTGATGACTTTATAAGGTATACATGGGTGGAATTTCTGGCATCAAAAGATGAGGCTCCACAAGTAATCATTGAGCACATAAAGAAAGTTGACAAGGAAGCAAAGGCCAACAATGCAAGTGTGATTGCATTGAGAAGTGATAATGGAACAGAGTTCAGAAATGCCATGCTTGAAGCATTTTGCAAAGAGAATGGTATTTCTCAACAATTCTCAGCTCCAAGGACTCCTCAACAAAATGGAGTTGTTGAGAGAAAGAATAGAACTCTGATTGAAGCTGCTAGAACAATGTTGCTAGATGCAAAGATGCCTACATGTTTTTGGGCTGAGGCTGTGAGCACTGCGTGCTATATTCAGAACAGAACCCTCATCAACAAAAACACTTGAAAGACACCTTACAATTTGATGACTGGAAAGAAGCCTACTCTAAAGTATGTTCATACTTTTGGAAGCAAATGCTTTGTATTGAAGGATAATTCAGAATATGTTAGAAAGTTTGATGCAAAGGCATTTGAAGGAATTTTTCTTGGCTACTCTATGGAAAGAATTACATACAAAGTTTATGTCATCAGTTAAAAGAAAATTATGGAAAGCACAGATGTAACATTTGATGACAGTAGACTACCTGGATTAGAAGAAGCCAATGATGAAGATAAAGATCCACTAAGATTTGAAAATCTAGATGATTCTGATGAAGAGATTGAAACTGAAGTTGGAATTGTAGTTCAACAAACTCAAGTGAATGATGATACAAGAGAAGAATTTGTGCCAATCAACGGTGGAGAAACAAGCATCCAAGACACACCTGTGAATAGTGGCAACTTCACAGGGGGAGGAAATGAGAATGATCATGTCTTGGATGATGAAGCAACATCAAGGTTGAGAAATCAGACTGAGCATTCAAGGAAATGGGATAGATCACACACTGTTGAGCAAATTATTGGAGATCCAAATGCAGGAGTAATGACTAGGAGAGTAACTCAAAATGAGTGCCTCTATGGTTGTTTTCTATCTTAGATTGAGCCTAAGAAACTTTATGATGCACTGTTGGATCCAGATTGGATTATTGCCATGCAAGAGGAGCTGAATCAATTTGAAAGAAACAAAGTATGGGAACTTGTGCCTGCACCAAAGAACAGAACCATTGTTAGAACAAAATGGGTTCTGAAGAATAAGATGGATGAAGATGGTGTAATAGTAAGAAACAAAGCAAGGTTGGTTGCAAAAGGATACTCTCAAAAGGAAGGCATTGATTATGATGAGACATTTGCCCCTGTTGCTAGATTGGAAGCCATCAGAATATTCTTGGTATTTGCTGCTCATTCAAACTTTAAAGTTTATCAAATGGATGTCAAGAGTGCATTTCTGAATGGAGAGTTGGAAGAAGAAGTTTATGTGCAACAACCACCTGGCTTTGAGGATCCACATTTCCCAAAATTTGTCTACAGATTGCTTAAGGCATTGTATGGACTTAAGCAGGCTCCAAGGGCATGGTATGATACTCTATCACAATTTCTCCTTGTAAATCAATTCACTAGAGGCACATTGGATAAGACATTGTTTTACAAGAAACATGGTGATGATATTATCCTAGTTCAGATCTATGTGGATGATATTATATTTGGCTCTACCAATGAGAAGCTGTGTGAGAAATTCTCTAAGCTCATGCAGAGCAGATATGAGATGAGTATGATGGGAGAGTTGACATTCTTTCTTGGGTTGCAAGTTAGTCAAAGGAAGGATGACATTTTTATCAGTCAAACCAAGTACATCAAGGATTTATTGAAGAAGTTTGACTTAAGAAGACTGCTCACCTGCAAAGACACCCATGACCACTACCACTAAATTGGATGAAGATGCTGAAGGCAAGAAAGTAGATATCTCAGTCTACAGAGGCATGGTTGGTTCTCTACTCTATCTCACTGCAAGTAGGCCAGACATCATGTTTGCTACATGCTTGTGTGCAAGGTTTCAATCAAATCCAAAAGAGTCACATTTGATTGCTATAAAAAGGATCTTTAGATATCTGAAGGGCACTCCAAACTTGGGTTTATGGTATCCTAAGGACACAGGGTTCAATCTGGTTGGTTATTCTGATGTTGATTATGCTGGATGCAGAGTGGATAGGAAAAGCACCTCAGGTAGCTGCCAGTTTCTTGGACAAAGGTTAGTCTCTTGGTATAGCAAGAAACAACAATCTGTGTCAACTTCTACAGCTGAGGCTGAATACATAGCTGCTGGAAGTTGCTGTGCTCAAGTGCTTTGGATTAGAAATCAACTTAGGGATTATGGACTTGTGTTGGAAAGAATTCCAATCATGTGTGACAACACAAGTGCAATCTCTATAGTTGCCAACCCTGTCAATCATTCTAGGACAAAGCACATTGACATCAGATATCATTTTATTAGAGAACATGCAACTAATGGAACCATTGAGTTGCATTATGTCTCTACAGATAAACAACTAGCTGACATATTCACTAAGCCATTGGATGAAGCCACCTTCACAAGGTTGGTTAGTGAGATTGGAATGCTGAATTCTTCATATTCTGGCTAAGTGAATATATCACTTAGATAGTTGCAGTAGTAAACACTTACTTTATCTAAATGCTCAATATTTTTGGAGTAAGTGTTGGCTGAAATATGATTTATAAATATTTCAAATCTGTTGCATATGTTGGAAAATCATATTTTGTCAACTTGAAATTTCTATGAAATTTTGAGAAAATCACTATTTAATTTGTTAGAATATTCTTTAGAGAATATGTCTGGTGAATTTTAAAAGATAGTGAAAATTAAATTTTTATGAGTGAAAAGAACTTTTCGATAAGTCAAACTTCTAGAATGGTTCATTTCTTCTTAATGTTCTACTTCTCTAACAAGTCTATTTAGGACACTCTTGAGTTCTCGAATAGAGTCTTTAGAGAAATCGAACAGAGAAATGTTTGAGTTCTCGAATAGAGTATTTTAGTTCTCTAATGACAGAGTTCTCGAATACTATGTTTGAGTTCTCGAATCATTTGAAAAGGCTGAATTATCGTTGAATCTTAACCGTTTTTGGATTTTTATTCAGAATTTTTAAATCACTCATAAAAACATATTTTACCTAATTTAGAATTTATTCTAAGTTAGATAACTGCCAGTTGTGAGTTTTCAACCTGCTTGAGATATCGATTAAGCCTTTCTTGACTTCTTGAATAGTTGTTTTCTACTTCTCGAATGCTTGACTTGTCGATACAAAACATATATCTAATCGACAATTCAAGTACTTCATACTTATACAATTCTACATCTATTCGATTCATTTCATTTCATTCGATTTCTCAAGCATCTAAACCTCTGAAAACCCTAATCTCAAAAGCTAAATTTCTTCTTCAACCTTTATTCTTTTCTCTCTTCTTTGTATCAATGGCAACCGTGAAATTTAACACCAACTTTATTGCCCTAACCAGTGATGTTGAGGCACCCAATGCCAATTTCAAATGTTTTGTGAAGTGGATGTCTGAATCTTACATCAAGGATGCTCTGTCAATTAATCCTACCCTGTATCTAGACGTTCTAGAGCGATTCTGGAGCTCTACTGTCTATGAGACTAATGCACTTCAGGATGCCACTCTCACCTATACCATTTTCTGCAAAATTCAAGATAAGGACATCACTATTACTGCTGAGGATATGAATCAAGCATTAGGATTGGGCTCTCAACAAGAAGTGTATGACCCACTAACCACGAATGCTGAGTTGCTGGACTTCTTCGAATTCATCAGGTACTCAGATGAGATTAAACTTGGGCATCTAAACAGGAATAATCTAAGAAAGGAGTGGAGCTATGTGTTTACTACTCTTCTTCAAGTCTTCACTGCCAGGAAGTCTAGCTATGATCAAATCAGTGCACCTGCACAGCAGATAGGCTATGCCTTAGCCTATGGTAGAAGGATAGTTGTTGGACAACTTATTCTACAAGAGTTGTATGGGAGACTTGGTAAGAACTCAGCCAAGAGATGTACTGACATTTTCTTCCCTCGCTTTATTCAATCTGTAATTAATTTTAAAAATGATAAATTGATTGAATTACCTGGGATAGATAGAAATAGAATAGGCTATCCTAAATCCATGACCAAACTCATTTTTGGTAATTTGGAGACTAGGAATGATGTGGATGTAAGACTTAACATAACTCCCCATATAGAGGGTTTTTTTAGGACTTACCCCCACATAGAGATGCACAAAAAACCCGAGCCCGAAAATTTAGCCCGGCCCGATCTGGCAAAGCCCGGCCCGGTCAAGCCCGGCCCGAGGGCCTTAAACGGTCCCTATATTTTTGGGCAAATCCCGGCCCGGCCCGGCAAAAGCCCGGTCTTCGGCCCGGCCCGATTAAAAGCCCGGTTCGGCCCGAAAAAGCCCGGGTAAAATTCGATTATTCTAGTATACTTACATAAATATTTATGTATTTACACTTCCTACAAATATAAAAATAATTTAAGTACATATATATTTACATATTCATTATTAATAATAAGATTATTTATATGCATATATTACGATACATGAACGAAAACAAGTTAGGTACACGTGTAATCAATTAATATATCATCAAATCAAAAAGTAAATCGATAAATGTAATACTTGTATCGGCAATATAAATTGTTTAACACATGTCTGCCATTATTACATAAAGAACATTCTTATATAACATAAAATCTCGATCCGATTTGATCCCGAAAAAAAGCCCGATCCGGCCCGGCTCGCTTCAGGCCCGGAAAAAAGCCCACCGCGGCCCGCTTCGAGGGCCTAAACGGGATCACATTTTTTACAGAAGCCCGGCCCGGCCCGGTCAAAGTCAAAGCCCGGGCCGGGCTTTGACCAAAAAGCCCGGGCTTTTCAAAGCCCGGTCAAAGCCCGGCCCGATGGGCCTTTTGTGCATCTCTACCCCCACAACATGCCAACATTTGACTCAAAATCACAGTTAGCACAGCCCAAGCAAGTAGAACACAATGCTAACCCAGGGTCTGCTAACCAACCCTCTCAACCAAACACTCTACCAAACAGTGAGCCAACTGCATCATCCTCTCAAAAGGGTGATGTCAGTAAAAAGAAGAAAAAGGAGATAACTTCTGAACCATTACAAATATTGACTGAAGCAGCACTGGCTGTAGAATTAGGTTTAGAAAGTGAGGAACATGAGTCACCCTTACTAAGGCCAAAGAAGAAAAAGAAATCAAAAACCACCTCTTCAGTCACACAAATGGTTGAGGTTGTAAAATCAGGGGCAAACAGTTCACTAGATGTATCCTCTCAACAGGGTGCATCTATAGAATCAAGCATCCTCCCCAATGCACCTACCTGTAAAGAGTCAGCACATGGGAGTGATAAGGCTGGAACAACACTGAGTGGAGAGCACATCACACTTGAAACTCCCTCTATTTCTCAGGGGGAGTTGCCAAAATCCATTCTAAAAGACACCTCTCTTCCAGAATCTACATCTCAATTTTCTTTGGAGCTTGTAATTCAAGAAATTGAAGAGCAAGGCATTGATCACCAAGAATTCTTTTCTCTTGGTGAGCCAATGGACTCAAGTGACTTAGTGCATGACACTTTGCTCACCACCCAGGTACCACATTTAGATGGTGAGGGAATGCATGCTGGGGCATATCCTGCTGACACCATAACAAACACAGAGGATTCACTAGTTTTCACTAGAGACTCTGTGCCTGTGTCAACTACTGTTGTAACTCATCCCACTCTTGTGGAGACAATAGTAGTAAAGTCAATCCATCCGGTTGCAGAAGTTGCATCTGTAATTGAGGAGTCTAGCTTGCCTAGCTCTAGCTCTGACTTTATGTCACAATGGCTGAAGCCTGTGCAACATGATAGTGCTTCAGGATCAGGATCTGTTCTACCATAATTGACGATTGAAGCACTTCAAAGCTTAGTTGTGGATCAGATTCCTGAGTTTGTCAAGATAGCTCAGAACTTGGTCACCTCCAATATGCCAAATCCAGACTATGAAGCAATTTTGCTCTGCCATAGAGATGATGTGGAGATGCAAAAGGCAAAGATAATTGATGATGTTGAGAGAGATGGCAATGTAGATGCCTGGTTGCAAGGAAAATATGATATTACTCTTGATGAAGCTCTTCAATATCTAAGAGAAGAATACATCACTTCATTGGGCTCCAATGCTAAATCTCTGACCCCTGGTGAAGTGTATAAGGCTATTAATGATTCTCACAAAGGATTCCTCAAGGCTGCACACTATCTTTGAAAGGAAGTCAAAACTGAAGTCAATAAAGTGTGTGTTAAAACAGCCACCTCAGTAGAAGAAATCAAGAGGGCCTTTGATGCAAAATTTCCTCAGCTAGACAATGTTTTCAAGGACCTCAAACACTGCAACACCACATGCACCAAGATGGATAATGGTCTAGATCTACTGAAAGATACAGTCACAGGTCTGGGGCATAAATTTCAAACTCTCTCTGATCAGACAACTGATGCAAATGCCATGCTCAGGACCCTCTTCGTAAATCAATATGGAGACAAGCTGGTCACTGAGGTCCCTGCGCATGTGATGACCAAGTATGAAGTGAAGAGGCTGAAAGATCAATCCCTATCTGGTTTTAAGGCCAATGAGATATTCACTAAAGTGGATACTCTTGAAAAGGAGGTAGCTTCTCTCAAACAGTCTAATGCTCATCTTACAGACACTGTCACCACTCTGACTGAGCAGTTGAACACTCAAGCCACCACCACAGCTGATGTTCTTTTGCATCAACAATTGATGTTGTCTACAATGATGAAGCACATGGGTCTCCCTCTACCTGAAAAATCTTCAACCCCAAAGGTCACTCCTACAGCCTCTGTGCCTAACAACAAGCCTAAGGGGGAGAAGAGGACATTAAGGAATTCAAATCCAAAGGGGGAGAAACCTCAAGCAAAAGGCATCAAGATAAATGAGGGTGGTCATCAAAGAACTACAAAACCTATAGCCCATATTCCAGGAAAAGGGAAATCCAAGGTTGATGAACCTCCATCTTCTCTGCCAGTGGTTACTCTACCAACTATGCATGTCATTACTCCCAGTGGTCAGAAGCAATCTATCACAACTACAGTGGTTGCAGCGAGCATGCCATCTGATAAACCTTCATCCTCCAAATCTGAAAGTGCCAAGCCTGTGGAAGTAAAGGTGGTTACTTAGGCCAAGCTACAAGAAGTTGCAAATTCTAATGTCTACCATGATGATGCATTCTTGGAGTTTCTGAAAGTCTCAAGGGAACATGCCAATGACACTCAATTATATCTAAGGAGCTTGAAGGATCAGATTGACTATCTCACTGTGATACTCAGGAAGATAGATGGATTATGGATCAAGGAGATAATGATGGTGTCCAAGTCCAAGATATGTCATCTAACATACAAGACTCTACAAGCCCTAAAACACTCAGAGATAGATGCACTAATTGAGCTTATTGAGAAGAGAAATGAGAACAATAAAAGTTTGTATGATGACTTGAGGAATGACCAACCTTCAAGGCTGCCAGAAGTGATTAAGAAGTCATGGACAATCATCTATCAGTCTGGCACCAAATTTGAAGACACTAAACAATTGGTCATTCCCAATGATCTCACTCCTCGAAATCACGGACTTGTTATTGTTATCATTGATCTACTACAGAAGAAAGTTGGAGTCAGAAATGCTGAAGAAATAGAAGCACTGCACATTCTCAGATCTTTAATTGCAACTGGTGCAATTCCAGAAATGGCCCAACCTAGAAGGAATAAGGATGATGAAGATGAAGACAAAAGTGATGGGAGGAGAAGACATCACAGGAGTGATAAGGGTGATAAAGATGAGAAGAAGAAGAAAGATAGCAAGGATAAGAAAGATGATGATGACCAAGGTAAAGTCTATGAGAGGAAAATCGGAAAACAACAAGCCTTAGGCATTGCTAGCAGTAAACTCACCACAACACAAGACTCTAAGTCTAGGGTGAATGCTGTTAGTAATGACATACCAAAATCCGATTCAATGGCTTCTGCAACTATTTTGCCACCTCAAGAAGAGAAGAGGATTCAAATCAAGAATCCAGGTGTATGTTTCCAAAAGCAAACTGCTAATGGAGTACTACAATGGTCTACAAGCAAAGGTCACAAGTTTCTGCCAAGTCAACAAGTGAAAAAGTTCAAATTCAAACAAGCTGCAAGAAGAGTGAAACTACCTAAGTCTAGAGCCCTAACTATCTATCCAGGACTGAAACTCCAACCACTTGATGAAGACTTTGATGAAGACCAATTGCAATATCTAATAGCTCAAAGAATCTACTATGCTGCCATTGTGAATGACTGTCTTGAGATCAAATATACTGATGGAAGGGAGAAGAAATTCAAACAAGGACAGTGTCAAAATTGGGGCAAATTAGATGAAATAGAAAGAATCATTGCATTATTGGATTCTGAAGACAAAGTGGAGAGAATATGGAAGCTAGAGTTGATTGATTTTGTGAAGATGAAGAGAGACTATGCTGAGAAGATAAGGAAGGGGGTGCTTTGAGAAATGGCTAGAAAGGGAGAAGGAAATTGAGAGGCTGGAAGTTGAAGCAGAAAAGCTAAGGGCAAAAGGATTGTGTAGAGTTCAATTCAATCCCTATGTGGTGAAGTATAGGAGAAGAAATGGAGATAATGTCAATATAAGAATAAACCTACTCAGTCACTATCCTGCCAACATTCTAAAACCAGTACTTGAAGATTTCAAGAACTCAATTCTGCTTGAAGAACTGGATGCTATGGCAGAAATCATAAAGGCCATGGATGAGAATGCAAGGAAGGAGAAAGAAAGAAAACAGAAGGCATATGATGATCTACAAGCCAAAACAATGGAGATGGAATCAAATGAAAATGGCTAGTATTTCACCATATTGTAAGACTACTCAACTTGTAATTCCATTCATGTTCTCAATCAAATTTCATACCTGTACTTTTCAAGTTTTATCTTT
Organism: Kitagawia praeruptora; assembly: GCA_037693485.1. NCBI lineage: Eukaryota > Viridiplantae > Streptophyta > Magnoliopsida > Apiales > Apiaceae > Kitagawia > Kitagawia praeruptora. The sequence continues at coordinate 150,712,421 of CM075344.1, read as the reverse complement.
ATGTATGTTAGGCTTGTTATCAGACATGAAATTGTGACTAAGGGTCTTACTCACAATTTGGGGGAGATTGTTAGTTACAGAGGCATGCCTGTATACATCTAATAACAAGCCTAATTGTTTGTAATGCTTTGTATTACTTACATGACCTCTTAACTGAGGGAACCTCTAGTTGTAGAGTTTCTATTTGTTTTGTACTTGTAATAGGCATCACATCCTAGTTGTGTAACTATACTTATAAAGTCAAGAATAATGCTTGAAAGAAGTTCCAAGGTTCATGCCTCAAGCGAGAAGATAAAGACTGTCAAATAATCACAGTTAGGATTTGAAGAAATAAAGAATTTGCCTAAGTACCAATTCGAGAAGTACATTTGTCTATTCGAGAAGTCTAGCGTTCGAGAAGTTAGAGATTCGATATTTCAGAAGACACTATTCGATATCTCTGAATGAACTATTCGATATCTCATTTGATATCTCAGAGATTCGACATGTCTAATACTCTATTCGAGAACTCAAGAAGTCAACAAGTCAAATTGGTATTCGAGTTCTCAAAGTGTCAACAAGTTAAAGTTCCATTCGATATCTCAAGGACTCAAAAAGCTATTCGACATCTCAGGGATTCGACAAGTCAAATGTTCTATTCGACAACTCAAGGAACCCTGGAGAAAAGTGTTATTCGAGAAGTGATTCGATATGTTAATCATACAATATTCGAGAGCTCAGAGTTATCTAATCCTAGTTCTCGAATCAATCACTTAGCCACTTCTCGAATACACTCTTGGAGACAAAATACTGGAGAAATTGTACAAGTCAGAAACCTGCAACAAGCCAATGCACTTTATGGACCACAATCTGTAACATGCTCTGGAAAGCCTACAAGGAAGCTTGGAGAGATGTAGAAGAGACAAAGGGCTAAAGAAGTGGATCTGAACAGAGCTTTGCAAAGTCAAATCTGTAGCCGTTTGGATGTTTACTCAAAAAGGATAGACATACAAGAAAGTAATTTATCCTGTAACCTTATTTGTAGTAAGTGAGTTGTATTCATGTTCTATAAGAATACAATCTCACTTCTTTAGCAGAAGAGAAGTTTTTTATACACATTGTAAGATATATCTCTCTGAGAAAAACGAAGCTGAGAATATGTTTGCACTAAATCACGCAAGCGTACGTGGTCACAAGTAATATATAAGGTTAAGTCCAAATTCGTTCCCACAGGGATCAAGTTATGGTTCTATTCAGTAAATATGCCTATGCAACAATGTATGGTTATTATGCACTGCTAAGACAATAACAATTTTGGGTTTATTAAACTAAATTAACTAAGACACAAATTAACAAAACTAAGAATTAACTAACTAACAAGAATTAAAATCTAATTACGTCTGCAAGAGTAAACATGGAATCCTAACTTCATTAAATACTTTGCTTAGATCTGACGCCTTTAATCACTATATGCAATGGTTATGATATCTGATCGGATAACACGAAACAAGTACACGCTACTTCTCAGTATACGTATACCAAACTAAACATACATCCACAAAAGAGATAGAAGATGAATAGACACCAATTATGCTTAGACCCTATATCTCTATAGAATTTGAAAACATAACGGTTGAAGAACAAGTTATCCACATTGATCACATAGGGTAGCATATTATCTCTAATCATGCCACAAATCATGATGTTAAAACATCAACCTATCCTATGCTAGCATGGCAAGTTCTAAATCTCAAGATCCACTCTCGTTTCGCAAGAGATTAACAAATTAGATGTTAGCTACACATCTAAATACATGAAACACAACCATACGAGGATATCAAATATACATCACACACAGATCTTTAAAGCATCAAGATACTAAAGCTCCATAAATAAATCCGTTAGAATCCCATGACAACGATTAGTTCATAATCGAACCTCTCGTCATCATGGGATCTGATGAAACCATGATAAAAACAAAGTATGAAAAGATACAAATAAATCTAAGTAATTGATATGTAATAATTCTACTCCTAATGATGATGATCTTAATTCTCCAATTTACAAGGGTTGGATGTGTTTATATAGGCTCTAGACACCTTCCCCGGCAAGAAAATACCAAAACAGAATTATAATAGAATTTCTGCAAGATACGTTTCCTAAACTGATTCTGTTTCTTAAGGGAAATTCGTAGCTGACTTTTCTTCTGTTTTCCAGAGCCGTTCCAGACGTAATTGGGCTTCTGGACCACCTTAGAATGATAGAGAATCTCGTTATCTTCGCGTGGACTGCTTACGGGCTGAAAACAGACTTATAGAACTCAAGATATGGCCCAAACAGTGAATCTCACGCGTGCAGCCCAATAAATCCGAATTTTAATAAATTAAATCTCCAAAAACGACAAAAACATCCACCATAATCAACATCCTTGTAAATCTGCACAACTAAACAAAACAAATCAAAACTACAAGAAACTTGAGCCCAAGACAATCAATTTAAGCCGATTTAGAATGTTCCAAGTGGAGATAAATCCACTTATCAGAATACTACCATTTTGTATTCACAGATTGGAGCAAATCTTTATATAATAAAATATTAGATTAAAGTGATATTGTGTCTTGTATTGTTCTTTATCCGCACCTACACATTTGCACACAAAAACACATATCTTGCTACACAGATTCAAGTAGGGCTGTCAAATGGATAATTCGGATACTGATATGCCTATATCCGTATCCGTATCCGAAATTGTCGGATTCAGATACGGATAATATCCGCTTTGTTTCGGATACGGATAATATCCGCTTTTTCTCGGATACGAATGCAGATATTTCGGACGGATATCGGATTTTTCAGATTTTTTTGACGCGTATTGATGATTTCAAAACAAAAAAAAAAAATTAGAAAAAATAAAATTGTGAACGTCGTACTAAATAGATTTTATTATCTTTAAAATATTAAACTCAAGTGAAATTTTTATATATGTCTATAATATTGTTACAATTATATAAAATTTGTATAAATGTATTACTTAATTAATAAACACACATAAACACTACATGCTAATAGAAAAAAAATCTTAAATTATATAATTTAAATATTATATATATTCCATTTCGGATTCAGATACTCCGGATTCAAATACGGATAATATCCACTTTATTTCGGATACGGATAATATCCGCTTTTTCTCGGATACGAATGCAGATATTTCGGACGGATATCGGATTTGTAGGATTTTTTTGACAGCCCTAGATTCAAGAATGAGAAAAGGTTCAAGAATCCATTCACCTCCCCTCTGTATTCTTTTACTGTATTCAATACTCAACAAGTATATTTTTGAGTCTTTAAAAAAATTTAGTCTTTGAAGGTATGGATTTTATCTAAGTTATTTAAAATTTGATTCAAATCCGATTTTGTACTGTTGGCTTATATGCATTTTTTAATTAATTTAATTAACAAATTATGAATAAATATATTTTTGAACTTTAAAAAAATCAATTTTTTGAAGGTATGGATTTTATCCAAGTTATTTAAAATCTGATTTCAAATCCGATTTTTTCAGTATGGTTGTTCTAATTAATGAAATAAACTTATAACATTATAATCATAAATAACTTAATGATTACCCTTTTCCAGCTAAAAAGGTATATATTTTTAACTAAAATATCTCATTTTCTCCTAAATAATAACTAACCAATTACCTTTTTCAACTATTACCTTTTCTAACTTTTTTTTAACTAAACTATCCTTTTCCAAATATATGATTGTTCTAATTAATCCGATCTTGTAGTGTTAGTTTATATGCATTTATTAATTAATTTTATTAACAAATTATTAATAATTTTTTTTTTGAACTTTTAAAAAAATTGAAATTTTGAAGGTATGGATTTTATCCAAATTATTTAAAATCTGATTTCAAATCCGATTTTTTCAGATTTCTAGTTGAGTTAGATTATAATTTCTTAAAATCGATGATAGAGTATATTTTTATTTATATTCTAGATTATTTTATTCTCATATTTATTGTGTTTTGCATTGATTTGGATATTTATTTAATAGATTTTGATGTTTTATTGTAGGATACAAGGAATTTCTAAACTTGGAAGGATTTGGAGAAAAAGATCTATTTTGGAGCTAAATTAGAAGAAAATTCGGAATTTTGGGACTACACGAGCTTTTGACGTTGTTTGGGCCATAACTTGAGTTCCAGAAGTCCGTTTTTAGCGATCTTACAGTCCACGCGAAGCTTACAGAATTTCCTACAAATCAGAGATGGTCCAATAATCAAAGTCCAACTAAAAAATCCCAGAAACTGGAGAAAACAGGCAGCTACGAAATTTAATAAAAGAATCCTATTGGTTTTTGGAATCCGACTTGTAATTTATTTAGAGTATTAAAATTAAAATACTTTTATTGGGGACATATGAGACACGTATTATTTCAGTTTTAGATTAGTACGTAGATTTTCTAGGGTTTTACATACAAAGAAACTTGGAGAGATGCCATGGATTTTCATCTTGTGACAGGATTGATGATGATTGCAAGTTTTCTTATCTAGATTTCTTCTTTATTCTTATTAGTTTAATTATGTTTCTTCATTATATTAGTTTTTTTGCTTGTTTAATTATTAGCGAGTAGTAGTTTCTAGGGTTAAAGGGGAAGTCATGTTTGCACTAATCTTGGCATGATTTTCATAGTGATTTGATTGATTATGGTTATTCTAGTTGATTATGTTTTAATCATTAATTTGTGTAATCGGCCGATATCACGAATTAATTTTATGCAATAGGAGTATGATCAAGAGATATACTACTAGAGGCACACATATGATTAGCATAACTGAATTTGAGTGCGAGAGCATCATTGAATTTCTGAGAGCATTAATACTCGAGAGAGATTAACATTGCTTTAATTGCATGATTGGATTACTAAAAGTGAATATATGTGTAAGCATGTTTCAAGAGTGTTGATACTTGAGAAAGATTAACAAACTCTAGCTGCGTGACCACTTAATTGCTTTAGCTTAAAAGCCGGTTATTGTGTAAACATGGTGGACCTGATTGTCCTAGGTTTTAAATAATTTGTTAATCATCTATTTACTTAGTGTTAATTTAGTTTAATTTGTTAGTTAGTTAATATTCTCATCAAACAATCGTTTATCCTTGAAACAATTGATAATAATTGAATCGGAATCGATAGAACCCGTCTCCTTGTGGACACGATTTAGTAAATATATAGTTGTTATTTAATAATGTGAGAATAAATTATATGAGAAATTTATTATCGAATATTTTTTGATTAAAAGTATATATAAAGGTTAATCGTGTTAAATTAAATAGTTATTATATTTTAATTAGAACTACTAACTAACCACAGTTAGTTAAGTGGGTATAGAAAGGTAAATAAGAAAAAATTTTAATATGACATGATTGGTCTAAAATTTAGGAATGGAATCTGATTGGTCCTAAAATAATTCCTCACGTTTAATTGGTTAACCGCAGTATAGTACACTCAGGTATTATAATAAAGGATATCAAATTATTCATAAATATATCGATTCATTTATAATCCTAATTTTTGTTCTTGTTACAACGACCCAAAAAAAAGTCTAACATGTATAATCTTCGACAATAGTTATGAATTATGATCATCTATTATATATCTAATACAGCAACATACTACTTTGTGATTGATTTTATTCCATATTAAATTACAATTTTAACCCCTATCCCCTGCCTATTGTATACTTACGAGTGTATTCTATTCTACTTTCCCCTTTCATATGAATTATTGATTGATACTTACAGATACAGACACGGATATCGCGATCGAGAGCGTTGAAGATTGATAATTCGTATCCCATTGTACGAAATTCATAATTAGGAACGAATCCTAACAAAAATCCTTTGTTCTATCATCAATTTAGGGTTTTTAATTTCTTATTCTTGTAAATTTTTTTGATGTTTTTTGAAAATTTAAAGTACTTTCTCTGCACTTTGATTGTTTGGATTATTGATTAACATATGCAATTTGAATTTAAATTCTTTTTTATTATATGTATGTGTTTCTGTTTGAATTTAGGGTTTATGTCATATATGCAGAGAGTTCAATCTAAGTTTTGTTCTCAGCTTTAAAATGCAAAAAATTTAGTATGTTGTACCCTTGTAATGCCCTTTTTAGTTGATTTGTGTCTGGTCCAGGACGGTAAAATGGGAAAAAAAATGAGTCATGTAGAAATCATTCCTGAATATGAGGAGCAAATACGAAGAGATATCCGTCCGGAAAATAAAAAAGTCGATACAATCCCAATTCCCAGGTGCATCGTCCTAGGACAAGATTGTTTAGTTTTTCCCTGTTTTGCAACAATCACTTCATCTGCCTAGAATACGTTACAATTGCCAATATCTATCTCAAGTTCATGGTCTGCGTGTATAAATTTTTAGTCTAGGAGTTATCTACCTGCGGAATATGTTTTTGTGTATAAGTTTATAAGTTTTTAGCCAGGTAGACAAAAGTAGCTTAATGTGGTCACTTTGGAGTGTTATGCGACTGCAAAATCACTCTGCGTGTATAAATTTTTAGTCTGGGAGTTATCTACCTGCAGAATATGTTTTTGTGTATAAATTTATAAGTTTTTAGCCGGGTAGACAAAAGTAGCTTAATGTGGTCACTTTCGAGTGTTATGCGACTGCAAAATCACTACAATAATATTGTCATTATGGATTCATACTTTATAAGTATGATAAACATCATGAATTAAGATAATATCTAGATACTCCCTGTGATGTGTGAGAGCTCGGAAACTACATAATTCTTTGTTCACGCCACGCCTTGCCTTCTGGTATATCTCCATGTATGTGGTTGCTGAATAGCTTTCATCTGTTTGATTTAAATTTAAGGACTTGGTTTATTCTTCCCCCGCAGCATCATATTATTAACATCTTCATGTAAAATCCAGTGGAACTAGGCATATGACGAGACTTTTCAGAACCCATGTGTCCCTTGATTGTATGTTTATTCTTTAGGGCTTATAAGCTATCGATCCTTGTACACTACATATTGAATTGTTTGGTTATAGCTCTAGCTCATACTTGTTCCCATGTGCTACATCAACTTCATATGAGCTGAAATAGCATAGCATTACTTTTATCCTTTATGTATCTGCTATACCGCCTTACAGTTTGAGTTTTGATGCCTGTCAAAGGTTTGGGCTTCCTTTGTACTGTCTTGGCAAGATTATTTAAATCTATTTTTTACAGCTGCAGAATATCTCCGAGGAGATGAAAATAAAACAAAAGAAGTATCTTAGAGGTGAATGTGTTAATTTGGAGGTAGAAATATTACTTTGCATTGAATTTAATTATTGGACTTTTTTGTGACAATTTTGAAAGAAAGCCAGTTGTTATTGATATTTGCAGGTTTTACAAGATAAAAAATTGAAGGGACAACTTGCAGCTTGAGAAAAGTTATTTGACAAATCTGTAATGGTTGCTGTCAAAGCTGAGAAGGTACTGTTTTTGTTTATGCATAATAAGTTGGTTGTTTGTCGTGGAGCCTGAATACTTGAGCTTAATTTCATACATTCATGTTGTTATTATTTTTTGCCAAGAATGTTATATGTGGTTTATTTTACATCCCTCCCTCCGTCCCCCTCCCTCCCTCTTTCATGTCTACAGCCATAAACGTGATGTCATTTGTGTTGTTCATTACAGTTGGGGCATAACAAGTTCTCAGAAGAGGAATTATTTGCAATGTAAAGGTATCCTATTGCTTTCAAGTTGTATTTCAATTTGATTTCAGAGTTAACTTCAAAGCCAAATAGGAAAGGGAAAGCAAGAAAACAAGTTCATTATGTTTCGATTTGATCTATTTTTCTCCTACATCAGAGAATTCTCTACAGAGTATTTTTTTTGCCAGCTCTTGACAACCTGTGTTCTTTTTCACTGCGAGCAATAAGGCTACTCTACTAGCAAGTCCTGCAAGGATAGTTAGGCTACTCTATAATCGCATGATATATCAGTTAGGAGACATGGAAAATTTTCCAACCAGCAAACAGTGAATTTTCTGTGTATATACACTACACCACAAATGGTCTATGCCAACACCCAAAATCGATGTTGCCATGAAAAATGTTGCCTTAGATGCTAAAAATTGAATAAATTAGATATAAGCCAACATCATAACCGGATGTTGCCCCTCATGTTGGCTTAGATACAATTTTAGTACTCAATGCCAACACATGAATGAGTGTTGGCTTAGACACCTGAAAAAATGTTAAAAAACTTGCCGCCTTACTGAAATAAAACTGCCCGCTAAAATTTTCACCAAAAATTAAACAGCCCGCTATTATCTCTCACTATTATTTTATTATTTGATAAAACAAAATAACAAATCAAAACACTCTCATCTCTCACAGAACATAACACTCTCAAAATAAGAATCTCACTCACTCTCATCTCGTCTCTCACAGAATACTCTCACAGAACAGAACGGTGCTCATCTCCGGTGCTCATCTCTCCGGTGCTCATCTCTCTCTGTTGTACATCTCTGCCATCTCTCTCAATTGATTCGTCAGGTATGTTTCATAAACCCTAATTTTAATTTTGGGGGTTTTTTATTTTGTTAATTTTGGGGGTTTACAAACCCTAGTTTTTGGGAGTTTTTTCAAATTGGGACTTTTTTTGGGGTTTGTTGAATTCAACACAAACACTTCAAGACAAGAGAATGCGAAGTTGGTTTTAGTACTTGATGCGGAAAAATTTGTTATACCTAGTCTCTTCAGATAGATTATTGTTTTAGAAAGTGTACTAATAATTCGAATGGTACAATATTACTTGACTATTTCATGAAGCCTATATCTACGATTCAGAGTCTTTATCGAGCAAATTTATCTCACTGACATCTCTTTATTGGCCTTGAATTTGAGGTATGCCTTCTGTTTATTTGAGTTGTTATTTGCTTAATTTACTTTTGTTCTGATTTAGGGTTTGCATTCCACTTTTTGGATTTTTCACCTTTAAGTGTTTGTAAATTTTAGGAAAAATTGGAATTATGTGTTTGTGCCAATTCTTTTGCTTTCCTCCTACTTTCGATGTCATCAGATTTTGGTAAGTAATCACCTTTCGTTATGTTCATGTTTGGAACAAATAAAAATTTGATTAAAATCTCAACAGTTAATCTCTCACCATACGAAAGTTATAGCTTAAATGTTATGATAAACATTTGATTAAAATCTCAACAGTTAATCTCTCACCATACGAAAGTTATAGCTTAAATTCGATAAACATTCATTTTTTCATGTGGAATTTCAGTGGACTTTGTAGAGGATATATAAATATATTGCACGCGGGAGTTTTGTCATTCCCGTGACTTTTAAGGCACATGTGGTTCACTTTAGCATAAGCTTTTTACTACCCTCGCTATCAAATAGTTAGTTTTAATTTTAGCTAGGGATTTAATGTTGTCAATTATATGTGGCTATTATCTTATGTAAATAAAAAAAATTCTCAGATTGTAAAGATACCGTATCCAAAATTCTGCAATAATGTAACGCTAGTGCATTTGTATGTATCAATGTACAGACACCACGGTCCCCTCTCCGTGTGTGCTTATATAAATCATATATGTATGTTGTGTGTAGTATCTGAACGTGAAGATGGGATCAATTTATCTAATTGTAATTGTAGCACTTGTCTACTCTATTTTTAATGGGCTCCAAGCTATGGCAAATCCACCTGATTTAATCAAGCTTGAGACTGCTGTTGCCAAAGGAGCAGGTATATATCAATATCCTTCTACCATGTAACCCTGGGTGATTGCAGTATGTAGTATTTCAATGTTCGAGTTCAGCCATGGCTTCAACCTGAGATAGACCTTCCTGGTTCCGCCATTGCATACACGTATACTTTTTTATCTTATTAATATACTACCATGTAAATGTGGTGGTATCGTTATGCATAGTAATATATTGGTTTTGGATGATATTTATATATATATATCAAGTAATCTATAGATATGTTATGTGTGTGCCTGTACAGTATGCCTGGATGGGAGTCCACCTGCCTACCAACTTGATTGGGGCAAAGAGGAAGGAGCCAAGAATTGGCTGTTACACTTGCAGGTTTGATTGATATCTTGTTATTACATATTAAAATAATATAATACATGTGATTTTTTTGAAAGTTAATCTAATAGCTAAGTATTTTGCATCTAAATTTGGTTTAGACAGGACTTGCTGTGTAATAGTCCTGTTAACATTGGTTGTAGGGAGGATACTGGTGTACATCATATAATACAATGTACATGTACAATAACAAGTGGTTAAAGATGACACATGTACATTGTATTATATGATGTACAATAACAAGTGGTTAAAGATGATGTAATATAGGACTGTTAACATTGGTTGTAGGGAGGATACTGGTGTATGACAACTGAAGAATGCCGGACGCGAATAAATGACAGCAGCGGTCTTGGTTCATCAACAAAAATGAAGAGTTCTTTCTTTACTGGAATTTTAAGCAATAATAAAACTCTAAACCCGAGTAAGATTGAAAAATCATTCAATCACATTTTGTGCAATTTCCTCTAATTTTCTCGAAAACAATTTGACATTTCGATCATGGCTGTTGATTATCTGCAGACTTTTATAACTGGAACAGGGTCTTTGTAAGATACTGTGACGGATCCTGCTTCACTGGAAACAAACAAGAATCTAGTGTTAGTTTTTTTTTTCTTTTTTTTCTTTTTTTGTGTTTTGGGTCTATTTATATACAAAGTAATTAGCCTATAAATCGGTAATTTGTCGACGAAGAATGATCTGTATGGTGTGCAGGCTAAAATGATTCCCAGTAGTAAAAGAATTTCAACATAACGAAAGTTATACCAGTAGTAAAATTTGATTAAATGTTATGAGAGTTCCTGCAGCTATAGCTTGGATAAATGACTTGTTTACCTTCTGCTAAGATTCTTGTCTTATAATAATTTAAACTTGGTTTGAACTCTTGACATGCAAAGAAATTCTACGAGTCAGCCCTCAGGTTGGAACCTGTTTACCTTGGAGCTATCTTAAAGACTGGGCTTATGTATTTTAATTTCTATTTTTGAACTAGCATAGTACTACGGTAATGTTGTTTGTGAACTTATGGCGGCTATTGCAGACTTATTTTTGGTTTGAACTTTAGTGTTTAAACTTTAAACTCTCTAATTATCTGTTGTGCTGGTGGTGATTAACCGAATTGGTCATTTGTTTTGATCAACTGGATTAAAAGAGTAGATGGTTGTCCAGACTCGAAAATTAGTTTTCTTTAGTAGAGTTGATTGCTGTTTATCCTGCCCTAAATGTTATTCAACTTCTATTTGCTATCAGGTCTAAGAAGCAGAAAAAGAAAGTCAAAAAAAGAGGAGGTGGAGGCGGAGGCGGATTTACAAAAGTATGCAGTCTCTCCCCAGAACTCCAAAAGTTCACCGGAGTTTCTGAATTAGCAAGAACGGAGGTACTACTGACAATTTATTTCTTCTTTAATATTTCTAATCCTAATTATTGGCTTTCAGAGATTTGATTTGTATCATTATCTTTGGACCAGGTTGTGAAACCGATATGAAAATATATTCGAGAATGTACTATAGTCACTCATCCGTAGTTGCGCTAAAATACTCCAAATTGTCATGTTTTGCAAAAATCATGAGTGGTAACTTGAATCTGTAGAAGAAATCTCCCTGATTCGTATATGCCCATTGTTGAGCTTGGCAGTAGATTTGTGATCCAGAACTGCATTTCTTTTCCATTTCGTTTAGACTAATTGCCAAATCTGGTGCATAATATGCATTACATTTTGTATATATTTTATGGCAGGCACCTTTACGAGCTGGATGTCCACCTTGATCGTATCCTCAAATCTACGGCAATGGCTAAGATCACATCTCCTTATCCTCGATCAAATTCTCAGAAGCATTCTTATTCAGCTTGCTGCAGCATCACAGTGCAAGAAAGGAACTTTAAGATACTGGTTGACAGTGCATTCTTATTCTAATGGAAATAGGAGTTGAATTAAGTCTAGACTTTAGAATATTGTCATGGAGAGGTGACATGAATCTTATGATAGTGGATGAATGTTGCATTGTATAATGATTTAATTGCATAATGGTTTGACTTGTGTAATTAGTAATTTTTTGTAACTGAATTAGTGATATATATTAGTTTTATAAAAGTTGATAAATGTGATTTATTCAAATTATATTTTAGTTTACCTTGATTTGCGTTAATTTTTTACTGTATTTTTGAAAATTTGAAGAATATCGAAAGTAAAACAAAATCCAAAAAAATAATTAAAATATAAATTTTTAGAAAATTTATATCAACAGGTGTTGCTTTAGAGGGATAAAGATGTTGGAATAGGCTATATGGCAACATCGCAAGGGTGTTGGTGTTGAGTAGATAGTGTTGTCATAGATTTTATGCCAACACTGAAAATAGTGTTGCTATTTTGCACAAAATGTTGGCATAAGTGCCTAAGCCAACATGTTGTTGATGTTGCCATAGTTTTGACAAAATGTGTTGGCTTAACCTCTAGGCCCACATGCAAATTCCCAACACCCTCAAAATTGACCAAAGTGTTGCCTTAAATCTTATGCTAACATTTTTCAGCATTTTTAACACTTATTTTGGGTGTTGGCATAGACCATTTGTGGTGTAGTGATAATGCCTATGAATTTGGAGGAGGCAATAAGTCCATTATATCTGTCTTATCCCGTTAAGTTCACTGTACTATAGAAGTAAAAATATGAAGATTCTGGTTCTGTATTTCTATGAAAATTGGTATTTAGTCGTGAATTACGCAATGTAGTTGAATGGATATATTGGCTTAATGGGCATCGGAAAAGAGCTCCAACATCAGAGGTAATGTAGAAACACGTATCCCATTTCTGTAAATCTTGAATATTGGGTCCTTTTATGCTTGCGTATAGAGATAATCAGCTTTATATGAGTTTAAATCTACTTTGTTAATACCACGAAATTATATCATATAATTGCCTCCTCTCATGGTCTTTCTTGCACCCGATTTACAACCTCATATGTAAATAGAATTAACTGCTCATGTTTCTTTGCAATTTTGGGTATGTTATGAATGGTATTCATGCAAGTGTTACATATTGAAGTCACCTAATCAAATCGTTTTTTGTATTGGCAGTGGTACTAAACAACTATTGCCAGTTTTATACTTTGAATAAATCGTATTCTTGCTCTTGAAATTTGTTACTGAAATGGCTTAATTGTGGTATTGACGAAGTCCATATTTTTATGTTAGGAAATGGCAGATATGGAGGCTAGACGTGAACGCGTGAGGCACAATGTTGCTCATGGGTTCACTGTTATCTTACTTTCGTAATATTCTTTCTATGTTTTTTTACATTGTGACTGATTTAAAACTAATAAAGTTACTTATAACTATATATTGGAAATATTAGTATATAGTGATATATCTTATCAATATTATTAAAATGTCACAAATACCTTGCTTTTAAATTTAGCAAAAACAAAAAAAGGACTTTATATTTAAATTTGTTTCATGCATCTCATTGATGCTTATATATGTACAATCTCATTTTTTTGATGTATTTCAAATTCTTTTTTACAAGGTTTAAAAAATCTTTAATGTATATGTACAATCTTTTTTTCTTGAAAAGTTCTTAAAAAGGAAGAAGAGGAGAGGAGAGCCAAAGCTGGCAGTAATAACAAGCGGACTAGCACTGGTAAGCTGGTTTCTATCTACTGATATTCTTATTGTGCATAATTAGGGGGTCATGGATTGTTGTATTTGCAGCACTGATATCACAAGCTAGAAATATCTTCCCATCTTTATATGTCCGCACACCTATCCCTATTATTTCCAAATATATAGTCTCCAAGTGGCTCCAACCATAATATTGATATAGTTTAGTTTTTATTTTGTGTAAATGGTACATTTTTGGGAAGATTATTATAATTTTGCTTACTCTAAATCTTAATTCTATGAGCAATGGAGATGACGCATTAGTATAAGAGTTATGTTTAATGGATTATGCATGGTTAGAACACATAAATTTGATTGTAGATGGGAGAAAAATAAAATTGATATAGTAATGAATTTAAAAAATGTCCATGTTATTATTACCAAACGTGGACATGTTGTGTGAAAGGGAGGGAGCAAGTAGATGCATATTAAAAAAAAATAGCCTTGTACATGATTTCGTCATACTATTGCAGGTAAAATTGAGGGCCCGGACTTGAAAATTTTTGTCCAACAATTTCCTGTTGCTTCAGAAGGTAACCTTCATACTCGGCATCAGTTGTGAATAGCTTATGTAGAGTGTCTACTGTCTCAGTCTTGAGATCAGTGTACTTCTGCAGTTTTATATTACTTCTTACAAATCTTGCCCATCTTTTTTGTTAGTGTATTGTATATGCAAAGTTTTTTTCCCACAAATTTTCACATTTTATTATATTTTAATATTATATTTTAATGTATTTTATACATATACTAAATATATGTATTCATTGTAAAATAAATATGTAGCAATATATAAAATTAAACGTTGTATTTATATGTTAAATATATTTAGTTGCCAAAAAACGAACCCTAGACCTTTCTATGAAATGAATAGTATATCATTTGACATTTGTTATTTGTTTCTATGATATAAATAGTATGTCTTTATTTTAAACCATTTTTCTGGAGACAAGGGCAATTGTGATCTGATAGTGCACATCTTAACAATAAGCATCACACGGACACGTGATGCCGTGGTGGCATTTTTGAACTTTTATGTATATGTAGTATAGAATATATTGAATATTCTCTGTTATAAAGATTTCAAAAAAAATCTTTGAAGTCTCCTTACGCATAATTTGAATGTCTAAGCCCACTCACTACTCCTTGTAGGATAATTTTTAATGCTTATAACCTTGTTTGATCTGGTTCTGGGAAGATTATTTGCTTTGTTATTTTCATATTTTTTTAAATTATCTACTGTTGACATGTAGGGCGTACTGCAACACTGATTTTAATTGTTTTTTGCCTTTGTATTTGTCTTTGTTGTCGCATATGGTAAAAATGAGGATACTTCTGCTGCAACGAGTGGCACAAGGCGAGGGAATTTGGACTTTTGAGTAGTTTATGAATGACACTCTTGCAAGTGTAGTTCAGAGCATCTCCGTACAGAATCAAATCAACCCATGAAAAAAATTTGAGGGAACAATTAAGAAAAAAAATGACACATGAAATACAGCATCACGCATATTTGGTGCCACATGAATTTTTGTAGTAGATTCTTTGGAACACAGTAGAAGTCTGACCAAATAGCACGAAAACCTACCTAAAAATTGTATCGTTTAAAGAGAATGAGTACACTATGTATATTATGTCTGAAAACTCGACCTTCACTGTAAGTTAGATGTAATTTAAGTGACATTAGTTTGCGTTGCATATTAGGAATGAGAACTCTGTGTATCATAATGCGATTATAATGTGTAAACATACTAAGCATTATATTTGTTATTTTTCAAATGTTACATTATATGGTTTGAGATGTATTTTCGTTTTGTTAACTATTAAATGCGAAACAAGTTTCTTTTTCTCTCCTTTTCTTCTTCACTACACTTTTCCATAAGGGAGCACCGAGACGGTGTGTTGAGTACTCAAGTATGATTGCTATGTGTTTTGAAGAAAGAATCTTCAAAACCCCCAGGTATTAATTAATGAGAAAACTGGGCCTGAGGACATTCTCAGGGATCTCCCCTGAGGTTATAAGAAATATTGCTTATAAAGTAAGGGGCCCCGCATGGGCAGTTTTGTAAATCTAAATTTTTATCAGTAATTTACACAAATGCCCTTAAATTTTGTATTGATTTGTTCTATCCTCAGGGTTCTAACCCGAGGTCATCCTCAGGTACATGAAACCCTTAATTAATTATAAATTTTTCAATCTATACTCATATTGAGATATCATTGTATGCCAAAAAATTTGTTTCACACAAACTACATTGACATGGCGTTTAGTACTTGTCACTGATATGATTATATATATCCTTTTGACTTCAAGCCTAAATAATTATACACTAGTTTTCCTCCTAAAAAAGTCAACTGATTTTTTTTTAAAAATGAGGCAAATTAGTTATAGACTTTGTTTATATTATGTCATTTATATTCCTGGTTTGTGAGCTTGCAACATTTTTTAAATTTTCTTACTCTTCTTATTCTTAGGACTGCGCCATTGATGGAACAGATTGGACATATTCTTTCCTCGTGATTTAATAAATCATAGGTTTGATTATTCTTCTTTAATTTTATAAATTCTTCACTCCTCTTTTCAACCCCATTTTTAAGTGCATCCAATGAATCTAACTGCCTCCGCTGTATCAATGGTGAATAGCGATTCAGGTGGAGCAATCCGGTGATGATTACTTTTGTCATTTAATTTAAAAATATTACTTGTGACAATAATATTCGCAAACTAACCTGCCAGCCACATTCAGAGTTGCCTATAAATTTAAAATTTACAGTGATTTTCTTATTCATGATCGAATTCACACCTTTTTATGTATAATTACATGTTTTCAGCTTATGATGATTATAGTAGCACAGCAGCTGCATTCTCAATAATAAAGGTTAAAAGGGAATTTTAATAAATGTATCAGTATCTATTATTATCTACATATATGAAGATTAGGACGGAGGTGTGCGCTCTACATTCTATCAAACCCAATGTGCTCTATAAATAAAAATGTTGATGGAATAGTTCTTTGTATAGGGTTTAAATGTTAGATATTGATTCAAGTGATGATCAGGATCTGGGCATTACTGATCAGATACTGATGCTGACGTCATCAGTAATACAACGTCAGTATTGGACTGTCATCAGGATTAGAAGCTGGTCTGTATTTCGTGAAGATTCTCATCAGACCAGAGATCAAGGAAGATTGATATGTCGATTCCTAGATTGTAGGAATGCAGCTATCATACAAGATATGCATTCAGAGATATATGTAATTGATTTAGAATATCTTGTAATTGATAGTATAACTGTGTACTCTATATAAACACAGTTTAGGTTTTACATTATAGTAATCACTTACACGATTTATCTTGTAACCTAGTAGCTCTTAAGAACATAAGAATTTCTTAAGAGAGTTTTGTAACAGTTTTATATCAGAATTAATAAAGCTGTTATTGATTCATACTTGTGTTATTTGTTTAAGTCGAAAATCTTATACAATTGTATTCAACCCCCCTTCTACAATTGTTATTTACTGAGCAACAATTGGTATCAGAGCAAAACTGATTAATTTTAATCAGAAACGATCTTAAGATGTCGACAAGCAAGTATGAAAGCATCAAAATTCCAATTCTCAAGAAAACTGAGTATCCAACATGGAAAGTGAAAATGATGATGTATCTGGAAGCAACTGATCCTGACTATCTTGATAGGATCAATGATGGACCATTTCTTCCAACAAGACTAGTTGCAAGAACAGAGACTGTTGCTGAACACTATGTCATTAAGGCAAAGAGTGAGTGGACGACAGAGGAAAAGGCTCAAGTACTCAAAGATGCAAAGGTAAAAAATATTTTGCATAACAGTCTTGATAATGTCATGTCTAACAGGGTAATAGCATGCAAAACTGCAAAGGAAATTTGGGATACTTTGGAAACTCAATGCCAAGGTACTGAATCTATCAAAAGAAACAGAAGGGCTCTGTTGATTCAGGAGTATGAGCAGTTCGATGCTAAATCTGATGAAAGCCTTACTGATATGTATGATAGATTCTTGACTTTACTGAATCTTACTGATGCTATAGAGAGCAATCCTGATGTATCTATTAATCAGGATGGATCATCAGTTCCTGACGCTACTGCTAATCCTGACATCTCTACTCCTGATAATTCACCTATGAAGACTGTTGAGATATCTGATTCTCCAGCATCTGCATCTCCAAAGAGAAGAATTATTGAGATGTCTGTTGATCAAGTAAATGCTATTGCTGCTCAGTTAGGTTTCAAACCTTCACCACTTGAAAAGAAAACTGCTGAAGCAAACGTTTTTCATAGACAGAAGAAACAGAGGACTACTATGTCATCTCTGAGAGGATCTAGCCCACAAGAACCTGAACTTCAAAGGAGTTCAGAAGCTATTGCAGATCCAGTCACACAAGAACCACCTACTCAAAGTGTAGGTGCAGACATTTCTGAAGGAATAGTCACACAAGAACCACCTTCTCAAAGGGAAGGTGAAGACAAGAATATTCCTGCCCCACAAGAACCATCTTCTCAAAGTGAAGATGCTGGCAAAATCACATCAGCGGGGGAGTTTCCTGACAATGCTCAAGGGGCTTCTGAAATTGAAATTGAACTAGCTAGAAGTCTGGCAGATAAAGCTGCTCATGATTTGCACATTGCTGAATGTGATGAAGTGATTGATGACACTGCATTTGAGGGAAGCACACAAGAACCTTTGACTCAAAGTGTTGAAGAAGCTTCAAAACCTCAGACTACACAAGAACCATCAGTAGCTAATACTGATGCAAGTCATGCTATAGTTGCAGTGGTCAATCCTGATGTAAGTACTACTGATCCACTTATTCCATTGCTTATTGAGCCAATTTCTGCAAGACCAATGGATTCTTTAACTACTTCGTCAGGTAACATCTCTATCTCTACTTCCTTTACTACTGATAGTATGATTACAGATAGACCTGATAAAAGGGATACCTCTATTTGTATGACTTCAGACCACTCTTCTCAGCCACCTCTTATTTCTTCACATTTAATGAGTCAGAGCCTTTCTTGTGAGATTGAGAGTGAACATTTAGAGAAAAAGAAGAGTGATGAGAGGCAGTCTCCTGAACTGGCAAAAGGAGAGGTAGAACAGAGTGAGAAGTTGTTAACTTCTAGTGAGGTAGAAGTTGCTATTGAAAGTAACTTAGGTAACATTGTGAGAAGTGATGAGATCACTTTAAAAGAAATGAGAGATTTAGGAAATGTTACTAATCTGTCTGCAGGACATCAGGACTCACCAGCTGCATCTACTGGTGATTTGAGAATGAAAGGTGTTATGCATCCTGATGATAATGTTGATAATAAACTTCCTGAGGCTGGTGGTAGCTCTGATGATGATGATGATGATGATGATGATCATGCTAATGCTGATCCTGAGATAATTCAAATGCAGGCAGCAATAAAAGCAAGTCTCCTATCTACTTATGGGTCTTCGAGTAGGTATATGCAGTCTGTTACTCAAGAAGAATTCAGAGGGGAGTACAGTTCCATACTTCCTCCTGATACTCGAGCTGCAAGGGGATATGAATGGGATACTGAATGGAATCAGCCGAATGCTGAGATGAATTTTTAAAATGCTCTTTTTCATTCTGGTCATATTGCCACGAGGATGCCAACTCCTGAACTCAAGGCTCTTCTCAAAACAAATGCTCTTCTAGCAAAGGGATTGAAGAGTGAAATTGACTCTATGAAGGCTGTTACTGATAAATTTCAAGCGGGTATTCAAACATCTATTTCTATATCTGCTACTGCTTCTCAAGCACGTCTTCTTGCTGATGATATTAAAGCACTTGACAAGAAAATGGATTCCAGAATGACTGTCTTGGAATCAAAAGTTGATAATATTGATGAAACCCTCAAGCTTATTTTGTCTTTCTTCATTGAGGAAGATGTTGATGTTAAAAAGGGGGAGAAGATAGTCAAAACAAAATACTCACCTAATCCAGTTGTACAAAAGGATGATGATAATTCTGGAAATGATGGTGGTGCTAAGTCACATAAAGTTGAAACCTCTGATGCTGCTTTAGTAACAAAGAGATCTAATACTCAAACTAGGCAGTCAACTCATGTTTCTAGATCTGGTAAGAAGACAGTGACAACAATGGTGCAATCTCAGAATCCAAAAGAAGAACAG
This sequence comes from Kitagawia praeruptora, assembly GCA_037693485.1. Lineage (NCBI taxonomy): Eukaryota > Viridiplantae > Streptophyta > Magnoliopsida > Apiales > Apiaceae > Kitagawia > Kitagawia praeruptora. The sequence continues at coordinate 150,692,492 of CM075344.1, read as the reverse complement.
TTCGTGACACCTGGTTAAACTCTGTCAACCATTCCTGAGGATGATGTGTATGTGGAACAGGATGAAGATGCTGCTAATCTATTTCATGAACTTGACACTGGGGATGGTCGTGTTCTTAAACTGTTTCATAAAGACAAAAGAGTTCAACAGTATCATGCTGAGAAAGCACTTATCTTATCTACTGGAGAAAATCCAAACATGACTACTGATGAGTTCTTAGAAGAACAGAATAGGATTTTTGAAGAGATTGCAAAACAAAATGAAGCTCCTGCTGCAAGAAGAGGAAGAGGCAGAGGAGGAAGATACAGAAGTAGAGGAAGGTTATCTGCTCAAACTAGTACAAGGCAAACAAGATCTAGTGGAATCAAATTAAAAGATGTTTCTGAAAATGAAAAGAAGAAAACTCCACTATCTCTTGCACTAACTCCAGACAACAGATTCAATGCTCCTGAAGAAATTGAAGAGGAGATATTGCCTTTAAAAAGAAAGAGTAAGGTTGCTGTTCAATCTACTGCATCTAATGAGGAGTCAGTCTTTGGTTCAATTCCTGGTGTTGTCTCTGATTCTGAAGAAGCTGAAATTTTAAAAGAACTTAAGATTATGATTCTTAAGGTTGTGGTTGAATTTCACAATATGGAAGTTATTGAAGATACACTGAAGTATGAACAAGAGAACTTCAGAAGATTTGAAAGAGAAAGTGAAATCAGAGCTAAAGCCAGAGAAGTAGAAAGGATAACAACCAGAGATTACTTGAGAAATGTTTATAGATCAGACAGGAATTTATGGTATGATAAAGATAAATCTGTTCCTGAACATCAGCAGTATTATTCAACAGATGAGAAGAAGAAGAGTAAGAAAAAGGAGAAGAGTGAGTGTGATTATAGGAAACCAATTGTTTTCAAATCAGCAGGACTGATAACAGAGTCTTCTTTGATTAATGAATCTTTATCGATTGTTAAATCAAAGTCTACTACATTTATTGCTGAAAATCCACCAAAATGGGTAAGTATGCAATCTGGTTTGAAAGGATTGGAACCTGGCACAAGAGGAGGAATTGGGTATAGTCATGCACAGATTATTTTCATTGTACAAACTGATCAACATGCTCTAGTTGACAAGATTGGTGATGAGTTAACTGTTGATCATCTATGGAAACTTGAAGCTGTTGCTATCATTGCTGATTGTCATGCTGGTGCAAAGAAAACAGAAAAGATGTTGTACTTCATGAAAGATAGAAGTGTAAAGAAGATTCCTATCCATGAATTGTTGTGTAAATCTGCAAAAGAGCTGAAATATGTTCTGTATCTTCTCAGAAGTAAAAGAATCAATGTTAAAGAAAGAGAAGTTTACTACAATTGGTTTGTTATGATTTACAGGACAATTAGATAGAGATTTATGGATGGAGGAACGAGATATGATGGCAATTATATTCCTATGTACTTAAATTTAAGAGACATAGAGGTTGAAATGAAGAAAGGTACAGCTGTTAGAGAAGTGTATCTAGGCATGGAACAACTGTCTCTAAATCCAGATGGAAAGGAAATTGCTTATGTGTTGCTAGGTGATTTAGATCTTCCAAGAAGCTCAATTCAGAATCTCAGGGCAGCTATCTATCAGATTAATTAGGAAGATGAAGAACTCAAAAATTTGAAGAAGAAACTGATTCAAATTCTTGAAAGCAAGGAAGAAGAATTGATATCTGATTTCTTGAAGATGAATCTGTTTTATCAAAGAATTTCTGAAACTGTTCCTGATGATTTTTAGAAGGTATTTTGTTTTGAGTTTTTGACATCTTTGAATCAAGGAATTTGTGCTTTGTTTCATAAAGAACAAATTGGGGGAGATTGTTAGATATTGATTCAAGTGATGATCAGGATCTGGGCATTACTGATCAGATACTGATGCTGACGTCATCAGTAATACAACGTCAGTATTGGACTATCATCAGGATTAGAAGCTGGTCAGTATTTCGTGAAGATTCTCATCAGACCAGAGATCAAGGAAGATTGATATGTCGGTTCCTAGATTGTAGGAATGCAGCTATCATACAAGATATGCATTCAGAGATATATGTAATTGATTTAGAATATCTTGTAATTGATAGTGTAACTGTGTACTCTATATAAACAAAGTTTAGGTTTTACATTATAGTAATCACTTACACGATTTATCTTGTAACCTAGCAGCTCTTAAGAACATATGAATTTCTTAAGAGAGTTTTGTAACAGTTTTATATCAGAATTAATAAAGCTGTTATTGATTCATACTTGTGTTATTTGTTTAAGTCGAAAATCTTATACAATTGTATTCAACCCCCCTTCTACAATTGTTATTTACTGGGCAACATTAAAAAAAATAAGAGTAATGATTGTTCTAATTAAGTAACTGTTGTTGTTTTGAAAGATTGTTTAGAATTGTGTTTTGTGTGTGTGTGTGTATGTAATTCAATATTTTTGGACAACTCTGTTATATTATTTAGTGGTGTTGCAAATATAAATCTTGCTGCTAAATGACTAATCCAAATAGTTCATTTATATGCTTCTGTTAGTCTAAACCTTACTTTTAAACTGATAGTGTTGGTAAGTAGAGGCAACCACTGGGTGGCTCATATTCTTTGCTGATATGGATCTAATTATTAATCAAAAATTAGATATTTGTATATCATTTTTGGTCATTTATATAGGTGGTTTTTTGAGCAAATATGTCCTGATTTGGCCTAAGTTCCAACAAACAGGCTCTTATATCCTTGGCTTTTGAATTTTCTTTCACCCATACCCTTTCTTTCTAATTTATCACTGATGATTTAAAACAGTTTCCTGAGTTAGATTTTTCTAAGAGTTCTGATCTTATGTTGAATGTGGTGTGACTTGAAGTAGTGTAGCTAATATACTAGGTTTCACTATGGTATTAAAATTTTAAAAACATATGTATAATTGCCATAAAGGCCTGAAAACAAATTCTTATAGCTTCAGGTTTATGCATCTAATGTTGTTCCCCTTCTATATAGTACTACTCATGAGGACGGTGGATTCACAAGGTCATCCCGTGAAACTAACCTTTTTCCTTGCACATTGAGAATTCACATTTGGTCAATTATGCATGTCCCTTGCATCTTCCTCACATGCGCCAAAGTTTATAATATAAGATTTATGGTGCCAAAAAGGATGTTAACAAAGTGAAAATATTTTTCATATTTTTACACATACATATTTTGCATTTAACACACAATTGGATACCTTTGTACACTACTATTTTAATATGGTTCATTTTCTACCTATTTGCATGTATATCCACTATGATTTTTTATGTTTATATATGTTGAGGGTGAGGGATATTGTAATTGCTAACGTCTTCTTACTAAAACTGATATAGTTGTAGATGGTCATGAGATGCTTTAATGTTCATGTTTCTCTGGAGAAGGTGATCCTGATAAACAAGCTTCTCGGTGTGCCAAAGCTTCAAGCTTCATTGTATTCGAGGTCTATATCATTATTTTTCTTATAAACTATCTATTTGCTACACATGTAGTCATTACAGAATTATTATGTTTTGTGATTGAGAATTGCCTTTTTCATTAGCTTTCCAGAATACGTTGCTGGAACTTAAATCAGTTGTAGAGAAAATGACAAAAATTGACAGCAACTCATCCCTCTTTTTAATATACTACTTATAAGGTAATTTTTTGCGATACCAGGGTCTTTATAAGTTAATTATGTATTTTGTTATAAAGGTTCTCGATAGTCACCCAGTGCTCTTTTATACATTCGACTTACAAGAAAAACCCTTTCTATCTTTTAGTCGAGAATAAACGATACTGATTTGGTAAAAAACTTGTAATTGTAGAAACATTTCTTCATTTTGTTGATTTGGATTTTTGTAGGTAAAAGTGGATTGTGTGTTATCAGCCTCTGAATTGCAAAAGCATCCTAAAACTGCTTCGAGAGCATATGAAACACAATATCACTATAGATAATCACAACATAACATATTTTAAATAGATATGTGAGCAAAAGGCGAGGCACACAAGTCTGCTTAATATTGACAACACGTCTGCTGGTGGGATACAATATTTTTTTTTTTTGCCAAGAATGATAAATTTCATTCATGAAAAGATGATACATCAAAGAGATAATAAAAGCTTCATCATCTAACCGAAAGGTATGCTTAACCAATCCATGAGTCTAATAACCCATAGGAAAGAGATTCCTCCGGAAGTTTAGATAATTACACCTTTATATCCACCAAAAAAGGTCTCGTTAAAAACTCCACAAGAGCAAAACCCTATGGGAAAAAAACTCAAGCGGGGAAAAAAGTGCGCCTTACTAAATAAATGAGTACATCATTTAAAAATAAAATCAAATGACTAGAAAATTCTTGAATCTTCAACTTGATTCAACCACTCTAGTAATGCATATTCCCGCCTTCATCCATCTAGCTTCTCACCCTAAAACCCCAAAATTATGTCGTCATCCCTCTTCTCTTTACACTTCTACACATCCACGGAACCTGAATAATTCAATACAAACAAATAATATTATGTCAAAAAACCAAACTCGAATGTACATTAAATAATTATTTTACTCAATGAAAAATAATAACATTGAACAATTTTATATATCTAACCAAAGGGATCCCCTCTGGTTAGACATATAAAAATCAATTTCTCATAAAAATCTATTATAAAGTCATCAAAAATGACAACATATTCCAAATCAATAAATGATCCAAATCGTCAAAAATGACATCAACAGTAACCCGAAATTGGTCCACAAAACCACAAATAAATGGCACACCCTTAATGGTACAAAACCAAAACCATATAAAATGGTACAAAAAAAACATTTAAAAAATATATATTTCATCTACCAAGAAATATATTTCATTTTTACACTAGTAGAAAAATAATAAAACATTACAAGATATAAAAATAATAAATATTATGAGATAACTACATACCATTTTTACTATTAAAAATCAAAATGACAAAACTTCATCATTTAACGATACACAAATACCCACATAAATCAATTAATCCGTTAACAATAAATTAGGGAATCAAATTAATCAGATAAACAAGAAAAACAATTAACAATTAATACTAGAATCAATTTAATCAATTAACAATTAATAAGGGAGACAATTACTCAACTAACATTTAATCAAGACATCAAATAAATAGAAAGTCAGAGAATCAATTAAAAGGAGTTACAATAATTTAAATACGAAATTAGCTACAATTAAGACAATTAATTAATGCAAATACTAAAATTTAGGATACTGATATGAACATCAACCCCACCACCGCTTCTCCGGCGACCATGCCGCCCCTACACCATCGTACGAACAGGACTTGGACGCAAACAAACACGACTTGGACGCAAACAAACACAGAAAAACACAAACTCGGACGAACAGGACTGCAGACTCGGACTAAAATTATGAATTCAACAATAACAGTAAACTCCCAGTCGACACAGAACTCGTGACACGGTTACTCGACTCTAAACTCAGCTAACAACGATCTGAACTCACAAAATTCGTACAACTATAGACCCTAGAACAACAAAACAGCAGCAAAAACTCACTAAACTCATAGAATAAAACCATCAGCAATCATCAAAAATTCACACACATATCGAACTACACAACCTGGAAACTTAGCATTCATAAAATGAACTCAGTAAACACAGAAATCGAAACTCAATCGCGAATTTAATGACATGACGCAACAAAACCAACTCGACAATTAGATTTCAACATCCACACAATCGACTAAACAAACGAAAACTTCGAAATCAAACCATAATCGAAAACAAAGAATCAACCCAGTACAATCAATACCAGAACTCAGCGTCACTACTCGACATTCAAGCTACAACAAAACTCTCGAACTCAGTCTCTAACTCCTAGACTTATAGCAAGAACAAAAGTGCAAACATCGAATAGGACTCAAACTCAAAACACAACTTCGATCTAGCAGCGATAAAACATTGATTTAATCGGCAAAAAATAGCAATGATGACTCGCACTCGACCAAGAACAACTCGGCACAAACTGAGAATCAAAAGCAACTCGGTTTAACGCACACACTCAGTTTTGATAAAACCAAAACGATGAACAACAAGAACCAAACAACTTAAACAAATTGACTCAGACAATCGATTAACAACGCTCGCAGAAACGTAACTAAGAATCAACAACGAAAAATTCACAGCGAAGGAAACATTAGATACTCTGTACTCTGTAAAAATGTTAATGCTCTTGTTGCTATTATTATCTACTTTTACGCGCTTGGGTGTGCGTGTATTGTCGACTTGGATTTATGCTGTAATCGAGGGGTTTTATTTTGGTAATGTAAAATTGGATGGTAATTAATCTTGGATTACTTTGATGAGGTGATGTAAATGTGAATTTGTGGGATACAATATTTTGGATTGTAGGAGCTTGTATTCTTTTGCCCTTGGTGCCTACTATTGTTTTGGATAGTAGGATTGTAGGACTCTGCATTCTATTGCTCTTGGTAGTAGCTCTTATATGTCTATCAAGATCATCCAGATATATTGGAATTTATGTCAGTACACCACTTTGAAGATACATATTTTAAGTGTAGACTTCATGCCCGATGACAAGATGCAACGTAGAGAGCCCGCATTGAAAACACGCCAAATATTGCATATTTAGAGCATGTCCGTGCGAGATAAAACTAGTTTTATATTGATTACTGAAAGTCACGTTCCTCCACGAATAGTTTAAAGATGAATCGAATTTTTGTTCCGTGGAACAATAACCTTTTTATTGAATTGAAATTTCTAATCTGTGGAAAAAAGAAATTGAATTAAAGTTTGTAGGACTTTCCATTGGTGAAACAAATTCTATACTGTATTAGACTGGTGGTACTAATACAATGGATTAGTAAAGATGGAATGCTAAAGAAAAGGAAAAGAGTGCATGTACAAAATAAATGTGCATAAAAACGGATGGTCGATTTCGTCAAAAAAAAAAAAACGGATGGTGGATTAACAAAAAATTAATGTATGAAAGTTAGTGCCATGCCATGTATATATATGAGTGGGTACAAAAACAAACAAATTTAAGATGACATGCAACCTCTTTTTCCCCTCATAATAATACTCTTACCTACAGAAGCATCATCATATATATCTTGTATCTATATCATCCTCTCCTATTTTATACATTTATCATCCTATGGCCTATTTCTTTCTTTTATCTTCCCCATGACTTTTCTCTCTACACTCTCTCCTCAAATCTCTCTCATTCTCTCCCAAGAAAGAGAGAAATAAAGAATCATCAGAGTGCCCTTTTGGTTGTTTCAGGTCCCTGAATAGGCAAAAAGGTTAAATTTTTATTCATGGAATCTTGATTAACAGTAATAGATTTATAACCCCTTGTTAAAATATACAATTACTTAAAATATATCTATTATTTGATTCTTTTCTTGCCCATCTTCTATGTGTTTTCTCAGATTTATTATGTGTGATTTCTTTTGGTAATGTAGTGAAAGACTGGTGGAGTGGTTAATTTATTACTGTTAATATCAATGGATGCTGCTTCTATTGAGGGTAAGTGTTTTACCCTTTTAATTTTATTCTATTTCTGGCTTGTTTATTATGATATTTGCTCATTTCAAGATTTTTAAGGTAGTTTCAAGATGATGTTTTTATGTGATTTTAGTGTTATGTGACTGATTCTTGATGATGGGTTGCAGGTTTTTGATAGATCTGTTGACTTCTTATGTATTAAGTTGAGATTGTCAAGATTTGGATCATTGTATATATGGATAGTGTTATGATACAAATGGTTTAATTGTTTTCTATATGTATTATTGTTTTGTCAATGGCTTGCTTGGTGTATGTCTAACTGGTTTGTGTTGATCGATTTTGAGCTGATACCTTCGTTGGTCGATTTATACATATTGTTTGTTGTTTATTTTGTATCAGAATGTATAGGGTTTTATTGGTGTCTGGTGGATAACAGCCACTCAGCGTATAAAGTTTGTCATGAACTATTGTGTTGATTGACTTGATGGGAAATGGCAGCTGTCATTAGTTTCTCTGTTTTCCTATTTGATTTAACATGTGTATTATTAAGCACGTATTAATTGATGATTAGTGTTTATTGTTTGTGTTTTTACTTATTTGTTAGTAGCAGTATTGTTGACTTTTGAAGAAGCTCTCACCTAATGCAATGATTAATTTGTCACCCCTTGGCAAGAAGTGAGCCAATATTAGGGAAGATGTATTTTGATATACTACAGCTGACCTACTTTTATGAAACTGATCTACATTGTGTTTGACTATGTCTGATATTGTTGGACGTCCTCATTATTTCAAGTCTATCATGCATCCATCTCTACTGGTTGCTTGTACACATTGAATTTGTGGTTTCCTGTTACATGTATAAACTTCACAAGCAAAATAAATCTTAAAACAGATTCGTGAAACTGTCGTTGTTTGGAAAATGAAACTGTCTTGCATTCTGAGGTGACTACTTTTCTTACCATAAGACTGGTACAGGTTTGGTCAATAATAGAATGACGTAGCAAAGTTTGTCTAGTGAAGCATTAGGTAAAACAAGAATTCATGCTAGTTGAATTGTAATGCACTTACTATATTATCTTCTCGGACTAAGATTCTTCTTAGACCATGTTTGTTATATGGGATTATCTTCCTTATTTATGCTACCTTTATCATATATTGTATCCCTTAGTTACCCTATGGGAGTTTGTCTAGTGTAGCATTAGGTAAAACAAAAATTCTACTAGAATTCGTGCTTGTTGAATTGTAATGCACTTACTATGTTATCTTCCTGAACGAAGATTCTTGTTAGACCATGTTTGTTATATGGGATTATCTTCCTTATTTATTCTACCTTTCTCGTATATTGTATCCCTTAGTTACCTTATGGGTTAAATTTTAATTAACTTTTAATTACATTTACACGGGATTGTAGTAGCTAGTGGGAGGGTGTAATAAAATAATCCCCATAATGAACTAGAAAGGGAGCAAAACTTGTTCATGTAAATATTCTAGGGATTATGTGATACAATAATAGTGAACGGATTATAGTCCTTGCAACCCTAAGAAGTAAGTATACAACGTGCGTGGTTGTAGTGGTTGTGTAGCACATACACATATTTGACAAACATAATATAAAATGCAAGTATTTGTAGATGATGTTCTGTATGATAAAACATGTTAACAAAACTAAAACTTTGTTTTTTGGTTCCGGTTTTTTGATTGGTTTCGTGGTTTTTTTTTGGTATATGAGAGAGAAAAGAGGATATGCTCATCACATTTTATATTAGATATGGGAATTTTTCACATTTTGGTCTTCTGTTTTATAATAGAAAAATAAGAATGGTTATATAGCCACTCTAACCAACCATCCTTTTAAAAGAAAAAAAAAACTGGATGATATTCTGTTTGTATGCCTTCTTGTTATTGATTTTTTTTTTTTGGGGCTAAATTTGTTATTTCATCTTGATATATGGTAAATGCTAAGAGGCTTTTGTCTCTAACATGATAGACTTGTCATTGATGCATAATGAGAACATGTAACTTAATCCTGTTGATTCCAGGATTTGTGAATGACCCATCCAAATGCAGTAACTTAAGCATAGCCGAAAAGAGGGAATTAGTATATGAACTGTCAAATTGGACAAATGGTGCCCCAGAGTTGCTAAACTCGTGGAGTCGTCAGGAAATTTTGGAGATCCTTTCTGCAGAGATTGGAAAGGAAAGGAAATATACTGGTTTGTCAAAATTGAAGATCATAGAAAACCTTTTGAAAGTAGTCTCTGAGAAAAAAGCACATGATCATGCTTCTTTGAATCACATTGAACCAGAGCCTTCAGCTACAACTGGTCAACGAAGTGCCAAACGGCAGAGGAAAACTGACCACCCAAATAGAATACCAGTCACAACAAACAACTTGTCGATCATCTCTGATAAGGATGATCTAGTTGAAACTGTATTTTGCAAGAATTCAGCTTGTCGAGCTAAAATATGTCGAGATGATTTATTTTGCAGGAGGTGTTCATGTTGTATCTGTCATCAATATGATGACAACAAGGATCCAAGCTTGTGGCTCACATGTAACTCAGAGCATCCCTTCCAGGGCAAATCGTGTGGGATGTCATGTCATCTTGAATGTGCTCTAAAGCATGAAAAATCTGGCATTTCTAAGGATGAGCAGGACACGGGACTTAATGGAAGCTTTTATTGTATATCTTGTGGAAAAGTGAATGATTTGCTTGGGTAAGTTCCAATTTCCCTTTTCAATGTATTGATATTTCTTTCCTTGTGTGGATAATGTTCAAAATTAAATATTTGGTATTCTGGCCAATGATAATTGTCAAACATTTGAATCTTATAAAGGTGTTCTGCTTTAACATATTTGCAATTTTACTTGAAATTTAGCTTTAATTATATATCTTCATTTTCACTTTTTATTTAGTTTGATCATATGGCTGATGGATTTGCATTTTAATGGTATAAAAAATCGATATTAATGTGTGCAAACATCTTGATTGTTTTTGCTGTAAAATTGACTCAAATATATAGTAAGCAATGTTGGAAATGGAGTTTATCATATCTATAACCTTTATTAATAAGCGAAACCCTCTTTTAAAGGTACCTAAAGTTTGGTTCGCACTATATTTTGGTTTCACCCGTTTTTGGTTCGCACTATATTTTGGTTTCACCCCTAAAATCCTATTTTCCCTAAAATACTATGTTGTTTTTTTTAAAAAAATAGAATAAAAATAGAAATCCTATTATAATTATAATTCTTTTTGTAATTTCTATCTTATTATAATTATAATTCTTTTATTTGTAATTTTTTTTTAAAAATCATATTTCCCCTAGAATACTATGTTCCTTTAAAAAGAGTTAAAAATAGAGTTCTTATGATGATTATAATTCTTTTGTTTATAATTTTTTTAACTTGAAAAAACCAACGATAAAAAATCACCAACAAATAGAGGGTAAAACACCAACGAATACGTAGCCAGATCGTATAATATTTGATAAAATACTAACGAATCTATAACCTTTATTAATAAATTTCTGTTTATTGATATTTTCGTAACAAATTTGGTTTCACCCTTATTTCATCACAGATTCCTAATCCCCTAAAATTCATATTATTTTCTAAAACAATTGTTTAGAATTTTATTATAATTATAATTCTTTTACTATAATCATGGTTGTCAAGTCGACAAGTCGACAAGTCGAGCCCGAGTACCTTCAAACTCATAAGTCGACAAGTCGTCCGACTAGTCGTAAAAAGTCGACAAATAGTCGACATACATATATTTAGAGTAATTATAATATATAATATAGGGTAACACCTAGGAAGCATGGATGCGGCAGTGCGCGGTGCGGGGATGCGTGAATTCGGTAAGTTTAGAAATATGGGGATTCGGGTGCGGGGGATATGGCTCAATTAAATATTAAAAAAATATATATTTATATATATATAATTTATATAGATAACTAAAATTTATTGATATAATAAATTTTCATTTAAAATTATATATTTTCTATTCCAATTAATAATTACTTGCAGTATTTTTTAGAATTTTACATTACGTTGATTGTAATGTGTAAGTATACTGCTTGGAACATGCTTTTAAGTTTTAAGTATAGTCAAAAGCATAGTCAAAAGCATAACAACTCATGTCCATTCATTTATTATTATAATATTATTTTTACTAAAAGTGGGTGCAGCCCATGTGAGTTGTGACTACTGTAGTACTTCACTTTGCAGTTTGCACAACCCCCAATATATTGATACATAAACCGACATACATACATCTATACACATTCAAATACAATACAAGAAAGAGTACTGAACTTCCTCGAATGAACGAAGAAAGACGATCATCGGAAAAAGATCCTTCGACAACGCCAGAAAAGAGTATCGAATCAATAGTCAGTCATGAGTTGTGTCACCCATATACATACAAACATACTATATATGATGACTCTCCTTCTCAGCTCTCAATCTCACAGTAGCTGCCTCTTAATTTAAGTTTTAATCGAACAAACAAGTAAGTGTATGTAAAAAAAACCCCCTTTTTTCTGATTTGGGTCGGTTTTGGACCGGGTTCTGGGTCGGGTCCCGGGTAAAATCCATGGACTTCAAACTCACCAAGTCGAGGCTCGACTTTTTCAGATTTTCCGACTTGTCGACTAGTCGCCGACTAGTCGTCGACTAGTCGTCGACTTGACAACCATGACTATAATATTACTGAATTGTACAAATAATGTATATATTAGAACCAGAACCATGTATGTTATGTTTTCTTGATTGTTTAAAATATAATCTTAAATAAATAATAAATAAATCTATATCTATAATGTGTATTAATAATAAAACCCCTTTTTAATGTACTATTTTATACCAAATTTGGTTCGTACCATGTTTTGGTTTCACCCCAAGACTCCTATTTTCTCTAGAATTCTATGTTATTTTATAAAATAAATAAATAAATTATATTACAATTATAATTTTTTTTATTACAACTTAATAAAAAAAAAAGACTACGAATACAAATGTTAATCTACGGTGACCTGCTTATCTATAACAAACGAAATACATTTTTAATGGTACTTTGGTACCAAAAATTGGTTCCACCCATAAGATTCCTATTTCTCAAAGGATTATATATTATTTTTTATTAAAATAATAAATTGTTAATACTATTATAATTGTAATTTTTATTATAACTCTATTCAGTTCACAAATAACGTATTTATCATATATATCGGAATCATTTAGTTTTTTTTCTCGATCTTCTTAAATAAACTTAAATAAATAATACATAAAATGACCTTTATTAATACGCAAATTCTTTGTAAATAACGTAATTTTTTATAATAAATTATTGATCAATTTAATTAAATTTTCTCGGGCCCTTATCATCTAATATCTTATTTGTAAGTGAAATCACGTTTTAATGATACTTACTTCTAAATTTGTGTCTCCTAGAAATATTGGAATTTTGATGTAATTACAATTCTTTTTTTATAAACTACTGAGTTCCATAAATATCGTAATTTTCTTTTGTACTTTTATCATTTTTATAGTATTTTTTAATGATAAACAAAATATTTCCTATAAAATTTAATAAAAAATGATCAGTTTTAATAAATTATTTCGACCCGTGCTTCGCACGGGCTATCATCTAGTAGTAAAAAGAAATAAGAAAAGGAAAAAAGTGGCTCATCTTTTGTCGTGAGTACATGCCATGTATTTAATGTATATATGATATGAGAACTATGTAACGATGAGCTGGCTGAGAGCCTGAGACTAAATTCTGATAATTTGCAGATGTTTGAGAAAACAAATGATAACAGCAAGAGACACTAGGCGGGTTGATATTCTATGTTACCGCGTTTTCTTAAGTCACAAGCTTCTTACTGGTACCAAACACTATCAGAAGGTTTACGAGATTGTTTTTGAGGCAATGAAGAAACTTGAAACAGATGTAGGTCCGTTTTCTGGTTTACCTGTAAAAATGGCCAGGGGTATTGTCAATAGACTCTCTTCAGGCCCAGAGGTTCAAAGACTCTGCTCCTCGGCAATTGAGTTGTTGGACTTGATTCCTTCTGACACAGGCTTTAGAATGTTATCCAATCTGGCAGTTCAAGGTAGTTTCAAATATTTCCAATTACCCCAAAAAAGGAATTTCATATATCTCAAGTCTTTGATATATCTGCAGTAGCAAGTAGAATATATTTGTTTTGATGGTTATCCCTTCCCTGGCTCAAAACAATTTTTTTTTTTTTGTTATGTATCTAGTTATCTAGATCATGCTGTCAACGCTAGACAATGCATTAGAATACTTTTGTTTGTTAATGGTAATTGAACGTTTGTACAAACCCACCTGGTGACTCCAGGTATCAGATTTGAAGATGTCGGAACCTCTTCAGTCACTGTGATCATCAACTATAAAGATCCACCTCTGGGAAAGATGTCTGGTTATACTCTGTGGCATCGCAAAGTTGATGAAGTGGACTATCAAGCAGAACCAACATGTACACTATTTGAACCAAATGCAAAGTTTCCATTATCAGGTCTATCTCCTGCCACAACTTATCTCTTCAAGGTTGTTTACTTCGATGATAACAAGAAGTTGAGAACATCTGAAGCTCAAATACAAACATGTTGTGATGTGGTCCCGAATCCAAAGGGCTTAGAAGTGGAAAGAAGTATTAGTCCAACAACAAACTGCAGCAGCCTTTCTAATCCTTCGTCAGTGGAAGATGAAAGTAATCATCAAGTTAAATCCAGCACAAATGAGACCGTTCCCTATTCCAAGACTTCTGGCAATAACGTTAATTCAAATACATCGGATAATGGGGGGATGGACCAGAATGCCTCCGATAAGAGAGGTCCCCAGGGAGGACCAGTGTCTTTGCTGAATGAAGAACAAGTACTGGGTAAAATTGATTCGAGGCCAAATTTTGTGAATCTCGAGGACAAGCACTCATCAGAAGGGCCAAACACTGAGGTGACAAGCCCTAGAAATGGCGTAAACACCCATATCCAAAGTGACATGGAGATTCTACCATCGGGGCATAGTTCAGATACTGGCTTACCTAATACTCCATGCAAAATGGAAAATTTTAAAGAGGGGATAGCAAGAAGCATCAGACCTGTACTTAGCAAGGATCTTGATAATGGGTCTGGGAAGGATGACAACCAACAGAATGGCAACTCTTTTATGAAAAAAAGCACAGAAAGAGGAAATGGCAAATGTAGGGAAACTGACGATAAAGAGTTTGGCTATTATGTGAAGGTGATCAGATGGTTGGAGTGTGATGGGCACATCGAAAAAAGCTTCAGAGAGAAGTTTTTAACGTGGTATAGCTTACGAGCTACACCAGAGCAGGTGAAGGTGGTAAAGGTGTTCGTAGATACTCTTATTGAAGATCCTTCATCTCTTGCAGGGCAGCTTGTGGACACCTTCACTGATGTTATTTCCAGCAAGCGTCCTTCAGCAGCTCCTGTGGGGCTATGTCTCAGGCTTTTTCATTAGCAGTTTTAGAAGAAATTCTTTGGTAATAAGTTTTCTTTATTTCATCAATTTAACTTTGGGACTATCAACATTCAAATTGATAGTATTAGCATCTTATGACTGTATGACTCTGATAAGCATATATCTGAGTCATTTTCAGATATTGATTATAAATGCATTTATGTACATATGAAATTTGTTGTTTTGTGGTTGGTTATATATATTTTGGTTTTGCCATCGGAAGTTTAAATGAAGTTTAAATGAGTCGGACACTACTCTAGAGGGAGAGGAAGGGCCTGAGAGTACCTCTCTATGAAAGCGGTATACTTGAGTCTGAGGTCATACAATTACAGTAGGCTTCTGATCCGGCTGCTTATACACTTTATTTACCTTTAAGAGTTGAGTAATTTGGTCACTCATCTACCTTTTGGCTTCTAGAGTCTAGGTAGTGAAACACGAGCCGTAAGTACGCAATAACACTAGAAAAAGAATGTTCTAATGGATGGAACTGTTAATTTCACCGTACATGGGTGGATCTGTAAATTTGTGGTAACTGGTAAGTAATACAGGAGAGCATGATCGGGTTTGGTTCGGTTTTGAACAAAAACCGCAAATGTTAGTGTTTTTAAAAAAATGAAGTACTTACATTTTTAAGCGATAAAGAGTTTGTAACTTGCAACTATTCTGCCAAAAATTCCTCTTTGCAGTATTTGCAATTTAGGGAAGGAAGCCACGGTACATTCTGTAGCCTCACTTCAGGACCTGAAGAGAGTCAGTCAGTCGAATGCCCATTTGAATGATCATTGCCCCTGATGCTTATTCTTATGTCATTTGAACATGCTCCGGCCCATTCTTGTTGTGGTATCTTATGCTATTTGCCATTAGAACAAATATGAGCCCGGGGACCTTTAATGTATGGTATGGACTATGGAGTAACCAGTGTTCTAAAAATCGGCCTAGGCGGCCGCCTAGGCGGCGCCTAGGCGCTAGGCAGTGGTAAAACGTCCCGAGGCGGTCTTAGGCGGACAATTACACGTTTTTTTGAAAAATCGGTCAAAATCGGTATTAGGCGGCCAAGGCGGTCCGAGGCGGGCTGAGGCGGGCTGAGGCGGGCAATAATAAAAATTGCTGAAAAAGTCAAAAATCGACAAAAAATGGCAAAAAAATGGCAAAAATCGTTGAAAAAGTCAAAAATTGACAAAAATATTTGGGAAACTGATATCTACTTGGTTAAGAACTTAAGATTGTTTTTATTCGGGTAATAAAAAATTGATATATGATATATTTTGTAATTATAATATTACATAAATATAAATATTAAAAATAATATTTAAATACAACCGATTAATGCTCCGATTAATCCCTAGGCGGTACCTCAACCGCCTAGTTCCGCCTAGCGATTTCTGGAACACTGAGAGTAACTAATTAAGTTTTTGATAAATAGATTAATTCATCAAAAATTATGTGATGAACAGACGTTTAGGTTTCCCTCATTACAATAATTACCTTACCGAAAGCTTGTGAGAAATATTATTTTCGAGTCATTTCTAGCTATGTTACTCGTACTCGGTTACAAGTGTTCGACATGGATACGTGTTCAAGTATCAGACTCGGAAATATTTTGAAAAATGTACATGTTTTTGACTTAAAATAAGTGTCCAAGTCTAAGTGTCCATGTCTGAGTGTCGAGTATCCGACATCAGTACTTCAAGATAAAATGAAGATTTGAGTAACATAGATTTGTAGAACAGTTTGAACTAATATATCCTTCACTACTACACATGAAACAATGTAAATTGTTCCGGAAACAACAATTCTACTCGAAAAATAATACTCTATATTCTATTCAAATTTAATACTCAGTTGTGTAGAATCAGAGTTGAGGGATGATATTTTGAACTTTGCTTCTGTATATATATGATGGTATTCTGGCATTATTACTCTCTGCAGTTAGGTGTTGCAGTCGAGGAAGAAAAGGAAAAA
Organism: Kitagawia praeruptora; assembly: GCA_037693485.1. Lineage (NCBI taxonomy): Eukaryota > Viridiplantae > Streptophyta > Magnoliopsida > Apiales > Apiaceae > Kitagawia > Kitagawia praeruptora. The sequence goes on along the minus strand of CM075344.1, from coordinate 150,675,463 downwards.
GTTAAAGATTTGTCGAAAACAAGATGAGTATGGTTGGGAGTAAATTTAGCCAACACTTGCACATAAATTGAATGCCAACACAAGTATTTTGGTTAGCAATCAACCTCTATCACACTGTACTTCTTTACATCTTTTCATGCATATAAATTTCTCAGCTTTTGAGTCAACATCATTCAACCTGTATCATCTTGCACTATTAAGACCTCCCCTCCCACTCTCCCAGTCCCACCTCATGAAAGTGGCAAGGGACCATCTTCTACCTTAAAGTTCTTAACTCCACAAAAAATTAATTAGTACATCAACCATTTTTACTACCCTAAAACCATTGCACATTCTCGTCTTGGACAAGATTTGAATTTTCGACGGTGTTCTAAAAATCAATCGACTCGGCCGAGTACTCGTACTTGGATTCGAACTCATTTCCGAGCTGATTTTGCAATACTCGGATAGTAACTCGGTTTTGAGCCTAACTCGGGTCAACTCGGCATATCTCGGATCATACTCGATCCAATTTGGATTGAACATTAAAAAATTTATAAAAATGAAAAAATATGTAAAATCGCTAAATCAACATAAAATCTAATTATTTAATCAAAATTCTTCCAAAGTCTCCTCATTCAACTCACTATATAGTATATTAATAACCAATTTTTGTACAAAATTGATGATTTTTACATTTTTGAGTCCAAAACTCATCTTATTTTCAAGTTTAAATCATTGAGTATAAATTGGAATTAATATTTTTTTTTGTTATTTATGAAAATATATATTGATAAAAATAGGAGTAGTATGCATTATTTCCTGTAATATGTTATTTATTATATGATATATATTAATATTAATAATTTATAATATTAATTATTTAATACATCCGATTTTTTATCCGAGTACTCATTCCTAATACTTCCCGATTAATTCGAGTACTCATGATTCAATGAAATATTTGGTAGGTTCACCGAGTCATCCGAATTACGATTTTTAAATAACTGATTTTCGATAAAGAAAACTTTTTGAAATTATTTTCTCGTATCATATAGTGAAATATGAAAAGGTAGCAACTCTAAACAGGATGGCCTACCACATGTTAAAAGCATGAATTAGGAGTTTCTTTGTATAATGTGTGCTTTATTGGTATTGTGACATAGGATGAAATGAATGCATGTTATGCCACAAAAGCTTGATACACGAGGTATAGGCGTATAGCAGATATCTAATAAAACATGCTCCGATTGTTCGAGAATAGAATTTGATAAAGTAAGCTTAACACAACAACAAGATTACTTTGCATTATCAGTGTGCAAAACTTTGGAAGTCTCTGATGGTTTGGATGCTTTAGTTAATGGCTCCCGGTCTGGTGCAAACGTATGCACCAGACCTGTTATACAACATACGGTTCCCTCATCGTTGGATCAACCATCCAACGGTCCTGATTAAAAAAATAATTTTATTGTATCGCAACAAGTTTTCGCGGTACGGGGCAATTACCAAAATACCCCTGCTCCCGTACCGCAACAAGTTACCGCGGTACGTATTTTTAAATTTAAATAGTAGTGTGAACTAAGGCATATTTTAAGGTGAACTAAGCCATATTTTAGTACTTGCCCCGTACCGCGGAAACTTGTTGCGGTATGGTAAAAAAAAATTTTTAATCAGGACCGTTGGATGATTGATCCAACGGCGAGGGAGCCGTATGTTGTGTAACAGGTCTGGTGCATACGTTTGCACCAGACCGGGACCCTTAGTTAATTATGGGGGTGCTTTATTTAATTAAACACATATAATTGCACTTATACTAAGAAAGGAAATAATTATTGGGCTTGAAGAGATTAAAAAGCTTCTCATGTTAATATATAAAAGAGGATATAATTGTAAATGGGAGACGGTATTTAGTAGACGTATGCTAAATACTGTTACCCATCATACGGTTTCCAGCCGTTGGATCGTTGATCCAATGGATTGGGTTAAAAAAAAATTCCACCGTACAGCGGAAAGTTTCCGCGGTACGAGTCCCGTACCGCAGAAAATGCCCCCTGTTTTCACATCAAAAACAGTACTGTACACATATCGCGGAAAGTTTCCGCGATACGTCTTTCACAATATACGGTCAGCAACCGTTTGCACTGGACCGGGACCTATTGTAAATATTAGGAGTGTTATAAGGTCATTCCCTCATGAACAGTTTAGTACTTTATTTTACTCATATGAGTCACGAGGGCCACCATCGAACATGAATCTTCGTTAATCGTTATTAGGCTAAAACTTCATCAGTGTATGGGTTTGATATATGACTTCCAAGTTCTTCCTCATTCGAACCCAAATTTATTTATTTATTTTTTGACAAAACTCAAAAGACGTAAACCCACATCTTATAACAATCCCAATGACCTCTGGTCTTGTTCATAAAATACGAAAAAATTATGATGTTTAGAATTCAAGTTCTCCGACTAGTCAAATTACTCCGAGTCCGAGTACCTTGAGTGATTACTGTCACACTCGTACCCTCGAGCATGGCAATCCACTTACTTCCGTGTCTCCCGTGTCTTCCAGGGATCGAACCTATAATCTTGGAATGGTAAGCTCCTAAAATCACGATCCCAACCAACTGAGACACCGGTGTTGGGTAAAGACATGACTTTGTGCTGTGATTTTAGGGAATTTTCCACCGGTGTTAGAACAAACTTGATGTGGAAAATTCCCTACTTATCCATTGTGGAGAAACATACCACCCTTGTTATTTTCTTTATTTGTTTTACTTTTTTCTCTTTTAACCCGATTCCAAGTGGAAAAGTATATACCTATGTAACCAAGGACGGATACAATAAAGTGGCTCTGGCCTTTAAACAGGTAAGGTATAACAAACACTCAGCCACTTCTTCTTGTTTTCTAATCCCAACTGATCCAACAAAACTACTCAACTTCACATCATCTGCTTCCAATTTGAGTCCACCGCAGTCTACATTTATATGCATTTGTATATATAAATAGCACACAACACACAACAGGAACTGGAAAAAAAAAAAGAACATTTGGGATGTGAGCACAAGGACAAACAAAATGAGACTATTAATCGTTATTATTAGTTTCATTGCTAGTGTTGTAATATTTTGATAATTTGGCTCCTTCTAACATCAACATTTGACACCTATGCCTAAATCATATTTTAGCTCCCTTATGATTATTAAACAAACATACCATGCATCTATCATTCGAAAGTGGGATTTACGTGAAAGAAAATGTATACAGATTTTACCTTTACGTACTCTTCCGTTATGTAAGTAGAAAGTAGAGATTTTTGTAAATACTTTTCATTTAGAATAGAAAACCCCTTTAACCACTCCTAACATTTAATTATAAACCCCACCTGACCACCTCACGAAAACTGTACACGTATTTTACGAAAACTACACATGTATGGCCATTTCAACAAATATTGAATACTCCTAATTATTTTGCCACCTCTATATAGACATTTCAAACCTACCAGAGAAGGTTTGTAGTGATACCCGGGTGTTACATTTTGTGTACTTCAAATCCTCTGCATTTAGTTGCGAAATATAATTATGAGGTACATTCGCACAGGAAGCTTTAAGAAACTTTTTTCAACCAAGCATCAAAGCTTTGATGATAATGAAGAAGAAGGAATGCCAAGAGTAAGTATCTGCAATGATCAGGAAGAAAACAATGGCAGTTTATACGGTAATACTAGTCCAAAATCTCGAAGATATAGCCGAACAGCAAGCTTCAAGAAACTCTTCTTCATTAAGCCTAAAAGCTTCGATTTTTCAAATGATCATGAAGAATACAACGATGGAAACTTCCAAAGACGAACTTGGAAAAACTTCGCTTATGAAGAAATCTTTCGCGCAACCAATGGCTTCACCTTAGGTTTCACTAGTTCCTCTCTTTCGAATTTAGCTATTGTTCTTGTTTACGTATGTTAAATTATATTGTTTGTGTGAAATGTGGTTTTCAGATAATTTAGTTGGAAAAGGAGGGTATGCAGAAGTTTACAGAGGAGTATTAGATAATGGACAAGAAATAGCTGTAAAGAGGCTAACAAAAGTATCGAATGATGAGAGGAAAGAAAAGGAGTTCTTGACAGAGATTGGAACACTTGGTCATGTTAATCATCCAAATGTATTATCACTTTTAGGTTGTTGTATCGATAATGGACTATATCTAGTTTTCCAGTTTTCGTCAAGAGGTTCTGTTGCTTCTCTTCTTCATGGTATGTGATCTTCTTTTGTTTTCTTTACTCGTAGGAGCACTTTCTGCTCTTAGGTTTCTGTTAAGATTCTGATTTGGTATTTTACTGTTCTTAGATGAAAATTTACCGATAATGGACTGGAAATCAAGGTACAAGATTGGAGTTGAAACTGCCCTAGGCCTTCATTACTTGCACAAAGTATGTCCCAGAAGAATAATCCATAGAGACATCAAGACTTCCAATGTTTTGGTTACTGCAGACTTCAAACCACAGGTACCTTGTTTACTGAGTATTAAAATTTCGAGTCTCGATAATCATAAGTGGCCCAGCAGTGTCAAATCTGCTCCCAGTGCTATATGAAGTCTAAAGTTTGATTTTCAGCCTCCTCCCAAATTCCCCCACCCCTAGTACTTAAAGAAATTGAAACAAATCTCGTTTCTTTTCATAAGGTCTGTTTAACATGAGATTATTACTTGATATATGAAAATGATAGTTTTGGTACTTAATATTTTACAGATATCTGATTTTGGATTAGCAAAATGGCTTCCATCACAATGGACTCACCATTCTATAGTTCCCATTGAAGGGACCTTTGGGTATGTACTCTTGTCATGAGTAAGAAATCATTTGACCGTGTTGAAATGGTATACGATTAAAATTGGTTTTGTTGTATAATTTCAGGCATTTAGCACCGGAATATTTCATGCACGGGGTTGTAGATGAGAAGACTGATGTATTTGCTTTCGGTGTCCTTTTACTTGAGATTATCTCAGGCAAGAAACCGGTGGATGGCTCTTATCAAAGTTTACATAGCTGGGTAAGTGGTTTTACTTTGAAACGAACATCAATTGTACGTGTCATTACTTGCCGATGTTTTCTAGTACTTTGCACACCTACCCTTTATTGTCCTGTGGCTGGCTTCTCAAAAATTTCGAAAGTCCTAATATTCACGAAATCAGTTTTTCTACTCCTAAGAACAAGAACAAGATCTGCGTACATCTCACTTCCACCAGCCTAGTACCAGAATCACAGAAATACCAAGTATTTTTGGTTTAGTTTAGTTAGCTTTACTAGAACACCATCTAAAGGTCTCTCTATACATTTAAATTCTCATAATTGAAGTAGGAGCCACAGATTAGGCACCATGTGATTTCCATTTCCAATGTTTAGCCCGCTAAGTAAGAAGTATCAAATGATTGAATATACAGGAAAACCGAAACCCCACAAAAGAAATTGTCATTTCTTGTATGTATGTTAGCTGCCTGGTGCTTGCTTTTAAATATGCTACATTTCTAATGTCACTTGTAATTTTATAGGCAAAACCTATACTGAACCAAGGGGATAATCAAAAGTTGGTGGATCCAAGACTTCAAGGGGAGTATAATATCAACCAGCTCAACAGGCTAGCATTTGCAGCATCTCTATGCATACGAAAATCTTCCACATGGCGTCCGACCATGAGTGAGGTACAATTATTTTTTTCTTCCGAATTTACTAAATGTTGTTTACAAGTGTATTCAAATGTTCCAGTATATTTAGGATAGAAAATTGCTAACCTATATTATCGTAAGATGCCTGATTAGGACTACGAAATCATACTCAAGCACCGACGAAACTCATTATTAAACTGACTAATTGTGATTTAGACAAGTTGTATTAGTAAAGCATTATCATTAACGTATTCTAATTGCTTTGTCGGTAAAATATTAACCCATCTTTTTCGCCCTAAAGTACAAAAACTAGGATTTGATTATTTTTGTCATTAGTTAAGCCATACTGATTATCTCTCTCTACTTTTGCTTAACCGCCTATGTTACATCCTACCTATCATGTACTTACATTCTATTAGAATTAATTAATCTATGTAAAATTCAGATGTAATCTTCATTTCTGAATTGTAAATATTGTGAATGATAGCCATTGAATAGTATTGCTGTGTCATAAATTGACAGGTTCTGGAGGTACTGCTGATGGAAGGAGAAATTGATAGAGAAAAATGGGAAAATCCTGAAGAAGATGAAGACGAGGACGAGGTTTGGAGTTTTGATGATCTTGAATGCGAATGTGATGGCGATTTCTAGACCTCTGTACATAACGACTTAATTTCAACCAGGAACTCTTACAAACTCAAAATTTCAAGCCGTTTACTTCTTTTTTTGGCGGTTTACATAATTTTTGAAGTATAAGAGGAGGGAATATGAAATTCGAACCCATGACAAGGGGGAAGGGGGATGAGTTTTTGCCACTAGGCTATCCATGACTCCTCGAATTGTTACCTTCTGTCTGCATGTACATATAAATTTAAATAATTCTGTATACATAAAAATGTTTAATAATTCATGTTTGCCAACTCATTGACACATGTTTGTCTGAGTCTCCAACAGTCCAACTCACGTAAAGAAATCCTACAGGGTAAGCAGTCTGGCTTTGTTGGCTTGTTGGAAATTGATTGCATTATAATGTACAAATCACTTTTACAATCTTAGACTCTTTGTAACAAAAGATACAGAAAGATGGGTAATATAACCAATATTGGATTTATACGATGACAAGTTGCACCCAGCACCACAAGTCCAAACTTTTTGCATTATTTTGTAGACATGTCGCAAATAGTTTTGTGGTGTATAGTTGTGTACTACTATATGAGATTATCGCAACATCGATTATTGAACCATGAATGTGTTTTTGAAATAAATATGTCGCAAATAGTTTTGTGGTGAATAGTTGTGTACTACTATATGAGATTATCGCAACATCGATTATTGAACCATGAATGTGTTTTTGAAATAAATATGTCGCAAGGCTCCTACATAGAGTGAGTAGGACTCCCACTCTGTCTCCTTTTTCATTTTCTTATTGGCTAGATATCATAAAATGTGCCAAACAGATGCAGAATCATTCTTCACAGGACTTGGAAAACAATGGACCTTTGCTATTAATGTTGTCTGCCATTCTCCTGAGAGTGACTGCATTGTCATGCTATAGTAGAATTTGGTACAGTTTATGTGTTAAGTTGTCCATATCAATTGTAGCAGAGTCTAGGTGTGACTTAAAAAGGTGTCCGGAAATTCTTCACTTCACGATTAAATGTTTTCGGGGTTCAGATTTACTCGAATAGCATTCTGCGATTGGTATTAGGTCATTGCTCAAGGTGTGTGTATCTCAGTCCTCAGACGCAGAAGCTCTGGATACTATATGCAAATAGAGTTTATCTAAATTCCTATATGTATGTCATATGTGGATATAGATTACAAGTCAATGCAGACTCATACAAAAATGGCCCGTAGGAGCATCGACAAGGCTATTGCAACTAACAAAGTACCCTCTTCTTAATCATCACATGTATCATGTATGTGTGTATTATAAAAAGCAGGTTAGTTAGCTAGGTGGAGGTCCCAACTCCCAAGTACAGTTGATGCCTGAATAAATCATACTAGTTGTATAATTCAGAGTACATCATAATATTATCTATATTCTCCAAGTGATCATCGACATGGATTCACCAGAACTAATACCATGAATTTATTTACAAATAAATAAATGATGTACTAATGTAATTAGTTTAAAAAGTCGAGATCAAGAGGTTTTTTAGAATTTTAACCTGTGATCTAACAGATAAGTTACAACTTAACCACACTAAAAATATTATAACAAGTTGAGAAGGCAATATCAAGAGTTTTTATCAGAATTTTAACCTGTGAACTAACAAATAAAAAGCAGTTGATACTTGACCACAATGAGGTATGGAATTTGTTCAATCAATATTTGATACAGATAGCAGATTAATAAGAGGGGAAGTTGGTGAATAGAACAGGTAAGACCTGCGATAGTTTTTAACTAGCTAGGTGCCTAGGTCGGTAGTTATCATACACCAAACACCACCATATTTAAATTAAGCAGAGTTGAAACTTAAATTAATAAGGCATGTATCAGGCCATCAGCATCTGGGGCGTATTTTATTTAAGTTTCTGTGACCTATCTGCTAATAATTGGACACACTGGTTTTAAGGTTACTGGTGTGGTGAAGCCACATCTTATAGTCTCGCACAGGACAATAATAAAGTAGCTTACAGCTTTTAAAATGTATTGTTGAACTGAATAAACTTCTTTTTAATACAAAAAATCATGAGATCATTAAGACACTGTTAAGTTTATGTGTCAGCCCAAGTGTTTAACAGCTAAGTATATTTAGCTATTAAGCATGCTAGTTGACAATGCTATTTGAAAAGTTAGTTTGCACTTTTTTTTTGAACAAATCGTACTTGCATTACTCAAACAATATTAATTTCGAGTACATGATTAATAAAATAGGAGGAGTGACAGACCACTTTCCATAGCCTGATATAGAATTTATGCAGCATTTGAATTTGGTACCGTTTATGTTAAATTGTCCATATCAATTGTAGCACAGTTTAGGTGACCGTTTGGGAAATCTTATTTTTCAGAAATAAGTTACTTATTCTGGAAAGAAGTTAGGAAATATGTACTTTTTTCTGAAATAAGTAACTTATTTTTGTAAGATAACGAATATTAAACCCCCGATACACATTTTTCTCTAAAAAAAGTATGTAAATACGATTTTTTTTTCGAAATAAGTAACTTAAAAGTTGCTTGACAGATTTGACAAACAGCCCTATTAAGGTGTCGGGGAATTCTTCCCTTCACGAATAAATTTTTTCGGGTTAAGATGAACTTATATAGTTACTCGAATAGCACTTCACAAATGGTATTAGCTCCAGGTGTGTGTAGCTCAGATAAGGAAGCTCTTGATGCTCAATGCAAACAGAGTTGACTGATATTTTACAAAACTCAGAAAGGCTAATCTGTAATACTTGAGAGTATAATCCTAATGGTTGTGTATACTTGAGATTACAATTTACAAGTCAAAGCAGACTCATCCAAAAATGGCCTCTAGGAACACCACAGCTGGCGCCGTAGGAGTATCGACAAGGCTATTGCAACTAACAAAGTACCCTCTTCTTAATCATCACATGTATCATGTATGTGTGTGTTATAAAAAGCAGGTTAGTTAGCTAGGTGGAGGTCCCAACTCCCAAATACAGTTGATTCCTGAATAACTCATACTAGTGTATATTTCCAGAGTACAACATAATGTTATCTATATTCTCCAAGTAATCATCAACATGGATTCTGTACCCGAATCTATGCGCTGTTGACGTCTAAAAAAACCAGAACAAGTAACATCAATTTATTTATTTTTAGTACTCTTCTAGGCTGGAGTGTCGACCACTCGATTTCGATTCAAGATATACATATAAAACAATGTACTAATAATATTAAGGCAATACCAGTTGAAAGGGCGATATCAAGATGTTTTTCAGAATTAAAATCCGTGATGTAACAGATAACAAGCATTTGATACTTAACTACACCGAAATGATGTATTAAGTCAAGAGGTTTTTTTTTAGAATTTTAACCAATGAGATTACTAAGCAGTTTGATACTTAACCACCGCGAGAAATGGATTTAGTAGAATCAATATTTCATACAAATAGCAGATTAAAAAAATTATATAAGAGGGGAAGGCCGGGAAGCTGGTGGTGAACAGAACAGGTAAGACCTGAGATAGTTTTTAATTTATAACTAGCTATAGTGTTGCAAATTTCAGAAATCGGAACTATTCAGTTGAGGTACCGATTTACGATTTATCGGGTGATTCGGTTGAAAAATCGGCGATTTATCGGCGATTTTTGCAAAATCTGCCGAATCGGTTCCAAAATTTTGACCAATTTTTGGCCGATTTCTACAACATAGGCTATAGGTCGGTCACCGAACACCACCATATTTAATTTAAGTAGAGTTAAAACTCGAAATAAGGCATGCATCTGGGAACTTAATTTATTCATGTTTCTGTGACCTATTTTGCAGTAATTGGATACACAGGTTTAAGGTTACTGGCTTACTGGTGAAGCCACATTTTATAGTCTACCACCACTTAGACGTGGCAGTTCGGGATAGAACTAGTGTCTCCCAAGGTACAGTGATGAAGGAGCTGACAGATTTAAAATGTAATGTTGAATTGAATAAACTTCTTTTTAATACAAAAGATCATGAAATCATTAAGCCACTATTAAGTTTATGTTTCGCCCAAGTGTTCAACAGCTAAGTATATTTTAAGCCATTAAGCATGCCAGTTGACAAAGCTATATAAAAGGTTAGTTTGCACTTAACAAGTTAGCCTATAGAAAGCCCCGCCAGTAACATTTTCCATATTATAAGTATGAAGTTATCAATAATGGTGTTTCTTAATGACATGAACTCATTGCCGCAGAGTAAGGTTAAAACTTGTTCATGCACTGATATGTGATATATATTTTATACTTTAGCGATCTTAGCTCTGTGTAAATGCTGGAAAGTGTAAGAAATTACATCCATTTCACTTGTACATGTACTGCTAAAACTCAAAGTTTGCAAGCTATATAACCAATGTAACTACATTCATCAATATTTGATTTTGAAAATATATTATAAATAGAGGCATATTAATTATGTCTCAAATTGGCTGTATTTCAAAACAGAGAACTGGATAACAATTTTAAAAATTCAAACATCCATGGCAATTCGGATACCTGGCAATTGCCTTCTTTATCATGTACTTGTTGATCATCAGTACATTACCAGCGTACCAGACAAGGAATATTATCCATCTTTCATATCCAATGATGACTCCATTTTTTAAGTAAAGCTTTCGCTTTAATTCAGACGAACCAGCCTCCCAAGTAAGCTGTTGCATTTAAGTGTTCTCGTCAGATTCTGTATTTCAATGAAAATTCTGTATTTAAAATTTCATTATTGCCTTGTCATAGAGATAAGAATGGTTTTCTGGTTACCTCACTGCTATGCGATTCTAATTCAACTAGTATCTGGGATGCACGTTCAAAAGACTTGCCATGTGTCTCCAGTGAAATGAAATGTTAGCTTACCTCCACGTCGCCTGTAAGTTGATAATAAGCTTGCATTGGTTCTGGGGTTCGAAGGCCAAAATAACTATTCAACCACTAGCCAGTTTTCTTCATTTACCTTCTGCCAACTTCTAGTATCCTACAAAGCCTATACTTTGATCCTCACTTAAATTTTCATCACTGCCTCGTCATAAAAACAAGAATGGTTTTCTGGTTTCCTCGCTGCTGTGCGATTCTAATTCAACCAGTATTGGGACGCACGTTCAAAAGACTTGCCATGTGTCTCTTCCCTCAAGTCCTCAACCCAGTTTAGATGACCTTGCCCATTCTAACAGAAATTTGGCTTTCTTCGTCGCCTTCATATACATCAAGCAGATAACCCTCGTAGAACTAAACTTGTAACACCCTACATTTATAACAATAAGCCTACATAGATTAAGCAATTCCAAATCATAATAAGCTACAATAAACCCAAGTCAATAATCCAAATAAAAGTACATGGTCTAAATATCCAAAACAACAATACTAGAAATGATCCAAATCAATAAAATGAGTTCACATGTTCAATAAATCACTAGGCCAAAGTTTTACCGAAGACTGGGTGGCACTCATCCCTCTCCCCGTTTACCTCTATTTACCTGCAAAAAGGAAACAAAAAAGATATAACTAGCGTAAAAGTCCGTGCAAGGCACGGTCACTGAACTAATTTTTCGTCCAAAACTATATATATATTTAAATAATTTTATAATTAAAAATATGATAAACGATATGATTTCAATATATCTAATATTTTTATAGTTATTTTGTAATTTTGCATACCAACATTTTATAGAAAGAATGCCCAAAACACCCATTATGGAGTGTATATTTGCCCAAAATACCTATTTTCAGAAACAACTGCCCAAAATACATACACATGTCAGATACTCCTTACCCAGTGAAGTATGAGCTGTGATACTCCTTACCCAATGGAGTATCAAGTGTGATACTCCTCACGCAATGGAGAGTATCAAGAGTGAGTATCAGGGGATACTCCTTACACCCCGTGGGCATCGACATACTCCTATGAAATTGGCGTATCATCCTAATAAGGCACTGTTTATTCAATATGGATATTTTGGTCAAATGTTATTGAAAAATGGATATTTTGGGCTCTCACCCCGTTTTACATAAAATTTTGAATTATTTTTTAACAAAATTTTAAATTTTTTAAATATTTTAGTCTATGTTAAATATGATAAAACGACCTTAATGACCCGTGCATGTATAAAACCAAACCAAACCAAACATACCCAGTATATCCCGCTCAGAGCAGGTCTGGGGAGAGTAAGTTGTACGCAAACCATGCCCCCACTTTTTATGGTAGGGAGGCTGTTTCCGTGTAGACCATCGGCTATGTGCATGACAGATACGATGAGTGCAATATGTAAATGAATCCAGATACAATGCAAGAAAATTCAAAGCGATACCTGAGCCCATGACATTCTCCACATGGGCCTTACCTTACCCGCACCCCGATAGAACCAGGCTAAGCTCCCTGCAACTGGGCTTCCTGCACCTGCACCACCGAGAAACATATGATATCCCAACCACAAAATGAAAAAGGAAAAGGAAAACGCACAAAGCCGAACTCCTAGGATAAGGTTAACCGAGACAACCCAACCCTGAGGTTCTCCACTACAGAACCGTGCATGTGAAATCTAAAGCCAAATTTTTTGATTTTATCGTATACTGATATAAGTACATGTTATAACTCAATCATTATACATTCCATTGATCAATTTGTCATATTATCGAGTTATAGTCTTATTGATCATTATAAATAATTATTGTAGTTTTGTAATATTTATTATTTAAAAATTTATATCTTTTTGGATTTAATTTGAATGTTAATTATGTTATATTTAATATATAACATAGTTCATATTTTTAGAGTTATCATCTTTTAAACATAATTTCAATTATTTTTCGTGTATGTTTAAATATTTATGTTTTTAGATCGATCGTATATTTAAATCGTTGAAAGTCTAAATAGTTGATCGAACAAAATCCCCTAATATAACTCACATATTTTAAATATACCTAAAACTGCTGTGATGCAATTATTATTTATGTATGACTAATGACTTGATAACAAAAATTTACATATTTTTTAAAACAAAGTTCAAGAATTTAATATCTACATGGAGACGCATGTAAATATATATTTGTTTAATCTGTCACATAATGTATAATCTAAAATTATTTTTTTATATCAATTATCTAAAATGGCAAAAGAGAATTGTAGAGTATACTCAATCGATTAGAATATTTTTGTAATTTTATCTATCCAATATTCTAGAAATTATATAAATCAATATTTCATTTACTCAAAAATAAAAATAAAAGAGGAAGAGACAAGAATAGAATATGTGGTTTATCTTATTGGATTTTTAAACAAAACTCAAAATTGAGTATATCACATTTGCTTATGGCATGAGTTTGATAAAGTCAGTGGTTCGAATCCCAATGCTAATATAATTTCACTACTTTTTATATAATTATTAAATGATGGTGTTTTGGTAAATTTTGAAAATATAGGGGTAAAATCGTAACTTCACAGCCAATCGATTAGAATACTTCTTGTAATTTATTTATCCAATATTCTAGAAATAATATGAATCATTATTTTATTTACTCAAAAATAAAAATAAAAGAGGAAAAGAGAAGAAGAGAATATGTTATTTATCTACTAGGATTTTTAAACAAAACTCAAAATTGAGTATAGCACATTTGGTTATGGCATGAGTTTGTTGTTAGAAGGTCAGTGGTTCAAATCCTAGTATTAACATAATATCACTATTTTTTTATATAATTTATAAATAATGATATTTTTGTAATTTTTGAAAATATAAGGGTAAAATCATAATTTCACAACCATTAAAATGGCAAACTTTGCCCTTGTGTTATCCTTTAATATATAGTAAAGTAATAGATAGATATAAATAAAATTATTATTTTTCACTTAAAAGCGAATAAGTTGCACTTTAACATTTTTTAAATTAACCCAAACGCATTATAAGTCAATAAACTAATATCAATATACAATCACCTAATTTAATATTACCTAATATTAATCCACCATAAATACCTTACCTTCCACCATAAATACCTTACCTTTCTTTTAACGGAGGAATTTGTGATAACAAAATTCAAGATTGTATGCCGGATTCAAGATCTGTGACGGTGGTTTTTCGCCAGAAAAGTCATCGGAGTGTGGTAGTTTTTATAAATTGGGGGCTACGATTATAAGGGATTTTTAGTGGTGCATTGAGCTCTTCTCTTCCAACCCCACGATGTGCCTACGTATCCCTATTTATAGGGAATCAAGCCCACATAATTCATGGAGAGCAAGAAATCTAAGTCCATTAGAATTAGTTCTTTTTGCTAGTAGGTCCAAGCCCACTCATAGCAGACGGACATAGTCGCCAAGTTAGAAAGCCCATTTATGAGAGCCCATACGATGGAGCCTAGCCCTATCCTAGCCCTATCCTAAAGTCCATTAGAATTAGTTCTTTTTGCTAGTAGGTCCAAGCCCACTCATAGCAGACGGACATAGTCGCCAAGTTAGAAAGCCCATTTATGAGAGCCCATACGATGGAGCCTAGCCCTATCCTAATGCTCAATCTCGAATGAGAACTTCACGGATAGAACATTAGCTCTAACTATTGGAGCTAACATCAACCGCTGCCAACTCTTTCCTCTTCAACAATTGCAGGGATAGTCATGGCTTACTCTAAATGTACGAACGCGTCCTTACCCCGATGAGGATAACCTACCAGATTACAAGGCAAATTTTTCCAAACGAATGTCACGCAGGGCATCCCCAAAACCCCCTAATAAGGACAACTTACCGAATACATGGCAGCGTATCGACAGGCTTAATTATCACTGATCCCCCAATAATGACAACTTATTGAAATTCAGAATGGGGCCTTCGAACATGTATGCCTGGTCTTCATTCTTCAGTAGAATCATATATGATGCATTTGGTAACTTGTTAGATATGAAACCAAGTTGAACCATGGTATTATTAAATTTGAGATTCCATTCTTTAGACGATTGGCATAGTCCATACAATGTCTTCTTGAGCCTATAAACTTTGTGCTCACTACCTTCAACCTGAAAACCCTCAGGTTGATCCATGTAAATTTCTTCTTTTAACTTTCCATTAAGGAAAGTAGTCTTTACATCCATTAAGAGTTCCAAATCAAGATAAGTCACTATAGCCAATATAATTCGTATCGATGCAAACTTTGCTATCGAAAAATATGTTTCTTGATAATCAATGTCCGGTGTTTGAGTAAATCCTTTGGCTACCAATCTGGACTTATATTTATCAATAGATCCATCAGCCAATTATTTTCTTTTCAAAATCCATTTACAACCAATAGATTTTCTATTTCTAGGCAGATCACATAGTTCCCACACTCCACTCTTTTCAATTGAATTAAGTTCATCTCGCATGGCATTCAACCATAAAGTTGATTCTTGTGATTTCATCGATTCTATGAAAGTTTTAGGATCTACCGGGTCACCAGTTTCCATGTCTACCGAGTAACAAAATGGCTCAACATTGTACATATAATTATTATACATCCATGTAGGTGGTTCTCTTGTTCTCTTGACACCAATGAAACCATTTGGCTCATTTTCACTGATCGTATCATCATGCGGCAACTTCTCTTAATCATAATCATCACTTATTATTGATAGAGGATCTTGTTCTTCTATAACATCCTCTTTTTCTTCTGAATTTTCTAAGAAAGTAGCATCTCTACTTTCGATCATTCTTTTTTCTTTGTTGTAGTAGAATACAAAAACTTTAGAAGGTTCTGAATAGCCAATGAAGTTACACTTTAAAGTTCTGAAATCTAACTTGTCTCTATTTTGATATGGGATCATTACACATGCAACGCATCCCCATTTTCTCATTTCACTTAGATCTGGTTTTCTTTTAGTCCACACTTCATATAGTGTTGAATCAACAGATTTTGTGGGAATTCTATTCAGTATATAGTTTGTTGTAAGCAATGCATCTCCTCAAAATCTTTTTGTAAGTCCCGAATGTGACAACAAACACCTTAAAACATTTAATAATGTTTCATTTTTTCTTTCTGCCACACCATTTTGTTGTGGAGTGAATGACATAATATTATGCCTTAGAATTCCTTGTTCTTAATAATAAGTGTCAAATTTATAGAGTCGTATTCTCCTCCTCTATCAATTCTTAAGACTTTACTGTCTTTTCCAAGTCGTTTCTCAACTTTTGTCATAAATCTCTTAAAGCATTCAAAAGCTTAAAATTTTCTTGATATAAGGTACACATACCTGTATTTTGAGTAATCATCTATAAATGTTATGTAATATTCTTTATTAGCATGAGTTTTATAACTCAACGGACCACTATTTTCTGAATGTACTAAACCCAAGAATTCTGTAGCTCTTTGTCCATCTAGAAATGGTCTTCTTGTTATTTTTCCTTATTTGCAATGTTCATAAGGTAACTTATTGATATCCATTTTTGTAACAAATTTTGTTTAAATATTTGTTCCATTTATTAATTCCTAGATGTCTCAATCTATAATGCCACATATCATACATATGTATATTGTAAGACAAAGAATAATAAAAAATAGCATTCTTATTCATTTCATTATTGATAATAATTGGAAGTTTGAACAATTCATGATCAGGTTCAAGCCTTCCCATAGCATACACATTCTTGTCTTTTCCAATAGAGACTCTACCATTATAGAAACGAACTTCTAAGCCATTCTTATTTAGTGCATGGACTGAAATCATATTTCGCCTCATTCTTGGAGCATACAACACAATCTTGAGAACCATGATGCTATTCCCAACATCCAATTTATACGTGCCATTTCCAACCACTTCAAAATAAGTGCCCATGAAGATCCTCTTTTCCCCTTTTTTCAATTCAATGAATTCGGTGAGACCTTCTTTTATTTTAGAAATGTAGTGGGTAGCACCGGAATCAATCCACCATCTACTAACATCTATTGCAACATGTATAGAAGAAGTTATACATTCACCTCAGAAGTAGTATCATACTTCTCCTTGATTGCATCCCACATCTCTTTGGCAATAGAGTAGACCTCAAACACTTTGATTAGGTTATCATCCATGAACATCAGCATGATGCTTTTAGCTTTCTTGTCACACAACTTCCATGTGTCATATTCTTTCTTTTCAGCATCAGTATGTTTCTTTCCCAGAGTTGATGCAATATTTTCAATTGCACTCTCCAGGTTATCATGGATAAATGCATATCAAATTTTTCGGCTCCACATATTATAGTTGGTTCCATTGAGCCTCTCTGTCTTGGCCAATTATGATGCAATCAATTTTCCATTTCTTGATATTAGATTATAGAGAATGAATTAACGAAGAAAAGAGTAAATGAGACGACTTTGAAATTTTTTGAAGATGGGTTGATAATCCTATTGATGTCATCAACTATATATGTGAGACACCTACCTTGACCTAGTTCACCTTAAAAAGCATCTAACTCGATGTAGCTCTTATACAAATGTTAACTTTTGTACCTACAATGATGTTAGTAGCTATAAAAATATATGTGTGTATGCGTATTGTAGAGGACTCCAAGAAGATTATAAATCGTTTGTTTTGACATGTTTTCTCTGGAACTAAAACCAGCAATATATAAAGGTATTCATAACATACATTATGTCCCCTATGAAATTGCCTCCACTTATCCACTATTTAACATTTGAATAGTGTGCCAACTAATGTTATCAACTCATGATATGTCCCAGTTGTACAGCACGAGATTGTAGAAGGGGGGGTTGAATACAATCTAAACAACATTCTTTCGAATTGATGAGGTCTTGATAGATTGTTATAAGAACGTAAACAAAACAAGATAAATAGAATATCTAAAGCATATTCAACACACGATATAAAAAATCTCAGGTGGGTTGGCTTATCAGCTTGATCCACTTGATGGTTGTATTTGAAGATAATTCTCTGCGTAATAATACACAGCTGCGGTTACAAAGTTTTAATGTTTACAAGAAAACCTAAAGCTATCAGCCTTGTGATCAATGTTTTCTTCTCTACTAAAACTATGCTACTCATACAGCTTATTTTTAAACTATATGAAGACAAGTAAGTTTCATAAAATGTAATAATACATTTTTGATATAACTTGTCACACACACATACTCAAAGTGATTTCCATTTCTGGAATTATCTTGAAAGTCTTCTCTTCTTGATTTGGACAATCCCAGTAGGCTTTGAGACAGTGTATGTTTCTTTCTTCAAAAGTGACTAAGTTCTTGAGGTGACTTAGCTTCCAAGCCCACGTGATGCTTTCTGCACAAGATCATTTTGCTTTTGGATCTTTGTCTCTGAAAGTAGCTTTAACAAAAAGGGTTAATCCTTTTTTAGAGTCAATAAGCCTTTCTGCTTATTGAGTTGTGCTAGAACTTCCCAGACATAACGACTGATCTTTATGTATTTGTCGAAATATCCTTTGAATCTTTCAGTAGGTGTGTAATCATGTTGGAGGTTGCTTTCACTCTTATTGTTGCCCTTGAAGTCGAATAAACAGTGACTGATTTCACCTTTCACTTGGGAAGAGTTTGAGCCTTCGAATATTTACAATGTAATTGATCGCTGTCTATAAGTCACGGGTTGCAAAGTAATTCTGGGTTTGATCTTTATTCGATATGTTTCTTTTAGAGAACTCTGTTTTATTAACACATGGTTGAGTTCTCGAACAGATGTATCTTGAGTTCTCGAATGATGACTTCTCGAATAGTTCCTCAGAGTTCTCGAATAGTTTCTTGAGTAGACTTTTCGATTAGAGTTGTTGCAGACTTCTCGAATAGAGTTGTTGCAGACTTCTCGAATAGAGTTGTTGCAGACTTCTCAAATAGAACAGTCTGAACTTCTCGAACTAGAACTTCTCGAATATAACACTCTGACTTCTCGAACTGGGACTTCTCGAATAAACCCTTTTTGGTAGAGTTCTCGAATGACTCCTCGAACTCATCTTTTCTTGACTTCTCGAATATACTTGCATGGTTATGGCAAACCCCTCTTTTGGTTACAGATATTTGATTGTAGCATGCTATGGCTTGTTACTTAGATTAAACCCTAACTGTTTGCAGTGTTTCATTCACAAGATGTAGCCTTTGTTTATCTGCAATACAGCTGGCTTCCTGATTGGATTATCAGCTTCGGTTCCTTGATTCATTTTCTGCCTTGTGGTATTTGTTATCATCATCTTGAAACATGTATGACTCAACAATCTCCTCATATTTATGTCTTGAGGAAAGAACATAAATCCTGAGAGTGATGATAACAAAAACCACTCTTTAGATTTGACTTTCAGCAGAGCAAAAATTATTGATCAAGCTTCTTTGACACATTTTCTGAATTGTACTACTCACTTTCCTTGAGTACTTAGAACTGATCCCTGCTCCCCCTAAGTATAGCATATATCCTGAGAGGTTGTTCTGTTTCTCCATATGCTGATTGGTCTGAAGATAAAACTAACCCTTCTCCCCCTTGGTCGAAGTCACTTTCCCTCTAGTAACTTCTCCCCCTTTTTTGTTATCAGCAGGATCAGAGTAGTAGAATTAGAACACCGAGGAATGAGAACCTAGAAATTGCAAAAAAAAAAATCTCTCTGTTTTTGCATCAGGATCTCATCCTGGCTCACTTCTCACAACTCACCTTCCCTTTCTAAAGGGGTACTCAATCTCTCCTTTTGTTTTCCGGGAAAAAATAGAAGACCACTCTTAATCACACTTGAAAAATGTGTAGAGTAATCTTAGTGAGCTAAGGATTGAGTGTTGGCTTCTTCAAGAAATGAAATGAAGAATCAAGATTGTTTGGAGTTGTTAATGAAGTGGTTGAATGTAACAAATTAGGTATCCATGAGAGGGGCTGAATCTTCACATTTACAGAACCTGAATTTGAGAAATAGTTAAGAGTAACATGTGTGTGCTCCCCCTGTGTCAATGCATCTTGTACTAACTCCTGGCTAGATGACAAGTGATATAGGTTGCACAACTGTGTCCCTTACCCTTACTGATTGTGTTCCTGGATGGGAACTTGATTCAATAGTTAAAGCCTGTTGAGAGGCTAGAACTAGAAGTGTGGATGTCCTTTTTAATCATTATGCCTTTTTGGGAAGACATAGGATGGTTAGGCTGGTTTTACACACCCTTACTTTCCTTGTCCTTGTGGCTTCTTAATGTTCACCACTTCCCTCACCCTCACTATCCTCCTGTTCACTCCCCTCAATGTAAGATTTACAAGTATTATCAACTACAGCTTGTTGAGAAACTGTAGAGGGGGTTTAAGGATGGAAATGTGAATGTATGGTGTGCTGAGTGTTAGGAATAATTCATAAGTTGTGATGTTAAGAATAGAATTTACACATTATACTTCTTGTATATCCTGATCTTATAAAGGATTTAGCACTTTATATAGGATTTATGTGTAAGACAGTTATCTGTATAGTTTAGTCAGGAATGAACAGTGTATCGGAGACTACATGTCAGGAACAAAGGGCAAATCCTGATGACGGTCTAATACTGATGATGATCAGATACTGATGCAAGATGAAATCCTGATATCAGTCTTGTAACTGATGATGTCATTATGGATGCTACAGAAACTGGCAAGTGCTATAAAACAGGATCGTTGTTTGAAGAACAAGCAAGAAGATATTATGAAGGAAAGAGTTTTCTATTGATGGA
This sequence comes from Kitagawia praeruptora, assembly GCA_037693485.1. Lineage (NCBI taxonomy): Eukaryota > Viridiplantae > Streptophyta > Magnoliopsida > Apiales > Apiaceae > Kitagawia > Kitagawia praeruptora. The sequence continues at coordinate 150,654,536 of CM075344.1, read as the reverse complement.
AACTATCGACTAGAAGGCAGAACATTGTCATGTATAGATTATATCTTTCTGTTATTAGTTGATAGGTAGCATTATAAATACTCTCTCAATATCATTGTAAAAAGAGCGACGAAGTTGTGAGCAAGTGTGCGTAGCTCTGTATAAGGTTTGTATTCGAGAGTTCGAAACAAACAGAGAGAGAGATTTGTATTGTCAACAGCTGCTAAAGGTATTTGTACACCTTTGGTAGAGTTTGTATTTGATCTTATTAATACAAACAGAGTTTGATTCATTCGTTTATTCTTGTTCATATAATCAAGAAAAAATCAGACACGATTATATAACTTGTATTCAACCCCCCCCCTTCTACAAGTTATTCGAGTTAACAATTGGTATCAGAGAACGTTGATTTCGAATAATCATAAAGATCTGCAATCATGTCTGGTTACAAGGATGGGAATACTAAAATCCCTATGCTCAAGAGAAACGAATATACTCTATGGGAAGTAAAGATGTTGCATCATCTGGAAGCAACAGATCCTGATTATCTTGACAGAATCAGAGATGGACCTTTTGTTCCAACAAAGGTCGTTGGACAAGCAACTGTTGATGGTGTGGTTGTTCCAGAGAGAAGCCAAAATCTGAATGGTCAGATAAGGACAAGGAGAATGTTCTTAAAGATGCTAAAGTGAGAAACATATTATTCAACAGTCTTGATTCTGTTCTCACTAACTATGTTCTCTCTTGTAAAACTGCAAAGGATATATGGGACAATCTTAAGGTTCACTGTGAAGGAACTAAGCCTGTCAGGAAGAATATGAGGACATTACTTATACAACAGTATGAGTACTTTGAATCCAAGTCTGGTGAGTCACTTACTGATACCTTTGATAGGTTTACAAAACTCATCAATGAGATGGCCATGCATGGTAAATATTATGACTTGGAGGATATGAATACAAAGTTCATGAAAGCTTTGCCTGATTTCTACAATGAGAAGATATCTGCGATTGAGGAAGCTAATGATCTGGATGAGATTTCATTAGAGGCAGTATATGGAAAATTGAGAGCTTATGAACTTGACAAGCAGCAAAAGAAGAGCAGGAGTGAAGGAAAGATGAAGACTATTGCACTTACTGCTCAATCTGAAGTCAAGAAGCTTCCTGAAGAACAACATGAAGAGATTGCTGTAAAGAATTCAAGGAAGAAGAAAAGTAAAGAAAGTTCTGAGTCAGAGACTACTGATATGGACTCTGACAACAATGATTCTGAATCTGAGATGCAGGAACTCTTTGCTATGTTTGCTAAAGCTTTCAAGAAAGTAAAATTCAACAGGAGAAGATTTAGCAAAGGACCTTTTCAAAAGAAGGAGGAGAAGAAGAGTGACAAAGGCAAAGGGACAATTGTCAAGCTTGATAAGGCCAAGATCAAGTGCTTTAATTGCAGCGAGCTTGGATACTTTGCTAGTGATTGTAAGAAACCTAGGAATTCAGGAAAGGGTAATGCACTTATGGTCACACAGAAAGATTGGGCTGATTCCAGTGATTCTGAAGATGAATTGGATTATGACAACATTGCATTGATGGCAAATAGTTCAGACAAACCTGGATCTCCAAAGAAAATTTCTCCATCCTCTGTTAAGGTATCACTTCACTCTCTTGATTCATTTGATAGCTTAAATTCTGATGAAATTAGATCTATCCATGCTGAGTTTAAGAATCTTATGACTAATTTTAGAATTCTTACTTGTGAAAGAGATGAACTTAAGGTTAAGAATGATAAATTAGTTGATAGAAATAATTTTCTTGAATCTGAGTTAATTCAAATGGAAGAATACAAGTTAAGTTCTGATAAAGCTAAGCATGATTATAGTGTTATTCTTGAGGCTTATGACTATGTCAGAAAAGAACTAGAAGAAGAGAGAGATGTGATTAAGACCATTAACAATTCCAGTAAGAAGACTATAGAAATCTTTGAAAGTGGAATTCGTGGTAAGGTTAATGGTTTAGGTTTTGATAAGGCTAGACAAGAAGAAAAAGTAGCTATTGTCAATGATGATAGTAAGAAAGAAGCTAACACATCTAAATCTGAAGGTAAGAAAATTGTTTCTGAACCTAATCATGTTAAATTTGTTGATTCAAAAGGTACCCCTGTTGTACACAAAAGGATTAACAATAAAAATTCAGATGAGAAAGTGTTAGAGAAACCTAAGAATGTAAACATAGGGTTTCTGTCTAAGTCTCAGTTGAAACAGAGATTAGATGGTCTTTCAGAGTCTATCAAGATCAAAAGAAATAGGAATGGAAAAGAAGGTATTAACAAAGAGAATAATTACAAGAATGTGCCTGATGCACCTAGGAAAAAATGCTATAAGTGTGGAAATCATAATCATTTGGCCCTAGACTGCAATCAAAAACCTTCTTTGAAAACTGAGTCCAGATTCCCCAAGACTCAGAAAATTCAATACCAACCACAAAAAGCTTGTTATCATTGTGGTAGTTTACTTCATTCCATTTACATGTATAGAGAATATCATGAACTGTATTATGACTATTATTCTTTGAAATCTGAAACTCCTAGTCACAAACAGTTTGTGAAATTAGAGTCTAAGGTTGACTCTGCAACAGGTAAAATAAAAGCAAAATCTTCAAAGCATGTTGTTTCTAAATCTAGTAAGAAAGGATCCAATCAAAGTTGGGTCCTAAAAAATTCTAACTAGTTACCTTTTGTTTGCAGGGCACAGGAAAGAAGCATTCAATTATCTTGGACAGTGGATGCTCTGGACATATGACTGGAAAGAAGTCCCTGCTTACAAAGTTTGAGAGGAAAGCTGGCCCAGTAATATCTTTTGGAGATGGCAACAAAGGAGAAACTCTGGGATATGGCTCAATTGTTTTGGGGAATGTCATCATAGAAAATGTAGCACTGGTTGAAGGCTTGAAACATACTCTTTTAAGCATAAGTCAACTGGGTGATAAAGGTTACAAATCAATCTTTGACAGAGAAGGATGCAAAATCTTGAATATGCAGAGTGGAGACATTGTTCTAACTGGTCAAAGACATGGTAACATATATGAAGCCAGCTTAAGTGATACATCTAAAGGAATTGTTAGATGTCTCTACAGCAAAGCAACAAGTGATGAAAGCTGGAATTGGCACAAGAAGCTCTCACATCTTAATTTCAAGAAGCTTAATCAACTTGTTAAGTACAATTTGGTGAGAGGCCTACCACATGCAAATTTTGTGCAAGATGGACTTTGTGATGCATGTCAGCTTGGAAAGCAAAGAAGAACCACTTTCAAGAGCAAGACTGAAAATTCAATTACTGAACCATTTCACATGCTACATCTTGATTTGTTTGGTCCAGTAAACATTATGTCTATCAGCAAGAAAAGATATGCTCTAGTTATAGTGGATGATTTCACAAGGTTCACATGGGTATTCTTTCTACACAAGAAGGATGAAGCTCCTCAGCAAATCATTGAACTTATCAAGAATATTCAGAATAACTCTGAGTACAAAGTCAAGGTACTTAGAAGTGACAATGGTACAGAATTCAAGAATTCTACAATGGAGGGGTTTTGTGCAGACATTGGAATCACTCAACAGTTTTCTGCACCTGGTACACCTCAGCAGAATGGTGTAGTGGAAAGAAAGAACAGGACTCTCATAGAGGCAGCAAGAACCATGCTTGCAGATGCAAAACTTCCAACCTACTTTTGGGCAGAAGCTATTAACACTGCATGTTTTACTCAAAACTGTACCTTGGTAAATAGTCATGGAAAAACTCCCTATGAGATGATCAAAGGAAAGAAACCAAGTGTGAAATACTTTCACATCTTTGGATGCAAATGCTATGTCCTAAAAGTTCATCCAGAACAACTTGGAAAATTTGAAGCCAAATCGGATGAAGCAATTTTTCTAGGATATTCAGCATCTAAGGCCTTCAAAGTTTATAATCTCAGAACTCACATTGTTATGGAATCAATTCATGTTGCATTTGACGATAAGAAATTTGGAATTCTGCAAACTGATGAAAGCCATGACAAATTGGAATTTGAAAATCTGAAGAATTCTGAGATACTCTCCAGTGATGATGAAGGTTCTCCAGAAAGAATTTCTATTGCTTCTCAAAGGAATGCTACTGTTGAGGGGGAGCAAATAAATCAAAGAGAACACAGTGATCATCAGGAGCAGACTAGCCTTTCAGAGTCTACTCCATCAGGAATTGACGTTTCAGAGTCTATTCCATCAGGAACTGATCTTTCAGAGTCTACTGAGGAAAGATCAATAACTAGCAGCAATATGGAATCTACTGATTCTATTGATCAAAGGAGAGTTTTTGAAGGTAGAGAGAATTCTTCTACAAGAGATACCACTAACTTAGGGGGAGAGACTAGCAGAGTTAATCTACCACCTGTTAGAAAATGGACAAAGGATCATACTGAAGATTTGATTATTGGTGATCCAAATAGTGGTGTTCGAACTAGAAGATCAATTCAAGATGAATGCTTGTATAGTTGCTTTCTCTCAAAGAATGAACCTAAGAAGGTTGAAGAAGCCTTACAGGATCCTGATTGGGTAATTGCAATGCAGGAGGAATTAAATGAGTTTGAGAGAAACAAAGTCCGGAAATTGGTACCAAGACCTAAAGATAGATCTATTGTTGGTGCAAGATGGGTTTTCAGAAACAAGCTAGATGAATCTGGTATGATTGTAAGAAACAAAGCAAGACTGGTGGCCAAGGGTTATTCTCAGGAAGAAGGCATTGATTATGATGAGACCTTTGCACCTGTAGCAAGATTGGAAGTAATCAGAATGTTTCTTGCATTTGCAGCTCATTCAAAATTCAAGGTATACCAAATGGATGTAAAGAGTGCTTTTCTAAATGGCAAACTTGATGAGGAAGTATATGTGGAACAGCCACCTGGATTTGTTGATCCAAAGTTTCCAAATCATGTCTACAAACTTGAGAAGGCACTCTATGGACTAAAGCAGGCACCAAGAGCATGGTATGAGACTTTGTCTAAATTTCTTCTTGAAAATGGCTTCACAAGAGGTACAATTGACAAAACTCTATTCTTTAGAAAGATAAAAGGTGAATTGCTTTTAGTTCAAGTTTATGTTGATGATATTATTTTTGGTTCTACTAATGAAAAGTTGTGTGCTAAGTTTAGCAAGCTTATGCAGTCTAAGTATCAGATGAGCTTGATGGGTGAATTAAATTATTTTGCAGGTCAAACAGACTGAGACTGGTATTTTCATTAATCAGTCAAAGTATATCAAAGATCTTTTAAGAAGGTTTGACTTTCAAGACTGTGCAGTTGCAAAAACACCCATGGCAACAGCCACTAAACTAGACTCTGATCCTAAAGAGAAGAGTGTGGATAATACTAGTTATAGAGGCATGATAGGCTCATTGTTATATCTAACTGCAAGTAGGCCAGATATAATGTTTTCTACCTGTTTATGTGCTAGATTCCAAAGTGATCCTAAGGAATCTCATTTAATTGCTGTGAAGAGAATTTTTAGATATCTCAAAGGAACTCCAAATCTTGGTTTGTGGTATCCTAGAGAATCTGATTTCTTTCTAATTGGCTATTCAGACTCTGATTATGCAGGGTGTAAGATAGACAGGAAAAGCACTACAGGTACATGTCAATTCTTGGGAAATAGATTGATTTCTTGGGCAAGCAAGAAGCAACAATCTGTTTCAACCTCAACTGCAGAAGCTGAGTACATAGCAGCAGGCAGTTGTTGTGCACAGCTCCTTTGGATAAGAAATCAGTTGATGGATTATGGTATGACACTTAGTAATATTCCTATGTTTTGTGATAATACTAGTGCTATTAAAATTGCAGAAAATCCAGTTCAACATTCAAGGACTAAGCACATTGATGTCAGGTATCATTTTATTAGAGAACATATTGAGAATGGTACTGTGGAACTTCATTTTGTTCCTACTGACAAACAGCTTGCAGATATTCTAACTAAACCACTTGATGAGACTACATTCAGTAGATTAGTAAGTGAGTTAGGAATGTTAAATTTTTAGATCTTTAACATCTGCAAAAGTAGCAAGGTATGTTGTTTTTAGCTTATAGACTTGATATTCTTGTCAGGATCTATATGTGATTGATAAATGCTTTAGCTATAACACTTTGCCTTGATAAATTTCAGTATGATAGACTTGTTAATAATCATCAGGATTAGATTTGTTATCAGGATTATGAAAACTGTTTCAAATCCTGACGTTTACTTTGTGTAGTAATCTAATTCTGTGATGTGTTAAGTCTATACTAGCAAGTTTGAATATTTGCATACTGATAATTTATACATCATTCAATGATCAAAAGATAAGTAGATAACAAGAAATTGTATTTTCATTAATTGAAATCATTACATGGAAATGAAATACAACATCTTTTTGTCTAATTTCTACTGATAATTCTATACTTGTCTATTGATATGAATTCTGAGGTACAGGACAAGGAGCATCTCAAGAAATCCATCAGGGGATTAAACAGCCTCGTTTGCTCTTGGATTCCTTGTCTGGGTGACTTGAATGAGAGCAGCTAACTTAAATGAATAGCATCCTCATCAAGATCAACCTCAGACTCTCGACCAAATTCTTTATCCTCAAGTTTTGAGGAGGTTAGGAGAAGATTGTATCCAACAGATGGATGTTCTAGGAGAAACCTCTGGATATTATCGGAAACCAATCCATTCATAATTAGTTCGATGAGAAGAGTCGTCTGTTCAAAGAGATGATCAAGAACAGGATGTTCATCGACCGAGAAAGATCTAAAGAATGGGTTTGAATGGAATTTTGGTTTGAGGAGCATTGTTGAGAAGAAAAGAAATTGAAAGGTTTATGGAGAATGGCATAAGGCTTCTGTTTCCTTTAAAGAAAGACGTGAGAAGCTGAACAGTCACTTGGAAGTTTTAATGAAGTCAGATGCTAATTATTGCGTGTGACTGTATTTCTTGTTTTCAAGAAATATTGAATATATCTAACCAATTGATTTTTGTTCAGATTAATTGTTTATTTCTTTTTCAGATAAAAGAAAAATGCCATGTGGAAACTCCATATTAAGTCTCTGATGATATTGATCAGGATTTCATGTGTGACCATCAGGATTTGAGAATTGTTATATTTTTAAATCACATTGTATTTTGTGATTATTTTGATGAGAGGTCAACAGGAAAAGGAACATTCTCTAAAGCAAAAACCACTCTTGAGTTTTCAAAATCACTAATCCATTTCAAGAATTTTTCAAGTTCTTTTCAGATCAAAAATGGCAGCTCAGAGAAGATTACCTAAATCAGTAGCCTTCAAGTTTGGTGACTTCGATTTTATGACAAACAATCATGTAGCAGCTATCACCAACAAGAAAGGAGTGTCATCTGATTTTCATCCAATCATGGACTTTCTGGCGTATGGACCATTAAGTTATGCATTGACAGCATCTCCACAAATTAATAGAGCAGCTGTTACACAAGCTTGGGAGAATGCTGAGGTAATTGATTCTACTCAGAGTCAATCAGGTAAGATTGTTCTACATTTAGGACAAGATTCATTTGACATTACTGAATCTGTTGTTAATTCAGTACTTTGCTTATCTGTTACTGATAGTTATGCAAGTGAACCATCTGATGATAATATAAGAACTATGTTGTCTGAATTAGGTTATAGTGGACCTCTAGACAACATGAGCCAGTTGAATAGGTCTTTTCTTAGAAAGGAATGGTCTTTTTACTTTGATCAAATTGCTAAATGTTTTACTGGTAAATATAGTTCTTTTCAGCAAATTACTTCTGTTACATCACATTTTGCTTATAGTTTGCTTTATGACAGAGTAATTAATATTGGTCATATTATCTTAAGTCAGATGAGTATTAAACTTGGGTTAAGAGATCAAAACAGGAAAATGGTTTATTATCATAGATTTATGCAAATGTTTATTAACCATTTTATTCCTGATGTTGAAGCTAGATTTGGTAGGGAACATTGTGTTTCTTCTTATGAACAGCAAAAGAGAATTTTCTCTGACATTACAAAGAAGGACAATGAAAAGAATCTAGATGAAATACCTGCAATTCATTATCCACATCATTTTCAGGTAATTCTTAAAACTCATCTTCCTACTCTCTACAATTCTTCTTTCTTTTGTGGTGAAATGGCTCAGGAATCTCAATTGGAGGAGAACCCACCTGTGTCTACCCAAGTAGCCCAAAACATTATAGTCTCTGAAACAATTCAAGAACCAATTTTTGATCCACAGCCTATTGTTTCAAAGAAACCAACCTCTGGTGTTTCTCAAAAGACATCAGTTGTAAGGAAGAGAAGATTTGTTGTGTCAAGTAGTAGTAATTCTAGTGAAGATGATGATGATTTAACTCTTGCTGAGAGAGCAGAATTGAATGCTGCAATTCAACTTTCTCTGTTAGCACAAAGAGATGAAAAACCTAGTCACAGCCAGGCTGCAGTCTCCCAAAAGGCTGTAGTTCTTAAAAAGGGAAAACAGTTACTGGATACTGTCTCTCAAAAGACTGTGTCTATTGAACAAAGATCTCATCCCAAGATCACTTCTGTGTCTACACCTCTTGAGTCTTCTCAGGATAAATCTTTTGCTCACTATACCAGGAGAACAAGGAGAAAGATTCAATTGTCACCTACACACACAGAGTCTAGTCCGACTAATATCATGCAGGTCTCTACAAATGAAGCTACAATCAAGTCAGCAAATGACCATAGAGATCTGGATATTGATTCTTCATGAGAAACTACATTATCATACAGACTAGCTATGGGACTAATTTCTATCAAAGTGAAGTTGTCAAGGCCTGTTCTAGATTTTTTGGTTGAAAGAGTACCAAAACTGTTATTTCCAAATGAATATGGACTTCTACATCAAATACTTGACTTAATGAAGATGTATTTTTATGTATCTGTCAGAAGACAATTAGTCAAGAAATTTGGACTCTCGAAGCATGTTGCACTTCAATCACTTCATGCATATTTATTTGACAAGGATGTCATTATTGAAGATGCTTTAGCTCAAGGTGAACAACTGGAGGAAGTAGATAGAGAGAAGCAGTCAACAGAAGTTACTATTGCACCAGTGGTGAATAGTAGGAAAGATCAGATCACAGTCACTGCAACACAAGAACCATCTAGTCAGAGGAAGGATGACTCAGGAGCTGTGATAGCTGATGTTGAAAGGACTTCTGTGATGACTGAGAATGCAAGTGAGATACCCTATGATATGGGAGGAATGACTTTGGTTGATTTTTCTGAAGATCAAACAAATTTTGTTCAGTCAGAGTCTATCCACCTTGAGGGTGAGTCTCAGCAAACAACACTTAAAGACGGTGATGTACTAATTATGGTGTCTAATGAAGTATTACTGAAGACATCAGAGTCTAGTAAAGAACCTGAAAGTGGTATACTGGAGCCTGTAGTTTCTGAAAGGAAAGAAGATGATTGTAAGGGTTCAGAGACTATAGCAGCTCACTCCTTGGAGAAAACCTCAAGCCACATGCCAAATGAGGAACCCTCTCTCCATGTGAGTTCAGGTATAAAAACTTCTTCTAAACCCTATTTTTCTGTAGGTCATGAGAGCACTTATCTAAATTTGAGTGATACACTTGAAAAGATGGACTTAGATCCACAATTTGAGCGGCTGGCTCCTGACCAGGCAAAAGGTGAGGTAGAAAGAGTGTTGACTTTAGTAAGTCAAAGTGAGAATGAGGGTATGGATGATCAACTCCATAGTGAGGAAGAGAAAATTAGGAAACCATCATTTGATTTCTGGGATCAGGTTTTTCCTGAATCTTGGTCTGAAAATTTGGATATGGATGCTGGTACTTATTCATTCATCAAAATGTATCAGAAGAATGACCTAGCACATCACAATGCAAAGCCAGAAGTTAAAGCTCAGAAGCAAAAGGAGAGGCTTGCAGGAATTATTAACAGAAGAGGTGCCAGGATAAAGCAATCTCTTGATACATATGTACCAGATGAAGTTTCTAATGATCCTAGTGTTCCTTTGTATGTACTTCCAATATCAGCTAGAATTGAGACATCTACAGTCTCTGATCACTCTAAGGAGGAATCAGGATTTGAAGATGTTAGTGCACAGAATACTTGTGAAGGAGATGATGATCATGTTTCAGTTCCAGATCAGAAAGATGAAGATGTTGATACTTCTAATCAGGTTTTATTACTTGAATATCATACAACTCAAGCAACTTCTTCTACAAGACTTGAAGATACAGTTCTTTCTGATTCTGATACTGAAGATACTAGAAGCACTTCCAACATTGAAGTTCATTCTGATGTTTTGAAAGATATTCGGAATTCTCAAATTGCTATGCAAACAAGACTTCAATCACTTGAAGATAACCAAGTCACAATTATGGAAAATCAAGCAGTTCTAATGAATCTCATTTGTTCTGTTTCTGAATCTCTTGGAATTAATGTTGCTGATGTCAAAAAGGGGGAGATAAAGACAATTCACAGACAACAACAACAACACCACCAGACTGAGGGAAATAAAGCTGGGGGAGATAAAGAGCAGACAAAGGGAAGTAAAAAGAAGAACCATGAGTGACAGTGGTGAATCTCAGCTAGGAAGTGGTAAAGGAAGAGCAGCATTAATAGAGGAAGTGGTAAAGGAAGAGTAGCATTAATAGTTAAAATTCTTTCTTCTAAGTACTAGATAAATGTCTACATCTGGGAAGGAGGTACTTAACTTCATAATTCTACATTCATAAATTCTATTCTGGTTGTATTGTTATATGTTTTGACATCCACAACTTAGATTTATGCTTCAGATTTTAAAGCATAAATAGGGGGAGATTGTTAGGAATAATTCATAAGTTGTGATGTTAAGAATAGAATTTACACATTATACTTCTTGTATATCCTGATCTTATAAATGATTTAGCACTTTATATAGGATTTATGTGTAAGACAGTTATCTGTATAGTTTAGTCAGGAATGAACAGTGTATCGGAGACTACATGTCAGGAACAAAGGGCAAATCCTGATGACGGTCTAATACTGATGATGATCAGATACTTATGCAAGATGAAATCCTGATATCAGTCTTGTAACTGATGATATCATTATGGATGCTACAGAAACTGGCAAGTACTATAAAACAGGATCGTTGTTTGAAGAACAAGCAAGAAGATATTATGAAGGAAAGAGTTTTCTATTGATGGAAACTATCGACTAGAAGGCAGAACATTGTCATGTATAGATTATATCTTTCTGTTATTAGTTGATAGGTAGCATTATAAATACTCTCTCAATATCATTGTAAAAAAAGCGACGAAGTTGTAAGCAAGTGTGCGTAGCTCTGTATAAGGTTTGTATTCGAGAGTTCGAAACAAACAGAGAGAGAGATTTGTATTGTCAGCAGCTGCTAAAGGTATTTGTACACCTTTGGTAGAGTTTGTATTTGATCTTATTAATACAAACAGAGTTTGATTCATTCGTTTATTCTTGTTCATATAATCAAGCAAAAATCAGACACGATTATATAACTTGTATTCAACCCCCCCTTCTACAAGTTATTCGAGTTAACAATGAGTGGGTAGAGAATCTGGGGGACATTCCAGCAATTCTCAGTTCAGCAAATTTAGACAAAGATTAAGGAAAGAAAATGCTGATGAAAAGTAAACTCAATACCTGATCTGAGTGAACTACTGTAAGAGCCTTCTCCACATGAAGGTTTAGTCACTTAAGATTGCAGAGCACTACTGAACTTGATTAATCAAATTGACATTGCTTATAGCTGTACTTAAGAAAAGGTGTGCAGAGATAGTCATGGATATTCATTTAATCATCTGCAAGAATATGGAACTTAAACCTAGTACCATTGTTAGTCAATTCGAAGCATGAGTTTGATCAGCAAAAATACTTATTCATGTGTTTTGGATTAACTAATGACACCTGTTTTACCACAGAGTACAGATCAGTTCTTTTCTAATTAAATTCTAATTCTGAGTGTGTGTACACATGGAATCTGAAAGAATTATTGAACCTGGTTGTTGCAATCACCAAGTTTGCTGAGTAGAGCACATCACTTCCTTATCATTACCCTTCGTTGTCAGTTTGAATCATATGGATGACTGCAGTTTAGACCCAAAACTATGCAACTGTGTACCTTTTAAGGCTCACTTGTAAGGTTAGATGATAATGTGAAATTAGAATTAAAACAACATGGATAGTAAGTAAGTTATCAAATCTAGTCAGTCTGATTCAGAAAACAAAACAGGTTGATTAGATTATTGATAACAAAATGAAATGTGTGCCAAATCACTAACAGATCTGATAAACGCATAAGTTGACTTAAAACACTAATTCGCACAAGTTAGATTATTAAGACAACTTAGGTGATTCATGCACTGTTCATTTTAATCTTATCTAAGTGTTCAGAGATGTGTTCAAGTCAAGCAAAGTGAATCTGACAAGTCGAACCAAAGGAACATGCAAGTAGATCAAGACTATAACAGGCATCAACAAGATATAGATAAGAGCAAATTTCATTTCATTAAAAAAAACTTACAAAAATGGTCAAAAAGACCATTGAAACAAACAAACAAAAATAACAAAAACTTAAACTAGACCCCCCCCCACCGAAGCCAACTAAGCAGCCTTGGTTGGGCCTGCTGGGTCTTCAACAGCGTCCTCCCGGTTGTGAGCCCGGAGAACCTCCAGTGCCACTCGCATGGCAGCAAGGTTCCTCTCTTCGGCAGCGAGGAGCTCATCGATCTTCTCCTGGAGAGCCATCACCTTCTCGTAGAAGGGCATGGCCTCGAACTCCTCCACTGAAACTCTGAGAATGCTCCTGGTCATTTTTTATGAGAGGGTTTGAAGAAGGAGAGAAAGGGTTTTGTTTTTGTTAAGAGTATGTCTAAATGATCTATGCCCCTTCCTATTTATAAGCCCCAAAGTCCTAAAGACACGTCTTAAAAACTAAGAGAAAACCGAGTGCAAGGATAACCAAGGGTCACTCACCTTTAATGCACATTTACACATGCAAAAGAGATACACGGTAACCTATAATCATCCTGACAGATCATTTAGAAAGAATAAAAAGAAAAATATTATGTGTGTGATACGATCCAAAAACATTTATATCTGACGGTTTAAGTCTAATCAAACCAAGACAAATATTTCTAGAGTACAGAGCACACAAAAGATTTAATTATTCTGGACGAAAGATAGTGCAAAATAATATCAACAATTAATTAAACAGTTCGACATCTCTAACCATGACCATTCGATTTGTCTGAACATTTACTGATTCGATATCTCTCAACATTTCACTAGTTGATATCTCTAGTTACACTAGTTCGATATCTTAGAGAATTAGTTGATTGATATCTCAAGCAAAATATCCATTCGACAACTCAAACTGGTGCACACATCCATTCGATATCTCTTGTTAATTAAATGTTCGATAACTCCAGAATAAAAATAATAATAAAAAGATAAAAATAAATAGATAATCCAGAGAATAAGATTCACTGGATGCAACAATTTGAATAGATACTTCAAGATTATGAGAAGTTCAACATACCGAGCTCACTTACCAACCTTGAGAAGGTTGCTTCATCCAGAGCTTTAGTAAATATATCTGCTAATTGTTTCTCACTTGGAACAAAATGAAGTTCCACAGTACCTTCCATCACATGCTCTCTGATGAAATGGTATCTGATATCTATGTGCTTGGTTCTTGAGTGTTGCACTGGATTCTCAGAAATTGCAATTGCACTTGTGTTGTCACAGAAAATTGGAATTTTCTCAACCTTAACTCCGTAGTCCATCAGTTGATTTCTCATCCATAAAATCTGTGCACAACAGCTTCCTGCAGCAATATACTCAGCTTCAGCTATTGAAGTTGAAACTGAATTCTGCTTCTTACTGAACCAAGAGACCAGCTTGTTTCCTAGAAATTGACAGGCGCCTGTGGTACTCTTCCTGTCCATCTTACAACCTGCATAGTCTGCATCTGAATAGCCTATTAGATTAAAACCAGAATCTCTAGGGTACCAAATGCCAAGGTTTGGTGTCCCCTTGAGATACCTGAAAATCCTTTTAATAGCTACTAAATGAGATTCCCTAGGATCAGCTTGGAATCTAGCACATAAACATGTAGCAAACATAATATCAGGTCTACTAGCAGTTAAATACAAAAGATCCAACCATGCCTCTATATCTTGAAATGTCCACCTTCTTTTCCTTAGTATTCAATTCAAGCTTGGTGGCAGTGGCCATGGGTGTTTTTGCAGAAGAGCAGTCTGCTAAGTCAAACCTTTTTAGTAGATCAAAAACGTATTTTGTTTAACTTATAAAAATTCCCTCATTTACTTGTTTAACTTGTAAACCAAGAAAATAAGTTAATTCTCCCATCATACTCATTTCTTATTTACTTTGCATAAGTTTGGCAAACCTTTTGCAAAGTTTCTCATCAGTAGACCCAAATATTATATCATCTACATAAATTTGGACAAGTATCATAGAGCCATTGACCGATCTATAAAAGAGAGTTTTATCTACAGTACCTCTGGTGAAGTGATTCTCAATGAGGAACTGTGAAAGAGTGTCATACCAGGCTCTAGGTGCTTGCTTCAGGCCATAGAGTGCTTTGAGCAAGTAGTAAACATATTCTGGAAAGTTTGGATCTTCAAAGCCAGGAGGTTGACTAACATACACCTCCTCTTCCAAAATCCCGTTTAGAAATGCACTCTTGACATCCATTTGATAGACTTTGAAATTGGCATGGGCTGCATAGGCTAGGAAGATTCTGATTGCTTCTAACCTTTGCTACTGGTGCAAAGGTTTCCTCAAAGTCAATTCCTTCTTCTTGACAGTAGCCTTTGGCAACTATTCTAGCCTTGTTCCTTGTGACTATGCCATTTTCGTCCATCTTGTTCTTGAATACCCATTTAGTGTCGATCACTGACTTGCCCTTAAGCTTGAGTACAAGTGTCCAAACTTTGTTTCTTTCAAACTGGTTTAGCTCCTCTTGCATTGCTAAAACCCAGTCTGGATCTGGAAGAGCATCTTCTACCTTCCTTGGTTCTTCTTTAGAAAGAAAGCTGCTATACAAGCATTCTTCTCGAGTTGCTCTCCTAGTTTGGACTTTTGCATTGGAGTCACCAATGATCAGCTCAAAAGGGTGATCCTTAGTCCATTTTCTTTGAGGTGGTAAGTTTGATCTTGATGAAGTTGCTTCGTTTTCTTGATGTTGATCATTTTAATTCATTGTTGAGTGTTGACTGTGAGAAACTCCCCCTGAGTGGGTGATCCTCGAGTTGAGAGGAGTTCTAACAGAGTTGTCTACAGATATTTCCCTTTGATTCTCAACTGATGCTTCAACGTGATTCTCATCAGATGGTGTGAGTTGCTCTTCTATAGATGGTCCATTCTGCACTTCATTTGATGGTCCATGTCTGTCGTTTACACCAATCGTTATCCTTTTTTCATCATCATTTCACTTACTCTACTACTTGTCTCATTTTCAAATGAGAAAGACTCATGGAAACCTTTATCTACCAGACCATATATTTTCTTGTCGTCGAAGACAACATGTATGGATTCCATAACAATGTTGAGTCTTAGGTTGTAGATTCTGTAAGATTTTCCAGCAGAGTATCCAACAAATATAGCTTCATCTGCCTTTGAATCAAATTTTCCAAGGCTCTCGCCAAAATTCTTCAATACGAAGCATTTGCATCCAAATACATGTAGAAAGTTAATTGTTGGCTTCTTGCCTTTGAACAGTTGGTAAGGTGTCATGCCTTTTGCTTGATTGATCAAAGAAATGTTCTGAGTATAGCATGCAGTATTAATAGCTTCAGCCCAGAAATATGTTGGCAGTTTTGATTCTTCAAGCATAGTCCTTGCTGCTTCAATGAGAGTTCTGTTCTTTCTCTCCACCACACCATTTTGTTGAGGTGTTCTTGGTGCAGAGAATTCTTGAATGATTCCTTCTTCTTCATAGAACTTTCTTAGCACAGAGTTCTTGAACTCAGTTCCATTGTCACTTCTAATCCTTCTCACTTTGAAGTGTGGATTGTTGTTGATTGTCTTGATATGATTAATAATGACCTCCCCTATCTCATCTTTTGAACGAAGAAAGAAGGTCCAAGTGAACTTGAAGAAATCATCAACAATTACAAGACAGTATCTGTTGTTGCTTATCGACAATACATTGACTGGTCCAAATAGATCCATGTGCAGAAGCTGCAAGGGTTGATCGATTGAGGACATTGACTTGGATTTGAAAGAGGTCTTTCTTTGCTTTCCTTTCTGGCAAGCATCACAGAGTCCATCTTTGGAGAACTCCAATTTTGGAATACCTCTGACCAAATCCTTCTTTACCATAACATTCATGGCTTTAAAGTTCAAGTGTGACAGGCATTTGTGCCAAAGCCATCCTTCGTCCATGCTTGCCTTGCTGATGAGGCATGTAGCAGAGTTGGTACTCGTTGAGTTGAAGTCAGCAATGTATACATTTCCTTTTCTGTTTCCTGTCATCACTATCTTGTTGTCATTCTTCTTGAAGATGACACAAGCTTCAGATGTGAACCACACATTTTGATTTTTATCACACAGTTGACTGATACTTAGCAAGTTATGCTTAAGTCCATCAACCAGTGCTACTTCTTCAATGACAACATTTCCTTGTGAAATCAAGCCATATCCTCTAGTATATCCTTTGCTGTTGTCTCCAAAGGTAATTCTAGGACCAGCTCTCTCCTCAAACTTAGTGAGTATGGTAGAATCTCCAGTCATATGCCTAGAACAACCACTATCCAGGTACCAAAGATTCTGTCTGTCTCCCTGCACACATCAAAATTAAATCAAGTTGATTTTGGTACCCAAGTTTCCTTTGGTCCTGCCTTGTTAGCCTTTCTCCTATTTTTCAAGCCTTTACCACCCAAGGGTTCTGATTGAGTTAAATCAATCTTTACTCTAGGTGTAGGACTCTGAAAGATAGGTTGGTTCACATACTCATATTCATTCATGCTAGTTGTACAATTTGGCATATTCTGTGCAAACATGTTATTCATCATCCATGGCAACTAAGGCATTTTATAAGCAATGTAGTATGGATTATGCATGAATGGCATGTTAGCATAGTGACTAGATGCTTGAGCAGGTTGAGCAAACATGTTAGGCATTACTAGGCACAAAAGTTTTCTTAACAGATTTACAGTTGGCAGACAAATGATTTACACTTCCACAGTATGCACATTCCTTTAGAGGAGCATATTTATCAGGTGTGTAGTTACTGTGTTTATTAATTCCTACCTTGCCGTTTCTGTTCTTCTTACTAACCTTAGTCTTAGATCCAGTCTTCTCTAACTTGTTCGTTGATTTCTCAGTAGACAAGTTGCCTATGTTGCTTTGTTCAACTGACTTGGTTTTGCTACACTCTCCTAACACAAAGTTTTTGCTGACAGGTCTATATTTCTTATGCAATTTAATCAAGGTTGCATTACTGACAGGTTTCGACTCCTTTGAACAATCATCATCCACAGAGTCACTGTCTGATGTACTCTCTCTATCAACATCTAACTTTGCTTCTGCTAATTTGTGGAAGGATCTAATTCCTTGAACTTTACAAATTTCTTCAGTTTTAACCTTTGATCCACCCCACTTGGCAATTAGATCTTGTTCCCTTTTTAATTGTTCCTTTAAACAATCTTCTCTATCTAAGGCCTCAAGCAATTTATCTTTTACATCATGGTAGTCTCTTCTCATTGTCTCAAAGTCGATTAACTGAGTTTCTAACATTGTATTCCTGTCACCTAACTTAGCATTCAGATCCTTAATCTTGCTATTCTCTTTGTTAAGTGATTTCAATGTGACATGCATGTTATACAGTTCATTTGACATTTCATTGACAACATCATCACATTCATCTTTAGAAAGCTCAGTTAGGTTCGTAGAGTATACCTGGTTGCTTGCTGAACTAGCCTCTTCATCATTCTCTTTTGCCATGAGTGCAAGATTGACAAACTCTTCTTCTGTATCTGAGTTTCCTCCAGCTGCCCAGTCTTCATCTTTAGACACAAATGCTCTTTCCTTTTGCTTGAGAAGATCAAAGTATTTCTTCTTGTAGTCATCAGTTCCAGACTATTTCTTTTCATTCTCAGCTTTGGATTTTTTGCATTCATTGGTAAAGTGGCCAGCAATTCCACAGCTATAGCACTTGATCTTTGACCTCTCACCATACCCTTGTTTGGTTGATAGCTTTTCTTGAATTGCCCGGCTCCTGCTGGATTCTTCTTGAATCTTAGCTTTGAAAACCTTTTTGATAGAAATGCCAAGTATTCATCTAGATCTTCAGATTCATCCTCACTCAATGTTTCAAGTTCTTCAATCATCTTGCCTTTGCCTTTGCTAGTTCCAACTCCACCTTCACAAGTTCTCTGACTTGGTGTGGTTTCAACATCCTTCATCTTCTCTCCATCTTGATAGATTGGAATATTGGCCACCAAAGCTACATTTCCACCTTTCTTCTGGCTCTTCTCAACTTTTTCATCTTATTGAAGCTCGAGCTCATAGGTCTTTAGAATTCCATACAGTCTCTCAAGTGTATAGTCTTTGTAGTCTTGGGAATTTCTCAGTGAGACTGTCACTGGCTTCCATTCTTTAGGTAAAGACCTTAGAAATTTTAGGTTAGAGTCTTTGGTTTCATAAATTCTTCCATACAACTTTAACCCATTTAACAGTTTTTGAAACCTGCTAAATATGTCAGTTAAGCCTTCACCTGTATTACAGTGAAAATGTTCATACTGTTGTATGAGAAGTTGTTTCTTATTCTCTCTGACTTGCTCAGTTCCTTCACAGAGTGTCCGAACAGTGTCCCATACTTGCTTGGCAGTGGTGCAGTTGATTACACTATCGAACATGTCCTGATCAATGCCATTGAACAGTATATTCATGGCCTTTTTGTCCTTCTGGACTTCTTCTTTGTCTCCATCTTTGAATTCTGCTGGCAGTTTGGGAATTGGCCTTCCAGTAGCTCCAGATCAAGCTGCTTCTTTAACTGCAGTGTTGGCCTTCATAGGGATATGAGGACCTCACTCTATGCAGTTTACATAGCCTTCATCGATGGATGAGAGATGTAGGTATATCTTTACTTTCCAGTGAAAGTAATTATCTTTGTCGAGGATTGGTATTTTTACTCCTGCATCCTTGAAACCCATGGTGGTGATCTTTAAACTTCTTGTATATTAGAAGCTTGCTCTGATACCAATTGATATGTCCCAGTTGTACACCACGAGATTGTAGAAGGGGGGGTTGAATACAATCTCAACAAAATTCTTTCGAATTGATGAGGTCTTGATAGATTGTTATAAGAACGTAAACAAAACAAGATAAATATAATATCTAAAGCATATACAACACACGATATAAAAAATCTCAGGTGGGTTGGCTTATCAACTTGATCCACCTGATGGTTGCATTTGAAGATAATTCTCTGCGTAATAATACACAGCTGCGGTTACAAAGTTTTAGTCTTTACAAGAAAACATAAAGCTATCAACCTTGTGATTAGTGTTTTCTTCTCTACTAAAACTATGCTACTCATACAACTTATTTTTAAACTATATGAAGACAAGTAAGTTTCATAAAATGTAATAATACATTTTTGATATAACTTGTCACACACACATACTCAAAGTGATTTCCATTTCTGGAATTATCTTGAAAGTCTTCTCTTCTTGATTTGGACAATCCCAGTAGGCTTTGAGACAGTGTATGTTTCTTTCTTCAAAAGTGACTAAGTTCTTGAGGTGACTTAGCTTCCAAGCCCACGTGATGCTTTCTGCACAAGATCATTTTGCTTTTGGATCTTTGTCTCTGAAAGTAGCTTTAACAAAAAGGGTTAATTCTTTTTGAGAGTCAATAAGCCTTTCTGCTTATTGAGCTGTGCTAGAACTTCCCAGACATAATGCCTGATCTTTATGTATTTGTCGAAATATCCTTTGAATCTTTCAGTAGGTGTGTAATCATGTTGGAGGTTGCTTTCACTCTTATTGTTGCCCTTGAAGTCGAATAAACAGTGACTGATTTCACCTTTCACTTGGAAGAGTTTGAGCCTTCAAATATTTACAATTTGACTCCCTACTCGTAACATCCTCTGTGTAATTGATCGCTGTCTATAAGTCACGGGTTGCAAAGTAATTCTGGGTTTGATCTTCATTCGATATGTTTCTTTTAGAGAACTCTGTTTTATTAACACAGGGTTGAGTTCTCGAACAGATGTATCTTGAGTTCTCGAATGATGACTTCTCGAATAGTTCCTCAGAGTTCTCGAATAGTTTCTTGAGTAGACTTTTTTATTAGAGTTGTTGCAGACTTCTCGAATAGAGTTGTTGCAGACTTCTCGAATAGAGTTGTTGCAGACTTCTCGAATAGAACAGTCTGAACTTCTCGAACTAGAACTTCTCGAATATAACACTCTGACTTCTCGAACTGGGACTTCTCGAATAAACCCTTTTTGGTAGAGTTCTCGAATGACTTCTCGAACTCATCTTTTCTTTACTTCTCGAATATACTTGCATGGTTATGGCAAACCCCTCTTTTGGTTACGGATATTTGATTGTAGCATGATGTGGCTTGTTACTTAGCTTAAACCCTAATTGTTTGCAGTGTTTCATTCACAAGATGTAGCCTTTGTTTATCTGCAATACAGCTGGCTTCTTGATTGGATTATCAGCTTCGGTTCCTTGATTCATTTTCTGCCTTGTGGTATTTGTTATCATCATCTTGAAACATGTATGACTCAACAACTCATCCCGAATATATAGGGTTTTTAGTTTATTGTACTTGAATAAGTCAAAGCCAATCCTAACCGTTCTTCCCCTTGGCAAACAAAATTTCATCTAGAATACAATCAATCTATTATCTATCTATCTATTATTATATATATATATATATATATATATATATATATATATATATAGGCCTTTGTTCCATACAGAACATTCTTATATAACAAACAACAAAAAACACCTTAGATCTATTAGATACTTTGGCCCCGCCAGGGGCACCCAATACAAAAAGTTGTTATTTTTTTACCCTCTATCAAGCCAGCAAAAAAAAAAATACTGTTCATGATGACGTTACTGATGACGTCATCGTCATGAACAGTAACCCTTTTTTTTAGAGATGATGGATGGATAGAGGGTAAAAAAATAAGAACTTTTTGTATTGGGTGGCCCCGCCAGGGGAAATGGATCTATTAGATATGAGGTGTTCTTTATTGTTTGTTATATAAGGTGTTTGCTATGGAGTCCAACCCTATATATATATATATAGGCTTTTGCTCAAATACAAACCAATCCTTAAATACAAACTACAAACTAACACTAAATTAATTATATTTCATCTATTCTAAGGTTCCCGCCAAGGGTACCTTCACAAAAAATACTTAAAATAATTGGCTCTATCCAACAAAAAAAAAAAAAAAATCCCTGCCGTGGAAATGCGAAGCATTTAAGACAGTAAACGGATGAGTTAGGTAGTCATGAGGGCCGAAGGCCCTCGACACACCCGTCAATCGTCTATTGCCTTTACCATTGATTGCCATTCCTTACAACTTTAGAATGATAAAGGCGCGAAGCGCCGTACAAGAAGCTTCGAAGCACCGTTAACCAGTGAAATCCACTGCCACGTCATTACGTGAACAGTAATTTTTATTTTTTTTTGTTGGATAGAGCCAATTATTTTAAGCATTTTTTGTATTGGGGTACACCTAGTTTGGTCATTAGATTAGCTTGAAATATTAGATTAATGTTTAGTTTTTAGTTTGTAGTTAATTTTAGTTTGTAGTGGAATAGGACTCTATATATATATATATATAGGCTAGTGGTCAAATAGAAACCAATCTTAGAATAGAAACTAGAAACCAACACTAAATAAATTATATTTCATTCATTCTAATGGCCCCGCCAGGGGCACCTTCACAAAAAGTGTTTAAAATTATTGGCTCCATCCAGCAAAAAAAAAAAAAAAAAAAAAAAAACTGTTCACGCTGACGTCACTGCCACGTCAGCAGTGAACAGTAATTTTTTTTTTTTTTTTTTTTTTTTTGCTGGATGGAGCCAAGAATATTACGAACTTTTTGTATTGGGGTACCCCTAATTTGGTCATTAGATTAGTTTGAAATATTTAATTTATATTTAGTTTCTAGTTTCTATTCTAATTTAGTTTCTATTAGAACAAGACCCTATATATATATATATATATATATATATATATATATATATATATATATATATATATATATATATATATTTAATACATCAACATAGAGGTTTCTATTAGCAAATTAATTCAAATGACAATTTTACCCTCCAAATTATCACATTATGATCCCTTCATTATTCAATGTAGATACTAATAATCTCGTCATTATTACATGTTAATATTTAATGTTCACTTATGCATTTTAATTATTTTATAACTAACACTCATATGTATATTCATATATGATAAAAAAAATTCGACCAACAAGTACATTTTGCACTGTAAATATTTAATTTAATAATATGTGTTTATGTTTTTCATTTATTGGTAACCTGAATGAGATGAAAGAATTTTCTTATTTTTCTTAGAAAAGCTTGAAATCAAGTCTCCGTCGTGAATGGCTTAGCAAAAATAAAAAATCAAAAAAAAAAATCAGAGATGGCCTGATTGAGAGACAAAAGTGAAATCGTCATTAGTATAGATATTATGTAATGGGTGAATTTGTATTTAGATAAATTTTGGTTTCTCCTAAAAAACATGATGGAGCTTAAATAAACTAAAAACTTCTTCAACTAAAAAAAAAAAAAAAGAGGATCCATATGCAACCACGTATGCAACTTAATGCAACCATTGCAACCAAAAATGCAAATTCATCGTCTAGTTGTATATAATAGTTGCCCGGTAGCAAAAAAATGGAAATTCAACTTCCAGTTTTCAGTTGCATATAAGGTTGCACTGAATCCAAACTGCTACGCATTCACATATTCAAATTTAAATTTCAATTGCATATAAGGTTGCATATGCAATTTCCGTATTTTTTCAAATTATTTTTTTTAGAAAAAGTTTTTTTGCAAAAAGAAAATTTAGGTTTGGATATTTATGAAAACCCCCTATTTTAAACTGGGAAGTAAATTAAAAAAACTCATTATTTCACGTTTTAATTACTTTTATAGACATCCATTTATTTGTTTTTCTTTAAAAGACTCGCGTAAATGATACTCCCTCCGTCCCATCCATTTCTTTATATATTTTCAGCATTGTTTGGCACGCATTTTAAGGTGTATATAAAGTATAGTTTTATAACTTATTTTTAAAATTTTCTTTTTTTGAATAAAAGTTTAAATACTAAATTTTTATTTAGAAAAAAAAATTAAAAATAAAGTATAAAACTATACTTTATAATGGCCTTAAAATGCGTGCCGAGCCCTCTATCCCAAATGTAAACTATTCGTTGGGACAGAGGGAGAGTAGTCCAAAAATGACATGTGAACGTTTTATCTAGGGCTGTCAAACGGATAATACGGATTCAGATCCAGCTATATTCGAATCCGAATCCGGGAATTCGAAACCGTATCCGAATCCGTATCCGAATCCGAAAATATCCGGGGGAAAAAATCCGTATCCGAATCCGCCGGATATGATCCGAATCCGGCTCCCAAAAAATGATAAATTTTTATGAAATTTGCAAATTACAAGAAAAATACAAATTAAAATTATAAATTCAGAATAGTCAAAATCATAATCAAAATCAAATTTAATCATCTAAACAAGCAAATAGATAACATAAACACCAGAACACTTTCTCTGATGCAATTCATCAATAACAATCTTTGATGCAATTCATCAATAACAAAAAACAACCTAATTTATCTACTTTTCCTTTTCTTTTTCTATTGATGCTGGTGTAGCCTGATATGATGCAGCCTGAGCCTTGTTGTGCGAACTTCTGAACAGCTTGAACTGTAAAATCTTCTCTGGTAATATAGCGAAGTCAGCAACATTGTCTTTAAGCCAGGGATGTGCCTGAAATTAGATATAAGAGTAGACAATTAGGCTGCCAAATGACATATAATACAGGACAATTCAAGTTAAGAGTTTATTCTGTGCAGAGCTCTAAACATAATAATTTTAAAAGAGGAAGAGGAGACGAGCTTCCACTATTAAATTCTCCACCCCTATCTTTGTCATCTGCCTTAATATTGCCCTGCAGATTACGAAATTACGTTGGCAACACATTCACACATCACATAATGCATATGAGGGTTAATTAATTAACACAAAAGATTATACATATTAAATCTCGTGTTGGCAAGGTAGGAATAAGCAGCTCATAATAGACCTCAATTGCAAATCCAATGATTCTAGTAATTAGTAATTAAACAAATCAGATCTCAAGATAATCAAGAATTCACGAAACATAATTAATTAAAATGAAGTAAAAATGAAATATGTGAACAAATAAATGGATATAATAAATGGAACCAAATCCTTACCTGTTGCTATGCTCTCATCCAGAATATCCTTGAATCTATGTACTCTTGACCATTTCCTCACCATCAAAACCACCCAGAGCATATCTACAGTAAAAATGAAAAAAACTCCGATGAGAAGAAAAATTCCGACGACATCAAAACTTGCCCAAAAAATTATGAAAAAAATATATCGTACTCCCTAAACATGGATCTATACAGCTACATAAACAAAATTTATAATTAATCAAAAAAAAAACTGTTCCGGCCAAACTTGAACTTTCCAGTGAACCCAAAACATGCTCTCAAAACAAAGATTTCTACACATAGACGCAAAAGTTAACGATCTATGCATTCATAACCATATAAACGTCAAAAACAACTTAAAAATGGAAAACCCAATTCGAATGAATTGAGGGTTACCAATTTTTTTAGGTTCCTGGCTGTATAACAATAGAGAGAAAGATGAGAAGCTCGATAATTGATGTTTGGGCTTCAAAAGTCCATGTTTTGATGGTGATGGAGGCGGCGGACGGGAGAGAGGAGGGAGAGCAGCGGGAGAGAGGAGGGCAGAGAGAGAGAGAGAGAGAGATTTTGGTCGATCGAGAGATTAAAACAAAAAAAATCGTTAAAATATACGTTTAAGATATTTAATTCCATTCAACGGCTTAGATCTTGTTAATTCAATCCAACGGCTCAAAGTAATCTGAAAGAAGCACAATCCTTATGATTCAGTATTACCCAATAATAATGTGACACATGGCCACTTCTAATTTTTTTAATCATCATATTTTATTTCAGTTAAGAATTAAATTTCTCGATGATCCAACCGTATGGATGTCAAGATATATGGAATTTAGTGTTTTTCAATTTTTAAAAAATAAAAAATTAATTTTGTTGTAGATCTTAGTATATCACTACTTCTAACTAGTACTAGTAACTAGTGTTTTGTCACGAATTGTTAAATCTATTCTTTGAAAAATATTTCTCGACGATCCAACTGTACGGATGTCAAGATATATCTAATTTAGGGATATTCCCAAATTTTCAAAAAGTAAAAAATTAATTTGGTTGGAGATTTTAGTAGACCACTACTATTTTAACTAGTACTAGTAACTAGTGCTTTGTCACGAATTGTTGTTTCTATTTTTTAAAAAATATTTCTCGACGATCCAACTGTACGGATGTCAAGATATATCTAATTTTGGGATATTCCCAAATTTTCAAAAAATAAAAAATTAATTTGGTTGGAGATAAAAAAAAAAGTAAATGTTAGGTCCCGAAGTATCGTAGAAAGAAAGGTTGAATACGATACTACCAAAGTATTTCGATTTTCAAGATTTTTGCGGATAACAATTTTTCGGATCTTGAAATCAAAATAACGAAACACAATTCCAGGAATATATCTTTATTGATAATAAACCCGAAGGGGTGTTACAACTTCTAATCCATTGGATTAGCTTCAAAACCAGAACACTCCTAAGGATAGTTTAGGCACGAGGACCTTCTATCCGACACTTCCTGAAAGCGGGCTAAGCCGGCTTTCCTACTAGATGGACTGTCTAGCAGCTGACACAGAGAGGATATAAGAGAGAGAAGAGAGAGTTGTGTGTTGAGATGTGTTTTGAAATGAAATATAACATGCCTATTTATAGATTTTAGAAAATCACTGTGTTGTACTATTCCAACAACCCCCGTGGGCCCCTCTAGCCACTTTTTGAATAGTAGCCGCCATTTGAATAGTAGCCGCCATTTGAATAGTAGCCGTCATTTGAATAGTAGCCGCCATTTGAATAGTAACCGTGAATAGTAACTATGAATAGTAACTGTGAATAGTAACCTTGCATAGTATTACTATTTTTGGCTGCTTCCTTTGGGTTTCTCTCTTTTGTTTCAAATATTCTGCTGAATTAATTCTTCTCGGAAAATAGTTTAAGTACCAGATTAATTTAATTATTTATTATAAATAATTAATTAATCTGTTACTTAGTTAATTTTCAGAGTAAATTAATTTTTGACAATACCTTGAGATATTATGTTTGTCCTTGATTGTCAATAGGCTTTGACAATTCTTTCTGTGAATTAATGTGTTGATCCTTCTCGTATGTGCTGACACTTAGTGCACTGGTCTGGTTCACAAGTGACTAGCACTGATCTTGATCTTCACACCTTCGTTATATTCCAATTGATTAGCCTGCAGCAGTATCTTCAATAATTACATGGAATCTTTTGGCCTTTCAACTTAATCATCTGTACATCTTATTCTGTCACTGAGGCTTGATCATGTTAATGAATTTCCTTCAGCGACTTGATCCTTGTTGGTGCCAGTTATTCAAATTTCACGATCCCTGTATAGAGTTAATATTATTTTATCTTTTATACTAGTTGAGTTATATATGTCCTCTATTACATATTACATTACATTATGCTTTACAGTAAAAATTTTGAATTTTTTCGAGTTTTAACGAGCCGAGCTCGAGCCGGACACCCTAAAGCTCGGCTCGAGCTTGTTAAGCTTAACGAACAAAAATCTTTAGCTTTGCGTGGCCTATAAAATAGTTTAAATCTGATTTATAGAACTCAAAATAGAGCAAAAATAGTAAATTGATCGTTTGAAGTATAATAAATATGTACTTACGTTCAAATTTGGTTATTGTGTCTCTAAATCTTTCAAATAAAAGAGTTTTTTCTTTTCTTCAATAAAAGATTAAAATTTATCTGATAAAAATCAAAATCAAAATCATTAAATCTTAATAAATATAAATTAAAAATTTGTTTGATAATATAATTTATGTAATTGTAAATATTAAAAAAGAATCGTGTATTCCACGGGGTTATATGCTAATCTATTTAAAACTGAATAAAATGTATAATTGTATATTTATATATCATATATACTTAATTTCGGATTCGAATATTTTCGGATACGAATACGGATAATATCCGTCGGATATTGAAAGATTCGGATCCGAATACGGATAATATCCGATTTAAATTGGATACGAATAATATTCGTTTTTTTCGAATACGAATACAGATATTTCGGACGAATATCGGATATTTCGAATTTTGTTGACAACCCTAGTTTTATCAATGTCATTTTCATCATCAAAACTGCAATTATACTCCTGCACGGCTGCACGTCAATTTTGCGTGGCTATCATCACAGCATTGGTTCACATGTTTTATTGATTAATTAGGGTAAAAAGGAAAAGATAAGCTCTTCTTATTAGATGAGAAAACATATTCTCAAATTCTCACCCTAAAAAACTGGTTCATCATAAGAAATGGACGTTTTAAAGTCAAAATAATGATTTTTGCACAGGCTCTCAGAATATTTTCTTTTAAAGAAAAAGGAAAATATCAATCACATCTTATTGATTGGTGGAAAAAGAAAAGTGGTACCCATAAGTCATGTATCGATTATTAAAAAATCAAAATCATTTTTTTTGTGTGGAGATCATTGTTTCAGTTTTAAATAGACGGGTCAAGGCAGATAGATTTCGGTTCGCGACGGAAAGATGAAATGAAATTTAGAAAAGAAAATAAGGGGAAAAAAATGATCATGAATTGATCTAACTATTTGGTTCATCATTAGGGGTATAATTCGAATCGAGTTTAAGTTTTTTTTTTTTTTTGGAGTAGAGTCGAACCTAAAATTTATCGAGCTTAAAATTTGTATTCGAACTTGACTCGTTTACTATACGAATCGAGTTTGAGCTGTTATCGAGCTTATCGAGTTTTTAACCGAGCTTTCGAGTGTATCAAGTTTTTAAACGAGTTTCCGAGCTTTTATCAAGTTTCCGAACTTACCCAGTTTTCGAGTTTATCGGGTTTCCATTGAGTTTTCAAGTTTATCGGGATCTTGTCGAGATTTCGAATTTTGACTTAAGTTGCATGAAAACTATTTGCTTATATTATTGTTTTTTCAAGTTTCACCTATTTTTTTCCCCAAATTTCAAATGACAATAAACTTTCGAAATTTTAAATTTTATGATTTCGATAATCAACTTTTCAATCAATTAAGTAAACTTTTAGTTTATTCTATTCATATATATTTAAGGATAAATTTTATCTTTATTATAGATTATGCATTTAACTATCTAAGCATCTTACATAGTAAACGATGATAATAAGAATAATAAAATTTGAAACTTTTTTTTGTTTGTGAGCTCATATGTGCTTTCTTTTCAAAATACGCAAATAGCTAGGCACCATACATCGAGAGTCATTAGTAGTTTTATAAATTTTATTTATAATTTAATAGAAATATTGCATACAACAAATCTGTGATGTTATTATCTTGCTGTTATAGTTTATAATTGTACAAAGACAAAATATATAGAAGTAAAATTCAGAAATCGAACTTGATCGCTGACAAATAAGAATCGATCAAAAGATCAATCGAAATAGTATAGACTAATCGTCACATCAGATATATTTTGATACTTTAATAACAATTTATAATATCAATTGAATTTTAAAAGACGTGCATGTAAAAAATCTTTGATTCGAATTACTAATCACTACATTTGCGTGTAAGAATGTAAATAATTAATTTAATATTATAATGTGATAAGAACATACAATACTATATAATATTGCGCATAATATATGAAAAAATATCAAGTTAAATTTTAAAATAATTTTCATAAATAGTTGAGTGATGACACAAAGAATAATAAACACGTGACTATTTTTAATAAAAAAAAATAATCGAGTTCGAGTTTATCGTGTCGAGCTCGAGTCGAGCTCAAAAAAACTCCGCTCGACTTGAATTTTTTTTTGAGCCCGAAAACGTGTTCAATCAAGCCGAGTTGAGTATACTTTTTCGATTCGAGCTCGAGTCGAGTTCGAGCAGGCTCGATTTAAATTACATTCATCACTCCTGATGACGACATCCACTAGGGGTGAGCAAAAAACCGAATTGAAATCGAAACCGAACCGAAATCGGCGAAAACCGAACCGAAAAAATTGAAACCGAATCCGAACCGGCGATTACGATTTTTGATTTTTAAAAACCGAGATTTTCGGTTCCGGTTCCTGTTATAGGTTAAAACTGAACCAAACCGATTATTAAAATAAATAACTAAATAAATATATAATTTATATAAATTTATATAATCTATACTTCTTTACCAATCACCTTTAAAAATAATTAACATTTCTTATATTTATTTTTTTCCAAACTAATTAACATTTCTTTTTCTTGATATTTCCCCGCATATACTATTAGGGGAGAGCACAGTTCGGTTCGGGGCGGTTTTGCCCCGAAATCGAACCCGAAACCGCATGTCTTCGGTTTTAAAAAGCTCGGTTCGGTTTTTATCGGTTCGGTTTCGGTTTTAAAATCGAACGAAAAAATCATAAATATATTACAAGACTTTAAATTTATAAATTATAATGTTCTCTACTTTTAAACAAAAAAATTTATAATTTATTTCTTGATTAGTTAGTTTTATATTAAGCTCGACTAAAATTGTATATTAATGATTTATATAAATGATTCTATTATCTCGACTAAATAATAACTTCATTAATTAATAATCAATCAATCATACTATTTTCATGTCTCAATTTTTTCTCTCCTAAAATTATTATTTGAAATTCTTAATTTTTAATATGAATAAAGATACAAAAGAAATGAAGTTATTTCACTATCATTTTGATGTATCTATATTTCTAAAATTTGTGATGCTATATATTTATTATTTATATTAAAATATATATGTATATGTATTTATTATTTATATATTTATTTTAATAATCGGTTCGGTTCGGTTTTTTGCGGTTCGTTTTAACCTATAACCGGAACCGGAACCGAAAGTCACAGTTTTTAAAAATCAAAAATCGCAACCGCCGGTTCGGTTTCGGGTTCGGTTTTTTCAGTTCAGTTTTCGCCGGTTTCGGTTCGATTTCGGTTTTAATTCGGTTTTTTGCTCACCCCTAATATACGCTGTAGGATAGGATGTAACGTATTTGATGGGTAAAAACGTCTGTCCGCCAAAAAATTGATATTTTGGGTAACATATTCCAATATAGTAGGTATTTTGGCAATTTTTCGTCTACGGTTCTGTTTATGTTTATAAAGAATCGCATCATGATTTTCTTTTACTATATTGATTTTGTAGCTTTTCTTTTGAAACTCATATACTTTTGTAGTTATTCTCTCGTACGAAGTTACGAGTAAGTGATAGAATTATTTTGCAAAAAATCACTGTTATCTATCGTCTAATGGAATCATGATTGTAAAAATTGATAGTTATAGTTTAAAATTAATCGATTGAGGTATTGGTTTAATAGATTAATCAAAAGAATTAGTCAAAATGATAATAGGATATATATATATATAAGTTTTATAATTGTGAATAGATTAATTTTATTATTGAAAAACATGTCATTTAAAAATAATTTATGATAATTTATCTATTTTTAAAATTTGAATCCAATAAATTACTTTTAAAATTATTGAAGAATTTTTAATAAGTCAATTTTTTTAAAAAACTCTATAGATGTTATATTATAACTTTTGTTCTAATATTTAAACTATGAATATTTTTAAATTTTCTTGACTTTCAATATTTTGATCATATACTTTAAATGTCAACACCAAGCCGTGACGATCAATTTTTTCATATGAGCCATAAGACCTTTGGAAGTGAAAGTAATTAACAATTAGAGACTAAAGTTGATGGAGGATAACTTGTACGAAAAATGATTTATGTAATTATAATAATACGAAAGATAAATTTTGATGAATTAATATGGTAAAAAAAGTCACTACTGTTATCCATGAAATTTACATAAGGCAATATAAGATGACAATGCAGGTAGGTTGCCGCGCCAAGAAGGTATTTTGTCGCATCAATTGGGTGTTTTGATGCGGCAACTACTATGGAGTGTGTTATGAAGATTTAATGAAGACATCTATTGAAGGTTTGGCTCCACATTCTAACAAGTTGTCCTTGTTGGGGAGTAAAAGATGAATAAACTTGTCGATATGTTCTAAAGATCTAACCCTGTATTCTAACAAGTTGTCCTTGTTGGGGGGTTACAAGATGCTCTGCGTGACATAATTTGGTAGGACTTGCCCTGTAGTCTGGTGGGTTAGTCTCATCAGGGGGTAAGAATCCGTTTGTGCATTTGGAGTAAGCTATGACTGTCCCTACAACTGTACATATGAGGAAAGAGCTGGTAGCGGTTGATGTTAGCTCCGATAGATAGGGCTAATGTTGTATCCGTGAAGTCCTCGGAGTTAGTTGGGCCTTGGGGTCATTGAGCTAGGCTTCATCGCATGGGTTCTTCCAAATGGGCTTCGAGTACGGTTGGTTCGCGCACGTTTCGTAGTGGGCCTGGGCCTGCTAGTAAGAAACCTACTTCTATTAGACTTAGGTTTCTTGCTCCCTAAGAACTACGTGAGGCTTGATCCTCTATAAATATAGAGGTACGTAGGCACATTAAAGGGGTTGGACGTTGAGAGCTCTGAGAGACAACTAATACCTCTTTGATCTCAGCCACTAATAAACACACAAACCACCGTTCTCCGGTCACGTTTCCGGTGAATAACCGCCATCGTAGATCTTAATTCCAGCTTGTAACCTCAAACTTTGTTATCACAAATTCCTCCGTTAACAAATTGGCGCTAGAAGGAGGGGTCGAAAAGGATCTTCATCTAGGAGGAAAGATGTCTACTAATCGCGATGACGGTTTGTACGAGGACGATACGAGCCTCTACTCTGAAGGGTTCGATGGTGAGGAACCATATGTTCCGCGGGCTGTGCCAAATTTGGCTTATGTGAGTGGAGGACAACCACCGGTGCTGATAAGTAACACAGATCTCATGGCGGAGTTGCACCGTATGGGGAATCATCTGAGAGAGTTTGATGCTAGGTTAAGGACTGTAGAGTCTAGGAAGTCTAGATACACTCCTTATGGAAGAGGGATTCGACAAGTAGGCAGCGAACCGATTGGAGGTGCTAGGGCAAGAGTTGGAGTTGGAATAGGAGACAGACCACCTGGGGCTGGGAGACATGCACAAGTTACCCCACGTAGGTTGGATTTTGGAGAAAATGAACCAATCGTGGAGTTTCCTGATGAGAGTCAGCAGAACCAGGATGTGCAACGACCGTCTCAGGTACCACCTGTTCAAGCTGGGCGCGCCAACCAAGTTGGTCGAGCAATTGAACATGTGAGTGCTGGGGAGAAGTTTTCTGAGTTGATGAATCGAGCGGGAATGAGACTGACCAGGGGCGAGGTGAAAGAGTTGCTAGCTGATTTGGATAAGACAATGGAACATGCTGAGGGTAGGGCAAATGTTGCCGCGGTTGAAGAGGGTAGAGAAGGGTGTGCTGGGGAAAGTAATGTGAGAGGAGGATTTCGTGGAAGGGGTATTCGTGGAGGAGGTTACCGAGGTCGTAGACGAGAATACTTTGGGCGACAAGGTAATAATACTTTAAGGGATCCCGTTATTGTGCCTGCAGCTTCTCATAGTGCTTCGAGTGGTGTCAGGAGAGAACAAGCCGTGCAACACCCAAACGTGTCACAACCAATCGTGCTGCAGTCAACCCTACAGGATGTACCCCCACCAAACCCATCGCAACCACAGCCTACTCAACTCGCAGTGCCAAACGTTACGACTCCACTTCAAATCACTCATACTCAAGGGCAAGCCACACCAACCTCAGCTCTGATCACTCCACCCGTTCCACCAGCTGATGTTGTAAATCCGGCAATAGGCCAAGTTGCCGCGGCAACTCCCTCTGTTTTTACTCTTCCAGCTGCGCCGACAACTTTGCAGACCCCACCTGTCATCACTCAGACCCCACCAATCGTAAGCACCCAACCATCAATCTTTGTTACATTTGGCGCGGCAACGCCTCCGGTTGTGAGTGGGTTCCAAATGGCAAGTCACCCATCTCATATTCAGAATGTTCCAGGGATAGGGGATGTTAATGTTGGAGATATAAAGAAGTTGTTGGCTCATCTTGAGGGAGGAAGTGTTAGTCTGACTACACAAGTTGCATCGCCTTTTACTACGGCAGTACGAAATGCTTTGTTACCAATTGGGTATCGCAACACGAACACAGATCTTCGCTTTCATGGTAATTCTGATCCTAAGGAGTTCCTGGGGCGGTTTAACATTGAGATGGATGTGTATCAGGTTCCGAATCTGGCAAGATGTCGCTTGTTGGCAGCAACATTCCGAGATAGCGCTCAGCAGTGGTTTCAGAAGTTGGGCAGTGAAGTGATCACTTCTTGGGAGCAAATGCAGGTTATGTTTTTGACTCAGTTTCAGGCGACAGTCAAGTATGCTCCCCCAGTAACATCTTTGGCTAACATCAAACAACGAGAAGGAGAAACTTTGAATGCCTATTTCAAACGATTCAGTGCTGAGGCAGCAGGAGTTCGAGGTGCAACGGATGAAACTTTAAAGAACTTTTTGATTGCAGGGTTATGGGTTTGTACTGATTTTTGGAAGCATTTGCAAGGAAAGAATCCTACTACACTAGCTGACTTGTTTCAACAGGCTGAGTATTATAAGATGGTAGAGCAATCTTTGGCTGATAACAAAAAGAGTGAATTGCAGGGTAGCTCGAAAGGGAGGAACAAAAGGAAATCATTAAGTCCTGATCGTAGAGGTCGGGGAAGGAGTCCTAATCGTGTGAATACGACAGGTGATAAAAGAAGGTGGGAACCTCCATCTAGTTATGATAAGGTGAACACTCAGCTTGCAGCGTCAATTGAGCATATTTATGAGGTGACAAAAGATAGAGGGTTGTACCGGATGCCAAACCCATTGAATGCCTATCAGAGTATGGACAAAAGTAAGTATTGCGAGTATCATCAGTCAACGGGGCATCACACTTCAGATTATCGCCAATTTAGGGAAGAAATAGAGTTCTTGATTAAGGAAGGATATCTTACCGAGTGGGTGAAGAAGTACAAAACAGATCATCTTGTTGAAAGAAGAGGTTTGGAGAAAACTACAAGTGATGAGAAAGAAAAAGTGGAAGGCTCAAAGTTTGTAAGAGAAGGTAGTATTCGGATAATTGTGGGTGGACCTCACATTGCCGGTGATAGTAGCAAGGCCATGGAACGATATGCAAAGGAAGCTAAGACGTTGCCTATGACAAATGTGAATCGCCTGAAACAACGACCCCCAAAGTTGTTTCGGGGTGAGTCCGCAGATATAACATTCAGTGAAGAGGATGCAAAATGGGTTCATCATCCTCATAATGATGCATTGGTAGTCACTATAGGTATTGGCACAATGAACGTGCACCGGGTGTTCGTGGACAATGGTAGCTCTGTGAATATTTTGTATTATGATACTTACAAGAAAATGGGATTTCCAGATAGTGACATGAAGGTAGAGAATATCTACATTTATGGCTTTGGGGGAGAATCTATCAGGGTGAAAGGGACTGTTAGATTGCCAGTAACATTGGGGAGTGGTGCACTGTCTGCTACTCAAATTATGGATTTCATGGTGGTGGATCAAGAGTCATCTCATAATGCCTTGGTTGGGAGGCCGCTGTTGAAAGAGATGAGGGTAGTGACTTCGATCTATCATTTGTCGATGAAATTTCCTACGCCGAATGGTGTGGGTTGTGTTCGAGGGTGTCAATATGATTCTAGAGATTGCTATAACAAGTCAGTAAAAGGATTTTACAAGAATAAAAGCATGGATGTTAGTAAGGTTACAGAAGAAGAGGAAGAACCTAGAAAGGGGAAGAATTCTGTGAATACCTTGTATACTGTGCGGTTTCCAGAGGATGAAGAGGTTGCAGAGGTGTCTGGGAAGCAAATGGTTGAGTACAAAACGTACGAGCACAGAACGTTTGGGTACGAAACGTCCAAAGTGCCTCATGTGAATAAAAAAGCTGTATTATGGAAGGATAAGGGGAAGTCGGTTGTGGAAGAGTTATATCCGATAATTGAGTTGGGAGATGAGTTGGACAATGTTGGCAAGTCTGATGTAGGTACTGAATTAGTGGGAAAAGATGAGGGTGGTGCTACTGGGGTACATGATTTTGACTTAGATCCTAGGATGCCGCCGATAAGTGAGAAAACAGGTCCTGCTGAAGATACGATCTCTATTGAAGTTGATGCTAAATTTCCAGATAGGGTGTTAAAAATAGGATCTCACCTGGGTCCGGAGTTGGTAGAGGGATTGAGTAGTTTTCTGAGGAATAACTTGGATGTGTTTGTTTGGAGTCATGCTGATATGGTTGGGATTGATCCAAATGTCATGTGTCACCATTTGAAGGTTGATCCTACCAAGAAAGGAGTTAGGCAAAAACGTCGACCTGTGAGCGGTGAAAGAGCTGTGGCATTGCAAGAGGAGGTTGATCGTTTACTTGATGTTGGGTTGATCAAGGAGTCCTTCTACCCAACCTGGTTGGCTAACCCGATTCTTGTAAAGAAGCCAAATGGTAAGTGGAGAACTTGTGTGGATTTCACTGATCTTAACAATGCTTGCCCAAAAGACAGTTTTCCATTGCCTAGAATCGATCAGCTGGTTGATGCAACAGCAGGTCATGCGTTGCTAAGTTTCATGGACGCATATTCAGGTTATAATCAGATACCGATGTATGAGCCTGACCAGGAGCACACTTCGTTCATAACTGATAGAGGTTTATATTGTCACATCGGAATGCCTTTTGGGTTGGTAAATGCTGGGGCGACTTATCAGAGGTTAGTGAATATGATGTTTAAGGATCAGATTGGGAAAACCATGGAAGTATACGTGGACGATATGCTTGTTAAGTCAAAGCATGCAGAAGAGCATGTTGCTCATTTGAACGAAATGTTCAACATCTTGCGGAAGTATAGAATGAAGTTAAATCCTCAGAAGTGTGTTTTCGGGGTTGAATCGGGAAAGTTTCTTGGGTTTATGGTGAATCATCGTGGTACTGAAGCAAACCCGGCAAAAATTAAAGCACTCCTTGACATGAAGTCACCCACATGTGTTAAGCAGGTGCAGAGTTTGACTGGGCGAATTGCTGCATTGAATCGTTTCGTTTCAAAATCATCTGACAAATGTAAGGAATTTTTCAAGGCGATAAAGGGTATTGGTAAGGATTTTACCTGGACAGTGGAATGTGAGATAGCTTTTCAGAAGATCAAGGAACACCTGGGGAGTCCACCTTTGCTTGTCAAGCCTACTGAAGGTGAAACACTGGTTTTGTATTTGGCAGTCTCTGACTACTCGGTTAGTGCAGTTCTTGTGAAGGAGGAAGGTGTTGATCAGTCACCCGTATATTATGTTAGTAAGAGGTTACTTGATGTAGAAACTCGTTACACGAGTATGGAAAAGTTGGTATATGCTCTTGTTCTGGCTTCGAGGAAGCTACATCCATATTTCCAGGCACACAAAATCGAAGTTAGAACGGCTTACCCCCTTAGGCAAATCATGCATAAGCCGGAGGCAACAGGTAGGATGATGAAGTGGGCTTTTGAGCTGGGATAGTTTGATTTGGAGTACAAACCTCGCACTGCTATAAAGGGTCAGGCCTTGGCGGATTTGTTTTGGAATTTCCGTTTGATATTGAACAACATGAACTCGCTATTATACCTGTGCAACCGGGTGTGCAACCAGATGTGCAGTCATCACCTATCCAGGGTGACATAGAATTATGGTGGACTTTGTATGTAGATGGGTCAGTTAATAATGATGGGGCAGGAGCAGGTGTAATTTTGGAAAGTCCTGAGGGTCACAAGTTGATGAGTGAAGTTCATTTTGCGTTTGAAGCTACGAACAATGATGCTGAGTATGAGGCGTTACTTGGGGGGTTAAGACTTGCTTTGGAGATGAAGGTTAGTAATTTGTTGGTGAAGAGTGATTCTATGATAGT
Source organism: Kitagawia praeruptora (assembly GCA_037693485.1). Taxonomy (NCBI): domain Eukaryota; kingdom Viridiplantae; phylum Streptophyta; class Magnoliopsida; order Apiales; family Apiaceae; genus Kitagawia; species Kitagawia praeruptora. The sequence goes on along the minus strand of CM075344.1, from coordinate 150,617,160 downwards.
TGTGTACCAAGTGAATGGTGGGTACCAAGCGAGGGGACCTAGGACAGAGTTGTATTTGAGAAGTGTTTTAGAGCTTATCGCGAGGTTCAAGAAGGTGCGATTGGTGAAGATACCTAGAGGTGAGAATGCGAATGCAGATGCTCTTTCAAAATGGGGTTCTCAAAAGGATATTGCAGTTTTGGGTGTTATACCGTTGGAGGTATTGGAGCAGCCTAGTGTGATGGAGTCAGTTGTGATGCAGGTTGATATGGAGGAAAAGGTAACTTGGATGACACCAATTTGGGATTTCATCAAACATGGGATATTGCCTGAGGATAAGGTTGAGGCCAGGAAACTTCGTTATAAGTCGGCTAGGTATGTGGAGTACGATGGGTTGTTGTACAAAAGGGGCTTTAACCAACCGTTGCTGAAGTGTATTGACGGCGACGAATGTAATTATATTATGCGGGAGGTTCATGAAGGAATTTGCGGCAATCACTCGGGGGTGGTTCTTTGGCACTTAAAATCTTGAAGCAGGGATACTATTGGCCAACAATGAAAGAGGATGCTTTTAAGTTTTCTCAAGCATGTGACAGGTGTCAGAGATTTGCTAATTACTCCCAAAGTCCAGTTACTTCTTTGACGTCGCTGATGAGTCCATGGCCGTTTGCTATGTGGGGGATTGATCTGATTGGGGAGCTACCTAAGGCTAAGGGGGGTGTGAAATATGCTGTTGTTGCAGTGGATTACTTCACTAAGTGGGCAGAGGCTGCTCCCTTGGCGACTATAACTGCTAAGAAACTAAGAGATTTTGTTTTTAACTCTATTGTTTGCAGGTTTGGAGTGCCATATAAGCTGATTTCTGATAATGGGAAGCAATTTGATAGTAAGGAGTTGAAGGGATTGTGCGAAGATCTCAAGATCAAGAAGGACTTTGCAGCTGTGTATCATCCACAAAGCAATGGCCAGACAGAAGCGGTGAACAAGATTATTAAGCATACTCTAAAGACAAAGTTGGAAGATAGCAAGGGGAATTGGCCTGAGGAGTTGCCTATGGTGCTTTGGTCTTACAATACTACTTCGAGGATGACAACTGGGGAATCTCCCTTTATGTTGACATATGGATGTGAGGCCATGGTTCCAGTTGAGATTGGTGCAGGTTCATTCCGTCGTGACAATTTTGATGAGGAGGCAAATCAGGTGAATCACAGGTTGTATCTCGATTTGTTGGAAGAAGGAAGGACTCATTCTCAGCTTAGGATTGCAGCTTATCAACAAAGAGTGGCAAGGTTTTATAACAGCAAAGTGAAGGCTCGTTCGTTCAAAGTGGGGGATTTGGTCCTCAGGAAGGTTATGCCTCATACAAAAGTGGCAGCTCATGGTGTGTTTGGTGCAAACTGGGAAGGTCCCTACAAGATCAGAGTTGTGCTATGGGAAGGAACATATTATCTAGCTGATTTGGATGACAAGCCCATTCCTAAGGCTTGGAATGCTATTTATTTGAAGAAGTATTATCAGTAGAGCAGTGTTATGGCTCTTTATTATTAGACTTGAAATAAATAAATTTTTTCCTAGTCTCGGGGGGTAGTATAAGTGCACCTTACCGAGATAGTGATTGTTTGCATTTTCTTTTAATAACCCATTGAGCTATATGCCTTGGAACCGGTGTATTCGGAGATGTTTTGTTGAACTCGTTGAGCTATAAAGCCATGAGGGCGGTTTTTATTGATAATTTTCTAAGTTCACCAGCGGTGTCTTAGTGTCTATGTTTGGTTATGTGAGATGGTTTTATGACATTTATTCCATTAAAGAATGAAATTGTGTGAAGGACTGCAGGTTTGTTGTTATCTAGAATTAAAGGTGCTAATGAGCATTTTGTACGAAGTTATTAGTTGCTGCGGCAGTAACCGTTTGCCGCGCCAGAGCAAAGAATGTGTAAGGCTTTGTTTATATCTTGGTTTAGTGTGGAACCCGCTAACAATGCAAGTTCAATCATAAGCAACTCGGCAACTCTTAAAACCAAGCTTTGCTTGTTGTTATATTCTTTAAATGCATTAGCATGCATAGGTTTTGTGAATCATATTTAGTTTAATATTTAGGATAGTGTGGAACATGCATTTGTATTATTAAAATGCATTGGTTATGCATTTATGATATTTTTGTTGAAATATACAAACATTGTGTGGTTTCAAATCTTATTGTCCACTCATATTAATGTTTAGATATAGGCTTCCAATTTAATATTTCGTGCGTATTTATTATCGAGCATGAATTACATATTATCACTAATATGGTGTCCCCTTTGAATATGTAGCACCTGATATTTTGTTTTGACAAATTATTTTTAGGCAGGGATGTTTTAAAGAATTTTTGTAAGGTGGGTTTTCCTTTAGCAGGATGCATTAGGAGGTAAATTACTCTATTGTTATTTCAATTAATTAAAGTCTCTACTTTGACCAACCCCATTGGAGATGCTCTAATGTCGAATCTTTATATCAAGTTGGTATTATTAATATGCATTTTGTACAAGAATAGCTGTCACACCAAGGACATGTTGTCACAGCAACATTAAAAGTCAGGTTGTAATTCTATGATTTTGATGGTGAAGAGTATGTACATGCATGTGGCTGCCACTAGTATATCTTATAAAAGGTTCGTTATTGATCCGTTGTTTTCATTCAGATCATTATACTAATCTCTTCATATAACCTCAAATTATTATATTAAACCATTTCATTTACAAAGTGACATGCAACTTTACAAAATACTAGTGCATTTTATAAATGTCTAGTAGGAATGTTTAACGCAATTAGCATAATAAAGAGATTGTGAATTGCAACATGAGTACCAACAGCAGGTTACAATAGTTAGGGTACAGTTTGCAAAGTCGCATGACTTGCGTAATAGATTTAGATGGTGGAAAGAAGCTCATTAGGTGGTAGTGATATTGTCATCCCCTGTATTGTCTTGACCAGTTGTAGAAAATGAGTTTTGTTGATTTTTCTGCGCCAAATCCTCTTGTTGCTGCGCCAGTTCCTTAGCTTCGTTGGCAACCATCTGTTCAAGTTCAGTTCGTTTCTTTGCAATTTCCTCAGAGTTTTTGGCTGCAAGATCGGCCATAAAGCCAGCCATGCTTTTCCCAAATTTAGTACTCCAGTTGTAGTTTGGTTCGCCAGCGAGGAAGGTTTTGCAATATGTTTTTATTCCATTACCAAAAGCCTCTTTTGCTTTTTTATCGCTGTCACTTTCCCAGCTAGTTTTGGCAATTTCGAGTTTTTCGGTATTAAGCTCAAGGTTGGTGATTTTCTTTTCAAGTTCAGCAATAGATTTGTCTTTCTCTTTCGTCAATTCTTTTTGCTGCGCCAAATCATTCTGAAGTAAAGTATTGGCGGTTTCAAAGGTGCTAGCTTTGTTTTTTGCGTCATTCACATCTAGCTTCAGTTTGGCATTTTCATTTTCAAGCTCTTTGATTCGAGAGGCATCTTTTTTATTTTCTGATGACTGTTCTGTGTTGAACAACAGTAACTCAAGTGAAGCTCTGGTTGCAAGGGCAAGTTTTTGCTCACGGGATTTAGCCATCCATTTTTTGTATTCATGTTCAGATATCAAGGAATCTCCGATTTTTCCTATTTCATTAAAGATTCTTGAAGGTGTGGGTTTAGCTGCTATGGTGGTAGGAGGATTCTTGGTTATGAATATGTCTTGGGTAGTGATGTTAGTTCTTTGTTTTTTCCCTTGATGGGTTTTGAGTTTTTGCGGATTCTTGTCTGAAAGAGGAGGATCCATAGAAGTCTTGGGATTTGCATTTACAGCAGTCACAATTTTTGGTGCTGAGAAGATACTGGGGATATCGTCCATTTCCGCAATACTTGCAAAGTAACAATTGACAGAATATAATGATTGTTGTGTCGAAGTGATATTGATTTAAGATAAAATACAAATGCAATAATAAATTAACATATGGGAGTCAAGTAGAATGGTGAGTTGCTGCGTCAATATAAGTGAGTTAGGCAGCTAACACCTTGAAATTGTTACCTTCAACATCAGAGGTCTTTTTGTTTTTTTGTTTTATGCTTTTGGGACTTGGAGGTTTTCTAGCAGATGCAGGAAGAAAGCCATATTTTTTCAAATTTTCTAAGGTTACTAGCGTGTTTAAATTCTTCTGGGAGTCGGTACGTTCTAAGATTTTGGTTGCACGTGCAAGATCATCTCCGAATAGCTCAGTTCTACGGTGGTGAACTGTGATGTAAATATAAGACATGTGAGTATAATTATTTTTGAAGTGTTAAAATAAGGTAAAGTTGTTGTGCCAAACGAGAACTTACTTGCTTTTTTCCTAAAGATGATGGGTTGTCTTTCTGTGTCAAAGGTGTAAAAATATTTTTCTTTCCACCCTTTGATGTGACTAATTCTACCCATATTAAAACCCTTGCTCATGTGTATTCTCCAAATGACAAGATGAAAGTAACCAATTCCGCTCTTTTGGACACTAAAAAAGTGGCTGAGTTCTTTCATGGTAGGTTCAGGGAATCCTTCGTCCATGTACATAAGGTATAGGCCAATGGACGACCGGTAACTGTTGGGTGAAAATTGGATAAGGGCAACTTTAAACCATTCACAGAGTTGACGCAACCACGGGTGAAGTGGCGCGCCAACTCCGTATAGAATATGCATGACCGTGAGGACGGCTCTAGGAATCCTATGGTTGCCTATGTCAAATCTATGAGGACGAAGATGTGAAGGTGGTTTCACATACTTGCCCTCTTGGGCGTAGTATTTCATTGCATCCCTGATTTCGTTGTTTTTGACAAGGGAATTTTGGCCTACACAGGATAGTTTACCAGCTTGTTTTCTCATTTTATCTTTTATTCTTTTGTTTGGCATTTTCTCATATGTATCCCAGTCAATATCTAGTGCATAACTTTTGAGGGGAGGTGGAGAGTATGGATTAGGAGAATGTTCAGGAGAAGAAAAATTTTAGCAGGGTCGCTATCTACATCACTTGGCGCATCAGTGTTATGATTTGCAGTGTCTGTTTCGATTTCATTTTCAGAGATTGAGTTGTTGTTTTCGGTATTAGAGTCCTCATTATTCTCTTCGGTCATTTCTTCCTCACTCTCTTCCACGATGGATCTTTTTCTTTTTCTGGAGGAACTAGGTTTGGGTGTAGGGGATTCAAGCCAGTCTTCAAGGTTGGGATCGTAATCGGGAGGACGAAGAAGGTCTCTTTCACTTGAAGAGTTGGAGAGGGAGGATTCAGAATTTGCACTGTTCAATTCGGCCAAGATGCTTTGATCCTTTGCCATAATAAGAAGGCGTGCTAGGATATGGGGGGTGAATGAACGGAGAAGAGGGTAATCCAATCCTCCTGTTGAAGTCTTTGAATGGATGAAAAAGAGATTTGTTCCCTCTGTAGGCCAGCTGCAAAATGAAGGGTGAATAAGTTAATGAGGGAACATGCTTGAGAGAAGGAGTTTGCATGGAGCGTTGTTGCATCAACATGTATGTTGCCGCGCCAGTAAGTAAAAATTATAACAGAAAAGTGGAAAGTTGGTAGTGGTAATGTTATTTTCAATTCTATCCGGTTGTTGGCTTAACTTAAACGAAAATAGTTATCAATAATCCTAGACGAAAGGGTCTTGTACAGCTCGGGAAAAGTGAATACTTAGTTGCTACATGAACAGAGGGAGGTATTTAGTATTGCCGCGGCAAGCAATGCGCAAAAGGGATTTAAATAAACTTAAGTACTTCGCAATTTGGAGTAAACGGAAAGTTGCATTGATGGTTAATATTGCTATGCTAACTTGTTGTGCCTCCTTTACTGGAAACACGATTGAAAAGTAAAATGAAAGGCAAAGAGAGTCCAGCGAAGATACATACCATTAATCTCAAGAACGCGAAAATAAAGAAAAGTTCAACAAAGTACATTTTGTTGCGCCAACAGATGTTGCGCTTAATTGTCAGCACTGAATGCTGAGAGAGTATTGAGGAATTAACCTTATATGATTTTTGTGTACGGAAGTTTAAATATTCGTGTACTAGAAATTTTTGGGTAAGTTCGAAATTTCAAACGTACGTCTTGGTACTGTCACATATCTACTAAATGTAAGCGAATTAAGGGGTAAGCTTTTCTCAGCTGAGACAGATAGTAATATTTTTAAAGTTTGGTCAGGGACGATTACAAGATACTTTTAACTTTTAAGTGTGTAAAGTTGAAAATGAATAGGCAGGTTTTCCAATCAAATGGATTAACAAATAATAGTATATTATTATCAAGAGTAGATATCTTAGTACGTTTATAATTGCCAAAGATCTCATAGAGCTGAAAACCATAAAAATTCTTCACCTGTCATTAGTGATTTGGTCTACGAATATTAGAAGCTGTTGCTCAGGTCAGGGAAGTCATACATGTAAAATTTCTTATAGTTACTGTTTGCAACATAAACAGTTAGGAAAGGTATATTTGGGGAAAGTATATTAATTCATTACGACGATTGATATTGCTATTTTAATATATGCATATGTAATTAATCTCAGAAACACAAAGCAGAGAACACAAATGTGCAATTACAAATCAAACGCATATACATATAAATATTCATATGTATAAGAATGAAGAACATAAGAGCATGGAATCTTAAAATTCTCAAATCTACATAAATACTCGGTGGAAATTAGTGAGTAAGGTCTCAAATCGTACCTTAGGGGAAGAAGATTGATGGGATGGAAACAGATTGAACGGTGGAGGAGATTCACAGTGGTGGTGAACGGAAAGGTTGCTCGTGTGTTGGTGGATTTCGAGGAGAGAGAATGTAAAATTGGTTTAGGGATTTAAGAGTTGGGGTTTTGTTTTAAATTTATATCCTGGACTTATACGATCATATAAATATACGGTACTTCAAACGTATATTTATTAAGGTAGTATTTTTGTATATGTATAAATAAATCAAGGAAAGTTTGATTGACGTTGAAGATGTGGCATCTGAGAGATCAATTTGATTTATAGCTGCGCCAACAATGATCAGCTGCATCAAGAGGATATTTTGCTGCATTCATGATTGGTTAAAAATTAATTTTTGGGAAACTTATAAATTTCTTATTTTGATAATTGAAGCCCCTTTGTATTTTATAAATACAAAAGAGGCTTGGGGGGTAGTTGTTATCCATGAAATTTACACAAGGCAATATAAAATGACAATGCAGGTAGGTTACCGCGCCAAGAAGGTATTTTGTCGCATTAAATTGGGTGTTTTGATGCGGCAACTACTATGGAGTGTGTTATGAAGATTTAATGAAGACATCTATTGAAGGTTTGGCTCCACATTCTAACAAGTTGTCCTTGTTGGGGAGTAAAAGATGAATAAGCTTGTCGATACGCTCTAGAGATCTAACCCTGTATTCTAACAAGTTGTCCTTATTGGGGGGTTACAAGATGCTCTGCGTGACATAATTTGGTAGGACTTGCCCTGTAGTCTGGTGGGTTAGCCTCATCAGGGGGTAAGGATCCGTTTGTGCATTTGGAGTAAGCTATGACTGTCCCTACAACTGTACATATGAGAAAAGAGCTGGTAGCGGTTGATGTTAGCTCCGATAGATAGGGCTAATGTTGTATCCGTGAAGTCCTCGGAGTTAGTTGGGCCTTGGGGTCATTGAGCTAGGCTTCATCGCATGGGCTCTTCCAAATGGGCTTCGAGTACGGTTGGTTCGCGCACGTTTCGTAGTGGGCCTGGGCCTGCTAGTAAGAAACCTACTTCTATTAGACTTAGGTTTCTTGCTCCCTAAGAACTACGTGAGGCTTGATCCTCTATAAATATAGAGGTACGTAGGCACATTAAAGGGGTTGGACGTTGAGAGCTCTGAGAGACAACTAATACCTCTTTGATCTCAGCCACTAATAAACACACAAACCACCGTTCTCCGGTCACGTTTCCGGCGAATAACCGCCATCGTAGATCTTAATTCCGGCTTGTAACCTCAAACTTTGTTATCACAAATTCCTCCGTTAACAACTACCTCAAGGTTTTCCAATCCTAAGAAGTTGAATAGAGCCTCAATTAAATATATAATATGTCAAATTTTAATAATAATCTGTGACATTACATAATTTACACTGAAGATAGAAATCCTAAATCATAATCTAATGAATTAAACTCGTAAATAATTATAAATAAATTATTTAATAAATTCCTAACCTCACATTTACATCATACTTCCATTTCCCATCTGAAAGTAAAAAATCACAATATCATCATAGAGGTAACGAAGTGCTTATGATATACTCCCTCCGTCACAGCCAGTTCTTTACATGGCGGCTGGGCACGGAGGTCAAGGATAGTGGGTGTAAAGTGGGTGTAATATTGTTAAAATAAATGAGGTAGTTGGTGTAATAGTAATTTTATTGTTAAAATAAGTGAAGTAGTGGGTGTAATAGTGATTTTATTGTTAAAATAAGTTAAGTAGTGGGTGAAATAGTGTAAAGTATTGTTCAAATAAGTGAAGTAGTGGGTGTAATAGTGTTAAAACTTACTATTTTAGGTAATGTAAAGAAATGGTGGGACGGCCCAAAAAAGGAAATTGTAAAGAAATGGATGAGACAGAGGGAGTATTTAGCATGGCATGATATTTCGAAAACCCACCACGGGTGTCACAGATGGTTGGACCGTGACTTTAGGGGTTTACCATCCCAAGGTCATAAGTTCGATTCCTGTGAGATGCGGAAGTAAGGGATTGCCATACTCGATGGGTACGATTGTGCTATCAGTCCTCCGGATTAGTCGAGGTGCGCGAAAGCTGGTCCGGACACCGGATTAACAAAAAAAAAAAGAAGAAAATATTTCGAAAACTGGTATGTCATGTCAAGTGGGGCTCTATGATATTTAACAAAAAGGTTTTGGCCTGCCATGACTTGATTCATGTCGACCTGTTACGTAACGACTTGTAATCAGGGTTATAAAAATCGATAACTCGGGCCGAGTATTCATTTTGGACCCCTAAATCGATTCGATTAGTGACTAATCGAACTAAAAATCGGTTTTTGCTATAACTCGGTCAAGACTCGGGTTGACTCCGAGTAATCGGGGTCAAACTCGGGTTTTACTGATTTTTTTTTTTTGCTAAGTACTAAAATATAATTTTTATTGCTCAACTTATAGACTATAGTTATAATATAGATTCGGCCCAATTAAAAGTCCTCTCTCTCAAAAATTCTATACATACACTTATATCACGTTTTAATATTATTAGTAATATTAATATTATTACTTGGACACAAGTACACTAAAATTAGAATAAATATTAATAATAATATTAATATTATTACTTGTTAGCAGGGTTGCAATAATATTATTAGTAAAATTTATATTATTATTAAATTTTAAGTTTAACACATGTACACTAAAATTAAAATAAATACATATAAATTATGAGAAAAAAAAGTTAAAAAACAATATCCGATTAGTAGTCCGAGTACTCATTCCGAGTACTCGCCGAATTTTCGATTACTCGTTTTTCTGGACCAAAATTGAGTTGGTCCGATTTTCGATTTTTACAACCTGCTTGTGATTAACGAACCATTTTATGCTGATGAAAAGAATGCACATGAAGATTGAGATGGTAGTTTGTTTTTTTTTTTTGTTTGTAAAATTTAATTCGATAAGTCATATAATATTTATAAACATAGTCGAGTCCAATCAAACATAAACGAAAATAATAGAGTAGCTGATTAACATTTTTCAATATATAATTACGCAATTTGTTAAAAATAATATATTTACAAGTACCTTCATTAGTTGACTTGATTAGTTGAGATGGTAGTTCGGTCTTGAACATATTAATATATTATTTTCCTTACTAGCTTTATACATAAATGCAATGCATGAGACATTTTATAAATATTATTTATAATTTTTTTTATTAAAATTATAATAATATTATATTTTTTTGAGAAAAATAAAATAATATTTGCAAAATTTATTATATCAATGATAATTATTTTATTAAAATCAACCTTTATTATTAGTTGTTATTGTATTTTGGGATAATATTTCATATTTTCCTAATTTAAAAATTATTAAATTATATGTTTTTCACTCAAAAATTTCATTAAATTATATATAATTATTTTTAAAAAAAATTACAAAATAATATTTATAAACCCCAATAAAAAATTTACAATTTGATTTATAATTTAGTTTTAAATTTTATTTAATATTATTGGAAACTATAATTACTAATAATATTTATGAAATGATATTTTTGTTATTGACGACCAAATAAAATCCTTTTTAAACCAATTAGGCCATTATTCTAGAGAGTACCTCCTTATATAGAGAATATGAGAAAATCAATCTAAACCATTTAATTTTTAGGGCCCCGCCAGGGACACATACAAATAAAATGCACTCTCACACACTACGTCTAAAAAAAATTTTAAAAAAAAAATTCCTGCTGAACAGTACCCTGCTGACTAGGTTGCCACGTCAGCAGGTGGACCCCATTTTCTGATGTGACAGTGCCACATGGCATGACACGTGGCATTCTACTGACTTGGCATGCCACGTGGCACTGCCACGTCAACAAATGGGGTCCACATGCTGACGTGGCAGTGTCACGTGGCAAACTGCTGACGTGGCAGTCTAGTCAACAGGCTATTGTTCATCAGAATTTTTTTAATTTTTTTTTTTGAGATATAGTGTGTGAAAGTGCATTTTAATTGTGTAAGGGTGCATTAAATATGCGATCTAGAATGATTCTCTCTGATTCTCCATATAAGAAATTTTTTCTAAAACGGGACTCAAACTAATTATATCTAAAAATGTTGATGGTCAGTGCGTTAGTATTAGGGTTTAAATTGGAGTCGAGTAGGATCGCAAAGCTAATAAATGGATAAAAATTTGGGTTTAAACGAATCGAGCTATTTCTTTAATTTTAGTTGATAATATATATTCTTCATTACATTCTTTTTTTGTTTTTCTCGGTTGAATAAGATTTGTATTAAAAATGTAGGTATACTTTTATACATGTAATTATCTATTAACAATATATTCATTTTAAAATCTTTTTTTAATGTAAATAAAATTAAGGGTAATGCTAACCATAGCCCTAAGGGCTATCGTTAAGAATGAATGTAGGTGGATAAATGCATTTAATATGTCCGTTTTACACGGAATTCATCAATTTTGCACCTATCTCAATATGATTATTTAGCAATTTAGAAATTTTTATTAATGGAAATTGATCTGAATACATGGGGGTGCACTATTATTTGAAAAATTAAATTAGTGTTACAAAGAAGCATTGGAAAGCCAAAAATTAATTAAAAAACTAAGACTAAATATTGAAAACATGAGAATTTTTAATGCTTAATCATAGCTCTTAGGGCTATAGTTAGCATTTTCCTAAAATTAATAATGATAATAGTTGGTTGCCTTCTTCCTTCCCTCACCGCGGTGGCATCTCTATCGGCCGGAGTCCCTCTTTCTTGCTTTGATTTTGTCTTTTCAATAATATTGGTGAAGTGTGTTTTCTGTACCCAAATTGTTTTGATTGTTTGTTGTATTTTTTTGTGAGTCTAATATGCCTTGATATGTTTTGAGTTGTTTTGTTGTATGGTGTATTGGGATCTAGAATGCTCGCATCGAAGTGGTGCGAAATGAAATGGTGATAGAACTCGCAAGAGCTCAACTTTCATAATAAAAAATTATTCATATTACCGATCTCGGTTAGTGCAACTGAAATATCGGAGCACTGGACTATATCTAGATTTAACTGTGTAAAAATCAATTGTGATATTATTGTTTTTAGGAAGACCTCAAATGTTGATATAAATTGGATTGTTTGGGAGACCATCGAATTCATTTTTACCTTAAAAATATTTGTATTCAGTTGGTTAAGCGATCCGGAAATAAATTGGTTAATTGTTTAACTCGTTATTTGTTTTTCAACCTAATTACATAGACGGTTGAGAATTTGTCCCAACTGAGTTTCTTTCAAATTATTGAAATTTGCTTTAAATCTATCAATTTTTTTTTCTAATAAGAGTTTGTTCTTTATACTATTTGATTTGAAAGCTTCGAAAGTTATTTTTTTTTAAAAAAAGTAAAAACATGTAAAAATGAAAGTGAGAAAGTTAATGTGAAAAGGGTAGGTGGAAGTTAGAAGTATACATGTAGTGTATACACGTAATAAACAACCCAAATAGAATCGAGTGACTATAAATGCAACCAAATCTAAGAGCTCATTCAAGGACAACGATTATGTTTGGCTCACATCACATGAGAAGCGTACAACTAGTTTAGTCCTACACTCCCAAGCTGCTGTCTGAGTGCCTGCTGCTTTTATAGTATTATTATTATTTTCTATTTTCATTTCATAAAATAATAGTATTTTATTAGCAGTTGTGTCCAGAAATTTCACACAGCAAACAAATAATCAAATCAAATGGAGTCTCTACTTATAAGCTCCTTTCCCAAAGCTTGTTCATTACCAGTTTCTGCTGATTTTTCATCTTCACACTCTTCTGGTAATTACCCATTTCTCACTGTCTTATTTACTAATTACATTTTTTCTTTTGTTTTTTTAACTTAATTTGATTCTTATGATTATTTACACTAGTTAGACTGCGTATTTTTCACTTTCAGCTTATGGGTATTTGGTTCTTTTATATAAGCGATGTTCATGTTTGATTTGATATACTTTCTGTTGACCAAGATACAAGTACCTGGTCAGATTTGTAAAAAGAAAAATTAAAAATCTGGTCAGATTTAAAATGATCTATTCATTTTTTTAAATAGAAGAAGAAGTGAAAACTCAGAGTATAATTTGGGTACACTTTCTATTTTGGTGCTAATTTAGGTGTGGGGTTTTAGGAGGGTTTATTGAATTTTATAAAAAATGGTTGTTTGTTGTCATTTCACCATGTCTATGTATGTATTGTAAAGATTTTTGCCAGCCACATTTTCGATAAGTTGGGTGGTAAAGTGTGGTGGGTCTAATTGAAAAGATGTTTACGTGAAGTAAACTAGTAGCATGTATAAATCTTAACATGTTGTTTGTTACCTAAACTAGTGTTTCCTAGTTTGTGTTGTTATGTAGTTTGTTGAAACATGTATAATTTGTAATATGTTTCCACAAGTGTATGCCATTATTCCAAAATTTCCTTAAGTTTAAATGTGGCGGTGTAAGAGCTTAAGGTTAAGAAGAGGTTTCTAGTTCACACTCTTATACTCCCAACATGCTAAAGAAATTAATTTGGGCACTACAGTTAAAGATGGTCCCAAAAAGACGGTTCATAGTGATCCACTAATAAAATAAATGGATTGATCCTTGAGTGAGGGGAATCTTAAAGATACATGATACAATCAGTGTTTAATTAGTGTTTGATGCTAGGCGGATGCTAGACAGTTAGGGTACCGAATAATTGGTCGCGTAGCTGTTTTTCAAAAACTGGATTATTATCTAATAATACCTTAACACCTTAAGTATGTAGAAGAGGTTGTAGCTTCAGATGGTAGCTGACCCAGTATTTTTTCGATCCTCCCAAAAGTTATTCCCGACCAAATAGTAATCTACGAATATTATCTTGCATATAAATTTTAGAGTATTCCTAATTAGATAATGTAAATTCTAATAACTAATTCAATTATTTCCCGCACCATTTTAGATTCTATTTGGCCTAGATGTCATGTTTATTCTTGACTAGTTACTTTGTTGGAACATCTAATAATTTTGTGAAAGACTTGAGAGCATCTCCAACCCATTACCTAATTTCGGGTGTAACTTCTACACCACGATAGTGTCAAAGATACACAATATCCACAACCAACTCCAATCCATTTAAACCAAAAATTTAAGGCAATAGAAATCTTTCTTGAACTAAAAAAAATATATTATTTTTTAAAGCACAAAAGTAATCGAGTTGTTGGGATACAAAATGAATGAAATTTTTGAGTACATTTTTAAATATAGTTGGATTGCAGATGGTCTAAGAAGCAACTACAGTGTCTTAGCACTTGTTTTGTAGTAGCCAAGCTACAATAAACATTGCAGCAAACTGGGTGTTCTTTCATAGTTCCAATTGGCTGATTTGTGGATGCCCTTGGTATTTCAGTCTCTTTCTACTATTCAAGTTGGGTATTTCTTCTAGGAAACATATTATCTGTTGCCTAAATAAGTGATTTCTAGTTTATATTATTTCCTATTTTATCTCAGAGCACGTAAAAGTTGTAACACATTCCAAGAAAAACAGTGAATTCACAAAATTTTCCTGAAGAGCAGTGTCTACTTTTCAGTGATTGCATATTCCTACAGTTTGTAGGTTATATAACTGATTGGATGTTCAAACAGATCTACGAATTCTGAGGTGCCAAGCATGGAACACTATAGAAAGTTACTCTGCCACGAATTGTCGGCAACATTTGGTGATGCAACATGCTGGAGGCTTTACCAACAATTTGTCACTCTACCGGAGAGGGGATACAAAGTTTCTGGTGAATGCAGCTTCTGAACAGCCCCTCGAATCTGAGCCTCTCTCTTATCAACCCAAGAGTCTCCAGGGATCACTACAAAATGCATTAAATGCTTTCTACAAGTTTTCTAGGCCTCACACAGTGATAGGAACAGTTAGATTCTATCTTTAATACATTACATATACATTAAGATTCTAATTACTTGGGTTTTTTCACTACTTCCTCTCGTGTTCTGAGCATTAAAAGAGACTTATTTTTATTTTCTGTGAGCAGGCATTGAGCATTATTTCAGTTTCTCTCCTTGCAGTTGAGAAACTATCAGATTTTTCTCCAATTTTTTTCACTGGGGTATTAGAGGTGATCAAGTTCTATAGATGTCAATTACCTTATTACTGGCTTCACCTCTATAATTTCTTATGCTTTTGATTCTTTTGCGCAGGCAATTGTTGCTGCTCTTTTCATGAATATCTATATAGTCGGTCTTAATCAGTTGTCCGATATAGAAATAGACAAGGTAGTCATGCTTATTTAAATATTTATTTATCATTAATATAATTATTTTGCACTGTGGGAACAAATTTCTGGAAAACTGCGGGTCTTATAATAAATTGGAACTATCCTCTTCACCTGAATTTCTTGTTAATAAATTTTGATATAATGCAAATTTAGGTAATGATTTGTGTCTGTCAGCTTTTTTAGGTTAAATGCCTATTTTCTTTTCACTGAGTATGGAAAACAGCTTTTTGAAAGTTATGTACCTGTTTCACTTGTAACATGAAAATTGTAACTCTGTCGTGATTTTATGTTTCAGGTTAATAAGCCATATCTTCCATTGGCATCAGGGGAGTATTCTGTCGCCACGGGAGTCATCCTAGTTGCATCTTTTGCTATTTTGGTATGAAATCTGAAACTGTGCAACACTGTATATATGAATTTTTACTATCCTTGGATAGGATATATGAGAATAGATATAAGTACCATGCTTCTTGATGTAAATAATAGAATTACTTCTAAAAATTAGTGTAGCTACTCTTTTTTGTTAGGGATCAATGAATTGGATTCAATGTAAATATTTGCAAGAATTCCAGTAAACAAGTAATTTTTTTGTGTATACATGTAAAGAGAACATGGAACCTATTTTGCTTAGTTGGTGAGAGAAAGGAAAATGTTTATAATATTGAAAAAAGTACATGGACTAAATTTGCACTACAATAGAGTACAGGTGTTAAAAATTATGATTTGCTTAATTTGATGTCATTGGGACTTTAATCCTTTCTTTGTTTCTTTCTGTCTTTGTTATTTTTTAAGTTGTCTCCTCCAGTAAGTTTGTGTTTCGTATACTAATCCTGTGCACCTTGTTATGATATACTTTATTTGAGGAATCATATGTTGTTGCAAAGTGCCAAGTCTTTCATATTGTAGGTGTTCTACACAAAGCGTTCCTACTTGTACACTAAGGCAATTTGTAAAATTTCTACATCTGTTATTAAACAAAGGAATATCACATTACTTTATTTTCATAAAAAGAAGCAGAAAGCTTGGATTCTCGTCAAAGTTCAACGTCTTTAGAGGATTGTTGTTTTAATATTCACTGAAGACAAAATTTATCTATTTGTTTTGCAGAGTTTTTGCCTTGGTTGGTCTGTTGGTTCACAGCCGTTACTGTTGGCCCTGTTCATTAGTTTTATACTTGGGACTGCATATTCAATCAATGTAAGTTGCGTTTCTGTTCTTGTATGGCACAGGTTTTGATCAGCAGATCTTGAGTGGGAACTACAGATGTGATGTCCATGGAATAAAGCTATTCCGCTTTTTTTAATGAAGAACTCTTATAAATGCTCATTTATAATTTAGGAATCAATTAATTGCATTATTTGTATACTATTAAGAGTGTTCTGTACTACTAATATATGACAGTAAACTATGTCATTTAGAAGATATTATATACCTTTCTGTTGCTACATATCATTCACCATTTAAATTGATTAACCCTAACATTTTTATGATAATGAAATAGTCAACTTTCTTGTTTTCTGCATTAAAGACATATATTGGTCAGGTCTCCTCATCTCATCAGAGTCAAAGATTGTAAGATAGTCGTGATGAACTGCAATATGACTGTTGTTCTAAACAAGTGATGTTGTCCATGTTCCTTTTACACTGATGTGTGTGTATGCAGGGGCGGAGCCACTAAGCACTCGAAGTGTCCTGTGGCATACCCTCAAAATATATAATTTCAGAAATGTTCAATTGCAAAATTTTAAATACTCACACACCCATACCTTCGCGAGGCTCGAACGCTCAATCTTTTATTAGTTATTCTATTTGTTGTAGTATTATTAAATGTAAAATAAATTTTATTAAATAAAAAGATATGTTATATTAAGTAAAAATATATGGTTCAACTGGCTTGGTTGTTGTAAAGACTAATTTGTTTTGGTGGTTCTGGTATTAAGTTATATCTTTCCCCTTGTTCATCACACACATTAGTTGTATATACACATAAATATTTTATTTCCCAGCCATTTGTGTTCAAGTTTTGTCAGTTTATCGTATTGACATGTAAATCATATTACATTTTTTTATTCATCCAAATATATGGTGTATGTTGGTAATTATCTGTTTTCATTTCCTTTTTGTTAATTTTGTTGTGCTTATAGCTTATGTTCTCTTATTAGTTTTAAGTTTTGTTGATTTATTTTATTAATTTTGTATTATATATCAGTTTTGTTTTTCCAACACATAGTCATTTCCGTGGGCCCTGATTCGTGGGCAAGTAGTGATTGAGGTTAATAAATAGTCGTTACAGTTGCTGAAAACGTCTATTCTGTTATTCAGAGAAAACATTCTGTTCATCTATTAATTCTTTAGAAGCTTATCTGATCAAACTTTCCTCAACATGCTAGGTCCAGAGATTTGAATGTTTCGTTTTTCTCCATTGTTTGAATGTTTGATGGCACAAGATTCAATATACTTGTATGGAGATAGAAATATTCAATGCAAACTGCAGAATGGAAACTGTTGTATAAGTTTATGTAAAATTGACGACAAGTTCTCGCAGCGACAATAAGCCTAGTAGTTATATCTGTAGAACGTATTTGTAGTGGTTGTTAGATGATTTTATTGTTTGATGTATCATGGAGTCCTTATTAAATAATATGATGCTTCTAATATATCCTAGTCTATCAACTCAGATACCATTTTTGAGATGGAAGAGATATGCTGTAGTTGCAGCCATGTGCATCGTGGCTGTACGAGCAGTGATCGTTCAAATTGCATTTTATCTGCATGTGCAGGTTAGCCCTTCCCTCTGTAAATTTATGTCATCATATATTGGTCTCTTATGTGAGGTTTTCTTTGGAAATATTGAATTCCATGTCAAGAATACATATTCGTAAAGAAGCTTGGTGTCGTCGGAAGTTGAGCCAATCTTGAAAATGCCTGTACAAACTCTCAGCATCCTCAGGGTCAAAACACACTTTATTGTCGTTTTGTTGTGTTTTGAAATATGACCTCAAACTCTTATAGATGAAGGAAAATTATAGCATTTATGGGCTATATTATATTGCTTCCTTTAAATTGCATTACCATCTCTCAGTTACTGACATACTTGGCAAATTTCTAGACTCATGTTTATGGCAGACCAGCTATCTTCCCGAAGCCGGTGATCTTTGCAACCGGATTCATGAGTTTTTTCTCTGTTGTCATAGCACTATTTAAGGTAGAAGCTACTCTGTGAATAAATTAAACATGCTTCAGTTATATGGAGAGGACATTATATTGTTCTGAAACCATGCATCTCCCGAGGCTGACTCTCACTGATTGGCTGCCC
The DNA here is from genome assembly GCA_037693485.1 of Kitagawia praeruptora. Taxonomy (NCBI): domain Eukaryota; kingdom Viridiplantae; phylum Streptophyta; class Magnoliopsida; order Apiales; family Apiaceae; genus Kitagawia; species Kitagawia praeruptora. Next base: position 150,598,884 of record CM075344.1, on the reverse strand, counting down.
CCCCCCCCCCCCCAAATTTTTTGTTAAGAAAAGAGTATTTTCTAAAGATTCGCTACTTCTCTATCATACTTGGTGTAATTCAATATCAAATGATTAAAATAATAAAGCGTGCCAAACTTTAAATTTGACTGTTCCTCGGTCTCTAGTGGCCATTTTTTACCATAATGTCAATGTTGAATATTTAGTGCTGCAGGCCCATCCTTGAACTCTTTTTTTTTTTGATAAATTGCCCATTTCTTAAATTTATCTTGCATTTACCTAAATTTATATGTTATTATAACCGATATAAAGAAATGAAATTAGATAAAATAAATTGCGACAGTGTTTATATTGTTATTTCCGCTTTAGGTGCATACATTACTTTTGAATAGTAAGTTCCATAACTTTCATTGGATTTTTTTGCAGGACATACCTGATATTGTCGGGGACCAGATATATGGCATTCGGTCATTTACTGTCCGGTTAGGTCAAAAGCGGGTAAGCCATAAATTTTGCATCAAGCTTTCGTATCTTACGGGCATCAAACGTGATGTTGTGCAGGTACTCATTGTGCTAGAATCAAAATTTTCAGGTATTCTGGATTTGTATAGCACTACTTCAAATGGCTTATGCGACTGCTATAATCGTAGGGGCATCCTCTTCCACCCCATGGAGCAAATTAATAACGGTACTTTTGTGTACCAGTGTTTTGTGATGTCTTTAAATTTTTAGTGTGTATTATATTTGCATTGTTCTGTTTAATAAGCAGATTCTCTGTTTGGTACATTACTTCACATAAAGAACAAATTTGTCTTCTGTACTTCTCATTATCATCTATGGCTGCAGCAGGAGTAACATTTTATTACACTGCTATTGTCTGGGAATACTTTTTCAGAGACAACTGGTATGTATGCTAATATATTCTCTTTGGATTGGTATAGGTGTTGGGCCATATGATGCTGTCATCGATACTTTGGATCCGTGCCAAATCAGTTAATCTGGATAGCAAAGTAGCAATAACTACATTTTACATGTTTATATGGAAGGTAAACTGTTTTTAAGCTTATAAAATACAAATGTTTCTGCTAGTTTACTCATATCAATGCTGTTATTTGGTTTTAAATGTTACTCTCAAGGTTTGCAGTTGTCACTTGTCAGTATATTCCCAGAAACAGTATCTTCTGTCGTTTCATACAGCACAAATTTCAGTTCCTATTTCCTAACCATAAAGTTTAGTAGTAGAGTTTTACTCCAAACTACCACAAGGTCAACAGTATACTAGTTAAACCTAAATTGAGCGAAGAAAAAGTCTAGTAAAGTACCCTCTTGGTTCTCAGTTACACTGATCCAGGCAAGGCCACGTTTTCCCACTATTTTAAGTCACTTTTAAACTTCTACTGCAAGGAAGACTACATAGAAAGTAAGAAGAAAAAAAAAGGTTAAAGATAACGTCCACTTCAATGTGATGATGAGGATAGCAACAATAAACAGATATCAGACCAGGAAGACATTTTGCATGCATTTCCTTCAGAGCTGTTAATTTTCATGAGCTATATTCGTTAATCTCTATTGTGAATGAAGCTTGTCGCTTTCGGGTAATCTGAATTCTGAACTCCCTGACTATTGCACTCACCTTGTCCCTCATACTCTATGTGAGGCAGTGTTGGAGAGGAAAATTGGCGAGGGAAGCTATATTGCGTTGGAATTCTTGAAGTTGTAAAATGGAGAGCCAAAATGCTCTTTTACTTTTTTAGGAGGTCAAATTGTACTTGTTGGCTGGAAAAAATTAAATAGAACCCTTTAAATATATCCTAGCGAATACTCTACTTATTCTCTTCCTTTAACAAGAGGCTAAAGGCATCAATAAGAGACACGTGTGTATTTTTATTAAGTTTTGCAATTCACAATTTCTACACACCAAAAAAATGTTGAGGGTGTGCTGACGATAAACCCTCATCAGGTAATACCTCCGCACTGATGGTAGGAAACCTGTTATGGAACATGTGTAGTTAGCTTTAGGCTGAATAGTCCTACTACTGTTGCATGTCATTTTGTTTGAGTTAACTCTGGAGAGCCATGTATTCATTCATTTTCCAGAAATTAACAATATTTGTTGTCTTCTCTTCAGCTATTTTATGCAGAGTACCTGCTCATACCACTGGTGAGATGAATGTTTAGAAGTAGACAGTAGAAAGAGCATCTGTTCCCCGCTGCTGCATTTGATCATTTAGTTAATCTATCAAGAAACTGTTGATGTATCTAAGAATCCGGAGAGCAAAGTTCAGCCCCCCGCCCCCCCTTTTCCTTGCCGAATGATTTTGTTTAGATTAATTGCAAAGAATTTGTTGTCACCAGGCACTTCCACCGACTCTTATGAAATTCCCCCCTTGAACTTGTTTTTGTTGTGTTGCGGAGGAAAAATGATTTAAAAAAAAAAAGAAACTCCTTTGCTGCGCCTTTTTTTTTTTGACGAAATGCCCTTTGCTGCGCTTTTGATTCCCCGAAAACTGAATTCCCGTTTTTTTACAAGGGAAGGGAGTAAATTAGATTCATTTTGATAATTAAATTTTGTTTCGTTGTAACCTTGTCCCTGATCCTTGAATTGTTTCATACTAGCTAATAATCCGTGCTAAATGGGCATGGATCAAGCACGAGTTGGAATTAAAATATTAATATTAGTAAATTATTAAAAATAAAATAATTAATAAGTATTATTTAAATATCTACTTGTAAATACTTGAATGATAAAAATATGTACTGAATTAACACTATTTAATTGTGTTTAATTATGTAGTTATAGGAATTGAAATCGGAATGAAATTAAAGAAATTAAAGCAAACTAACTCGGAGTATATAATTATGTACTCCCTCTGTCCCATCCATTTGTTTACACTTTCCTTTTTGGGATGTCTCATCCAATTCTTTACATTTCTAAACTTTCCTAAAATAGTAAAGTTCTATAATATAAAAATCAACTACATCCACTAATTTTCTCCACTAACTCATTTTATACATTATATAGTGATGGGTCCTACTACTTTACTCATTTTTCCGACTTCTCTCCTCCTTCTTTATATTTTTCCTTGGTCTCCGTGCCCAAACCAAATGTAAACATTTGATTGGGACGGAGGGAGTAGTTGAAAAGAATCGAATAATCAAATTTGGTATTTTGGTAATTGGTACTCCTTTCGTTTTTTTATATGACGTTTGACTTTTTGCACACATTTCCAAGTACTTTGACCGGGTACTTAAAATTATTATTTTTAAAATTTTCTTTTTGTGAATTAAAATATTTATGGTGTATTTTAATTCAAAAAAAGAAAATCTTAAAAATAATAATTATAAGTGCCCGGTCAAAATACTTGGATTTGTGAGTTACTGTATTAAAATATGGGTTTTAACATTAATGAAGAGTATGGATACTTGAATATTGGGTTTTGTTTCTAATGTCGAAACCACTCTTATAAATTTCTCCATCCTATCCTTCTTCAGTTGGTGGGTAAGAAGGGATTTGGATATTCGATTATCTGTAGAGACATTCATATGTTGTTCTGCTCTGGTTTTTCAATTGCTTTCGGACACTCCAGTTCTGGTCTCTTTCAATTCTACAAGTAGGCTAAGTAGCAGTGATGTTGTAAAATTTTGAATTTAACGTTACACATTTTTCTTCTTATCTTGCCATCTGTGACCAAGGGAATCATAGGTAGAAGACATGCATGAGAATATTTAAATTTCTTTGTAATTTAGTGCCTGTTTGGGATTTCATATTTGGATGAACTTATGGCTTATAAAAACATCTCCAATAATCTTTTAATTGGCTCTTAAATATAATATTCCGTATAAATTATTAGTAAGTTAGTACATAGATTTCCGTGTCAACTCCAACAATGCTCCTTATTTTGACTCCTAACTTAAATTTTATTAATATTTTAAACTTAACTAAACCATACATTTAAATCCATCATGTGCAGGTGAATATTTTATTGGTAGAAAATAGTTAAGAGCCATGTAGTAGCTCTTAAAATTGAGGAAAGAGAATAGGCTCTTAAGCTTTTTAAGAGCCACTAAGTGTATGTTTGGGGTATCTTAAAATAAGTAGCTTATGACTTATAAGCACTTATGTCATATAAGTGATGAGTAGAGCAGTCAGTAGAGTGTTTGGTAAATCAGAACTTATAATCAGTTGACTGTTTGGGTAAATCAGAACTTATAAGTTAGCTTTTTTTTATAATTTTCAAAATATTGTTTTTTATATCTAATAATGGATATCAATGGATAGATCTCGATGAATAAGGAAATTTGATATATACATATCAATTTTCTAATGGATGGATTGAGAGATATATGGTTTTGAATATTTGAAGGATATTATGGGCCTGTTTGGCTCCACTTATTGGGGCAAACTTATGGCTTATATGGCCATAAGCACTTATGGGGGGTGTTTGCCAAAATAAGTTTTAGCTCAACTTATAACTTATAAGCCCATAAGTTGAATGTTAAGAATTCTTAACTTTCAACTTATAACTTATAACTTATTCTCGATATACGCAATATATAATATCATTCAAATCTTCAAAACCTTATATCTCTCGATCCGTTGATTAGAAAATTGATATGTATATATCAAATTTCTCTATTCATCGAGATCTATCCATGATATCCATTGTTATATATAAAAAATAAATATTTTGAAAATTATAAAAAAAAAAAAGTTAACTTATAAGTTCTGATTTACCCAAACAATCTACTGATTATAAGTTTAGATTTACCAAACACTCTAATCTCTGCTCTACTCATCACTTATATGACATAAGTGCTTATAAGTCATAATCTACTTATTTTAAGATACCCCAAACATACACTATGTGGGTGTTTGGGGCATCTTAAAAAATGTAGCTTATGACTTATAAGCACTTATGTCATATAAGTGATAAGTAGAGCATAACTTATAAGTCAGTAAAGTGTTTGGTAAATCAGAACTTATAATCAGTAAACTGTTTGGGTAAATCAGAACTTATAAGTTAACTTTTTTTCTATAGTTTTCAAAATATTTGTTTTTTATATTTAACAATGGATGTCAATGAATAGATCTCGATGAGTAGAGAAATTTGAGATATACATATCAATTTTCTAATGAATGGATCGAGAGATATATGATTTTGAAGATTTGAAGGATATTATATATTGCGTATATCGAGAAATAAGTTATAAGCATAAGTTGAATGTTAGGATTTCCTAACATTCAACTTATGGGATTATAAGTTATAAGTTGAGCCAAAACTTATTTTGGCAAACACCCCCCATAAGTGCTTATGGCCTTATAAGGCATAAGCTTCAACTTATAATGAACCCCAAACAGGCCCTATATATTGCGTATATTGAGAATAAGTTATAAGTTATAAGTTGAAAGTTAAGAATTCTTAACATTCAACTTATGAACTTATAAGTTATAAGTTTAGCTAAAACTTATTTTGGCAAACACCCCCCATAAGGACTTATGGCCTTATAAGCCATAAGTTGGAGGGGAAATGGAACCCCAAACAGGGCCTAAGAGTCTCTTGGAGCTCATTGTTTCCCATACTCTTTATTTTTGGACTTAGGAGCTTATTTAAGAGTCTCTTGGAGATGCTTTAAGGCCATAAGAACTTATGGGGGGTGTTTGCCTACCCAACTTATAGGGCCTGTTTGTTTCCACTTATTCCTGTGAGCTTATGGCTTATAAGCCCATAAGCACTTATGGGGGGTGTTTGCCAAAATAAGTTTTAGCTCAACTTATAACTTATAAACCCATAAGTTGAATGTTAAGAATCCTTGGGCCTGTTTGTTTCCACTTATTCCTGTGAGCTTATGGCTTATAAGCCCATAAGCACTTATGGGGGGTGTTTGCCAAAATAAGTTTTAGCTCAACTTATAACTTATAAACCCATAAGTTGAATGTTATGAATCCTTAACTTTCAACTTATAACTTATTCTCGATATAATATCCTTCAAATCTTCAAAACCATATATCTCTCGATCCATTCATTAGAAAATTGATATGTATATATCAAATTTCCCTATTCATCGAGATCTATCCATTGATATCCATTGTTATATATAAAAAACAATATTTTGAAAATTATAAAAAAAGTTAACTTATAAGTTCTGATTTACCCCAACAATCTACTGATTATAAGTTCTGATTTACCAAACACTCTACTGACTGCTCTACTCATCACTTTTATGTGTATGTTTGGGGTTTCTTAAAATAAGTAGCTTATGGCTTATAAGCACTTATGTCATATAAGTGATAAGTAGAGCAGTCAGTAGAGTCTTTGGTAAATCAGAACTTATAATCAGTAGACTGTTTGGGTAAATCAGAACTTATAAGTTAATTTTTTTTATAATTTTCAAAATATTTGTTTTTTATATATAACAAGGATATCAATGGATAGATCTCGATGAATAGGAAAATTTGATATATACATATCAATTTTCTAATGAATGGATCGAGAGATATATGATTGGATGTCAATGGTAATATCACTAAATTGGATGTATCTTAACATCTGTACGGTTGGATCGTCGAGAAATATTTTTAAAAAAATAGAAACAACAATTCGTGACAAAGCATTAGTTACTAGTACTAGTCGGAATACTAGTGATCTACTAAGATCTCCAACCAAATTAATTTTTTATTTTTTTAAATTTTGGGAATATCAATAAATTGGATGTATCTTGACATCCGTACGGTTGGATCGTCGAGAAATATTTTTTTAAAAATAGAAACGACAATTCGTGACAACGCACTAGTTACTAGTTCTAGTCGGAATAGTAGTGATTTACTAAGATCTCCAACCAAATTAATTTTTTATTTTTTTAAAATTTGGGAATATCATTAAATTAGATATATATTGACATCCGTACAGTTGGATCGTCGAGAAATAATTTTCAAAAAATGGAAACAACAATCCGTGACAAAACACTAGTTACTAGTACTAGTCAAAACAATAGTGATCTACTAAGATCTCCAACCAAATTAATTTTTTATTTTTTAAAATTTGGTAATATTATTAAATTATATATATCTTGACATCTGTACGGATCTCCAGAACTCAGAATCGTTCGTGAACAGCTCGAGATCGGCTCCAGCTCGAGATCGGCTCGAGTTGTTCGTGAACAGCTCGCGTGCGGCTCGAGCTCGGTCAAAGCTCGGCTCGGTTCGAGTTGACCAAAGCTCGGCTCGAGTTGACCAAAGCTCGGCTCGGTTCGTTTCGGGCAAAGCTCGGTTCGGTTTGATGAAAAGCTCGTTCGGCTCGGTTCGTTTACAGCCCTAGATAGACGCTTTCAATAATACAATTTTCACTAACTTTATTTAAAAAATTGTCAAAAGATTTATTTCAAAGACCCTTTCTCGTTTTACCTTGTTTTCCAAGAAATTATATAAAAATTTGAAATATTTTAGTTATAATTTTCACATTTAATACAAAGACCCTGCTCATATTTGCTTGGAATAATGTTAGGGGCGAGGGCAACCACACCAATCAAAATATTTCATACTGTCACATCATCTATGCCATGTCATTTGAGAACTATTTTTCGTAACTAATTTTGTGCCTATAGCTAGCATAGCTCATCCAAGAACATTCTTTGCTTGTCTAGTACCCTACTAGTAGGCTCGAGACGGTCTAGTACTCTGCTTGACTGATAATCTGAAATCTAAACAGACTCCCATGAAGACTCCAGAACCGCAGTCGATGACTGGTGTTATATATTCCAACTTGACATGTAACTTTTTATTGGTTTTCTCATACCATGTCTTATTGTGTTTGACAAACTTCCATTTGTGAAGATTTCTTCTATTTTTATCTCTGTGCTCATTTGTAATAAATTGTGTCAATGCGAGTTGTAAATTGATTTATGAATGAATGTTGCATAAAAAAGTATAGCGAAAGGTAACTATTGCACACCACGTGTGGCTTGTAGTGCTTGTATTTAGTTAAAAATGGAGCACTTACATCTGTGGTTACACGTGATAAAGTGTTGTAGGTGAATGGTTTAAATGGAGCAAATTAATTAGGCAGTTTAGTTCGCATTTGTTTATATATGTATCTAAGATTTGCTTCTTTTTTTTTGTAGCGAATAATGTGTGTTGACGGAGGAATTTGGTAACAACAAAGTTTGAGCTCTGTCGCCGGAATCAAGATCTATGATGGTGGCTCTTCACCGGAAAAGTCGCCGAAGTGTGGTGGCTGTGATGAATTGGGGGCTGAGATTGAGAGGGTTAGTGGCGGCTATTCAGAGCTCTCGACTTCCAACCCCTCAATTTGTCTACGTACCTCTATATATAGAGGATCAAGCCAGACGTAGTTCTTGGAGAGCAAGAAACCCAAATGGGCTTGGATATCGGTCCAGCATCCGGAATGTTCTACTATGAGGCCTAACCACAAAAGGCCCAAGGCTCATCCAAGATCTCAAGACTTCACGAATAAGGAAACTTCCCCCATCGAGGACTAGTCCTATTCGCTACAAGCTATTTCTTGATTTCAAGGATGCAGGTATAGCCATGGTTTACCCCAAGTGCAGAACGCATCCCTGTCCCCCGAATGAGAAGCACCCACCAGATAGCAGGATAGGTGATCCAGAGCTTTTGGGTGCAAAGTGCAGGATTACTCCAAAGTTCCCCAATGAGAGCGCGCTCATTGGCTATAGGAACAGAGCTCCCAAAGCACACACCAGAGAGAGACCAATCTTTGCACCGAGGAGAACATGCCCTCAGTGTATAAGAAAGATCCCTAAATCTAGGAAAACCCCTAGAGGCCTTCTACGACGGACATCCCCCTCCTGAGATATGACAGGAGGGAATTCTTCGACTTCTAGAATCCCATCTTGAATAGAATTCCAACTTTAGTAGAATTCCAAGAGAGATCCCTCTAGTAACTTCTTGGAAAATATAAACCCTTCATCATGTTTTAATATTTAGGGCGCGCCCTCTTTGTAGAGAAAGAGAGGGCGCGTCCTGACTTCTCCATTTTCTGCCAAAACCCTAATTAATCCTAGAATTCCCCAAATTGAACCCGTATCTGACCCGAATCCATTTTAGAATACCCGAACCGAATTTTGGCTATAACAACTACCCCCTGTTTGCACTAAATCACGCAAGCGTACGTGGTCACAAGTAATACAGATAGAAGTCAAGTTCGTTCCCACAGAGATCTGGTTATGGTTTCAATTCAGTTCATGCACCTATGCAACAATGTATGGTTATTAATCACTGCTAAGATAAATAACAAGATTTAGGTTTTAATTAACTAAAATTAACTAAGGAAGTAAATTAACAAACTAAGAATTAACTAACTAACAAGAATTGAAATCTAATTACTTCTGCAAGAAAAACTATGGAATCCTAACTTCATTAAATATTTCGCTTAGATCTGACGCCTTTAATCACTATATGCAATGGTTATGATATCTGATCGGATAACACGAAACAAGTATACGCTACTTCTCAGTATACGAATACCAAACTAAACATACATCCACAAAAGAGATAGAAGATGAATAGACACCAATTATGCTTAGACCCTATATCTCTATAGAATTTGAAAACATAACGGTTGAAGCATAAGTTATCCACTTAGATCACATAGGGTAGCATATTATCTCTAATCATGCCACAAATCATGATGTTAAAACATCAACCTATCCTATGCTAGCATGGCAAGTTCTAAATCTCAAGATCCACTCTCGCTTCACAAGAGATTAACAAATTAGATGTTAGCTACGCATCTAAATTCAATAAGCACAACCATACGAGGATATCAGATATACATCACACACAGATCTGTAAAGCATCAAGATACTAAAGCTCCATAAATAAATCCGTTAGAATCCCATGACAACGATTAGTTCATAATCGAACCTCTCGTCATCATGGGATCTGATGAAACCATGATAAAAACAAAGTATGAAAATATACAAATAAACCTAAGTAATTGATATGTAATTGTGTCTCTAATGATAATGATCTTAATTATCTAATTTACAAGGGTTGGATGTGTTTATATAGGCTCTAGACATCTTGCCCAGCAAGAAAATACCAAAACAGAATTATAATAGAATTTCTGCAAGATACGTTTCCTAAACTGATTCTGTTTTTTAAGGGAAATTCGTAGCTGACTTTTCTTCTGTTTTCCAGAGCCGTTCCAGACGTAATTGGGCTTCTGGACCACATTAGAATGATAGAGAATCTCGTTATCTTCGCGTGGACTGCTTACGGGCCCCAAACGGAGTTGTAGAACTCAAGATATGGCCAAAATAGTAAAAACTGTATTTTTCAGGGGCAACTTGCAGGGCAACTTGCGCCCAGCAGTCTGTTCTTCGCGCAGATTGCTCCTACCTGGCGCAATTTGCTCTTGGGAATCCTATCCTAAGTTGTAGAAAATCTCCCAGGCTTCGCGTGGGCAGTAAGATCACTGAAAACGGACTTACAGAACTCCAGATATGGCCAAAACAGTGTAAGCTGCGCAGCCTTCCCAGAAAATCCGAATTTTAATCAATTAATTCCCAAAAAATTATAGAAGCATCCACCTTAGTCAACATTCTTGTAAATCTGCACAACTAAGCAAAACACATCAAAACTACCAGAAACTTGAGCCCAAGACAATCAATTTAAGCCGATTTAGAATGCTCCAAGTGGATATAAAAGCCACTTATCACACCCCCAAACTTAAACCGATGCTTGTCCTCAAGCATAAACAATTACAACTAACTAACTAACTAGTACCACTTCCGTAGGTGATCACGGTTGCATTTGGCATATGCAACAAGCCCTTTAAACCCCTAGGCAGCCCTAGTGGACGAGTAAGGTCTCGTGAGGGCCTATAGCGAATGTACCCACAAAATCCAATGCAATGCAATGCATGAATGCAACTAATATGAAAATGCAATTAATATCCTACCATACCTTCAATTCCTCTCATGCCATATCAACTTAAGAATCAAAGTAAATACGCAATGTCTTGGTGTCGAAAGTGCAAGTATTCACATAGTCTACTCAATGAACATGCATAAGTTCTCACAAGCCCATGTCAAGTGTAAGAATAAGTTAGTAAACATGCTAAGCCTACAAGAGTACATCTTTGAGACAACACTCGGGATCTCATACGCAAGAACAAGCAAACACTCACAATCCACTCACAAAAGAATATTCACTCAAGAACAAGGGTAAGTGTATCACTCAATTCCAACAAAATCATAAACACGCTTGACATTTGGTATCAATCTAACTCTTAACACAACATACATCAATGACGATAATCAAAAGGTCTTTATTTGGGTTGTAACGGGGCTAGGGACAAGGTATGTCAAATAAGCCAAAACAGGTGAAGTGTCAAAAGCTAGTAGGAACTATAATAATCATACACAACCACCTATTTTTTTTCCCCACATAAATTTAACCAACAAAAACACTCGAATAGTCGACTAAAGTGGGATCACAATAAACACAAACATGCTCTCATAATATTTTTTTTTTCTCTTCTCTTTCTTTTTTTTTCTCTTTTTTTTTCTTTTTCTTTTTCTTTTCGAGAGCTAAATAAAACACAAACAATAATATAAACAATAACAATGATCCCATAATTTATTACACATGTCGACTATCAAGTAAACAACCAAACCCAATATTTAATATTTCCCCCCAAAATTAAGACCAACAATAAACCCCTCCTTGCACACCTTATTACTCCCTTAAGCACTCTACTAGCCTTTGACAATGTGGGTTCAAATTAATGTAAGGCCAATACAAGAAAAAGGTCTCGGCAAGTAATGTGGTATGTCACCGAAAAAATAGGATTAAGCTCAACGGGTTAACTAATTGATCATGTAAACATGGTGTGGTAATATGGGAAAATATATGGTTAATCCTAAATGCCTTTATCATTTTAATCGTCAAATAATGTCATGCGTTTCAAGAAAGACCTCAAACAACTGCTAGCAATGCAAACAATCCGTGGACACTCAAGCAAACGAATAAATTGCAAATATGCAATATGCAATAAGGCTCAAAATCTCACTTGGTGGAAAAACATACTTAATCCCAAGCAAACATCTCTCTAACGCACCAACTTGTATTCAAAGCATGCAAACTAAATCATCTTGCACATATTCATGTCCTTCTAATCACTTACAACATTCAATAAGTCTACTAGCTTCAACTTACTAGTGTATGTGTGTGCATAAGAACAAAGCATATCACTTCTCAATCAAAAGCGTCAACAACACAAAATTCCTATCAAGCATGGGTGCAAATGCAACTATTATGAACTCACATGATATACGAAAATAAAAACAGAATGTCCTATATGAAACAAACGTAGATAACACGAACATAAATGCATAATTTACTACTACTAAATATGCAAATCATGAAATCCTACATGAACACAATGACTAACAATCACATATATATACACTACTTATCCCTCAAACCACCCCCAAACTTAAAATATTCAATATCCTCATTGAATGGAAGTAAATACAAGGGAAAGTAGAAAACATACCTTGGGTTGCCTCCCAAGAAGCGCTTCTTTAACGTCAATAGCTTGACGTTACTTCCAAGCCTCCATTATGGATGATAATAGTTGGCCTGGTCATCTCTTCGCGAGACTTCATCGTCATCACGGCGGCACACTTTCTGCCCTTTCTCCTCGCTTGGCCTATTCGTATAACAACTATATCCAATTCCAATGCCTTCGTCTGTTGACCCAAAATCTGTCAATTTGTAGAACAACACTCGGGCTTCGCTTGAATATAATGGAGGAGGGTAAATGTAAATTGATGAAGCCTTTGGTTCCTCAACGAGAACTTCCTCCATTGGCTCTAATGCGCTACCTCCATCTTTAAATTCTGAGACAAGTAGAAGACCTGCATCTTTCTCATGTTCATCAGCCTCTTGGTTCGCACATACCCATTCTTGAAATTTCTGTAGCCCAACAGTGTCTTCTTGGTTCGCACATAACAATTCTTGAAATTTGCGTAGCTCATCAGTGTCTGTCTCAAATAGTGCCCTTTCCAAATCATCCACCTCACTAGCTTGATCAAATTCCTCACATGGCTTATGAACACTCTCCTCCTCTTGGAATTTGTCTTCTTCAATTATGCATGCAGTACCTTGCTCCAAGTCATCGGTATTTTCTGGAATTGCTTCTGGTATGAATTGTTGATTCTCTTGTTCCAAGACTCTCAAAACTTGAGCAGCTAATGTCCCCATAGATTTGATAAGCTTCTCATTATTCTCTGCAAGCATCCTAATCTCCTCCCTAATCTCCTTCAAATCATCATCTGATTGATAAGTAGGAGTAGGTTGCTGATGTTTAAACTCTTCACTACCAAAGACATATGACATATCTGGAACATCTTGATGGTACTGTTGAGGATAGTATTGAAAATATGGTTGTTCTTCATAAGTGACATATGGATCAACTCCTCCGTAGTAACAATATTGTGATGGATCATGAACGCCCAAAATACTGCTCACATGGCTGAGGCTGTTGAATACCACCTTGGTTGCTCCAGCACTGATACGTCTCATGTGCGCCCGCACATAGCTCACAAACACTAGCCACCTGCTGAACTCCATAGTAATTTAGAAAATCCATCTTCAACGTCAATGCTCTCTGACAAGTACCTGAAACACCAACTAACTACAAGAATAGATGAGAAAAAGAAATCTGAGTCAGTGAACTCTAACGACCACTATTGACAAGCACATAAACCAAAAATAAAACACCAATGATCCCCGGCAGCGGCGCCAAAAACTTGTTATTGCACTAAATCACGCAAGCGTACGTGGTCACAAGTAATACAAATAGAAGTCAAGTTCGTTCCCACAGAGATCTGGTTATGGTTTCAATTCAGTTCATGCACCTATGCAACAATGTATAGTTATTAATCACTGCTAAGATAAATAACAAGATTTAGGTTTTAATTAACTAAAATTAACTAAGGAAGTAAATTAACAAACTAAGAATTAACTAACTAACAAGAATTGAAATCTAATTACTTCTGCAAGAAAAACCATGGAATCCTAACTTCATTAAATACTTCGCTTAGATCTGACGCCTTTAATCACTATATGCAATGGTTATGATATCTGATCGGATAACACGAAACAAGTATACGCTACTTCTCAGTATACGAATACCAAACTAAACATACATCCACAAAAGAGATAGAAGATGAATAGACACCAATTATGCTTAGACCCTATATCTCTATAGAATTTGAAAACATAACGGTTGAAGCATAAGTTATCCACTTAGATCACATAGGGTAGCATATTATCTCTAATCATGCCACAAATCATGATGTTAAAACATCAACCTATCCTATGCTAGCATGACAAGTTCTAAATCTCAAGATCCACTCTCGCTTCACAAGAGATTAACAAATTAGATGTTAGCTATGCATCTAAATTCAATAAGCACAACCATACGAGGATATCAGATATACATCACACACAGATCTGTAAAGCATCAAGATACTAAAGCTCCATAAATAAATCCGTTAGAATCCCATGACAACGATTAGTTCATAATCGAACCTCTCGTCATCATGGGATCTGATGAAACCATGATAAAAACAAAGTATGAAAATATACAAATAAACCTAAGTAATTGATATGTAATTGTGTCTCTAATGATAATGATCTTAATTATCTAATTTACAAGGGTTGGATGTGTTTATATAGGCTCTAGACATCTTGCCCAGCAAGAAAATACCAAAACAGAATTATAATAGAATTTCTGCAAGATACGTTTCCTAAACTGATTCTGTTTTTTAAGGGAAATTCGTAGCTGACTTTTCTTCTGTTTTCCAGAGCCGTTCCAGACGTAATTGGGCTTCTGGACCACATTAGAATGATAGAGAATCTCGTTATCTTCGCGTGGACTGCTTACGGGCCCCAAACGGAGTTGTAGAACTCAAGATATGGCCAAAATAGTAAAAACTGTATTTTTCAGGGGCAACTTGCGCCCAGCAGTCTGTTCTTCGCGCAGATTGCTCCTACCTGGCGCAATTTGCTCTTGGGAATCCTATCCTAAGTTGTAGAAAATCTCCCAGGCTTCGCGTGGGCAGTAAGATCACTGAAAACGGACTTACAGAACTCCAGATATGGCCAAAACAGTGTAAGCTGCGCAGCCTTCCCAGAAAATCCGAATTTTAATCAATTAATTCCCAAAAAATTATAGAAGCATCCACCTTAGTCAACATTCTTGTAAATCTGCACAACTAAGCAAAACACATCAAAACTACCAGAAACTTGAGCCCAAGACAATCAATTTAAGCCGATTTAGAATGCTCCAAGTGGATATAAAAGCCACTTATCACCCCCCAATTCCATGTAAAATCAAAGATGAAGCATGGAATTTCAATCTAAACGACACCAAAATTTTTGTAGCTTTTCTTCTCTAAGGCGCGTCCTCATTCCTCTTATCTTCAAGATTCTATGCGGAGGACGCGTCCTTAAATTCTTCAATCCACATCTCTAAGCTTTTGCATCCATCTCTAATTTTGGCTTCTTCGTAGAGGTATAACACAAATGCACAACATCTCTAAGCTTACATGAGCTAACTCGGCATAAGAAACAAGTGATATTATGCACAAGGGTAAGCCTCTCACAGGGCTCGCACTAAAGCTAAATATATATATATTTTCAGAGGGCGCGCCTTATGATATTAAGGCGTACGGACCCCTTCAGCTGTTATCCACATACACTCCTATGGTCTTCTCAAGTTCCTTTCGCATTAATCAAACCAAAAGGCATTCCAATGTAGCGGTATAATCCTCTATCTGTGATGAAAGAAGTATGCTCGCGTACATGGGAATCTGATTATAACCCGAATAAACGTTCATGAAACTCAAGAGAACATGCCCTACTATTATATCTACTAACTGATCAATCACTTTGGTAGTAGGATTCTTTAAACAAGCCAATGTTTAATATTCTATCCACCTCGATCTTCCTTCAACGCTATAGCTCTCTCTACTTAGAATTCAACTAAGAACCGATCTTCAAAATTTTACTTGAATCTCCAACATCCACCAAAATTGAGATTGTATCTTCTGTCGAATCTGTCTTTTCCACCGGTTGAGGCATTCTTAGATCAATATCAAAATCAAGATTTCGAGGGTCTTCAATCATGGCACCATCCTTGGAGGGCACATCCTCTTTGAGAGGGAAGTCTTCCTCGACAAGGGCATTCACCAAACCTTCCAATAACATTCTTCTTCCCTTGATCTTTTCACATTTAATGCTGAGGGCGCGCCCTCTGGGTGGACGCCTCCTCATCCTCTGATTCTTGAATTCAATAATGAGCCTTAATTCCTACCTTGATGTTGTTCATGATTCTTCCAGAACTTCTTTCAATGAGGGCGCCCTCCATCCCTTTATTCTCCTGAAACCTTTAATTGCCTTGTGGTGGCACTCCCTTGAATCATGTTGTGATCCCCGAACAAGGCCCACATCATTTGGTGTAGGAAATTTCATAGTAAGATGAAAAATGGAAGTCACTGCCTTCATTTCTTTCAACAAGGGGCGCCCTACTAGGCATTGTGAGCTAACTCCTGATCCAAACCATGAATTCCATCATCCGAGTTACTGAGAGAGAACCTTCTCCAAGAGTTACTAGTAACCTGATTACACCGATCACTTTCACAACTTCTCCTGAAAAACCATAAATCCGTGCATTGTTTAGTGCCATGTCCTTGTCTAGGAATCCCAACTTCTTGTAAGTGTCGTAATACTGAATATTCACCGAACTTCCATTGTATACAAAAACCCGATGCACGTTCTTAGAGCCAATCCATACCCAAGGCATTATTATGAGGGTGGTGCACTCATCTAGCTTCATCTTCAGTGAAAGTGATATCCGCACATTCTCCCTTGAACAATTTGGGTGGCCTTAACCCCAAGTTATTCACATTGGTGAGAGGTATATCTTGCCTCTCGAGCATATCTCTCCAAAGCATTGTTTCTATCACCCCCCAAGTGATGTCCTCCAAAGATAATGTGTACACTTCCTTCTTTGACAAATTTCTTCTCCACATTTTTGTCCTCATCACGGAGGGCGTGCCCTCCGTTCTTCTCAGGATTCTCCTTATGCTTCTTGACTTCTCTGACAATCCAATCGGTCAAGTATCCTTCCTTGATCAGATCTTCAATTTCATCCTTCAGTTGATGACATTCATGAGTATTATGACATGTCGACTCATAGTCCTCACCGTGCTTCTTCTTATCCTTGCTTAGGCAGACAAAGGATCCAACTTCTTAAAAAGCCCTTTATTCTTGTTCACCTCAAAGATGTGTTCAATCGAAGCCGCCAACGGAGTGTAATTATTTGTCCTTCGATCATAAGAATACATATCTGGAGTTCCCTATTCTCTTCCAACACTAGTTGCATTCATTCCTTTAGCACCAACTCCAGTATGATATACAGGACTTGTAATCTTCCCCTTAGCATTCCCTGAGCTTCTGTCTTCCGATTTTCTACCATGGATTGCTCCACTATCTTAAAAGATTTAGCCTGTGCCAAAAACATCAACCAACATAGATGAATCCCTTTCTTGAAGACGCTTCTAGTAATCCGTCTCTACTTACAAACCAGCTATCAAGAAACTTTTAAGTGTCTCATCGGTTGTTCCTCTAACTAAAGCGGATACTGTATTGAATCTTTTGAAGTAAGATTGAAGACTTTCTCCTTCTTTCTGCTTGATGTTGGCCAGAGTTGTAACGGGAGGAGCATACTTCACTGTTGCTTGGAACTTGGCTAGGAACAAATTCCTCATCGTCTCCCGATAGGTAATCACTCCAGATCCAAGCTTTTGAAAGCACTGCTAAGCATTTTCCCTGAAAATTGCTGCCAGCAAATGACATCTCGCCAATTCACTTACCTGACATCCATCTTGAAACATCCCAAGAATTCCACAGGGTCTGGATTTCTATGAAAATCTTCAGATCATTAGTCATAGCCCTATACCCAATTGGGAACTGTGTCTCTCTTACTTATGCTGAAAATGAAGGAGTTTGTGTTGTAGTTGATATCCTTCCTCCATCCAAGTGACCAAGGAGCCTCTTCAAATCATCCATGTTGACAGTTCCAAAGCCAAGAATGTTCTGGAAAGATGATTACGCATTTGATTGAGTACCCCCCGAGGGTGGAAGCTAAGTTGTCCTTTGAGTATTTCCTGGACCCTTATCATGAGGTTGTATGAGAATCACCTTTTGAGTCTGAATTTGATTCAGCTTTTCTCCTTGATTCTGAGCTTGTTCCTTCTAACCTTGAGTCTGTAGATTTCCTCGAGGCTGTGGATTTCCTTGAGGCTGTGGATCTCCCTGAATGTTCCCTTGAGATTTTCATTTCGAGGAAGGGCGCGACCTCGACCTCACTTCGCTAAAGAACTTAAAGAATACGAGGTGATCTACCACCTGAGGGTGCGCCCTCCTGATTATGAGGTTACCTATCTCCTTGATATATCTCCATTTTTCTATCACCGTCATCACTGCTACTTCTTCTTCTAGTATTATCATGAGAAGGAGCTCGCTCATGTCCAAGGGGCCTCGACCTGTAATCAGGGGGCGCACGCTGTGGATTACCATTCCGAGGAAGGGCTCGCACATGTCCAAGGGGCCTCGACCTGTAATCATGGGGCGCGCGCTGTGGATCACGGGGCCTCGATTCCAAGTTCTTCTCTTTCTCTTGATGCTCAAGGAGTACCATACTTAGATCTTCATCGTTGACTTTTATCCCCAGGCATTCTTTCAAACTAGCAAAATCTCTATTTTCCTTAGCAAGCTTCTCTTCATCAAGTTGAGTCTCACTGGGGGCGCGCCCTGAGCGATGTGGGTGATGGGGCGCCCTTTCTTGAACAGCTGGCATCCTACGATCACAGTTATCTGCACTTGGATGTTTAATAATGGGATCAGAATAATCTAACCTTCAAGGAGTCACCAGTCGAAACCTCATTTCCTACACCTCTTCACCTCCTCGAGAGCTTTCCTCAACTTGAAAAGTTTTCCCTGTTCGACGGTGATTTCGTGGAATACTCTGAGATTTTCTCCTACTTCCTTGCTCTTGCTCCACTGAATCTAATCTTGCCCTGAAGTTATTTATGGCAGTTCCCATACGATATAACTGCTCCATTAACTCCACTTTGCTGATAAGAACGGGCGGCTGTCTACCAATAGCCGGATTTCCACGGTGGTGTGGGGGATCAGGGATCTCTTCCGGAATATAAGCTTCGTGACGAGCTTGATTACCCCCAAGCTATCTTCAAAATCATTTTCTTCATGTGAACCTCCACCTTGATTGTGAGACATATCCAAATTTGATAAAGATGCTATCAAGTGGATTGATGACTTTAGAGTTCGGGAGGCTGTATGCATCAAATCTAAGAGAATTGTACTAGAGCTTCAAAAGGATGTGGTGATGGAGAGCGCATCCTCAAAAGAGGGAAGGCTTGCATACTTACAAGAAAAAGTTCCGCATCGCATCTTCTACACGAGGGCGCGTCCTCCATTGTATGAGAATGATTCAAACTCATCCTTCAGGGCGCGCCCTACAGGCATAATCTTGCATTCTCGAAAAAGTTGAAAATTTCACAGAACTAAGACTAGGGAAAGTGTACATAAAGTGTACATGGACTACCCCCCTTGACTAGGAGGTAATTAATTTAGCTTGTAGTCTACTATTCAGGCATGCTTTTTTTCAATCAACTTCTGGTAGAAAGAGTGCATTCTCCGGTCACGGGCTACTTCAAATCTCATCCCATGAAGGGGCATCTCAAAATGAGGCATCCTATGAATAACATCTCTCGAAGAGGCATCTCACTAGGAGGCATCCAATAAAGGGTATCTCACGAAGAGGCATCTCACAAGGAGGCATCCCCGTGCGGGTATTCCGCTGTTCACACAAATTGTCCTGAAATACATCAGTACTACCCCCCAGCATCATAATATTCCTTAAAGAAGCATCTCTTAAAGAGGCATCCCAAGAGAGGAATTTTAAGAGAGGGCCGTTGGAGTTGTTGAGGACGCGCCCTGTTGCTTAGGGCGTGCCCTATGTGGACGAGGGCAATGACAAAGTCTCTTCTAGTCCGGATGAATGTCATTCTTGTGTAGAGGGGCTCACTCATGACCTTGAGGCCTCAACCTGCCTATCAGGGGGCACACTCTAAGATTCATGGGGCCGCACATCAATGCAATTTTCTTCAAGCAAAAGATATGCCATGGAATCATACTTGCAGACGAAGCCACAACATAAGGTTGATAAGTTAGGGCGCGCCCTGAAGCCTATCATTCAGGTTATTGTAGATACGAGGGTGCGTCCTCTGTAGCAAAGTATTGTTTCTTCTAGGGGTGAGCAAAATAAAACCGAAAAACCGAAACCGAGCCGAAAAACCGAAAAACCGTACCGAAAAAAACCGTAACCGACAAAAACCGAAAAAAACCATAACCGAACCGAACCGACGGAACGGTTTGGTAACGGTTACGGTTTTATCCCAATAACCGAACCGAAAAACCGAACCGAAAATATATTATTTTAATAATTTTTAATTTTATATTATATACTTATATAAAATAAAAGATAGGATTTTATAGTTAGACTTATACAATTTATACATTTATACTAACAAGTCCCAACCCTAACCTATTCAACATTTCAGACGCTTGCTGTGACACTATGTGGTAATAGTAACCTGATAAACAATTAAAGTAGTCAGACTCAGTTTAAACAATTAAGACATAAGCATATAAAACAAATAAGTTGCATATAACACTGCAAAATATAATAAATAAGTAAAACTACGAAATGATGTAAATCCACGAATTCTAAATAATACAGTATAAAAATTATACAACAAAGAGAAATCCTGATCCTTGTAGACTAAAATTGCAATGTCAAAGCTTTTGTTATCGTAATGTGATGGTAATGTACTGAAGTTTGATTTCTAAATTTTAAACTTTTTTCTTATTAAAAACATTATCGCAAATGTTAAGATGACATTTATAAATTTTTATGAGCATGATATTAAGAATTAAAAAAAAACCGAAAAAAACCAAAACCGACAAACGGTTAACCGAACCCAAAAAAACCGTTCCGAACGGTTCGGTTACGGTTAATAGATAAAAACCGAACCGACATGTACGGTTTGGTAACGGTTTCTGGTAAAAACCGAGCCGAACCAACCCGTGCACACCTCTAGTTTCTTCATAGAGGGGCTCACTCACAACCTTGGGGCCTCAACCTGATGATCAGGGGGCACACACTATGGTTCGTGGGGCCACAACTCAACAGCTTCTTTCCTTCTGGAGTCCAAGCAGTAAATTATCCTCGTAGATATTGGAGTCCGCTTGAGAATTTGCATCCTTCAGGGCGCGCCCTAACCAGAAAGGTCCTCTGATAAGAAAGTTCCTTGAGGACGCGTCCTATGTTGGAGGATTTTCCTGAAGTCGTGCATTTCCTTGAAGTGGAGTCCTGATGTAGAGCATCGCCCTGGGGTTGAGAATTCTCACCCTATCTTCCAACAGTTACACTATGAAAAATCAAGGGAACAATTGTAGAACCTTTCTCTCTAGAAAGCGCGTCCTTAACAACATGTCGAGGACTATTCCTCACTTGGTGATTAGGCCAAACAATGTCATTCCTACATCCTTAGCTTCATTATCTTCCAAAGAAATCTCAAGGATGGGTTCACTTATGTCCAAGGGGCCTCGACCTGTAATCAGGGGGCACGCGCTATGGATCATCATCCCAAAGAAGGGCTCGCTCATGTCCAAGGGGCCTCGACCTGTAATCAGGGGGCACGCGCTGTGGATCACGGGGCCTCGATTCCATGTGTTCCCCTTTCTTCTGGCCAGGAAAACCCCTGCAGGCCTTCTCACCAGGCAAACACCTATAGGCCTTCTCACCAGGCAAACCCCTGTAGGCCTTCGCACCAGGCAAACCCCTGTAACTTTATACATGCAATAAATATATAGAGCAAAATAATATAGAGGTTGTATATTACCTGGAGGTGCGCCCAGTCAGGGGAAGGCAGGCATGCTCTGCTTGAATTAGCAAAACTCACCATTTGCAGCTTTCTCCTTTCCGCAAGGTTCACCTCATCTCACCAGATTTCACTGAGGGCGTGCCCTAACCTACGTTACTCGAGGGCGCCCTCAGAGGGAGATGCCTCTTGGGAATATCTAACATTCTGAAGGAGCATCTTCACAAATTGGAATTTTGCGCTCGACATATTCTTGAGATCTTTTCTGAAGAAGATGTCCCACCTGTAACTATTCGTCTAACGAAAAGTCTTAGATGTTACATGGAGGAGGCATCCTTAGAGAGGGCTAGTCCTGAGAGAGGGCTAGTCCTTAGAGAGAGCGTGTTTAGTCATCGAATTCTCCAAAAACTTGTTGGAAATCATCTGAACCTTGGATACCACCCTCTGGGTACGCCTTGAGATTTGTTGGGGATTCTCCTTCACAATCTTCTTCCTGCTAAAGTTGAAAGAACAAATAGTGGAAATCACGACAAAACAAGTGTTACCTTGAGGGCGCGTCCTGATTATGAGGACGAGATCCCGACAATTGCGCCTCTTCCCTGGAATATCCTTCTTCGAATCATATTTAGAATTTCCTCACCGGAAACCTAGTTCAATGTGGCTGGTCGGAAATTCAGGTCGTGTTCGATAAACCCTTCTTCAGATCTTATTCGACCCCCTACTAGAGATCGCCATACTTGAATCTTCCTTGTAGCCGCCGGCCTGCACCCTCATCGAGAACTATGCCTTAGATCTTGCTTGATGCTTCATAAGAAGAACCTTCATCGTGATGAGAAATCCATCCTCCTTGGATTATGATCTTGATCAGCACCCCTCCTTCTAGCGCCAATTTGTTGACGGAGGAATTTGGTAACAACAAAGTTTGAGGTCTGTCGCCGGAATCAAGATCTATGATGGTGGCTCTTCGCCGGAAAAGTCGTCGGAGTGTGGTGGTTGTGATGAATTGGGGGCTGAGATTGAGAGGGTTAGTGGTGGCTATTCAGAGCTCTCGACTTCCTACCCCTCAATTTGCCTACGTACCTCTATATTTATAGAGGATCAATCCAGACGTAGTTCTTGGAGAGCAAGAAACCCAAATGGGCTTGGATATCGGTCCAGCATCCGGAATGTTCTACTATGAGGCCTAACCACAAAAGGCCCAAGGCTCATCCAAGATCTCAAGACTTCACGAATAAGGAAACTTCCCCCGTCGAGGACTAGTCCTATTCGCTACAAGTTATTTCTTGATTTTAAGGATGCAGGTATAGCCATGGTTTATCCCAAGTGCAGAACGCATCCCTGTCCCCCGAATGAGAAGCACCCACCAGATAGTAGGACAGGTGATCCAGAGCTTTTGGGTGCAAAGTGCAGGATTACTCCAAAGTTCCTCAATGAGAGCGCGCCCATTGGCTACAGGAACAGAGCTCCCAAAGCACACACCAGAGAGAGACCAATCTTTGCACCGAGGAGAACATGCCCTCAGTGTATAAGAAAGATCCCTAAATCTAAGAAAACCCCTAGAGGCCTACTACGATGGACATCCCCCTCCTGAGATACGACAGGAGGGAATTCTTCGACTTCTAGAATCCCATCTTGAATAGAATTCCAACTTTAGTAGAATTCCAAGAGAGATCCCTCTAGTAACTTCTTGGAAAATATAAACCATTCATCATGTTTTAATATTTAGGGCGTGCCCTCTTTGTAGAGAAAGAGAGGGCGCGTCCTGACTTCTCCATTTTCTGCCAAAACCCTAATTAATCCTAGAATTCCCCAAATTGAACCCGTATCTGACCCGAATCCGTTTTAGAATACCCGAACCGAATTTTGGCTATAACAATGTGCATGCTATAGAGCTGTGTTTGTGCTTGTGGATAAAGCATTCGAAGAATGATACTCAGTTCGATTGTTTGTGCTTTAATGAGTGATGCTTTTCGTCGGAAGGTCGTAGACATCTTGTTATAGTGTTCATTTTTAAACTTTTTGACATATTGCCTTGGCCAAATTTCTGATTTTCTGTTGTATGAACTATATTGAATTCACTCTATAAACATAAATTAACTGCTCTACGGTCCAGACTTTTCGATATCATGCTTTAGTTGAAATCTTTTCATTCTTCGTCAACATTTCTGACATTTCTTTTCAAGCTGATAAAATTCAAATGTTTCTGATGGTTTACTCAAATCAATGCTGCTTTTCTTTTCTGCCAAGTCAATCAATGTTGTTTGTAGCTTCTACATGCTACTCTCAAGGTTTGCAATTGTTAGTATATTCCCTCAGTTCCCAGAAACAGTATCTTCAGTGGTTTCAAACAACTACAAAAGTCTGTTCCTTTTTTCTAAGTATAAAGTTTAGTAACAGAGTT
Source organism: Kitagawia praeruptora (assembly GCA_037693485.1). Taxonomy (NCBI): domain Eukaryota; kingdom Viridiplantae; phylum Streptophyta; class Magnoliopsida; order Apiales; family Apiaceae; genus Kitagawia; species Kitagawia praeruptora. Next base: position 150,574,481 of record CM075344.1, on the reverse strand, counting down.
CTACTCCAAAGTATCACAAGATCAACAGTTTACTAGTAAAACCTGAATTAATATATATATATAAGTCTACTGATGGTTCTGACTTGCACTGATTTAGGCAAGGGCCTTATTTGCACTGATTTTGCTGTCAGGTAGTGATAAGTGGATTTTATATCCAATATTTACCTTCCATTTGGACTTTAATCGTTTGCAAGTTCTCGAGTTTCGTTGTCATTTGATATGTTTTTGTGTCATTTGTGTAGGTTGCATGGTTGAAGGCATTTTAGTGCGGAATTATTGTTGGTGGTGGTGGCAAATTGATTGATTGAAGACAGTAACTTATGGAAGGAAATTCGAAGTAGGAAGCAAAATAATGAAGCAGCACAGTTGAGCAATTCCAGGGCCTGGCAGGCGCAAGGGCGCATGTAGGAGCGCTATAGCGCGCGCATAAGGGAGGCAACAGGCATTCCAGGAGCTGTCGAGCGTTGTGGCGCGGTGTTGGGCGCTGCTGCGCGTTGCATGGGGCGCTCTTGCGCGAGGTGGGGCGCCATAGCGCGCGGAGCAAGTACTGGAGCACTCGAGATCAGGACATCCAGGGGCCAGGGGGCGCTGCAGCGCTCTAAACAGGCGCTGTAGCGCTCGAGCGCTCGAGCGTTCTTTGGCAGATTTTTATTCCCTAAGTTCGGGTCAAAATTGTATTGGGCCTATTTTATTTGGGGCTTTTCCTGAGACTATTTGAGTATCGTTAGGAACCTAAAAAATGGATCTATCATCAGTAGAGATTGTAATTGAATATCATCGATCATTATTTTTCTTAGAACAATTTTCAAGAAGAGTTCTCCAAGCTAGTGACAAGCAAGGAGGCTTAATCTTTGGATCGTTTGTACTCTTTCTCACTATTGGGAATTTATTTCTAACCCTATTTCTCTTTATTTATTATTTGTTTTCTAGAATTATGTTATCAATTGAACCCATGATGGCGATGAGGTCAATTATGGGCTAAATCGTTATCATGAGATTTTAATGGATTTTTCTATGGATTCTAGTAATTAAGTGTTCTTATGCCTTGGTGTGTGATGGATTGAATTGATTGTCTAGTATGATTATGCTTATTCGTTATGGGTGAGTCGCGAACATCTGTAATTGTGTGTTTGATCCTGGTGAATGCGAAAGTGGATCTATGGTTTAGAACAATTCATGCTAGCATAGGTTTTTGCATGTGAAGAACATGTATTAATTTTGTGGTGCAATTCTAACCGTCTTGCATTGACTATGTGGTTTAATGGATGCTTGATTTTTAACCGGTATGTGTTCAATTGCTATAGACATATAGGAACTACACATATTTGGTGACTACTTGACTTCTATCAATTGTGGATGATCAGTAGGATGGTATATGCACAACGAAAGTTGGTGTGTATCAGTTTAGTGCATCTAATCAGTAATCAACTCTGTCACATACTAGGTTAAAGGGCATAATATTCTAGATGAAGTGGTTAATGAAATTGAAATCCCATGTTTGTTTATTATAAAGTAAAAGTTAAGTTATTTTCTCGTAATTTCCATAGTTGGCAATTAATCATTAGTTAATTAAAACCAAATTTGTGATTGTCTTGGCAGTGAGTGTAAATCATAAGCTGGTGTATAAGTGAACAAAATGAACAATTTGAGTCTCTGTGGGAACGAATCCTATTTACCATATATTACTTGTTGACCACGTTCTCTTGCGTGAATAAGTGCGAACAAGTTTTTGGCGCCGCTGCCGGGGACTTCGGTGTTATTTGTAGTTTAAGTGCTTGTTATCAGTGGTCGTTATAGATTACTGACTTGAACTTTTTTTTTAATTGATGGATTATTGGGAGCAGGACTTCGTAATTGTATGTGAGCTGTGTGAAGGTGGACATTACACTCATCAATGTGAGTATAACAGAAACCGGCAAAATTTCAGCTAGGACTACAATCAGAGTGGTATGGAGCAATCCCAATATCCATCATACCTGCTCCAAAATCAGCAGTTTGGAGATGAGCCATACAGTCCAGGGGGAGTTTAGCAGCAACAGGGGCAACAATTTCAGCATCAGTATGCCCCAGTACATCAACACTTTCAACCTCCTGAATTTCAGCAGCAGCAATTTCAGACTTGGTCTAACCAACAGTCGACCGAAGAATCTGAATTAGAAGAATTGAGGTTGATGGTTAAAAGCAATGCATTGTCTCTCCAGACAATAGGAGATCAGATTGGTCAAATTGCAAATGCATTAAAAACATTGAATCAAATTGCAAGTGACACAGAAGGCCTAGCTGTAGAGGAGGAGGACAAGAACCTTCCTATCAGTCTTGACTGGCCTTTCTTAGCCACGGGTGAGACCATGATCGAAGTTCAGGAAGGAGAGTCTGAGGGCAAAGATGAGGAAGAAGCAGAATATAAAGCTGATAAGGAAGCAGAGCCGGAGGCAAACCAATCAGAAAATTCAGAATGTCCAGAAAATTCGATTCTGAATAATCAGCCGCAACCACTTCCTTTGCAATCTGAAAATTCTGAAGAATCAGCCCAAGATCAAGAAAACTCCAAGGCTCAAGTGGCTATGCTAATTCCTTCGAAGGATGAAGGGGGTCTCAGTGTGGAAGATGATGAATTAGAAGAGCATGTTCAGTTGTTGAATGCCGCTCCGTCGCAATCTGACTTTGACCAGTTGGAGGCCGAAGAGGAAAAGAGCATCACTCCTGTTGACAAATCTACTCCGAAGAAGACTACAGAGATCATCCAAATCGATTTTCCTCCTCCATATCCACAAAGGCTTCAGAAGCAAACTCTAGCTATGAATTTGCCGGCGGAGGATGAGGAGTGTTTTAGCTTGAAATTGGTTGATGCAGGGCAAATTAAAAAGTATGACACGGAGAAGGAGAAGGCAAAGCATGGCCAACTGAGGATTACAGTGCCTTGGTTAATGGGGCTACGTATTCCACATAAGTTGCTTGGAGTAGAAGATCTCTGGAATTCTCAGGTGCGCCTTAAGCCATCATTTGAAGGAGCTCCCGAACTTGAGCTAAAAACATTGCTAGTTCACCTGGGGTATGTTTCTTGTAATTCAAATCCTTTGCTTGCTATTGTTATTGCTGCTAACTTTTCAGGTAGGCGGGAGAATGTTGTTAAGAGATCTTGTGAGGAGCGAATACGGGTAAAGCTTATCGTTGAAGATGTCGCTCCAGAAAAGATCATTAAATGGCCTTATAGAGATGCGGTGCAGAAAATTTTCAAGAGGAAAATTGTGGCCAAGTCTAGCTAAAGACGATAAAGAAAGGCGCTTCGTGGGAGGCAACCCATGATTTCTTGCTTTCGAATAAAACAACAGTTGTGTTGGAGCCTCCACGTCTATCCACCACCAGACACACCACCCGAGGAAGGTGGAGATGCCGGCAAGTAGGGGAGTATCTCTTGTACCCTTTAATTTTACCTTCAATGAGGACATTGCAATTTTTAAGTTTGGGGGTGATTTTAGGGTAGCAAGAGTTATTGCATTGCATATAGTTGCATATTCATGTTAGGCATATTAGAATTTTTGCATTCAGTTTTGCCATGCCATTTAGAGTGCATTTAGGATGCCATGCCATATAGCTTTATTTAGGATTGTAATATCATTTTGTTCATGCATATCACATGATTCCATATGAGTGTCTGTTTCAGGATCGATAGGTCGACGTTAATTTGAGTGTGATGACAATGAATAGAGGGTTGATTTAAGTACTTATGAAATTGACTTGCATGTGTCGGGAACAAAATCTTTTCACGGTCTCACTGTTTGCTTTTGAGCTAGATCGAGTCATACCTGGTTTGGTTGTTGAGAGTTAATCACTTATTTATATCTAGAATTTTCGTTATTCCCTCGTTGGCGTAGGAGCACTTAAGTATAAGTTTGGGGGAAAACAGGGATTTCATGCTAAGTGTCGTGTCGTAGTGTAATAATGGCTAGGCGTCAAATGGCTAGTAGCCGGCTCATATTTGATATGAGTAGTCTAGGGGGGTGAGATAGTGCACCTATGTAAAAAAAAAAAGGCAAGAAAAAAGAAAGGAAAAAAAAGAGAGTTGTGAGAATAAAAAAATGAGGGATTGTGAGAGTGTGTGTATGCTAATTGGCTAGGGTGAGCTCTTTAGTACTCGAGCAAGTAAGTTCGAGGGGATTTTATGCCTAGTGACCTAAGATTTTTCCGGTCTGGGATCCACTAACCTAACGCTCGCTACAAGGGTGCTATTGTATAAGCCTTTAGGGGTCTCACCCATTGCATAGTCAAAAGCATGTGTGTTTTGTGTTTTGTGTTTTGTGGTGTTTTATGTAGTAAAGCATGAATCCTTGTCTACCTTAAATGATGATGGCGGTGTCTTTGAGTCGTGGAGTGTCTAAAGTTCATTCTGTTTATAAACATGTGATTGTCTTGGAGAAGAATTGGTTATGCCTTTGATCTAGTTTCGAGAGTATATCTAGTGAGAAATGCACACACTCCGAGCATGTATTGTTAGTATACGAGGCCTTAGTCGAGCTCTGTTTGGAGTTGTTGCATTCTTTGAGGCGTTTGCTTGTTGAGTTGGTTTCGGTAACTTTTGTGGGATCATTGCATTAGGACATGTTCGCATTATCATGACATTTAGTTATTAGTTGCATTCATTCATCATTTTAGGTTGAGTTGCATTGCTTGAGGACAAGCAACGGTTTAAGTTTGGGGGTTTGATAAGTGGATTTTATATCCACTATTTACCTTTCGTTTGGACTTTAATCGTTTGCAAGTTCTCGAGTTTCGTTGTCATTTGATATGTTTTTGTGTCATTTGTGTAGGTTGCATGGTTGAAGGCATTTTAGTACGGAATTAGTGTTGGTGGTGGTGGCAAATTGATTGATTGAAGACTGTAACTTATGGAAGGAAATTCGAAGTAGGAAGCAAAATAATGAAGCAGCACAGTTGAGCAATTCCAGGGCCTGGCAGGCGCAAGGGCGCATGTAGGAGCGCTATAGCGCGCGTATAAGGGAGGCAACAGGCATTCCAGGAGCTGTCGAGCACTGTGGCGCGGTGTTTGGCGCTGCTGCGCATTGCATGGGGCGCTCTTGCGCGAGGTGGGGCGCCATAGCGCGCGGAGCAAGTACTGGAGCACTCGAGATCAGGACATCCAGGGGGCGCTGCAGCGCTCTAAACAGGCGCTGTAGCGCTCGAGCGTTCTTTGGCAGATTTTTATTCCCTAAGTTCGGGTCAAAATTGTATTGGGCCTATTTTATTTGGGGCTTTTCCTGAGACTATTTGAGTATCGTTAGGAACCTAAAAAACGGATCTATCATTAGTAGAGATTGTAATTGAATATCATCGATCATTATTTTTCTTAGAACAATTTTCAAGAAGAGTTCTCCAAGCTAGTGACAAGCAAGGAGGCTTAATCTTTGGATCGTTTGTACTCTTTCTCACTATTGGGGATTTATTTCTAACCCTATTTCTCTTTATTTATTATTTGTTTTCTAGAATTATGTTATCAATTGAACCCATGATGGCGATGAGGTCAATTATGGGCTAAATCGTTATCATGGGATTTTAATGGATTTTTCTATGAATTCTAGTAATTAAGTGTTCTTATGCCTTGGGGTGTGATGGATTGAATTGATTGCCTAGTATGATTATGCTTATTCGTTATGGGTGAGTCGCGAACATCTGTAATTGTGTGTTTGATCCTGGTGAATGCGAAAGTGGATCTAGGGTTTAGAACAATTCATGCTAGCATAGGTTTTTGCATGTGAAGAACATGTATTAATTTTGTGGTGCAATTCTAACCGTCTTGCATTGACTCTGTGGTTTAATGGATGCTTGATTTTTAACCGGTATGTGTTCAATTGCTATAGACATATAGGAACTACACATATTTGGTGACTACTTGACTTCTATCAATTGTGGATGATCAGTAGGATGGTATATGCACAACGAAAGTTGGTGTGTATCAGTTTAGTGCATCTAATCAGTAATCAACTCTATCACATACTAGGTTAAAGGGCATAATATTCTAGATGAAGTGGTTAATGAAATTGAAATCCCATGTTTGTTTATTATAAAGTAAAAGTTAAATTATTTTCTCGTAATTTCCATAGTTGGCAATTAATCATTAGTTAATTAAAACCAAATTTGTGATTGTCTTGGCAGTGAGTGTAAATCATAAGCTGGTGTATAAGTGAACAAAACGAACAATTTGAGTCTCTGTGGGAACGAATCCTATTTACCATATATTACTTGTTGACCACGTTCTCTTGCGTGAATAAGTGCGAACAGGCAGATTTGGAGAGAAATGGGCAAGGGAAGTTGTATTGCATTTGTGATTCTTGAAGTTGTGAAGGGGAGAGCCAAATGAAACCTGCTTTATTTTTTGGCAAAACAAAAAAGGTTAGAGCCTAATTAGAGGCATCAATTATATATGTGTTAATTTAAGGTTTTGCAATTGACAATTTACACGTAAAAAATGTTGAGGGTGTACGAATGATAAACCCTCATCACTTAGTACTTAGTACCTCCGTTTTGAGGTCAACAATGATTCATGTCATTTAGATTTAACCAACTCTGGAAACCTATGTATTCGTTCATTCTTCAGAAATGAACAATATCTGTTCCCCGCTGTTGCATTTGATCATAGTTAATCTGTCCATGAAACTATTTATGTATCCAAAAATTCCAGAGAGCACATTTGAATTATTTGGTTAAAAAAATAAGGAATATTAAATTTTTAGGAAAGTATGAATTTTCATCAAATATAAGAAATTGCTCATCCACCTCCTCTTTAATAACTTGAATTTATAATAGGAGAATATAGAGATATTATAAGGGCATTTTGAGCCAATAAACCCCCTGTGAAATTACAATTTTGCCCTTAGATATTAGAAAATTACATGAAGATGCCATTGTTTTCTTATTCAAAAAAAAAAAAAAAAAATTAAGTAAATTATGTTCTTGTAGGGAATTGAACCCATATCCTCTCCAAATAAGCTCATCATCATAACCATTGAGCTAGATAAGTTTTTGAGTTTGACCTAAAAAACATATTACATAAACCTGGTCTCTCGCTTTTTCTTTTTTTCCTATTAATTTACTTTTGAGTAAATATGTTAATGATAACTTATATTGTTTATAAAAAATTTTATTTTCATTATCAAAAAAAATCATATATGATTGTGTATACAACCAATTTTATAGATTCTTGATATCAAATTTTGATAACAGTATCATGTGTGATGTACATTTATCTTTCTTTTACTTAAATAAATGTTTCTTACGTATACTGTTAACTGAAATATACTCCCTCCGTCCCAATGGATTCTTTACAGTTACTATTTTGGGCCGTCCCATTCATTTTTTTACATTCCCAAAATAGTAAGTTTTAACACTATTACACCCACTACTTCACTTATTTTAACAATACTTTACACTATTACACCCACTACTTCACTTATTTTAACAATAAAATCACTATTACACCCCCTACTTCACTTATTTTAACAATAAAATCACTATTACATCCATTACTTCATTTATTTTAACAATATAACACCCACTTTATACCCACTATTATATGCTTGTCTTGTCCTCCGTGCCCAGCTAGGATGTAAAGATCCCACTGGGACGGAGAGAGTATATTTTATGTCTTTACATAATAGTGTTTTCTTTCTTATACTTGATTTGAATTAGTTAGATATTTAATACATAAAACATGGTATATGGTTTATTTATTTATTTATTTTTTAAAAAAATTAATAAAATTAGAGTTAAAATTATTTTAAAATTAGACAATAATCAATATTATATAACATGAATTGATAATATGTTTACTTTACATCTATGATAATTATCGAACTTTGTCATGTAATGTTTTTCTGGTTTCTTATATATGACTTATTACTGTATTTGACACACTTCCATTTATGAAACTTTCTTCATCCGTGCCCATTTGTAACAAGTTATGTCAATTAGAGTGGAAACAAAAAGATTTTTAAAATGAAATGTTGCGCAAAAATTCAATGGTCCAATCATATTGGTACCAAGTGTGGCTTGTATACATCTGGAGAAGTGAGGCTCTTACATCTGTGGTTACACACGATAACGTAGTCTAGGTTAATGGTTCGAATGGAGCAAAATTGGGCAGTTTAATTCGTCTATTTCATTTATGTTTCTAGGATATGCTTCTGTTTTTGTAAGGAGATGGTGTGCAAGCAATATGCCCATGTTTGTGCTTGTGGATCAACCATTTGAACAAAGATGCTCAGTTTGATTGTTTCTGCTTTAGTGGTTGATGCTTTGTTCATCTGTGACTTGGTTTTTATTTTCATTTGCTTTTTAATAAAACTGTTTTGCTGAAGTTATTTGCAAGTAGGGCTGTCAAAAAAATCTGACAAATCCGATATCCGTCCGAAATATCTGCTTCGTATTCGAGAAAATATGGATATTATCCGTATCCGAAATAAAGCGGATATTATCCGTATCTGAATCCGGAGTATCCGAATCTGAAATGGAATATATATAATATTTAAATTATATAATTTAAGATTTTTTTTTTATTAGCATGTAGTGTTTATGTGTTTTTATTAATTAAATAATACATTTATACAAATTTTATATAATTGTAACAATATTATAGACATATATAAAAATTTCATTTGAGTTTAATATTTTAAAGATAATAAAATTAGATATTTAGTACGGCATTCACAGTTTTATTTTTTCTAAATGAAAAAAAGTTTGTTTTGAAATCAATAATACGCGTCAAAAAAATTTGAAAAATCCGATATCCGTCCGAAATATCTGCATTCGTATCCGAGAAAAAGTGAATATTATCCGTATCCGAAACAAAACGAATATTATCCGTATCTGAATCCGATAATTTCGGATACGGATATAGCATATACGTATCCAAATTATCCGTCTGACATCACTATTTGCAAGTTCTGAGCTACCAATCTTCTGAAATATGAATATGAGAATTGAAAATAAATATCAGTCTCACATTTTTTTTTTTAAAAGATGTTGGAATTCCCAGAAAGATTTCAAATTTTTTCTCAATCAAACATGTCACACAAATTTTGATTTATCTTTTATCCGAAAAAGAGTGGACCGTAACCCAAGGGCCCAAGCCTAGGATGAAAAGAGTATTTACTAACACACAAAATTCTTTCATCATTATCAATTACTCCCTCCGTCCCGGCCAATTCTTTACATTTGGTTTGGACACGGAGACCAAGGATAGTGGGTGTAATATTGTTAAAATAAATGAAGTAGTGGATGTAATTGTAATTTTATAGTTAAAATAAGTGAAGTAGTTGGTGTAATAGTGTAAAGTGTTGAAAAAGTAGAGTGAAGTAGTGGATGTAGTAATGTATTTTATTGTTAAAAGTTACTATTTTTAGTAATGTAAAGAATTGGTGGGACAGCCCAAAAAGGAAAGTGTAAAGAAATGGGAGGGATAGAGGGAGTATTATTTATTAATTTTAAATATTACAAGTTACCAATTTTAAAAAAAGCAGGAAATTATCAGTTTATGAAGTTGTCACTTTATTAATTTTAATTTAAATATGGGGTTTTTTTCATCAATACCCAAATCTAGATTTTTTTTGCAAAACTACCCTTTTTATAATACTATTTTGCAAAAATACCAATTTTTATAAATTTTTTACAAAAATACCAATTTTTATAATTTTTTTGCAAAAATACGTTCTGCAACTTTTGCAACTATATTTGCAATCGAACACCAACGAAATCAATCATAAATGCAACTTTTTTTTTTTTTTTTGCCAGCAAAGGGAGAAATTTTATTGCTTAAAATCATTACATAAAATAGAGTAAAACTCTGGATGGACATTCTCTATCCTCCACCTACACTCAGCTAATGAAGAGCTATATCTCGCTAAGTAGTGAGCTATGCTATTCGCAGAACGTTTAATAAATCTTAACTTCACATTTTGAGTTTGCAATTCCAACAGAAGACTCCTACATTCATTCACTACTCTTCCCAGGTACGACAACTTTAAAAATTAAATAATTGAATTATCTTTTATTGCATAATAGGTTGGTTAACAGGTTGGATCGGTTAAACAAAATGCAACCTCGAATGAATTAAAATCAACTTCAAATTATATCTCAGAAATATATAAAACATGTTGCATTTGGTAATATTTAAAAACATGTTGCATTTTGTTGCAGAAGGTATTTTTGCAAATATTTTTAAAAGATGGTAAAATCGCAAAAGAAATTAAAAAAAATGATATTTTTGATAATTTCCATTTAAATATTATAAGTTATCAATTTTTAAAATTTGTCCAAACTGATAATTACTTAATAATAAAACGTTATCTTTGACTAACAATTTTAAATGAAAAGTAATTGCTTCTAAAATAACACAAACCAGCCCTAAAATTAAATATTATGCAAATGGCTTAAAAGAATGAAGCAATCAAAATTGACTTCTCCCCTCTCAGTTCCCAGGTTGCTAAATAGAAGTGAAATTACAAAACGGGTACTAGTTTAAGAGGGTGTTTGGGGTTGCTTAAAATAAGTTACTTTTGACTTAATGGAGGTATTTTTAACTTAAAGGAAAAAGTAAAGTTGTATACTTTAAGTTGAATGAATGTGTTTGGGTAATTTTACTTAAAGTTAAATGTGGGTTTAAAATTTTTGACTTAAAATGAAATTTGACTTAAATTTTTTTTAAATTCGTTATATTTAAACTTTAGAAGAATTGTGAAAAAATAAAAAAATAAAAAAAAATCGATAAGTCATAAGTCATAAGTTAAAAGTACCTAAATGGAACTTTTGACTTAAAGCAGTTTTTTAACTTAAAGCCGGGCTTTAAGCCCATCACCCAAACAGACCAAAACCGACTAAAAGTTGCTTTCTCCTTAAAGCACCCGAAGCCAAACAGGCTGTAAGACAAAATGAAGAGTGGGGACTCTTCATTTTGTCTTAAATGGGTATGAACACTTTAACATACATTTTAAGTCAAAAATATGTATTCTTTTTAAAATATTGCGGAGTCTGACACTTGAATACTTATCCATGTTGAATACTTTCGGTCGAGTCCGGATAACATAGGGATTCATCTAATTAAATACTTGGAGAAGGTGGTTGATCTCGACATTCCCAAGGACCTTGCTAGCGATGAAGCCAACAAACATTTAGCTGATGCATGCGCAAAGTTTGGGATTGAATGCGCACCTCCTCAAACAACTGTTGTTTGTTGGATAAAGTTAACACTTCCAAGTTGGCCATAGGGATAGAATGCAATGGTTATTTCTTGCTTGATTGTAAATTAATCACATGTTTAAATAGCCCAATGTGGACTGATATAAGCTGCATGAGGGTAACTAGTGTGTATAGTAGTAATACCAAATTTCACATCTCTAGTTCTTACTTTTCAGTTTTAAGCCATTTTTTCAAAGTGAAATGATGGCATATGGCCCTATGCTGGCACTACATAACCGTTACTTTACTCTTTCTCTTCTGTATGTTCTGGTGATCAGGAAATTATACTTTTTCCAGCCATGAAGCCACAAAATGAACCTCCGCCAGTTAAAAGTGCTGGACAAGGAGAAGTGGACAAGAGGAAAGCTTAAGAAAATGCCGGGAAAAAAAATTTGTGTTCTCGAAGAACAGCTTCGAATCAAAGGCAAAGAAACAAAGAAGTGTAAAGGGGAAGCTTGGGAGCAGAAAGATATGATGCCTATGTCTGTCATGGCTAAGTGTGTTGAATGCTGCTGGGAGTTTTTTAAAGATGATCTTAGCCGTTCTTATATCAAGTTAGCTGCCAGGAGTTTTTTAAAGAAGATCTTGGCCGCTCTTATGCATGCTGAGTTCCCGCAGTTTTACTGATACTGAGAGACTCAATCAATCGATCAATGAAGTAATTTATACGACAATACAATGGAAGATTACACTAATCCTTCCAAATAAATTGTTTAACAAGTAGTGCAAACCAGTGTTCCAGAAATCGCTAGGCGGCCCAGGACGGTTGGGGTACCGCCTAACGATTAATCGGGTAGGCGGAGATTAATCGGACGGATTAATCGGAGCATTAATCGGTTATATTTAAATATTATTTTAATTATTTTTATTTATTATATATTTTTGTCAAATATTTTTGTCGATTTTTGATTTTTTCAACGTATTTTATTGATTTTTTCCGATTTTTTACCGCCTAGGCCGATTTTTTGACCGCCTAGACCGATTTTTGACCGCCCAAACCGATTTTTTGCCGATTTTTAACCGCCTAAACCGATTTTTTGCCGATTTTTGACCGATTTATTCAAAAAAACGTTTTTTTAACAGCCTAGGATCGAATCGGGACGTTTCAATGGCGCCTAGCACCTAGGCGCCGCCTAGACCGATTTTTACAACAGAGGTGCAAACACACCAAATAACCACCAAAGACTCAAAGAGTACGTACCACTCTAGCCTCTAGGTACTCAATCTTAGTTGTTCCAACTAGTACTGTTGCAAGTTTGCATGGATAGTCGGTCTCTTATTAATCTTGATTGAATCGCATCACACTTTTTTAATTATCAACATTGATAACTTGGTCTGTACAGAGAAAAAGTTACATGTAATATTTGAAAACTTAAATTCAAACAAAACTCAAAATGCCCGTATGTTTTGCTCATATATATTTTTCACGGACCAAGTACCACACCAGAACCCACTGAGGTTTTGCCCTAGCTCGTAGTCTTGTAATTTTTTTGATAATTCTTCCTAATTGAAAAGTACTCCGTTCATTTCAAAATAAAGATATTTAAAAATAAATTACAAAAACATCAATTTTTATTATTTTAAAATACATTTAGAAAGCCAAATTAACACTTTTCTTTTGAAATGGATGGAGGGATGTAATGGTCAAATATACGAATATCAAAGAGGAGGTTGGCTGGAAAATAGGAGGTGTTGTTTGGCTGGTGGCTACGCTGATTTTTCCACTTAACATTATAGTTCGAAATTTCGTAAGGTTGTAGAATATAGATATAGCCATGAGAAAGCAAAAATGTAAGTAGTTCACATAAAGGCATTATTAATACAACTCAAAAGTCTTCACATGAAATTAGCTTCTTGGTTAAAAAGCAGACTAGCACTTTGTTTTTTTTTTCCTCCCTCGTAGAAAGATGATTCTAGTTATCTTTAGTATGGTACTGGTTGATTCATGTGTTTGGTTGCTTTATGGTACAAGTCAATTTCAAAATGTAATTATAAGAAAAAAAAATGATAAAATTAGTAGAGAAATGGTAGAGCCCCAAAATATGTCCCAAAATTGTTCCCAAATTCTTGCATAATTGATAACTTTCTTAAAATAATATGGAACCCGTGTACATAAATATGCGCCCACTAATTAAAACCAGCCACTTGTTAATGACACGTATTTTTGAGGTACCTAGCATTGCTCAAATTAGTAATTTCACGGAAATTATTATTTGGTAACTTATATTATAATCTACCTCATCAAGGGATTCAAATTTTTTTTTCTTATTAAATAAGGTAGTGAAAATCTAATCAGACAAGATTTATATTTTGTAAACTTATTTACTTATTTTAGAAAATTGGTTTGAATAACTCAATCTCCCTTGTTGACCAAATCATCATATATCCTTTTCCGCATTGCCAAAATAAAGCATATCTTATGTGCAATCACAATAATATTAAATTATTTATATTTTACCATTGACCTGGATAAGTATTGTTTTTTTTTAATTATTTATTGTCAATGGAATTATAATGACATCTAATCCATGATCTTAATATTACATTCACTAATAATTTTTAAAAAAAAACATGTATCCATATATTAAATATACAAATGGTTGATTAATCAGATTACAATGGTTTAAAAGATGAGATGTACATTTGATTAATTTTACTAATTGATTGAAAGTGGCATATTAAGAAAATAAGGATAAATATATTTATTATTTATAATTTTTGTAGGGGTGTGATTTTGGGGTTTAAAAACCCCTTTTGTCGAATATGATGATGACTATACTTCTCCTCTAGTCATTTACTCCTACGACTACTACTACTACTACGATACTACGTCTCTCTCCCAATCTCTCCCAATCTCTCCCAATTTCTCTCTCTCTATATATATATATATTAATCTCGTTCGGTGAGTTTCTTCGGCGCTATCGAATCGTAGCTACGCAATGAGTCATTTGGAAGATATCAAAAACGAGACAGTCGATCTGGTATATATCTCACGCTTCTGCACCATTATTTTGTATATATCTGTGTGTATATGTTTGTGCGCTGTGTTAATCTGTTTGATTCTCGCTGATTCACTCATAAGCTTCACTATATTATCATTTTTATGTATGTATAATCGATTATTGCAGATCAATTCGCTTGTATATCGTTTTCTCTATATATACGTCTATGTAGATGCATGTATCTATATGTGTTTTTGTGTACGGATGTGTTTGTATGTATAGCATAATTGACTGTATCACATCACTCACACACAGAAAACACACACAAAAAACACACACAAAAACACACATATATGGTACATGCTTTCATTTGTTGCTGTTAATCAACTATTGAAAATTACACGTTGATGCAGGTACAGAATATGTGTGTTGTTTTGTGTGTTTATCTACATAGACTGTTGTTGAATGTTTGTTGTTAAATCGTATTTCGATGATGTGTTTTTATGATCTGATATCGTAAAAGACAAAACAGACGATTCGAATCAGAGCTAGGTTCCTCTTTTACAGGCCATAATTAAGCATGTGTGATATTTTCGTATAAGTTTACTTATCCGTCCGTTATTTCTAACAATAATATTTTGACAATCGTTCTATTATTTTTTGACTATTTGTTGTTATTCCTTATTCAGAGGATATGTTACCTATTCATATGATATCGTAAATTTTGAAATGATTCGAATCTGATGTTCCTCATCTACAGGCCATAATTAGGCTTTATATTGTGGCGTGAATGTACTTATCTCTCTGTTATATCTACAAAATCTCTCTATTATTTTAATAATGCTTGGTATATATAATTAACATAAGTATATGTTTTCCGGTAATATACTGTAGTTTTGTGTTCAGGCTTTTAGTTAAGAATAGTAAAATAGTGAATGTTATTTTGGTATAAGAATTTAAATGATTGATTCCGTAAGCAATATAATTGCATCAATATTTTAGTAGTTGTATTTATATTATTTTGTCAGTACGTTATCACAAAATCTGCTAATTTGTCCTTTTACGGACAGCTTATGGTACTCTTCCGTGGTACCCTCACTTTACAGAGTATTTGATTTTTGTATCGAGTCTTTAATTTGATATTTTTTGTCTGTTATGCCCTTGGAGTTCCCTATATATCCAGTGTTACCCCTATACAGGATTTTTTTTTTGCGATACACATAGCAAGCTGCCTATGTTTCTTTTTAAGCCGATGAGGCTTCTGCTACTGTTCAAAACTCCGTGGCAGTTATTGTGCAGATTTGTTTCTTCGTTGGGATAGTCTTCCTGAATAAAAATAAAAGAAAAATTGTCATGGGCTAATGACATGTTATTGTGAATTTTGGTGGCAGGTTAAACTTTTTATGAAATTATATAGTGGGTTTAGTAGATGAAACAAAATTGTCATTCTTTTAAAATGTATTCAGTCTGGCTTAAATTTAGTTTGACCTGTTCACAAATATATGATAGCTAGAGATATTGTACCTAACCAATTGCTTTTGAGTAACAGGAAAAGATTCCTATCGAGGAAGTGTTTGAGCAGTTGAAATGTACACGGGAAGGATTATCAGGAGATGAAGGAGCCAACCGGCTTCAAATCTTTGGACCCAACAAATTAGAAGAGAAAAAAGTATTTTCATTTGTAACTAACTCTTCAAATTTGATCAGTGCTATTTAATAAGTGTCTAATAGTTATATTAATAATTAATTACAGGAGAGTAAAATACTGAAATTTTTCGGGTTTATGTGGAATCCACTGTCCTGGGTCATGGAAGCTGCAGCTTTAATGGCAATTGTGTTGGCTAATGGTGATGGAAAGCCTCCAGATTGGCAAGACTTTGTTGGCATCATATGCTTGCTTTTGATCAACAGCTCAATTAGTTTCTGGGAAGAAAATAACGCTGGAAATGCTGCTGCCGCACTTATGGCTGGCCTGGCTCCCAAAACTAAGGTATAAATTCTGACAAATTTACTTCAGTTATTGAAATTTGGAAATGAGCACATAATGAAGAATAAAAACTTGGTGAATTATTAGTGTTTGCTACTGGAAAAACACGTCCATTGCACTTTTCTCATGTATCATGGTTGCTCCGGTGTGCAGGTTCTTAGAGATGGTCGTTGGACTGAGCAGGATGCTGCAATTTTGGTTCCCGGAGACATAATCAGTATCAAACTAGGAGATATTGTTCCTGCTGATGCACGCCTTCTTGAAGGTGATCCTTTAAAGATTGATCAATCTGCCCTCACTGGAGAATCTCTACCTGTGACAAGGAATCCCTATGATGAAGTTTTCTCTGGTTCTACTTGCAAACAAGGTGAACTTGAAGCTGTTGTCATTGCTACTGGAGTTCATACTTTCTTTGGGAAGGCTGCACATCTTGTGGACAGCACCAACCAGGTTGGGCATTTTCAGACAGTGCTCACCGCAATTGGAAACTTTTGCATCTGTTCCATAGCTGTTGGAATGCTAGTCGAGATCATAGTTATGTACCCAATTCAACACAGGAAGTATAGGGATGGAATTGACAATCTTCTTGTTCTGCTGATTGGAGGCATACCTATAGCTATGCCCACAGTCCTTTCTGTTACAATGGCTATTGGATCACACAGATTGTCTGAGCAGGGTGCCATTACAAAGAGAATGACTGCCATAGAAGAGATGGCTGGGATGGATGTACTTTGCAGTGACAAGACTGGAACACTGACACTTAACAAGCTGACTGTTGATAAAAATTTAATCGAGGTTTTCGCAAAGGGCATGGATAAGGAGTATGTGCTACTTTGTGCTGCCAGAGCTTCTAGGACAGAAAATCAGGATGCTATTGATGCAGCAATCGTTGGAACTCTAGCTGATCCTAAAGAGGTTTTTGTTTATTTTTTCCCAATCTTTCTTTTGTAAGTAAGCCATTGGAGATCAAAAAACAAAACAGGTAATGGCTCATTGTACACTTGCTATTATATAGGCTCGAGCTGGCATAAGGGAGGTTCATTTCTTCCCATTCAATCCTGTGGACAAGAGGACTGCCTTGACTTTTATTGACTCTGAAGGCAACTGGCACAGAGCTAGTAAGGGTGCTCCTGAACAGGTACCTTAACACACACACACACACACACACACACACACACACACATATATATATATATATATATATATATACCAACAGACTTGCTTCATGTTTCTTCAAAAAAGATGATTTTATCATTGCTCAGTTTATTTCCTATTTCAGATCTTGACCTTATGCAATTGCAAGGAAGATCTTAAAAAGAAGGTTCACGCAATTATTGATAAATTCGCAGAACGTGGATTAAGATCATTGGCTGTTGCAAGACAGGTTTGTAATGCCACTATCTTGCAGTAAACCCCATTTGTTAATCTTTTCTGTTATTCATCCAATTGATATTGTACCTGTTGATGCTGCTCTTGAACATTTATAGGAAGTGCCTCAGAAATCAAAAGATAGCGAAGGTGGACCATGGCAGTTTGTTGGTTTATTGTCTCTGTTTGATCCTCCTAGGCATGACAGTTCAGAGACTATACGCAGGGCTCTAAATCTCGGTGTAAATGTCAAGATGATTACTGGTAATGTAGTTGTTAGTTTTCCATTTCAACAAAAAAAATTACATCCTGTCAATTCTTTCTTATGGTTGTTTTTAATGCCTAGGTGATCAACTTGCCATTGCAAAGGAGACTGGCCGAAGGCTTGGGATGGGGACAAATATGTATCCATCTGCTGCTTTATTGGGTCAAAACAAGGACGCGTCAATTGCTTCCCTTCCTGTAGATGAATTAATTGAGAAGGCAGATGGGTTTGCCGGAGTGTTTCCTGGTATGTTTAATTGGATTGCTTCCTCATGTATACATCATTTGCTTGTTTCGGTTGTTTTTTTTTAATTATTGAAACTAAAGTTATTTTCTTCAATTTCTAGAGCACAAATATGAAATAGTAAAGAGGTTACAGGAGAAAAAGCACATTTGTGGTATGACTGGGGATGGTGTCAATGATGCTCCTGCTCTGAAAAAGGCAGATATAGGAATAGCAGTTGCTGATGCAACAGATGCAGCGCGTGGTGCTTCTGACATTGTGCTGACTGAACCTGGGCTTAGTGTCATTATTAGTGCAGTCTTAACCAGTAGAGCAATTTTCCAGAGGATGAAGAATTACACAGTTAGTTGTTCTCTTTTTCATTTGAAATGACAGTTTTTTAGATTGAACTGATTTTTATATGTTTTATATGGCAGATTTACGCTGTCTCCATCACAATCCGTATTGTGGTATGTTATTGATAAAATCTGAACACCATAGCACAAGGATTATAGATTTGGATATGGGATAATTTAACTTTGTTCACTTTTTATTTTGTAGTTTGGATTCATGTTTATTGCTTTGATATGGAAATTCGACTTTTCTCCCTTCATGGTTTTGATCATTGCTATCCTGAATGATGGTGAGACATTTTGGTCTTACTTCTTGGACATTATATTTCTAGTACTATTTGTCTTCCACTAATGTTGCCCTGCACATTTTCTATCATTATGCAAGGCACTATTATGACAATCTCCAAGGATCGAGTGAAGCCTTCCCCAATGCCTGATAGTTGGAAGCTGAAGGAGATATTTGCTACAGGCATTGTGCTTGGAGGTTATTTGGCATTGTTGACTGTGATATTCTTTTGGTTAATAAAGGACACAAATTTTTTCCCGGTAGGAAAACTTAATGTTTTATATATATGAATTATCTTGTCTAACTATCTTATCGGTAACAATACTTGCAATGATTCAATAATGATTCAATAACTTTCACTTACCTTGTGGTATAGGAGAAATTTGGAGTAAGAAGTATCAAAGATAGTCCTGGTGAGATGATGTCCGTTCTTTATCTGCAAGTGAGTATTGTGAGCCAGGCACTCATCTTTGTCACTAGATCACGCAGCTGGTCCTTTGTGGAACGTCCTGGTTCTTTGTTATTCGTTGCTTTTCTAGTGGCACAACTGGTAAGAGTTGTATGCCTTCCCCCCTTACAACCAATATATATCTGATTTAAGTTGAAGAAGTCTTAAGAAATAACATAATGATGGTTTCAGATTGCAACTATCCTTGCTGTGTATGCAAACTGGGGTTTTGCAAGAGTTCACGGGTGTGGATGGGGATGGGCTGGTGTTGTTTGGATATATAGTATTGTCTTTTATTTTCCCCTTGACATTTTGAAATTTGCCACTCGCTATGCATTGAGTGGAAAAGCTTGGCTGAACCTTCTAGAGAACAAGGTACTTAAAAAAACTCTTATGTTCAAACTCAAACTCCATGTTTCTGTTCATTATCATCTCAAAATACACATGTAAATTTTTTATTTTCCACAGACTGCCTTCACCACCAAGAAAGATTACGGAAAAGAGGAGAGAGAAGCCCAATGGGCTCACGCGCAGCGAACTTTACATGGCCTTCAACCACCAACAGATTCTAACATCTTCAATGACAAGAACAGTTATAGGGAACTATCTGAAATTGCTGAGCAGGCCAAGAGACGAGCTGAAGTTGCTAGGTACTATTATGAAAGTCAACAAATATTAACTTGATATTTAAGAGCTACAAGTATTCTGGAATTATTTTTGTATTTTTTGTGTAGGCTTCGAGAATTGCACACCCTGAAGGGACACGTCGAGTCAGTGGTGAAGCTTAAGGGCTTGGATATAGACACTATGCAGCAGCATTATACAGTGTAACAAAAGCTGAAGGTGTAACAACTGAGAGGGAAAAGAGCCATTTCTAAGAAAGTAGGCATAAATTGAGAAGATGAATGAGTGTGAAGACCCTGTTAGTATTTCCAAAACATTAAAATGTTCTTAGACATAGTTGGATCACTTTGTGCTATAAAGTCCAACAATAGCCTATATATATAAAATGTATTAGGTAAATCTTGGAAAGGGTTTCATTTAATTGCCCTTTCCTGCCCTGTTTCTTTAACATGCGTAAATTTTCTGCGCCAAATTCTGCATGATTATTGCATGCTTTTACAAATTTTCTTGTGTTGTATGCTTAATTTCTTACCTCATCTTCCGTATATATGTATATTGACTTCGGGAGATACTTTATGTAAAATTAAGGATGCAAGGACATCTTGAAACCACAATCATGAAAAGACTAGAGGCGGGTTGCTGGCCTGTGGAAGATTAATTTGGATGCAGGCGCATTGGCTCCCATGCTTTGCTTGTTTTTGAGTACTTGAGGCCTGGGGGCCATGGAGCTATTTGTCACAGAAGCTGGTATTTTTTAAGTAATAAGTTGATGTAACCTTAAGTTGATGTAACCTTTCTCGTGAACGAGAGATTCTGTTAATGGACAATCAAGTTTGGCATTACATTGGATTTGCTCTCATGGACAATAACCTGGTTACCACATTAGCAAATCCTCGCCAATTTCAGAAATGTTATAAGTGCCAAACTGGGCAACGAAAATTGTTACAAAATGATGTGTCATTTTAGAATGTTCTTATTGGTAATATCAATGTAAATGCATGTGGGTACATCCATAACACAGAATACGTGGCGTTTTATAAATTTTATTTTCCGTGTTTTTATATAATTTTTCAATTTGAAGGCCCTTGTCATTTGTCAATCAGATACAAGGTGCTGTTATACCGTACGTAGGTATAAAGCTGAAGTGACTTTAATATTATTATTTTTTTGACAGAAAACTGGGCTGCGAGCAGCCAAAGAAAACTGTTTCAGAGTATCAAAACTATATTAGAGTATCACTTCTCATAAAAGAGAAGAGACGCTCAGGAGGATCAAAGAAGCTCCTCCCAACATTAATTCGACAAGAAGCTCGACCATAAAAAAAACCTCCATCACAATTAATTTTTCACCTTAAAATCAGTAGGGGGATCCCATTGCAGTGAAGTAGATTGTTGTGAAGGAATATCAAGAGCAGGCACTATGTTTATGTGTATTAAATAATATGGAAAGAAGATGTACAATATCAAGGGAATTCAATTAATCAGACAAAGGCGATAGAGTGACTTCAGTAAAACAAGTCCACCTCAGATATAATGAGAATCAAGTGAGTTCATTGTTATAAGCTGAAAATTTACAGGTACTACATGTTCTTTACATTGTGTTTTTTTTACTCTATCAACTGCACAGCTGCAATTGATGGTATTTTTTCTCTCAGCTTCTGTGTAAGAGCCACGCGAACTGTCATCACTCCAGCTGCAGGACCACTTAGCCGCACTATAACAACGAAGTCATCGATCTGCACAAATTCTAGGACTCCGCCGCCTGTGCCAGTTAGGTATGGTCTAATTTCACCAAGAATCTGTTAAGAAGCATATTTAGTATCATGGATGAGGGAATTACTTTGCACTTTTGCAGCAACAACTGGTATCTTATGTTATACATATTTTTAAGTGATCGAAGTTATGTTCAGTAGTTACTAGCCTTTGCAACACAAAGAACACGTTGCACTTTAACGAATACGCTAGAGCTTTGGAAACATTTCAATTCGTGCACAATCAGTTGAAAAGGCGCACATAAATTATAATTCATGTGTATGAGTTGTACATATCTATATCACGAGTGAAAATGCAATTTCATTTCCTCTCACCTTTTCAACATTCTCTTCATTTAACTCAAGGCCAGTCTCAGTGTCGAGGATTTGTTCCACATCCATTATCTCTGGAATCTTATCTCGGAGACGAGTTTCAATCCCCATCTTAAGTGTCATGGTTGAACTTGGACAAGATCCACATGCACCTTGTAACTTTAGTACCACAACAAGGCCATCAATCTCATGAAGAGCAACATTCCCTCCATCAGCCATCAAGCCAGGCCGGACTTCATCCAATACCTTTTCAACATTTTCCTCAGTCAATGGGAGAACACAGCTTGGCGAAAGTACAATTCCTTCACATGAATATATTATTCCCAAATTCAGAATTTTCAGTAGAAAAAGAAATTGTTTAAACTTACTTGGCTGCTACGACTTAGGAAACACTATCAGTATCAACTAGAATCTGGAACCCGGGTGGGGGGGAGGTGTACTATCCACACAATTCATAACTTCAGAAAAAGTCTGGGATGATTAAGTAAATAAAAAAAAATCCAACGTTATTATATAAACTGTGCTAAAAGTTATAGTTGGCTTGCCACTCGATGAGCTTCTTCCAGAGCTTGACCCAGAATATGATGCATTTATTATGAGGTTTCCTTTTGTTTCATTTTATCTTTTGTTTTCTAGTTTCCTTTTTAAGTTATTTCCTCAAAAACAGTATAAAAGAGTAGACCTAGACTTTGAGTTGACTCCAAACAAGCCAAATCGTGTTCTTCGAGGGGATGTTTAGATTGTTGAAGGGAAGTAAAATGATTTGAAATCCAAGGTGTGAGTGGGGGATAAGCTATCCGGTAATGGGAATGAGTTTTCCACCCCAACCAAGAAAACCTCCCAACAAAACACTAACACATGGATATAACATTTTAATTATTCCCAAAAACCAGGTTGAAATACCATGAGTCCATGAGCCAACGGCCCCTTACTTCCATATTGCTAATCCATGAGGGTAATCAAATAGGAAACACAACGGAAATAATAGCTTACAAAGTTAAAGGGGTAGGAATCAACTTATGTTAAGGTGGCGAAGTAGGGACCTCAAGGAACATCCAGTACATTTTTTTCAACACATATTATAATTATCGCGATCACTACAGGGGATATTCCCTCCGCAACAGCCTCCTCTGTCTATGTGAAAGGAAGAAATCAGCCTTCCTTCATAGCATTGTCAATCGCCTTATCAATTATCATGTCCATGGTTGGGGATCAGACCACTTTTAGGGATCTTCTTGAATGTTATATATATGTTAAAAAAAATTCCCCATACAAAACAAATTAGAGCAGGCTTCGTTCATGTATACATTGTCCAACAATATACAGAGGGGGATTGTTTTTCTGTAACTATAGATTTTGTACTGCTTTACATACATATTGAATACCCAAATATTAGGCAGACAATTACAAACCCCACAAAAGCTTTGTTTTTATCATGCGAACAAGATAAGAAACTGGGACCTCAAGATTAGTATATCAACATAAATGCAACAAGCATTTATATTTCCCCCATTCTCATTTAAATTTTTGTGCGTGCACACACACATATAGGGCCGTGTAATGGAAAACAGATTTTAGCGTGAGAATAGTGTGAACAATTATTATAACCAGAACAATTGTTCTCAAGTTATAATATGTTTTCGACATAACATTAACCTATATATACATATGGAAATTGGAAAGTATAACACAATACCTGGTGTATGTTGTCTTGTTGGACGGGTGAGATGAAATCTAAGCAAGTGCCTACTGTGGAACTGACCTCCAAGAAATGACTTGTGTTTCCATACATAAGTAGCAGCAGAACATTTCGAAATGCGATTCTGTAACAAACAAGTAATCATTAATCAATGGGTCATGTATAAAAAGCAGCATGTTGTACCGTAAAATCACGAAACACAGAGATGTAAGAATGAAAAAACACTGCACACACATAGATAGATAGATAGTAACCTTGACAAGGGAGATGGAGGAAGATGACGATGGTGGTGTTTGAGATGAAGAATGAATGTGATGCTGCGTTTGGTTTGAAAGTCGAATCATGTAGAGTAAGTGATGAAGCAATCAAGTGTAAGAGTTGAGTTTTGATTGGGAGTTGATGATAACTCTCGCTCCTTTTGTTCCAGTTTGTGCGGAGAGGAACCAGGACACGCATTTCTGCCTTCGCTATGTTTTTTTTTCTTTTGCTAAATGCTACTGTAGTATGTTTATTTAGAGAAAGTTCAATAGATGATAGATCCCTTGTATGACCTCCTAACTCAAATTATAAGGAATAAGATCTAAAATTATGCTTCAATAGTCTCCTAACTTTTCCTTAAAAAGTTAAGAGTATCATGTCATCCATTATCTTTAAGGGATCCCTTATTTCACTTTTATCAATAAAATATTATTTTCTCTCCTCTTTCCAAATGTTTCCCTCTTTTTTTGTTCAATTTATTATTTAATAACTATAAGGATCAAATATAAGGAAGCTTGTTGGAGTTGTCATATCTTATAATATCCTAAATCACTAAGAGCCTAATATTTTATAATATTTATAAGGAAAATACAAGGAGGCTATTGGACTTGCTCTTAGACTACTAACTTATAACTCGTGGAATCCACGGATTTTTTGTATTATGTTATAAATTTTATTTAATATTATAATTATATTTTATATAACATTTATTTTTAATAATTTTTTAATTTTAATTTGATATTATTTAATATATTCATGTTTACGGATTATACTAATGTTTCCTTATTATAAACAACGTATACGATTTTTAATATATTTTATTAATAATTGAAAAATATGGTGTGATAATTTCGGGTATATATTAATGATTGTAAGATTTGTTATAAATTAAAAAGGTAACATGTTTTAATTAGAAAGGAAATATTAATGATTGAAAAATATGATACGATTGTTCTTTTTAGGTATTTATAAAAGGTAATATCTTCAACTAAAAGTAAATGTGAAAAGGCAATCGACTAATTACAATTAATTATATTATGCTATTATTTATTTTAGGTGTTATATTTTTCTTGAAAATTATGGTGTGATATTTTCAGATATATATTAATGTTTGTAATATTTGTTTTAAATTAGAAAGGTAACATGTTTTAATTCGAAAGGAAATTTTAATGATCAAAAGATATGATACGAATGTGTTAGTTACAGAGGCATGCCTGTATACATCTAATAACAAGCCTAATTGTTTGTAATGCTTTGCATTACTTACATGACCTCTTAATTGAGGGAACCTCTAGTTGTAGAGTTTCTGTTTGTATTGTACTTGTAATATGCATCAAATCCTAGTTGTGTAACTGTACAAATAGAGTCTAGAATAATGCTTGAAAGAAGTTCCATGGTTCATGCCTCAAGCAAGGAGTTAAAGACTGCCAAATAATCACAGTTGGGATTTGAAGAAATGAAGAATTTGCCTAAGTACCAATTCGAGAAGTATATTTGTCTATTCGAGAAGTCCAGCATTCGAGAAGTCAGAGATTCGATATCTCAAGACACTATTCGATATCTCTGAATACACTGTTCGATATCTCATTCGATATCTCAGGGATTCGATATGTCTACTACTCTATTCGAGAACTCAAGAAGTCAACAAGTCAAGATGGTATTCGAGTTCTCAAAGAGTCAACAAGTCAAAGTTCCATTCGATATCTCAAAGACTCAGAAAGCTATTCGACAACTCGAGGATTCGATAAGTCAAATGCTCTATTCGACAACTCAAGGAATCCTGATGGAAAAGAGCTATTCGAGAAGTGGTTCGATATGTCACTATAACAGTATTCGAGAACTCAGAGTTATCGATCAAGTCAATTCTAGTTCTCGAATCACTTACTTAGTCACTTCTCGAATACATTCTTGGAGACAAAATACTGAAGAAATTGTACAAGTCAGAAACCTGCAACAAGCCAATGCACTTTATGGACCACAACCTGTAACGTGCTCTGGAAAGCCTACTGACAAGGCTGTCGCGTGCCTATCAAATAATAATATCTAACAAATCCTTCTAACTATGTAGTAGGGTAAGTCAGAGTCGATCCCACAGAGACAAACGTGTCAATCACCAGTTGTTCTCGATTTCAATTCAGCCAAGCAAGTAACACAATAAAATATCAAAGATTATTAAACTAATTTTATACTAATGCAATTAATCAATTAACTAAAACTTCCAGAACTAAGTATCCCCACTAGCATGAATTAATGCAATCGTGAATTCCCTCCCCAATCAATCGTACAATACTCAACAGGAAAGGTGCGCCCTATAAATTACCAATAACCTCTCTCGAGTATTAATGGCTTCTCTAAAATACAATCAAGCCTATTCTCATGGTATCATGCAATTTAGAGACATTAATCACAGCACCCTAACTTCCTAACAATCCGTTCTACCTATTCTCATGGAGAAGTTCATGTCCTCATTGGATAAATCACAACCATCTAAATCCAACTCTCGTTGATAAATAGATATTGGTTCAAACAATAAACATAATCACGTCTGATTTGTAATTGCTAATTAAAACAACTCAATAAGCAAGAGCAATTAAACAATCAAATTGGGGGAATTGGGAAAATCACACATCAATCATAACTAGGGTTCTACTTAACCCTAGAATAATTATCTACTCATACATAATTAAACTAATAAAACAAGAGATATAATATGAACACATAATATTATAAAGAATAGAGAAAAACCTTCAATCTTCAAAGAAAAGTGAAAAGATATCTCCAATCTCTCTCTGTATATGTCTATACGTACGTATGTATGTATACGTAACTATCTATCCGTAACTATCTGTCTCCCCTAATAATAATAATATCTTATATTATATATGTCTCTAATAAAATAAAGTATTTTAATGCCTTGAGAAAATTACAAGTACGTTTCCTAAACTGAATAGATTTTCAAGGAAAATTCGTGGTTGACTTTTCTCCTGTAGTTCTGGGCCGCTCCAATTGTAATATGACATCTGGACCATCTTAGAATGATAGAAAATTTAATTATCTTCGCGTGGGCAGTTGAATCACCCAATTCTGACTTGTAGAACTCGAGATATGGCCAAAATAGTGAATTGCGCGCGTGTTGCCCGATAAATCCGAATTTCCTTCTAATAAATCTCCAATTAAGCTCTTTATTCTCAAATCCTTCCAAGTTTAGAATTTCCTTGCTTCCTACAATAAAACATTAAAATCTATTAAATAAAAATCCAATTAAATGCAAAATATAATATATATGAAGAATATAATCATATAAAATATATATAAATATACACTCTATCAAACATCCCCACACTTAGCATTTGCATGTCCTCGGGCAAATAAAGAAATAAAAACTATCCTAACTAACTAACAAACATCACTTTCGTAGATGACACGATTGCATTGAGCGTATGCAACAAGCCGTTAAACCCCTAGGTAGCCCTAGTAGGACGAGTTTTGTCTCGTGAGGGTTTATAGAAGATATACCCACAAAATCAAATATTTTCAATCACCAAGTCTTAAACATGCAACAATTCATAGTACTCCACATATGCAAACCTCAATCACACAACAATCTGAGAAGATCTGAAAGTACACCACTTGCACAAAACAATCCAAGTATGCACACGTTGTCTAACAGACAAAAATATCATGAAATAAACATCAAAGTCTCCTTCAATAAGTAAGCATGCCGTGGATAGAAAATCTCACATTGCTCTCAATTCACACAAGTGTATAGGTGTTAACGTTTCACTCAAGTTCAATCAAAATAGACATGTGCTACCATATGCTTGGTTGTCCACCAAATCTCCACTACTTCGTATATGTGCATGCACAAATCAAAAGGTCTTCATTAAAAGTTGTAATGGGGCTTAGGTATGGGGTGGGATATCAAAGAAATAGGCTCACAAGTGGCTAAGCTTGATAAACTAATAGAGCATAATGTTCACTTCTAATTAAAGTACCCAACATGAATAGTAGATCATGTAAAAGATAATTAAACTTTCACAAGCATTAAACCCATAAGCACATCATTATGTACTTCCCCACTTTCACATTGTACAAACCAATGAACACAAACTCTACTTCGATCTTCTTCAAATTTTTCTTTTTTTTATTCTTTTTTATTCTTTTTTTTATTTTTTTCCTCTTTTTTTTTTTTTTTTTTGAAGATCAAGCAACCACATTATATAATTCCCACCAAAATATCAAACCTTAACAAAGAAATCCCCACACTTGAACATTCACCCACCCTTAAGTTGAATCACAATGCTCTACTAGTAAATCAAGATAAGAATAAATAAGTAGGCTCAAAAATTATAGAGTGGTGATAATTGAAAGAAACAGATATAAGCTCAAGGGGGCTTACTAAGGATATAACTCATAAGGATAGTGTTTAGGTCAATGAGGTTAATCCTAGTGCCTTTATCACTTTCATGCACACACACAACATGTAATCTCAACAAGGTATCAAAACAAGTTCTAGAGCAATGCTAATTGACGAACAACACACAACAAAGAAATTCGATTGATATAAAATGTATCAATCATTAATTAGGCTCAAAATCTCACAAGGTGAAAGCATGCTCGACTCACTAAATTTGACTAAGAAGCATCTCAAGTTTTTAAATTTTCGAAAGCACACACAAGGAATTATCAAGCAACAAATGATTTTTATTCTATGATACAACACTCAGAATTAATCATGCAAAATTAGTCTACAAAATGTGTACTTATCCTCGCTAACATGCTTTTGAGACAAGGCAATTATATACAAAAAGTTTTCTATTTTTTTCAAATTTTTTTTTTTTGAATTTTTATCATATATAATTTTTTTGGATTTTTTTACATTAAGAACATATCCCCACACTTAAATGGTTCATTGTCCTCAATGACTAATTTAATAAAAGAAAGAAAAAAAAAATCTAACAATCCTAAAAATAAAATACAAAAAGAATAATAATAAAAATTATACAAATAAATGTTAGAAATACTCCCCTAGTATAAGCATGAAGGGCCAATGAAAATCGTAGAAGATATCCTTTCTCCTTGCTAAATTTCTGGTCCAGCCACATGTTCATTAATAAGCAAATCAGCATTCAACCCATTGAGATAGTTGGTGGAGTGGTAGTCACGTGTACATGCATGTGGGAGGTCTGGGGTTCAAACCCTTTGGCCCTCCAATATTTAATAAACATTTTTGCACAGGCTACCAACCAAGCACTGACATGGCAGGTGACTAGATGACATGTGGCGGATGACATAATGGTGATGTGGTGACACCTAGACTGCAGACGAGTGTTGAGGTGGCAGCTGACCGGATTGCGACTTGGCGCCATATAAATGCAGCAAGAATTAAGTGGTCACGAGTTGCTGTTGAATGCAAAGTTGGACTAGATTAATGGGCTCCAATGAAATGGGCCTGTAGCAAGAAGCAATGAAATGGGCTGAAGCAAGAAACATGAAATTGGCTTGAATGTTGATTGCTTTGCCAGAGAATTCAGCACCGCAGGGAGAGTACACGCGCCAGACTAAATTGGAGACAGAGATTTTTATCCCGCGGGGTGAGTTAGCGCACCGCGGTACGCGCATTACAGAGATTTATGCATGGTGGGTTAGATTTTTCGCACCACCAAATTCCTATCCCCTGTTCTTCCTTAGCTAAATTTCACAACCTTCTTCTTCTTTTTTTTTTCTGTTTTTTTCCCCGCATCATAATTGTGCAAATCAATTTTATTCCTGAAACACTTCACACAAAATCATCAAGGCACCTTGTGGGAGTAAAAAAAATGAAATAAAAATTATCTAATAATAATAATAATAATAATCTAATTAAAAAAAATACAAAAAAAAAAGTAAAAATTTACTAACCTTACACAAATCATGGGTTGCCTCCCAAGAAGCGCTTTTTTAAGGTCACTAGCTCGACCTCTTATCAATAACTAGATCATCAATAAGGTGAAAAAGCAAACAAATGTACATATCTCCTAATTCGAATTAATCTAATGATATGAGCACCAATAAGATAACCAAGAAGATATATAAATTGACATGTGAGGCTCATGTGATGCTCAAGAATTTTCGGCATGTGAAAGTATTTAAAAAAATCATCTCCAACATGGCTATAGTTACTTTTCACAAATTTCTCCCAAATTGGGTCAACAAAAGGCATACACATATTTTCAATTTTAACATCATTCAAGTCAAGTTTATCCAAATTCGGTTCTATCTCATCTACCACAATTGGAATCACAATATCCTTATTCAAATTTATATCTACCACAACCATACTATCATCCTCATCAAATACCATGCAAATAGAGTCATCTAAGAAATCAACATCATTATTATCAAAAGAATTTTCACACGAGTTAATTTCTTGAGAAGCATAATGGTCAATAAGAGCTAGACTATCAAAATCATCATCTTCATCATCATAATCATCAAAAATTAGCTTACTATTACTAACCTCGTTTTGCGACTCTTTGAACTCCTTACCACTCCACAAAGTTGCATCATCAAATTGACTCATTGGTATTTTCTCCGTTTGAGAGCGCCTCTCAACGAATTCAGTTACCTCTTGAGCTAGTTGAGCAATTGAGTTTTCAATCAACTTACCTTGAACTTTCAACTCATTAAGACTTGTCTCAACCTCTTCATTCTTGTTCAGCTGTGCAACAACAACTCCTTCCAACAGACTTTCCAAGTTGGATTTTTGTGGTGGCTGAGAGTAGTTGATTTGAGGTGGTTGAGCTTGGCATGGACTAACTTGCATCTCTTCAAATTGAGCATTAAACTGTTGATGTTGAGCATCACAAGTGGCTAAAGACTCATTCATCTTGGCACATGGAGAGAAATAAGTTTCCAAGGGAGTTTCCAAGCTAGATTTTTCTGGTTGAGCTGGATTGTTTTGGTAGGAAAAATCAGAATAATTTTCCCAACTAGAAGTGTACGTCTCACAATAAGGATTATACTGTGGTCCTTGGTCAGAGTTGTAATGGGCATTGTAATGAAAATTATTATCCCAATATTGTGCTTGGCTTGGGTAGTAAGGGGTATTATATTTGCAAAAATTTTGAGTGTGTCCCTGTATACCGCACACATCACATGTAGCAACCAAATAAGAATTTCTTGACTCTACTTCATCGATCTTTTGAGATAATGCCTGCATAGTCTCAACCAATGCCTCCATGCTTTCTTCTTGCTCCTCTCTTCACTCGCTTAATTTCTTGTTATAGGAATCTGAAAATCAATTTTACAAGAAACAAGAAAAACCACAAGCAAAGATCAAACAGAACAAGAATAATAGCCGAAGCAACACAACTAAACAACTTGGCCAAACTAACTCAAAAATTAACTAATCTAACACTGCTTTGTCCCCGGCAGCGGCGCCAAAAATTTGACAAGGCTGTCGCGTGCCTATCAAATAATAATATCTAACAAATCCTTCTAACTATGTAGTAGGGTAAGTCAGAGTCGATCCCACAGAGACAAACGTGTCAATCACCAGTTGTTCTCGATTTCAATTCAGCCAAGCAAGTAACACAATAAAATATCAAAGATTATTAAACTAATTTTATACTAATGCAATTAATCAATTAACTAAAACTTCCAGAACTAAGTATCCCCACTAGCATGAATTAATGCAATCGTGAATTCCCTCCCCAATCAATCGTACAATACTCAACAGGAAAGGTGCGCCCTATAAATTACCAATAACCTCTCTCGAGTATTAATGGCTTCTCTAAAATACAATCAAGCCTATTCTCATGGTATCATGCAATTTAGAGACATTAATCACAGCACCCTAACTTCCTAACAATCCGTTCTACCTATTCTCATGGAGAAGTTCATGTCCTCATTGGATAAATCACAACCATCTAAATCCAACTCTCGTTGATAAATAGATATTGGTTCAAACAATAAACATAATCACGTCTGATTTGTAATTGCTAATTAAAACAACTCAATAAGCAAGAGCAATTAAACAATCAAATTGGGGGAATTGGGAAAATCACACATCAATCATAACTAGGGTTCTACTTAACCCTAGAATAATTATATACTCATACATAATTAAACTAATAAAACAAGAGATATAATATGAACACATAATATTATAAAGAATAGAGAAAAACCTTCAATCTTCAAAGAAAAGTGAAAAGATATCTCCAATCTCTCTCTGTATATGTCTATACGTACGTATGTATGTATACGTAACTATCTATCCGTAACTATCTGTCTCCCCTAATAATAATAATATCTTATATTATATATGTCTCTAATAAAATAAAGTATTTTAATGCCTTGAGAAAATTACAAGTACGTTTCCTAAACTGAATAGATTTTCAAGGAAAATTCGTGGTTGACTTTTCTCCTGTAGTTCTGGGCCGCTCCAATTGTAATATGACATCTGGACCATCTTAGAATGATAGAAAATTTAATTATCTTCGCGTGGGCAGTTGAATCACCCAATTCTGACTTGTAGAACTCGAGATATGGCCAAAATAGTGAATTGCGCGCGTGTTGCCCGATAAATCCGAATTTCCTTCTAATAAATCTCCAATTAAGCTCTTTATTCTCAAATCCTTCCAAGTTTAGAATTTCCTTGCTTCCTACAATAAAACATTAAAATCTATTAAATAAAAATCCAATTAAATGCAAAATATAATATATATGAAGAATATAATCATATAAAATATATATAAATATACACTCTATCACCTACAAGGAAGCTTGGAGAGATATAGAAGAGACAAGGAGCTAAAGAAGTGGATCTAAACAGGCTTTGCAAAGTCAAATCTGTAACCGTTTGGACACTTACTCAAAAAGGATAGACAGACTAGAAAGTAATGTGTTTTAGCTACCTTATTTGTAGTAAGCAGGCTGTATCCATGTTCTATAAGGACACAGCCTCACTTCATAACTTAGTAACTTTGTGAGTCAAGTTTTTCATACACTGTAAGCTATATCTCTCTGAGAAAAACGAAGCTGAGAATACTACCATTTGTATTCACAGATTGTAGCAACCTTTATCTAATATACATTAGATTAAAGTGATATTGTGTCTTGTGTTGTTTATTTATCCGCACCTTAATTTCTGCACACACAGGCACTTATCTGCTACACAGACTCAATCCAAGAAAAGTTCAAGAATCCATTCACCCCCCCCCCCTCTGTATTCTTTTACCGTGTTCAATACTCAACAAGTGGTATCAGAGCGGGCTGTTTATTCAAAAACAGAGAAACGATCATGAGTTCGAATACACCAAAGACTACAGGAACGGTGAAGGTCCCTAAGTTTGATAAAGAAAACTTCAACCTCTGGAAGATAAAGATGATGTTGTTCATCAAAGCCTCTCATCCCTTGTATCCTGAGATTCTCAAGAATGGTCCTTTTGTTCCACAACAAGAGATACCAGAGAAGACTGTTGGAACCATAACAATCCCTAGAGCTTATGAGGCCAAGGATCCATCAAAGTGGACAGAGTCAGAAAGGGAGAAGGTTGCTCTTGACAGCCACCTCATGTTGCTCATTATTGATTCCATGGATATGTCAATGTTTGCAAACATTGCATCATGCACGTCTGCTAAAGAGATGTGGGATCACATTGAGGTGTTGTGTGAAGGGACTGATGAGGTTAAAGAAAACAGGAAACAGATACTGGTCACACAGTATGAAGCTTTCATGGCACAGCCCAAGGAAAGCATCACTGAGATGTTTGAAAGGTTTCACAAGCTAGTTACTGAGTTGCAGATGAATGGAAAGGTTTACAGCACCAAGGAGTTAAATATGAAATTTCTGTTGTCTTCACCAAATCATCTGGAGCAAAGAGTCATTTCCCTAAGAGAGAGAGATTTGAACAAAGTCACCTATGATGTACTCTATGGAGTCCTAAAGACTCATGAACTTGAGTTGCTTCAGAAGAGGGCTATCCAAGCAAACCAAGGTAGGATGATAAACACATCATGTGCCTTGATTGTCAACAAATCCATCCTGGACCTAGAAGCATCTACAAGCCAACTAAGGATAGAGGAGGTGGCAGATGATGAAGAAACTGAAGCTGGGGTGAGTGAACCTGTTGAGGAAAAGGAGGAAGAAGAAGAGGAGTTTTACACTCTGGAAGAACTTGATGGGATGGAAAATACTTCATATGCTTTCATGGCCAGAAAATTTCCAAACATCAGATTTAAAAGAAATCAACCCTTCAAACCCAAAACTCAAAACCATTCAGCCAACAAGAACAAGGCACCTGTGAAACCAAACAGAAATAAGTTCAAAACCGGTTATGTGGATAGGTCATCTGTAAGGTGTTATAGATGCAATGACCTAGGGCATTTTGCCAGTGAATGCAAGAAGCCTAAAAAGAAGGATAGAGATTATCTTGAGCTAGAAGCTAAGTATGAGGCCCTTCTGAAAAAGCAGACACATGGTAAGGCCTACATAGCTGAAGGGAAGTGTTGGGATGATTCTGAGAGTGATGAAGAGGAACAAGAATTCTGCAATTATGCCTTGATGGCCAACTCCAAGGATGACTCATCTTCATCTGATTCTCAGGTACCATCTCTCACTACTATAGACATGTCTGTTTCTGAATACAAATCCATGATTGAACAATTATCTGTTGAAATGTTTAATATTCATACTAGTATGACTGCTGCTAATGAGGAGATTGCTAAACTGTCTACTAGAAATGAAGTATTAACCAAAAAGAATGAGGAACTTGAGCTAACTGCTATGCAAGTAGAAAACCTTAAGAAAGAAGTTGAATATTTGGAGAACAAGGTTCTATGTGCTAGTCAAGTAGAGAAGGCTCTTAGGGATGAATTAGCTGAGAATGAATTCAAACTTAAAACTTTCAAGAAATCATCTGATTTAGTGCAATCCTACTGTGAGAAAATTGAAGCTAAACCTAAAGCAGCTATTGGACTTGACTATGACTCTCTCAAACAAAGGAAAGGCTATGCTGTCATCGAAGAGGACACAGCTGTTCATGAGAAAGTGCCTCACATTTTGAGAAAAACTGAAAATCCAATTTTTAAGGAATCAACATTTGAAATTGATGAGGATGCCTTACTCATCAAGCAAATGTTGAATGATGAGGATGAGGCACAATCTAGTGAACAGCAAGCATCCTCTAAGGGTGAGAGTGCCAAGTCAAAGACCAAGAAGCCAGTAGTTGATAGGCCAAGACCTAAGAAGTTTGTTAAGTTTGTATCAGCTGGGAAGAGTGAATCAGAAAAGGAAGTGACTAAAAAGAAACAGAACAGAAATGGCAAGTTAGGGATTAACAAGGATAACAACTATGCTTATATGCCTAATGCCCCTAGGAAAACTTGTCAGAACTGTTTCAGTACCAACCATCTAACTCATGCATGCAAGAAACCTGTTGGTAGTGTGTCTAAACCTTTCTATGATTTGAAAATGCACACCTAGAGGGGGGTGAATAGGTGTAAATGGCTAACTATGTATAACTAAAACTGATTTTAAAAATTACCAGAAACAGCTTA
Source organism: Kitagawia praeruptora (assembly GCA_037693485.1). Classification (NCBI taxonomy): domain Eukaryota; kingdom Viridiplantae; phylum Streptophyta; class Magnoliopsida; order Apiales; family Apiaceae; genus Kitagawia; species Kitagawia praeruptora. Next base: position 150,539,179 of record CM075344.1, on the reverse strand, counting down.
CTGATTTCGTTTAGGCAGATACAAATGGTATGCAGAATGCACAGATAAATGCACAGATAACACAACAAATGGTAAACTGAATGCAAACAGTATGCTGAGTGTAATGACAGTAAATAAGATAAGGTGCACAAACAGTAAGCAGTGCAGAAATAGTAATCTAGATGCAAGCAGTAAGTAAAGTGCAGAAAATAAAGAACACCAAGACTTTTAGCCAGGTTCGACCCCTAACCCCTATGGTCTACGTCCTGGTCCCTTACCAACTTGGTAAGAGAATATATTATTGATCACTGAAATAAGCCAATTACAAGATACAACAATATATCTCCCTTAATACCCAGTTGTTGACAAATGGCGTGCTGAACTCCTGTTTCTGAACTTGCTCTCTAAGCTATACTTCCCAAGTATACTTCTCTAGCAACGTTCACCAAACCCTAGTTCCCTAGCCAAACTGTCCAACAACTAATCCTTACAAATCGAACAATACAATCAATAGAGGATACAACTCAAACTATGAACTCTTTAAGAATAGCACGTATCAATATACTAAGAGCTCGAAAGAATTAAAGATATAGCAATGAAAAACCGAGTTGTTTGAAATCTTGTGTGCTTGAATCTTTTCTCTGAAGTGTTGTTGGATTGTTAGAAACGAATTAACACAAGAATAAAATATTTATAGTCTCACAACCAACGTTCGGAAAATCAATCACCAATTATTCGAACTATAAGAAATCAATTTCCAACGTTCAATTGGTTAGAGATTTTACCAACGTTCTTGTGAACGTTTGACAGAGGGTTTGGAAGAAAGAGATCGTAGAAAACATAACCCTTCTGTTTTGTATAGATATAAAACGCGTATAGGAGATTTTGTAGAAGAAAATCTTTTAAATAAGGAAACTCCTATAAGTTTTATAAAATAAATTAAAGAAAGATATTTGAAAAGATTTTGAGCTCTATAATATATTGTGTACGTAATATATAATAAAGAGTCCTCACAATATTTTTCCTGAATAAAATCCATGAGAATTAATCTTGATATATGTCTTCAGGATTTCTGCCAGTTGCGAATGGCTTGCTGTTTGAGACTGCCAGTTGTGAATGGCTGCTGTTTGAGACTGTCTGCTAGAAATAGCTTGCTGGACTGCCTCTGTTGTATCACCAAATGGTTTGCTGTTTGTATATTCTATGTAAACAATCAGTAGCCTGTAAAACCAAGTTAGTACAACCATAACACAATGTTTTATATCAAACTACAAGCAAATAGCTTGCTGAAAATGATCATCAAAACCATAGGAGTATCAATCTCCCCCTTTTTGATGATTACACAATATTTAGGAGAAATAAGAACTCCCCCTAAATCCCTGCATATTAGTACATTTTGATATAAAACAATAATCATGTCCATATCGAATATCTTGACCAAACAAGCAAATAAATTCTCCTAAAATTTCTCCCCCTTAATCCATCAAAAAACTAACAGAAAGAATATTAGTCCAGGTCTGGAATAAGCACAGAGAAATAAATTATAAAAATTAAATCAGGTAATGGCATATAAACAGTTCAGATACAAATGGTAAGCCAACGTTACCCATTCTGTGTTTGTCAGCTTGCTGACTACACAGTACACATGCCAAGTTCCATTCGAATGGCTGCAAATCTTTCTTCAGCCAATGGCTTTGTGAAGATATCTGCTAGTTGAACTTCAGTTGAGACAAATACCAACTCAATCTTCCCTTTTGCTGCATTATCTCTTAAGAAATGGTGACGAACGTCAATATGCTTCGTTCTTGAGTGATTCACAGGATTCTTGGAGATATTGATAGCACTCGTGTTGTCACAATATATAGGAATTTTGCCACACTTGATATTGAAGTCCCTTAGAGTCTGAATCATCCATAAAATTTGAGAGCAACAGCTACCAGCTGCTAGATATTCTCCTTCAGCCGTTGATAGAGCCACAGAAGCTTGCTTTTTGCTTTGCCACGAAACCAAGCTTTGTCCAAGGAATGTACAAACACCACTTGTACTCTTTCTATCAGTTTGTGACCCTGCATAATCTGCATCACTATACCCCACGAGATCAAAAGTATTTGTGATAGGATAGAACAAACCAAGATTGATAGTACCACTTAAGTATTTAAAAATTCTTTTAACCGCATTTAAGTGAGACTCTTTAGGGTTTGATTGAAACCTTGCACAAACACAAACACTATACATGATATCAGGTCTTGAGGCAGTTAAATATAATAAACTTCCAATCATACCTCTATACCTTTTGACATCCACATCCTTACCATTCTCATCTGCAAACAGCTTGCTGTTTTGAGTCATAGGAGTTGTTTTTGCTTTGACATCTTTATAACCAAATCTTTTGAGCAGATTCTTTGTATACTTTGATTGATGCACATAAATACCATCATTGGTTTGCTTGATTTGAAGACCCAAGAAATAGTTGAGTTCTCCCATCATGCTCATGTCGAATTCATTGTACATGCACTTAGAAAACCACTCACACATAGATTCATTAGTAGCACCAAACACAATATCATCCACATATATTTGTACAACAAGAATATCTTTACCATTTAGCTTTGTAAATAATGTTGGATCGATATTACCTCGAGTAAATCCATTTTTGAGAAGAAACTTACTAAGCCTCTCATACCACGCTCTAGGGGCTTGTCTTAAACCATATAATGCCTTCTTGAGCTTGTAAACATAGTCATGAAACTTCTCATGTTCGAATCCAGGAGGCTGTTTGACATAGACTTCCTCATCCAGCACGCCATTTAGGAATGCACTTTTTACGTCCATTTGATATAACTTGAATTTCTTGTAACATGCATAAGCAAGAAGCATTCTGATTGATTCTAAACGAGCTACAGGTGCATATGTTTCTTCAAAATCAATTCCTTCTTGTTGATTATAGCCTTGAGCCACGAGCCTTGCCTTATTTCGAGTAACTGTTCCAAATTCATCCACTTTGTTCTTGAACACCCATTTGGTTCCTATGATAGAAGCATCTTCTGGTGGCTTTACAAGTTCCCAAACATCACATCTTTCGAATTGGTTGAGTTCCTCTTGCATTGCCATGATCCAATTTTCATCTTCTAGTGCTTCCTTGATATTTTTGGGTTCTTCTTGAGCTAAAAAGGCAGCATAAGCACAAAAGTTTGCTTTTCCTCTCCTTGTTGTGATTCCATCTGAAATATTTCCAATGACAAGTTCTGGAGGATGATTCTTTACTGTCCTTGTAGCCTTTGGTAGAGAATGTTGAGCAATTTCTTCATGTGAAGTGATTCTGACCACTTCAGCTTGCTGATTTGCAGTTCCAGCTTGCTGTTTTCCATTCTCAGTAGTATTTTTGGCTTGCTGATTTCCAGTTTCAGCAGAATTGTTGGCTTGCTGATTTCCAGCAACTTGATGTTGTATATTATCAATTTCACCTGCAAATTCTTCCTCGTCTCTTGGCAGATCATTGTTAGGTTCTTGAAAAGTAACATCAATAGATTCTTCAACTATATGTTTATTTAAATTATAAACTCTATATGCTCTACTAGTTAAAGAATAGCCAAGAAAAATAGCTTCATAAGATTTAGCATCGAATTTACCATCATTATCAATTGTCTTGAGCACAAAACACTTTGAGCCAAAGATTTTGAAGTAACTAATGTTTGGCTTCTTTTTCCTCAACAATTCATACGGAGTTTTGTCCAAGATAGGCCTGATTATGACTCTGTTCAACAAATAGCACGCTGTATTCACTGCTTCTGCCCAAAAACTTCTAGGCAGCTTGCTTTCTTGCAATAGAGTCCTTGCTGTTTCTTGTAGTGACCTGTTCTTCCTTTCTACCACTCCGTTTTGCTGTGGAGTCCTTGGTGCAGAAAATTCATGTGTAATTCCTCCTTTTTCACAATAAGCAATGAAGTCTTTGTTGAGAAATTCACCTCCTCTATCACTTCTTATACCTACAAGTCTTGTATTCAACTTGTTCTCAAGTAATTTGATTAGCTTCTTAAACTCATCAAAAGCACAATCTTTAGTACGAAGAAATAATACCCATGTAAATCTAGAATAATCATCTACAATCACAAAACCATATTGTTTACCTCCAATACTCTTGTAAGCTTCTGGACCAAATAAGTCCAAATGCAGAAGCTCTAAGGGTTTAGAAGTAGATACCATTTTCTTTGATTTGTGAGTACTTCGAAGCTGTTTTCCCAATTGGCAAGCTGAGCATACTTCTGATTTGACATACTTTAGCTTGGGCAGTCCTCTCACTAGTTTCTTGCTTGATAACTTTCTGAGCAAATCCATGTGTGCATGTCCCAATCTTCTATGCCAAATATATGGGTCATTATCCATTGCAGCCAAACAGCATGCTGTTTCCTGCATCTCAAAGTCTAATACATATATATTTCCTTCCCTTCTAGCAACTAGGGGGATTTTGTTAGTGCCAATTGTAATAATAGCTTTATCAATGCCCAATTCAACATGATGTCCATCATCAAATAATTGAGTGACACTAAGCAAATTATAAGTAAGACCTTTGACATATTGAACTTTATCAATTGAAATAATACTATTACCAATAGAACCGGTACCAAGGATTTGAAGAGTTTTGCTATTCCCAATTGTCACTCTTCCACCCTTTTTCATTTTGAGATTCATAAACTGAGATTTGTCTCCACACATATGTCTTGTGCATCCACTGTCCAAGATCCATTGCTTTGACTTGACCTTAGCAGTAAGGCACATCTACAAAACAAACAAAAATACCTCAATGTTTTGGTACCCATATAGGTTTGGGTCCAGGTTGGTTAGTAGCAAGAATATATAAAGCATTTAAATCAGATTTCTTGATCCACATTTGGACCACTTTTGGGGACTGATCATTCAGTTGGTAAGCTGTTTGTCTCCTGCTATTTGTATTCTGGTATGCTGTTTGTCTCCTGCTATTTGCACTCTGGTATGCTGTTTTCTGTTTGCCTGATCCATTCTGGTATGCTGTTTTCGTCTTATGATATACTTGAACCACACAATTCTTTTCCAGATGTCCTTTTCCACCACATTTGTTGCATGTCTTCCAAGGCATAGCATAATTGTAGGGAATGCCATTCCTTCCATCATATTTGAGCACTTTATTTTTCTTGTTGAAGTTTAGACCAACACCTTCTCTGACCAAAGGTACATTTGCCTTCTTCATCATTGTCTTTAAGGTGTCTTCACCTTGAACAAAAGTTTCCATGCCCTTCTTGAGATCTTTAACTTCTGTTTCTAGGAGAGTGATCACTTCAGCTTGCTGTTTGATGAGTTCAGCTTGCTGGACTCTCTTTTCAGCAGTTTTTGAGGATTCGGCTTGACTAGATTCCTTCATTTTGTATGATTCCAATGCTTTAGCTTTAGTTTTGACATCAGACCTTAGCTCTTTGATTTCTTCAGTCAATGTCTTGTTTCTCTTTTCGAGTAGTTTGACATTGGCCTCTAAATGTCTATTCTTAGTAGTTAGTTCCTTGATCTCTGTAGCTTTACTGAATGAAGTTGAATCCCATTCTTCCATTTTTGGCAATAGATCTTTTACCATCTTGGATAAATAGGCATTTTTATCAGTCAGCTTGCTGATTTCAGCCTTTATTGCCATGTGTTCTTCAATTGTAACACTATTTTGTTCCTGCATGGTTAGTGAATCTAACAAAGTATCATCTGAAGAAATATAATCATTAAAAGAGTTTACCTCACTCTCATCTTCTTCAGAATCAGTTTCAGCATATACTCCTTCTGAATTTCCTAGACCATATTTTTCATCCATTCCAACAAGTGCTAAGTTCACCATCTCTTCACTTGAGTCATCACTGGAATCAGAATCATCATCACTCCAAGTCAGTAGAGCCTTTGATTTCTTCTTGTCCTTGAAAGCAGTAGGCTGTTTTGACTTTAGTTTGTAGCAATTCCTTTTATAATGGCCTGGCTTGCCACATTCGAAACAAGTTTCCTCCTTAGAGTCTTTTGAGCCTTTCTTGTTGTTGTAGTAGCCACCTCTTTCCCTTTTCATCATGTTCTTCTTTTCTATCAGCCTCTTGATCTTCTTTGAAATAAGTGCAAGTTCTTCATCTGAATCAGATTCATCATTAGAGTCAATTGGCTTGCTGTTTTTAGAATGGAGAGCCATATTCTTCATCTTTTCTGTTGGAGCTTTAACACTTGAACTTCCCACCTGATTTCCATTTATCTTGCTTTCAAATTGCTCTAGCTCAGCAAATACAGCCAAGTGATCCATAGTATCAATAAGTGGTGAGGATTCCAAGGCAGTAACTTTGGCTTCGTAGATAAATGGTACTGCACTTAAGACCTTCATATTGATTTCATCTTGTGGTATAGATTTTCCAAGCCTCTTCAGTGAGTTAATAGTAACTTGAAACCGTGCTTGACTATCCTTGATAGTTTCACCTTCATTAAGCTTGAAGTTTCCAAAGTCATTCATTAGCTTGCTAAGTTTCACCTTCTTTAGAGATTTCGAACCTTCATGATAAGTCTCCAAAGCATCCCACATTTCTTTTGCTGATTTGAGTGAAGATACTTTATCATATTCAGCTTGGTTCAAACCATTCATAAGAGAACTCCTTGCCTTTCCATTGTAGCCAAGTTTGATTAATTCATCCGGAGTGAGATCATCAACATCCTTTGGCTTGCCATCCTTGTCAAGAAAGACATAAGGACCTTTTTGCACAACTCTCAGAACTAATGGATCTCTGGATAAGTGAGTTTCCATGCTGCTTTTCCACCAGTGGTAGTTGTGTGTGCCATGAAGAAGTGGAGGCCTAAAATCAGATTTTCCTTCGGGATAGTTTTCAGCCATTATGATCGAATACTTTCCTGTTACAGAATTGTTAGTATACCAAAGCTCTGATACCAAATGAAAATGCACACCTAGAGGGGGGTGAATAGGTGTAAATGGCTAACTATGTATAACTAAAACTGATTTTAAAAATTACCAGAAACAGCTTACTGATTTCGTTTAGGCAGATACAAATGGTATGCAGAATGCACAGATAAATGCACAGATAACACAACAAATGGTAAACTGAATGCAAACAGTATGCTGAGTGTAATGACAGTAAATAAGATAAGGTGCACAAACAGTAAGCAGTGCAGAAATAGTAATCTAGATGCAAGCAGTAAGTAAAGTGCAGAAAATAAAGAACACCAAGACTTTTAGCCAGGTTCGACCCCTAACCCCTATGGTCTACGTCCTGGTCCCTTACCAACTTGGTAAGAGAATATATTATTGATCACTGAAATAAGCCAATTACAAGATACAACAATATATCTCCCTTAATACCCAGTTGTTGACAAATGGCGTGCTGAACTCCTGTTTCTGAACTTGCTCTCTAAGCTATACTTCCCAAGTATACTTCTCTAGCAACGTTCACCAAACCCTAGTTCCCTAGCCAAACTGTCCAACAACTAATCCTTACAAATCGAACAATACAATCAATAGAGGATACAACTCAAACTATGAACTCTTTAAGAATAGCACGTATCAATATACTAAGAGCTCGAAAGAATTAAAGATATAGCAATGAAAAACCGAGTTGTTTGAAATCTTGTGTGCTTGAATCTGTTCTCTGAAGTGTTGTTGGATTGTTAGAAACGAATTAACACAAGAATAAAATATTTATAGTCTCACAACCAACGTTCGGAAAATCAATCACCAATTATTCGAACTATAAGAAATCAATTTCCAACGTTCAATTGGTTAGAGATTTTACCAACGTTCTTGTGAACGTTTGACAGAGGGTTTGGAAGAAAGAGATCGTAGAAAACATAACCCTTCTGTTTTGTATAGATATAAAACGCGTATAGGAGATTTTGTAGAAGAAAATCTTTTAAATAAGGAAACTCCTATAAGTTTTATAAAATAAATTAAAGAAAGATATTTGAAAAGATTTTGAGCTCTATAATATATTGTGTACGTAATATATAATAAAGAGTCCTCACAATATTTTTCCTGAATAAAATCCATGAGAATTAATCTTGATATATGTCTTCAGGATTTCTGCCAGTTGCGAATGGCTTGCTGTTTGAGACTGCCAGTTGTGAATGGCTGCTGTTTGAGACTGTCTGCTAGAAATAGCTTGCTGGATTGCCTCTGTTGTATCACCAAATGGTTTGCTGTTTGTATATTCTATGTAAACAATCAGTAGCCTGTAAAACCAAGTTAGTACAACCATAACACAATGTTTTATATCAAACTACAAGCAAATAGCTTGCTGAAAATGATCATCAAAACCATAGGAGTATCATGATTGTTCTGTGCCTCTAAGACATAGAGATGCACCCTTCTGTGATAAATTTGACTGTATGCCATGCAATATGAATGTTATGACTAGTTGTTTTAATTTAAGAAGACAGTTCATTGATGGTTGTATCAGTCACAATTCTCACACACACTACACAAGGTCAAAGTCTTCAAGTCCTCCTAAAGCTAGGAAGGTACCTTTGTCACCTAAGTCTGAAACCTCAGGTTCTAAGACTTCCAACAGTGACAAGAAGACTGACACTAAGAAAGTTAACAAGCATGTTGTTTATGATAAAACTGTCTCTAAGTCACATGGACCCAAACTTGTTTGGGTACCAAAGGAAAAGTAAGACCTTTGTGTTTGCAGGGCAAAGAAAGTGAGAAGAAGGTTATGTGGATTTTGGACAGTGGATGCTCAAATCATATGACTGGTGATATGGCCCTGCTATCACAGTATGAGGAAAAGGCTGGCCCAATGGTTGCTTTTGGAGATGACAGCATGGGTAACACATTGGGATATGGCAAGCTAAAAGTTGGAAATGTCATCATTGAAGATGTAGCACTAGTCAAGGGGCTCAAGCATAATCTGTTAAGTGTTGGTCAGTTTACTGATAGAGGATTCAAAGTGAATTTTGACAAAGATGAATGTTTGATCACCCACAAGAAGACTGGTGATTTTGCTCTATCTGGAGTAAGGAAGGGAAGCCTGTTTGTAGCCAATATGGACTCTGCAAACAAGGACAAAATTTGTTGCTTTTACTCAAAAGCATCAAATGAAGATTGTTGGCTGTGGCACAAGAAACTATCACACCTGAACTTTAAGGCCATTAATTCTCTAGTCAAAAGAGAGTTAGTGAGAGGCATGCCCACACTTGAATTCTGCCAAGAAGGAGTGTGTGAGGCTTGTCAAAAAGGAAAAATGAAGAGATCAAGCCACAAGTCAAAGACAGTGACATCTGTAACCAAGCCACTACAACTTATCCATATGGATTTGTTTGGGCCTGTTAACATAATGTCACTTGGAAGAAAGAAGTATGCCCTGGTAATGGTTGATGATTTTTCAAGGTATACATGGGTAGAATTTCTGGCATCAAAAGATGAGGCTCCACAAGTAATCATTGAGCATATAAAGAAAGTTGACAAGGAAGCAAAGGCAAACGATGCAAGTGTGATTGCATTGAGGAGTGATAATGGAACAGAGTTCAGAAATGCCACACTTGAAGCATTCTGCAAAGAGAATGGCATTTCTCAGCAATTCTCAGCTCCAAGGACTCCACAACAAAATGGAGTTGTTGAGAGAAAGAATAGAACTCTAATTGAGGCTGCTAGAACAATGTTACTTGATGCAAAAATGCCCACATGTTTTTGGGCTGAGGCTGTGAGCACTGCATGCTATATTCAGAACAGAACCCTCATCAACAAAAACACTGGAAAGACTCCTTACAACTTGATGACTGGAAAGAAGCCTACACTGAAGTATATTCATACTTTTGGAAGCAAATGCTTTGTACTTAAGGACAATTCTGAATATGTTGGAAAGTTTGATGCAAAAGCATTTGAAGGAATTTTTCTTGGCTATTCTATGGAAAGAATTGCATACAAGGTTTATGTCATCAGTCAAAAGAAAGTTATGGAAAGCACAGATGTAACATTTGATGACAGCAAACTACCTGGACTAGAAGAAGCCAATGATGAAGACAAAGATCCATTGAAGTTTGATAATCTAGATGATTCTGATGAAGAGACTGAAACTGGAGTTGAAACTCAAGTTCAACAAACTCAAGTGAATAATGATACAAGAGAAGAATTTGTGCCAATCAATAGTGAAGAAACAAGCATCCAAGACACACCTGTGAGTAATGGCAACTTCACAGGGGGAGGAAATGAGGATGATCATGATGAGGATGATGAAGCAACATCAAGGATGAGAAATCAGGCTGAACACTCAAGGAAATGGGATAGATCACACACTGCAGAGCAAATCATTGGAGATCCTAATGCAGGAGTAAGGACTAGGAGAGCAACTCACAATGAGTGCCTCTATGGATGTTTTCTATCACAAGTTGAGCCTAAGAAACTTGATGATGCATTGTTGGATCCAGATTGGATTATTGCCATGCAAGAGGAGCTGAATCAATTTGAAAGGAACAAAGTATGGGAACTTGTGCCTGCACCAAAGAATAGAACCATTGTTGGAACAAAATGGGTTCTGAAGAATAAGATGGATGAAGATGGTGTAATAATAAGAAACAAAGCAAGGCTGGTTGCAAAAGGATACTCTCAACAGGAAGGCATTGATTATGATGAGACATTTGCCCCTGTTGCTAGATTGGAAGCCATTAGAATATTCTTGGCATTTGCTGCTCATTCAAACTTTAAAGTTTATCAAATGGATGTCAAGAGTGCATTTCTAAATGGAGAGTTGGAAGAAGAGGTTTATGTGCAACAACCACCTGACTTTGAGGATCCACATTTCCCAAAATTTGTCTACAGATTGCTTAAGGCATTGTATGGACTTAAGCAAGCTCCAAGAGCATGGTATGATACTCTATCACAATTTCTTCTTGAAAATCAATTCACTCGAGGCACATTGGACAAGACACTGTTTTACAAGAAGCATGGTGATGATATGATCCTAGTTCAAATCTATGTGGATGATATCATTTTTGGTTCTACAAATGAGAAACTGTGTAAGAAATTCTCTAAACTCATGCAGAGCAGATATGAGATGAGTATGATGGGAGAGTTGACATTCTTTCTAGGGTTGCAAGTCAGTCAAAGGAAGGATGGTATCTTTATCAGTCAAACCAAGTACATCAAGGATTTATTGAAGAAGTTTGACTTGGAAGATTGTTCACCTGCCAAGACACCCATGGCCACTGCCACTAAATTGGATGAAGATGCTAAAGGCAAGAGAGTAGATATCTCAGTCTACAGAGGCATGGTTGGTTCTCTACTCTACCTCACTGCAAGTAGGCCAGACATCATGTTTGCTACATGCTTGTGTGCAAGGTTTCAATCAAATCCAAAGGAATCACATTTGATTGCAATAAAAAGGATCTTTAGATATCTGAAGGGCACTCCTAACTTGGGATTATGGTACCCTAAGGACACATGGTTCAATCTGGTTGGCTACTCTGATGCTGATTATGCTGGATGCATAGTGGATAGGAAAAGCACCTCAGGAAGCTGCCAGTTTCTTGGACAAAGGTTAGTTTCTTGGTATAGCAAGAAGCAACAATCTGTGTCAACTTCTACAGCTGAGGCTGAATACATAGCTGCTGGAAGTTGCTGTGCTCAAGTGCTTTGGATTAGAAATCAACTTAGAGATTATGGACTTGTGTTGGAAAGAATTCCAATCATGTGTGACAACACAAGTGCAATCTCTATAGTTGCCAATCCTGTCAATCATTCTAGAACAAAGCACATTGACATCAGATATCATTTCATAAGAGAACATGCAACTAATGGAACCATTGAGTTGCATTATGTCTCTACAGATAAACAACTAGCTGATATATTCACTAAGCCATTAGATGAAGCCACCTTCACAAGGTTGGTAAGTGAGATTGGAATGCTGAATTCTTCAGATTCTGGCTAAGTGAATACATCATCTAGATTGTTGCAGCAGTAAACACTTACTTTATCTAAATCCTCAATATTTTTGAAGTAAGTGTTGGCTGAAATATGATTTATAAATATTTCAAATCTGTTGCATATGTTGAAAATCATATTTTTATTAACTTAAAATTTCTATGAAATTTTGAGAAAATCACTATTTGATTTGCTAGGATATTTTTCAATGAATATGTCTGGTAAATTTTTACAAGATAGTGAAAATCAAATTTTATGAGTGATGGGTATAGTTCGATAAGTCAGACTTCTCGAATGATTCACTATTCGACATCTCTAATAAGTCTCATTAGAGTACTCTTGAGTTCTCGAATAGAGTCTTTCTGAGATATCGAATAGAGGAATTCTAGACTTCTCGAATATAGTAACTGAGTTCTCGAATGATTGAGTTCTCGAACACTATATTTGAGTTCTCGAATCATTTGAAAAGGCTGAATTCTCGCTGAATTTTAACCGATTTTGGATTTTTATCTAAAAATTTAATTCACTCATAAAAACACATTTTATTTAATTTAGAATTATTTCTAAGTTAGATAACTGCCAGCTGTGAGTTTCTATCTGCTTGAGTTATCGATTAAGCCATTCTTGACTTCTCGAATAGTTGTTTTCTACTTCTCGAATGCCTGACTTGTCGATACAAAACAGTCTGCTAATCGACAATTCAAGTACTTCATACTTATACAATCTCACATCTATTCGATTCATTTCATTCGATTTCTCAAGCATCTACACTCTCTAAACCCCTGAAACCCTAGCTACGAAAAGCCAAATTTCTTCTTCAACCTTCAATTTCTTTTCTCTCTTCTACACAAATGGCAACAGTAAAGTTCAACACCAACTTCATCGCTCTCACTAGTGATGTTGAAGCACCCAATGCCAATTTCAAGTGCTTTGTGAAATGGATGGCTGAGTCATATATCAAGGATGCACTCTCTGCCAACCCAACTCTGTATCTCGATATTCTGGAACAATTCTGGAGTACTGCTATTGTGGAGGTTGTAGTCCTGGAAAACGCAATCACTTCCTATGTCATCTACTACAAGGTTCAAGATAAGGAAATCACTATCACTACTGCAGACATGAACCAAGCACTAGGACTACAACAAGAGTCATTTGACAGAATGGCCACTAACGCAGAGTTGGAGGAATTCTTTGAGTTCATAAACTACTCAGATGGGATTAACCTTGGAAAGCTAAACAGAAAGAATCTGAGAAAGGAGTGGAGCTATGTGTTTGCAACTCTTCTCCAAGTCTTCACTGCCAGGAAATCAAGCTTTGATCAAATCAGTGCACCTGTGCAGCAAATTGGATATGCTTTGGCCTATGGAAAGAAGATAGATGTTGGCCAAATCATACTTCAAGAATTATATGGGAGACTTGGTAAGAACACAACCAAGAGAGGTACTGATATTTTCTTCCCTCGCTTTATTCAATCTGTACTTAATTATAAAAATGCTTCATTGATTGAATTGCCTGGGATTGATAAAAATAAAATAGGCTATCCTAAGTCCATGACCAAACTCATTTTTGGTAACTTGGAAACTAGGAATGATGTGGATGTAAGACTGAACATAACTCCCCATATGGAGAGTTTGTTTAGGACTTACCCCCACAACATGCCAACATTTGATGCAAAATCTAAGTTAGCACAGCCCAAGCAAGTAGAACAAAATGCTAACCCAGGGCCTGCTAACCAACCCTCTCAACCAAACACTCTACCTCTTACTGAGCCAACTGCATCATCCTCTCAAAAGGGTGATGTTAGTAAAAAGAAGAGAAAGGAAGTAATGTCTGCACCTTTAAATATCTTGTCTGAAGCAGCATTAGCTGTTGAATTAGGTCTAGGAAGTGAGGAACCTGAGTTACCCTTACACAGAACAAAGAAGAAGAAAACTAAGACCACCTCTTCAGTCACACAAATGGCTGAAGTTGTAAAATCAGGGGCACACAGCTCACTAGGTGTATCCTCTCAACAGGGTGCACCTATAGAATCAAGCATTCTCCCCAATGCACCCTCTTGTATAGAGTCAGCACATGGGAGTGATAAGGCTGGCACAACACTGAGTGGAGAGCACATCACTTTTGAAACTCCCTCTATCTCTCAGGGGGAGTTGCCAAAATCTACTCTAAAACACACTTCTCTTCCAGAATCTAACTCTGAAATTTCTTTGGAACCTGCAACTCAGACAACTGAGATGCAAGGTATTGATCATCAAGAATCCTTTTCGCTTGATGAGCCAATAATTTCAAGTGACTTAGTGCATGACACTTTGTTCACCACTCAGAACCCACATTTAGATGGTGAGGGAATGCATGCTGAGGCATATCCTAATGACACCATCACAAACACAGAGGTTCCCCTAGTTTTTACTAGAGACTATGTGCCTGTGTCAACTGCTGGTGTAATTCATCCCACTTCTGTGGTGACACCAGTAGTAGAGTCAATCCATCCGGTTACAGAAGTTGCATCTGTAACTGAGGAGACTAGCTTGCCTAGCTCTAGCTCTGACTTCATGTCAACATGGCTGAAGCCTGTGCAACATGACAGTGCTTCAGGATCAGGGTCTGTTCCACAACAATTGACGGTTGAAGCACTTCAAAGCTTAATTGTGGATCAGATTCCTGAGTTCACAAAGATTGCTCAGCACCTTCTCACTGCAGACATGCCCAATCCAGACTATGAGGCTATTCTGTTATGCCATAGGGATGATGTGGAAGTGCAGAAGTCAAAAATCATTGATGATGCTGAGAGAGATGGCAACATAGATGCCTGGTTGCAAGGAAAATATGATATTACTCTCGATGAAGCACTTCAGTATCTCAGGGAGGAATACATCACTTCACTGGGCTCCAATGCAAAATCCCTGTCACCTGGTGAAGTGTATGAAGCTGTAAATGACTCCTACAAGGGTTTCCTCAAGGCTGCACACTATCTTGGCAAGGGAGTCAAAACTGAAGTCAACAGGGTGTGTGATAAGACAGCCACTTCAGTAGCAGAAGTCAAGAGGGCCTTTGATGCTAAATTTCCTCAATTGGACAGTGTGTTCAAGGACATCAAACACTGCAACTCTACCTGCACTCAGGTGGACAATGGACTGGCTGTGCTAAAAGATGCTGTCACAGGTCTGGGGCATCAATTTCAGAATCTATCTGACCAGACTACAGATGCCAATGCCATGCTGAGGATAATGTTCAAAAATCTTTATGGAGATAGACTAGTGACTGATGTCCCTGTGCATGAATTGTCTAAATATGAAGTGAAGAGGCTGCAGGATCAATCCTTATCTGGCTTCAAGGCCAATGAGTTATTCACTAAGGTCAACACTCTTGAGCAAGAGGTAGCTACTCTCACCAAGACCAATGCTCATCTCATAGAAAAGGTTGCATTGCTAAGTGATCAGTTGGACACTCAAGCATCCACCACAGCTGATGTCCTTCTGCATCAACAATCCATGTTAGCTGCAATGATGAAGCATATGGGTCTCCCTCTACCTGATGAATCTTCACTCCCAAAGGACATTTCTACAGCCTCTGTGCCTGACAACAAGCCTAAGGGGGAGAAGAAGGCTAGGAACTCAAATTCAAAGGGGGAGACAAAGGGAGAGAAAGGCATAATAATCAAAGAGGGTGGTCAACAAAGGGCTTCTAAGTCTCTAGCAAATGTGCCTGGCAAGGGAAAAGCCAAAGTAGATGAGCCTCCATCTATCTTGCCAGTTGTCACCTTACCAACTGTGCACATCACTACTCCTGGAGGACAAAAGCAATCCATAACTACCACAGTGGTTGCAGGGAGTATGCCATCTGACAAACCTCCAATCTCTATATCTGAGAGTGCCAAGCCTGTAGAAGTCAAAGTTGTTACTGAGGCCAAGCTACAAGAAGTTGCTAACTCCAATGACTATCATGATAAAGCCTTCTTGGAGTTTCTGAAAGCCATAAGGGAACAGGTTGGTGACACTCAGTTTTATCTGAGGGAGGTGAAGAAGCAGATAGACTACATCACTGTCATCCCCAAGAAAGTCAACAATATATGGGTCAAGGAGATAGTGATGGTTTCCAAACTAAAGATATGGCATCTAACATACCAGACTCTACAAGACCTAAAGCACTCAGAGATAGATGCCATACTTGAGATCATTGAGAAGAAAAATGAGAACAGCAAGAGTCTGTTTGATGATTTGAGGAATGGTCAACCTACAAGGCTACCAGAAGTGATCAAGAAGCCATGGACAATTATTTATCAGTCTGGTACCAGAATTGAAGATATCAAGCAATTGGTCATTCCTCATGATCTCACCTCCAGAAATCACAGACTGATCATTGCTATCATTGATCAATTACAGAAGAAGGTTGGAGCCAGAAATGCTGAAGAAATTGAGGCACTGCATATCCTCAGAACCTATATTGCAACTGGTGAAATTCCAGAGATGGCTCAACCTAGGAGAAATAAGGATGATGATTCTGAAGACAAAGGTGATGGGAGGAGAAGACATCACAGGAGAGATAAGGGTGATGAAGATAAGAAGAAAAAGGGGGACAAGGATGAAAAGGATGATGATGACCAGGGTAAAACATATGTGAGAAAGAGTGGAAGACAGCAAGCCTTAGGCAATGCTAGCAGTAATCTCACCACAACACAAGACTCTAAGTCTAGGGTGAATACTGTTAGTAGTGACCTAGCAAAATCTACATCTATGGCTTCTGCAACTGTCTTACCATCTCAAGAAAAGAAGAAGATTCAAGTCAAGAAACCATGTGTATGTTTCAGAAAGCAATCTGCTAATGGAATACTACTATGGTCTACCAACCAAGGTCAAAGATTTCTGCCAAGCAACCATGTCAAGAGGATAAAATTTAAACATGCTGCAAGGAGAGTGAAGCTATCCAAATCTAGAGCCCTAACAATCATTCCAGGATTAAAGCTCCAGCCACTTGATGAAGACTTTGATGAAGAGCAACTGCTATTTCTAAGAGCTCAAAAGATATGCTATGCTGCAATTGTGGATGACCACCTTGTAATCAAGTACACTGATGGGAAAGAAATGAAATTCAAACAAGGGGGTTGTCAACATTGGGGTAAATTGTATGAGATAGAAAGAATCATTGCATTGCTGGATTCTAAGGACAAGGTGGAGAAAGTATGGAAGCTGGAATTGATTGACTTTGTGAAAATGAAGAAAGAATATGCTGAGAAGATAAGGAAGGGTTGCTATGAGAAATGGTTAGAAAGGGAGAAAGAAATTGATAGACTGGAGATTGAAGCAGAAAAGCTAAGGGCAAAGGGATTGTGTAGAGTTCAGTTTGATCCCTATGTGGTGAAGTATAGGAGGAGAAATGGAGACAATGTCAATATAAGAATGAACCTACTCAGTCACTATCCTGCCAACATTCTG
This sequence comes from Kitagawia praeruptora, assembly GCA_037693485.1. Classification (NCBI taxonomy): domain Eukaryota; kingdom Viridiplantae; phylum Streptophyta; class Magnoliopsida; order Apiales; family Apiaceae; genus Kitagawia; species Kitagawia praeruptora. The sequence continues at coordinate 150,521,857 of CM075344.1, read as the reverse complement.
AAGCCAGTGCTTGAAGATTTCAAAAACTCTATTATGATTGAAGAATTGGATGCTATGACAGAAATCATGAGAGCAGTAGATGAGATTGCAAGAAAGGAGAAAGAAAGGAAACAGAAAGCATGTGATGATCTACAAGCCAAGGCAATGGAGATGCAATCAAAAGAAAATGGCTAGTACCTCATCATACTGTAAGAAGTATTTATCTTGTAATTTCATTTATGTGTTCAATCAAATCACATACCTGTACTTTTAAAAGTTTTATCTTTAATGTATGTTAGGCTTGTTATCAGACATGAAATTGTGACTAAGGGTCTCACTCACAATTTGGGGGAGATTGTTAGTTACAGAGGCATGCCTGTATACATCTAATAACAAGCCTAATTGTTTGTAATGCTTTGCATTACTTACATGACCTCTTAACTGAGGGAACCTCTAGTTGTAGAGTTTCTGTTTGTATTGTACTTGTAATAGGCATCAAATCCTAGTTGTGTAACTGTACAAATAGAGTCTAGAATAATGCTTGAAAGAAGTTCCATGGTTCATGCCTCAAGCAAGGAGTTAAAGACTGCCAAATAATCACAGTTGGGATTTGAAGAAATGAAGAATTTGCCTAAGTACCAATTCGAGAAGTATATTTGTCTATTCGAGAAGTCCAGCATTCGAGAAGTCAGAGATTCGATATCTCAAGACACTATTCGATATCTCTGAATACACTGTTCGATATCTCATTCGATATCTCAGGGATTCGATATGTCTACTACTCTATTCGAGAACTCAAGAAGTCAACAAGTCAAGATGGTATTCGAGTTCTCAAAGAGTCAACAAGTCAAAGTTCCATTCGATATCTCAAAGACTCAGAAATCTATTCGACAACTCGAGGATTCGATAAGTCAAATGCTCTATTCGACAACTCAAGGAATCCTGATGGAAAAGAGCTATTCGAGAAGTGGTTCGATATGTCACTATAACATTATTCGAGAACTCAGAGTTATCGATCAAGTCAATTCTAGTTCTCGAATCACTTACTTAGTCACTTCTCGAATACATTCTTGGAGACAAAATACTGAAGAAATTGTACAAGTCAGAAACCTGCAACAAGCCAATGCACTTTATGGACCACAACCTGTAACGTGCTCTGGAAAGCCTACAAGGAAGCTTGGAGAGATATAGAAGAGACAAGGAGCTAAAGAAGTGGATCTAAACAGGCTTTGCAAAGTCAAATCTGTAACCGTTTGGACACTTACTCAAAAAGGATAGACAGACTAGAAAGTAATGTGTTTTAGCTACCTTATTTGTAGTAAGCAGGCTGTATCCATGTTCTATAAGGACACAGCCTCACTTCATAACTTAGTAACTTTGTGAGTCAAGTTTTTCATACACTGTAAGCTATATCTCTCTGAGAAAAACGAAGCTGAGAATACTACCATTTGTATTCACAGATTGTAGCAACCTTTATCTAATATACATTAGATTAAAGTGATATTGTGTCTTGTGTTGTTTATTTATCCGCACCTTAATTTCTGCACACACAGGCACTTATCTGCTACACAGACTCAATCCAAGAAAAGTTCAAGAATCCATTCACCCCCCTCTGTATTCTTTTACCGTGTTCAATACTCAACAGAATGTTTTTAGGTGTTTATAAAAGGTAATATCTTCAACTAAAAGTAAATGTGAAAAAGGCAATCGACTAATTACCATTAATTTTATTATATTAATGTGAAAAAGGTAATCAACTAATTACCATTAATTTTATTATGTTAATAGACTAATTACCCTTAATTATATTATGTCATTATTTATTTTAGGTGTTATCTTGAAAATTATGTTGTGATATTTTCGGATATATATTAATGATTTTAAGATTTGTTTTATATTAAAAAGGTAACATGTTTTAATTCGTATGCAAATATATTAATGATGCAAAGATATTATATGATTGATGTTTTTAGATATTTATAAAAGGTAATATCTCGACTAATTACCATGAATTATATTATGTTATTATTTATTTTAGGTGTATTTTTTTTAATAATGAAGGATAAATAAGTAGATTCACGAAGTACCAAAAAACAGGTACCAAAACTTTTAATATTTCGGTTTTTATATAATATCATAGATAGATTTATTTTAATGATTGTAAGATTTGTTTTAAATTCAAAAGGTAACGTGTTTTAGTTCGAAAGAAAATATTAATGATTGGAAGATAGGATACGATTGATGTTTTTAAGTGTTTATAAAAGGTAATATCTTCAATTAAATGTAAATGTAAAAAAAGGCAATCGACTAATTACCATTAATTATATTATGTTAATATTTGTTTTAGGAGTTTTAATAGTATAGATATTGTACATATTTTTCTTTATAATGAAGGGTAAATAAGTAAATTCACGAAGTATCAAAAAATAGGTACCAAAAAACAGGTATCAAAACTTTTAATGTTCCGAATTTTATTAATATATTTCATTTTAAAAATTAATTTACAAATATATTCCATTTATAATTTTATTTAAAAATATGTCCTATATTCAAAAAAATTTACAATTTTGAATTAAATATGGTTAACTTCACTACTTCACATTTTTAAATATGACATATATAACCTTTTCTTTTTATAATAAAAGAGTTGACAAATTTGAAATTCTTAATTACTTATTGATTATATGATTAATTTTCAAAAAACATAAAGATTTGTCCGACTTTGTAAAACATGTGGAAGAAAATGAATTTTATATTTACTTCTTTGTTTAGGACAAGGGCGGCCAGGATTTTTTTTTCCCGGGCTAAGGGGAAAAAAATTTATTTCCAAAGCTTCAACCACTGGTTCCTCTGTTTTTGGTCTTATGTAAGTAAAAATACAGTAGAAGGAAGGGAGTCGAACCTGTACCTTCTCTAAAAAATTCTAGCCTCTCAACCACATGGGCTACACTAGTATCATGTCAAATATGTAGTAGTAATATATAGATACTAGAAATTTTACCCTGGATTACAACCCACCACAGCTTCAACGTGGCTCCGCCCCTGGTTTAGGAGGAATTTATAAAAATCAAACTCTTAAAGATTTAGAGCGTGTTTGGCTTAACTTAAAAAATGTTACTTATCACTTAAAGTGCTACTTACTCACTTTAAGTGAAAAGTGATAATTTTTACTTAAAGTTAGGTGTATCTGTTTGGCTAATTCCACTTAAAGTAAATTTATTTTTAAAAAATTAATTAAAAAAAAAGAAATTTATATTTTTTTTGAAAGTATAAAATACAAATATATGAAAAGAATACAATACAAGTTAAATGGTGACTCAAATACATAAAAATTGATATACGAAAAAAAATAAGTGGAAAAAAAGTACCTCCAAGTTACTTTTTTTTTTAGCCTACTTTCCACTTTAAGTGTCTCCACTTTAAGGGGAGCCAAACACCTCCATGCAAACTTTAAGTGAAAAAAAAATGGGGGCCAAACGGGCTCTTACTCACATGCTAGCTAGGCATGTTAAAAGTTAGTGGTGCATAGAAATAAAAAACAAAGAGAGATTATCTTATTTGATATAGAACAAAATATAGATGCGACTCACATAGTCACATAGGAGTGACATGGGAGCTAAGAACATGCTTAAATGTTCAAATTTTTCAAGAGGTTTCATAAAAAAAAAGAGAGTCCAAAATAATGCGTGAATTTTAAGACATAAATTTTCTTGGCTTAAAATTTTAAAAAATATGATCTGATATAATTATATATATATGTTGTCCGTGATATTTTTAGAAAATGATTGATTTTAGTTTGAAAATATTGAAAAGATATAGAAAATATGAAATATTTTAGCTGAAAAACGTAATCGGTTAGTTATTGGTTATTATATTGTTATTATTTTATTGTACTTAAATAAAGCAAACCAAATAGGTTTTTCTGAAAAAAAATAAAAATAGAAAAGGTAATGTATTTTAGCTGAAAAAGGTAATTGGTTATTTATTAGTAATTATAATATTTTATTTTATTAAACATAATTGCTCATAGTTTTTTCAGAAAAGGAAACATTTTAGCTAGATAAACTGTAAATTTTACGTAAAAAAAAAATAATTGGCTATTGAAAAATAGAAAATGTAGCATATTTTACTTGAAAAAGGAAATAATTTCTCATATTTTATGTGAAAAAAGATTAGTTATTGAAAAATATAAAAGGTAACATGTTTTACCTGAAGAAGGAAATTTATTAGTTATTAGTAATTATAAATAATTAAGTAAGGATAATTACGTAAAATGACATGTACCATTAAATAAGGGTAAATAAATAAAATTAATTGAAAAAAATAGAAAAATATAAAAGGTAACAAATTTTAGCTGAAAAAGGTAATTGATTAATTGTTAGTAATTATAATATTTTATTTTATTAAACAGAATTGCTAATAGTGTTAAATAGAACCGCCGGTGATATAATTGGAAAAAGAGAGATTTTAGTTAGAGAAAATAGAAAGGTAAAATGAAGATGACATGATTTATGTGAAAATGGAAATTGATTAGTTTATAGTAATTATAATTTAATTATGTTATTTTACTAAATAAAATTGCTCATAGTTTTTAGAAAATGAGAAATTAATGTTGCTCGTTATATTTCTAGAAAATAAAGGGAATTTAATTAGAAAAAGAAAAGATGATATATTTTAGTTGCAAAGCTAATCGGTTAATTATTAGTATTATAATATTTTTATTAAATAGAAACGCCCGTGATATAATTGGAAAAAGAGGGGTTTTAGTAAAAGAAAAGAAAAAAGGTAACGTGTTTTGGCTGAAAAAGGTAACCGTCCATGATATAATTGGAAAAAGAAAGATTTTAGTTAGAGAAAAGAGAAAAGGTAACGTGTTTTGAGTGAAAAAGGTAATCGATTAGTTAATAGTAATTATAATATAAGTATGTTATTTTATTAAACAAAACTGTTCGTAGTGTTTTTAAAAAAGAGAAATTTTAGTTAGATAAAATGCAAAAGATATTCTAATTTACTTGAAAAAGGAAATTATTTAATTATTGAAAAATAGAAAAAGTAATATGTTTAACCTGAAAAGGGAAATTAATTCGTAATGGAGAAATTTTAGTTAGATAAAATATAAAAAATATTGTATTTTAATTGAAAAAGGAAATTGTTTAATTCTTGAAAAGTAGAAAAGATAATATGTTTACTCTGAAAAAGGAAATTGATTAGTTAGTATTAATTGACTAAGGATAAATAAGTAAAATCAACAGGTACCGTACCGACCGACCGACCAACCAAACTTTTAATGTTTCGGTTTTTATATAATAGTATAGATAGTTGAGTGAAAAAGGTAATTGATTAGTTAATAGTAATTATAATATAATTATGTTATTTTATTAAACAAAACTATTCGTAGTGTTTTTAAAAAAGAGAAATTTTAGTTATATAAAATGCAAAAGATATTCTAATTTACTTGAAAAAGGAAATTATTTAATTATTGAAAAATAGAAAAGGTAATATGTTTAACCTGAAAAGGAAAAGGAAATTGATTAGTTAGTATTAATTGACTAAGGGTAAATAAGTAAAATCAACAGGTACCGTACCGACCGACCGACCAACCAAACTTTTAATGTTTCGGCTTTTATATAATAGTATAGATGTCTGAGTTAAATATGAGTTAAAAGTTAAGTATAGAACATTTTTATTGTTATTGAATAAAAAGGAATATATTGATAAAGTTACCCATTAATTCGGGAATATTATACAAATTCCCTTTTATAATTTGTGATTTTTTTTTTGATAGTTAAATACTTGAACGAATTACATATCCACTGAACCTAGCATAGCTCCCATCCGCGTCTTGCAACAGGAAGACGGTGAGATTGAGAAGTGGCAACATAGAGAATTGGTATCCCAAGTGCTGAATTTGAAGGAGTGCCGAATCCGATTCAGCTCAACAAATCACAATATCAGTAACTAGTATTTAAGCCCGCGATGTTGGGCTATTTTAATTTTATAAATACTATTGACGGTGAAATAATATTTAATTATGCCATTAGTTCTCAATTTCAGAATGACATTGTTTTTTTGTTGCTAGCAAGACATTGTTTTTTTGTTGCTGCTATTGCTAGGTTGCTTGATGCAAGGTTCTAAAAATCATTAGGCGGATCTAGGCGTTATTTTTTTTATTAAAAAATTTTGAAAGATACAAATAAAAATCTTCAATTTTAATTTGAATTAAAGGAAAAAAATACAACAATCATTCAATGTTTGAAATTTATTTAAAATACTCATAGAAGTTTATTCCCTACAAATTTTAATGAAGACATAAATTTATCAAAAAATTAAATTAATTCCTTATATATAATAAGCATAAGGGATATCTTATCCAAATTTTTGGTCGTCGTCATTGTACTACCAAAAGCATATGATCTGTTGGATTAAAAAATTGGATTAAAAGTCATCCGTTGGATTATAAATTATATCCTTATATATTTATTTATAATTTTCACTTTGTTAATTTACTATAATACCCTTTTTTCATCGATTTATTTTTTTTCTTCATCATTAGAACTAAATTTAATTTAAAAATATCTTTATAAGAGGGAATTTATCCAAATTTTTGGTTTGTCGATGTACTACCAAAATTATATGATCCGTTGGATTGAAACTAGACGATCAAGATTAGATCGCATAAAAAAGAAATTATAATCTAAAAAGGATATAATTAGAAAAGGTTGTATTAGAAGTGAATTTGAAAAGAAAATTATAATCTAAAAAGGATATAATTAAAAAAAGGTTGTATTATAATTGAATTTTAAAAAAAAATTATATTCTAAAAAGGATATAATTAAAAAAGGTTGTATTAGAATTGAATTTTATTTTTCATTTATTAGTATTAAAAAAATTTATATTTACTATTTGGCCTCTATCTTGAGATCTATAAATTAGATTTGAATGATTTTACAATCCATGCGAACCTCATAAAATTATCTTAAATTTGGTGATGCTTTAATAATTATTATTCAAATAGAAACACTCAAAATATCAAGAGAAAATATAATTACAAATTTTTACATTAATCCTAATCTATGTAGAAGTTCTACATTGATAATGCTATCAATTGTGAGAAAAGGCCCTTTTAATCACAATTTAAAGTTAAAATGTCCAAAATATCACAACTTAAAAATAAGGCCCTTAGTATCACAAAGTAACGCAAGTTTTTGTTACGTTTATAAGAAAAATTCAGATCATTGGTGTTTTCTTATTGGGCTGGGCCTTGTGGGCTGCTGCTCAGTCTTTTTCATCAACCAAGAAATGCAAGAAAAAAATGCGTTTCATGTTTTTTTATTTTTTCCTGAAAGCGTGTAACGCAATCTGAACTTGCGTGTTACCTGCTTTTCTGCAAAATACATGGTAAAACGCATGTTGAACATGCGTTTTTCAAAAACGCATCAATTGTAGAAAACCTAATTGTATATGATTTAAATCATTGACATATACATTTTCGTATTTCAATATAAATATACTTTTTATTTTATAACATATTAAAATATAAAACATTTTTTATGCTAAATCCAACGATTTTCATCTATTTATTTTAAGATCTTTGTCGTACGGAGGAATAGACGATTATCAAAATTTTGGACAAAATCTATCTAATATAAATATATATATACGAAGTACTTTTTAGTTTATAACATATTAAAATATAAAACATTTTTTATGTTAGATCAAACGATTTTCATCTATTTATTTTAAGATCTTTGTCATACGGAGGAATAGACTACAGATTATCAAAATTTCGGAATCTCTCTTACACTTATTATTAAAATTGTATTTGCTTGTGAGTAGAACAATCTTTAAATAATTATAAGGATATTTTGATAATCAAAACGAATTATAAGTAGAATTCATAAATCAAATAGAATTTTCAACTTAAAAAATCGTCAATTTCTTCTCTTTTTTGTTTCTGTGTAGATTTAAATTATATCATTTAATTATATCAAACCACCATTAATTTAAAGATTATTTTGTTAATTTCATGTGGGTTGTAAACGTCTAAATCAAATTTTAAAATTCAAGATAGTGTACAAATATTAAATCGAACATGTAAAATCTTATATATATATATATATCAATTTTTAAACACCAATCCATTATATCTATTATATGCCAACATGGGTTTTGAGCCTATTTAGTAAATTACGAATTTGTCCTTAGACATATTTTAATGTAAAAAACACTTTGAAGTTGAAAGGAATTGAACCCATGACCTTTAAGGACCATTAACTTTATGTTCACATGTACAACCACTGTACCAAATCACCCTTTTGTGACATATTTTAAACTCATTCATTACATGCTCAAATAACTCACTTATTAGCTATATTTATTTTATGATTTACTCAGGATAAAAATGCCCATATAATTATACTAATTTTAGTAATTTGACTCACTTATTAGCAAATTAGCAAATCCATTATATATATTATAGGCCAACAAGTAATTTACTAATTTGCCCTTCAATATATTAATATTCAAAAAATGCGTGTCATGAGAATTTAACTCACAACCTCAATGTTAAGAATGAATTACTTCACATCTCCAACCATTACACCAAATAAATTTTTAAAACCTTTTTAGAACTCATTTGTTATACTGTTCAATATTTTTTATTCATATATTTTATAATCAAACCGGAGCCAAATTATTCATATTCAAACTTTTCTGGAAATGTATTCAATTCGAACTTTCGAGTTGCTTGGTCTCGGCTAATAAAATTTTCGAATTCAGTGATAGTATTCGTGTTAAGCTCAAGTTTTAGCTATTTAAGTATTTTACCGAGCAAAGTTTAAGTTTTAAATTACTCGATTCTCGAGGTTCGCGAGACTAATCAGACTTCTAATATTAAATTTTTTTTAATATATTTCAATGTAAATATACAATATTTTATATAATTCATATATTTTATCGAGTTGAACCCGAGTCGAACCGTTTATATTCAAACTTTTTTCAAAATTGGTTAAATCGATTCGAGATTTCAAGCTTTATGAGTAAAGTTTCGAGGTTAAAATTAAAAGGCAAATTGAACTTGAGCTCGAGTTCAAGCTTGACAGAACTTTTTAGCCGAGTTTGAGCTTTATTGTGGCAGTGTTCGAATCGATTACACCCCACTCTCATTGCTATTGGGTAATATATTTTGATTGACTAGAAAAAGATAATTTAAGGAAAACAAAATAAAAATGATTGCAAATGAGATTTGAAATTCATATTAATTATTAGATAAATATTTAGATAAAACACATATAGATAGGTCAAAGATATTCATTAAAAAAAATAGATTATGGATAATCTTTTAAAAATAATAGATTTAAAACGTCTAACTGTATTATTGAGATATGATACTTAGTAGATAATATATCACAATGTATATGAATACAAACCAAAATTTAAGCTAATTTTAATATAAATTACAAAAATATTAAAGCAGTGTCACATGATCACATGACCACTGCCACGCCACCACCACCACCACCACGACCACGACATGCACCACTACCAAAATTACCAGAATTTTATCTATAATAATATGAACACCACCACTAACACCCCCAAAATCACCAATATCAAATCAAAATCACTAGGAATTCAACTAAAGTTACCAAAATTTAAACATAAATCACTAAAATTTGAACGCAAATTACAAGAATATTCCAGATTTGGAATTGTGTAAATGTTCGAAACTATTGGTAATAATGTTGACGGTAATAAAGTGAGTAAAAATGTCATTGATCGACATTACAAACTTAGATTTATTGAGAGAGGGATGAATAAATTAGTGGAGGTGTGATCAGGAATGTGACTGGAATTCGTGACAAACATGTTTATCAGTTACTTTCGAAGTGGTGGTCGATTTGGTGACCATAAAAGATTGCAGAGTGTTGATGGTTTATACACACACTCCCTCTTTCTCACCCACCCAAACACATTATACATATGTGTATGTATATAATGAACGATGATGACAAATGGAATAAGGTGGTGATAACGGCGGTGTAAAGCAAGTGATGGTGTCTAAGGTCGCCGAAAATGTAAGGGGCATGGGAGTGGATGTGGGAAGGTTCAGATGTAAATTAGATTTGAATGTATGGCCATGATTAGTTTTCGAATCTCCTATCTGGAAATGATCTTATTTAGCACCTGCATATATATAAACACGTGTGTCTACTGACTCCTGATTAAAATTTTAAATTACGTATTATTTAATCATTCCAAGTTATGTTTTTTAAATTGTTAGATGTGATTGTATTGTTATGATCATATATAAAATTCAGGTAAGAAATTTGAGTTATATTAGTGTCCATAAAAAATACCATACTAATAACGTATAGTGTTTCAAAAATTAAAAATCGTCTATTTAATAAAATCAAAACAACAACATTATATGAATTTAAATGGTGCCCGTGCTTTGCACGCGGTATCATGCTAGTTTGATATGTAAATTAGTAACTTATAAAATTTCATAAAAGTAATATAATTGTAGATATTAAAAAGGAGTCGTGCGTTGCACGGGTTATAAGCTAGTATTTATAAAAAATACTCCTCGGCACCTCCTCAGGCGGCACCTCGAACCCGGATTGTGTCATTATTAAACAATGACAATTATGCAAAAACGTTTGAAACAGAAAGTATACCAAATATGTAAATCAAACGGTGTGTTATTTTTTTTATTAAAAAAATTTTGAAAGATGCAATTAAAAATCTTCAATTTTAATTTGAATTAAAGAAAAAAAATACAACAGTCATTCAATGTTTGAAATTTATTATTTAAAATACTCATAGAAGTTTAATCCTTACAAATTTTAATAAAGACATAAATTTATCAAAAAATTAAATATTTATAAAAATCACTCCTCCGCACCGCCTCCGACGGCACCTCGAACCTAGATTGTGTCATTATTAAACAAAGACAATTATGCCAAAACGTTTGGAACAGAAAGTATACCAAATATATAAATAAAGTTTTGCATGGCAAGTGACAATTTCTTAAATGGTTCCACAATTAAATTTAGATGGATCTCAAATCCATCAACCTTCCTCGTCCCTATATACGAACCCCGATTGCAAATCTCAAAATTAACTTGAATAGCTAAGCAGAATTTTAGGAACATGTAACATAAACACACTTTTTGTCTGGAGCGCACCAAATGGTAAATATTTAGACTATAGGAGGCTGACAATGAGGCATGGAAACACCAAACAAACATTTTTCGTTTTTGTGGTACTGATTTTTTCTAAACTAAACAAAGTTACATGACATCAAATCCTTATATAGATGCTCTTAATTCGTAACACAGGATTTATAGTAAATTAATTAGGCACCTCGAACCCTATTTACTAATAAATACAATATAATCTAATACATAATTCAAAAATTAATAATTAATTAGGTGTTGTAAAATTTATAAGTATATTTGCTAACTCTCCAATTTAGATAAATTTGGATTATGTTCATTATCTTATATAATGTATCAGTTTACATTGACATTACTTTAGTGAATATATTATTTTGTTAGCTATTGTAACACTCCCTACTCTCTAGTAGTTAATACAATATTATTTTTAAGAAAAAAAGTTTGAATATTAATATATTTTCTTTAATATATATGTTAGGTAATTCAAAAAAATTAATTCTACGGGCAGTCTAATAATTAAAATTAAACATTTTACTAATATTAAAAATAAAATTCCTTGGTCCCGTCTTCGACGACGCATCGTTCCCTTTATATTTATAAATTAATACGTAGTAGTTTTTATGAACAAAAACTAAAATCAATGTTAGGCCTTTTAAGTGTATTCAATTTGACCTAAAACAAAATGTAATGATGAAAATTTTAAACATGCTACGTGTTTTATGTAGATGAACTTTAAAGAATTTATATGTGAATATTTTGATTCAACAATGAAACAATTAAGTATTACACCTAGAGATGCACAAAAAGCCCTTCGGGCCGGGCTTTATCCGGGCTTTTTAACAACCAGGTCGGGTCGGGCTTTTTCAAAAATCGGGCCGGGCCGGGCTTTCTCTAAAATATGAGGCCCGTTTTAGGCCCTCGGGCCGGGCCGGGCTTTTTTCGGGGGTTTTTTAAAAAAATTTATATATATGTAATTTCTATATTTTTACAAATATTTCTCGACGATCCAACCGTACGGATGTCAAGATATATCTAATTAAATGATATTACCAAATTTTCAAAAAATAAAAAATTAATTTGGTTAGAGATCTTAATAGAACATTACTATATTGTCTAGTCCTCGTAACTAGTGCTTCGTCCCAGACTATTATTTCTATATTTTTTAAAAAAAATCTCGGCGATCCAACCATACGGATGTCAAGATATATCTAATTAAATTATATTCCCAAATTTTAAAAAAATAAAAAATTAATTTGGTTAGAGATTCTAATAGAACATTACTATATTATCTTATACTTGTAACTAGTGCTTCGTCCCAGACTATTGTTTCTATATTTTTAAAAATATTTCTCGACGATTCAACCGTACCGATGTCAATATATATCTAATTAAATGATATTCCCAAATTTTCAAAAAATAAAAAATTAATTTGGTTGGAGATCTTAAAAGAACATTACTATATTGTTTAGTACTCGTAACTAGTGCTTCGTCCCAGACTATTGTTTCTATATTTTTAAAAATATTTCTCGACGATCCAACCGTACGGATGTCAAGATATATCTAATTAAATGATATTCCCAAATTTTAAAAAAATAAAAAATTAATTTGGTTGGAGATCTTAATAGAACATTACTATATTGTCTTGTACTCGTGACTAGTGCTTCGTCCCAGACTATTGTTTCTATATTTTTAAAAATATTTCTCGACGATCCAACCGTACGGATGTCAAGATATATCTAATTAAATGATATTCCCAAATTTTTAAAAAAATAAAAAATTAATTTGGTTAGAGATCTTAATAGAACATTACTATATTGTCTTGTACTCGTAACTAGTGCTTCGTCCCAGACTATTGTTTCTATATTTTTAAAAATATTTCTCGACGATTCAACCGTACGGATGTCAATATCTAATTAAATGATATTCCTAAATTTTCAAAAAATAAAAAATTAATTTAGTTGGAGATCTTAATAGAACATTACTATATTGTTTAGTACTCGTAACTAGTGCTTCGTCCCAGACTATTGTTTCTATATTTTTAAAAATATTTCTCGACGATCCAATAGTACGGATGTCAAGATATATCTAATTAAATGATATTCCCAAATTTTAAAAAAATAAAAAATTAATTTGGTTGGAGATCTTAATAGAATATTACTATATTGTCTTGTACTCGTAACTAGTGATTCGTCCCAGACTATTGTTTCTATATTTTTAAAAATATTTCTCGACGATCCAACCATACGGATGTCAAGATATATCTAATTAAATGATATTCCCAAATTTTTAAAAAATAAAAAATTAATTTGGTTGGAGATCTTAGTAGAACATTACTATATTGTCTAGTACTCGTAACTAGTGCTTCGTCCCAGACTATTGTTTCTATATTTTTAAAAATATTTCTCAACGATTCAACCGTACGGATGTCAAGATATATCTAATTAAATGATATTCCCAAATTTTCAAAAAATTAAAAATTAATTTGATTGGAGATCTTATTAGAACACTACTATATTGTCTAATACTCGTAACTAGATCTTATTAAAAGCGTCAATAAAATAAAAAACAAACAAACTAAATGTAGATTATAAGTTACATTAATAAAATAAAAAAATTCATTAAAATAAAAATTTTATCCGGGCTTTATCCGGGCTTCGGGCCGGGCTTTAACCGGGCTTTTAACCAGGCTTTTCGGGCTTCGGGTCGGGCCGGGCCGGGCTTCGTGAAAAATAGGGGGCCTGTTTTAGGCCCCCGGGCCGGGCTTTTTTCGGGCCGGGCTTTTCTGGCTTTTTTTTGGGCCGGATCGGGCCGGGCTTCGGGTTTCAGGCTTTTTGAACATCTCTAAATTTACACCTACACAGCATACTAACAAATATTGAAAACTATACATGCATTGCTTTCGGATATAGAGCCCATTCTATAACCCATCAAAAGAGTAAAGAAAAATACTAAATATAACTTTATAATAAATATAATTGTAGGCACTAAAATTACATGACTCACTAAATATATAATTGTATTAACATAAATGACAGAAACTTAATACAAAAATGAGAGAGAGTCAGAGAGGAAGAAAGGGGGGAGAGAGATGAAATGAGAGAGATAGATATAAACTTTAATTTGTATTCAAATTTAAATTCTTGGATTGTGTGTAATCTTGAATTCCAGTACGTTTTGAGCATTCTTCCCCAGTGTCCTTCTCCGACCAGCAAGACTACCAGGGCCAAAGTATATATATATATATATATGCACGATCAGCTTCCATATTAGCACTCTTAGCACCATGGTTTATTTATACAGGAACATGATTCTCATTCATTGATACAGACATTACACCATTTGGATTACTCCCCACCTCTCGGTTACTTTCTGTCATACTTCTTGCATTATTCATTCCCCCATTGTCTTCATATTCAGTGTCTCTGCCACGCGTCATGTTCCTCTGTTCCACTTCAACATCCAAAAAAAAAAGGTTAATTAAAGCATATTTATCGTATGGCGAAGTATAATAATTAAAAGTAATAACCACACGATTTTAATTAAAAAGCTTCTTGGGTACCGGAGCTTGAAACAAAGAGAGTAGAATCCTGGTAACATCATGCATTGTGGGTCGTTCAGAAGGGTGCTGTTTAGTGCACAACAGGGCAAGTCAGAAGCTCTTTCTAACATGAGAAATATCGGTGCATGTAAGCATAACTTCAGGATCCACATAATCCATTAATGTATCATTATCTGCCTTGGACACTATCTAAAACATGAAATAGATTTTAAAAGAATGAAAATTTAATCTGGTGTACCAGCTCAAAAGTATAATGTGCTTTGTAGCCGCGTAGGTTGTTTTAGTGAATGAATTAAAGCATTTGCAAGCAACAGTATAAGTTAATAGAAAGGAGAAGAATATCTAATGACAGTGGAAGAATACCAGATGATGCAAATTAGCCTCATTGTCCACAGCCTTCAATCCTGTCAGTAGCTCCAAAAGAACAATACCAAAGCTGTAAACATCCGATTTCTCAGTTAACCTAGAAGTCCGGGCATACTCAGGGTCTATGTAACCTATAATGCCTAAAACATAAGTTGATGCATGAGTCTTAGCAGTTGGGATGGATCTCGCAGTCCCAAAATCAGAAAGATGGGCCTCAAAATTCTCATCCAACAGAATGTTTGAGGATTTCACATCCCTGTGCACAACCCTAGGATTTTAATATTTACCAACACATTCTTGCTCAATAAAAGCTAAACAGCTATGTGAAGTATACAAACAGTTCCAATCACCAGTCAAATACAACCACCAGATAAAAGGAAAAGTGAAGAGAACAGATCTAATAAGAAAAAAAATAAGGAGAGAAGTCAGAAGCAGGCCTTAGTCCATTTGGGTTTTAATTCTCAATTTTTATACTTTACGTTCTACCTCTGAAACGTATTGGAAACTCCCTGTTTGTTTTCCATCACCATAAACAGTCAATGGCTCCTTTCTTAAGGCCTAGATAATGACAATTCAGCTGCGTAGATTACTACGTGTTTAAAATTACTCGAGCTTATTTCGTTATTCACTTTAGTAATAACGGTTTGAGATACAAATTATGATAATTCAAGTGAAGATAGTAAGAATACTTCAAAAATCTGAACTGGATAAATAATAAGAAAAAGAAGTGAAGATAGTATGATTTCACGGAATAAAAATGAACACCAATAAGAAATAAAATAGTAACTTTTATACATACATAAATCAGAAACAATAAATAAAGAAAACAATCAATAATTTCACACCTTAAAACTTAAGCCTCATAGCTGGTTGAATGTATTTATCGATATCTCCTCATACCCAATCCATCAAGCAGTTTGTTCTTTTGCAATGAAAAACAAAAACAAATGAAATACATAATAGAGGGAAAAGAAGTCATATTGGACCCAAATAAAAAAGTGAAGAAGAGACTGAAAGAGAGAGGTAAAAAACTCAGACATGACAACACACTTCTTGTGACATTAACACACTTCTTGTCTCGAGCACACCAAATGGTAAAGATTTAGACTATAGGAGGCCGGCAATGAGGCATGACAACACCAAACAAACACTTCTTCGTTTTTGTGGTACTGATTTTTTTCCAACCAAGCAAAGCTACATGACATCAAATCCTTATACAGATGCTCCTAATTCGTTTTAACACAGGGTTTATAGTAAACTTTCAAGACATTAAAGTTTTATCATCAATTACCATGCTTGGTTATTTGGAGAGAACTTGCAATCAAGTTGTGGAAAATGTGATTAGATGAAGGTCAGTTCAGGGACCATATGCCCCAGTCCCATTCATCTATTACTCCTTTGGCAGTAAGAGTATGGTACTAAACACAGGCCAGCTCATAAAAATTGAGATACATATAGAGATAAAAAAAATATGCATCTAAGTTGTAAGCTCATCTCACTCATCAATTAGAAATCATAATCCGGCTACGCAAACATCAAAACTAAACTAAATAGCAACATTAGAAGTTAGCAACTAAACATCAATTAAGGTCATCGGAACCAATCACATTCTTATTCTTATAATCTGTTTAAGTAGCAAAATTAAAACTAAACTGTGTGTTAAACTAAAACAAATTGGAAGTCAAACCTGCATATGCATTTATCATGTCGCGGTTATCACAAAATTACGCGCAAGTGCACGTAGTCACAAGTAATATAAATTAAGTTCGTTCCGCAGAGATCTGGTTAAGTTTCAATCAGTAAATATGTCTATGCAACAATGTATGATTTTAATTCACTGCTAAGAAAAGTAACAAATTTGAGTTGATTATCTAAATTATACTAAGATGCAAAATATTAAACTAAGAATTAAATTAACTAATGGAATTTGAAATCGACTTACTTATATGAATAAACATGGGATCCTAACTTCATTAAATACTTCCCTTAGATCTGACGCCTTTAATCACTATATGCAATGGTTTTGATATCTGATCGGATAACACGAAACAAGTATACACTACCTGTCAGCATACGCATACCAAACTAAACATACATCCACAAAAGAGATAGAAGATGAATAGACACCAATTATGCTTAGACCCTATATGTCTATTGTTAGGTCGAATACACAATATATAATCAAGTATTGTATGAGAGAATAACAAGAACACACGTTTTAATACTTAAAAACTGTTTGGAATTAATAATTCCTCTCTCAGTGATGTAAAATATCACAGAGAGCTGCTTAGGTTACAATGAATGATATTTGTTCACAATGATTACCCTTCTAGGGTTAACCTAACTGTATTTATAAGATATACAGCTACGTACAATCGTTAATTGATTCTCCTATAATTAAGCTATACAATTGATATCAATTACGATTGCTACACGTCTTCTAAGTCAACTCAATCTCTTTGACAGCTATCCAATCTTCAAAGATATTGTTTCCATGTTTATCTTGAATTAATATTCAATCTCTATTGACCTGTAGACGCATCCAGTATATAGACTTTAACAAACTCTGTTGCGCTCTCAACCAGTAGTGTTTGCGCTTCCTTCTGTCAGCCAACAGTGTTTGCGCTTCCTTCTGTCAGCGTTTGCGCTTCCAGCTGTCAGCGTATACTCAAACTCTGCTACGACTGCTTTCATTAACAAGTTAAACTCTTTTTCCCTGTAACACTTAAACACTGACATTAAATCACATCAATTATATCTAACAATCTCCCCCAACTTGTTCATTAGAAAAATGTACAAGTTCACAGTAATTGATGATGTCAAAACAATCAAATAAAATCACAGTGTTTAACATTTAACCAGAGTTTAATCTTGACTTAACAAAATCTACAGAAAATTCAAATTACTTACAAATTCTGTCTACCAAACCTCCTCAAGATCTGGTGTTGTTCTGAGATAATCTATCAACAGTCTTCTCTCAGCATTTTCAAGTTCTCTCTGCATAACTTCCTTGATTTCTCTTAACTCAGGATCACTTTCATCAGTCTGATAGATAGCAGCTCTTAGATCGTAGATTTTATTTCTCCTCATCTCATTTCCCAGTCTTATAAATTTTACTTCCTCTGATTGAGAATTAAAATCAAGAACTGTAACACCCAGATCAGTCTTTAGCTTTGCAGTTCCCTTCTTCATTTCAACAAGATTCCCATTCCAATCTTTGTATTTAGGCACATACTCTTCAGTAGTCTTTGATCCAGTAAAGGCTTTAGCTCTCAGCATATATTCTCTTATGGAATTAGCAATAAGTTCTGTTCGTCAATTTCTGACTCTGAATATATACAGAACATACTGAAGTTCTTCAAACATCTTGAGCTTGATCGCATCTTCATTCACTCTATACACTGTTCCATCTACCATAAAGTACAACAAGAAATGGATATCTAAACTCTTCTGGTGAACCAACTGAACTGATTCCAGTTTGTCCAGATTCTCTTGAATCATACCAGAACCAGGAAAAATGAGTGTTGAGGGATCTCTTGGATTATTACTGAATCTTAAATCTCTATTTGAACCCAAGCCAGAAGTATTCCTGCTAGGAGGCTTTCCTAAACAAGCTATGCTATGTTGGTAACTACCAATCTCTTATGTTTGTGCTGGAACTGGAATCTTTGGTCTAGAAAACCCAGGTAAAGGTTTGCTTTGAATCTGTAGAGAATCACTTACAACTTGTGTAGCAACAGAGGTTGTATCTGCCTTTTTACCTTTGCCTTCTTCACCCATCACCCCTTTCAGTTTCAACTTAACATTAAGAGAAGATTTTCTTATCAGTTTCCCTTCTTCTTCTTGAATACCAGACAAATTTTCTTTAATTTCAATTCCTTTCCTTGCAGACCTTGAAGCTTTGACAATCTTCTTTCCTTTCCTGGACTTCAATGCCTTCAAATGTTCTTCTTGCAACAGCTTTTCTTCAGCATGTATATCTTCAAGTGTAGCCCCCTCAGCATTTTCTTCACGAAAAATCTTAGCATCTAGCTCTTCATCTGTTTGTGGATTGTCAGTGAATGACAAATCCTTTTGTCTTGAAGTACTCTGAAGATTTGTATTTGCTACTGAACTTGATTTTGACCTTGTAGACCTTGTAGTCCTTCCATGTCCATGACTTGGATTTGCAGTTCTTAACCCTTTATCTGAATTTGCACCTTCTTCATCCAGATGATCCTTCTTTGACAGAGTTTGAGTTTGCTTGCACTTAGTTTTAGCAATTCTCTCCCCCTTTTTGACATCATCACCATCTGGAATCAGAATAGATGTTATTAACTCAAGAGAGTTTACAATAGAGTCAACCTTTTCAGTCAGCAAAAGCTGATTCTGCTCAACTTTACTCAATCTATCAGTAAGAGTCTCCTAAGCCTTGGAAAATTGTTGAAACAGCTTTGAATTTGCTATGTGAGATTTCTCCTCATGAGTAGCAACCTCTGTTCTGAGATCAATAAGTGCTTTTTGATTGTCATCAAACCTGTGATTTAAGGCCTTAACCTGAATCACTGTTCCTTGTAGACAGGTAAGAATATCAGGATTTGAAATCTTCTTTGAGTTTTACTTGAGAAATGTAGCTGCTCGACCAGTAGGAAAGATGCAATCTGCTTTGTACCAATCTGCAGTTTGCTTGGCCAGATAGTTATCATCAATTTCTCGTACAGAAGGGCCAGCAAAGTCTGGTTTCTCCCCTGTTTTCTGTCCATCAGTTTGATGTTTATCAGTTTCAGCTCCTACACTCATTGCTTCAGAAGAATCACTATCTAACTCATCAATATGTGCAACTGAGGCAATTTCTTCATTTAAGTCAGCAACTTGTTCTTGAGCAACTTGTTTTCCTTGATCACTTTGTGCATGCTCTGAAGTAACAACCTTTGCTGGTTGATCAATTTCCTCACCATGATCAAAAACATGATGTGCATCCGAATATAACTCTGTGTGAGATGCAACCTCTGTGTCTTCTAGCACAACAGTAGGCTCGTCTGCAACACCAGTATCAACAGAGTTCGTGGAAACCATGGGTGTTGGAGTAGATGCTTCAACTTCAAAAGAAAATGGAATGTGAGTTTCATCAAACTCTTCCATTGCAGGTAATGCATCTCTGTCATCTTTATCAGTCTGAACCTCAGCAATTACTGGTTCATCAATTCTGAAATCTGTTTCTTCTACAGTAGGTTCTATGACAACCTCTGTCTCAACAGCAGGAATCTTTTTAGAGATATCCTCTGAAGCTTCAATAACTTGCTCATCATCAGAGTCTGTAAGAATCAACCTCCTCCTTTTTGCTTGAGGCACTTCAATCACCTCTTCTTCTTCACTAGAGCTGTCCTCAACTGGTGGTGATGAAGGCCTATTTGCTCTTTGAATAGTCTTTCTGGTATAAACAGCTCCAGTAGATGTCTGTTTTACCTTTGAATGCCTTGTATTCTGTGCAGTATGTATTTGCCTTTTTGATCTAGATTTTGGTTGAGGTTGAGTAGTAGTGACTGGCTCAAAGTTTATTGGTTCAATGATTGGTTCAGATTGTGGTTGTGATGTAGTAGGTACAGTGTTTGTGGGTGTTGGCTCAGGTGATGGTATAGGATTAGAGTGTATAGTTTCAGTATGGTCAGTGGCCAATGGTTCAAGCATTTGTTGTGGTTCTGGTTGTGTTTGTTGTTGCTCATTGTGTGGTGATTGTGAATCTTGAGGTTGGTTGAGAAAGTTTTGCAAGGCAAGTGGCAAAACAAAAGCAGGTAGGTCTTTACCAACATCCTTATTAGTCATATCAGAGAATATCCTCTTATTGACTTTAAAGGGCTGAATCACATCAGCTGCATCAATTTCTAACCCAGATACACAGGCATTGAATAAAAGTTGACAAAATCTAGCAAAGTATACTGTAGTAGACTCTGACAATTTATCACCTAAATTCATTAAAACATATCGACCAAAATCAAAATTACTGCCATAGAGTAGAGAGTACCCAATTTGCAGACTATCCATAGGAATGGCATCCCAGTTGGTGACTTTCTTCTGGAATGTTCTGGTGATGCAGTCAAAGAAAAAATTCCATTCCTTACGAAGATTTGGCCTTCTCACACTACCTAGCTTTGCAAGAGATTCCATGTACCCAATCTCTGTTAGCATATCTCGCAAATTCTGTTCCGAAACAACAGCATATGAGGTGTGAGCATCGAAATCCATGGTCTCTCTAACAGTTTGTGGAGTAATCACAAACTCTTCTTCATCATAAGTGAAAATTATAGACGGAGTCCCATTCTCTCCTCCAGCCACATACTTCGAGTTCTGCCAGAAAGTGGCAATCTGAGATGCAGATAGAACAGCTGGTTCAATCAATGCTTGCCCAATCTCAGAGTCACGGAGAAAATTCTGTATAAGATGAAACGCTTCGGGAGCACGGTCATTCTCAAGTAGAGCTGCAAAATTGTTAGGAACAAAACGAAGACCAAGAGATGTAAAAGGTTTAGTTGCCATTAGATCAAGAAACGAGCAAGAAATGACAGTGAAATTGATGTGTTTGAAAGGTGTTTGTGAAAATGTCGAAGTGAAAAACACAAAAGAACTCTGTGGTTGGGTAAAGTAAATATGAGTGGATGTGAAGGTGAGAGTAAGAAAATGAATCGATATACACAAAAATGATTAGAGTTGTAATTAAAAATTAAAACCCAATCATTTGTGCATTAAAACACTCAACCGTTCCTAGAGTAATGTGTGAGTGGGACACAATAATGGGTGAATGGGACACGTGTCAATCATCCAACGGATCAATTAATCACACGCAGTAAAAAGCAATTATCACCGCTGTATTCACTTCACTATTACCAAGACACTTTAACACATTTACTGTCATTAACAGTTGTCAAACACTCTATTTACTCCAAAATTTTCAAATCATCCCAATGAAAATTTACCTTAGAGTACTAGACACAATCCAACAGTTTTTGTCAATTTTCCAACCTTATCACTGAAACCCTTTCAAAAATTGCACAGTTGTGAATATATATGTGTGTGAAGCAGAGGTTACCAAATCAATTTTTAGAGCATCTAATATTTCATAAAATCCATAAAGTAAATCAATAAACACCGAATGCACAAACTCTCATATGAAACACTGATTATGTGATGAATGCTAAACTCTGTAGTTACTTAAATACAGAAATCTGAATAACCCTATTCCCATTGATGTCCATGATTATCCAAGTAAGCACACGGTCTTTATAGACAAAAAGATCAAGAGATAGTTATCAAAGTATCATTCAGTGAGTAACATGCCAGGGATTTGATAAACTCACAAACTCTCAAAGCACACAAGTGTTTAGGTGAAGTGTTTTCACTCAAATTCAATCAGTAAAAGCAGATACTACCATAGGCTTGAATGTCCACCAAATCTACACTACTTTGAGTACATGTATGCACAAATCAAAAGGACTTTATTCAGGGTTATAATTTAGTAAAATCAAACAGGTGAGAAGAGATGGATTAAATGAATAAATGGCGAACTGAACAATTTAATAGACCAAAGTGTTCAGTTGCACTATTAGTACATATTTGTACAAGATGATCATCATATATACATTTTTTTTTATGTATATATATTCACTGAGTAAACTTTTCTTTGTAGAAAAAATCTCACCTGTTTGCTCTTCAATAGACAAATGAATATAACTGCTCATGCTATTTCAGAATTTAAACGAAGCAGTTATTAAGGCTCAAAGGGGTTTTCTAAGGGTGGAATTTATGAACAGTGTTTGGAGAAAGATGGTAAATCCTAGTGCCTTTATCATTTTCATGCACACGCATATCATGTAGTCTCAAAATGATTTAAAACAAGTTCTAGAGCAACATACTCACTGATGAACATCACACATCAATAAAATCTGATTGATATAAAATGTATCAATCACTTACTTGGCTCAAATTCTCACAGGGTGCAGACATGAATTTGTACTCACGAAACTAAACAATGACACATCTCAAGTTTTATAATTTTCACAAGTACAAACAAGGAATCATCAAGAACCATGTATCTGTTTTGGGAACTGAGTGTCACTAATCAGAGTTTAGAGTTCATCAATATCAGAAGTTATTTATGAGAGGCAATGCACACAGTATTCATAGACTCAGAGTTTAGGATTAAATAAACTAAGAGATGCTATAAATATGAAACAGTATCATGCTGTGTTAATTTACTACACAATTTCTGATTAGATCACAGTGACTCAGAAAGAGTCTTGATTTAATCACTGAGAATCATGCTTCATACATATTTCTTCATTGGTGTTTTCATCAAGACAATAGTCAATCCAGAATACACAGAGTTTATCAAACATGTTAACAGTGTATGACAGACAATCATGCTTACAGAGCTTAACAGTGTTTAAACAAAAACATGTTAACAAAGTATGCATAACAGAGTTTAATTAACAAAGTTCACATAGCACTCAACAATTCATAGAAAAATGAGCACCACATTATATAAGAAAAATTTTGAGTCTAACCAACATTTCTAGTCAAAACCGGAGACCATTCCTAGTTCATTGACCAGTCTTGTAAATGTAGCTCCACTCAAAGGCTTGGTGAAGACATCTGCAAGTTGTTGTTCTGTAGACACAAAGTGGAGCTCAATGTTGCCTTCCTCTACATGCTCTCTGATAAAGTGATACCTTATGCTGATGTGCTTGGTCATTGAGTGTTGTACTGGATTACCTATCATTGCAATAGCAATTTGATTATCACAGAAAATAGGTATCTTTCTATACCTCAATCCATAATCCAGTAGTTGATTCTTCATCCATAAAATCTGTGCACAACAGCTACCAACACCTATATACTCTGCTTCAGTTGTAGATGTTGATATTGATTTCTGTTTCTTGCTGTACCAAGAAACAAGTCTGTCACCAAGAAATTGACAACTTCCACTTGTGCTTTTTTTGTCAATTTTACAGCATGCAAAGTCTGCATCAGAGTAGCCAAGTAGTTTGAAATCTGATTCTCTTGGATACCACAGCCCTAAAGTTATGGTGCCCTTGAGATACTTAAAAATCCTCTTCACAGCTGTTAGATGTGGTTCTCTTGGATCTGCCTGAAACCTTGCACACAGACATGTTGCATACATGATATCAGGTCTACTTGCTGTTAAATAGAGTAGAGAGCCAATCATTCCTCTGTAGCTTGTCATATCTACTGATGACCCTGTATCTTTGTCCAATTTAGTTGCAGTTGCCATGGGAGTTGTTGCAGATGAACAGTCAAGCATACCAAATTTCTTGAGAAGATTTCTGGTATATTTTGCTTGATTGATAAAGATACCATCATCTGTTTGCTTCACCTGTAAGCCTAGAAAATAACTAAGCTCTCCCATCATACTCATTTGATACCTGGACTGCATGAGCTTGGCAAACTTCTTACAGAGTTTATCATTAGTAGATCCAAAAATAATGTCATCAACATCTATCTGAACTAAAAGCAAGTCACTTCCAGATTTGAAATAAAACAGAGTTTTATCAATTGTACCTCTGTTGAATCCACTTTCTAAAAGAAATTGAGCCAGAGTTTCGTACCATGCTCTTGGTGCCTGCTTAAGTCCATAGAGTGCCTTGTCTAGCCTGTAGACATGGTCTGGATATTTTGGATCTACAAAACCAGGTGGTTGTTCAACAAATACTTCTTCTTCAAGTTTTCCATTCAGAAAAGCACTTTTCACATCCATTTGAAAAACTTTGAATTTCTTGTGAGAAGCATAAACAAGAAACATCCTTATTGCCTCCAACCTTGCAACTGGAGCAAAAGTCTCATCATAATCTATTCCCTCTTGTTGTGAATAGCCTTTTGCCACAAGTCTGGCTTTGTTTCTTGTAACAACCCCTTCACTATCAGTTTTGTTTCTGAAAACCCATTTAGTACCAACAATAGATCTGTTCTTGGGTCTTGGTACTAGTGTCCACACTTCATTTCTCTCAAATTCATTTAACTCTTCTTGCATTGTTGTTATCCAGTCAGCATCTTTAAGAGCTTCTTCAACTTTCTTTGGTTCAGTTTTTGACAAGAATGCATGAAACAGACATTCATTTGTTGTTGCACTTCTTGTCCTAACTCTTGCATCTGGATCACCAATAATTAGATCAGGTGTATTAGATTTGGTCCATTTCCTAGCTGAAGGCAAATGACTTCTCTCAGAGTTTTATCCTCCCCCTCGATCCATGTTCTCCTGATTTCCTTGTTGTCTTTCTTTATTCTCTGAGGCTTCCCCTGAATGTGACTGCTCAGAGTGTGAATCATCAGAGATTGATCTAGATTTTTCCTGTGATTCACTTTCAGAATGTGAATCATCAGAGTTTAATTCTTCATACTCCCCCTCAACTGGTTCTCTCCTTTGTTCTGGTTGAACAATTTCTTCTGTGTTTACCAGTAGAGGTTCAGAGTTTGTATCAACAGAGTCTGTTGGAATTGATCCGTCAGAGTTTATTTCGTCAGAGATTAGATCTTCATTTTCAAAATGTAGTTGATCATGGTCATTGACATCTTCAAGTCCAGTTATCTTCTTGTCATCAAAAGACACATGAATAGATTCCATGATCACTCTGGTTCTCAGATTATAAACTCTGAATGCTTTAGTTGACAGTGGATAGCCAATAAAAATTCCTTCATCTGCCTTCAGGTCAAATTTGGTCAACTGTTCAGGATGAGTTTTCAACACGAAGCATTTGCACCCAAAAATATGAAAATATTTCAGGTTTGGCTTCTTTTCTCTCACCATTTCATATGGTGTTTTTCCATGCTTATTGATCAGAGTGGCATTCTGAGTAAAACAAGCAGTTTGAACAGCTTCTGCCCAGAAATAAGTTGGTAATTTTGCTTCATCAAGCATAGTTCTGGCAGCTTCTATCAAAGTTCTGTTCTTTCTTTCAACTACACCATTCTGTTGTGGAGTGCCAGGTGCAGAAAACTCTTGTTTAATTCCTTTGTATTTGCAAAATTCTTCCATTGTTGAATTCCTGAATTCAGTTCCATTGTCACTTCTGATAATCTTCACTTGATTCTTTGACCCTTTGTCCAGCTGTATTATATGTTCTGTCAGAGTTAGTGCAGTTTCATCCTTCTTTGCTAGAAAGTACACCCAAGTGTATCTGGTGTATTCATCAACAATGACTAGAGCATATTTCTTCTTTCCAAGAGACATAACATTCACTGGTCCAAAAAGATCAACATGGAGAAGATGATAAGGATCAACAATTGAAGACTCAGACTTGCTTTTGAAGGAAGCCTTTCTCTGTTTGGCCTTTTGACATGAATCACATAGGCCATCCACATTTAGCAAGGACTTTGGAAGTCCTCTCACAAGATCATTCTTTATCAGCTCATTGATGTTGTTTAGATTTAAATGAGAGAGTTTCTTATGCCACTTCCAACTCTCTTCACTGGACATCCTTGTTGACAGACACACTGCTTTGCCATCAGAGATTGTTGACAATTTTATTTCATAGATGTTATTGTGTCTGTTTCCAAC
This sequence comes from Kitagawia praeruptora, assembly GCA_037693485.1. NCBI lineage: Eukaryota > Viridiplantae > Streptophyta > Magnoliopsida > Apiales > Apiaceae > Kitagawia > Kitagawia praeruptora. Next base: position 150,495,228 of record CM075344.1, on the reverse strand, counting down.
TAAAGCAACTTTCCCTGTAGATTTACTGATTACTTGACAGTATTCAGGCAGAAAATCTACATGATATCCTCTGTCACAGATTTGACTCACTGATAGCAGATCATGCTTGAGTCCTGGAACCAGAGCTACATTTGTGATGATGACACTTCCAAGATTAATATTGCCATATCCCAGAGTATGTCCTATGTTGCCATCTCCATAGGAAACTTTTGGGCCAGCCTTCTCCACATACTCTGATAGCAGGGCTTTATTTCCAGTCATGTGTCCTGAACATCCACTGTCCACGACTAGGGTACTTTCCCTTGTGCCCTGCAATCACAAACAATCACTGATTGTTAGTTTTAAAGATCCAGACTTGCTTGGATCCTTTTGCTTTATTGAATCTGTTAGCTTTTGCAGCGGATTTGTCATTATCAGAGTTTAAACTAACATTTTCAGTCTTAGCACCTGCAGAATTAACTTTAACCCATTTCAAATTAGGTTTCAGTTCATAGTAATTATGATAAATAGCATGATAATTCTTGCAAGTATAAATTGAGTGCCAAGTACTTCCACAATGTTTGCACAGAGTTTTTGGTCTAGGTTTGACATTATTCTTTTTCACTCCAGATTTGGAGGGTAAGGAATTAATGTCTTTATTCTTCCTGCAAAAACCAACAAGATGATTAGTACTACCACAGTTATGACACGTTTTTCTAGGTGTAAATGTAGCAAGCATTGGCCTATTTCCTGATGTTATGCCTACCTTTCCATTTCTGTTTTTCCTAGGCATTTTCTGTTTGTTGACAGATTTTATCTCTTTAAGCTTTTGCTTAAGTTGTTTATCTGTCATTGAACCAATGTTAACCTGTTTTGCTCAGGTTTTTACTGGCTCACTTTCAACAGCTCCATGTTCAGTTTTAACTGTACCATGAACAAATTTTCTAGTTGGAAGAGTTTGCCTAACTTTCACATGATTTAGAAATCTAAGCTCATCTTCCTCACAGTACCCTAAACCAACAGTGTCAGCTTGAAAAACCTCATGAGTATCTTTTCCAGAATCAGTCCATGTTTTAATAATGTTCTTTGCATCCTCCAATTCAGATTCCAGTTGCTTATACTTACCTAGCAACTCCTGTTCTAGAAAAACAGCATCATTTCTTTCTTTCTGAATTTTATTCATGTTTTCAAGTTGTTCTTCAACAAGTTTATTTCTTTCTTTAAGTTGAGAACACTCATTCTTGATTCTCTCATTTTCTAAAGTCTGATCCCTATAACTGATATGTAATGCTTTAAGATAAATTCTCAATTCAGTTATATTATCAGTATTATAAGCATAGGTAGTTGGGGGTACCTTAAGTTCAGAGTCTTCATTCTGAGTAGAGGCCATGAGTGCATAGTTCACCTCCTCATCTGAATCTGAGGTGTCTGCCCAGTCTCTGCCTTTGGTGTAGAGTGCCTTTTCAGTTTTACCCTTATTGCACTCAGGAGCATAGTGACCCATCTCCTTACACTTGTAGCATTGAATCTCAGACTTATCTTTCTTCCCAGATTTGGAGTCCTTTCTCTCAGATTTGCTGAAATTCTTCCTGTCAGACTTTGAATAATTCTTGGAGAATCTCTTTCCCTTCTTGAAGTTCTTGAATCCCATCTTCTTGAAGGTCTTTACCATTAATGCAGCCATTTGCATCATCTCTTCATCATCTTCAGAATCAGGTGTTCCATCTGTGTTTGTGTCAACATCAGAGTTTGATGACTCACTTTCTGAATGAATGATTAAGGCTCTTCCTTTTGCCTTCTTCCTTGATGATTTTTCTTCAACCTTGAGAGCAACAGACTTCAGCTTCTTGCTTGATCTCCTGTTTCTCTGCTCCATTTCCAATTCATGAGTCTTGAGCAGTCCATAGATTTCATCAATCTCAGTATAAGTAAGATCATAGTTATCTCTTATAGTGGTTATTTTCACATCCCACTTTTCAGGTAGAGAAAGAAGAAACTTGAGATTTGAGTCTTCTAGATCATATTCTTTGTTAACCAATGATAGATCATTGAGCAGTTTATAGAATCTGTCAAATGTTTCTGTCATGGTTTCTTCAGACTTTGCCTCAAAATGCTCATACTCCTGTGTGAGTATGTTCCTTCTATTCTTCTTGATAGCAGCAGTTCCTTGACATCTAACCTCAAGTGCATCCCAAATCTCTTTTGCAGTTGTGCAGTTAATCACTTTGTTAGACATAACATTGTCTAAAGCACTGTGAAGTAGATGCCTTACTTTTGCATCCTTAGCAATAGATGAAAGATCCTCAGCAGTTAGATCTTTCTTTTCCTTTGGAATCACTTTTGATTCCTCACCAGCAACAGCAACAGTTAACTTTGTAGGTTTATGAGGGCCTTCATAAATTCTGTCAAGATATTCTGGATCTGTAGCCTCCAGAAACATTGTCATCTTAACCTTCCAGATTGAATACTCTGCTGGCCTAAGTATAGGAACCCTAATTGTCTCATACCTACTAACAGTAGTAGGAGCTTTCTCAGAACCTGATGGAGGAGGAATCTCTGCCATTGATTACTATTGTGTTTTGGATCTTAAACTGTAATAAAGTAACAGATTGGCTCTGATACCAATTGTTAGGTCGAATACACAATATATAATCAAGTACTGTATGAGAGAATAACAAGAACACACGTTTTAATACTTAAAAATTGTTTGGAATTAATAATTCCTCTCTCAGTGATGTAAAATATCACAGAGAGCTACTTAGGTTACAATGAATGATATTCGTTCACAATGATTACCCTTCTAGGGTTAACCTAACTGTATTTATAAGATATACAGCTACGTACAATCGTTAATTGATTCTCCTATAATTAAGCTATACAATTGATATCAATTACGATTGCTACATGTCTTCTAAGTCAACTCAATCTCTTTGACAGCTATCCAATCTTCAAAGATATTGTTTCCATGTTTATCTTGAATTAATATTCAATCTCTGTTGACCTGTAGACACTTTCAGTAGACAGACTTTAACAAACTCTGTTGCGCTCTCAGCCAGCAGTGTTTGCGCTTCCTTCTGTCAGCCAACAGTGTTTGCGCTTCCTTCTGTCAGCGTTTGCGCTTCCAGCTGTCAGCGTATACTCAAACTCTTCTACGACTGCTTTCATTAACAAGTTAAACTCTTTTTCCCTGTAACACTTAAACACTGACATTAAATCACATCAATTATATCTAACATCTATAGAATTTGAAAACATAATGGTTGAATAACAGGTTATCCATTAAGATCACATAAGGAAGTATAAGTATTTTCATCTCACACCACGAATCATATTGATAAACAATTATGAACCTATGCTAGCATGGCAAGTTCTAAATCTCAAGATCCACTTTCACTTCACAAGAGATTAACAAATTAGATGTTCGCGTCGCATCTATCAATTAAGCATAACCATACGAGGATATCAATTATACACCACACACAGATCTTTAAAGCATCAAGATACTAAGTTCCATAAATAAATCCGTTAGAATCCCATGACAACGATTAGCTCATAATTGAACCGTTCATCATCATGGGATTTGATGTAAACATGATAATTAACGAGATATAAAAGAAAAGAACAATAATATTAATAAAGTGAAGAGTTGAGAAAACAAATCTATGTTTCAACGTATACAAAAGATGAAGTAGATTAAGATCCGTGCTTGTCACCGAGCGTTGAATCCTTCTCCACTATTCTCCCTTGCAATTCTAAGTTACAATAATAAAACGATACAATTTACAAGGCTAAGATGTGTTTTTATAGGCCTAGATATCTTGCCCAACAAGAAAAACAACCTACAATACAATTAGAAATAGGTTTGGATACCAAAAATACAACTAGAATTCGAAATAGGGGCAAAACGAACATTTTCAGGAATTTCCAGCGAATTTATGCGCCCCCAGCGCGTGGCATGCACTCCCAGCGCACGGCCCTTCTGTTTTACGCGCTCCCAGCGCACGGCTACGTACCTCCAGCGCGTGGACTTCCTGCCGAAGGCTGATTTTTCTTCGATTTCTTCATTTCTGAGCTGTTTTCTTCCATTCTTCTTGCCCGAACTTCCCGTCTTCAATTCCTTGAATCGTAACCCTCTTGGTAATTGATATTAAGACGCCGTTCTTCATTCCATATCATAAATCAACTCCAAACAACCTTCTTGCTATCTTCCCACATCTGTTCTAAATCAAACTTCACTTTGACTCTTCCTCCAATCGATTTTTTCTTTTTCTTCTTCACACCTCTAGGGTGTTTATCCCTTTCAGTTGACTAAACCACATACTCTTCTACCGCATCATCAACTATCCACCTTCTTAACACATTATCGTGACCCTCTTCAAAAATCACTAACTCATCATTCAGAAGGACATACCTCAAATGGGATGGAAGTTTTCCAAGCTTGACATTCGAAAGATCTCGAATTGAAGAACTGTCAATGGAATCACTAATATGATGCTTTAGTATGTGCGTGTTCGACTTTTCACTCAACAACTGATCAAACTTCTTTCTCTGACCCGTATCAATTATTTCCACACTGCAACACTCGTCATCCTCTACTGGAAATTTCATGGCCTTGAACACATTAAAGGTGACATTCTGATCTTGCGCCCTCATTGTAAGCTCTCCTTTTTGCACATCGATCAAAGTACGACCCGTAGCTAGAAAAGGCCTTCCCAAGATTATGGGAATCTTCTTATCTTCTTCGAAATCTAGAATCACAAAATTGGCAGGAAATATGAGCTTATCAACTTTCACCAAAACATCCTCCACTATACCCCTCGGATAAGTGATAGACCTATCAGCCAACTGTAAGGAGATGTTGGTTGGTTTCGGCTCCGGTAGACCTAGTTGGTTGAAAACAGACAAGGGCATGAGATTAATACTAGCTCCCAAATCACATAAGCATTTGTCAAAAGACAACTTCCCAATGGTGAATGGAATTGTGAAGCTTCCTGGATCCTTAAGTTTAGGAGGCAATTTCTGTTGCAACACCGCACTGCACTCCTCTGTCAATACCACTGTTTCAAATTCTTCCAACCTTCTCTTTCGTGACAAAATATCCTTCATGAACTTTGCATATCTTGACATCTGCTCCAATGCTTCAACAAAAGGAATGTTAATGGATAGTTTCTTGAAGACATCCATAAACTTCTGAAACTGTATTTCTTGACTTTTCTGTACGCGTCGAGGAAATGGAGGAGGATAGATCTGATTATTCTTTGTAGACTGCTCCGGAGAAGCTTTAACAGGTTCCTTGCTCTTCTTTAATTCACCATCTTGCTGATCAGCCACTAAATCATATTTCTCAATTTCTGGCACTGCAGATTTTTCAACCTGCTGATTCTGAACATCTTCATCTTCTTTAGTTGCTGATTTTGGATCTATTGTACCCCTTCCCGATCTCAAAGTAACTGCCTTCACCTGCTCATGGACTTCCCTCTTGCCTGGATTAACCTCTGTATCACTAGGAAGAGTTCCTTGTTGCCTACTAAGTAAGGCACTTGCAAGCTATCCCATCTGGTTTTCCAAGGTCTTTTGAGAAACTGACAGGCTTTTAATCATCATCCTCAACTCATCCATTTCTGATTTTTCATTAGAAGATTGCCCCACATTAGCCTGGGGTTGCTGCTGAAATCCCGGAGGTTGATATGGTTGCCTTGGAGCATACGGCTGTTGATAGCCCTGATTGAATGGCTTCGCTTACTGTCCCTGAAACTGCTGATAGGGTTGCTGAGGTTGTTGAGAACCTTGGTTGTTGCTCCAGCTGAAGTTAGGATGATTCCTGTTGTTCGGATGATAGGTGGCTAGAACTGGTGCATCAGGTCTCTGAAAGTTACTGAAAGGCATATGACACAGCCTATTTGTAGTACGAGGAATCAACTCAACTTAAATTAGATTGTAATAAGTAAATAATTTAATCTGTCACAGGAATCTCAGAGGATGATATCTGTCAGAAGAAAAACTTCAAGTCAATCTATAGTTTTGATGTTTTACACTGGAAGAAGTTCAGTCTCCTGATCAAGCCTCAGTATAAAATCAAAGAAGTGGATTTATTTTAGAGTGATAGAGTTTTCTACAGTGACAGGTGATTATCAGACAGAGTACAAGAGATTTCAAGAGATGTGAGACAAGAAAAAGGACCACGTATTTAAAGTCAGAAATGAAGAACAATCATTGGAGTTAGTCGTTCATGAACCAGACAGTACATCGAACGTCAACAGAAAATTCAGTGGTATTTATTTATTAATTTCAGTGGTTCAAGAAAAGATTTGGCTACTTAAAGGATTCATATTTATTCTTCTTTTAATTGATTAAATTATGTGGTTAATTTATTTAATAAATTAATTCTATAAGAATTAATTTATTCTTTAAATTAATTACTTAATTAATTAAATCAGAATTTTATGTAAAAGAAAACTAATTAAATGATTATCAAAAAATCATTTAATTGATTTAAGCTGAAAATTGTACTGATACTACCTTTTCAGAAAGGTAGTACCGAAGGTAGTACAAGCCTATTCAGAAGGTAGTACCGAAGGTAGTACAAGCTTATTCAGAAGGTAGTACAAGCTTATTCAGAAGGTAGTACCGAAGGTAGTACAAGTTCATTTTAGCAAAGGTAGTACAAGTTCAATCAGAAAGGTAGTTCCAAAGGTAGTACCGCCAACTGAAAGGTAGTAGCCTTCTTGAAAAGGTAGTACCGGCCAATTATAAAGGTAGTAGCCTTCTTGAAAGGTAGTACCGGCCATTTAAAAAAGTAGTAGCCTTCTTGGAAAAGGTAGTACAGACCTTTGTCAAAGGTAGTTCGAGGCATAATTGACAACAGAATTGGCAGAAGGTTCAAGGACATGTTTATATAAATATCAAAGGAGGCTGCTCATTTTAACACGCGGAAATATCAGATCAAAAACCCAGCTGAACTCTCTCTCTCATATTAAAGACAACATTCAAGAGCAATAAATTCCCATAAAATCAAAAGCTTTGTATTTGTAATATTTGATCCGTTCAAGCTTGATTACTTGTGACTCTTGTACTATTAGCGAGTTTTTACTCCTAATTTATATCTCGATTTTTATTAACAAATTAAGAAAAGTTCATGTCGAATTTTCTAATTTGTTTTTATTAACTTGATATTACTCTGTACTGATTTTGTAACAACCCTCAAGTTTAATATATTGTTATATTTAACTTGAACTTTGTTTCATTTAATTTCGCACAAAATTTGTCTAAAGTGAATTGAAATCTTAAAGACAAATTTCGATAAAAGGGTAAAGATTGTATTCAACCCCCCCTTCTACAATCTTATTGGACCTAACAATTGGTATCCGAGCCGTTTGATTGATATACAAATCAAGATCCTATTCTTATTCAATTAAAAATCAAGCTCGAATTTTTAACTCTCTTAAAAATTCATCATGACTTCTAAAGCCATTGTTAAGATACCTATCTTTGACAAAGATAATTATGATATGTGGAAGAATAAAATGGAGTTGTTTCTAGATTGTACAAACGTTAAATATTTGGTTGTTTTGAAAATCGGACCTAAAAATCCTATGGTCTATGAAGATGAAGTTGAAGCTGAGGGTAAAGTTGTGATTCCTGCTAAATCTTATGAAAAGGACCCTACTACCTATACACCTGAGGAAAAGGAGGATGCAGGGCTTGATAAAAACCTGAGACTCATTCTAATAGATTCCCTGGATGCTGTGATGTATAGCCATGTGATGAATTGTAAAACTGCCAAACACATGTGGGAAACTATTGAAACCATTAATGAAGGAACCGATGAAGTCAGGGAGAACAGACTTCAAATCTTAACCTCTGAGTATGAACACTTCAGAGCTGGCCCTAATGAAGGCATTCAAGAAGTGTTTGAAAGGTATAATAAAATAATCAACAACTTGCAAATCCATGGCAAGAACTATACACAGAAGGAGATTAATCTGAAGTTCTTACTGACTATGCCGACTTACCTGGAACACAGGATAACAGCCATAAGAGAATCTCGTGACTTGAATAAAGTTACTCTTGAAAAACTCTTCGGTATTTTAAAAACCTATGAGTTGGAACAAGTCCAACAGAAAGAGATTCATGGTAAAGGTAGGGTTGCAAGTTCATCTACATCGCTAGTGGTTGAGGCTCCTAAGGAAGTGGAAGCTAAGGTTGTTCGACCTTATAGCTCAGACAAGGAGCAGAGTGAAGTGGAAATGGTCAGACACCAGCTACTCAGGATGGAAGTGAGTTTTACTCATTAGAAGAATTGGATCAGTTGGAGGATGAATCCATGGCACTCATGGTGAGACAGTTTGGCAATTTTAGATTCAGGAGAAATCCTAAGTTTAAGTTCAAGTCTAATAACAGATTCCAGAGAGGAGGTTCTTCATCCTCCAGTAGCAGAGGTGGCTATAAAACTGGAACTGTTGATAGAAGCAAAATTCGTTGTTATAATTGCAATGAACTTGGACACTTTGCCACTGAGTGTAAGAAACCTAAACAAGCCCAGAGGAGAGATTATGTTCCTGAAAAGAAGAAACCTGGAAAAGCCTATGTGGCTGCTGGTAAAAGCTGGGATGACACAGATAGTGAAGATGAAGAATATGGTAATCTTGCACTAATGGAAAATGGTGACATGCTCACTGATCCTAAACCACAGGTAAAACTTACTGACTCTGAGTTGGTTCGTCAGTTAGGTGGTTCCTTGGTTAATGCACAAAAACACATTGCTAGAATAACTTTGTTAAACACTGAACTTGAAAATTAAGTGTTAGAACTAAAAAAGGTGCATGTTAATCAAGATCAACAAAAAGAGGAAATAGCACGACTTAATAGAAGAGAGAAATCCATTCTAGAAGTAGTGACTAAACAACTTTCTAAAATTGCTGAACTTGAAATCAAGGTTAGTGCTTGCTTTAATTCTGTTAAAACTTCTAAAGAGTTTTTCAATAAACAAGCTGTAGAACGAACTGTAGGAATAGGGTTTGGTTATAACGAAGCTGTTGGATTGTTAGGTATTAATACCCCTAACCTTGTTAGTGCTAAAGAAAGGGGTATACCACATGTGCTTAAGAATGTTGAAGATCCACTCTTTAAGAAGTCGATTGCAGAACCTCCAAACTTCACGTCTATCATTATTCAAGAAGAGATGCGCAATGAGGACAGTGCAAATGGCATAGTCCTTGAAAATGTTAAATCTGTTAAGGAACCAGTTAAGGTTGTTTATTCAACCAGTTCATCTAAAACTGGGTTAAGTGGTAACAAGTTGAAAAAGAACAATAACATGTCTAACATGCATACCATGCCTATCATTAATGTTTCTCATAAAGCATGTGGTGTTGTCAATTGTATGTCTTGTGCTTTTAATGTAATGTCTGCTTACTTTAATGGTAATCAAGCATGTGCTGGTACAACTGCTCCTCGACAACATATGAATAGGAAAAAAATGTTAGATCAAAGACTGCTAGTCCTCCTCAAGTTAGGAGAGAGACATTTGTATCAAAGCCTAAACAGACTTTTGGTAAGGCTGCTTACAAGGTCAAATGTCCAGTCAATGAAACAAATGTCATTGCTGCTAAAGAAACATGGATACCCAAGATAAAACAAAAGATTGTCAAATCTATTCATAGGGTTAAATGTTTGTTGGTTAGTGGTGAAAATGGTGTCAAAGTTAAAAATGTTGTTTTGCCTGACAAAGGCCAATTCTTTAAGTATTCTGGACCCAATCAGATTTGGGTTCCGAAGAAGGTTTAACCTATGTTAGATATAATTGATGTGATTTAATGTCAGTGTTTAAGTATTACAGGGAAAAAGAGTTTAACTTGTTAATGAAAGCAGTCGAAGCAGAGTTTGAGTATACGCTGACAAAAGGAAGCGCAAACGCTGACAGAAGGAAGGGCAAACACTGTTGGCTGACAGAAGGAAGCACAAACACTGCTGGCTAGGAGCGCAATAGAGTTTGTTAAAGTCTGTCTACTGGAAGCGTCTACAAGTCAACAGAGATTGAATATTAATTCAAGATAAACATGGAAGCAATATCTTTGAAGATTGGATAGCTGTCAAAGAGATTGAGTTGACTTAGAAGACGTGTAGCAATCGTAATTGATATCAATTGTATAGCTTAATTATAGGAGAATCAATTAACGATTGTATGTAGCTGTATATCTTATAAATACAATTAGGTTAACCCTAGAAGGGTATATATCGTGAACGAATATTATTCATTGTAACCTAAGCAACTCTCTGTGATATTTTACATCACTGAGAGAGGAATTATTAATTCCAAACAGTTTTTAAGTACTGATCTGTGTGTTCTTATTATTCTCTTATACATTACTTGATTATATATTGTGTATTCGGCCTAACAATTGGTATCAGAGCCAATCTGTTACTTTATTACAGTTTAAGATCCAAAACACAATAGTAATCAATGGCAGAGATTCCTCCTCCATCAGGTTCTGAGAAAGCTCCTACTACTGTTAGTAGGTATGAGACAATTAGGGTTCCTATACTTAGGCCAGCAGAGTATTCAATCTGGAAGGTTAAGATGACAATGTTTCTGGAGGCTACAGATCCAGAATATCTTGACAGAATTTATGAAGGCCCTCATAAACCTACAAAGTTAACTGTTGCTGTTGCTGGTGAGGAATCAAAAGTGATTCCAAAGGAAAAGAAAGATCTAACTGCTGAGGATCTTTCATCTATTGCTAAGGATGCAAAAGTAAGGCATCTACTTCACAGTGCTTTAGACAATGTTATGTCTAACAAAGTGATTAACTGCACAACTGCAAAAGAGATTTGGGATGCACTTGAGGTTAGATGTCAAGGAACTGCTGCTATCAAGAAGAATAGAAGGAACATACTCACACAGGAGTATGAGCATTTTGAGGCAAAGTCTGAAGAAACCATGACAGAGAATTTGACAGATTCTGTAAACTGCTCAATGATCTATCATTGGTTAACAAAGAATATGATCTAGAAGACTCAAATCTCAAGTTTCTTCTTTCTCTACCTGAAAAGTGGGATGTGAAAGCAACCACTATAAGAGATAACTATGATCTTGCTGATACTGAGATTGATGAAATCTATGGTCTGCTCAAAACTCATGAGTTAGAGATGGAGCAGAGAAACAGGAGATCAAGCAAGAAGTCAAAGTCTTTTGCTCTGAAAGTTGAAGAAAAATCTTCAAAGAAAGAAGCATCAAGGAAGAAGGCAAAAGGAAAAGCCTTGGTCATTCATTCAGAGAGTGAGTCATCAAACACTGATGTTGACTCAAACACAGATGAATCATCTGATTCTGAAGATGATGAAGAGATGATGAAAATGGCTGCATTGATGGTAAAGACCTTCAAGAAGATGGGATTCAAGAACTTCAAGAAGGGAAAGAGATTCTCCAAGAATTACTCAAAGTCTGACAGGAAGAATTTCAGCAAATCTGAGGGAAATGACTCCAAATCTGGGAAGAAAGATAAGTCTGAGATTCAATGCTACAAGTGTAAGGAGATGGGTCACTATGCTCCTGAGTGCAAGAAGGGTAAAACTGAAAAGGCACTCTATACAAAAGGTAGAGACTGGGCAGATACTTCAGACTCAGATGAGGAAGTTAATTATGCACTCATGGCTTCTACTCAGAATGAAGATTCTGAACTCAAGGTACCCCCAACTACCTATGCTTATAATACTGATAATATAACTGAATTGAGAATTTATCTTAAAGCATTACATATCAGTTATAGGGATCAGACTTTAGAGAATGAGAGAATCAAGAATGAGTGCTCTCAACTTAAAGAGAGAAACAAACTTGTTGAAGACAAACTTGAAAACATGCAAAAAATTCAGAAAGAAAGAGATGATGCTGTTTTTATAGAACAGGAGTTGCTAGGTAAGTATAAGCAACTAGAATCTAAACTGGAGGATGCTAATCATATCATTAAAACTTGGACTGATTCTGGAAAAGACACTCATGGGGTTTTTCAAGCTGACACTGTTGGTTTAGGGTACTGTGAGGAAGATGAGCTTAGATTTCTAAATCATGTGAAAGTTAGGCAAACTCTTCCAACTAGAAAATTTGTTCATGGTACTGTTAAAACTGAACATGGAGCTGTTGAAAATGAGCCAGTAAAAACCTGTGCCAAACAGGTAAACATTGGTTCAATGACAGATAAACAACTTAAGCAAAAGCTTAAAGAAATAAAATCTGTCAATAAACAGAAAATGCCTAGGAAAAACAGAAATGGAAAGGTAGGCATTACATCAGGAAATAGGCCAATGCTTGCTACACTTGCACCTAGAAAAACTTGTCATAACTGTGGTAGTACTAATCATCTTGCCAGTTTTTGTAGGAAGAACAAAGACATTAATTCTTTACCCTCCAAAAGTGGAGTGAAAAAGAATAATGTCAAACCTAGACCACAAACTCTGTGCAAACATTGTGGAAGTACTTGGCACTCAATTTATACTTGCAAGAATTATCATGCTATTTATCATAATTACTATGAACTGAAACCTAATCTGAAATGGGTTAAAGTTAATTCTGCAGGTACTAAGTCTGTAAATGTTAGTTTAAACTCTGATAATGACAAATCCGCTGCAAAAACTAACAGATTCAATAGAACAAAAGGATCCAAGCAAGTCTGGATCCTTAAATCTAACAATCAGTGATTGTTTGTGATTGCAGGGCACCAGGGAAAGTACCCTAGTCGTGGACAGTGGATGTTCAGGACACATGACTGGAAATAAAGCCCTGCTATCAGAGTATGTGGAGAAGGCTGGCCCAAAAGTTTCCTATAGAGATGGCAACATAGGACATACTCTAGGATATGGCAATATTAATCTTGGAAGTGTCATCATCACAAATGTAGCTCTGGTTCCAGGACTCAAGCATGATCTGCTTTCTGTGAGTCAAATCTGTGACAGAGGATATCATGTAGATTTTCAGCCTGAATACTGTCAAGTGATCAGTAAATCTACAGGGAAAGTTGCTCTAGTTGGAAACAGACACAATAACATCTATGAAATAAAATTGTCAACAAACTCTGATGGCAAAGCAGTGTGTCTGTCAACAAGGATGTCCAGTGAAGAGAGTTGGAAGTGGCATAAGAAACTCTCTCATTTAAATCTAAACAACATCAATGAGCTGATAAAGAATGATCTTATGAGGGGACTTCCAAAGTCTTTGTTGAATGCAGAAGGCCTGTGTGATTCTTGTCAAATTGCCAAACAGAGAAAAGCCTCTTTCAAAAGCAAGTCTGAATCTTCAATTATTGATCCTTATCATCTTCTACATGTTGATCTTTTTGGACCAGTGAATGTTATGTCTCTTGGAAAGAAGAAATATGCTCTAGTCATTGTTGATGAATACACCAGATACACTTGGGTGTATTTTCTAGCAAAGAAGGATGAAACTGCATTAACTCTGGCAGAACATATAATGCAGTTGGACAAAGGGTCAAAGAATCAAGTGAAGATTATCAGAAGTGACAATGGAACTGAATTCAGGAATTCAACAATGGAAGAATTTTGCAAGAACAAAGGAATTAAACAAGAGTTTTCTGCACCTGGCACTCCACAACAGAATGGTGTAGTTGAAAGGAAGAACAGAACTTTGATAGAAGCTGCCAGAACTATGCTTGATGAAGCAAAATTACCAACCTATTTCTGGGCATAAGCTGTTCAAACTGCTTGTTTTACTCAGAATGCCACTCTGATCAATAAGCATGGAAAAACACCATATGAAATGGTGAGAGAAAAGAAGCCAAACCTGAAATATTTTCATATTTTTGGGTGCAAATGCTTTGTGCTGAAAACTCATCCTGAACAGTTGACCAAATTTGATCTGAAGGCAGATGAAGGAATTTTTGTTGGCTATCCACTGTCAACTAAGGCATTCAGAGTTTATAATCTGAGAACCAGAGTGATCATGGAATCTATTCATGTGTCTTTTGATGACAAGAAAATAACTGGACTTGAAGATGTCAATGACCATGATCAACTACATTTTGAAAATGAAGATCTAATATCTGATGAAATAAACTCGGACGGATCAATTCCAACAGACTCTGTTGATACAAACTCTGAACCTCTACTGGTAAACACTGAAGAAATTGTTCAACCAGAACAAAGGAGAGAACCAGTTAAGGGGGAGTATGAAGGATCAAACTCTGATGATTCACATTCTGAAAGTGAATCACATGAAAAATCTGGATCAATCTCTGATGATTCACATTCTGAGCAGTCACATTCAGGGGGAGCCTCAGAGAATGAAGAAAGACACCAAGAAAATCAGGAGAACATGGATCGAGGGGGAGGATCAAACTCTGAGAGAAGTCAATTCCCTTCAGCTAGGAAATGGACCAAATCTCACATACCTGATTTGATCATTGGTGATCCAGATGCAAGAGTAAGGACAAGAAGTTCAACAACAAATGAATGTCTGTTTCATGCATTCTTGTCACAAATTGAACCAAAGAAAGTTGAAGAAGCTCTTAAAGATGCTGACTAGATAACAGCAATGCAAGAAGAGTTAAATGAATTTGAGAGAAATGAAGTGTGGACACTAGTACCAAGACCCAAGAACAGATCTATTGTTGGTACTAAATGGGTTTTCAGAAACAAAACTGATAGTGAAGGGGTTGTTACAAGAAACAAAGCCAGACTTGTGGCAAAAGGCTATTCATAGCAAGAGGGGATAGATTATGATGAGACTTTTGCTCCAGTTGTAAGGTTGGAGGCAATAAGAATGTTTCTTGCTTATGCTTCTCACAAGAAATTCAAGGTTTTTCAGATGGATGTGAAAAGTGCTTTTTTGAATGGAAAACTTGAAGAAGAAGTGTTTGTTGAGCAACCACCTGGTTTTGTAGATCCAAAATATCCAGATCATGTCTACAGGCTAGACAAGGCACTATATGGACTTAAGCAGGCACCAAGAGCATGGTATGAAACTCTGGCTCAATTTCTTTTAGAAAGTGGATTCAACAGAGGTACAATTGATAAAACTCTGTTTATTTCAAATCTGGAAGTGACTTGCTTTTAGTTCAGATATATGTTGATGACATTATTTTTGGATCTACTAATGATAAACTCTGTAAGAAGTTTGCCAAGCTCATGCAGTCCAGGTATCAAATGAGTATGATGGGAGAGCTTAGTTATTTTCTAGGCTTACAGGTGAAGCAAACAGATGATGGTATTTTTATCAATCAAGAAAAATATACCAGAAATCTTCTCAAGAAATTTGGCATGCTTGACTATTCATCTGCAACAACTCCCATAGAAACTGCAACTAAACTGGACAAAGATACAGGGTCATCAGTAGACATGACAAGCTACAGAGGAATGATTGGCTCTCTACTCTATTTAACAGCAAGTAGACCTGATATCATGTATGCAACATGTCTGTGTGCAAGGTTTCAGGCAGATCCTAGAGAGCCACATCTAACAGCTGTGAAGAGGATTTTTAAGTATCTCAAAGGCACCATAACTTTAGGGTTGTGGTATCCAAGAGAATCAAATTTCAACCTACTTGGCTACTCTGATGCAGACTTTGCAGGCTGTAAAATTGACAGAAAAAGCACAAGTGGAAGTTGTCAATTTCTTGGTGACAAACTTGTTTCTTGGTACAGCAAGAAATAGAAATCAATATCCACATCTACAGCTGAAGCAGAGTATATTGCTGCTGGTAGCTGTTGTGCACAGATTCTATGGATGAAGAATCAATTGCTGGATTATGGATTGAGGTATAGCAAGATACCTATTTTCTGTGATAATCAGAGTGCTATTGCAATGACAGGTAATCCAGTACAACACTCAATGACCAAGCACATCAGCATAAGGTATCACTTTATCAGAGAGCATGTAGAGGAAGGCAACATTGAGCTCCACTTTGTGTCTACAGATCAACAACTTGCAGATGTCTTCACCAAGCCTTTGAGTGAAGCAACATTTACAAGGCTGGTCAATGAACTAGGAATGGTCTCTGGTTTTGACTAAAAATGTTGGTTAGACTCAAAATTTTTCTTATAAGATGTGTTGCTCATTTTTCTGTGAATTGTTAAGTGCTATGTGAACTTTGTTAATTAAACTCTGTTATGCATACTTTGTTAACATGTTTTTGTTTAAACACTTTTAAACTCTGTCAGCATGTCTGTATGTCATACACTGTTAATATGTTTGATAAACTCTGTGTATTCTGAATTGATTTTTGTCTGGATGAAATCACCAATGAAGAAATATGTATGAAGCATGATTCTCAGTAATTAAATCAAGACTCTTTCTGAGTCACTGTGATCTAATCAGAAATTGTGCAGTAAATTAACACAGCATGATACTGTTTCATATTTATAGCATCTCTTAGTTTATTTGATCCTAAACTCTGAGTCTATGAATACTGTGTGCATAGCATTGCCTCTCATGAATAACTTCTGATATTGATGAAATCTAAACTCTGATAGTGACACTTTGTTCCTAAGACATATACATGGTTCTTGATGATTCCTGTTTGTACTTGTGAAAATTACAAAACTTGAGATGTGTCATTGTTGATTTTGGTGAGTACAAATTCATGTCTGCACCCTGTGAGAATTTGAGCCAAGTAAATGATTGATACATTTTATATCAATCAGATTTTATTGATGTGTGATGTTCATCAGTGAGTATGTTGCTCTAGAACTTGTTTTAAACCATTTTGAGACTACATGATATGTGTGTGCATGAAAATGATAAAGGCACTAGGATTTACCATCTTTCTCCAAACACTGTTCATAAATTCCACCCTTAGTAAACCCCTTTGACCTCATTAACTGCTCCTTTTTAAATTCTGATATATCAAGACCAGTTATATTCATTTGTATATTGAAGAGCAAACAGGTGAGATTTTCTCTACAAAGAAAAGTTTACTCAGTGAATATATATATACATAAATAAAAAAAAATGTATATATGCTGATCATCTTGTACAAATAGTGCAACTGAACACTTTGGTCTATTAAATTGTTCAGTTCGCCATTTATTCATTTAATCCATCTCTTCTCATCTGTTTGATTTTACTATATTACACCCTTGAATAAAGTCCTTTTGATTCGTGCATATATGTACTCAAAGTAGTGTAGATTTGGTGGACATTCAAGCCTATGGTAGTTTCTGCTTTTACTTATTGAATTTGAGTGAAAACACTTCACCTAAACACTTGTGTGCTTTGAGAGTTTGTGAGTTTATCAAATCCCTGGCATGTTACTCACTGAATGATGCTTTGATAGCTATCTCTTGATCTTTTTGTCTATAACGACTGTGTGCTTACTTGGATAATCATGGACACCAAAGGGAAAAGGTGTATTCAGATTTCTCTATCTAAGTTACTACGGAGTTTAGCTTTCATCACATAATCAGTGTTTAAATATGAGAGTTTGTGCATTCGGTGTTTATTGATTTATGTTATGGATTTTATGAAATATTAGATGCTATAAAAATTGATTTGGTAACCTCTGCTACACACACACATATATTCACAACTGTGCAATTTTTGAAAGGGTTTTAGTGATAAAGTTGGAAAATTGACAAACACTATTGAATTGTGTTCCGTACTCTAAGGTAAATTTTCATTAAGATAATTTGAAAATTTTGGAGTAAATAGAGTGTATGACAACTGTTAATGAGTGTAAATGTGGTAAAGTGTCTTGATAATAGGAAAGACAGCGGTAATAATTGCTTTTTACTATGCGTGATTAATTGATCCGTTGGATGATTGACACGTGTCCCACTCACCCATTATTGTGTCCCACTCACACATTACTCTAGGAACGGTTGAGTGTTTTAATGCACAAACGATTGGGTTTTAATTTTTAATTACAACTCTAATCATTTTTGTGTATATCGATTCATTTTCTTACTCTCACCTTCACATTCACTCATATTCACTTTACCCAACCACAGAGTTCTTTTGTGTCTTTCACTTCGACATTTTCACAAACACCTTACAAACACATCAATTTCACTGTCATTTCTTGCTCGTTTCTTGATCTAATGGCAACTAAACCTTTTACATCTCTTGGTCTTCGTTTTGTTCCTAACAATTTTGCAGCTCTACTTGAGAATGAATTTCATCTTATATAGAATTTTCTTCGTGACTCTGAGATTGGGCAAGCATTGATTGAACCAGCTGTTCTATCTGCATCTCAAATTGCCACTTTATGGCAAAACTCAAAGTATGTAGATGGAGGAGAGAATGGGACTCCGTCTATAATCTTCACTCATGATGAACAAGAGTTTGTGATTACTCCACAAACTGTTCGAGAAACCATGGATTTCGACACGCATACCTCGTATGCTGTTGTTTCTGAGCAAAATCTGCGGGACATGCTAACAGAAATTAGTTACATGGATTCTCTTGCAAAGCTAGGCAGTGTCAAACGACCAAATCTTAGAAAGGAATGGAATTTTTTCTTTGACTGCATCACCAGAACATTCCAGAAGAAAGTCACCAACTGGGATGCCATTCCTATGGATAGTCTGCAAATTGGGTATTCTCTACTCTATGGCAGTAATTTTGATTTTGGTCGATATGTTTTAATGAATTTAGGTGATAAATTGTCAGAGTCTACTACTGTATACTTTGCTAGATTTTGTCAACTATTATTCAATGCATGTGTATCTGGGTTAGAAATTGATGCAGCTGATGTGATTCAGCCCTTTAAAGTCAATAAGAGGATTTTCTCTGATATGACTAATAAGGATGTTGGTAAAGACCTACCTGCTTTTGTTTTGCCATTTGCCTTGCAAAATTTTCTCCATCAACCTCAAGATTCACAATCACCACACAGTGAACAACAACAAACACAACCAGAACCACAACAAATGCCTGAACCACTGGCCACTGATCATACTGAAAGCATACACTCTAACCCTACTACATCACCTGAGCTAACACCAAACACTGTACCTACTACATCACAACAGCCACAACCTGAACCAATCATTGAACCAATAAACATTGAGCAAGTCACTACTACTCAACCTCAACCACAATCACTACTGCTCTTAATACAAGGCATTCCAAGGCTAAACAGACATCTCCTGGAGCTGTTTATACCAGAAGAGTCATTAAAAGGGCAAATAGGCCTTCATCACCACCAGTCGAGGACAGCTCTAGTGAAGAAGAAGAGGTGATTGAAGTGCCTCAAGCAAAAAGGAGGAGGTTGATTCTTACAGACTCTGATGATGAGCAAGTTATTGAAGCTCCAGAGGATATCTCTAAAAAGATTCCTGCTATTGAGACAGAGGTTATCATAGAACCTACTGTAGAAGAAACAAATTTCAGAATTGATGAACCAGTAATTGCTGAGGTTCAGACTGATAAAGATGAAAGAGATGCATTACCTGCAATGGAAGAGTTTGATGAAACTCCCATTTCATTTTCTTTTGAAGTTGAAGCATCTATTCCAACACCCATGGTTGCCACGAACTCTGTTGATACTGGTGTTGCAGACGAGCCTACTGTTGTGTTAGAAGATACAGAGGTTGCATCTCACACAGAGTTATACTCGGATGCACATCATATTTCTGATCATGGTGAGGAAATTGATCAACCAGCAAAGGTTGTTTCTTCAGAGCATGCACAAGGTGATCAAGGAAAACAAGTTGCTCAAGAACAAGTTGCTGACTTAAATGAAGAAATTGCCTCAGTTGCACATAATGATGCGTCAGTTAGTGATTCTTTTGAAGACATGAGTATAGGAGCTGAAAATGAAAAATTTCAAACTGATGGACAGAAAACAGGAGAGAAACCAGACTTTGCTGGACCTTCTGTTCGAGAAATTGATGATAATTATTTGTCCAAGCAAACTGCAGATTGGTACAAATCAGATTGTATTTTTCCTCCTGGTAGAGCAGCTACCTTTCTCAAGGACAATTCTTCAAAGATTTCAAATCCTGATATCTTTACATGTCTACAAGGGATAGTGATTCAAGTCAAGTCTTTAAATCACAGGTTTGATGAAAATCAGAAAGCACTTATTGACCTCAGAACAGAGGTTGCTACTCATGAGGAGAAATCTAATAGAGCAAATTCCAAGCTATTTCAACAATTTTCCAAGGCTCAGGAGACACTTATTGAAAAATTGAGTAAAGTTGAACAGAATCAGCTTTTGCTGACTGAAAAGGTTGACTCTATTGCAAACTCTCTTGAGTTAATCACCTCTATTCTGATTCCAGATGGTGATGATGTCAAAAAGGGGGAGAGAATTGCTAGAACTAAGTGCAAGCAACCTCAAACTCTGTCAAAGAGGGATCATCTGGATGAAGAAGGTGCAAATTCTGATAAGGGATTAAGAACTGCAAATCCAAGACATGGACATGGAAGGTCTACAAGATCAAAATCAAATTTAGTAGCGAATACAAATCTTCAGAGTACTTCTACTTCAAGGCAAAAGGATTTGTCATTCACTGACAATCCACAAACAGACGAAGAGCTAGCTGCTAAGATTTTTTGTGAGGAAAATGCTGAGGCTACACTTGAAGATATACATGCTGAAGAAAAGCTGTTGCAAGAAGAACATTTGAAGGCATTGAAGTCTAGGAAAGCAAAGAAGACTGTCAAAGCTTCAAGGTCTACAAGGAAAGGAATTGAAATTAAAGAAAATTTATCTGGTATTCAAGAAGAGGAAGAAGAAGAAAAAGGAAAGTTGGTAAGAAAATCTTCTCTTGATGTAAAGTTAAAACTAAAAGGGGTGATGGGTGAAGAAAGCAAGGGTAAAAAGGTAGATACAATCTCTGTTGCTACACAAGTTGTAAGTGATTCTCTACAGATTCAAAGCAAACCTTTACCTGGGTTTTCTAGACCAAAGATTCCAGTTCAAGTACAAACAGAAGGGATTGGTGGTTATCAACATAGCATTGCTTGTTCAGGAAAGCCTCCTGGCAGGAATACTTCTGGTTTGGGTTCAAGAAGAGATTTGAGAGTTAGTAACAGTCCAAGAGATCCCTCATCACTTATTTCTCTTGGTTCTGGTATTATTCAAGAGAATCTGGACAAATTGGAATCAGTTCAACTAGTTCACCAAAAGAGCTTAGATATTCACTTTCTGTTGTACTTCATGGCAGATGGAACAGTGTATAGAGTGAATGAAGATGCGATCAAGCTCAAGTTGTTTGAAGAACTTCAGTATGTTCTGTATATATTCAGAGTCAGAAATTGACGAACAGAACTCATTGCTAATTCTATAAGAGAATATATGCTAAGAGCTAAAGCCTTTACTGGATCAAAGACTACTGAAGAGTATGTACCTAAATACAGAGATTGGAATGAGAATCTTGTTGAAATGAAGAGGGGAACTGCAAAGCTAAAGACTGATCTGGGTATTATAGTTCTTGATTTTAATTCTCAATCAGAGGAAGTAAAGTTCATAAGACTGGGAAACGAAATGAGAAGAAATAAAATCTACGATCTAAGAGCTGCTATCTATCAGACTGATGAAAATGATCCTGATTTAAGAGAAATCAAGGAAGTTATGCAGAGAGAACTTGAAAATGCTGAGAGAAGACTGTTGATAGATTATCTCATAACAACACCAGATCTTGAAGAGGTTAGGTAGACAGAATTTGTAAGTAATTCGAATTTTCTGTAGATTTTGGTAAGTTGAGATTAAACTCTGGTTAAATGTTAAACACTGTGATTTTATTTGATTGTTTTGACATCATCAATTACTGTGAACTTGTACATTTTTCTAATGAACAAGTTGGGGGAGATTGTTAGATATAATTGATGTGATTTAATGTCAGTGTTTAAGTATTACAGGGAAAAAGAGTTTAACTTATTAATGAAAGCAGTCGAAGAAGAGTCTGAGTATACGCTGACAGAAGGAAGCGCAAACGTTGACAGAAGGAAGTGCAAACACTGCTGGCTGACAGAAGGAAGCACAAACACTGCTGGCTAGGAGCGCAACAGAGTTTGTTAAAGTCTGTCTACTGGAAGCGTCTACAAGTCAACAGAGATTGAATATTAATTCAAGATAAACATGGAAGCAATATCTTTGAAGATTGGATAGCTGTCAAAGAGATTGAGTTGACTTAGAAGACGTGTAGCAATCGTAATTGATATCAATTGTATAGCTTAATTATAGGAGAATCAATTAACGATTGTATGTAGTTGTATATCTTATAAATACAGTTAGGTTAACCCTAGAAGGGTATCTATCATGAACGAATATTATTCATTGTAACCTAAGCAGCTCTCTGTGATATTTTACATCACTGAGAGAGGAATTATTAATTCCAAACAGTTTTTAAGTACTGATCTGTGTGTTCTTATTATTCTCTTATACAGTACTTGATTATATATTGTGTATTCGGCCTAACAACCTATTTGTCATTGCAGGGTGTGAAACAGGTTGATCGAGTGACCTGGATCTTGGACAGTGGATGTTCAAGGCATATGACTGGAGACAGAGCCCTGCTGACAAATGTGGTTGAGAAAGCCAACCCAGTTGTTACCTTTGGAGATAACAGCATAGGTACAACTGATGGATATGGCAGATTGGAAGCTGGAAATGTTATCATTGATGAAGTGTCTTTTGTGAAAGGACTTGAGCACAATCTGTTAAGTATCAATCAATTTTATGACAAGGGATTCCAGGCTTACTTCAACAAGAAGAATTGTCTGATCTCACACAAGAGACATGAACAACCATCTCTTACAGGAGTCAGAAAAGGCAATCTGTACGTGGCCAATTTGAACACTGGAAGCACTGAAGAAATCAACTGCTTCTATTCTAAAACATCTACAGATGAAAGTTGGTTGTGGCACAAGAAACTCTCTCACCTTAATTTCAAGACAATGAATTCTCTAGTTAAAAGAGAACTGGTGAGAGATTTACCTTCAATGGAATTCACTCAAGAAGGACTCTGTGATGCCTGTCAAAGAGGCAAATTGAAAACAGCAACTCACAGGAGCACTGACACATCATCAATAACTGAACCTCTACAACTGTTGCACATGGATCTGTTCGGTCCAGTTAATGTGATGTCTATGTCAAAGAAAAGATATGCTCTCGTGATTGTTGATGACTACTCAAAGTACACATGGGTTTTATTTCTGAATTCCAAAGATGAAACTCCACAGTTAGTGATTGATCACATCAAGTTGATTGAAATGGAGTACAAGAATCCAGTAAGAGCAATAAGGTCAGACAATGGAACTGAATTTAATAATGCAGTTCTAAATAATTTTTGTACTGAAAAGGGAATAACAAGGCAGTACTCGGCTCCGAGAACTCCTCAGCAAAATGGGGTAGTAGAAAGAAAGAATAGAACCTTGATTGAAGCTGCACGTACAATGTTAAGTGAATCAAGGCTTCCCTTGTACTTTTGGGCTGAAGCTGTTAACACTGCATGTTATACCCAGAATCGAACTCTAATCAACAAAGACTTGATGAAGACCCCCTATGAAATTATGTATGAAAAGAGACCAACACTCAAGTACTTTCATGTATTTGGAGCAAAATGCTTTGTGCTTAAAGATGGAGATGATCGTGGTGGAAAATTTGAGGCCAAAGCACATGAAGCAATTTTTATTGGTTATTCAAGAAGAGCTTATAGGGTGTATGTGATTGATCATCAGACAATGCTTGAAAGTGTCAATGTATCATTTGATGACACTAAACTTCCTAGTATCCTAACGGAGGATTGATCTGAAAAGTTATCTTTCGATGATATGACAGACTCCGATTCAGATGGTGACAACCAACCTGATGTTGTTGCTAATGATAACAGTAATAATGATGATAATGATCAGGGTGGTGGTGGTGGTGGAAACAATGATCAGACTGGAGATACCACTGACACTCCTGAACATTCATCTAATCAAACTGGCAACAACTCAGGGGGAGGTGATGAAGGATCAGCTGGTCATACTCAACATCATAATGAAGAACAAGGTGAATCATCAAGGTCAAATCTTCCCAGACAGACTGTGTGGAATAGAGCTCATCCTTTTGAGTTGATCGTTGGTGATCCAGATGTTGGTGTAAAAACTAGAAGGAGCTATCAAAACCAATGTAATTATTCTGGGTTTCTGTCTGCAATAGAACCTAAGAAAACAGAAGAAGCTCTTTCTGATCCTGATTGGGTGATTGCTATGCAAGATGAACTCAATCAATTCAAACAACAAGAAGTATGGAAGCTGGTACCCAGACCTAAAGACAGGAAAGTAGTTGATACCAGGTGGGTATTCAGAAACAAACTTGATGAAGATGGCATTGTAACTAGAAACAAAGCAAGACTGGTTGCTAAAGGTTATTCCCAAGCTGAAGGAATAGATTATGATGAAACCTATGCACCAGTGGCTAGACTTGAGGCTATAAGGATATTCTTGGCATTCGCAGCACATTCAAACTTCAAAGTTTATCAAATGGATGTCAAGAGTGCCTTCCTGAATGGTAAGCTAGATGGAGAGGTATATGTAGAACAGCCCCCTGGCTTTGAAGATCCAGAATTCATGGACTATGTCCATTTTCTCTTCAAAGCTATTTATGGTCTTAAGCAAGCTCCAAGGAAATGGTATGACACTCTTTCTGAATTTTTACTTGAAAATGGATTTGTTAGAGGTGTCATAGACAAAACTCTCTTTACTAAGAAACATAAGAATGATACTATATTAGTCCAAGTCTATGTGGACGATATAATATTTGGGTCTACTAATGATCTTCTGTGCAAGAAATTTGCTAAGTTAATGCAGGGTAAATTTGAGATGAGCATGATGGGTGAGCTGAAGTTCTTTCTTGGATTACAAGTAAGTCAAAGAACAGATGGAATATTTATTTGTCAATCCAAGTATGTCAGAGAGCTCCTCAAGAAATATCAAATGGAGGACTCATCTTCAGCAAGGACTCCATCATCTACAGCTGTCAAATTTGGGGCATGTGAAAATTCTGCCAAGGTAGATATCACAAGCTACATAGGTATGATAGGTTCATTACTTTACCTTACTGCAAGTAGACCTGATATTATGTATGCTACATGCTTGTGTGCAAGGTTCCAAGCGGATCCTAGAGATGTGCATCTCATTGCTGTTAAACGAATCTTGAGATATCTTAAGGGTACACCTAACTTAGGTATTTGGTACCCTAAAGAATATGGTTTTAACCTTGTTGGATATACAGATTCAGATTATGCAGGAAGTGTTGTAGATAGAAAAAGCACCTCTGGGAGTTGTCAATTCCTAGGTGGTAGGTTGGTCTCCTGGTATAGCAAGAAACAACAAACAGTTTCCAACTCAACAGCTGAAGCAGAATATATAGCTGCTGGAAGCTGTTGTGCTCAGATCTTGTGGATTAGGAATCAGCTACGTGACTATGGCTTTGTACTTGACAATATTCCAATTCTGTGTGACAATACAAGTGCCATAGCAATCTCCAACAATCATGTGCAGCATACGAGGACCAAGCACATCGACATAAGGTATCATTTTATCCGAGAGCATGTCATGAATGGTACCGTGGAGTTACATTTTGTACCCACGGAAGAACAAATAGCAGATATTTTTACTAAGTCTCTTGACGAATCCACATTCACCAGAATTGTTGGTGAATTGGGTATGTTAAATAGTCCTAGTAATTAAACTAGTTAATATCTGAGGTTTGATCTTTAATAATTTATAAGTGATTATCTTGTTAATATTTGTTGATTAAAATCACTTGTATAATTATTTTATCAACTTACCTTGTTACTTGTTAATGTTCAAACCATTGCCATTATCATCTTAATATATTCCTACTTACTTCTTTTCAATGTTAAAATAATTCATTTTCCTTAAAAAATATTTTTCTCAAATTTTACAAGTTGTAATTTATGAGAAACTTATTTTTATTGAAAATTACATTTATGATGGTTTAATAAGTCATATTTTCTTTTTAAATATTTTTCTATTAGAAAGTTATTTTATTAGAAAATATATAGATTTATTAATTTACCATGAATAAATATGTAAATTATTAATAATTAATATTTTGTAGTGTTTGTCTTTCTATTATTAATGATTTGTTTCCGCTAAAAAGACAACCTATGGTCTTTTTAGTATCTTTTAGGTAATATTATTATTTTTATTTTTATTTTTATTTGTGTTAATAAAAATAGGCATGTAAAGTACTTTCTGTAAATTTTTGTAAATTATGTAAATATTATTTAATATGACTTTTCTGTAAAGGTCATATTAAATGTAGTATTAAATTAATAGGTAGTATCGTATGTAAATATTTATAATTCGAATAAAATCTGTACCAGTACTCCCTTCGGAACTACCTTTTTAATCAAAGGTAGTACCGAGTTTTTCAAAAGGGAGTACTAGTTATATAGAAAAGGTAGTACTGAGTCTTACTACCTTTCGTTTTGCCTTGTACTACCTTCGGTACTACCTTTTTAATCAAAGGTAGTACCGAGTTTAAAAGGGAGTATTAGTTAAATAGCAAAGGTAGTACAGTAGAATAGCAAAGGTAGTACAACCCTGTTCGTTCTCTCTCGCGTGTCTTTACACCGAGCACTCGATATATATACATACAGATACACACGCTCCTTAGTCGAACCTCTGCCCATTTTTCTTCAACCAAATTCGATTCTGAGAACTGGGTTAAGTAGATTGTTCGATTTCCTACTCTTTGAACCGAGTATTGTTGTGTTTGGTGAAGATTTTGAGTTTTCGATTTTTCGAAAAACCATTCGAATTCTTGACTGATTTGAGAGTTCTAAATTTAATCTGATAAATCTAAAAATAGATTGAGACTCACAGTGATTAGGAGAACATCATATTGAAATCTGAGATTTTTCTGACAACTTCGAATTAATTCGAATTTTTAATTAATTTTAATTAATTAATAATTCTGAAAATTTTCGAATTTTGTTAATTTAATCAGTGGGTGTTTGTGTGTTAAAAAGGGAGAAATGGCAGATAATTTTGAGATTTTCAAACACAATTTAGTCAGATATTTTAATCCGGATAATTGTCCATACGTAAGATTTAAGCCGTGGATAAGGTTTTTAAACGAGCATTCCTTGATTCGTACTGCAATTGCTGCTGATGCTCCTTTAAAAGTCACTCCACCAAGGTTGATGTGTTCCACTGCTGTGGTGTCTAATGACTCGAGTTCGTTTACTTTTGTTGTTAATGATACACAATACACAGTGAATGAATCAACTATTAATATTGTCTTAGATCTTCCGTTGGATAATTTTGTAGCTTCACCTTCTAATAATGAGTTGATTAATTTCTTTACAAGTATCAATTATCAAGGTAAGGTAGAGCTTGCTAGATTGACTAAAAAGAACCTTGTTCAAGAATGGGATGCTTTCTTTGACACTGTTTGTAAAGTGTTTGCCAACACTGGTAAAGGTAATTACAATGTGCTATCCTCCTTAATCCAGACTATTGGTTTTGCGGTTGCTCATAACCGTAGGATTAATTTTGGTAGCATAATTTTGAGAGCCATTATTATTCGGATGATTAATGCAAGAAGGAATCATAATAATGGTGAAAAGGTTGTTTGTTATTATCCTCGCTTCTTGACCTTGATATTCAATCACCTTGTTCCTTCAGAAATTCAAGAACAGTACCAGAATGATAGAGTACAAGTGTTAGGTAAACAAGCCAAAAATGTATACACTTCACTAGACACTTATAACAAGTTTCCAAACATTCCAGTGCTCATAACACCATACTTGGCTGATTTTATAAATCGATCTATCATACCTGCTCCTGTGCAACCTGCACCTCTTCCTGAGCAACCAGAACAAGAAGCAGCTCCGGCTCCTGAACCTGAACATCAACTTCAAGTAGTTCAACCCACTACTGCAGGGATTTCTGCAGTTGCTACTGAACAGGTATTCCCATCTTTCCCTGAAACTACTTTTGTATCTCAAACTATTTCTGGAGCCCAAGTGGCTGATAGGTTAGACCAAGAGGTTGTAGAACCACAACTTCTATCCCAGGTCTTAGAGCCAAACACAGGGTCATCTCAAATCTCAAAACCTAAATCAAGAAGTAAATTACCAGTGAAAAGACCTGATAAGAGTAGTAGTGATATGAGTGATCCCACAGCTCTGCCTCCACTAAAGAAGAGAAGAAACTTACTAATTGAGGCAACTGTCAGCCCATCCATATCCTCCCAAAAGGATATGGACATTGAAATGGCACATGAACAGTTACTGGAACCATTCTCTCAACAGGATGAGTCCATTGAAATTCGTCAGCCGGCCATGGCACCCTGTACAGAGTCAAGCACACCCCTATTACTCACAATGGGGGAAAACATAACCTTAGAATTTGATGTTGCTAGGGACACTGAGCAAGGAGTGCACAATAGGATTGCTACTGAAACAGTGCCTACCATTGTCACGGTAGAAGAGCCTTCACAGGCTTCAGAGGGAAATCTTGACTCTTTGCCACCTATAACAGAGTCATCATCTCCCCTCCCAGGAGAAACATTCCTGGCTCCCTTAAGGGATTTTCCACTCGCAGTTTCAACTGGAGAAAGTGGAAGGCAACTTAATCAATCTACCACTGAAGCAATTCAGATCTCAATTCCTAATGAACAGGTAGGTTTGATTAAGGATAGGGATTTGTGAACTCCCATTGCACCACCACTGACCTCTCTAGAAGGGGCTAGGGTGATTTCTTCTGCAGGTACATCTAAGGAAAAGGAGCTAGTATTGAGTGATGTGAGGACCACCATAAAATTGAGTGAAACACATGCACGAAAAAAGAGTGAAACATCCTTGAGTGAACCTCAGGTGAGTGAACACACTGACACAAACAGTTCGTCAATTATGGCTCAACTTCAAGCACTATAGGAGCAACTTGAGAAAACTGAAGCTGAAAAACAATTGCTTCAAGCACAAGTGGATGAACGGTCTTCTTCATCTACCTCTGTCGATAATCAGCTTGCTATGATAAAGAATGACATTACCAACATGAAGACTACATTCACAAACAAGATCAAGACTCTCGAACTATCTCATGAAAAGGCACTTGATGATTCTGGAGATGTTACTATTGCTCAAGATAAACTCATTTCTGAAATCTCCGACAAAGTTGAAATTCTCCAAACAGAACTACATGAGAATCAATTGTCTACTGAACGTCATTTTGAGTTGATTGAAAGGCAGAATGCACAACAAGGTAAAGGGCTGAAACTTTTGTTTAACATGCTTAGCAGAACTCACGCACCCACAGCAGAAGAAAAGGAATTCTTTGAAGGAAAAAGTGGTGATGGTGTTGAGCGAGACCCAGGAACCGGTGCATTTGATAAATCTGTAAAGGATAACCCAACTAAGGGGGAGAAATCTAGGGCAAGTGGAAGTGAATCAGTGGATAAGTATCAACAGCAGCAGTCAGAAAAGGGAAAAGGAGTTGAAGCAGCTGAGAGCATACCTGAACAAGACAACACTGTTTACACTACGCTGGCGAAACTGATGATTTTGATCCGTTTGCTGGGCCAGATGAAATTATTGGTATACCTGAATTTGAACAAGAACCAGATCTCAGTGAATGGATAGAGCAACCAGCTGACCCACACTTTGACAAGAAAATGCTAGAGCATGAAGCTAGTATGAAGAAAAGAAAAGAGGAACTAGCAAAGTTATCTCAGATATTGGACGAAAAGGAAGAGCTTCTAAGACAAGAAAAAGTGGAAAGGCAACGGCAACATCACATACTTGTTGAAAAGAGAAAACTTGATATTAAACTCAAAGTTGGTGAGAAATGGGATGAAGCTAGAAAGATAATAAGTCTTCCACAACTTACGACAAATAATGACAAGCAATTTCTTGGAATCATTTACAAGTATAAAGATGCCAATCCAGATCATTCAGTGTACTTGGAGGCCTTGAAGTGTGAAATCTCTCGAATAAATGCTTGTTTTAATTCTCACAAAAAGGAAATGGTAATTGTCACTTTGAAGGTTCGTTCCATGTATCTCTAAATTGTCTAGAAAGAAGAACCTTGTCTGAGCTTTGGATTTTGAGGCAAAAGGTATCACTTTGTTCCGAACTGAATATCTTATTGTATGAACATCTCATGGAGTTTGCTCGAAATGCCAGTCCTGAAATAACTCATATACCATTTCAAGTAATATTTCTGAAGAAAGATGTATATCAAACCATCATTTGTGATAATAAGAAGCTGCCAGAGTACAATGCCAAGCATTTGGTATGGGTTGAAAAAATGCTGAGAAACACTGGTCTTTATACAACAGAAAAGAAGGATGCTGCAGATTTCATTCAAGCCTACTGTATCAGAAATATGACAAGGTATGAACAGGAGGTGAACATGTTAAAAGGATATCCAAATCAACCAGTCAGACCTCAAGGTATACCAAATGAACGTGGACGTATCTTTGATGCTCAATTGATTGCAAATCTGTCAAATCTGCAGCCTATCATTGAAGAACCAGAAGAAGGAGAAGTTCGAAGTGAAGACCTTCCTAACTGAAGAATAGCTCTACTTTTAATATTCTTAGAGCTTAGATAGATCAAGATAATATAAGTTAAATATGATCAGGCTAGAGGATCATCTATCTTGTATTTATCTTTCATGTTTGAATCTGGAAAATGTTAATATAAACCAGAACTGTTTCTTTATTTACTTGCATTTAAAGTTCTATCTTTTACTAAGTTAAGTTGAGTTAGTTGAATTATCCTCTAGGTATTTGCTTGTTATTTTCTAACAAACAAATAGGGGGAGATTGAAAGGCATATGACACAGCCTATTTGTAGTACGAGGAATCAACTCAACTTAAATTAGATTGTAATAAGTAAATAATTTAATCTGTCACAGGAATCTCAGAGGATGCTATCTGTCAGAAGAAAAACTTCAAGTCAATCTATAGTTTTGATGTTTTACACTGGAAGAAGTTCAGTCTCCTGATCAAGCCTCAGTATAAAATCAAAGAAGTTGATTTATTTTAGAGTGACAGAGTTTTCTACAGTGACAGGTGATTATCAGACAGAGTACAAGAGATTTCAAGAGATGTGAGACAAGAAAAAGGACCACGTATTTAAAGTCAGAAATGAAGAACAATCATTGGAGTTAGTCGTTCATGAACCAGACAGTACATCGAATGTCAACAGAAAATTCAGTGGTATTTATTTATTAATTTCAGTGGTTCAAGAAAAGATTTGGCTACTTAAAGGATTCATATTTATTCTTCTTTTAATTGATTAAATTATGTGGTTAATTTATTTAATAAATTAATTCTATAAGAATTAATTTATTCTTTAAATTAATTACTTAATTAATTAAATCAGAATTTTATGTAAAAGAAAACTAATTAAATGATTATCAAAAAATCATTTAATTGATTTAAGCTGAAAATTGTACTGATACTACCTTTTCAGAAAGGTAGTACCGAAGGTAGTACAAGCCTATTCAGAAGGTAGTACCGAAGGTAGTACAAGCTTATTCAGAAGGTAGTACAAGCTTATTCAGAAGGTAGTACCGAAGGTAGTACAAGTTCATTTTAGCAAAGGTAGTACAAGTTCAATCAGAAAGGTAGTTCCAAAGGTAGTACCGCCAACTGAAAGGTAGTAGCCTTCTTGAAAAGGTAGTACCGGCCAATTATAAAGGTAGTAGCCTTCTTGAAAGGTAGTACCGGCCATTTAAAAAAGTAGTAGCCTTCTTGGAAAAGGTAGTACAGACCTTTGTCAAAGGTAGTTCGAGGCATAATTGACAACAGAATTGGCAGAAGGTTCAAGGACATGTTTATATAAATATCAAAGGAGGCTGCTCATTTTAACACGCGGAAATATCAGATCAAAAACCC
Organism: Kitagawia praeruptora; assembly: GCA_037693485.1. Classification (NCBI taxonomy): domain Eukaryota; kingdom Viridiplantae; phylum Streptophyta; class Magnoliopsida; order Apiales; family Apiaceae; genus Kitagawia; species Kitagawia praeruptora. The sequence goes on along the minus strand of CM075344.1, from coordinate 150,463,427 downwards.
AGCTGAACTCTCTCTCTCATATTAAAGACAACATTCAAGAGCAATAAATTCCCATAAAATCAAAAGCTTTGTATTTGTAATATTTGATCCGTTCAAGCTTGATTACTTGTGACTCTTGTACTATTAGCGAGTTTTTACTCCTAATTTATATCTCGATTTTTATTAACAAATTAAGAAAACTTCATGTTGAATTTTCTAATTTGTTTTTATTAACTTGATATTACTCTGTACTGATTTTGTAACAACCCTCAAGTTTAATATATTGTTATATTTAACTTGAACTTTGTTTCATTTAATTCCGCACAAAATTTGTCTAAAGTGAATTAAAATCTTAAGGACAAATTTCGATAAAAGGGTAAAGATTGTATTCACCCCCCCCTTCTACAATCTTATTGGACCTAGCAGTTACTCACGAATTGTGCTAATTCAGAAGAGATAACACACTGATTCGTCTCATGTGCGCCCGCACATAGCTCACAAACACTAGCCACCTGCTGAACTCCATAATTTGTAAGAGAATCCACCTTCATAGTCAACGCCTTCAACTGAGCTGCTATAGCTGAAGCCGCATCCACTTCAAAAATACCTGCTACCTTGCCTTGAGATAGTCTCTGAGTTGGATTCTGATATTCATTAGCAATCATTGTCTCAATAAGATCATAAGCTTCATCGTAGCTCTTAGCCCATAGAGCTCCACCTGATGCTGCATCTAGCATAGGTCTAGACTGTGCTCCCAACCCATTGTAGAAACTATTAATAACCATCTAATCAGGCATGCCATGATGTGGACACCTACGAAGCATCTCCTTGTATCGTTCTTGTTAGTCACAGAGGCATGCCTGTACACATCTAATAACAAGCCTAATTGTTTGTAATGCTTTGCATTACTTACATGACCTCTTAACTGAGGGAATCTCTAGTTGTAGAGTTTCTGTTTGTATTGTACTTGTAGTAGGCATCAAATCCTAGTTGTGTAATTATACAAATAGAGTCTAGAATAATGCTTGAAAGAAGTTCAAAGGTTCATGCCTCAAGCAAGGAGTTAAAGACTGTCAAATAATCACAGTTGGGATTTGAAGAAATGAAGAATTTGCCTAAGTACCAATTCGAGAAGTATATTTGTCTATTCGAGAAGTCCAGCATTCGAGAAGTCAGAGATTCGATATCTCAAGACACTATTCGATATCTCTGAATACACTGTTCGATATCTCATTCGATATCTCAGGGATTCGATATGTCTACTACTCTATTCGAGAACTCAAGAAGTCAACAAGTCAAGATGGTATTCGAGTTCTCAAAGAGTCAACAAGTCAAAGTTTCATTCGATATCTCAAGGACTCAGAAAGCTATTCGATATCTCGAGGATTCGATAAGTCAAATGTTCTATTCGACAACTCAAGGAATCCTGATGGAAAAGAGCTATTCGAGAAGTGGTTCGATATGTCAATATAACAGTATTCGAGAACTCAGAGTTATCGATCAAGTCAATTCTAGTTCTCGAATCACTTACTTAGTCACTTCTCGAATACATTCTTGGAGACAAAATACTGAAGAAATTGTACAAGTCAGAAACCTGCAACAAGCCAATGCACTTTATGGACCACAATCTGTAACGTGCTCTGGAAAGCCTACAAGGAAGCTTGGAGAGATATAGAAGAGACAAGGAGCTAAAGAAGTGGATCTAAACAGGCTTTGCAAAGTCAAATCTGTAACCGTTTGGACACTTACTCAAAAAGGATAGACAGACTAAAAAGTAATTTGTTTAGCTACCTTATTTGTAGTAAGTAGGCTGTATCCATGTTCTATAAGGACACAGCCTCACTTCATAACTTAGCAACTTTTGTGAGTCAAGTTTTTCATACACTGTAAGCTATATCTCTCTGAGAAAAATGAAGCTGAGAATACTACCATTTGTATTCAAAGATTGTAGCAACCTTTATCTAATAATACATTAGATTAAAGTGATATTATGTCTTGTGTTGTTTCTTTATCCGCACCTTCACTTCTAGATACACAGGCACTTATCTGCTACATAGACTCAATCCAAGAAAAGTTCAAGAATCCATTCACCCCCCCCCTCTGTATTCTTTTACCGTATTCAATACTCAACAAGTGGTATCAGAGCGGGCTGTTTATTCAAAAACAGGAAAACGATCATGAGTACGAATACACCAAAGACTACAGGAACGGTGAAGGTCCCTAAGTTTGACAAAGAAAACTTCAACCTCTGGAAGATAAAGATGATGTTGTTCATTAAAGCCTCTCATCCCTTGTATCCTGAGATTCTCAAGAATGGTCCTTTTGTTCCACAACAAGAGATACCAGAGAAGACTGTTGGAACCATAACTATCCCAAGAACTTATGAGGCCAAGGATCCATCAAAGTGGACAGAGTCAGAAAGGGAGAAGGTTGCTCTTGACAGCCACCTCACGTTGCTTATCATTGATTCCATGGACATGTCAATGTTTGCAAACATTGCATCATGCACGTCTGCTAAAGAGATGTGGGATCACATTGAGGTGTTGTGTGAAGGGACTGATGAGGTTAAGGAAAACAGGAAACAAATACTGGTCACACAGTATGAAGCTTTCATGGCACAGCCCAAGGAAAGCATCACTGAAATGTTTGAAAGGTTTCACAAGCTAGTTACTGAGTTGCAAATGAATGGAAAGGTTTACAGCACCAAGGAGTTAAATATGAAATTTCTGTTGTCTTCACCAAATCATCTGGAGCAAAGAGTCATTTCTCTAAGAGAGAGAGATTTGAACAAAGTCACCTATGATGTGCTCTATAGAGTCCTAAAGACTCATGAACTTGAGTTGCTTCAGAAAAGGGCTATCCAAGCCAACCAAGGTAGGATGATAAACACATCATGTGCCTTGATTGTCAACAAATCTATTCTGGACCTAGAAGCATCTGCAAGTCAGCTAAGAATAGAGGAGGTAGCAGATGATGAAGAAACTGAAGCTGAGGTGAGTGAACCTATTGAGGAAAAGGAGGAAGAAGAAGAAGAGTTTTACACTCTGGAAGAACTTGATGGGATGGAAAATACTTCATATGCTTTCATGGCCAGAAAATTTCCAAACATCAGATTTAAAAGAAATCAACCCTTCAAACCCAAAACTCAAAACCATTCAGCCAACAAGAACAAGGCACCTTTCTGTGATAAATTTGACTGTATGCCATGCAATATGAATGTTATGACTAGTTGTTTTAATTTAAGAAGGCAGTTCATTGATGGTTGTATCAGTCACAATTCTCACACACACTACACAAGGTCAAAGTCTTCAAGTCCTCCTAAAGCTAGGAAGGTACCTTTGTCACCTAAGTCTGAAACCTCAGGCTTTAAGACTTCCAACAGTGACAAGAAGACTAACACTAAGAAAGTTGACAAGCATGTTGTTTATGATAAAACTGTCTCTAAGTCACATGGACCCAAACTTGTTTGGGTACCAAAGGAAAAGTAATACCTTTGTGTTTGCAGGGTAAAGAAAGTGAAAAGAAGGTCATGTGGATTTTGGACAGTGGATGCTCAAATCATATGACTGGTGATATGGCCCTGCTATCACAGTATGAGGAAAAGGCTGGCCCAATGGTTGCTTTTGGAGATGACAACATGGGTAACACATTGGGATATGGCAAGCTGAAAGTTGGAAATGTCATCATTGAAGATGTAGCACTAGTCAAGGGGCTCAAGCATAATCTGCTAAGTGTTGGTCAGTTTACTGATAGAGGATTCAAAGTGAATTTTGACAAAGATGAATGTTTGATCACCCACAAGAAGACTGGTGATCTTGCTCTATCTGGAGTAAGGAAGGGAAGCCTGTTTGTAGCCAATATGGACTCTGCAAACAAGGACAAAATTTGTTGCTTTTACTCAAAAGCATCAAATGAAGATTGTAGGCTGTGGCGCAAGAGACTATCACACCTGAACTTCAAGGCCATTAATTCTCTAGTCAAAAAAGAGTTAGTGAGAGGCATGCCCACACTCGAATTCTGTCAAGAAGGAGTGTGTGAGGCTTGTCAAAAAGGAAAAATGAAAAGATCAAGCCACAAGTCAAAGACAGTGACATCAGTAACCAAGCCATTACAACTCATCCATATGGATTTGTTTGGGCCTGTCAACATAATGTCACTTGGAAGAAAGAAGTATGCCCTGGTAATGGTTGATGATTTTTCAAGGTATACATGGGTGGAATTTCTAGCATCAAAAGATGAGGCTCCACAAGTAATTATTGAGCACATAAAGAAAGTTGACAAGGAAGCAAAGGCAAACGATGCAAGTGTGATTGCATTGAGGAGTGATAATGGAACAGAGTTCAGAAATGCCACACTTGAAGCATTCTGCAAAGAGAATGGCATTTCTCATCAATTCTCAGCTCCAAGGATTCCACAACAAAATGGAGTTGTTGAGAGAAAGAATAGAACTCTAATTGAGGCTGCTAGAACAATGTTACTTGATGCAAAAATGCCTACATGTTTTTGGGCTGAGGCTATGAGCACTGTATGCTACATTCAGAACAGGACCCTCATCAACAAAAACACTGGAAAGACACCTTACAACTTGATGACTGGAAAGAAGCCTACTCTAAAGTATGTTCATACTTTTGGAAGCAAATGCTTTGTACTAAAGGATAATTCTGAATATGTTGGAAAGTTTGATGCAAAAGCATTTGAAGGAATTTTTCTTGGCTATTCTATGGAAAGAATTGCATACAAGGTTTATGTCATCAGTCAAAAGAAAGTTATGGAAAGCACAGATGTAACATTTGATGACAGCAAACTACCTGGACTAGAAGAAGCCAATGATGAAGACAAAGATCCATTGAAGTTTGATAATCTAGATGATTCTGATGAAGAGATTGAAACTGGAGTTGAAACTCAAGTTCAACAAATTCAAGTGATTGATGATACAAGAGAAGAATTTGTGCCAATCGATAGTGGAGAAACAAGCATCCAAGACACACCTGTGAGTAATGGCAACTTCACAGGGGGAGGAAATGAGGATGACCATGATGTGGATGATGAAGCAACATCAAGGTTGAGAAGTCAGGCTGAACACTCGAGGAAATGGGATAGATCACACACTACAGAGCAAATCATTGGAGATCCTAATGCAGGAGTAAGGACTAGGAGAGCAACTCAAAATGAGTGCCTCTATGGATGTTTTCTATCACAAGTTGAGCCTAAGAAACTTGATGATGCACTGTTGGATCCAGATTGGATTATTGCCATGCAAGAGGAGCTGAATCAATTTGAAAGGAACAAGTATGGGAACTTGTGCCTGCACCAAAGAATAGAACCATTGTTGGAACAAAATGGGTTCTGAAGAATAAGATGGATGAAGATGGTGTAATAATAAGAAACAAAGCAAGGCTGGTTGCAAAAGGATACTCTCAACAGGAAGGCATTGATTATGATGAGACATTTGCCCCTGTTGCTAGATTGGAAGCCATTAGAATATTCTTGGCATTTGCTGCTCATTCAAACTTTAAAGTTTATCAAATGGATGTCAAGAGTGCATTTCTAAATGGAGAGTTGGAAGAAGAGGTTTATGTGCAACAACCACCTGGCTTTGAGGATCCACATTTCCCAGAATTTGTCTACAGATTGCTTAAGGCACTGTATGGACTTAAGCAAGCTCCAAGAGCATGGTATGATACTTTATCACAATTTCTTCTTGAAAATCAATTCACTAGAGGCACATTGGACAAGACACTGTTTTACAAGAAGCATGGTGATGATATTATCCTAGTCCAAATCTATGTGGATGATATCATTTTTGGTTCTACAAATGAGAAGCTGTGTGAGAAGTTCTCTAAACTCATGCAGAGCAGATATGAGATGAGTATGATGGGAGAGTTGACATTCTTTCTAGGGTTGCAAGTCAGTCAAAGGAAGGATGGTATCTTTATCAGTCAAACCAAGTACATCAAGGATTTATTGAAGAAGTTTGACTTGGAAGATTGTTCACCTGCCAAGACACCCATGGCCACTGCCACTAAACTGGATGAAGATGCTAAAGGCAAGAAAGTAGATATCTCAGTCTACAGAGGCATGGTTGGTTCTCTACTCTACCTCACTGCAAGTAGGCCAGACATCATGTTTGCTACATGCTTGTGTGCAAGGTTTCAATCAAATCCAAAGGAATCACATTTGATTGCAATAAAAAGGATCTTTAGATATCTGAAGGGCACTCCTAACTTGGGATTATGGTATCCTAAGGACACAGGGTTCAATCTGGTTGGCTACTCTGATGCTGATTATGCTGGATGCAGAGTGGATAGGAAAAGCACCTCAGGAAGCTGCCAGTTTCTTGGACAAAGGTTAGTTTCTTGGTATAGCAAGAAGCAACAATCTGTGTCAACTTCTACAGCTGAGGCTGAATACATAGCTGCTGGAAGTTGCTGTGCTCAAGTGCTTTGGATTAGAAATCAACTTAGATATTATGGACTTGTGTTGGAAAGAATTCCAATCATGTGTGACAACACAAGTGCAATCTCTATAGTTGCCAATCCTGTCAATCATTCTAGAACAAAGCACATTGACATCAGATATCATTTCATAAGAGAACATGCAACTAATGGAACCATTGAGTTGCATTATGTCTCTACAGATAAACAACTAGCTGATATATTCACTAAGCCATTAGATGAAGCCACCTTCACAAGGTTGGTAAGTGAGATTGGAATGCTGAATTCTTCAGATTCTGGCTAAGTGAATACACCATCTAGATTGTTGCAGCAGTAAACACTTACTTTATCTAAATTCTCAATATTTTTGGAGTGAGTGTTGGCTGAAATATGATTTATAAATATTTCAAATCTGTTGCATATGTTGAAAATCATATTTCTATTAACTTAAAATTTCTATGAAATTTTGAGAAAATCACTATTTAATTTGCTAGGATATTTTTCAATGAATATTTCTGGTAAATTTTAAAAGATAGTGAAAATCAAATTTTTATGAGTGATGAGTATAGCTCGATAAGTCAGACTTCTCGAATGATTCACTATTCGACATCTCTAATAAGTCTCATTAGAGTACTCTTGAGTTCTCGAATAGAGTCTTTCTGAGATATCGAATAGAGGTATTCTTGACTTCTCGAATAGAGTAACTGAGTTCTCGAATGATTGAGTTCTCGAACACTATATTTGAGTTCTCGAATCATTTGAAAAGCCTGAATTCTCGCTGAATTTTAACCGATTTTGGACTTTTGTCTAAAAGTTTAATTCACTCATAAAAACATATATTATTTAATTTAGAATTATTTCTAAGTTAGATAACTGCCAGCTGTGAGTTTCTATCTGCTTGAGTTATCGATTAAGCCTTTCTTGACCTCTCGAATAGTTGTTTTCTACTTCTCGAATGCCTGACTTGTCGATACAAAACTTTCTGCTAATCGACAATTCAAGTACTTCATACTTATACAATTTCACATCTATTCGATTCATTTCATTCAATTTCTCAAGCATCTACACTCTCTAAACCCCTGAAACCCTAGCTACGAAAAGCCAAATTTCTTCTTCAACCTTCAATTTCTTTCCTCTCTTCTACACAAATGGCAACAGTAAAGTTCAACACCAACTTCATTGCTCTCACTAGTGATGTTGAAGCACCCAATGCCAATTTCAAGTGCTTTGTGAAATGGATGGCGGAGTCATATATCAAGGATGCACTCTCTGCCAACCCAACTCTGTATCTAGATATCCTGGAACAGTTTTGGGGCTCTGCTATTGTGGAGGTTGTAGCCCTGGAAAACGCAATCACTTCATATATCATCTACTGCAAGATTCAAGATAAGGAAATCACTATCACTACTGCAGACATGAACCAAGCACTAGGCCTACAACAAGAGTCATTTGACAGAATGGCCACTAATACAGAGTTAGAGGAATTCTTTGAGTTCATCAACTACTCAGATGGGATCAATCTTGGAAAGCTAAACAGAAAGAATCTGAGAAAGGAGTGGAGCTATGTGTTTACAACTCTTCTCCAAGTCTTCACTGCCAGGAAATCAAGCTTTGATCAAATCAGTGCACCTGTGCAGCAAATTGGATATGCTTTGGCCTATGGAAAGAAGATTGATGTTGGCCAAATCATCCTCCAAGAATTATATGGGAGACTTGGTAAGAACACAACCAAGAGAGGTACTGATATTTTCTTCCCTCGCTTTATTCAATCTGTACTTAATTATAAAAATGCTTCATTGATTAAATTGCCTGGGACTGATAAAAATAAAATAGGCTATCCTAAGTCCATGACCAAACTCATTTTTGGTAATTTGGAGACTAGGAATGATGTGGATGTAAGACTGAACATAACTCCCCATATGGAGAGTTTGTTTAGGACTTATCCCCACAACATGCCAACATTTGATGCAAAATCTAAGTTAGCACAGCCCAAGCAAGTAGAACAAAATGCTAACCCAGGGCCTGCTAACCAACCCTCTCAACCAAACACTCTACCACATACTGAGCCAACTGCATCATCCTCTCAAAAGGGTGATGTTAGTAAAAAGAAGAGAAAGGAAGTAATGTCTGCACCATTAAATATCTTATCTGAAGCAGCATTAGCTGTTGAATTAGGTCTAGGAAGTGAGGAACCTGAGTCACCCTTACACAGGACAAAGAAGAAGAAAACTAAGACCACCTCTTCAGTCACACAAATGGCTGAAGTTGTAAAATCAGGGGCACACAGCTCACTAGGTGTATCCTCTCAACAGGGTGCACCTATAGAATCAAGCATCCTCCCCAATGCACCTTCTTGTATAGAGTCAGCACATGGGAGTGATAAGGCTAGCACAACACTGAGTGGAGAGCACATCACATTTGAAACTCCCTCTATCTCTCAGGGGGAGTTGCCAAAATCTACTCTTAAACACACTTCTCTTCCAGAATCTAACTCTGAAATTTCTTTGGAACCTGCAACTCAGGCAACTGAGATGCAAGGTATTGATCATCAAGAATTCTTTTCTCTTGATGAGCCAATAATTTCAAGTGACTTAGTGCATGACACTTTGTTCACCACTCAGAACCAACATTTAGATGGTGAGGGAATGCATGCTGAGGCATCTCCTGATGACACCATCACAAACACAGAGGTTTCACTAGTTTTTACTAGAGACTCTGTGCCTGTGTCAACTGCTGGTGTAATTCATCCCACTTCTGTGGTGACACCAGTAGTGGAGTCAATCCATCCGGTTACAGAAGTTGCATCTGTAATTGAGGAGTCTAGCTTGCCTAGCTCTAGCTCTGACTTTATGTCACAATGGCTGAAGCCTGTGCAACATGACAGTGCTTCAGGATCAGGGTCTGCTCCACAACAATTGACGGTTGAAGCACTTCAAAGCTTAATTGTGGATCAGATTCCTGAGTTCCCAAAGATTGCTCAGAACCTTCTCACTGCAGACATGCCTAATCCAGACTATGAGGCCATACTGTTATGCCATAAGGATGATGTGGAGTTGCAGAAGACAAAGATCATTGATGATGCTGAGAGAGATGGCAACATAGATGCCTGGTTGCAAGGAAAATATGATATTACTCTTGATATAGCATATGGGTCTCCCTCTCCCTGATGAATCTTCAATCCCAAAGGACATTTCTACAGTCTCAGTGCCTGACAACAAGCCTAAGGGGGAGAAGAAGACAAGGAACTCAAATCCAAAGGGGGAGAAAGGGAACTCAAATACAAAGGGGGAGAAAGGCATAATAATAAAAGAGGGTGGTCAACAAAGAGCTTCTTCACAAACTCTACTAAATGTGCCTGGCAAAGGAAAATCCAAAGTGGATGAGCCTCCATCTACCTTGCCAGTTGTCACTCTACCAACTGTGCACATCACTACTCCTGGAGGACAAAAGCAATCCATAACTACCACAGTGGTTGCAGGGAGTATGCCATCTGACAAATCTCCAACCTCCATACCTGAGAGTGCCAAGCCTGTAGAAGTTAAAGTTGTTACTGAGGCCAAGCTACAAGAAGTTGCTAACTCCAATGTTTATCATGATAAAGCCTTCTTGGAGTTTCTGAAAGCCACAAGGGAAAAGGCTGGTGACACTCAGTTCTATCTGAGGGAGCTGAAGAAGCAGATTGATTGCATCACTGTCATTCCTAAGAAAGTCAATAATCTATGGATTAAGGAGATAGTGATGATAACCAAATTGAAGATATGGCATCTAACATACACGCCTCTACAAGAACTGAAACACTCAGAGATAGATGCCATACTTGAGCTCATTGAGAAGAAGAATGAGAACAACAAGAGTCTGTTTGATGACTTGAGGAATGACCAACCTTCAAGGCTACCAGAAGTGATCAAGAAGCCATGGACAATCATTTATCAGTCTGGCACCAGAATTGAAGATATCAAGCAATTGATCATTCCCCATGATCTCACCACTAGAAATCACAGACTGATCATTGCTATCATTGATCAATTACAGAAGAAGGTTGGAGCCAGAAATGCTGAAGAAACTGAGGCACTGCATATCCTCAGAACTTATATTGCAACTGGTGAAATTCCAGAGATGGCTCAACCTAGGAGAAATAAGGATGATGATTCTGAAGATAAAAGTGATGGGAGGAGAAGACATCACAGGAGAGATAAGGGTGATGAAGACAAGAAGAAGAAGGGGGACAAAGATAAGAAGAATGATGATGACCAAGGAAGAGTCTATGAGAGGAAGATTGGAAAACAGCAAGCCTTAGGCATTGCTAGCAGTAACCTCACCACAACACAAGGCTCTAAGTCTAGGGTGAATACTGTTAGTGGTGACCTAGCAAAATCTACATCTATGGCTTCTGCAACTGTTTTGCCACCTCAAGAAGAAAAGAAGATTCAAGTCAAGAAACCATGTGTATGTTTCAGAAAGCAAACTGCTAATGGAATACTACTATGGTCTACCAACAAAGGTCAAAGATTTTTGCCAAGCAACCATGTCAAGAGGATGAAATTTAAACATGTTGCAAGAAGAGTGAAGCTATCCAGATCAAGAGCCCTAACAATCATTCCAGGATTGAAACTCCAGCCACTTGATGAAGGCTTTGATGAAGAGCAATTGCAATTTCTAAGAGCTCAAAAGATATGCTTTGCTGCAATTGTAGATGACCACCTTGAGATCAAGTACACTGATGGGAGAGAAATGAAATTCAAACAAGGGGGTTGTCAGAATTGGGGTAAATTGTATGAGATAGAAAGAATCATTGCATTGCTGGACTCTAAAGACAAGGTGGAGAAAGTATGGAAGCTGGAATTGATTGACTTTGTGAAAATGAAGAGAGATTATGCTGAAAAGATAAGAAAGGGCTGCTATGAGAAGTGGTTAGAAAGGGAGAAAGAAATTGACAGACTGGAGATTGAAGCAGAAAAGCTAAGGGCAAAGGGATTGTGTAGAGTTCAGCTTGATCCCTATGTGGTGAAGTATATGAGAAGAAATGGAGACAATGTCAATATAAGAATGAACCTACTCAGTCACTATCCTGCCTACATTCTGAAGCCAGTGCTTGAAGATTTCAAAAACTCTATCATGATTGAAGAATTGGATGCTATGGTAGAAATCATAAGAGCAATAGATGAGAATGCAAGAAAGGAGAAAGAAATGAAACAGAAAGCATATGATGATCTACAAGCCAAAGCAATGGAGATGCAATCAAATGAAAATGGCTAGTACCTCATCATACTATAAGAGCATTCATCTTGTAATTCCATTTATGTGTTCAATATACATACCTGTACTTTTAAAGTTTTATCTTTATGTATGTTTGGCTTGTTATCAGACATGAAATTGTGACTAAGGGTCTCACTCACAATTTGGGGGAGATTGTTAGTCACAGAGGCATGCCTGTACACATCTAATAACAAGCCTAATTGTTTGTAATGCTTTGCATTACTTACATGACCTCTTAACTGAGGGAATCTCTAGTTGTAGAGTTTCTGTTTGTATTGTACTTGTAGTAGGCATCAAATCCTAGTTGTGTAATTGTACAAATAGAGTCTAGAATAATGCTTGAAAGAAGTTCCAAGGTTCATGCCTCAAGCAAGGAGTTAAAGACTGTCAAATAATCACAGTTGGGATTTGAAGAAATGAAGAATTTGCCTAAGTACCAATTCGAGAAGTATATTTGTCTATTCGAGAAGTCCAGCATTCGAGAAGTCAGAGATTCGATATCTCAAGACACTATTCGATATCTCTGAATACACTGTTCGATATCTCATTCGATATCTCAGGGATTCGATATGTCTACTACTCTATTCGAGAACTCAAGAAGTCAACAAGTCAAGATGGTATTCGAGTTCTCAAAGAGTCAACAAGTCAAAGTTTCATTCGATATCTCAAGGACTCAGAAAGCTATTCGATATCTCGAGGATTCGATAAGTCAAATGTTCTATTCGACAACTCAAGGAATCCTGATGGAAAAGAGCTATTCGAGAAGTGGTTCGATATGTCAATATAACAGTATTCGAGAACTCAGAGTTATCGATCAAGTCAATTCTAGTTCTCGAATCACTTACTTAGTCACTTCTCGAATACATTCTTGGAGACAAAATACTGAAGAAATTGTACAAGTCAGAAACCTGCAACAAGCCAATGCACTTTATGGACCACAATCTGTAACGTGCTCTGGAAAGCCTACAAGGAAGCTTGGAGAGATATAGAAGAGACAAGGAGCTAAAGAAGTGGATCTAAACAGGCTTTGCAAAGTCAAATCTGTAACCGTTTGGACACTTACTCAAAAAGGATAGACAGACTAAAAAGTAATTTGTTTAGCTACCTTATTTGTAGTAAGTAGGCTGTATCCATGTTCTATAAGGACACAGCCTCACTTCATAACTTAGCAACTTTTGTGAGTCAAGTTTTTCATACACTGTAAGCTATATCTCTCTGAGAAAAACGAAGCTGAGAATACTACCATTTGTATTCACAGATTGTAGCAACCTTTATCTAATAATACATTAGATTAAAGTGATATTGTGTCTTGTGTTGTTTCTTTATCCGCACCTTCACTTCTACACACACAGGCACTTATCCGCTACATAGACTCAATCCAAGAAAAGTTCAAGAATCTATTCACCCCCCCTCTGTATTCTTTTACCGTATTCAATACTCAACAGTTCCCAAGCCTCACACAAAGATTCTTCAGATTGCTGTTGAAATTGAGTTAGTTGGTTCCTTATTGCTGCAGTTTTTGCCATAGGGAAGAATTTAGTAAGAAACTTCTGAGAAAGATCCTCCCATGTAGTAAGAGAACCAGGTGGTAGAGAGTGTAGCCAGCCCTTAGCCTTATCCCACAGAGAGAATGGGAAAAGTCTCAATTTGATAGCATCATCCGACACACCATTGAACTTGAAAGTGTCACAGATCTCGATAAAGTTCCGAATATGCATGTTAGGATCCTCCGTAGAAGCACCCCCAAACTGAACCGAATTATGTATCATCTGAATAGTGCCCGGCTTGATTTCAAAGTTATTAGCCGTGATGGTCGACCTGATAATACTAGACTGGATGTCATTGATCTTTGGCTGAGAATATTCCTTCAAAGCCTTAGCTGCTGCTGCATCACCCATCTCGACTGTAGTTTCAAATTCCTCTTCCTTATTCTCACTATTCTCTACAAGATCGTCTTCTGCCAGTTCTTCCTTACGAGCTTGTAAGCGTGTTCGCATACAAACCTAAGTACCTGAAACACCACGAAACAACAAACTAAGTAAGAAATTCGAGTCAGTGAACGCTAACGACCACTATTGACAAGCACATAAACTAAAAATAAAACACCGATGATCCCCGGCAGCGGCGCCAAAAACTTGTTATCACAAAATTACGCAAGTGCACGTAGTCACAAGTAATATAAATTAAGTTCGTTCCGCTTAGATCTGGTTAAGTTTCAATCAGTAAATATGCCTATGCAACAATGTATGGTTTTAATTCACTGCTAAGAAAAGTAACAAATTTGAGTTGATTATCTAAATTATACTAAGATGCAAAATATTAAACTAAGAATTAAATTAACTAATGGAATTTGAAATCGACTTACTTATATGAATAAACATGGGATCCTAACTTCATTAAATACTTCCATTAGATCTGACGCCTTTAATCACTATATGCAATGGTTTTGATATCTGATCGGATAACACGAAACAAGTATACGCTACCTGTCAGCATACGCATACCAAACTAAACATACATCCACAAAAGAGATAGAAGATGAATAGACACCAATTATGCTTAGACCCTATATGTCTATAGAATTTGAAAACATAATGGTTGAAGAACAGGTTATCCATTAAGATCACATAAGGAAGTATAAGTATTTTCATCTCACACCACGAATCATATTGATAAACAATTATGAACCTATGCTAGCATGGCAAGTTCTAAATCTCAAGATCCACTTTCACTTCACAAGAGATTAACAAATCAGATGTTCGCGACGCATCTATCAATTAAGCATAACCATACGAGGATATCAATTATACACCACACACAGATCTTTAAAGCATCAAGATACTAAGTTCCATAAATAAATCCGTTAGAATCCCATGACAACGATTAGCTCATAATTGAACCGTTCATCGTCATGGGATTTGATGTAAACATGATAATTAACGAGATATAAAAGAAAAGAACAATAATATTAATAAAGAGAAGAGTTGAGAAAACAAATCTATGTTTCAACGCATACAAAAGATGAAGTAGATTAAGATCTGTGCTTGTCACCGAGTGTTGAATCCTTCTCCACTATTCTCCCTTGCAATTCTAAGTTACAATAATAAAACGATACAATTTACAAGGCTAAGATGTGTTTTTATAGGCCTAGATATCTTGCCCAACAAGAAAAACAACCTACAATACAATTAGAAATAGGTTTGGATACCAAAAATACAACTAGAATTCGAATTAGGGGCAAAACGGATATTTTCAGGAATTTCCAGCGAATTTATGTGCCCCCAGCGCGTGGCACGCGCTCCCAGCGCACGGCCCTTCTGTTTTACGCGCTCCCAGCGCACGGCTACGCGCCTCCAGCGCGTGGACTTCCTGCCGAAGGCTGATTTTTCTTCGATTTCGTCGTTTCTAAGCCGTTTTCTTCCGTTCTTCTTGCCCGAACTTCCCGTCTTCAATTCCTTGAATCATAACCCTCTTGGTAATTGATATTAAGACGCCGTTCTTCATTCCATATCATAAATCAACTCCAAACAACGGAAAATTCATCCCTAATTGACATTTCTTCAAACCTGCACAATTAAATAAAACACATCAAAACTACGACAAACTTGAGGCCAAGTATACCAATTTAAGCGATATGGAACGTTCCAAGTGGACGTAAATCCACTTATCCGTCGCTTCACCTTCATATGAGCTATTGTTGTCTGCACATAAACAAAAAACTTGGGTAAAAAAGTATGCCAAACAAACCCATTTAAAAGAACGACTAAACAAACATGATGAAAAATATCATGTTATAAAAGAAGCATATAAAAGATATATGTACTTTCTATATGCGTATGCATAAGATATATGAAATTGTAACCGATAACGTTTAAACATATAAAAGAAGCACAACCATGTGACCTATATATTAAGCCATCTACTACCAAGCCATCAAGAAATCAAACTACAGAAGAACCATTGTAATAACAATTTTTGATAAAGCTGCATTCATCGGGAAAATAGATATTCTAGTTACACTCATAATTACACATAACGTAACAAAATCTAGTTACGTTAATCTATGAATGTTCGATTATGTCCTACAATAAATGTACTCATATTTCTCAGAATAATCAAGTAGACAAAAGAAAATTCCCGATCTGAAATAGCAACACACCCATCAGGAGACTTAATGTTGCCTAAGGAATCTAATCCAATACTACATGTTCTTCACATGACACATTTTTATCAATTATTGATATTGACATTAATAATGTCTTAAAGGAAATAAACTTGATTATATTTAAAATCTTTCATAAAGAGAAAATAACCATGTTCACCAGTCCTTCCAGTACCATTTACGTCCTTGCACAACATTTCAGAAATATAGAACTAAACAAAGCATATAGTTGGAATACATTAAAATTTATAAACTTACCTAAAGATATTGAGAAATA
This sequence comes from Kitagawia praeruptora, assembly GCA_037693485.1. NCBI lineage: Eukaryota > Viridiplantae > Streptophyta > Magnoliopsida > Apiales > Apiaceae > Kitagawia > Kitagawia praeruptora. The sequence continues at coordinate 150,447,319 of CM075344.1, read as the reverse complement.
CATTAAACAAAACATAATAAAACACTAAAGAAGTACAATCAAAATATGCTCTCAACATTATAGTCCACCAACATTGAAATTTCTTAATCATTAAAACACATTTATGTAACTTTACTTCTGAATGGATAATATAAACCAAATAATTTGTGAGAGACTATTCCTGAAAAAACAGAGCAATAATCACATAAACAATCAGCTACATGTACCAAGTTATATATCTGAAGATAATACATGTAGCCGAAGTCGAATAAATAATGAAAATACCTAGAAAAGACAGTATCTTATCAATTCATTTCTTTTGCACAAACTATCAAATAGTTTGCGTGTAATAATATTCTATCAAAGTAATTAAATTAAAAAATCCAACAAAGATTAGATATAATCAATATAAATATACCTCAAGTATGCTTCTACAAAACTCTTGTATTTGTCAATCTTGTTCTCATATTCATCAATCGATTTGTTTTTAATGTTCGACCTGCAAATCACCTACGAACAAATTAGAATGTTGAAATAATAATATACGTTAATACTCTATTGAAAATAAGAGAAAAGCATTTGGTAATGAAATTAGGTTTTAATTTCAAAATTCAAAATAGGATAGTATTGAAAAGAGTAGTGCAGAGAAATGGACGGAAAGAAAGAAGCTTTGGAGAAAAGCTTTATCTTTGTAATTTGAATTTGTAAAACTTTTACTTTATTTAACATTTAATAGTAAAATTCAGTACAAATGGACACAGTAAGACACGTGAAATATTGACAGCACATAGTGGCATTTCGTGTAATAAAGTTGACATTTGGGGGCAGAAATTTAAAATGGTGAAAAACACTGTTCATAACACATTACAGAAACTATTATATAGTAGATAAGTAAATACTACACAAGCATATAGTTACACACAATTAGTGAAAGTGTAACTTTATAAGATCACTTACACTGTTACACCACGTAAAAGCATTGTTCTCAAAATTCCAGATTCAATGGATTAATTTTCAATTAATTCTTTACAAGGTATCAAGCTGATTCAATTTTTAAAATTTCTGATTAATCTTTATAGTTAATTTTTTATCGGAATATTTATAATAAATTAATAAAATTAAAATAATATATTAATCAAATATGAATTCTTATATGCTTTATAATATGATAAATACATATTACTTAATTAGTAATCCCTAACGTGTGAGATCCAAGTTCCTCATCAATCCACTCCTGGAGTCCTGGTAGTGCAAGTGTTGTTAGGACATGCCCTGAATCTCCTACTCGCATTTGACCCAAATCATTGAGTCTTCATTACACTCGTCCGGTCACAGTAGCACGCAAGGTCCAAGATGGCAGCAATTTCTTCATCCGTACGAGCTCTGTCAGTCATGTTCTGTTTGTGGAGTCAATTAGGGTTTGTAATTAGAACAAATGCTGAATCGGGGATGGTTTATTGTATATATAGCTACAATTCCCGCGTCTATCTCAAAGTCCGCGCAAAAAGCTAGCTGAAAAAGACTATTTTACTCCTGGCCATTTGATAGAATTAATGACAAATAGATGGTAGTACACGAAATGTAAGTAAATAGGTTGTTCAGTACTGTCCGTGGTAGTTTTTGAACTATGGTATTTCAAGTGGTGTCATCACCAAAGTTCAAATACACAAAATGTACTTTACTTATCATAATAATATACTAAATAATATAGTAATGTTAACATACATCCGATTTTTATTTCGATTAATTCCCATTTAATGATTAATCCTTGTAAGGTTCTTTTGCCGATCTTATCCGATAATGATTACTATAATCATCATTATCACTAATGCCCCTGCGGGGTCTATAATTTAAAATAAAATGTTATATTTTGCAATAATATGTATTTCTTCCATCCGCTTGTTTTGACTTTTTTTTGTCAAGTTGACCATTTTTTAGGGGCATCAAACTTTAAATTACTTTAAAAAATTATTAATTTTTAGTATTATAAATCTAACAAATGTAATTTATAATAAATTATTTATATTTTTATCAATTTTTTTCATTAATTATACTAGCTTATAACCCGTGCAACGTACAGCTCCTTTTTTAATACCTATAATTATATTAATTTTTTAAATATTTAAATATTATTAATTTACACGTTCAATTTAATAATTGTGCTTTATCTTGAATTCTTAACATTTGATTTGGACGATTTTACAACGCACATGAAATTAACAAAATAATCTTTAATTTAGTGATGGTTTAACAATTATTTTCCAATTAAAACTACTTGAAAACAAAAGAGAGAAGAAATTGACGATTTTTTACGTTAAAAATTCTGTTCGATTTATGAAATCTACTTATATTTCGTTTAGATTATCAAAATATCCTTCTTATTATTTGAAGATAGTTCTACGTAAAATATATAAATTTATATAAAAAAAATATGTTATTAATTTATATGTCACATTGTTCTTAAAAAATTGATATATATAAGATTTTACATGTTCGATTTAATATTTGTACTTTATCTTTAATTCTTAAAATTTGATTTGGATGGTTACAGCCCACGTGAAATTAACAAAATAATCTTTAATTTAATAATGGTTTAATAATTTTTTTCTAATTAAATCTACGCATAAACAAAGAAGAGAATAAATTGACGATTTTTTACGTTGAAAATTCTATTTGATTTATGAATTCTACTTATAAATCGTTTTGATTATCAAAATACCCATGTAATTATTTGAAGATAGTTCTACTAACAACCAGATACAATTTTAATAATAAGTGTAAGAGGGATTTTGTCCAAAACTTTGATAATCGTTAATCTTGTCCTCCGAAGTGTAAGAGGGATTTTGTCCAAAACTTTAATAATTATTAATCTTGTCCTCCGTGCGACAAAGATCATAGATAAATAGATGAAAATCGTTGGACCTAGCATAAAAAAAATATATTTTAATATGTTATAAACTAAAAAGTGTATTTATATTGAAATAGGAAAATGTATATGTCAATTTTAAATCATACTCTCTCCGTACCAACCAATTCTTTACCTTTTTTCTTACACTTTCTGGCACGCATTTTAAGATGTATTTTAAGGATAGTTCATTAACTTGTTTTAAAATTTTCTTTTTTTTGTATAAAAATATATACATTATATTTTTATATAGAAAAAGAAAATTTTAAAAATAAGTTATGAAATTACCCTTAAAATCCTTGCCAGAAACTTCAATCTGAAATGTAAAGATCCCGTTGGGACTGAGGGAGTATGTAATTAGTTTTTTTACATTGAATAGCATTATCAATGTAGAACTTCTACACTGAATAGGATTAATGTGAAATTTTTTAATTATACTTTCTCTTGAGATTCTAAGTATTTTCATTTGAATAATAAGTATTAAATCATAACTAAATTAAATATAATTTATGAGGTCGCGTGGATTGTTAAATAATATAAATCTGATTTCTAGATCTCAAAATAAAGGCCAAATAGTAAATATGAATTTTTTTATTACTAATAAAAAAATAAAAAAAATTCAATTATACTACAACCTTTTTTAATTATATCCTTTTCGGATTATAATTTTCTTTTTAAAATTCAATTCTAATACAACTTTTTTTAAATTATATCTTTTTAGATTTAGTTTTCTTTTTAAAATTCACTTCTAATGCAAGTTTTTCTAATTATATCCTTTTTTAGATTATAATTTTATTTTTAATATGATCTAATCTTGATCGTCTATTTTCAATCCAACGGATCATATGATTTTGGTACTACACTGACCAGACTAAAATTTTTGTTAAGATCCCTCTTATGCTTATTATATATAAGGATATAACAGTTAAATTAATTTTAATTTAATAAAATTTAATATACTCATGTTTACAGATTATAATAATGTTTCCTTATTATAAACAACATATACATATTTTTAATATATTTTATTAATAATCGAAAAATATGATGTGATATTTTCGGGTATATATGAATGATTGTAAAATTAGTTTTAAATAAAAATGGTAACGTGTTTTAATTCGAAAGGAAATATGAATGATTGGAAGATATGATACGATTGATGTTTTTAGGTGATTATAAAAGGTAATATCTTCAATAAATAGTAAATGTGAAAAAAGGCAATCGATTACTTCCCATTTATTATGGGTATATATTAATGATTGTAAAATTAGTTTTATATTAAAAAAGCAACGTGTTTTAATTCGAAAGAAAATATTAATGATTGGAAGATATGATATGATTGATGTTTTTAGGTGTTTATAAAAGGTAATATTTTCAATTAAAAGTAAATGTGAAAAAAAAGTAAATGTGAAAAAAGGCAATCGACTACTTACCATTTATTGTATTATGTTATTATTTATTTTAGGAGTTTTAATATTATAGATATCATATATATGTTTTTTTATAATGAATGGTAAATAAGTAAATTCACGACGTACCAAAAAACATGTACCAAAAAACAGGTACCAAAAAGGGTGAAAGACAAAAATACCCGTTTTTTAGGTAACGGTAACAAAAATACCCATTCTCAGAATTTTTAACTAAAATACCCGATGGAATATGCATTTGTCAAATGGGTATCTTAGATACGCATTTGTCAAATGCGTATCCTTCACAATTTTTTTTAAAATTTTGCTTGGTTTCACGATTTTCCAGGCAAATGGCTTGTCTCCTGCATGTCTCATGTTTCATGCAAGTTGTCGGACGTGTCTGTGTGTTCACATGTGTGTCAGGCGTGTTTGTGTGTTGTGACCATCAGTGCTCTCAATTTTTTAATAAGATACGCATTTCATGAATGCTTATTCTCCTGATACCGATTCATCTATTGCGTATTACTCAGAAAATGTGAAGAATAAGCATTTGCCAAATGCGTATCCCAAATACCTATTTGGCAAATGCGTATTGAAACGAGTATTTTTGTCAGCTTTTTCAAAATCGGATAGTTTCGTTACTGTTACTTAAAAAACGGGTATTTTTATCTTTTTTCTACCAAAACTTTCAATATTTGGATTTTTATATAATAGTATAGATTTAACATATGATATATATTACAAAACTGGTCCATTTTATCAAAAAAATTACACAAACCATCTGAATGTGACAAGAGGAATGCATAGCAAAATGAATAAATATGAGCTGTTAATCAAGTAAACATTAAATTGACATTAATTCCAATTCTAAATAGAATAAAATTTTATTCTAAATCAAAGCCTTGTTATATTTTTATTTTTTGTTACAGAAACTGCATAGAGCAATTAATTAAAGGGTCCTGGTCCCTGACAATCATTTGTTAGGGACCGGTTATTTAACAATCGGTTCCAAAGCCGTTGGATCAACGTCCTGGTCCCTGACAATCATTTGTTAGGGACCGGTTATTTAACAATCGGTTCCAAAGCCGTTGGATCGTTGATCCAACGGCTGAGATTAAAAAAAAAAAAAAATTTTACTGTCCGCTATAATTTTCCGCGGATAGGCAAATTGCCTATCCGCGGAAAATTTCCGCGGACAGGCAATCTGCCTATCCGCGGAAAATTATTGCGGACAGTAAAAAAATTTTGTAATCCAGGGGGGCCGTTGGATCAACGATCCAACGGTTTAGGAACCGATTGTTAAATAACCGGTCCCTGACAAATGATTGTCAGGGACCAAAACCCTTAATTAAATAAGTAACCTAGCAACGAAAAAAGCCATCTCCTTTTATCTCTCTATCTCCCCCTTCTAAATCCTAGCCTCCATTAAAAAGTTTTGAGGGGGCTTACATCGGTTTTCACCAGTGGAAAGCCCCAATTCCTTTTCATTTTTCTTGCTTTCATATCTTGATTTTCATTCAATAAAGCTCACAATTTATTTGGGTTTCAATAAATTCCTAATTTATTTGGGTTGTGTTAGTCTCTCCTTGTGAGAGTTTGGTTTTTATTTTAATTAAGTTGTGGCTTGTTCCATGGCCGAGGGTTAGATTGGCAAGATGATTTTAGTTCAAAGATGAAGATTTTTATGGGATCGCATTCATGGTCGATAGCTCAAACAAGATTAGATCCAGATAGGCATGTCAACGGGTCGGATTCGGATTCGGATTATCCTAAATCCATATCCGAATCCATTAAGATTTTCGGATTTGGATCGGATTGGATCAGGAGTCAGATATTTTTTAGGTCGATCCATATCCGATCCGTTCGGATTTCGGATCGGACCTCCGATCCGTTTAATATATTTTTAAAAAATATTTTTTTTATTATTTAAATTTAAAAAATAGTATTTTAATTTTTTTAAAGAAATAGAAATTAAAATTGTGACATATACATTGACAAATCCAAATTTATATTCCAAAATAATAATATTTATATTATATTTTATATATTATATATGTTATATATATAGGGTTGGACTCCATAGCAAACATCTTATATAACAAACAATAAAGAACACCTCATATCTAATAGATCCATTGCCCCTGGCGGGGCCACCCAATACAAAAAGTTCTTATTTTTTTACCCTCTATCCATCCATCATCTAAAAAAAAAAATTACTGTTCATGATGATGACGTCATCAGTGACATCATCATGAACAGTAATTTTTTATTTTTTTTTCTGGCTTGATAGAGGGTAAAAAAATAACAACTTTTTGTATTGGGTGCCCCTGGCGGGGCCAAAGGATCTAATAGATCTAAGGTGTTCTTTGTTGTTTGTTATATAAGAGTGTTCTGTATGGAGCAAATGCCTATATATATATATATTTAATATATATTATATATAACATAAATATATAAAATAAATAATAAATATAATATATTCGGATCGGATCGGATCATATAAAATCCATATCCGCTCCTTATCGAATCGGACCCTTATCGGATCGGATCATTAACGAATTGGAATTTTTTTGAAAGAATCCATACCCGCTAATTTAGTTACGGATCGGATCGAATCGGGTCGGATACCCGATCCATTGACAGGCCTAGATCCAGATGAAGGTCACAACAAAGCGAGTACATATAAATCTCCATATGGATGCGGTGAAGAGGGTACTTGTAAATATATCATCTTCAACAAATCGCGTGATTATATCCCGAAAAATGGATTAATCAACTATTGTTCTTGTTTACGTTTGTTCGACTCGACTATGTTTGCAGATTTCGTATGACTTATCATTAATGAATTATTTTTTATTCAAAAAAAAAGAATTTGAATAAGTAACGTACTCATTTTTTGCTCAAAACTCCATATTGGTTTGTTGTGGACTTGTAGTCCTAAAGAAGTAGCCCAAATCAAATGTACATTTGGCAACACCAACAGAAGTCTCCCTATTGGCTAATTACACCACGCACGGATCACGATCCCTGCCCCAAAATTTCACTCATAATCCACCATTCATTTGAACAACCAGAATTAATCTCATCCGTCAAATTAAACTTCCAAAAACCAAATATACAAAACACTTGCGCGCTCTTCAAAATTTTTGAAAATTTGGCCAAATAACCACCTATAAATAACACATCCCAAACACACAAATCTCAATTCAAACAAACCCTTGATTTACCTCATATTAAACAAACACTATTTCCCATGGCTCGTACCAAGCAAACAGCCCGAAAATCAACCGGAGGCAAGGCACCACGAAAGCAACTCGCAACGAAAGCAGCCCGAAAGTCAGCACCAGCAACAGGAGGCGTAAAAAAGCCACACAGGTTCAGGCCAGGAACTGTCGCATTGCGAGAAATCAGAAAGTACCAGAAGAGCACTGAGCTTTTAATCCGAAAGCTTCCGTTCCAGAGACTTGTGAGAGAGATTGCTCAGGATTTCAAGACTGATTTGAGGTTTCAGAGCTCTGCTGTTGCGGCACTTCAGGAGGCTGCTGAGGCTTATTTAGTTGGACTGTTTGAGGATACTAATTTGTGCGCAATTCATGCTAAGCGAGTTACGATTATGCCTAAGGATATTCAGCTTGCTAGGAGAATTCGTGGTGAAAGAGCTTAGAAGATTGTTGGATTGTTGTTTGGTTTCGAAGATGTAGTAGATCTATTATCTCTAGTTTAATTGTGTTTTGATGTTTTCTTTAAATCTGTGTTTACATTACTTTGTTAATTAATGTATCTTTTGATTTCATATGGTTTGAATTTTGTTAACAAGAAAATTGCAACTGAGAATTTCTTTCAAAAAAAAAAAAATTAAACCATAACTTTGCTTTCTAAGTTTTGAACCAAAATTTTGGGGGAAAATCTTACTAATGGCTGATTGAATATGTATTGTAGTGGTGATGCTTTAAATCTAAGCTGTTGTAGAAGCTATGAATTGGGTGAACAAGTTTGATTCTGGTTTGTATTAGTACACCGAAATTATTGCAAACACTGGTAAGCTGAAGCTCAATCTCACCTTGTTTGCAGATGAGGTTTATGTTTTCACATCTAATAAAAGCTGGACAGTAGCATTGGAGTTGATTAGGTCTAACAATTTGACGCGTGAACACGACATGAAATGACACGAAAAATATGGGTTTTGATTTTTGATACACGAAACACGAAAGTACACGAACACGAAATATTTATTGTCGAATATGGGTTTTCATTTCGGGTACACGAATGTACACGAAATAAAGATGTTTATAATTTACTAGTTATAGATTTTATGTATATATTAATATTAATTCTATAAAGATATACTCCGTATATTTTACACAAAAATATACACTTTCACAAGTAAAAATACATCTCTATAAAAGCTTTCTATAGAGATGTATTTCAATTTATATATGTAAATGTAAAAGGAAAAAGAGTTTCTACCTGACACTGTAGGAAACTTTTCTACAGTATCGCCTTAAATTAAATCTGGGTCATAGATTAATCTAATCCAATGGCCCCGCTAGGGGCACCAAATGCAAATCGAATACACCCTCACACAGACAATCCCACCTAATTTTCTCCATTTTTAATTTGATTTTTCCCGTCAGTTAGTCATTTTTTTTTTTTGAAATCTGACTTCACTGTATTTTTCTCCATCTCTCAACGATCAATTTGCATATAATATATGCAACAAAATCGTGATTTTAAGGTGACACTGTAGAAAAGTTTCCTACAGTGTCAGGTAGAAACTCTTTACCCAATGTAAAATATTTTATGTATATTTCATATTAATATAATATTTACTAATAAATTTTAACTAATTTTTTTTTAAATTTTATATAATATATACACGAAACACGACACGAAAGTACATGAATTTATTTCGGGTGGATACAAATTTCATATTCAAGTACACGAATTCATTTCGGATGGATACGAATTTCACCTTCAAATACACGAAACACAAAACCAAAGTACACAACCTATTACCAGGTCCAGAGTTGGTCACAAAAACTGACCACTCCCCTCTAGCATGGCCATTGCCCACATGCAACCAGGAGCGGAACTAAGGGGGCTAGCCCGGGTTGAATCGAAAAAATTAAGTAAATTTTTTTTTTTTAGCCTAGGGTTAATTTTGAAAATGACTATATATATTTTTTAATAGCCTAGGTTAAATTTTGAAATTTAGAATTTCAAGTCTTGGCCAAGCCAATAACTTCAAACAATCTCATCCAAATTCATAGAATAAGAGATTCAGCACTTTATAAAGGTAGTTCTTTTATTCTTTTTCCTTATTCTTATTAATATAAATCAAGATGAAGCAATGATTTCGAACTATAAAAAAAAAAATGCGCTTCGCATCGGATCCGAAGTACAAAATTTTTTTTCGCACTTCGCGCGAGAGGAAACACATTTTTCAGCTCCCGCTACGAATCGATCCTGGTTCCGCCACTGCCTGCAACTGCACGACTTTTAGAGCCTGTTTTGGCTTTCATTTCTCTGTGTACTTATGGCTTATAAGGCCATAAGCACTTATGGGGGGTGTTTGCCAAAATAAGTTTTGGCTCAACTTATAACTTATAATCCCATAAGTTGAATGTTAGGATTTCCTAACATTCAACTTATGCTTATAACTTATTTCTCGATATACGCAATATATAATATCCTTCAAATCTTCAAAATCATATATCTCTCGATCCATTCATTAGAAAATTGATATGTATATCTCAAATTTCTCTACTCATCGAGATCTATTCATTGACATCCATTGTTAAATATAAAAAACAAATATTTTGAAAATTATAGAAAAAAGTTAACTTATAAGTTCTGATTTACCCAAACAGTTTACTGATTATAAGTTCTGATTTACCAAACACTTTACTGACTTATAAGTTATGCTCTACTTATCACTTATATGACATAAGTGCTTATAAGTTATAAGCTACATTTTTTAAGATACCCCAAACACCCACTTAATGAATCACTCATATTTTATTCTTTTAAAATTTGTTAATACTGTACTCCCCTCTAGTATGATTTTATTTTCATAAATTAGTTGTTTCTACTAAAGGTGATGTGTTATTTACTCCTACTAGCCTACAACCCGTGCGATGCACGGTTGCTTGTAAACTGTTTAATTATATTTCATTAAAATTTTAAGTTGTATATATGTTTTTATTATTAAAATATTTTTTGAATTTTATAAATTTCATGAAAATAAATGTTATTCTAATTACGTATTTTAATTATTACTAAAAAGAGTACCAAACCAAATATACCTTATTTCGCTTATAATAGTATAGTATAGATATATAAAAATATTATATAAAAGTTGTTTTTTTTAACATTTTAAATATTTCTATCTTAATATTTTTATTTTATTGTTTATAATTTTAATATTTGCTAATTAATTAGTAATAATATAAATTATAAAAGATAATAAAATATGATTATTGGTTTATGATATAACTGATATTCTTTTTTTAATATAAAACAGACCATTATATCTTTCAAAACTCCAAAATTTCGAAACGATCTTTTCTAATAATTAATTATTTTTTAATTTTTTTGTGACAAAATTAATTTTAATGCTGATTACAAATATTGTGCACTGTAACAGACAAACTACTTGACGTCTTGACTTTACTGTGTGCGTGTGTGTTTTTTTTTTTTAATTAATAATAGAGATTTAACCAAATCAAAAGAGTGACCAGAAAAAGAGTACCAAAAAAGAGTGACCAGAAAAAGAGTACCAAACAAAATATACCCTATTTTGCTTATAATAGTATAGTATAGATTTCGTAATAATAAAATCCTGTCACAGTCTTCGGATTCAGAGTAAAATACTAGGTGAAGCAATGAGGATTAAAGTTTAAACAGTTAACTCATTTGTTGTTAACCCCATACAATTGCCAAATTGTTCTCTGTTCACACTTTTTATTACACTGACTTATCACGGAAATGTGATTGGATTCTAACATTTACCAGCTAAACATTCGATTAATCTAATCTAGTTGAGATGATTCAGTTGATCAAAATCTTGAGAAAATGGTCCTCGGCTACCAAACAGTAAACAAACCCTTTTCTTTTCTTGTTGTATACAATGGATTGCAAAAGAGATGAAATTCAAGAAAAATTACTCTTATTCATATTTTACAAAACTTGGTATATTTTACAACATTTCACAGCTCATGACCAATTACTCTTATTCATTTCCTCTCCTTTACCAGTATTTTTTTTACAACCAAAATTTTAATTTAAACCTGTTAATGCTGTAACTTTTTAAAAATGAAACAAAATTATCCAATTTTCAGATAATGCCCTTCCTTACAAGTTTCAGCAAAACAGAGTAGTATAAGAAGCCTGCATTTTTTTATTTTTATTTTTTGTTACTACACCAATCAAACATATGTTGGTATAATGAAAATTAGTACTGGAACATAAATATAAAACCTTAATTAATATTAAAAAACAATATACTACTATTCAATCTAGTTCAAAATACAAAATTATAACAGGAAAAACTAAAGATGAAAAAGCAAAAAAAAAAACAGAACCATCAGCAACCAAATTTTATCCACAGAAGCAATAAGCTTATACGGTCCGCATCATGGTTTGATCTTACAAGACCACCATCACTTGGTTCTATTTTCTTCCCCAATCTTATCTTATTTAATAATTATTTAAACACCAAACAAAAGTAGATTTAATCATTTGAATCCAAATGAGAAGACCACAAACAAATTTGCAGAATCATTATTACAAAAAAAAATATAAAAAATAAAATTGAGGAAAAGGGGGCTCAGATCCAAAAAAATGGGTAAATGAAATGTTTATCCTCACTGATAATTCAGAGTGGTGCATGACTTTCATCATCACTGCCCCCAATTCGTTTCCAAAACAAAACAATATATCAAGTAAAAGTAATAACGATGTACACAATATGCGAGAGAGAGAGAGAGAGAGAGAGAGATTTGTATGCGTAGAAAAGAATACAGCCATGAACCTGATTTAAGATGTGTATGAAAAAGAGAGCTTCAAGGGTATTTAACTTTGAACCCTAGCTTCTCTTCGTGGGCTTATCCTAACATTTTTAGGGTCCAAACATCTTCTGGGCTACTTCCTACCAGGGCCAGGTCCGTTTAATTGCTTTTGAGGCCGGTACTATAAGATTTGGGCAATTAATAAACTAATTTATATACAAAAGAAGTTTAATACAGTACAAATAAATCACAAAAACAAATAAAATATTTTATTATTATTAACAATCATTTTTCATTTTAATAATACTGATCATTTACTTTTGAGATTCATTTTATTATAAAGATATATATATAAAACAGTTAAAACCGTTGAGGTTGGGATCTGGTTTTACTTTACTAGTCTACTAGTCCACTAGAGAAGCAATGAGTGATTTTTTTTTGGTCCCGGTCCCTGACAATTGCTTGTCGGGGACCAGTTATTTAACAATCAGTTTCTCAGCCGTTGAATCGTTGTGAGATTAAAAAAAAATAAATTACATTCCGCGGAAAATTTCCGCGGACCGATCCGCAGAAATTTTCTGAGGAGCGTAAATTTTTTTTGTAATCCAGGGGGGCCGTTGAATCGTTGATCCAACGGTTTAGAAACTGATTGTTAAATAACCGGTCCCTGACAATCGATTGTCAGGGACCAGCTTCCCTTTTTTTTATCACTTTTGTCTTAATTGAGAATTGTGATATATATGAAGTGATAAGGGTTTATGTTGAAAGAACGACATATTCATCATTTTTTTTATTTTTAACTAAAATAATGAATTGTGGGATTGGTGGTCAAAATTACCAATCAGTTACGCATTTAAAAATGGGTAATAAAAAAAATTATGTTACGCATGTTATAAATGAGTAATACAAAAAAAATAAAAGAATAATTCTTCTATTATACATTTAGAGAATGCGTAGCATGTGTTATCAATTTTACAAATGCGTAATAGGCCCTGTCAGGGGAGCCTATTACCCATATATAAAATGCGTAATCAATATAAAATCTATTATCATTATCTCAAATGCGTAATAAATTGGTATTTATGGCCACCATTAACGATTTATGGTATTATGTGATATACCTTTTTATGGTATTATTGCCCATCATCCATTTATGTTTTGTTATCCCGACATTTCTTGTAACATATACTCACTATAAAGTTATATAAGTCTAATTATTGAAAAAAAAATATCCTCCTTCTATTAAAGCGTGATCCGCTTTGTTTCCGAATTTTAAAATATCCTATCTAACTTTTTGAAAGTATTTACAAAAATACGATTTTTTGGTTGCAAAGGTTGCAAAACTGGTACCGCATGTGGAAAAAGTTGCAAATGAACTTAAAACGCAAACAAAAAAAGTTGCAAAGGTTGCCAAAAAAAAAGGATTGCAAAGGTTACTGTTGTGGAATAAAAACTAGGTTGTTAGATTGCAGCTAGGGTTTGCTGTATTTAATGCTAGGGTGCGTGAGCTTCGTGCTTTAATGGCTGCTCTCGTGCTCGTGGCTGAATCTGCCTTCACCAGATGCCTACGTACTTTGATGTGTATCAAAGATCAAGCCAAAAAACGTAGTTTTAGGGTGAGGGGTCTGACCCTTTATATAGGCTGAGAAACCTAAGAATTGTGATAGGGTTAGGTGACTTGGTGGGCAAGTCAGCCTTGAGGAAAGTTCTAGACTCATGCCTTGTAGGAGTTTGTTTCCTTGTATGACCATGTGCCTTGGAGGCTACTCTTTATAGAGATAATATCCTTATTTGACTTTTATTTCCCAGCTGTTCCTAATTGTTTTTTGTAACATTTGTTACTGAATTTTTGTCTTTCAACTTCAAGGATTTACTCATAAAATTCCTCACATTTTTTGTTTTTATCCTAATTTTTAGGATTTTCTGTATTACCCACAGGTATTTTCTTTATTTTCGTCATGACCTGCAGGCTCACAAATATTTTATTGTTAAAAGCTGCAATTTTCGACCAAAAACTGCTCATTTTCGATCAGAAATTCGACCAGGAATTCGACCAGAATTCTGGTCGAATTAATGCCTTCAAATTTTCCTAGTTGACAGACTTTTCGACCAGAATTCCTGGTCGATTCGACCAGGATTCTGGTCGAAATATTTGCTCAACTTTGCTCTGCTCGAAGACTTTTTCGACCAGGATTTCTGGTCATTTCGACCAGGATTTTGGTCGAATTAAGTACCAAAATTTCTCCTCGTCGAAGGCATTTTCGATCAGGATACTTGGTCGTCTCGACCAGGATTCTGATCGAATTAAGCATCCAGAAATTTCTTCGTCGAACATATTTTTGATCAAGATTCTTGGTCATTTCGACCAGGATTCTGATCGAATTAAGCGTCCAAAATTCTTCTGGTCGAACGTATTTTCGATCAAGATTCTTGGTCATTTCGACCAGGATTTTGATCGAATTAAGCGTCCAAAATTCCTTTGGTCGAACGTATTTTCGATCAAGATTCTTGGTCATTTCGACCAGGATTCTGATCAATGTCAAGGCCCTCTTGGCTTGTTGGCCTACATTAACGGGTCTCTTAGTTTATTGGGCTTTATGGGCCGAAGTGAATTTTGACCTAGCCCATTTCCAGAAACTTCGATAATTTCCACAATCTCTTTTAGAATATCTCTACTTTTTCTTGCAAAATATCCCAGATATTTTCCATAGAACCTTCCAGAATTGGGCCTATTTTCAATTGGGCCGATTTCATGGGCCTTTCACAGGTCAATTTTACCATTTTGACCGGTAACTTTAGGTTTTTTGACCGTTTGTGAGTATTTCAACCGGTTAAGAATTTCTATATAAGAGTGAGAGTTGAGAATTCATTTTTCACACTCTCATTTCTCACTTCTCATTTTCACTTCTCACTTCTCAGTCTTTAGCTACGAAATTTCTCTCTAAGTTCCGTTCGAAGTTTTCAGGCAACCTCCGGCCTAGGGCTGTAATCCGAGTCGGGCTACTCGCGAGCAGCTCGAGCTCGAGCTCGTTTAGACAGACCCGACTCGACTCAAACTTGAATACGAGTCGAGCTCGAACAACATTTCATACTCGTTTAGCTTAACGAGTCGGACCGAGTATGTGTCGAACTCAAATATAACCCGACTCGATAACGAAAACTCGGCTCGACTCGAGCTCGTTAAAAAAAACAACTCAAAAAATAAAAAATCATATATACTGATATGCAATGCTATATACTCCTGCAATGTCTATAACTCTATATCATATTTGAAACACAAAATGACTATCACAGAATCAACGAAGCAATCACTAGTTAACTAAATTCTACACTACTCCAGCATCAAAATTTAACAAACAATTAACCATTCAAGCCGTATCATTGCTATAATCTCAACCCTCCACAACAATTAACTCTAAAACATCAAGTAACGGCAACCAAGCATCTAACTTAACCGAGAAAGAAAGAAAAAAACTGCAATTAATATCCATAAATTCGAAATTAGCACAACCTTCAACCAACTGTACCACGCCGCCTGCTCGCCGGCGGCGGCTTCACCGGAATTCCCCGATTTCAGGTGGTTCTCTGCTGTTCTCGTCCCCAAATCCTTCAACGACCCGAATCCATCACCAATTAACTCCAATTCGATGCAAATCGCAACCAAAATCAAAACCCCCAATTCCAAACTATATAAACCCTAATTTGAAAATCTGAAAACCCCCAATCTCGAAAGTTATAGCCGTAACTTTGAGAAGTACAGATGATGTATAATAGTTGTATAATCATATTTCAGCTAAGTTATACCGAGGGTTTGCCGGAAATTGAAGAAAATGGTGGGTGGCGGCGCGAATAGAGAGATGCAGTGGCGGGGAGAAGAAAGGAAGGAGATGGGGTGGTGGTAATCAGCGAGGATTCGCGTTTAGGGGGTGGGTTCGATCGTAATAAGGTGAAAAAGAAGGTGGCGGCGATTTGTGAGGTCGGGAGATTAATCAGAGTATAGAGATGTTTATTGTGCGTGTAATAAGACACGAGAGAGAGAGAATCGTGGAAGTATAAGGAGGTTCGTCAGGTTCGCGAAAAACTCGACCCGGCTCGCTTAACAGATACTCGACTCGGCTCGTGTTAGGCTCACGAAAAGCTCGACCTGACTCGTATTATAAACGAGCCGGGTTCGGCGGGGATTTTCGGCTCGTTTAATAAACGAGCTCGGCTCGACTCGTCAGAAAAAACTCGACTCGGTTTAAAGCTCGGCTCGAACTCGCCCGACTCGACTCGAATTACAACCCTACTCCGGCCTTCTTCTCTGATCATCTTCTCCGTTTCAAGTCGAAGTTTTCAAGCTCTCATCAATGGCGGACAAAGCTCAAGATCGACTCATGAAAATGAACTCAGCCTCTTCCAAAGGTACCATCACGATTCGCTCTCCTTACACATCACTTTTAGATATGTTAAATGAGCGAGCAGATGACTACCCCTCCTTAGCCGAGTTAGATGCATATGACTGTTGTAATACATATCACGATACTGATGAAATTGTTAAATATAATAAGTTATTTAAGATTAGAAAACCTTATAAACTTGTTCCAGTTGGGCCAGGTGACAGGCCTTGTCACTGGAGGCCCAATGCCTTGTGTATCTTTAGGGAGTGCCTAATAGTTGGGCTCCATTTTCCTTTTCATGAGTTCATTCCACGCCTATTAGCTGATATTCAATGTAGCCCTTGTCAATTACCCCCAAATGCATGGAGAATAATTCTTTGTTTTATGGTTTTATGCCTAAGGCAAAACCTGCCCTTGTCTGTAGCCCTCTTTCGCAAATTTTTCAAATCTATAACAGCCCAATTTTACATAATGGTTGGGTGTACATCAAACTTCGTCCCAAAGTCCCCCCCTATCTTCAATGGTAAATTAGTGCCAGATAACAATCCTGGCTGGAAAAAGAGTTTGCTTATCTTGAATGGAAGGGTGGTGACTGGGGTACCCTCTTTAGAAAGACCTTTTCAAAGGTTTCGGATGGAAAGGCTAAAGGGATCAGCCTTAGTACTGAGGATCAAGCTGCCTTTGACATCCTGACTAAAGGTGATGGTATGTCTATAACCTGCCAAAGCCTTATAAACGAGGAGTCTCTGAAGGCAGTAGGCCTATCACTAGTTTCTGAACAGGGTAACTTCCTTTCCTGTATTTATCTTTTCTATTTTCATACTTGACTTATTCACTTGTGTTTCCGTGCATGTGATTTCAGTTGCTAAGATGCTTGTGGCAGCCTCTCCTGATCCTGATAATGAAACCTCCAGGATGGCCCGGGCAAAGAGGACTGCTGATCCTCGAGAGAAAGGAACTGAGCCCGGGTTCTTACGTGCTCACAAGGTTCAAAAAGTGGACCTTAGATTTGGTGATATAGCTGACTTGGAGGGGAGCTCTCAAGTCAACGTCCAATCTGCTGTTTTTGGGCCCTCTTGGGGCTTCAGGAAGTGGGACTCTATCGTGGGCTCGACCAAGAATGCCATGGACTGGTCGTTGAATTCTATCACCCCACCAGACTACAAGGACTTAGTCCTTAACGATGGCATTGGAGAGTCTGAGGCACTTGGCTCTCAGGCCATTGCTGCGGTAAGCCTTAAACGCTGCCTCTTTCACATTACAAAATCTTTGCTCCTTCCCTTGTTAAAACTCTGTTTCTTTATGCAGGCTAACGTTCATTTCCAGAGCTTACTCCATCAGTCTAAGGCTTGGAAGGAGAAGGCCAAAGGATTCGAGACTGAGTCCCAGAAGAGAAGCTTACATATCCACCAGCTTGAGGAGCAGCTAAAAAAGAAAGATGAGGAGCTGGTGAGTGCTCATGCTGAGGTGGTGGCCTTGAAGGATGACAAAGAAAACCTAATTGATGACTACTTGGACTCAGATGAGTATAAGAGTCTCACGGACCAGCATGATGAGATGCTCTATCCTGGCCAGTTCACAGAGGGGTGGAACAAAGCTCTCGAGGTTGTCCTAAGGAGCCATCCTGGCTTATTCCAGCCTTCTGCCTTCCCTAGCCCTCATCCTCCTAGCAATTTGACCACTGTAGCTGAGGCCGGTTCTAGTGAGGAGCTATTTGGGGAGGATGATGCTTTGGTTAAGGAGCATACCACTGCCACCAGCTCTGAGAGTGGTTCTCCTGTCAAGGAGGCCCCTAAGGCCACTTAGTTTTTTTGTTGTATCTTTTGTTTCTGCACTTGACTTGTAGCCTACGGGCTTTTATCCATGTAACTCTTAACTTAACTATTTATGTAGTTGGCTTCTTTTGCTTTCATTGTCTTGTCTTTGCTTGTAGTCTGTTTTTACTTTAGAGTTCTGTAGGTATTTGGCCCCTTGGCTTTGTACCAAACTCGTGAATTAATTCATCATTTGTTTTTACGTGTTTATAATAACAAAACAAAAGAAGTAACTCAGAGAAAAAGCAAAAACAAACTTCATTAAGCTATCAAAGAATTCTGATAAAATGGGCTCAACCCTTACATAGATACTCTATCTCCTACTGGGAGCAACATGTTCTGCAATGGTTTCATTCGAACCTTATTTCTATTCCTAACAGATAAAAAACCAAGTCTTTAAACATAATAAGTCTTGAGGTTCACTGCATGCCAAGTTCGGGGCACCTCAACCCCGTCCAAGGTTTCCAACTTGTAAGATCCTCGCCCTAACACCTTCCTGACTCGATATGGTCCTTCCCAATTTGGGGCTAGCTTGCCCTTCTGGCCAACTCCTGAGGCTTCTATCTTCCTTAGAACCAAATCGCCTTGTCGAAAGAACCTCTCCTTAACCCTTTGGTTGTAGTGGAAGGATGCTCTCTTCTGATGTTCTGCATTCCTGGCATTTGCTTCATCCCTGACCTCATCAATCAGATCAAGAGCTAATCTCATGCCTTCTTCATTACTCTCTGGTTCATATGCTTCAACCCGAGGTGATGCATGCATAATCTCCAAGGGCACCATTGCCTCAGCTCCATAAGCCAGCAAGAAAGGGGTTTCTCCGGTTGTTACTTTGCAGGTAGTGCGATATGCCCAAAGTATAGGCAGTAGCTCATCCACCCAAGTATTCCTTGAGCGTTCGACCCTCTTCTTTAGTCCATCAAGGATAATCCGATTGGCTACCTCAGCCTGTCCATTAGCTTGCGGGTGTACTACTGAAGTAAAACGAAGCTCAATAGCATTTTCCTCACAGTATTTCTTAAACTCTTCATTGTTGAATTGTGTCCCATTATCCGTTACAAGGATTCGGGGGATTCCATACCTACAAATTATGCTCTCCCAAAAGAACTGGGCAACTTTTTTAGCCTCAATCCACTTAGTGAAGTAGTCGATGGCCACTATCAAGAATTTCCTTTGTGCTGAAGCTACAGGGAAAGGGCCGAGTATGTCCATTCCCCACATTGCAAACGGAATAGGAGAATTAACTGATGTTAGCCTCTCAGGCGGCTGCCTTACAATTGGAGCATGCTTTTGGCATCTCTCACACCTTTTAACATAATCCTGAGCATCAACCAACATCTCTGGCTAGTAGAATCCCAAACGAGTAATCTTGTGAGCTAGGG
The DNA here is from genome assembly GCA_037693485.1 of Kitagawia praeruptora. Lineage (NCBI taxonomy): Eukaryota > Viridiplantae > Streptophyta > Magnoliopsida > Apiales > Apiaceae > Kitagawia > Kitagawia praeruptora. The sequence goes on along the minus strand of CM075344.1, from coordinate 150,427,445 downwards.
CTCTGCCCCCCAAGTGCTGTCCACAGATCCCTCCATGAACTTCCTCTAATGCTTCCTTTGCCTCCTGGGGCCTTAATCACTTCAGGTATGGGATGACAAACGACCTCTTATAAAGGATGCCTTCAATTAAGGCATATCTCAATGCTCTCACTGATAGTTTTCGTGCTTCAAAGGCATTGTCAGGTAGCCATCCGGTTTCAAGGTGAGCTTTGATAAGATCTATCCAAAAGCCTCCCGTTGGTCCCGGAAAGTATTGCAGAAGGGGGGTTGAATGCAATACTAATAAATTTCAAAAACTATTTCAACAACTTAAATAGAGTTTGTAATTTACTAGTAGAAGAAATGCAATCACAAGTAATATCTAACACGATGTTTCACAAAATAATTGTTTTATTTATTTTGTGAGGTTTTGCTACAACCTTGAGAACAAAATAATTCTCAAGCTTCGAATTCTCAAGAGATTACAGTTGTTGAGTCATATCTATCATGCAATAGAGAGTTCTATTTATAGAGTGATAGTTGGATCTTTTTCTACTATACTATCACTATCAACATGGGTTGTTGAGTTGCTGTCATATTCTTTTTGCAGCTCATTACATGATTTATTCCCATGTGATACACACAAAGTAACTTTAGATGCTTTCCACATTTGAGCCACCCAGATCTAGCAGTTGTTAAATTTATCTTGCTCTATATTTTACAGGTTGCTCCATGTGATCTCTCGAGCTTCTGTTATAGACTTTCAAGCTTGCTGTAAAGTTTGAATGTTGCAGCACGCCTGCTTCTTTTGAACATGTATTATGTCGCTTAATTTGACTTGGAAAATTCCTAAATCAAGTTAATTCTATATGACAGTATGTTTGCCGCAAAGTTTGCTGTCAAAGGATTATTCTTTGATTGACAGTATAAGTTCCCCGCAGAGGTTGCTGTCAAAGAATTTTGCTTTGGTTGACAGTATGAATTCCCCGCAAAGGTTGCTGTCAAGAATTCCAAACTTGCTGTCGCAAACTATATATGAAAGTTGCTGTCATCAGAATCTCCGCCAATGTTGCTGTCAAGTTAAAACTTGCTGTCGACTCAATGAAACTTATTGTCGACCTAGGCAACATGCTGTTTCCTTGTAACCTTACTGTCAATGCTTGACAGTAACTTTTATTCCTGCTGTCGAACTTCTGTATTCCTTGAGGCTTGAACATAATCGAACTTCTTCCAAGAATTACAATTATTACATGACAGTATTTATTTAATTACAAGAATACACTTATGGCTATGACAGTATGTTCTACTTAGTAAAACTAAGTATACCAATTAATCTAGTTAAGTTGTCTGATCTATCACCCATAAATCCCAACAATCTCCCCCAATTTGTTTTTATGGACAACAATAACAAATTTACAGATATATCATGCTGACAACTTAACTATCATAGATCAGAATGAATAAACCCTTCATTTCTGAAAAATGTGATTAATCTAGATTGTTTTCAAACAATGATTATAAAAGTTCATAATTAAAAATCAAGTATTCAAACAAAATCTTTACTTAGCTTGATTTGAACTTTCATCTTGCTCCTTTTCCCTCAGAGCCCTTCTGAGTTTTTCAATTAACTCCTTTTCTTCAGGGGACTGAGCATCATCTTCATTTTCCATAATATATTTCCTGATCATTGAGGGAGCAGATTTTAATGCATCTCTAAGTTCCATCCAATGAACATTTTGCTTGACAATTGATCTGAATTTTAACACATCTCCCTCCATCTTGAATCTTCTGCCAGGAAGCTGATTTAAAGTTTCCCTTCTTAATTTATCCAAGCTGGGATCCTCTCCTTTCCTTTGATCAAAAATCATGTCTAGCTCCCAAGAACACAGTGCTTCAAGCTTGTTTGATGATCCTACCACTTGCCAGAACAGTTCTTTTAGCATACTGGTTTTCAACTTTGAAAAGCTGTCTACATAGATTTTTTCTCTGCCATATATGATTCTCAAAGGATTGTTCAGTACGATTGGCTGATAGTTTGATCCATCACTGTTTAGCTTGTTGAGTTTACTGCAGCTTTCCTTCAAATTAGCTTCAATCTCCTCTTCTATCTGTTGACGAGATTTTTGTCTTGAGGCTAATTCTTCTTTGAATTTCTGTTCAGCTTCATATCTATTCATTTCTGACCTTGTATAAGGTTTCTCCATTTCTTTCCAGTCATACTCAGGAATAGGATTATCTTCTTCATGTTCCAGACCTAGAGCTTCATAAACATCTTCATCATTTTGAAGTGTCCAATCACCATGCTTTTCAATGAATTCAGCATGTCTGGTTGCATAGTACTTATGAACATTATCCATGATCTTTTCAGAGATATCACCATAGCTTTCCAAGAGTTCAACCATTCTTTCCAAATTGAAATAATCAATTCTTCTTCTTACAAGTGCTTGGGTTTGAACTAGACTGTTGGATATTACTTTTGATTTTGATATCTGAGTGAAATCAGGTTCTACCATAATCAATCTTTCTTTGTTTTCCCATAGAATGTATCTTGTGACTTTTTCTTTTGACTCATCCAACTCTATGGATACAGAAGTGATTGTTTCTTTGGCTTTCTCTTGTAGTTGTTCAAGGCTGTTCATCCTTCTGCTCATGATTGGTTTCTTAAACCCTAGACCTGTAGCTTTTCTTTGTCCAGAATAGACAGTCTTTCCCTTTATCTTCTTGTTTGCTTTTCTTTTGATTCTTACTGTCTTGGATGTTTTGACAGTAGAATCATTGACAGCATCTTTGATAGGGCTTCTGATTGTGTCTTCTTTGACAGCATCTTTCATGACAGTGTCTTCATCTTCCCTGACAACATCTTTGACAGTAACTTCATTTTTCTTTAATGCTTCAAGTAATTCCTTTTCTTCCTCATTTTCTTCATATTTCTTGCTTGTTCCAGGAGTTTCTGAAGTTTCCTTTGGCTCAGCTTCTTTAGCTTGGGATTGCTCTTTTGAAGAGTTTCCCTTTTCTGACTCTTTAGCTCCTCCAGCTTCACCTCCACCTTCATTATCATCACCATCTTTATCCAAGGTGTCATCAAAGGAACATTTTCCACCTTGAGCATTTCTGCTTTCGTTTGCTTTGGCAATGAGCTTCTTAATTTTGGCACTGTATTCCACATCTCTCTTTGCCATTATCTTGTGAATATCTTTAACTGCTTGAACCCTTTCCTTGGTGATGGGTGCTTTCAGCAACAACTTAAGTACATCCATGATGACTTTACTTTGTAGAGATGTTTTGCCTTCAAGAGTTAAGAACCCAAGTCCTTTAGTTCCTTTGGCTGTTGTTTGTTTAAAGCTTACACCATATGGCTGGAGACATATTTCTGGAAGTTTGCTGTTAACCATTGTACTCAGTTGCATATAGAGACTTTCATAAAAAATGGTAGACTTTTTCTTGACAAGAATCCCAAGGATGTATTGCACTCTGGCAGAGAAAGTTTCTAGCAGTTGCATTGTTATGAATATTGAATGTCCACTCTTCAGGAACACTTCAACTGCCCACCTCTTCTCTGAGCTAATCTTCACAGAAAGATTGACAATCTTTTCTTTCAAAGCTTCTGCCAAATTAGCAGGTTTTCCTCCAGATTCTGTGATTACTTCATTCACCAGAGTGTTGAATTCCTCATCCTTATTATTCAAGGTGCTCTCCATATGACTTATCATTATAGAATCAGCTTCTTCTTGAGAATATGTGCTTCCATCAGTCCAAGTAACCAACTCTGAAGGATTCACATATTCAGGCAGCTTGCCCTTGCCTTTACCCATCCTGTTAGACTCCTCCTTTTCTCTCCAAAGCCTCTCCAAAGTAGATTCTTTCTTTTCAGGAACTGGTTCACTAATTTTGATGGAAGATGCTTTATTTCTTTGTATCAGTTTCAATACTTCCTCAGATACTAGCATTGTCTCCCCATCTACTTCAGTTTCAAACATTTCACCAGTTCCAGAGGCTATAACAGTATCTTTTTCCTCCCCCTTACTCTTTTGCTCCCCCTGTCTCTCAGCTTCCCCCCCTTGTGACTTCATTTGCATTTGCTTCACTGGTTGCTCAGCTTCTTTCTGATCTATCACTTTCTCCCCCTTAGGTAAGTTGACAGCATTGATGATAGAAGAAAGAGACAGCAGAGTTGCTTGAATCTCAGCAAAACCAGTTTTCACAGTAGAAGACAAGTTGTCTAACTTGCTTTCCATCTTTGCACACCTGTCTTCAATAGCTTGGAGCATGTCATTTGCAGAAGGACTACCAGACCTAAGCCTCTTTGGAGGTTGAGGATAAGTCTGGGGCATGGAGGCTGTTGGGGTTCTCACACTCTCATTGTCTTTTCTGGTGATCTCATCACCACTCACAATTAATCCCTCAAGGCCTAATGCCTGTTGATAAAAGGCTCCCTCATTTTCACTCTGGACATGCTCAAGTCCCTCACCTTTTGCCAGCATATTTGGCTGCCTCTCATTTTTAGGCTCACTTCTCTTTTCTTTTATCTCTCTTTTCTTTTGCTCTCCCTCACTCATCCTAGATGCATGAGTATGAGCAGTACTGACATGCAATGAAGAGAAAGATGATTTAGATTTTACCTTAAAAGCCTTGGAGATTGGCATGTCATCATCAGAGATGTCCTCAATTAATCCTTCCTGAAATTGAGATTGAGCAGGGTTGACAGCATCTTTCACCAATAAATTACTGTCAGAAGGAATGTTGACAGCAACTTTAGGAAGGCTCTTGACAGTATCTTTGACCAGAATGTTACTGTCACTTGATTGTTTGACAGAACCTTCTGGGTTGTCCTTGACAGCAACTTTGGCTGTGACAGCAACTTCCCTAGGGTAAGATGCTTTGAGGGAATCGATCAAGATGCTGGCTGTTTCAATTTCTGACAAAAATTCACCTAGATCTAATCCAGTGTTTGAAGGAGTGGTATCCATTTCACTTTGAGAAATGGGTTCTTGTGGACCACTTGATGGGGGCTCATCCATGGTTTGAGATGGATGATCAAAACCTGAGGGGTTGGTACTGTCCCCCTCTATAGGTTGAACTGAAGAAACAATAAATGTGGGAATGAAAGTAGAAGAATGAAGCTTAGATGGATCATTTGGCTGTTCCACAGAGGAAATTGTGGAACATCAAAAGTAGGGATAAAGTCCTCACTGTGCCCTAACTCTCTGTGAATTTCTTCAAGTATAGGCTCCTCAAGAGTATGTTCTTGAGGTTGTGCAGACTCTTCACAAGATGCCTTGGGAGACAGGTCAATTTCAATAGATGCCTCTTATTGAGAAGAGACACCTAGAGGTGAGTTTATTTCCCTTTTATCCTCTACAATCTTTTGGGAGACTGTAGGTTGGCTGACAGTAACCTTGGCCCTTCTAGCTCTCTTCTTCTTAGGCTCAGAAGGGGCTACTGTGGGTTCTTTTTCACTACCATCCTTATTTGCTGCAATAGATGCAGTAACTCCCTCTTCACTCTCAACATTTTCACCAGTTTCACTCTCTAGGGATATTTTCTTTGATTCTTGTTTAGCTATTTTAAGGGCTTTGGGCAGTCTAGAGTCCCTAGGTGGAATGTATGGTGTAGAATGTGGGTTAACTGAATTTAGGTCTAATTCAGTTTCATTCTCAATTATGAAAGCAGTATACCCCTTAGGTAATGGATAATCAAGGTTGGGCTCTTGATTAACCATGTGTTGTGTGAAACATAGTGGAATATGTGCATTTAAATTTTGTGTGTTGAGAGATGTGTGTGTGTTTTTCTTCAAAACAGGGCAATCCTCAGAATGAGGAGCATCTACAACATTTCCACAAATATGATTAATACACATTGTTAAAAAGCGAGGGTATATATATACCTTTTTGCCTATGGCGTTTTTCAATTGTGCCATGACTAGCTTTCCAACATTTACCTTGTATCCATGGACTAAGGAATGAGTGAGTTTCTTGATATATGAGGGTATTCCATTCCAGCCTGTTGACTTGGTAGAGAACACCTTCACCATGACGTCAAAGATCATGCTCCACTCCTTTCTTAGAAACTTCCTGTCCATTTCTCCCGTTTGATACCATTTATCAGAGGTTTCTTCAAGTTTAGAACCAGAATACCCAATCTTCAGAAAGAACCTCTTCAGAGTGTCATCGTTTGCTAAGCCCTGAAAACTTTCTTCACTAGTCAAAACAATACCCAAGGCGTTATTAATATCATTTACTGAAAGAGAATGGTTTACACCATCTATTTTGAAGTTAATTGCCTCATTCTCTTCAGTTCCTTGAATACTTGCAGATTTCCAGAATTTTTCAATTCTTTCAATATCAAGCTTAGGGGTTGAGGTTATTGCATGACCTAAGTAGGATTTATTCATGAATGAAACTAGTCCTTTGAAGTTTTCACCGGCATTACCATGAGAATGAATACCGGCAAAGTTAGTTTGGGGAATAGATTGTTTGGGTGCCATTGATGAATGTTCTGAAAGGTAAGAGAGAAAATATGGTTTTTGGAGGTAGAAGGTTGAAAGGTTTTGTAAATGAAAGTGATAGTAGATTAAACGGTAGATTCAGTTTATAAGATGAATCGTTTTTACTTGTCTTAATTGAACGTGTAGTAATGATTTTACCCATTGATCCCACTTGCTATATTACGTGGCAGTTGCTATTAGATCGTGGATTGGAGGGATAAAATTATGTATATATATATATATATATATTAATATATATATATATCTCCACTATCTTTGACAGCAACTTCCCGTGACAACAACTTTTCAATTGACAGTAACCTGTGCGCTTTTCTTTCTCTCCACTATTTTTTACAGCAATTTTCTCGTGACAGCAACTTTCATTGACAGCAACCTGTGCGCTAACAACATTTCTGTCAATCAGTTTAATGAGTGACAGTAAGTTTATCTGACAGTAAACTAGGTGCAAAATCGTGCTGTCACTATTCACACAATTTAAGTTAAGGACACTTGATTACTTATTACCGTATTAAGACAGACATGTAAAACTATTTTAGCATAGTCATAGCAAACATGATATCTAAAAATCCTTTTAGCATAGTCATAGCAAACATGACAAAAAAAAAAAAAATTTAGCATAGTCATAGCAAACATGATATCTAAAAATCCTTTTAGCATAGTCATAGCAAACATGATATTTAAAAATCCTTTTAGCATAGTCATAGCAAACATGCTGTCTGAACAAGTAGCACCTAGAACAGTAACTTCTAATGACAGTACCTTGAAAGTTTCTGTCATGAGCTGCGATTGAGAATTGATAAACCAGTTAGATAATCATACCTGATTTAGCATTCCTAATTCACTCACCAACCTGGTAAATGTTGCTTCATCCAGTGGCTTAGTGAATATGTCTGCAAGTTGCTTGTCTGTTGGAACATAAACCAATTTTACATCTCCTTTTTCAACATGCTCCCTGATAAAATGATGCCTTATATCAATGTGCTTAGTTCTGGAGTGTTGAACTGGATTGTCTGATATGGCTATGGCACTAGTGTTGTCACAATAGATAGGAATGTTTGACATCTCTAGTCCATAATCCATTAACTGATTCTTCATCCAAAGTATTTGTGCACAGCAACTTCCAGCTGCAATATATTCAGCTTCTGCAGTTGATGTAGAAACTGAATGTTGCTTTTTACTGAACCATGACACCAATCTCCCCCCAAGAAATTGACAGCTTCCTGTAGTACTTTTTCTGTCAATCTTGCAACCTGCATAGTCTGAATCAGAGTATCCAATCAAATCAAATCCAGTTTCCTTAGGATACAAAAGGCCTAAATTTGGAGTGCCTTTGAGATACCTAAAAATTCTTTTGATTGCAACTAAGTGTGATTCTTTTGGATCAGCCTGAAATCTTGCACAGAGACATGTAGCAAACATTATGTCTAGTCTGCTAGCTGTTAAGTAAAGTAGTGATCCTACCATGCCTCTGTATGTACTAGAATCCACTTTCTTGCCTTTAGGATCTAACTCTAATTTGGTGGCTGTTGAGATAGGTGTCTTGGCAGGTGATGAATCTTCTAAGTTAAACTTCTTGAGAAGTTCTTTGACATACTTAGATTGACAGATAAAGATTCCATCCTTCTTCTGATAGATTTGGAGATCAAGAAAGAATGCTAATTCTCCCATCATGCTCATTTCATACTTGTTTCTCATTAGAGATGAGAACTTTTCACATAATTTTTCATTTGTTGAACCAAAAATTATGTCATCAACATATATCTGCACAAGGATGATGTCTTTGCCATGGTATTTATAGAATAAAGTTTTATCCACCATACCTCTTATAAATTGATTTTCCAGGAGAAAAGTGGATAGTGTGTCATACCAGGCTCTTGGTGCTTGCTTTAAACCATATAGAGCCTTGAATAGCTTGTAGACAAAGTTATGTAGTTTGTCATTCTCAAATCCAGGAGACTGTTCAGCATACACTTCTTCTTCTAATTCTCCATTTAGAAAGGCACTTTTGACATCCATTTGAAATACCTTGAATTTGCAGTGTGCAGCAAAGGCTAAGAAAATTCTTATGGCTTCAAGTCTGGCAACAGGTGCAAATGTTTCATGATAATCTATCCCTTCCTGTTGACAGTAACCTTTGGCCACTAGCCTTGCTTTATTTCTTGTCACATTCCCACTTTCATCTATCTTGTTTCTGAAGACCCATTTTGTCTCAATAACTGATTTTCCTTTTGGCCTTGGAACCAGCTTCCAAACATTGTTTCTTTCAAACTGATTGAGCTCTTCCTGCATGGCCATCACCCAATCAGAATCCAACAATGCTTCTTCAACTATTTTTGGTTCCATTTGAGATAAGAAACATGAAAACATGCTGTCATCCGGTTTCAAGGTGAGCTTTGATAAGATCTATCCAAAAGCCTCCTGTTGGTCCCGGAAAGTATTGCAGAAGGGGGGTTGAATGCAATACTAATAAATTTCAAAAACTATTTCAACAACTTAAATAGAGTTTGTAATTTACTAGTAGAAGAAATGCAATCACAAGTAATATCTAACACGATGTTTCACAAAATAATTGTTTTATTTATTTTGTGAGGTTTTGCTACAACCTTGAGAACAAAATAATTCTCAAGCTTCGAATTCTCAAGAGATTACAGTTGTTGAGTCATATCTATCATGCAATAGAGAGTTCTATTTATAGAGTGATAGTTGGATCTTTTTCTACTATACTATCACTATCAACATGGGTTGTTGAGTTGCTGTCATATTCTTTTTGCAGCTCATTACATGATTTATTCCCATGTGATACACACAAAGTAACTTTAGATGCTTTCCACATTTGAGCCACCCAGATCTAGCAGTTGTTAAATTTATCTTGCTCTATATTTTACAGGTTGCTCCATGTGATCTCTCGAGCTTCTGTTATAGACTTTCAAGCTTGCTGTAAAGTTTGAATGTTGCAGCACGCCTGCTTCTTTTGAACATGTATTCTGTCGCTTAATTTGACTTGGAAAAATCCTAAATCAAGTTAATTCTATATGACAGTATGTTTGCCGCAAAGTTTGCTATCAAAGGATTATTCTTTGATTGACAGTATAAGTTCCCCGCAGAGGTTGCTGTCAAAGAATTTTGCTTTGGTTGACAGTATGAATTCCCCACAAAGGTTGCTGTCAAGAATTCCAAACTTGCTGTCGCAAACTATATATGAAAGTTGTTGTCATCAGAATCTCCGCCAATGTTGCTGTCAAGTTAAAATTTGCTGTCGACTCAATGAAACTTACTGTCGACCTAGGCAACATGCTGTTTCCTTGTAACCTTACTGTCAATGCTTGACAATAACTTTTATTCCTGCTGTCGAACTTCTGTATTCCTTGAGGCTTGAACATAATCGAACTTCTTCCAAGAATTACAATTATTACATGACAGTATTTATTTAATTACAAGAATACACTTATGGCTATGACAGTATGTTCTACTTAGTAAAACTAAGTATACCAATTAATCTAGTTAAGTTGTCTGATCTATCACCCATAAATCCCAACACCTCCTATATCAATGGTGCTACTAATTTCGATTTGACGGTCGGGGCCTTCAAGACCTGGAAGTAAACACTCCCTGCATAATTTTCTATCTCAGAAGAAGCGAATTTAGACAGGGCATCGGCCTTAACGTTCTCTTCTCTCGGAATGTGCTCAACATAGCACTCCTCAAACTGAGTCATAACAGCTTTCACGACTCTCAGGTATTTCGCCATAGTTTCATCCTTAGCTTCAAACTCACCATTCACTTGTGATACCACAAGCCTTGAGTCTCCACAAACTTTCAGGTTCTTGACCCTCATGATTTTAGCTATGCCCAAAACGGCTATCAGAGCTTCATACTCAGCTTCATTGTTGGTCGTTGGGAAGTCTAACTTCAAAGCATATACAACCGTAAACCCATCGGGGCTTTGTAAAACCATACATGCACTACTAGATTTTGTTTTTGATGCTCCATCAAAATAGAGCACCCAATACTCTTTCAGATCAGGTACAAGTTCCTCATCCTTAGCTTCTTTCTCAGGGGTAGTTACCATCTCCTGCCCTCCGACTTCTTGGTTGTTAATGGTGCATTCAACCACGAAGTCAGCCAATGCATGAGCTTTAATGGCTGTTCGAGGCTTGTATGTGATATCAAACTCTCCTAATTCAATCGCCCACTTGATTAGCCTTCCACTGGCCTTAGGGCTGTGCAGTATGTTCTTCAACTGTTGGTCTGTCAAGACTGGAATCTTATGTGCTTGAAAGTAAGGTCGCAACTTCCTCGAGGTTGTTACTAATGCCAAAGCAAACTTCTCAATGGGTGAGTAATTCAACTCAGCCCCATGCAACACCTTGCTCACATAGTAGATAGGTTTCTGAATTTTCTTCTCTTCTCGAATGAGAACATCACTCAATGCTTGTTCAGATACCGCCAGGTATAGGTAAAGAGTCTCTCCGGGACTAGGCTTGGCCAACAATGGGGCTTCAGCCATGTAATTCTTCAACTGTTCGAAAGCCTCTTGGTTCTCAGAAGTCCACTCAAAATTTTTCACCTTCTTCAATGCCTGAAAGAAAGGCAAACATTTGTCACCAGATTTGGAGATGAATCTCCCCAGGGTAGTAACTCGGCCTGTTAACTTCTGCACATCTCGTATAGAACGGGGTGGTTCCATGTCTAGAATTGATTTGATCTTGTCGGGTTTGGCCTCTATGCCTCTCTTCGAAACCATCAATCCCAAGAATTTTCCTGATCCAACTCCAAAGGCACACTTGGCTGGATTCAACATTATCTTGTGGTGCCTCAGCACTTCGAATGCCTCTCTGAGGTGCTTAATGTGGTCTGCCTTACACAGGCTTTTGACTAACATGTCATCAACATAGACCTCCATGGTTTTCCCAATCAGATGGGCGAATATCTTATTCACCAGTCGTTGGTAAGTATCTCCTGCATTCTTTAGTCCAAAAGCCATAACAAGATAGCAGAAAACACCAAAGTCAGATATGAAAGATACCTTTGGGATGTCATCCTTGTGCATCTTAATCTGGTTGTAGCCGCTGAACCCGTCCATGAAGCTCAACATCTCATGTCCAGCTGTGGCATCTATCAACGTGTCTATCCTCGACAGGGGAAAACAATCCTTTGGACAGGCGTCATTCAGATCGGTAAAGTCTATACACATCTTCCACTTCCCATTCGCCTTCTTGACCATCACAGGGTTAGCTAACCATTCGGGAAATTGAATTTCTTCAATGAACCCAGCCTCTAAGAGCTTATCAACCTCTTGCTTAATGGCCTCTTGCCTTTCAGGAGCAAAATTCCTCTTCTTCTGTTTTATCTTCTTCCGGTCAGGATCAACATTCAACTTATGAGTTATGAGTTGGGGATCAATCCCTGGCATATCAGCAGCTGTCCAAGCAAACACATCACTATTCTCCTGTAAGAATGCTATCAACTTCCCTTTCAGCGGTTCCTTCAGAGAAGCTCCTATATAGGTAACTTTCTCAGGGTCGCCTAGCTCCAGAGGTATGGGAACCAAGTCCTCTGTTGGCTTCCCATGATGTTCATCATCTCCACGGACATCCATGTCTTCAATTGGGAGTACCTGCCCCCCGACTCCATCAGCTCTCAATGTAGACACATAACAACTTCTTGCCATCTTCTGATCGCCCTTTTGTTCTCCAACACCATTCCGGGTTGGAAACTTGATTTTCATGTGGTAGGTTGAGGCTACAGCCTTGAACGCATGAAGTCCAGTCCTTCCGAGGATTGCATTATAGGTTGAGGCTGCCTTGATTACCAGAAAATTCAGCATCTGAGTAGCCTCCCTAGGTTCTTGCCCAATTGTCATGGGCAACTAAATAGTACCCTCAACCTTGGACTCAACTCCATTGAATCCGTAGATGGGCATGTTGGTCGGGGTCAGCTGAGAATCAGTGTATCCCATTTTCACAAAAGCATCATGAAACAAAATATCAACAGAGGCTCCATTGTCTATCAAGACTCGCTTTACTTCTGAGTTTCCAATCACAGGGGTTATGACCAACGGGTCATCATGGGGGAACTTCACCCCTTCAAGATCTGAGTCGTCAAAACCAATTTCTACTTCTGTCTTAGCACGCTTTGGGGCTTCTCCTACAATGTGCATCACTTCTCTAGCATAGGCCTTTCGTGAATTTCGAGTTGTGCCGGCCGCCGTTGGACCTCCCCAAATCATGTTGATAACTGGCCCTCGGGGCTGTGTGTTACGATCACGATTATTATCTCTTCTATCATCGTCCCTCCTGTCATAATCCCTTCTTTGGGCTCCACGGTCTTCACCCTTAGTGAATTTATTTAGCTTTCCCTTACGGATTAAGAACTCAATCTCATCCTTCAATTGTCTGCAATCATCCGTATCATGTCCTACATCCTTGTGAAATCTACAGTATAGATCCTTATTCCTTTTCTCGGGGTCTCCCCTAAGTGGTTTTGGCCATCGAAAGTCCTTATCCTTCTCTATATCCAATAAGATCTGGCTCCTTGGGGCATTCAACCTTGCATAGTCTGAAAACCTTGGTCCCAAACTCTTTTTTGGTGGCGAATCAGAGTCCTTGCTATTTCGGGGATACTTGTCCCTAGCATCGTACTCCTGCTCTTGCTTTCGCTTCTTCGTATCATTGTTACCCCGACCATTGCCTACTGTGACCTCCTTCTTTATACTATCCTCAACCTTGATATATTTATCAGCCCTTCGCTGGAGCTCAGCCATATTCTCAGGAGGATGCTTTGCCAATGACCTCTTAAAGTATAGGTCGGTGGTGCCATGCTCCAAGGCTACCATCGCCACCTTATTCTCTAAATCGGTGATGTTCAAAGTCTCCTTAGTGAACCTCTTAAGGTAGTCTCTCAGATTTTCGTTCTTCCCTTGTACCACATACATGAGGGATGCAGAACTTTTCTCATGAATTCTTCCGCTGATAAACTGACTAACGAAAGCAGCACTTAACTCCTTAAAGGAGCCAATTAAGTTCGCAGGCAGCCGGCTATACCATCTTTGAGCCATGCCCAACAGAGTTTGAGGGAACGTCCTGCACTTCAAGGCGTCACTTGCAGGCTGCAACAACAGTGCGTTTGAGAATGTCCTAACGTGGTTTCCGGGATCACCCGTTCCATCATAAGCCTTAATTGTTGGCATCTTAAACTTCTTTGAGATACGAGCATTCATCACCTCCTCAGTAAACGGGGGTGTGGGATCATCAAGATCCCCAAGTGGCATTAGATCCTTGGGGTTGCCCCTGGGGGTTTCCACCCTCGTTGTTCTTCCAGTTGGGGCGTCAGCCCTTCTCTGCCTTCTTGAAGACCTTTCTAGATCTATAAAGGGAATCGGCCCTGAGGTTGGAGGAGGCTGAGTTTGATTCAACCTAGCTTGTTCTCTCGCAATATCTTCCTTTATCCTTAAAATCTCGGCCTCTTGAGCCTTGATTATCTCAGCAGCTGTCAAAGGGGGTCCATCATGGACAGTTTGTGTTCTCCTTCTTGGTTCTCTGCAAGCACGTCGCCTCCTCGGGGCTTCATCACGATCATCATCATCAGACGATGAATCATCAGTATAGGGGCCAGAGTAGTCAACATACTCTCGATCTCGGATCTGCAAGGCATGGCCACTGGGTCCAGGACCTTGAGTAATTGGAGGGTAGTTAGGCAGACCATACATCGGGTTGGTATTCCTGGGGAGATCCGTAGTATGGATCTGTACTCCTGGTGGCGGGCGATTGGGATCAACTAAAGGAGAAACCAGCGTCTGAAGGGAGCTGGTTCCTTGACCCGGGTGGATGACCATAGGTAACATCCTCTCAGCATGGGGATCCGTCCCTGGGGGTTGAGAAGCCTGAGTTTGAGTAATCGCCCCTGTTGCTGGGGGTACTTGCTCAGTGATAGGCGGAGCAGAGCTAATTGGTAAAGCCTCAGTAGTGAGTGGCGCTGTAGTGATTGGTGTTGTTCTTCGTGTTTGAACCATGGTTGATGTCTTATTCCCACAGACGACGCCAAATGTTGTGGAATAAAAACTAGGTTGTTAGATTGCGGCTAGTGTTTGCTGTATTGATTGGTGTTGTTCTTCGTGCTTTAATGGCTGCTCTCGTGCTCGTGGCTGAATCTGCCTTCATCAGATGCCTACGTACTTTGATGTGTATCAAAGATCAAGGCAAAAAACGTAGTTCTAGGGTGAGGGGTCTGACCCTTTATATAGGCTGAGAAGCCTAAGAATTGTGATAGGGTTAGGTGACTTGGTGGACAAGTCAACCTTGAGGAAAGTTCTAGACTCCTGCCTTGTAGGAGTTTGTTTCCTTGTATGACCATGTGCCTTGGAGGCTACTCTTTATAGAGATAATATCCTTATTTGACTTGTATTTCTCGGCTGTTGATTAACCCTAAATATTAATTATGAAATTAATATTTAACTAGGGTTTTGGGCCATCTGGTGGGCCCCACGTTTGGACCATACTAGGTCTAATTAATGTCACATTAAATGTGTTTTTAGGCCTTATTTTCAGCCCATATCAATTACAAATCATATTTTTGAAAAAATATGTGTTGCAACTTGGGTAGTTTTAAAAAAAAACTCATTGTTTTATTATCAAAATTGTTAAGGTTTGAGTTCACGATTAAGACTCAAATTAACACCATACTTTAATCAGTACCATAACTCAATATTAAAGATTACAAAACTATAATTGAAATTTCAAATGGATGCTTGCAAACTAAACCTCACTTACATTTTACAATTGATCCAATCTCATTATATAGATCACGAGAAACATTTATCGTAAAATGCACTAATTTCTTTCCATTCACCATCTCAATGATTTGAAAAAAATAAAAAGGCAGAGGATAGACATTAATATCAAAATACAAACCTCTTATTCTATATAAGACGACTTTTAAGTGTGAACCTTACCAAATTATTTTAGTAAATTACATTGTCTAGCACCTTTAGAACAACTTCAAATATATACTTGTATCATATATCTCTCGGGCATTATGATAGTCCATCCCTATAATAATAATTTTTTTAAAAAAACAGCTACATCTTTCACTGGCTTTACAAGGCGCTCCTCACTGACAAAAACAGCTACATCTTTTGCTGGCTTTACAAGACGCTCCTCACCGACTGACCATGAACTCTGGAGAGCTGTCTTTGCTGGGGATAGCCATCCTCTCAAACAGTTCAAACTACAGTTCTTGGAGGATAAAGTTCCCACAGGGCGACACTGGTATCTTCCGATGAAGACGCCATCAGTCTGTTATTAGTTGAGAAAGTGACAGCATTGCACTACAAAGATAATTTAGGAATGGTTACAAAAAATCTATAGCTGATATAGTATACAACATACATGAGCACAAAAGCTAATATATGCAAGAACAAATATAAACTACAAGATAGAAATTATATACAGGAAGTAACAAAGTGCATATTCTCATTCATGTCTTAATATATGCAACACCTATTGTATCCTGCATGATGCAGGATAACAGGATACAAAAGCAAAGCTTTCGTTTAGTCAACAGGCTTCGGGTTGAAATTCTTTGATGGACATTATTCACAAATATACATCAAACGTCAATAATTAATGCGCAATCAGATAATTAGTACTGAGAATAAACAGACTGTGGCCCAAACTTACTAATTTAATTCAATCATTACAAGCTGGTATTTAGATTAATATAACATTCAAGTTGAAATCAATAATTAGGAGAAGTGCTTAGATTGTCTATGATCCAGCCAACGATAAAAGACATAAGCATCAAGAGAGACAAATGGGTAGAAGTCAGTCAAATTTTAATCCAGATATTTGTACTTTAAATGCCATAAATAACATCTTATATAAACCATGAAAAAAAGAGAGTACTATATATACATTCTTTGGCATATTAGGTTATTGATAGAAAATTTCTAGACACAGAATTTCAAAAGAGTACTGAAGAATAACAAAGTCAAAATGGAAGGATAAGAAGGCTCTTGTGCGTCCAAGGCATATGTACACATACCCAGAATTGTGCCATTTCAGAGTTGCCACTTCAGATGGAAGCTGAGAGATAAAGGTAGAGACTAGAAATGAGAACTGAATTTCTTTGAGGTATGGGAGGATAATATAGTTTTAGATATAAATAATGACAACTGGCACCAAATGATTTATGGCACATAAGTTGGCATAACAAACAAAACTTCAAAAGATCTGAGCTTTATTTAATATGCTTTGCTAAATTATCATAATCAAGACAGACTTAGGTTAGCATAAATAATCTCGAAGTTTCCAACATGACAAACAAAACTTCCAAGGTGTAAGATAAGCTTAATATCGTTTGTTAAATCATGTTTCCCAAAATACACGACAAATGCTGCTAATAATTAGAAGGTATGACTTGAATATTAGAGGCCATTTGAATATAAAAATTCAGTCAAGAGGAATTATAATAGGAAAATTGGCTTACCGTAGCATGATGATACTTCAGTATGGCCAAAGCATTTCCATTGCGATAGTTATATACCCTGACCCTGTCATAATGAAAATGCTGTATTATTTCATGGCAATTAGTGTTGGGAGAACTTGCTACCCACATTATACTTACGTCAACAATTATGATACCAAAAATAGTGTAAAACCAAAAGGAAATATACTTCTAGAAACATAAACACCACTACCAAGAGAAAAACTAAAAAACCCACACTCCGAATATACATCCTTTTCTATGTATCTATACAACGGTGTTTTTTTTGTACCTTTTATCCATAAAACAATTAGGTAGATAGACCAGTCTTTCTGCAAACTCTAATTGACTCGTTATGTTATTGTTCCTTAGGCATAGACACCTTTTTGTATTTATTTTTAGAGGTAATTGCATTTTGCACCCTCTAACTTTCGTTCAAAATCAATTTTGTACCAGAACTTTACAATAAACAGTTTGCTACCCTTAACTTGTAATTTGAATGCAAATTGCACCCCTTTGTAATTTTCTGTTAAATTAAGGAAGGGTAAAATAGGAATTTTGGAATAAATTTTATGTAATATAAATTTCATATTTTCCAAATTATTTTAAAAATTGGAATCATATTATAAAATTTATAATTAAATTTTAATTTTTTTATCTCCAAATCATGCTAATAATTATAAATACATTTCTTATTACAAAAAATTTATTCCAAAATTTATAATTTTACTAATATTAAATTTTAAATATATTTTAGCATTAATTTTGATTAGATATTAAATTAAATATAGAATTTGATTCACTAATTCTTTACAATTATTTTAAGTTAATATTATTTTAGTAAGAAATTTATTTTAATATGAATTTTTAATATAAAAGAATTTTTTAGCATAAATTTTTAACTTATTTGAAATTCTAACCATAAATATTATTTATATTTGATACCAAAATTCCGATTTTACCCTTCCTTAATTTAACAGAAAATTACAAAGGGGTGCAATTTGCATTCAAATTACAAGTTAAGGGTAGCAAACTGTTTATTGTAAAGTTCTGGTACAAAATTGATTTTGAACGAAAGTTAGAGGGTGCAAAATGCAATTACCTCTTATTTTTACTATAAATTTGAAGCTCGAATTAATGACCAAGTTAGCTAGCACCCTCATCCCAAAATATTATGTTACTATGCATAATGTTTCACCTACAGCAACTGAAATTGAACAAACTTATCCATAAAAATCTAACCAAAAAGAAGTAAAGCAATACAAAAATACTACCTGTGATCCCAGCCAGCTGTGGCGGCTATTTTTCTATCTGCACGAATTGATATTCCGGCAATACCAGGCCGCTCCAATCTTATTTCTTTTTTAACCACAGAAACACCCTAAGTCATGTGAATTGTGATCAACATAAATCAATCTGATATACAAGATACAAACCAGAAACTTCTGGAAAAGAAAATCCTGCTGCACTACAAATTCTGGTACACAAGTTAAGACCAAGGAAAGTAACTAAATTTATATGGAAGAGTGTGATTGACTATTAGCAACCAATGACAAACATTTCATTTAAGTAAATTATAGCAAATGCTGTGCCATTTTAAGTTTTATATGCAGCCCTCTCAACCAATCGTATAAATACATGTAATATTGTAATAAGAGAAATCTTAAATGACCTAAACCTAGGTGACTCGGCTGAGTACGTGTCCGACACGCTAGATGGAGTGTCGATCCGCAAACGGCAGTGGACTCCTCAACGACACGGCTGCGACATGGTCCACCAAGTCGGTCCGCTCAAAATGGCCCAATCCAATTTGATTTTACTCCAATATTAAAGCGAGGCTCTCGTATGTATTTTCTCATCTCACTCACCAAACCCAATCTGTTTCTATCGTCAAATATATATATCATTCATTCATATATATATATATATATATATATATATACACACACCCATATGTCTACAACCCACTGCATCTCCCTCTAGTTTCTTACTTTTATTAATCTGTGTTTGTAAATATTGCTAGGCTTCCTGTGAATGTGTATATATATCTCTGTGTATTTGAAGTCTACTTTCAATTAGTGGTTCAATGAACTCCAGTGTTACCAGTGTAAGTGCAGAAGAGAAGAAAATTACTAATTTTCCTTTGTGGAGGTATGTGTCAGTTATAGGGAGGGGGATAGAAGGGTGGAAAAGTTAGGTGGCAATGTAATTAGAAGCAAATAGGAGCAAAGAGGTGGTTGTTCTGCTTTGGAGAAGGTTTTTATTGTGAAAGAAACTCTAATAACTTATTATGAATGAAGTTGTTAAGTGTTTGACATACAAATTCTATTCATGCATATAAAATAAAAATGTATTTTTTTGCCGTGTCCCGTATCCAGGACCCTTTGATAATTGGCAAATCTCCGTGTTCGGTGTTGCCGTATCCAAGTCCGTGCTTCCTAGACCTAAACTCATATCTATAATACATCAGTACCAAGCACCTAAAACTTCAAGTACAGATTTTCTTGTGAGACACAATATTGAATGCTAATAATCAAAACATGAATCAAACAAGGAGATGGGATTTCATTTCAGTTTTCGACTTATAAAACCCCAAAAATGGGAGAAAAGAATGAATGCAGAATCCACAATCTAAAGTTGTTTTTGCTAGTTCACTATCTGAAGATTTAAGAATAACAAAGGTAAGAATGACCAAAAGCTGTCTAAAAAAATAAGCTCGGTTGACGCAGAAAACACAATCCTAAAAAAACCAAGTCCATAACGTATTAAAGATTTTTTTAAAAAAAGGCTTCAAACAGAAATCTAGTAATGTTAAAAACAAATAGGGTCCCCTCGTAGTAAAAATAATTAAATATCAACACATTTTGCAATTAATTAACGATTTTATACAACTCCGAACGGACAAATGACTAGGAAGAACATAAAAAGGTTTTTGTGTATTTTTTGATAAAAAAGTGGGAAAAGAAAATGGAAGGTTAGCAACGGAACAAAAGATTGAAGTTGACCAACAACTCACACAAGTAAATATGATTAACCATGTGACCAGTTACAAAATTGAGGTTGTGACAACTCGTCACCACTGCCAACCCAGTAAAAAAATGATTACCATTGATTGATCCAAAGCAAATATGACGATTTTGTCATCGGCAGCTCCAGAGATGCCCCCAGTGCATGACCCATCGACACATAGGCTTAGAACTATAAGATACCGAATCACTTATTAGCTATTTCCTATTTATATGAGGTAATAGAAAACTATTTTATGTGTTCAAAACCAAAAAGTTTTCGATCTAAGACCTGGTTCTGAATGATACTTTACCAATGTCAGAGGGACTCTTGGATTCCTCAAATCCCACCATACCATGGTTCCATCTTCATAACTGTCAATTTAGAAATATAGTGCTGAATCAAAAACTATACTGTTGAGAAATTAAGAAATGGCAACCTATTGCAGAATAACTTGTTAATTTTCCCAGAGAACAAAATTTTAGAAATTACACTATGGTGTTGCACAACATATTATGAAGAGTATAGTAAGAGGCAAAGTTGGTATACTTGCAGATACATTATTTAAATGATTACATAATTGGGCTTAGGTGCCAAGAGCATATTAGAGTCACTTGTCTCAATAGTGGGTCCCCTTGATTAGACATCAAGTCCTTTAAGCTGACCAAATTTGGGGACTTTCCATTCTATATTCCTAACTTTTAGGAGGATTTTGTGTTCCTCTGAATTACGGAAATTTAACACATAACGTCATAACCACAGACCATATAGAAGGAAATTCAATTCCTGAATGTTCGTATAGATGAACTTATCTTCGACAACAAACCCTTGTCAAGAGAAATAATGGATAGAAGATCATACCCAGCCAAGACATTCAAGAAACCCTGGGATTGAGATGGTACAAATGCTTGAACGGCCATACACATTCCTGTGCAATTAAATTACCAATACCCAGAAAAAATGAGAACTGTTTTTGTAAGAAAGACATTTAACAACATATGAACTAAAGAAGAGTACTTTCTACTGAGGGTTAAGCCTAATAAACATAGACAGCAGATCATATTCTGTCATCTCAAAATTCACAAAACGTGGAACCAAATTTTAGGCAGTCATGTACTTCAGGCAGTTGTTCTTAGCCGATGGAGGGAGATGAGACTTTAAGCATAAGAACACTGTCAACATTTTAGAGATAAAAAAAAATTGTTACCGATGAAAAAAATGTTGCCTTCCTTTTTCAAGAACGTAGGAACGGGCGTCGGGTCACTATCCCCACCCACGATCCCTGAACCCGGCCCGATCCCCATGGGGAATCGGGGAATTTTCTTTAAAGAAAAATAAAATTAAATCCAGTGTAATTTTTTTTTTCTAAAGAAAACAATTTACTAAATCATAATGTGTAATGTACTCCCTCCATTCGTTTTTATTGGACGTTTTAGAAAAAAATTCACAAACCAAGGAAGCTCATTACCACACCACAACACATTAAATATGGTCTACCTTTTACTTTCATACCCTTAGCTATTTGAACAATAAAGAAAGAGAAATAAATTAAGTAAGGGCATTTGGTGGAAACTAGGTCATTAAATGTGCTTTGAAAATTTAAAACGTCTAATAAAAAGGAATTGTGATGAAAAAAGTCTAAAACGACTAACAATTAGGAACGGAGGAAGTATAATTTTATATCATATTTATATACATTAAAATGAAATAATATCTATTTATAGTTAAAATAAAACATAAAACTAAGAAGTAAGAATACATTTATTTTAATATGATTTTTTTAAATTAATAGAATGGATAAAATATTTTAAACTTATAAAATGTATAAATTATACTAATTCCCGTCCCCGTCCCGATCCCTAATTTTTTTATAGGGATATTCTTAATAGTGCCCCTACGGTTTGGGCTTTTACATTTGGTACTGCTGTTTGTTTTGGACTTACACAAATGGTACCACCAAGTTTTTGTCTTCTCAATAAAAATACCACTCTGTTACTTAAACGTTAAACAAACATTTAAACATAAAAAATAGGAAAATTATGAATGGTACCCCTCTAGTTTGGGTTGTTATGAATGGTACCCCTAAATAAACAGTAAAGTGGTACCATTAATAATTATCCTCATAATAAATCAAAAGTTTTAGGGGCACCATTCATAATTATCCTCACAATCACTTGTTGGAGTCTATTGAATGGTCGAAATCAAAACTTGTTATTGACAGACAACGGAGTAAGCAATATAATTTTCGAGGTTGTGCTCCAATCTTAGAGGTAATTTTTTTTAAGCACATTGAAAAGTTAATCTAAGGTACCATATGATTGTAAATCAAGTTTAATTTACTTCGTTTGTGTGTTTGTGTGGCATGGCAGGCTATCTTATTTGAGCGCATATCTTCTATTGCGCCAAAGATCGAGAATTCCAACCCCCCCCCCCCCCCACCCCCACCCCCATACAAAAATACTCTTCCCATCGCAAGGACTTTTAAGGCTGGACAGGCAGCTTACTTGATCGAGACGATGTAAGTAATACACATACAATATATAGACACATATCCCACTAATATATATATACACTATTTCTGATTTTCACTAACTTGATTATTTTCATTTATTGTAGATTACCCCATGTCCCTATTGCACCCCTACTCCCATAGGAGGCAGCAGCAGCAACCCTCCCCCGGGCACTCCCTCAGGCACAGGTTCTTCCCGCACTCCCCATACCCTGACCATTGATTTTAATTATAGAGCAAGGGCTGAAGAGGTCGTTTGTTCTTTACGTGGTTTGAATTTAACGCCGGTGCAAAGGGAAGCTGCTTCTTCCCACCACCAGGATGAGCCTGCTTCTTCCCACAACCAGGATGAGGCTGCTTCTTCCCACCACCAGGAGGTGTCGTCAGTGTCGTCAGTAGGGAAATCTACTTTTTCTTCCCAGTAGAAACAACCACAATTAAGAAGGCCTAGTAGGTTGGAAGCTATGAAAAGACTAAGTGATGAAGCTAGTGGGGAACGGGGAACGGAGGGGGGACGACGGGGACGGGGACAAGGACGGGGACGGGCGGGGGGGGGGGGGGACGGGGGCGGGGGGGGGGGGGGGACGGGGGCGGGGGGGGGGGGACGGGGGCGGGCGGGGGGGACAAACGTATAATTAAGGTAAGTTTTAATTATAGAGTAGGTTTTAATTGATTTTTTAGGGTGTTTCAAGGTTTAAGGGTTTCTTACTTTCTTCAGTTGTGTGTTTGAATTCTTTTCGAATTTCGATTTACTTACTTGTATTTGTATAGTTATATTACTTGTATATATATAGTTGTATTACTAATTTACTTGTTTTATGTTTGGATTGTTCGCTTGTTTTAATGTTATCTTACAAGCTTAAGTTAAACTCCAAAGACAGTGAAGTCATTATGTTTAATCTATACACAATTAATTAGTCTGGTGTTCCATCTTCATTGAGTGTGTCTCCTTCTCTCCGATGTCAGTGAAGAATATGCATTTTAAACGCCTTCTATAGTACATTGGATAATACGTATGTATCAATGATGCTGCAACAAGTTGCAAGAATTGAGTACCACTTGTTCTCCCTTTTTCTTAGTTTAAAAAACAAAGACATCTTACAGAGAAACTTGTATGAATTGTCTAATGAGGGAAATTGGCTGCCGTGTGAGTTACTATCATCGATTTAGTTCTTCCATTTTTTCTACTTGATGTTATATAGACAACAGTATTTGCTAAACTGGCACCTGGTTTTAGTATGAATACCTGATTAAGATGCAATTAAAGTATGACTAGTGACATTGAGTGCTGGACTTTTTAAATACATCTTTTCTTGACAACTGAGTGATCCATATTTCAGAAATATGCACCCTAATCTATATTAGGGTGCATATTTTCACTTGTGTCAGGGCCAATCTAGATTACATACTGTCTAACTTGAGCTTGTAATGCTTCGTATGTTATGATTTTTTAGTGAAAAGAAAAATGAGCCGTGTAGAAATTATTCCAGAGAATGCTGAATATGAGGAGCATATAGTAAGTATTGGAAAGAATATGAGGCTTTGAACAAGTGAACTGAGGAATTAGTTTATGTGATCGGTATTGTTGGGCGATCAGGTTTAGAGCTGGACTTAATAAATCCCCATCCCGTTTGGTGCGGGGATCGGATCGGATCGGGATCGGGATCGGGCGGGGCGGGGCGGGTGAAATGCCCATCCCTAAGCACGTCTACTTACCAATCCATGAACAAGTAAAGCAGATGAGAAGCCTACGTCAAATGTGGGAAATGTGATGTGTATGATCAGTGAAATGTCAGAAGCAAACCTCTTGCTTTTGAAGCAGGATTTGAGGCAGCATCAGAGTGAGGTAACTGTGCAAACCTTAGTGCAGCACTGAGATCCCAAACCTCAACCTAAAGATTAGTGCCAAATATTCAAATGATAAGATATTTGAGAAAATATGACTTATACTATCATACTTGATAGTAAACTCCAATTATTCAAGAGTAATTATTGACCTGAGACGATTCTTCCCCTGCTATAGCAACATATTCATGACCTCCACGGAGTTCATCATCTGATAACAGTTGAAAACGAAATGTTGAAATTTCAATATAAATTAATAAATAAAACTAGACAGACATGCAAGGCATCAACTGAGGCACCCTTAAAAGTGCTTTAAGTTGGCAACCATAGATCTCGATATTTATATTGGAAAGCCATCTAGGAGCCAACAAGTGATGAAGTTGGAGCGGAAGATGAAATAATTTTGGACCTGAAAACCGTGACAATATCATCGATCTTGTTTTTTAAATAATCTGTACAACAAGGGAGTTTTAAAGATAAAGTCTTTCTAAATAAATTTGTTAAAAATTGAGATTCCCAAATCCGAAACATTAAATGAAACATTAAATGTATGTAAATATTACTAGCTCCGTCCCTCTCATTTCCTTACAAATGAGTTGGGCACGAAGGTTAAGAAAATGTGTAAAATAGTGGAGAAAAGTAAGAGAAGTGAGTATAGTGGTGGGACCAATCAATATTTAAGGTAAAAAGTGAGTATAGTGGAGGAAAGTTAGTGTATGTATTTAATTTTTATATTATAAAACTTCACTACTTTTGGAAGGTTTTGGAATGTAAAGAATTGAGAGAAACATCCAAAAAAGGAAAGTGTAAAGAAATGAATGAGACAAAGGGAGTATATGCTAAAGCCCCCTTCAAAGTCCTAATCAGTTGTGGCTATGTAGATAGTTGGCTTCAATAGATAAAGCACCAACTCCTACTTGGCCGTGGATAAATAATTGGCTTTGATGGATTAAGCTTTGCATTATGGTATTTGAAATTAAAGTTTACTTATAGTGTGCACGTGGACTACATGCCATCTCTAAGAAAATTAATCTCGTACATGAAAGCTAAGAGAGAACCTTCAGGAATGCTGCAACTACTTCCTTGAATGCCATCAAGACTCCCCAAATTGCTAGTATCATCGACCAACTTATCACGTGCATCATCAACTTGCTTTGCAGAACTCGAAGGCTTCTTTACCAATGAAAGTTTACAGAAGTGGTAGGAGTTTGTTGTTATTACGGAAGAAGGGGACCTGACAATAGAAAAGAAGAAAACAGGCCACATTTTACCAGGATCCTGTGCATTTGAGCTTAAATGTTGTTAATATTTAGGCTATAAGTAACTAAAACACTAATACAAATGCAAACTCCAATACAAACTCTTAAATGCCACAAGTAAACAAATAAAACTAAAGGGATACATCAGATATACCAATCAGATTGAGTGAACAAAATAAATTGACATCTACATACCTAGGCAAACCCCCATCTCCAATATCCCACAACTTTATAGTTCCATCTCTTCCCTGGCTACATGATCAAAACACAAGTCACAGGTAAGAAAAATAGATCACTCATCTAAATTTAATTATCTGTGACACCATAATAAAGTCTCGCACAAGGTCATCCTCCAGAAGATTGGAACACTGACTATTCCAGTAAAAAACCATCGACGCTTAAATTCAGAGCGACACAAACAAAACCAGGAATAACCTGACAACTTTGTCGTTGTTTCCGGTAGAATCACAGGCTGCGACAGAGATTATACCATGCTTTCCACTATGCACCCTACATACATTATTAAAATCACATTAGCATTTAAACACTCGTATTGTAACTTTTCGACCCCGTTAACAGTCTAATATATCCTACCATGCTGATGATATAGTCCGATGTTGTAATGTATCCCAAATACGCAACTCACCATCTGCAGAACTGCAAACCACCCCCATTTAGTAAACAAAAATACATAATCTACAATGCTAATAAACGAAAACACACAAACAAAATTCATAAAAAATTGCTCTGAAATTGTGACAACAAATACCCAGTAAACAACAAGTTTTTAGATTTATGGAACGATATGTCGGTGACGGAAGCACGATGACCCCTCAAAACTGTCACGGGATCAGGGGCAGGTCTCTTGCTCATCTCTTCTTTACAATTCTGTCATTCAGGCAAAACATCAAACACCTTGCAAGCATTACATATTCACTACTTGTACTTGAAGACTTTATAAAAATGAACAAGTACTTGTGATTAATCAGTTAAATCATGTCAATCAGGCTTTGAAACTGTGAAATTTAAGCGGAGAGACATACCTTCCCACGGGGTGATCAGGCCAGCAATTCTGTTGGCGAGCTCTATTTATCCCTCCCGGCACAACCCAGCGGTAACGGGCTAACTTTTTTTGAAATTTTTTTAAATAAAAAGTTTAAAAATGCAGTATCGTTTTTAACTAAAGTTTTTGTCAAAAACAATGTTTTAATTAAACATAAATAGTTTGCTTTACCGGAATCAGGAATTAAAGTACAACATGTTTGGTTTTTTTTTTTTTTGTCAGGAAATATATTTCATTTATGAAATATAATTAGATACTCCCTCCGGTCCATTATATAAGGCATTTGACTTTTTTTCACGTAACTTTAGGTACTTTGATTATATGTTAAAATTTATTATTTTTCAATTTTTCTTTTTTTGAATAAAAATATAATATTTTAATTTTTATTTAGAAAAAAAATTTAAAAAACAATAATTTTAGCTATGTAGTCAAAGCACCTAAAGTTACGTGCAGAAAAGTCAAATGCCTTATATAATGGACCGGAGGGAGGACAATCTAACAGAGTTTCCTTCGATCAAGAAACGTACATCATCTAACCGAAAGGCACGCATGTTGCCCCCAGACATTTAGATAATATTACCTTCAAGTCTGAAAGGAAAACCCACAAAGAAGAGCCTCGTTAAAAAAAACCCCAAGAGCAAAACCCTATGGGAAAAAACTCAAGAGGGGAAAAAGAGCGCCCAAAAAAATACATTGATATACAACATAGCTACTAAATGACTACAACTTATAACTTTGTGTGTCCTCATTGCCATCCGTTTTTGCCAAAGACAAGCCTTCTTTTTTCCAAAAAAATTACTTTGCACCTTAACTGCTCCATAACTTCATTTTGAAAGATAGAGCTGAATCTTCTTGGGACTTCCTTGATATTATTACAACTGCATACAACCATACAAACTCGTCAAGAAAGGAAAAAAAAAATCAAAAGATCACATAAGCCATCTAAATAGCACATTAAAACCTCTTATAGGCCCAAAAAAGCCACCAAACACGGCCACCCAAATTGGTACAAAAAGTCATCAAACATGACCAAGATGTAAGGTAACTAAAAAATAATTTGATTATAATAATTAACAATAAAAACCGAATCAATTATTTTAGACGAGATAGAATCGAAAATAAAAGATATTAAATCAGAGCATCAATTACGAGATAAGACCATATATAAACCTTATATAAACCAATAACTTCACCTAGGATTCAAATAACGAAGCAAGAAACATGGATTTAAAAAACAAGATTAGCGTCTTGTCATCTGACATGGTTTGTTAAGTCATTTTTTTCTCTCGTTAGAGCGTCAGTGTCAAACACTCAATCATCAACAATGGATCAAACAGGCAGATTAACAACAGCAATGAACACCATATCATTGGAGGATGAGGAGGATGGGGGTTTTGAGATTGAAGCAGAGGAGTTAGTAGCGGACAGGGTTCAAGGAGATGGCTTTAATGCAAAATTTTGTATTGTTGGTCGTTTTATTCAAGAAGGAAGAATTGATTTTGAAGCTATGAAGCGAACACTGGCATTGCTTTGGAAACCAGGGAAAGGGGTTTACATGAAGGAAATTGATCCAAATCTCTTTTTGTTTCAATTTTATCACGAGGTGGATGTGAGGCGTGTTCTGGAAGGTAGTCCCTGGTCGTTTAACAGGAAAGCTATAGTCATGGCGAGACTTCAACCAGGTCAGATTCCCAGGAATGTTGATTTAAGTCATTTGGAGCTATGGGTACAAATTCATGATTTGCAAGTGGGATTCAAGACTGAGAAAATATTGAAGGGAATTAGGAACTTTGTAGGCAGTTTTGTCAGTTCATGTCCAAGCAACTTTGACGATGTGTGGAGGGAGTACATGAGAATTCGAGTTTCATTAAACCTAGACAAACCTTTAAAGAGGCGAATGAAGATTAAAATGGCAGGTAATGACTGGTTCTGGGTTAATTTCAAATATGAGAATGTACCTAATTTTTGCTTCATCTGTGGTATTATCGGGCATTCAGAAAAATTCTGTGGGCAGTTGTTTGAGAAATCAGAACAAGAAATTGTCAAACCTTACGGTTCATGGATGAGAGCATCTTTTAAAAGGCAGGTTAAGCCAATTGGTGCAAAATGGCTACGCAATGGAGATGGTAGTATCAGTTCAAGCTCTCATAATCAAAGATGGGATAGTCCAACTGAGGAAGACGATACAAGTTTAGATCCTAAAATTACTCCTGCAAATATGGTGGTAGTTGCAAGGGGAGGAAATCAAAGGGATAAGCTAATTCAAAAAGGTGAAACGGGCGGGAGACAGATGCACAGTAACTTACGTATCATTACAACAGAATTACCGACAAATCAGGAGAGTAATGAGGTAGTCATTGTCGACAACAAAAGGCGTAGAATAGGGGATGGGCTTGAGGATGCTAGCATGGGCCTAAATACAGATGAGACTATGGACTCTGACACAAACAAATTGGGTTACGAAATCACAGAAAATAGTTCAAAAAACGTGCATGGGGCGAGTACTCAAGGGGGTGCTCGCCTATCATTATGAGTCTGTTAAGCTGGAATTGCCATGGGCTTGGGACCCCGTGGGCTTTTCAATTCCTTAAGGAGATAACACTCCAAAAGAGACCCGATTTTGTTTTTTTGTGTGAAATTATTTGCAAGAAGAGAACTGTAGAAAGATTGCAGAAAGCTATAGGGTTCGAAGGTCTGTTTGTGGTTGAGTCTCAGGGACACAGCGGGGGTGTAGCTTTTTTATGGAGGAACAAGGACGATGTAGAGCTAAAATCTTACAGTAAAAACCATGTTGATACTATTGTTCATATGAGTAATAACAATCATTTCAGAGTTACAGGAGTTTATGGGGAACCAGACAGGAGTAAAAGGTATGAAACGTGGCAACTTATTCGTAACTTGTCAAATAATAACAATCATCCTTGGGTCCTTATTGGGGATATGAATAATGTCTGTTCTCAAAATGATAAGAAGGGAGGTAGACCATATCCTGCTGGTCTTATTAATGGCTTCCTTGATGTGTTGGATGAGTGTAATTTGATCGATTTAGATCTTCAAGGTTATCAGTACACGTGGGAGAGGGGAGTTGGAACATCAGACTGGATAGAAGTTCGACTGGATCGTGCTTTGGTTACTCCAGATTTCATAAACATGTTTAAAGATGTAACTCTCAATAATTTAGAAGTCTCTACTTCTGATCATTGCCCTCTGTTGCTCGAGTTTTATAAAGCTCAACAAATCATTCAGAATAGAAGTTTTCGGTTTGAGAATGCGTGGTTGAGAGAGCCTATGTGTAAAAAGTTAGTCGAGGATGTGTGGTTTAGATATCAAGGTCGTTCGTTCTATGAAAAATTAGCTGAATGTGCAAATGTTTTAACAGAGTGGGGGAAGGAGATTACTGGAAGCTTCAAGGCTAGAATTAATGAGTTAAAGAGGAAGATTAAATCTTTGAAGGGAAGAAGAGATGATTTCTCTGTAGAGTGCATCAAAGAGAATCAGAAGAGGTTAGCTGAAGTCTATGCTCAACAGGAAGCTTTTTGGCGTCAAAGATCTAAGCAGCACTGGCTAAAAGCAGGTGACCAGAATTCAAAGTATTTTCACGCAGCTGCAAAAAATCGAAGGAGTGTTAATAGGATCAGATGTCTAAAGAACGATGAAGGCCAAATGGTAGACTGGGACTCGGGTCTTCAAAATGTTATGATTGATTACTTTGTGAACCTTTTCACAGCTTCTAATACGGAATGTAGGTATGTTATCGACTGTGTTCAAGTGAAAATCACAGAGGATCAGAACAACCGTTTGATGGAAGACATTTCTGAAGTGGAAGTTAAGGCAGCCTTGTTTCATATGTATCCAGATAAATCTCCGGGCCCAGATGGGATGAGCCCAGGCTTCTATAAAAAACACTGGCAAACTGTTGGTGGGGACATAGTAAATATTGTTAGACAGTTTTTTGATTCTGGGCACGTTGATCAGGAATTGCAGAGCACTAACATTGTCTTAATCCCCAAAAAGAAGAATCCCTCACTGATGACTGAGCTTAGACCTATATCTTTATGCAACGTTGTATACAAAATCATCTCGAAGGTTTTAGCCAATCGGTTAAAATCTATTATTGATGGGATTATCTCAGAAGAGCAGAGCGCCTTCATTCCAGGTCGTTTAATCACAGACAATGTAATGGTTGCATACGAAGTAATGCATTTCATGAAACTAAAAACTTCTGGTAAGCAAGCTTGGATGGCCCTTAAACTCGACATGAGCAAAGCTTATGATCGAGTTGAGTGGAATTTTTTGAAGGCAGTGTTGAACAAAATGGGCTTTTCGGATAAGGTAATTCAGTTATTTATGGCTTGTATATCTTCCGTTAATTACCAGATTAATCATGCAGGAAGAACTTTTGGAAGCATAGTCCCTTCTCGTGGTCTTCGCCAGGGAGACCCTTTATCCTCCTACTTATTTTTAATTTGTATAGAGGGGTTTACTTCCATAATTCATGATTATGAGCATCGAAAACTTATTCAAGGCATAAAAGTTGCTCGCAGTGCACCTTCTATCTCTCATATGTTTTTTGCGGACGATTGTTATATATTTTGCAAAGCTAGTGAGAACAGTGCAAATCACATTTTGCAAATGCTAAATATATTTGAGAGAGCTTCTGGGCAGCAAATCAATGTGGAGAAGTCTTCGGTCTTTTATAGTCGAAATACGTGTTCTTATTTGAAGCAAGATATCTATCAGATTTTAAAAATCAAGGAAGTAGAAGAGAACACTCAATATCTTGGTCTTCCTAATATGCTGTCGCGGAAGAAATCAGCTGTGTTTGGTTACATCAAAGATCGGTTGAAGGATCGTTTGCAAGGTTTGGATAAGAAATGTCTTTCGAAAGGAGGTAAGGAAATCCTAACAAAATCTGCTGCTCAGACTTTACCCAATTACTCTATGAGTGTTTTCCTTCTTCCAGTCGAAGTCTGCAAAGAGTTGGAAATGGCCATGTCTAAATTCTGGTGGAAATCTGATAGTTCGAAGGAGAAAGGCATTCACTGGATGTGTTGGAGTCGTTTAACAGATTCCAAGTTTAAGGGTGGTATGGGCTTTAAAGATCTCCGTGATTTCAATATTGCTTTATTAGGTAAGCAAGCTTGGAGGCTGATTTCACATCCAGACAAGTTGGTCAGTCGCATATTTAAAGCAAGGTATTATCCTTCTGGTACTTTTATTCAAGCTCAATTGGGATCTAATCCTAGCTACATTTGGCGTAGCATTATGGAGGCTCAGTCTATGGTGGTTCAAGGTATATCATGTCGTATTGGTAATGGTCAGGAAGTGGATATTTTGAACTCTCCGTGGCTTCCTTCAATAGATGACCCATTTGTTCATTCAAACAATGAGGCCATATCTAATCAGAAAGTTGCTGCGCTTTTCAGAACTGGGGAAAAAGCATGGGATATAGACTTAGTTTTGGACGTTTTCGAGGCCAGGGATGCTGATTTGATTCTCTCTATTCCTCTCTCGGAGAACGATAAGGATACTTGGTATTGGCGTCATGAGAAGATGGGACAGTATTCAGTAAAGAGTGGGTATATTCTTCTCCAAGAAGCCAAGAATCAGTCCAACACAGCAGATAACTCAGGATTTTGGAGAAAGTTATGGAATTTGAAAATTCCAAATAAAGTCAAGAATTTACTATGGCGAGCTTCGACTAACTGTTTGCCAACGAAAGATATGTTGCATATCAGGCGAATTCAAGTCAATCCTCAGTGTCCAGTTTGTAATCTTAGTGATGAAACGGTTGTTCATGCTCTTGTTACTTGTCCATTTGCAGTGGAATGTCACCAATTCTCAGCAGTGAATCAAATCACAGAAGTTTTTAACAATTTTGGTGAGTGGCTTCAGTTGGCTTTCGAACAGATGAATAAGAACGACTTGTGCATTCAAGCAATAGTTTGCTGGTTTTTATGGAAGAATAGAAATGACATAGTCTGGAAGCAACGAGGTATAGGTGTTTCTGAAGTAGTTCATGCAGCATTGTCCTTCCTTAACCAATGGAAAGCTGTTCAAGACAGGAATTTTGATTCGTTCTTGAGTTACTTAACTCCGGAAGATGGTCAAGAACAGTGGTGCCCTCCTCAGCTGAATAGTGTTAAGGTGAATGTAGATGCAGCTCTATTCGAAGAACCCAATCGTTACAGTCATGCGGTTGTCATTAGGGATCATTCAGGTCATCTTGTTCAAGCCATGTCGAAGTGTTCTATGGGCAAAGCATCGCCAGAATTAGCAGAAGTTCTGGGCATTAGAGAAGCCCTCAGTTGGCTTAAAGACACCAACACTATGAATGGTAGAGTCGAGTCTGATTGCCTCCAGGTTATTCAATTGATTCGTAGCTCCTTCTCGAGTTTTTCGTACTTAGGGAGAGTAGTGAATGATTGTAGACGCCTTATGGAGGATTTAAAAGACCAGAATGTTAAGCTTCATTTTGTTAAGCGTTCTGCGAACAGAGTAGCTCATTATCTAGCGAGGTATAGCTGTTCAATAGCTGAACGTAGGTGGGAAGTGGGGAATGTCCACCCCGCTTTTTTACAAGTTTTATGTAAAGATTTGCATGATTAATAAAATCTTTACTTTCCGTGGCAAAAAAAAAAAACAAGATTAGCTAAATCATGAAAATCACTAATTAAAGCACTAATAAATAATAATTAGTATCAATCAAACATATGTAACTGAAAATTAAATATAGCAGTTAATTCTCATAAATGACTAATAAAAGATAAATAAACCGGACAAAGATAAAAATCCGATGGCCTCAAACCCAGAATGCATAACCGGAATCCAAGATCCGGCGACTCCATAACTCAACCAAATTCTGGAAACCAACATAAACGCAATATATGTAGATGGTTCTACACAAAACTTCAATACTGATCAAAAACAAACAACACTACATATCATAAATTCTAAAAACTAGCAACAGAAATCAGGTGACCAAATCTGTATTCAAGTGACCAAATCAGAGCTGTTTGGTTAGGGTATCGGAATCAAAAGAAATCAAAAAACAGTAATAAAACACAGTAATCTAGATTATCAATTGAAGTTTTTTTACTAAATATAAATATAGATATAGGTGTAGTAATCACTTCCGTGACGCACACAATTAGGGGAAAATGGTGGCGATGTCGGTATACAGAGGGAAGCTCCACAAGGTCCCCGACGTCCCTCGTAAGTGGCTAATCCCAACTCCTTCCATCTCTCTCGTGGCCTTTGGTTTTATTCAGAGAAGAAGAGATACTACTGTCATGTGCCGTCTTTTAAATGACTCCATTTCCAGTAACGAATATTTGGTGCATGTGAATCTGAAGAAGCTTCCCAGCTGAGATGGTGTCCATTCCAGTCAGTTATAACTCCCCCAGCGCCTTCTATCACTGGTATAAGTGAAAGAAAATCATATGGCGGGATGAAAACACGATTTTGATGGTTTGATTTTGTAGAGAATGAAGAGAGGATCATGACTATGTGATCAATTTCGACAATCGATTTTTGATCGAAAAACGATTCAAGATCTAGGGTTTCGGTGGGGTGAGCGGCGAGAGGATTATGCTTATCAAAACTCCCAATTGATTTTACTTCTTGTAAATTAATATTCTTGATACAGATCATATTTCCCGTCATACTAATTAAACTAGCTAAGGTAATGGCCAATGGATAAACTGCTATCAAAGTACACGTACTATCAATACATGTTTGGTTTTTTTTAGTTGTCAAAATCTATAGGAATCAGGAATTAAAGTACAAAATGACTGGGTTTTTTTAGTTGTCAAAATCTATATCATAAATCCATATTGTATGGAATTTTGATATCTTGTATGGACTTTTGATACCTCTAGAAGAGGTGAGTAATAGGCAAATGTTATTTGCCAAATAGAAGTTTGGCAACATATTATTTTTATATCGTTGGATCAATCATTCAATGATCCTAATTTAAAAATTTACTATTTATGTATCGTAGAAATTTTTCACGATACAGGCAAATTACCAAAATGTTCTTCATTTTCACATCAAAAATCTACTATACCGCGGAAAATTTTTGCGATACGGTGTATATTTTTTTAAAATCAGAACCGTTGGATGGTTGATCCGAAAAACCATATGTTAAGTAACATTACTTTAGCATATGTTTGCCAAAGAACGGACCCCAAAAATACATGATAAAAAGTTGTTTTTTAAAACTACAATGACATGTTATGTTTTGTGTATTATTAACACTAGCTTATAACCGGTGTAAAGTTAAGTATTTGGACTCAAAAACGATTTAGAAGATAAATCGTTAGCGGATTAACTGTTCTGTCACATGCTTTTTTTTTCCTAACAAATATGAAGCTGGTGGAATACTAATCAATAAAACCATTTAACATTTCAATTTGAAGTAGGGCGAGCCAAAAAAGTGGATCACTCTATTACTGTATTTGATTGGGGTGAATGAAAATGCAAAGAACTTAATGAATTCAGAACAAAATTACAAATAAGTGTTCAAAACTTTTACTCCTCCCCTCATTTCATTCTTAACAACCTAAACTAAAATTCAAAATTTCCTTTCCATTTTCTTACACACTTTCCCCGCTTCCTCCATTGTTTCCTTAAAAACCATAACATATGTCTTTATCCCATGCCAGATAAGGCCACACTACCAACGTTGCCTACATACATGGTTGCGTGTATGTTGCCTAAATATTTGCTATTGATCATTGTTAGAAAAGTGATTAATAAAATGAAAGATTTTTTTTGGGTTCCGAATAGTAAATTGAACAAAGCATTTCTCTAATTATCAAGTGCTTTCTTCTTCTTGGAATGAACCACTATATCAGTACCGGCTCCTTGGGGAGTTAGCATAGCTGACTGCCTAGGGCCACATAATTTGAGGGGGCCCATTTTTTTATTATAAGTAATGTATATGTATATATTTATTGGCATTAAATACTTTTTTTTTGAAAATATTGGCATTAAATACTTAGTTAATAAATTGAACAATACAGTTTGCAACGTAACTTTTATTTCATAGTTGGGCTCTTATATTTATTAGTTTGTATATAATTAGAGGCCCATTGATTTGTCTTAAAAGGTCCATTAATGTGTTAATATTTATCAAAGTAAAACCTAATAATAAAATTATAAAGGATTGTCTTGCTCTCTCTGTATGCTATCAACAACGTTACACAATTGAGTTAGTTACTAACTTCTTCATTTTTCCTCTTTTGCTATTTTTTTATAGTACTTTGATTAGAGATTTTGCACTAGCTAAAGCGAGGAAATTAACTTATTAGTCTCAACTTAACTTGCCTCTGTTATTTTATATTTTTTTTATTACTAGACTAAAATCGTATTGTAATTTTTTTGTGCGGTTTTAATTCATGAAATTTGATGTCTTAAAAAATTTTGGTATAAGAAAACTAGGGCCTCCAAAATACTGGAGACGGCCCTGCACTATATGTAGGTTATTCTTTTACTTTCACCACCGCAAATATTGTAACAACCTAATAAATAATAAATATTATTACATATCAATGCAATGCTTTAATTGCATGTAACTCCCAATTTAATATATTTAATGTACATATTTTGTAACTCCCATATAATGAATATATGGTTCTATTTTATTTTCTATTAAGCAAATAAAGTCAAACTAACATCTTCACTTGACTGGCAAATACATCTTGTGATTCCCAGATTTCTCAGTGCATATCCACTCCCACTATTCTTGGGAATGACATCAAATACTCTCACCTTTTATAAAATTGTATTCTCACTATTCGTCAAAAATTCAAATTTCTCAAACCATTAAATTTATTGACAATTTTTTTTTAACAACACATTCATTTTTCTTATTTTCCCAACATCAACTCCATCAAAATAAATAGGAATTCCAAAGTAAGTTGAATTCTTATTACCAATATCACCTTCGATACTTATATCGCAATAAACAATTACTCAAGGCACGTTTGCCTGATTCACCAATTTGTTACACAACGTACTCTTTATATAAGTACACATGATCATGATCCTTTTTACAACCTCTCACTAGGTTCAAGCAAAATTGTTTCACAATCCACTTACAAAACTAACTAAAAATGTCAAGTCAAATCAATCGATTACATAACATAAATATGTCGAACTTCTGACTACTTGCACATAATACATTCAGTGGTTCCTTTTCTGAATAAATCATTTTTCCATTACCAATAGGGTTGACGCCGGACTGCAATTCTGCATCCTAAAACAATTAAACATTTTACTCAAATACTTTTGCTAGCTCATATTCAATCTTTAAATTATTAATTTTTTCTCTGATTTGAATTCTTTGAACTTCTCAAATTTCACCCAAATTTATAATCTCAACTTCTTACTAAGTTCCAACTTAGTTTGTTGAATACTCCCTTTTTTACTAACAATATATCACAAACATATCGACAATATTGTAAACAAACTCTCACTTTTCAAAAAGTACAGTCATAATTGTCTAATTCATTTCCGATAAAATAATTTGCACAAAATCTTTTGCAATTGCACAACCCTCAAATTTATGAACATACCAACAACTTTATTTTATTTTCCAAAATTCATCTACAATCAATGAATCTTCTATCTTCGAGTTGATAACACAACTCTCACACTTGAATATTTCAAATTGACTCTAAATCATATTTCATGATTTTCCTCTGATAATTCAAATTCTTGCGATTTGATCGCTTCTATACAAGTAGTTGAATCATTAGGATCCCTTACATCCATATATACCGAGAAACATGGTAATGCACTATTATATTCAATGCCAATATTCAGATCATTACCATAAATTTCACTTCGATCTACTTCAACGCATGCCTCAATATTAAAAAACTTCATTGAACTAATTGTCTTAATCACATAGATGACAACTAATTGTCTTGTATCCTCAAACACAGTTTCAATTCCTCAAAATTTTTCTTAAAATAATTTTATTATTTTCAATCATTTAACAATTTTCCAATCCTTCCCACTTCTAGGCGGGTGTCAATGATCTTTCCCTTTTCAAGGCACTTGCCCTTATTTTTCATATTTTCCATACCGAAAATATATAGCCAACTCATCATTATTTTCTATGCTCAATTTCCAAGCATTACTAGAAATTTCCTCTAGTACAATATCGCATTTTCAACGATAATTCACAATTCATACCGAATTATTATTTACAAATTTTATACTCTCTTTTAGATTTTTACTAAAAATTTCCTCTAGTTTAGTTCCGTATTTTTCAGGGTAGCTTCCAAATTATTTGAAAATAATTTATTTCTCATTTTCCGACTCCACGTAAAACAAATGGTGCCTTTTAAAACCCCTTTTTAATATATGTCAATTCCGACACAATTACTTACCTCATCATTTATCTCAATTCATGCACAGTCAATTTACTAGTCATTTTCTTAACAATAATTACCAAATTGCCAAATAATTTATATTTTATTTTCCTTCCTTTCGGCTCCATTTAACAAAAATGGTCCATTCAATTTCCAAAATCAATGAATTTAAATACAATTAAAAAATTCATTATGTGAAACAAAAACTCCATTTATACCCAAGACAAAGAAGTAAAAATACGAACAAATAAGTCATGTAAAAGTTATAAACACGAGGAATATTAAATATTCTACCAAAAGAAAAACTCAGGAGTGAAAAAATGATAATTGATAACATAAGCACTAATCATTACACTATCAATAAAATAAGATAGATTAATATGATTAAGAAACGTATATGCATGTGTATAGACACCAAGGGATATGAATAAATTGACTCTGCAAAGTAAATACAAAAAAATGATACAAACAAATTAATTACTAAGCAGGCGAATCACAAAAAAATTATGAAAAAAAAACATAAGCCGAAATAAACATAGGTAATAAAAACAAGTTTTAAAAAAATATAAGTACTCTAAGCAATTAGAAAAATTTAGCCTAAACAAATGCACCTGTAATTAAGCATGTACATATAAGCAATTAAAAAATTCATTATGTGAAACATAAACTCCATTTATACCCAAGACAAAGAAATAAAAATACGAACAAATAAGCCATGTAAAAGTTATAAATACGAGGAATATTAAATATTTTACCAAAAGAAAAACTCAGGAGTGAAAAAATGATAATTGATAACATAAGCACTAATCATTACATTAGCAATAAAATAAGATAGATTAATATGATTAAGAAACATATATGCATGTGTATAGACACCAAGGGATATGAATAAATTGACTCTGCAAAGTAAATACAAAAAATGATACAAACAAATTAACTACTAAGCAGGCGAATCACAAAAAAATTATGAAAAAAAACATAAGCTGAAATAAACATAGGTAATAAAAACAAGTTTTAAAAAAATATATGTACTATAAGCAATTAGAAAAATTTAGCCTAAACAAATGCACCTGAAATTAAGCATGTAAATACATGTGTAGGTAACAAAAAAAATTAATAGATAATTACAAATGGATAGTGATATATGCACACCCAAAAGTTATGGTTGCACACCCTTTATATTATGTTGACTAAATTATCCTTGCATCTCCATTCCCATCAATAAAAATATTAGCAATCTTATAATACGATGAATAAATAATTTATATATAATCATTTCTTTAAAATATAAACATTAATATATTTTTTTGAGTAATTAAGTTTATATGTCTTATATCAATATATGTTCTAACAAAATTGAGCATGAACTAGATTTGAACCAAAAATTTGGCAAAAAAAAAAAAATAAACACTTACCCTTAGAGTTATTTCACGTGTTCAGAACATCAATATATCTAAATTACATTATTAATAATTAATATAATGCTTCGCTTTACAACATAATTTTAATATTAGAATTTTTTAATTACAACAAAATAAAATGAGATTTTTTTTTAGATCACTTGGATTATAATCTTAATCCAATTGATAAGAATGAGATAAATCCTTATATTTTTATAGTAAAATTTCATTTATATTTCTACTAGGCGAGCCAAAATCTAATCATACAAATATATATATGCTAAAAATTATATAATAGAATTCAAATTATATTATTACTCCTGATCCTGATGAAGAACCATTCTTTTGTTGTTCGTTTGTAAACAAATCAATTTATACAATTTTAAACCTACATATTCGAAAATTTTAGAAATAAAACAAAAAATAATAAATCATAATAATTCAATATTGGCATTTTAAAATATAGAAAATGTTAAAAGTTCGGAAAAAAGATTTAAGAATGAAAAAGAATGTAGCAACATACATCCAAAATGAATGATGAAGGAAAATGTAAGGATAGTTTGGAAAAAATATTATATAGGGTGTGCAACCATAACTTTAGGGTGTGCATATATCAGCACCCTTACAAATTTACAATCATGTAATCCAGCCAGATGCTGAAAAAATTGTAATCATGCAAGTCATAAACCAGAATCATAAAACAACAAAAAAATCTTAACAAGGCAACCAATAACAACAATAAAACTAAACACATGCAATGCAATAATGTGACATGGAATACTAAATGGGATACTCCCTCGGTTTATTTGATTTCTTTACATTTGCTTTTTACACGGAGACCAAAATAGTGGATGTAATATTGTTAAAATAAATGTAGTAGTGTGTGTAATAGTAATTTTATTGTTAAAATAAGTGAAGTAGTGGGTGTAATAGTGTAAAGAATTGAAAAGGTGGAGTTAGGTAGTGGATGTAATAATGTATTTTATTGTTAAAAGTTAATATTTTTAGTAATGTAAAGAAATGGAATGGACGGCCCAAAATAGAAAGTGTAAAGAAATGAAATGTACCGAGGGAGTAGAAACTAACAACAGTGCTGAAATAAAAATCGATAGATATAAGTAACCAAATAATATTAAGAGGTCGTTTGTGATTGCTTAAAATAAGTTATTTTTGACTTAATGGAGGTATTTTTAACTTAAAGGAGAAAGTAAAGTTATTTACTTTAAGTTGAATGAATGTGTTTGGGTAATTTTACTTAAAGTTAAATGGTGGTTTAATAATTTTGACTTAAACTGAAATTCGACTTAAAAAAATTTTAAATTCATAATATTTAAACTTTACAAGAATCGTGAAAGAAAAAAAAAACTCGATAAGTCATAAGTCAAAAGTACCTATATGGAACTTATGACTTAAAGCAATTTTTTAACTTAAAACGGGCTTAAAACCATGGTTAACAAACAGGTAAAAAACAACTTAAAGCTATTTTTAGCTTTAAGCTGTTTTGCCAAACACCCTCTAAGACAGACCAGAAAAGACCTAACCGAAGTGAAGAAGAAGTGTGGATATGCACAATTGATTTGTGAAAATCCTGCAGGCGAGTAATTATCATATTTTAGATTGTGATTGACTTTATATTAAAAGAGTGGTTGATTAATGAATGATTAATTATGAAATTTAATTTAAAATATGTAATAGAATATCATGATTGATTTCAAATTAAAATTGTGATTTTTTAGTAAATATTTTTTGATTTAAAAAATATGTATTTATGGATATGTTAAATAAAATCATTATTGTATTTAAAATAGCAGTGTTAACTAACCATGGTTTAGGGGTGTCAATTTCGGGTAATGGGTCGGGTCGGGTTTCCTGTACCCGGTCCTATTTTTGGGTTGACCCGAATCCGACCCGAACCCGAAATGGGTTGAAAATGTTCAACCCGAACCCGACCTGTTAGTACCAAGCAACCCGAAAATGACCCATTTTAACCCGAAAATAATTAAAAATAATTAATTTAATTTATATTAATTAATTTATATATATATAATATTAAAATATGTATTAGTAATTTATTATATGACATATAAAATTAAATTATTTGAATAATATGAAAATATTTCACATATATATATAATTATATGATAAATTTATATAATTTATTATATATATTAAATTTTCGGGTCGAATTCGGGTATTTTGGGTCAACCCGAACCCGACCCGAATATTTCGGGTAAATTTTTACCCAACCCGAACCCGACCCGAAACTCAAAATACTCAATCCAAATTCGTACTTTTCCGGGTTGGGTTCGGGTTGGGTTTCGGATCGTGTCAAAATTTGACACCCCTACCATGGTTAATGGTTAGGGTGAAATTGTAAATAAGGAAAACTCTTATTAATATAACATGATTGGTCTAAAATTTAGGAATTAGTTTTGATTGGTCCTAAAATAATTCATAGTTTTCTAATTGATTAACTGAACATGAGTATGAGTAGACTCAGGTATTATAATAAAGGATAATATTTATTATTGGGAAATTCTTAATGGTACCCTCTTAAAATTGGCTTTTCTAAATGGTACACAAAATAGTTTTGGCTTCCAAATGGTACCATTATACTATTATGTCATTCTTTGTAGTACCCCTACCGTTAACTTCCGTTAGTCAAACGTTATATTTTGGGTACCATTTGTAAAAGTCAATTGTAGGAGGGTACCATTGATAATTTCTCTTAAATATATTATTCAGATTTTTTTTATCCTATTATTCTAAAAATTGCCTCTTCGCATTTATGTGATGATCGAAGATAAATAGAGTAATGAGAAAATGGAAGATAGATAGAGTAATGAGAAGATGCACTTGGATTGAAACAAATGAGATTCTTCGTTGTTTAGTAAGAGATGATACTCCATTTTTAAATCCCGATTATACTGAATTTAATTATCCCCAATTTCAGTCAATCAAATTTCCCTCATTTTAATCTAACCTGGCTAAGAAATTATATTTAGTCTAATACGTATATATGTCTAAATTTTT
This sequence comes from Kitagawia praeruptora, assembly GCA_037693485.1. Taxonomy (NCBI): domain Eukaryota; kingdom Viridiplantae; phylum Streptophyta; class Magnoliopsida; order Apiales; family Apiaceae; genus Kitagawia; species Kitagawia praeruptora. The sequence goes on along the minus strand of CM075344.1, from coordinate 150,384,980 downwards.
AGAATAATAGGATAAAAAAATCAGAATAATATATTTTAGAGAAATTAACAATGGTACCCTTCTAGAATTGCCTTTTACAAATGGTACCCAAAACATAACGTTTGACTAACGGAGGTTAACGGTAGGGGTACTACAAAGAATGCATAATAGTATAATGATACCATTCGGAAGCCAAAACTATTTTGTGTACCATTTAGAAAAGCCAATTCTAAAAGGGTACCATTAAGAATTTCCCTTTATTATTTATTAGGATGTTACAATATTTGGGGTGGAGGAAGTAAAAGAATAGCCTACGTATAATGATTCATTCCAAGAAGAAGAAAGCACTTGATAATTAGAGAAATGCTTTGTTCAATTTACTATCCGAACCCCAAACAAATCTTTCATTTTATTAATCACTTTTGTAACAATGGTATCAGAGCAGGAGGTTCATTTTTCAGTTCGTCGGCCCTTTTTCGTCAATCTGAATGATGGTTTGTGTTCAGTTTCAATCAAAAGATAGCAATTTTTATTTCCTTTGTTTTCTCTCACCGTGCGGTTCTGTCCTCTCAGCACTTGGTTTAAGTTCTTCACTTCGATTAGCTCTTTTCTGGTCTGTCTTAGTCTTAGAGGGTAGTTCCTTTGTTGAAGACATGAAACTTCAAACAACTCGAGGATAAAAATGGTCCCCCATCAAGCCATATTCTGTATTATATCCATTTAATTGACAAATATTATCGTCTAAATTTGCACTCACTCATGCACGCATGTTGCCTAATTATTCATCAAGCATGCATGTCAATCACAAGCGATTAGAGGTGGCCAACCGTGCGGGTCAGCTCGGACCGACACGGGACCGGCACGGAATATTAACCGGTATTATTCGGCCCGTAACGAACCGGCTAAACCCGCACAAACCGTTGCAATTTTCGGTCCAAACACGGGTTTAGTAATTGAAAACCAAGACCGGCCCGGCCCGAAACATGGAATCGGCACGGCCCGAGCACAGCACTAATTTGAGTAGTCAATTAATTTGCGCGTGGCCTTCAACTTATGAGTTATGACCTGCCAATTCCTTTTATTTCAAAACAAATGACCCGCCATTCCACAAAAACAACGTGGGCCTATTTTGTTTTATTTGGACGAGCTCCGTAGAAATGCTTTTTAACCTGCAGAGCTTATAATCTTTAATTAATAAATAATTAATTTAATTCAAAAATTATAAAAACAAACATCTAATATTAATTAGATATTTATAAAAATAATTTTCTAATTAAATAAAATATTTAATTTGTAGTAAATAGTAGATAGTTTATTTAATTTGTATTTTATATTAATACGGTTTGTTCTATTTTTTTAGAGAGGAGTCCTCTCAAATTATTTGTACTAATAATATTATTGTATTTAATTTTCAAAACTTTTTATTAAGCTAAAGTACTAATAATAAAAATAAAGTAATTTAAAAAAAATAAAAAAATAAAAAAAAAACAGAACCAGCCATAAATCGTACGAACCGGATACGAATCACATAGCACTGAATCGGGACCGGCCCGAGCCCGACCCGAATATTTTACGTGCCGAATACGGTTCGACCAACCGTGAACCGGGACCGTGCAAAGCCCGGCCCAGCTCGCACGGCCGGCACGGTTGGCCACCTCGACAAGCGATGGAAGATGATACCAGGAGATCGGAAAGTCATAGAAGCATTCAAGGTATTTTTCTTGAATTTTCTGTTTTTTGATTTATTTATAAAATTTCTTGTTTTGCATTAAATAACAACTAAATTCCTTCACATATGCGTTATATTTATGTGTATTTACACATTGGAATCACATTCTGCTGACAACCCTGATATCACTTTCGAAGTCTACTTGCCAGTTGGTGAAACAACTCAAACCTTCGAAACAAAAATATTATTTAGGGTGTGTTCACTTGGAAAGAATGGAATGAGGTAGGAATGGAATGAAAATTGTAAACAAAATTTATGAAGAAAGGGGGATGTTGGGGGAAATAATGAGCAAATATGAGGGAGAAGAAGTTTTTTATGATGAAGATTGTAAGGAAAATGATGAAGATTGGGAATGGAGCATTCCTTCCAAAACATGTGGGTTAGAATTCTAGTTGAAATTATTTGGAGAGGAATGAAGCAAGGAATGAAATTTATAAACACTTTCCCCAATCTCGCCCAAATAATAGTATAAATTTCATTCCATTCTCCCCTCATTCCATTCAATCCAAGTGAACATAGCCTTAGGGTTGGCCGATATACTTAGATTTTGGTTGCGTATGTCAGGATCAAGGAGCAAGACAATGCTATAGCTATAGAAAATCTCTCTAAAGAACCTACTGATTATCTTTCCGATTCTGACTATGTCGAGGATGATCGTGGAGTCTCTGAACTTAACCCTGCATTTGTAAACAAAGTGTGGAAAAAGAGGTCCCAAAAAAAAAAAGCCCTATAAAAGGCCCTACTTACCGTCCTTGTCCTCAACTTAAACAAATGCCTTAAGTTTGAATCAACTAGTTTATTACTCTCAGTTGGCTCTTTGCTTGTATAACATCAAGGAGGAGGCACATTTCGAAAATGTTAAAGTGCTCAAGACAATGACTTATTGTGGGTTGTGGCGGGGCTGTAGCTTATAGTATCACTTTTGAAGCCTCCTTGAGTGTAAGGATCCCGAAATTTTTCGAACAAATGTAGGTACATCTATTGCTCTCCCAGTTGAAAAGATTAAGATTGTGTTTGTTAGGATCAAGCCTAACAGATTACAGGGCTTTGTGGAATATGCTTGTTAAACATGGAGAATACGCTTGTTAAACATAGAAACCACTCCCTCCATCCCCTTTTAGTTAGTCGAACTACTTACTGAATTTGTCATAATTTTTTTTTTGAATTAGAGAATAATTACAGTATTGTATTACGAAATGCTCATTTAGAAAAGCTCTTTTTCGATGTCACTGTGATTATTCTACAACTTGAATGCCCTGTGATGATAGAGAATTACACTAGTGCTTAAACCATAATACAAACTTCAATCCTTTGCGTCTCTAGTGGCTGCTTTGTTAGGTAAGGGGACTCAACGTGATGAACTTGGCCACTTCTAAAAACAACCAACTACCAAAAAAGCAGAGTATAAAATGCTTAAAAGATCATAATCAAAAGGCTCATATATATTAATTTTATTGATCAAACATGAATGCCTTGATATATCTCTATCAAGAAATTATAAGGAAGAAAAAAGGACTAGGCCATTGTTGCTCTAGTTATTAAGCATGATCTTGTAGCACAAACTGATCTATACATCTTTAATGAATAGCAGGGTTTATATACATACGGATGTGTGTGTACATAAGCCTAGTTGATTGCAGTGCAGTCGCGGCGAATTTCTCCATTGTTTCCTGTAAGAACTCCGATTCTGCCAAGCTTGGTAATAGCGGACACGAAAGCATTATTAAAAGCAATATTGCTTGATGCAAACTGTTGAACAGTGCCTTTTGATCTGGTGTCAGTAAATAATATTTGATCAGAACTAAACAAGCCCTTTCCTTGGACAAGGTTTTGGTAATAGGCATTGTCGAATGTTTGTGGCGTGGTGGGATCCATGTTTATGGCGATTCTTGGATCAACTTTTAGTGGGCACATCTGTCTCAGCTGCAAGGCATATGCCCTGTTCAGGGTTGAATCAATCTGTTTTCCATATATTCTCTTGGAGAATTGGTTACAATGAGAGAAACCAAGTGTATGTGCACCTGCACAATAAACCTTTCATGTCATTCATAGAAAAATAAGATAAACAGATTAAAGTCCTGATCAAGAGCTGGTAACTTTTATATTATATAGTACAGAAAACCCCCAATGTTTTGAAAATTTAATGTAGATAATAAGGTTGAATTTTAGAAGAGCTAATAACTTAAAACGCGTACCTGAAAGCGCAATCATATCTGTTTGGCTAAGACCATGGGATGAAAACATAGAATTAAGCTGATCTAAATTGAAGTTAGCATGTGGAAGTTTGTGTTGAACACTGGCTTTTGTAGATATCCTCCCATCTCTTCGTCCTAGTTCAACTGTATATCGTGGTCCTCCAGTCTACATGTATCATCGTAAAATCAGAAATTCCAGAAGTCAATAGCAAGTACGCTAGAACTTTTAGTGTATGATGCATTTCACTATGTAGTTATTGGAAGCCTTTAGGAAGAGGGTTTAATGATATCAAAATAATATATATTTTTTGTTGATAAATTATGTTGCAACAAGAATACATCTGCTAGAGCAATAAAAAGATACTAGTAATAGACTGAGATATATTCGGACAAGATCGATAATAGTAATTCATACCAAGGCCACAACTTCTCGGGTAGCCAGAGCTAAGATATCAGCACAAGAGACTTTGTTCCGGCAGTTGGGATTACTATCAACAGCAGCCTTAGCTTTGATGACAGTGTCAAATCCATCTCCAGCCAGTGAAAGATCATCTGGATGATCTTTCTCTGCGTTACCAGTTGGTGAAGCTAGCATCACTGAAGCATCACACCCCTAAACACAAACAAGTTAGTCCAATTAATATCAATTGAAAAGTTTCCTATAGCATGCACAGACACAGAGATTAGTGAATGATACATTACCCGGACAAAGCAATCATGGAAAAAGAGTCTTAAGGTTGCTGGAGCAGTGACAAAGGTTTGTTGAAACTTTGTTTTGACTGCAGCTTGGACAATAGATTCCACATTCGGGCACGAGTTTCGGTAAAAATTCGTGCTTAACTGAGCCTTGGAATGAGTTATGAGGAGGAACAAGGGCAAGATGATGAGCACAACTGACACCGGAGGCACAAAACATATTCTTCGATTCCCCATTTATATATAATTATTACAGTAGTTTCTCCCTATCTTTTAGTTGTAGCTAGTGTGATGCTAATTTCACATGCTGCATGTTAGTTGCACTTTAAATCTTTATATAGTGTATCTGAAATTCAGGCCGTCAGGGTCTGTTTGTTTAAAAAAAAATTAAAAAATTTAAGAAATTGCTTTAATCAGTTAATAATGATTGCTTATAAAAGACAATCATTCTTATCATTTACATTGGATCAAACAATTGTCTTAACGGAATGCTAGTCAATACAAGACAGATTTTTGAACAGATTCGACTAAAAATGATGGAGTATATTAAAAGAAAAAATGTGTCTATCGAATTATAGAGTTGTTGGGCTAAAAGAATAAACCAGGGATGCACAGTCTGGCTTTGGAATGATGTGTTCTATTCGACTGATTGAATCAACAATCTGTCCCTTCCTACGTATTTTTTTTTAACAAGTTGTCATTCGAAACCATATTTTGGAATCACTAAAAAGTGAGCCGAATACTTCCGTGCTACAAGTAAATAATATCTTTTTCATTGTTAAATACGATGGTAGCGGTAGGGGTGTGCACGGGTCGGTTCGGCTCGGTTTTTACCGAAAACCGTTACTAAACCGTACATGTCGGTTCGGTTCGGTTTTTACCTATTAACCGTAACCGAACCGCTAGGAACGATTACTCAGAAATTTAAAGGTTCCAACTCTTTTAAAATCGTGTAAAACAGGGTGCCTGTGGCATATATTACCTAAAAGGCTAAAAGTTTAGTTGAAAAGTCACGGACACCAGAAAAGTGACTAAGATTATCACATGGGTTTAGAGGTAATAATACTCTTCCAAATTGATGTCCGTTGCCTTTGGCGTTTATGTATTATATACAAGCACTAATCTTAGTCTATTGTCACTAATGTCTGCAAAGTAAATTTGTTTTTGACTTGTTTCTGAAAAGGATTCTGCTAGAATGTAAGATTGTAGTGGTTAAAACTTTAAACATGTGAATAACAAATTTAGGCGCCTAATTGAACGTTATAAAATGTTAAGGCTGTCACTGCGTTTTCGACACCTTAGAACTTTAAAAATATTGGTAAATTAACATGTTATCAGAGCGCGGAATATCTGATATCTTCTAACACGAAAGGATTAAGATATAAACACAGCTCAAGGTGTTCTGAGGTGTGTGCGTGTAAGTGTTGATATTATACATGCAAGTTGTGTAGTTTGAATGGTTCTTGTTATGAATAGTCACCGAAGAATGAGCTGTTTGTTTATTCTGTTTTAGTTCGAGTATCCTCTCTATCAATCAATATCCGCATGTAATAATCAATACAATACTATATAAACGTAACTCGACTCGTTGATTCATCAACATCAAGATTGAAAAACGCATTGATAATGCAAAGCGTGACGCTTCATAACTCTTCCTAGATACCAATTCTCAAGAAAATTATCATTAATCAAAAGTCCATTGATTAAGCAAGTAAATTAATCAAAAACAATAAACAAACTGCTGCCGTAACAGCGAAGGATCATCATGAACTCAGAACCCCTTAATTAAGTAGTTAGTTAAGAGTAGGTTTAGAAATAGGGGTCCGGTCTGGTGCAAACGTATGCACCAGACTGTTTATGGAAGTTGGAACATACGGTTTCAGAGCCGTTGGATCCTTGATCCAACGGTTCTGATTTAAAAAAAATTGTATCGTACCGCAGAAACTTTCCGCGGTACGGAGAAATTACAAAAATGTCCCTAATGTTCACGTACCGCAGAAACTTTATGCGATACGGTGAACAGTAGATTTTTTATGTGAAAACAGGGGGCATTTTGATAATTGCCCCGTACCGCGAAAACTTGTTGCGATACGATGATTTTTTTTAAAATCAGAGCCGTTGGATCAACGATCCAACGGCTCTGGAACCGTATGTTCCATAAACAGTCTGGTGCATACGTTTGCACCAGACCATTTGCCTTAGAAATATATTACTATGATTTTCCTTTTATTTAAGGTCAGATATAGGGATGGGCATCGGGTTAATTCGGGGTCGGGGAGTGCAATCCCCCGATCCCCGAATCACTACCCGCTCCCCGAATCCGACCCGATCCCCGAACGGGGAATATTTTGCTCCCCGATCCCCGCCCCGAACGGGAAACGGGGATCCCCGCGGGCAAGGGCGGAGGCAGGAATATAATCTAACCTGGGCTGAATCCAAAATATATGGGCTGGACCAAATTTGTCCTGGGCTGAATCCCAAATTATATGGGCTGGATAATAGAAAATTTTTGGTTTTTTTTTTGCACTGGGCTGTAGCCCACCACAGCCTTTGCTGTGGCTCCGTCCCTGCCCGCGGGGAATTGGGGATTTTTATTTTTATTAAAAAAATAAATTTAATACATTTTCTAACAAATTTCATAAAAATAATAAATTGCTAAATTATGATATATAATATATATTTTAAATTCAATGACTCATTTTAAAAAATATTTTAAATTAATTTTTATTTGTACTAAAATATATAATTAAATTACTATAATTAAATTAAATTTTACTATTAAACTTTTGAATATGTGGAATGAATTAAATAAATTTAAGCACTTATAATATACATAAATATTTTTACTTATAATAATTTAATTATATATATATATACATATATATTAAAAATAAAAGCGGGGATCCCCTAATCCCCGATCCCTGAATTATTTTTAAAATATTCCCCGCTCCCCGCCTCGAACTCGAAAAGTTCCCCGAATCCCCAACTCGAACGGGGCGGGGATCGGATCGGGGTCGAGTGGGGCGGGTGAAATGCCCATCCCTAGTCAGATATGAGATATGCACCCATGTAACATTTTCTTGTTTCGACTTTATTATATGATCGATCGTAAAAATTTAAATGTCTTCGTCACTAAGACACGAACTCTCAATTTAACTAATTTAATCAATTAATAAAAAAACGACCACACATCTTCCATGAGAGTCGACCTACACCCATAAACCGTTGTCTCAATATTTTTGCAGATTTGTTCCTCTCATTTCTCAAACATCTCTTTCGTCTTTCTTCCTCCCATCTCCATTTATCTCTATTTCAGATGTGTCGTGTTGTTTTATTTCCCTTTCAATAATTATTCAATAATCTTCATCTTTGGATGAGATTTTTATTCGTACATCCTACTTTTGGGTGTTTATGTCTCTCCAAAAGTGGTTTGTATGTTTTGGTATGTTTTGGTGTGTTTTGTTTTGGTGTTTTGGTCCGTTAAGAATGTTTCAATTGGTGTCCTAGGGGATCTGTAAAGTTCGCATCGAGGGTGGTAAAAATTGCAAAAGCTCACCATGCACAATCAAAGTTTGTTCATCTTTTTAGGAATTTCACTTTCGACATGTCTATGGCTGTTATCCGGCAAGTAGATAGTTTGGGTGTTGTTCAAGTAGATAGTTTGGGTGCTGTTCCTCCAACCTCAGTGTATATGATACACTGGGTTAATAATGGTGTGTCAAGGTCAATTGTGATACTACTGTTAGAAAATGGAGTTTTTAGGGCATAATTATTTTATGTTCTTGATGTTAATTCCGGACTTTAACGATTGGAAATTGTTCCTTGATATGGGAACTTAAATTTTCATATATGGGTCTAAGTAATTTTCTTAGTGAAACCCATAGAGAAATGGAGTTGAAGTTAGTAGCTTGAATAAGCTTGAAATGAGAATGTGTATTTATCCCATATTGAAATAAATAAGGGGGGTTGTTGGCTTTATATAGATTCACACACATGGGTAGTGTACAACTACTAAGGTGTATGATGGTGCATGGTGTTACTGTGTGCTCCACGCGCACACACACACGCGCGCGTGCCGCCACCGCCCGCCCCGCCACGTCACGTCTCGTCTCGACTCGACTCGACTCGACTCGGTCGAAGGGCGATTTGGGCGAATGTCTCGGCGTCTCGCGTACACGAGGCGACCTGGGCGAGGAATTTTATTGCATGTATTAGTGATTTATTTTAATATTATAAACATGCTGTCAAGAGTTGGACTGTTAAGTCCTGTAAACTCTCGAGAGCAAACTTGCTGTCAGGAACAAGGTTGCTGTCAAGGAACAAGGTTGCTGTCAAGGAAGTAAAACTTACTATCGGGAACAAGGTTGCTGTCAAGGAAGTAAAACTTACTGTCAGAAACAAGGTACTGTCAGGACTTGTTGACAGTAACTTCTGCGTGATTTTGACAGTAGAGTCTGAGCATTTATTCTATTAATTGGAAGTCATAATGTGGATAAATATATAACGTAACTGTTACGATTTGTTTAATATAAAATCAGCTGTTACAGCCGTTTTGATTATATTAAAACAACCGTTTCATTCTAATTAATTGGAATGGGAGTTACAATATTAATTGGGTGATATCAGTTACGTTTGGCCTCTCCTATAAATAGAGACCTAAGCTACTGATTGTAAATATACTGTCCACACCATACATTCTCTGTTCTCTCTATACACTCTGTTCTCCCTTTATATTCTGTACTCCACCAGTAGGTTTTTCTGGCGACTGAGGTGCTAGTCGAAGTCGAGTTTTCTGGTGACTGTGACCATCTAACTCGGAGCTATTTTATCCTGGAAGAATATTGCCAAGTCCTGACACAGTGTAAGTGGGGGCAATTATCTCTTCAAGAACAATTAGGACTTCTTTGCAAGGCCTGGTGACTCAGCTGATTATTTCTTATTTGATACCTGCATAGCTATGGCTTCTGGTATGATTTCTTATCTTCCTCTGTTCTATCAGTTACTGATTTGCATGTGTTTTACCTTCGTGTTTTGTTTCGCTAATTGTATGTTTGGCCTGGACTTGTTAAATAGATATATAACTGCCTCTATGTTGCTGTAGTAGTCAATATTTCCAACATTCTTGAAGAGATAATTCGTTATATAGTATTTAGCATAATGGTTAACGAGAGTGAGATTCCTGCTAGTGGTAGTTCGGTTGCATCTGTTGGGGTCATTGATTGGACCATTTACAGTTTTCCACAACCTGTTGAATTAACTGGCTTGCCTGAGAAATTCAATGGGGGCGTTGGCTTTTCTCGTTGACAGAAAAGGATGAAGTTGTGGTTGACTGTAAAGGGTCTATGGCCTGTTGTGGAATATGAGAAGCCGGTTGTGGATCAAGAGAAGGCTGAATCAGTTAAGAGTTATGCGAAGTGGGCTGAGAAGGATGGGGTTGCTAGGGCAGCAATTCTGGCTGCTCTAACCAACACATTGTTTGATGTGTACTCCTCTGATGCCTACACCGCAAAACTCTTATGGGAGAAGCTGGACCAGACACATAATACTGACTCACAAGGCCTGGAAAAGTATTCTGTGGCTAGGTTCCTTGATTTCAAGCTGGTGGACAACAAGTCCATGACTGAGCAAGTGCATGAATTCGAGATGATAGTGCATGCTTTGAAGGAGTCTGGAATGGACCTCCCCGAAAAGTTTAAGGTGATGAGTGTGATTGAAAAGCTCCCAAAGTCTTGGGAAGAGTTCTCTCTCTCCCTGAAAAGACAGAAATGAGAGATCACCTGGACCAACCTTATGCTGGACATCTCGGTGCAAGAACAACACAAGTCCAAACAGGGACATGTGATGCCATCTGAGCATGAAAGTTCGAAGGTAAATGTAGCTACTGTAGGACAGAAAAGGAAGGCTGTCTCTAAGAAGGGTAATAGTAATAAACCTAAGAGTGACAAGGATAAGGCCAAGAAACCAAAGGCAAACAAACCATGTTGGTCTTGTGGGCAGGTTGGACACTGGAGTAAGGACTGCCCTACAAAGAAAGCGAAGAAAGCCGAGGGGGTAGCTCAAGCGAATGCTGTGCTTGGAACCTCAAGTGGGCCTGTAGCGAACATGGTTGTTGGTGAAGCTTTGGCTTCTGAAACCAACGAAGACCGGTATGTTACCTACAACCCTGTACTATTTTCCACTTATCTGTCAAATGAATGGTTGATTGATACTGGAGCTAATGTGCATATTTGTGCTGACATTAGTTTATTTGTATCTTATCAACAGAGTCATAGATTGACAGTGACTATGGGGAATGCAAGTGCTGCTCAAGTACATGGAGTAGGAAACGTGTACCTGAAGTTTCCTTCGGGACGTATTCTATCCCTGACGAGAGTGCATCATGTTCCCGACATGCGTAGAAATATAATAAGTCGTAGTTGTTTAGTAGCTAATGGCTTTGAAGTTTCTCTCAAATGTAATAAAGTAGTTCTTATTCATACTGGTACATTTTTTGGCAAGGGTTACTTGTCGAATGGTTTATTTGTGATAAATGCTGAACCCGTTTTGGGTGGATTGATTAATAATATTACTCCTTCTGTTAATTGTATTGAATCTTCTGATTTATGGCATGCTAGACTTGGTCACTTAAATTTTGGTGCTCTTAAAAATATGATGAACTTAGAGTTGATTCCAAAACACACTATAGAAAAGAATTCTAGATGTCAAGTATGTGTGTCTGCTAAACAAATAAGGAAACCTTTTCATAATATTGTTAGGGATTCAGACTTGTTAGATTTAGTACACACTGATATTTGTGAATTTGGTGGTGTGTTGACTAAGGACCATTTTAGATACTTCATTACCTTTATAGATGATAGTAGTAGATACTGTTATGTTTATTTACTTAGACATAAGGATGAAGCACTTAGTAAATTCATTATATATAAAACTGAAGTAGAAAAACAAACTAGTAAGGTGCTTAAAAGATTGAGATCTGATAGAGGTGGTGAGTATACGAGTAACGCTTTTAATAAATTTTGTGCAAACAATGGTATAGTTCATGAAGTTACCCCACCATACACACCTGAGTCTAATGGGGTTGCTGAGCGAAAGAACAGAACATTTAAAGATATGATTAATAGTATGCTTATTAACTCTGGGCTGCCTAAATACATGTGGGGAGAAGCTCTGAATACGGCTTGCCATATTCTGAATAGAGTCCCTCTGAAACACATGGATAAGACACCCTATGAGTTATGGAAGAGCAAGAAGACTAGTCTTAAGTATCTTCGTGTATGGGGGTGCCTTGCTAAGGTACTTGTCCCTGAATACAAGAGAAAGAAACTAGGTCCGAAGACTGTTGATTGTATCTTTCTAGGCTATCTTGAGACCACTACAACTATGAGATTTTTAGTATTAAAATCTGACATAGATGGTATAGTGGCAAACACGATAGTTGAGTTTCGTGATGCTACATTCTTTGAGGATGTTTACCCTATGAAGACTGGTATGCCTCAAGATACTTCTAATGAAGATCCTACTCACACATCAAGTTCTATTCCTGATCATGTGGAAAAGATGACAAATGTGGGGGCGGAACCTAGTAGTAGCTCTACTCCTAAGGAGGTAGAGGAACCACGAAGGAGTAAGCGTGCAAAGGTAGTCAAGGATTTTGGAAGTGATTTTATCACTTACAATGTCGAGGATGAACCTTTAACCTTCCGACAAGCTATGGATTCTTCAGAGTCTAGGCACTGGAAGGGCGCTGTAAAGAGTGAAATTGACTCTATTGTTTCTAACGGAACATGGGAGTTAGTTGATCTCCCTCCTGGGTGTTCTACTGTCGGGTGCAGATGGATCTTTAAGAGAAAGTTGAACCCTGACGGATCAATAGATAAGTACAAAGCTAGACTGGTAGCTAATTGTTTTAAGCAAAAAGAGGGCATTGATTACTTTGACACATACTCTCCTGTAGCTAGGATGACAACAATCCGAATGCTTGTAGCATTGGCTTCCGTACATGGTCTTATCATCCATCAAATGGATGTAAAGACAGCTTTTCTTCATGGTGAACTTGAAGAAGAGATTTATATGGATCAGCCTGAGGGATTTGTTGCATCTGGTAACGAAAGGAAAGTATGTAAGTTGATCAAATCCATCTATGGCTTGAAACAAGCTCCTAGGGATTGGCATAAAAAGTTTGATGAAACTATAGTGCCGTTCAGTTATGATATTAATGATAGTGACAAGTGTGTCTACACCAATGTTAAAGGTAGTGAGTGTGTCATCTTGTGCCTATATGTAGATGACATATTACTGTTTGGAACCAATATTGAGATTATTAACGAGACAAAAGCTTTCTTGAAAAGGCATTTTGATATGAAGGATATGGGTGAGGCTAGTGTGATTCTTGGTCTCAAGCTGACTCAGTCAGCTGAGGGAATAACTTTATCGCAGTCTCATTATATAGAGAAATCTATACTTGAGAAATATGGTTATTCACAGTGTAGAATCGCTAGTACACCCTATGATTCTAAAGTTGCCCTTGTTAAGAATACTTCAGGAATACCTGTGTCTCAGTTAAGGTATTCTCAGATTATAGGGAGTTTGTAATATCTTGCTAACTGTACTAGACCAGATATTTCATACTCTGTGTCTAAGTTGGCTAGATATACAAGCTGTCCAAACAGAACTCATTGGGATGCTCTTGATAGAGTACTGAGATATCTGAAAGGCACAATGTACCTTAGTTTACACTATAGGAGATTTCCTGGTGTACTTGAAGGTTACAGTGATGCAAGTTGGATAGCTAAGAAGTCTGGTTCCAATGGAGTGACTGGATACGTGTTCACTTTAGCAGGTGGAGCAATATCCTGGAAGTCGACAAAACAGACTATAGTTACTCGGTCTACTTTTGAGGCTGAGTTGTGTGCACTTGATGCCACGGGGTCGGAGGCTGAATGGTTACATGGACTTATGTCCGCGATACCTGTAGTAAGCAGACCACTTCCTGCGTTTGCTATTCATTGTGATAGTAAAACAACTATCGACAAGATTAGCAGTAAAAAGTATAATGCTAAAACAAAGAGACACATCCAAGTTAGACTAAAGTCTATAAGGGGTTTAGTGTCTGATAGGATTATAGCTGTAGAGTTCATAGGAACTCAGAACAATATAGCTGATCCTTTAACTAAAGGATTGGAACCTGCAGTGGTCCTTAAGTCGAGGTTGGGGATGGGGCTGTCAACCCATCATAGTTCATCATCAGTGGGAACCCAATACACATGAGAGGAGATCCCTTGAAGTGTATTCAATGTGGTAATAACAAGCTGTAAGGATGAATTGGTAGTACCTTTGCTACATAGATGATACTGTTTGTATCTGAGTCTATCCCCTGTAAACCTAGAAGGTACTGATACTGCTAGATAGCAAGAGTTATTATAACTTTGAATGGGGTCAAGTCATTCGACGAGATGGTAGCAGTACATCTCTGGAGATGCCTAGCTAAGCGAATGTAATTGTGTGGTCGCAATTAGAGGAAAGGGTTATTCCTTGAAGCATTCGATGAACAGGATCGAGACAAGACCATTAATGTCTCAAAGCCGTAGATTGGCACCATAGCCTTTGACTTGTCGTCGTCTATGGAACATGATTACATCAAACAGATTAAGATTCAAGGTGAAACATTCCATCTAAATCCGGTAGTCATCGAAGTAGGGGACTTAGGAGGGTTCAAACCCGGAAGGGTACCAACTCTGAAAAACAAGTCATGATGGAAAACCTGGAGCATTTCTGTATGGATTTGTGGGGGATTGTTAGAAAATGGAGTTTTTAGGGCATAATTATTTTATGTTCTTGATGTTAATTCCGGACTTTAACGATTGGAAATTGTTCCTTGATATGGGAACTTAAATTTTCATATATGGGTCTAAGTAATTTTCTTAGTGAAACCCATAGAGAAATGGAGTTGAAGTTAGTAGCTTGAATAAGCTTGAAATGAGAATGTGTATTTATCCCACATTGAAATAAATAAGGGGAGTTGTTGGCTTTATATAGAATCACACACATGGGTAGTGTACAACTACTAAGGTGTATGATGGTGCATGGTGTTACTGTGTGCTCCACGCGCACACACGCGCGCGCGCGCGCCGCCGCCGCCCGCCCCGCCACGTCACGACACGCCACGTCACGTCTCGTCTCGACTCGGGTCGGCTCGGTCGAAGGGCGATTTGGGCGAATATCTCGGCGTCTCGCGTACGCGAGGCGACCTGGGCGAGGAATTTTATTGCATGTATTAGTGATTTATTTTAATATTATAAACATGCTGTCAGGAGTTGGACTGTTAAGTCCTGTAAACTCTCGAGAGCAAACTTGCTGTCAGGAAACAAGGTTGCTGTCAAGGAAGTAAAACTTACTGTCCGGAACAAGGTTGTTGTCAAGGAAGTAAAACTTACTGTCAGAAACAAGGTTGCTGTCAAAGAAGTAAACTTACTGTCAAGTTCAAACTGTTGACAGTTACTTTAAAGGTACTGTCAGGACTTGTTGACAGTAACTTCTGCGTGATTTTGACAGTAGAGTCTGAGCGTTTATTCTATTAATTGGAAGTCATAATGTGGATAAATATATAACGTAACTGTTACGATTTGTTTAATATAAAATCAGCTGTTACAGCCGTTTTGATTATATTAAAACAACCGTTTCATTCTAATTAATTGGAATGGGAGTTACAATATTAATTGGGTGATATCAGTTACGTTTGGCCTCTCCTATAAATAGAGACCTAAGCTACTGATTGTAAATATACTGTCCACACCATACATTCTCTGTTCTCTCTATACACTCTGTTCTCCCTTTATATTCTGTACTCCACCAGTAGGTTTTTCTGGCGACTGAGGTGCTAGTCGAAGTCGAGTTTTCTGGTGACTGTGACCATCTAACTCGGAGCTGTTTTATCCTGGAAGAATATTGCCAAGTCCTGACACAGTGTAAGTGGGGGCAATTATCTCTTCAAGAACAATCAGGACTTCTTTGCAAGGCCTGGTGACTCAGCTGATTATTTCTTATTTGATACCTGCATAGCTATGGCTTCTAGTATGATTTCTTATCTTCCTTTGTTCTATCAGTTACTGATTTGCATGTGTTTTACCTTCGTGTTTTGTTTCGCTAATTGTATGCTTGGCCTGGACTTGTTAAATAGATATATAACTGGCACTATGTTGCTGTAGTAGTCAATATTTCCAACATTCTTGAAGAGATAATTCGTTATATAGTATTTAGCATAATGGTTAACGAGAGTGAGATTCCTGCTAGTGGTAGTTCGGTTGCATCTGTTGGGGTCATTGATTGGACCACTTACAGTTTTCCACAACCTGTTGAATTAACTGGCTTGCCTGAGAAATTCAATGGGGGCGTTGGCTTTTCTCGTTGGCAGAAAAGGATGAAGTTGTGGTTGACTGTAAATAGATATATAACTGCCTCTATGTTGCTATAGTAGTCAATATTTCCAACAACTACTGAATTCAGGGATGTGGGTATAGTTTGGATTGCTTGTGATGTCTTTGATTTCATTTTTAGTTTTAAGAATTTTTAAATTCTATTTTGTTAAACAGGAAACAAATCAGCTAATTGTTTTAGCTTGTTTATTTGTTTTCACCCTGGTTGTATTGCCGGTTGAGATTTGTCACGGCTATGTTTTGTTATAGTTAATAGAAAGTGGAGTAAAGTGCATTTTGTGTACCTGAAGTTTGGCATTGACACCACTTGCACTATCGAATTTTAAACTCGAGCACATGCAATACTGAACTCAAAATTTACTTACACGTTATGTACTGCCGTCAAATTGAGTCTAACTCCGTTAGAAACACAGGGGTAAAAATGTATTTTACTCATCAAACAATTAAATTAAAATAAAAATAAAAATCAAGAACACCTTCTTCCACCTACAGAATCCGGCGACCGGAGGTGGAATCCGGCGAGCTCGATTTCCGATTGCAACACTATAAAACACAGTACAACACACGATTCTGCAGCTAAACGAATTCCCAACATCTGGACAACAATAACTCAACAAAACACACTCAAAATTTGATCAAAACGAACCAAAGAAATAGATTTTTCGGCGAGCTTAACATCCCTTCCGGCCAAAATTCGTTTTCGTTCATATCAAAACCAAATCATGTGTTCTATATCACAAATCAAAGCTTATGCAACCCCCAATCTTTCCCCTAACACCACAAACATGAACAAGCAACACTACTATGGACGATTGATTTTCGTATATCTCATAATCGAAAACAATTGAAGTAATTAAACACATAGAGCAACTCCCTAGGATCATATGAAGCCATTTAAGCAATCAAATCAACTGAACAATCACTATAATCGAAAACCCCAATTTTTGAATAAGAACCCTAAAATCTGTAGTTTTATACAAAAATTCATAACAAATCATAAAGTTACCCTCCACAACGATTGATTGCAGATTATGAAATTAGATGTTGAGGGCTACATTTTGAGCACTTGCACGTCGAAATCGAAGTTCGCTAACCTCTCCAAATTTGTGTTTGATCTTGATGAACAAGAGAGAGAAATTTTAATTTCTTATTAATTAAAATGATTTTTACGCCATAGCAAAGAAATGGATAGGAAATTACAATTTTACCCCAATCAAACTACGGAGTTAGTGCCAGACTGACGGTACATAAAGAATAAGTAAATTGTGAGTTTAGTATTGGTGTAAGTGGTGTCAAGGCCAAACTTTAGGTACACAAAGTGCACTTTACTCTAAAAAGTGCTATATTTTTGTCAAAAAAAAAAACACACGAACTCTCAATATTTTGCTTTCCGGAAAAAAAAAATTTACTTGAATATGAGATGACGAATGCTGATACATTTTGATTCCACATGGAAGTCGACTTAGCAAAACTTGTCTTTCAATAAGGTTATTTATAGAAAGTTTTTATTGATGTGGCTGGTAGGAGGAGACTTGACGTTTGATTGCCGGATCAACCAGCACGCTGAGCATCTATGATCTATCTACCAACACTAGTCTCATCCATCAGCATAGATACTTGCTGCCCCTTCAAAAATAGTAAAGCTACCAGTCGGCTTCTCTTCTGTAATCCACTCTAATCTTATTTCCACTTTGCAGTTCAACGAGATCTTGCGGTGCAGATTGTTGTCGCATAACTTAGAAAGTTTTTTAAAATATTTTAATCTTTAAGAGAAGCAGAAAATTTGAAGATCAAGATTTTTCTCGGAAAATCAACTCATTAAACGGTGACAAATGTGTTTGTAATTTCAAATGATCAGGTGTATGTTCGATCATAATACATTTTTCGGAATTAAAATAAATAAATCAAGTTGAAGCTTATTCTCTTATTTTCTCATGCATAAGAACACAAGTTATCATCCATTATTAGTGGTTGACAAGTATTAAAAAAGAATTGCAGGTTTGATATGCAACAAACATCCGCTGACACTTGAAATACTGTTGAACAACTTTAAAACTACATAGACCTCATCTTCAGTTGGCACCAAGTTATACAAAGATAGTGAGATACAGACAGAGCTTCTTGCTGAAGAAGGCTCGAGAACTAGTTAGGTTATAAAACTGAACATTTCCTATTTTTTTCAAAAAAAAGAAAAACCATGTGTGCTATTATATATAGATATCTCTCCCCTAATCTTCTTCCGTGTGTTGTAAGTGCTGATCCCCCTCCTGACTTCTTCGGCCAAGGCAAGCTCAAGTCGGCACCTTAGTAAAAAAACAAAACAACGTTTACATGGAAAGCAATAGCGCAAGCCACCAACATAGCTTAGACAAATCTGTAAATCTAGCTAAATTTTTGATCTGATAGAATAAAGACGAGCTTCTTGGAAGCAGAAATAGCCCCTCCTCTCATATTTGGGAAAATGACTTTCATTACGCTGAAAATAAAAATGGCGAAAATTAGAACTGATAGGGACAAGCTCCTACTACAACTATTACTTAAGTACTGCCAATGTAACATGAGTCACCACCTCCACAATCTAAGCTGTAATATATTGGTGTTATATGGTGAACTGTAAGAGAGACTTAAAATAGTTGAAATGCCATCTTTAGCTTATTCTGTTTCCATTGTGGTAATTTGTAAAATGCGCTCTTCGTCATCTTAAATTTGTCATAGAACTCTTCGGACGAAAGATAAGCCTACATGCAACAAGATTTAGCAAGTATTAACCCAATATATGTGAAAGTAAACTCGTTGAACATGATGTCATTTAAAACAATACCTCTCGTTTGGTCACATCAATTTCTGTAACAGGATCCATAGAGAGTATTGTAAGCCGTTCATAAGGGTATGTTGGGAGCCCTTCATCATCATCAGCTTCATCCTCTTTTACATCCTCCTGTATCGTATCTATTCTGCTGCTCATTGATTTATCATTGGACTTTGTACTTGATTCTTGAGCGTGTGACCCAAGGTTCCCTTCACCCAGGGCCGGCCCTGAGAAATTGCAAGCCCCAAGCGACTCAAACTTTTGTGCCCCAATAAGTATACAAATCAAATATATGCTATTTACTATTTGAGAAAAAAAATTCTTCTAATAACTTTGCTAGCAAAATCATCACAAGTCTTTCATGTTTTTGTGTCCTAATTTATTTTTGTGCCCCTACATATTATAAATTTTTTCTTTTGCTCTTTATTGTAAAACCAAAAATGTGCCCCTAAAATTTCATTTTTTGCACTCATTCGAGAGCATAAGCGGCTTGGCCTCAGGACCGGCTCTGCCTTCACCCATGAGAGTTGCTACTTCAAATTTTCAGTTCTCATAACTACCAAATTATCAGGTTTTTAAACAAGTTCAAGCAATACATACCTTTAATAGAACGGGGAAATAGAGTTGTTTTGGGATTGGCTGATTTCTCAAAGTTTGACTTTAATGCTGCTATGGCCATGGATTTCGAAACTACTTTTGTAGAATCAGACGGTCCAGGTTTTGTATATAGCTTCTTTACATCTGGGGGAGGAGTTGAGAGGTTCCTAACATTTGGTTTTTCAAAATTAGCAGCTAGTGCATTGAATGCTGGAGATCTGCCTCGTACACGGGGTCGATCACGGGAGGATGCCACACTTACACTCCTGGAACGCTGTGCTTTTTCTGGTGAAGCTGCCGACCTTCCTCCTAATATAGGTCTCCTTTTGGGTTTCTGAGCATGCAACATATTAACTGAGAAGACAAACATGGCACAAGCAACACCACCAAAAAGGTAGCATGACAATTGAAATGACCAAATTCTAACCGCTAAAATGTTTCTGTTATATAGCCCTATAGCATGATATATCAAGGCTATGACCCTATAGCACAAACCATCATACATGGTTATCAAACAATCAAACATAACAATAAGTTAAAGGGTAAACTACTAGTCTAGTTTCATGAGGACGAGTGTACTGCAAATCCAGCCCAACATACGTATGGTAAGCTGTATGTCAAACTTGTAAAAACAATTTGAGTCTACCACAGGCCTCCACTAGATCACAACAGCATTATACATCTTATTCTGGTAACTTTATTATTTTACTGGTATCAAATATTAGTACAAGTGGATTAACCAAAAGAAAACATTAGTACAAGCGGAACAAACTTCATTTTGTAGAAAAATAAAAAACAATTCTTTTGGAACTTCAGAATGGATTTGGGGGGGGGGGGGGGGGGAGGAGCTCACTAATACTAGTATATCGGCAAAGTGGAAACAAAACCTAAGCTCCAAAATAGGACTTACATCCAAACTATGACTTCCTTTAACTATAGCGAGCTTTCTCTGGAATGAGTTTCCATGCATCTGAAACCATACAGCAAGAAAGTATCTAGCTCATCATCACATACATGAGTAACTTCTACAATCACTTCATGTAGAATTATCTATCACTACTTACAGCAAATTTTGTGGAGTCCCATTTTGAGAAGAAGCGCGTGAAGAGCATTGGTTCACTCCCTTCCGTTACGATATATATAGGAGTATGAGGTGACAAATTCTCAAGAAGAAAATCGCGTTTTATAAAATTCTGTAAATGTGGAAAAATTGAGCATGTATTAGACATTGTAAACTCTACATTGTTTAAGAGTCTAAGTCTATTAGATAATCTTTTTAGAGGCCAGGGCAGCTGCAAGGCCAAACCAGCAAGTGACTAGTTCAATCAGTCACCTTTCAAAACAACCATATTAACAAATTTAACGTGACACAGGAAAATATTACCACTCCACTCCAACTCTCCAAGCCATTTCTTCAAGCAAAAATGACTACATTGGTGCTGAAGCTTTCATTTCTCTTCTCATCATCATAATTGATCGTGTTTATTATAATATAATCATCGTGTCTTAGTAAATACTTCTAGAAAGAATTCTGGCCAAAACTTACCTCTCCAATAGATAATGCATCATTTCTCTTTGTTGAGCTGATCTGTTGCCCCACCCACACAAAAATATCTGAGTGACAATCCAGGATGAATATATCTTCAGTCATTAGATCATCTTGGTCAAAGTTGTATATCTCTGTCACCTAAAAACAAGAAATCTTATTCAAATTCATGGAGCAAAGCTAACGTGGCTATGGACCGCCAACCATGCACAAAAACATACATACCCAGAGACGGAGGGAGGGGGTCCACGCCCCACCCCTCATTTCCGATAAGTATAATGTGTTTTTATAGGCGTCCACCCTTCCCCCTCCCCCCCAAGATTTTCAATAAGTATCATGTGTTTATAACTTTATATCCATAACTTGTAGAAAAGATGTATAGTTGTGTTCTAGTCTTTTGTTTAGCACGTTGAGGATTCAATCCCTGCCTGCAGCAATTTTTTCCCCCATTTTCGGATAGAGTTAATTGCATTTTGCATCCCCCAGCTTTAGTCCAATTTCAATTATGTATATGTAGTTTCATAAATTGCATTTTGCATCCCCAAACTTTAAATCATAAGTCAAATCACAATCCCTTATACATTTTTTATCAAAAATAATATTGCTTTTAACGAATACATTAACAAATGCGATATAAAATGATTGCAATGATGATATAAATTATAGATTTTAAACATTTAACTAATTTTACACTTTAAAATTCTTTAAATTATAATTTAATATTATTTTTTGACCATTAATCAATTATATTATATTTGTAAAAAATTAAACTAATATGTTTCCATTAAATGAAGTTGTGATTATTATGATATATGATACGTATAAAATCATTAAAACATATTTGTACCATCTTAAAATATAAATTATATAATCACTACATAATTTTATATCGCATTTGTCAATATTTTTTATAGAAAACGGATAAGGGATTGTGATTTGACCTCTAATTTAAAGTTAGGGGATGCAAAGTGCAATTTATTAAACTACATATACATAATTGAAATTGGAGTAAAGCTGGGGGATGCAAAGTGCATTTAACTCTTTCGGATATTATTTTAAAATTTCTCAGCTACTAACTATTTTGGTCCCCCCTCTTTTTTCCTTCTGCGTCCGTCACTGAATATACCTATATATATGCACATGCTTTCATAAAATACATACTGCGAAGAAAAAGAAAGATTTAAACATAAGACGCACCTTTAGATCTGAAGACGTGCAAGAATTGCAGCAGTCACCAAAAAAAAAAAAGAAACAGCACCGATCAGCTAGAACAAAGAGAATAGAATCCGAAGAGCTACTGTATAAACTAGATAATTCCTCTAACCTTTTGTAAGTGAGCACGTGAACAAATGAGGATCACTTTCAGCAACTCTTCCAACCTTCTGGTTAGGGTATTCTATTTTTCTACCTAATAAGTCCCAAAATTGCTCAGACTCCGAGCCTTCCTTTAGTACTCTGCTACCCTGCATATCTGGCTGTAGATACAGAAAGTGGTAGTTAAATGCACCAAAAAAAAAGTCATCTGAAAGCTAGATGAATTGCGTCAGCAAACTATGTTGCTAACCATAATTCTTTTTCTTAGTAGACTATAACTATTCAATATTAAGTGCACTACATATTGTCATCACTAGCTTTAGATGAGGAGTCCAACTACAAATCAAGATACCCTATATGCTATATGCATTAAGTGTAAAAAATCACATTTGTAGCATCTAACCATAAAACAGACAGACATATAAGCAAAATATGACCAAAAACCCAGAATCAGACCTTTATCAAATCCAGCAGCCTGTCAACAAGTTCCTTATCATCAGGGGATGTCAAGTTTCCAATCCAAGTGAAGACTAAGGAGCCATCATGTAATATGTAACAGTGGGACGAGTTTAAAGATGATGCCCTCTGATGGAAAAGAACAAAAAAAAAATCCTTATTAGATGTAAATTATAATAGCAAGAATTTGAGAAAGAGTGGAATGGAAAGATTTTCTCAAGATTTAAGAAACATATAATTCATCAAGGCAATAGATTGCTGAAATTGGATTATATGGGGGACACATTAACTGTGGGTACCATGATGACTAATCTATGTGATTATTATTTTCGTTATGCTATTAACAACATTTGAAAGTTAACCCAACGCGTGCACATCACTACCTGTTCAGACTGAGTTGGGTCCAGGTGGTTGGATTCAGGTTTCGGGTTCAGACATGACCAAAAAGAATTCAAGCAAACTTTTCCGATGAGACTAAGTCAGGTTGAGTTTGGGTAATTATTCATACTCATCTAATGTAATATAGAATTTACATATTTAAAAAATTTAATCCTAAAGCTAACCCATGAACTTGTGCAGTTTCAAGAAAAGACGAGAGGAACGGAGGCCAAGTGACGTAGTAGCACTTCATCGCACAAACTAATACTGCTGAAACATTTGCAATTAAAAGTAGATACAAAGGGAAGCGTTTTCATTTTAAAAAATAGAAATTTAACGACTAATTGACAAAAAATTCACTTGGTAAATAAAGTGAGGTGTGGAAGGGAGCTAATGTAGGACTTACTGTTTCAACTTGAATTGCTTGCATGTTTTCTGGTCCAGTGCCCTGCACCCTAAACAGAGCAAGCCCTTCCTCTGTATGAGTATCATCAGGAAGTTCATTCTCTGCTATATATTTTTTGTATCCAACACTACGACCTCCCTGACAGATTTGCACAATTGGTGTTTGTAAAGAAGCGGAAAACACGCATGTAATGTCAAAGGAAACAAACTTAGATTTTTAGTTAAAGGTTCTCACAAACCTTAAAGACCATCAAGGTCTGAAAAACTGCAAAGAACTCGATAGGTTCATTTCCGTCATAATAGCAAGCCTAAAAATTCCATAATGACAGTTCCATTACAATAATCATGCATGAATAAATTTATTAACCCTACATCACTGAAACAGTTTGTGAACATATGATAAACCTGAGTAGGCAAGAACTTCATTCTCTCAATCATCTTACTTGCTTGTGAAATCGCTGAACTTCTATCCGCCTATCATGTGTAATTATTTCAAAGTAACAAATTAGCTTACAGTCAAAAAGTGGGTGAAAATATCTACCTTTTCTGCATCACTAGTTAAACATATCTAAAAATTCCAAAGTTTTCTTGACAAAAAAAAAATTCCAAAGATTTGGAATGAAGAGGTCAGCAAATATTTTGAGAGGTGGAATTAGTGTCTATAAAAATGTGGGAAATATACTTGATCTGCAATTTTGTACCAATACTGCCACATATATGGAATATATTATTAACAAACAAATACCAAAGTTTCAAAATGTATTTAATAATCTATTTTAACATTGGAATAACCTGGACTAGCAAATTCCATCATCATGGTACAAAATTACATGAAATTATTGTTCAATCAGTGAAATCTTCAAGCTTTTCTTGGTAAGAATTTAATTCGAAGTAAAAATGATTTTATATTTATTGGTAACTATAGGCTATATAACTTAACTAAAGAAATTTTCATAATGACTCTCGGTACATGACAACTTGCTTGGTTAAACTTTTGAATGTTAAAGTTGGTTTGCTTACTTCTCTTTTCACTCTACTTAACTCCCTTCCTATTCTCTACTTAACTCCCTTCCTATTAGTGTGTCCCCACTGTCCCATACTCCCATTTGATAGTATCTTATCCCTCGCATTGCAGCCAGATGGACGGCCCTCTCTCCTTGGTAACAAGAGGTTGAGCGTTCGAATCTAAGTGGAGGATTGTGTGCGTGCGTATTTAAATTCCTTTAGTTGACCTTACTGGAAAAAAAAAGATAGTAGATTGGTATGGCAAAACTCTCTGTATATGAATGCCTCTTCAAAAAGCTGCAAACTGCTTAGCAGTCGATATGGAAGATAATCCGTACAAGGCCATGCCAATACAGTTAGTACATAAACAATATAAATTTCTGCCCTTTCTTGTTACTGTACATACCCTCTGAATTGGTCAGATAAAAGAAGTTGTACTGACAATATGGGTTGCTCGAGTTGAGAGACAAGATTATTTGCGTTTGCCTCATTCATTATCTCTTCTCCAAGCAACTTATACGAAGGTCAAAGTGTGCATAAATGTGGAAAAGTTATACAATCAAGACCATGATGTAGAACAATCAAAATGGCTTCGGCTAGGTATTTGTGCAGATTTTTTTTTTTTTGGTTTTTGTTGATTTTGCATGTATATCCACTTACCGATTCGCAATGTCATTCTAGATTCCATATACTTAACACTACTTCAAGTGCATGCATGTCAGATAACAAAACAAAACTATTTAAAAGTTACTGCAAGCAGAAATTACCTGAATGGATTGCCTTCCAAACCATGTCCCGATAATGTGTTCTTCTCCTCTTTCCCCAGGACATGAATACTGGAAGATATAGCAGTCTCCACTGTAAAGTTTTGAGTCATCAGAATCTGAAAGAATAGTCTTTTCTTCTCCATCCACACTCCAAACCTGTTTGACCATGCAAAAATACAGTAAACAAAAAACCACAAAACTGCACTCTATATAGAGTGATCAGTCTGTATCATGCTTTTCTGTGTTAAATGTTATTATATGCTCGAATTACTAGTGTTAGTGGAAACAGAAGTATATCCTCGTATTGATAGCAAAAGACTGGTAAATAAAGAAAAAGTGATAAACAAGATGCTGATTTTTTTTTATGTGAAGGCATGTCAAAAAATTATTAGAAATTAATTCAAACTTACCATTTGATATTGAAAAGATGAAGAGTGTAATATCATTTAGATTTCCAGCAGTATTCAGATATAATAAATCAATTAATTTATTTCTTAAAGATTATCTGCAGTGCCTATCTTTCTCTCCTACTCTCACGTAAAATAGCCGATTTTCTAAGACATACCTAATACTTCAACCTTTTTTTTTTTTTGTTATCTCTCCCCATTTATTCAAAAAAGAGAGAGAATTACTAAGGTGTATCTGCAAACGTTCTCCAAAGTTAGATGCCACATAAAATGTACAGAAATAGCGAGGTGTGGTGGAAAAAACAACCAGATGTTTGTGAAAGTGAATAAGCATCCTCAGTCCTCATATTTAAACTTAAGACATAATTTCTCATAAAGGCTTTCATAATTAGGGAAGTGCAATAATGTGCAAGTAGACTGTATACATTCCCAATGTGATCCACAGGCATCCGCTTGCCCTCGCCCATGGAAAGCCTAAGGACTCGTATCTACAGAAATTCTTCACAAATAGCAGAACAAGCACTCCTATGATTCCACAAAGACACATCCAAAATATCTGTGTAAGAGGATGTCTACTATAGATTGAAGACCACCTTCTTACTGTTCTTTCAGAAGTATAACTCGCATCCTCGTCTAATTTTATGTTCAAGGGAAAAGATAATCCAGTAAAAGAAGAATAGTCCGGGAAGGCGGCAGCCACATAACGATTTACAATTTTATTCTTCTGGGACTAAAATAGTAGTGACTAGTCAGTACCTGCAAGTTCCCTGTGCAATCAATATGTGGCTGTGTCTGAGATTCTTCCTTTGCAGGGCCCTCTTTCGTGAGTCCCTTAACATTTAACCCTTGGCGTCTGAGAAGTGCTACAAGAAAACCAGCAAAGGACTGGAAATAAACAACAATCTAATTGGAAATAAACAACAATCTAATTGGAAATAAAATGTAAGTGATAATAGAATGTCTACACATTTAAGGTCGTATCAAGACTGCAGTATCGTTGTGAAGGAGCATAGAATCATAAACACAAACTCACCAGCAACCTTGCCCCTACCAACCTCGGGTACTGTTGCCGCAGTTGGCTGAGGCCATGAATCAAATTTAGAGCGGAACATAACGGTCTCAGATCCCTCCATTACACGAATGATATGAGGTTTTGGTCGATCAACGGTTTGCAGTAATTCCTACGTAATAACATCACTGCAGTAATTAGTTTCCGATAAACGTACATCAAGAGTAAAAGGCATAAGCAGGGTATAATTTTCAAATTGATAAAATGAAACAAAAAACACCTCTGCAGCTTGACTTGCACTTTTTCTTTGATTAAGAGAAGTATCTTTCCCCATCCAAGCATAAATTTCCAACCCACAATCCAAAAGGTAGCATTTGTTAGTGTCTAGCAAATCCTTTGTCAAAGATTCAACATCCATCGGTTGTGCTTGCCCTTCAGAAACACTATAGGAGAGAACATACTTTTGTCAATGTAAGAAGTATGAGGCATATTAATTTTGCAAAAAAAATAAAGAAGATCAGTAGTACACCATCTCAACACTAAACTATATGATCATTACAACAAATCTTCTCCTTTGAAGGCCTGAATGCATTCTAAGAATATCAAAGGATAAATATACCTTTCACCTGCTATTTTTGCTTCATTACACATATTAAAAAACAAAGCATGAACACTACACAGTCTTAAAACTGGATCTTGATATATTAAAACGCCCAGATAGAAGTACATGGTTGTGCTTATTTTTGAATCAATTAATTTGTCACTATATGACAACTATAATCATCCACTGTATCAGAAAGTGTATAACATAAGAGAATCTACGACAAATAAATTTAAACAACATATAGAGTACAGGCAAACAAATAAGGAGAGAAAGTTACCCATAAAGTAGTAATAAGATAAAAGCAAATTTCCAGTAGCAAAAGTTTGTTACCTATAAAGTCTAGTAGGAAGAGCATCGATATTTTGAGCATCATCGGTAGCTGTTCTCTTTGGCAGTGGAGCATAACCACCAAATAAAGCCCAGAATTCTCCACTTTCAGCATCAGCCATCAATCTTCCATCCTCTACTCGGAAACATCACGGAATAAAAATGAGAGTGCTGGGGATCAGAATGATAGCATCTCACAGCATGCAACTTAAGTTTAGCTTACCGATGGTAGCTATCTCACATTTTCCATCATGATAAGTATCTTTAATGTACTGGACCACTTCCAGAGCTTTAGCTCTCTCTTGAATAGATGATTTAGAACCACTGAACTGGAAAATTTTGGAATCTGTATCAAGGATAAAGACGTCGTCATGATTGAGTGAGGATCGAACAAATTCAACCTGAAACCATTATATTCAGGACCTAGAATTAGCAACAGGTATTGACAAAAATCCATCATACTGCTGAAGGATCATTCTTTACTTACCTCATTTACATGAACAACATGTTTTCCTTTACAAGCATACAAACGGGTTTTATGTTCTACAGCTTCAGCATGTTTAAATCCAGATGCAACTCCACCTTTTTGAGGTATGATACATGGTTTGAAATACGAAAGAAACTTTTCAGTTTCATGTCCTTGCACCTCACGGTACTGAACAGCCCGCTCTTTGAGAACTGCATTCAGTTCAATTGCCTTGATAGCTGCAGTCCCAGATTCATCCTATCAAAACAAAGTTTTTAGCCTTCAAAGACAACTATTTGTGGATACTTAAAAGTCTTAACTAAAGGGAACAATTACTTACTTGACTAGTATCTTTACCAAGCCAATAATGTATATCATGACAGAGGGCGCGGCTTTTTAGAGCAGTTGTCTGCATTTAAGAAATTATAGTTTTTAGAATTTAATCATACTTAACTATGGAGTTTAAGTAGTTAAATCCAATCTGCGCACTGAAGATTGAAAATGTAAGTGATAACCAATTAAGAATTAACAATATTAGGTGACAACTGACAGGATAATTAGGTTAATTCTTTTATGCGTTTAAGAAGTAACTAATATAATAATGTTACATGAGTGTAAAGTGATCAATAAAATTCAAGTAAAACATTGTTACATCACTTACCTTCAAAATGATATAGGAGTCCCCAGAAAAAAATTTCCCATGAGAAGACGTTGGCACAGGTACTGGATGAAAATTTTCAATGCGCCATATCTCTAACCCTCTATGTATTGTTAGAGAAACAGAAAATATAAACCTCTAATTGGGAGAGAAAATATCGACCTTAAGACCATGATTATCGAGATATCAGTTCAAGCATTATTAATGTTAGATCACCTTTAATTTCCTTTTCTTGTGTATTAATGTCACTAAGGTTATATTTGTACTGGAAAGGTTAGATGGTTAACACACAGATGAAATGTGCATATATCAAATTAAGTTGACAAAACAATAGTTAGTAGCATTTCATAACAGACAAAAGGATACTCCTTCTGTCCAGCTCCTTGAAAAGCTGGATCCAAATTTTTCGCAGGAATGGACATAGCTGTTTTCCTTTCTCTGTGCTTTAGCTTTCAAAATTCTCTCTAAATAATATAACTCACTTCCTGGAATACATAAGAAGAATTTCCAGAATAAATAAAAGGCACCTGGGAATTACATTAAATAAAGTAAAAACTATCCAAATCAGAAGCTAACCTCATGATTGGCAACACATCCTACTGCCTGCATGGCAGATTGCCCTGCATTTTAGGGTAAACAGAAGGGTGTTCACTAATCATACATAAACACCAACAATTAATTTTAAAAAGAAATGTCATAAGCGAGATAGTTTGAGATATTATATCATGCAAAGCAAGTGAGGATTGTGTATGGCAGCTATAATGGATCATATAGGGAAAAAATGCTACAAGGGACAGATTAATTATGGAAATCCAACATTTGCAAAACATTAAGATGTGTTGCACATTCCACAATCCATTACCATCGAAATCTAACATAAGAGTGACAAGTGTAATCTCAATTGTTCCGGTCACCGTTTTTCTTAGCATTATTACCAAGTAAATATGAATTTTGAATTAATAGCCCCTTGTCCGGCAATTATATATAACAGATTTACTCTTTAGATTTTACAGATACATACTAAAGCTTACCCCCAGCATTTTTTTTGCCCGAAAAAGCTAAAATCTAAAAGAATGTATAAAAGCAACTGCAGGTAATTTCAATCAAACAGCATGGAATCTGCCAAACAATACTTATAAACAGATCAAATACGGAGCAATTATCAACAAAAATCATAGTACTTTTTACAGAGAATGATAAGGCTATATTATATACCGCATGCTTAACAAAAGATCAACATAACGAAACAATTTCAACGTCGAAAATTCCAAAGGGATGGGAACTAATCAGTTTTTAGGGGGTTTCACATGAAAATTCTTGAAAAAATTGAAGTTCTTGTTTCTGAAAGGGAAAAAAACAGAGGTTCGAAAAGAAAGGAAGGAAAAATAAGAAATGGGTATGGAGAAAAAAGGGTAGGGGTGAAATCTCCTTGAAAAACTGAAATGTGGTTTGTGACTTCCCGGTTTGTGAGGACCAAAGAGCATTTTTGTTCACTAAAATTATACATGTGCATGTATTTATATAGACACAACAAATAACGAACACAAACATTAGTACAGTCTACAGTCGAATGGAATGTTATTACCAAGATCTTGTTCTTCCCGCCAATTGCAGTGAAAGTGTTGCAGTTGCACACTCTTCTTCAACATCTTTGCTTGTTAATTGTGTGGAGACAGGGCACTTGAACAACATAAAGGTCAAATACAACGAATAAATCATATAGACTACTAACTCACGATTTAGACGTTTTTTTCTATCTTTTACTTTCAGGTTTTACCGGGATTAGACGAGCATCTAGAAAAAACTCGAACTTATTTTCTGCATATGTTAAACAAAGCAATTTACTGCTAATGTTACTGTAATGTTAATATTGTTGATTTTTGCTTCATCCATGTTTCTCATTATTAACTGCTAATATAGAGGGTGATGGTTAAAAATAATCATTTTTTAAAACTTCATCATGAAAATACCCATTATAAAACTGGATGGTTATTTATAACAGATGGGATACCCATTTCTAAGTTGGGTATCTCATTTTATATAGGATACCCGTTTATAAGTTGGGTATCACAAATTTTTTATACTTTTAATTTTTTGGGATACCCATTTACTGGTTGGGTATCTTATAGGGATACCCATTTTTGAATTGGGTATCTTATACAAAATGTGATACTCAATTACGAGTTGGGTATCCCATCGGGTAAAAATAACCATACACTTTGGAAATTGTTATTTTTGTCATTCTTAACTCAAAAATGGGTATTTTTAACATTTTTTCTAATATAGATGTGCATGTATTACATATATGTTTCAAATTTGTACAATGTGTAAATTTTTTATTTTATTTAAAAAAAATAGTTTAAAGAAAATTTAAGTGTACATTAATATTTTAAATTTAACAATTTTATGTCTCATGCTTTATTATTGTGTATAATCAGTACTAGATGATAGCCAAGCACGGGTCGAAATAATTTATTAAAACTGATCATTTTTTATTAAATTTTATAGGAAATATTTTATTTATCATTAAAAAATACTATAAAAATGATAAAAGTACAAAAAAATTACGATATTTATGGAACTCAGTAGTTTATAAAAAAAGAACTGTAATTACATCAAAATTCCAATATTTCTAGGAGACACAAATTTAGAAGTAAGTATCATTAAAACGTGATTTCACTTACATTCACTTACAAATAAGATATTAGATGATAAGGGCCCGAGAAAATTTAATTAAATTAATCATTAATTTATTATAAAAATTACTTTATTTACAAAGGATTTGCTTATTAATAAAGGTCATTTTATATATTATTTATTTAAGTTTATTTAAGAAAATCGGGAAAAAACTAAATGATTCCGATATATACGTTAAAATTTACATGATTATGATAAATACGTTATTTGTGAACTGAATAAAGTTATAATAAAAATTACAATTATAATAGTATTAACAATTTATTATTTTAATAAAAAATAATATATAATCCTTGGAGAAATAGGAATCTTATGGGTGGAACCAATTTTTGGTACCGAAGTACCATTAAAAATGTATTTCGTTTGTTATAGATAAGCAAGTCACCATAGATTAACATTTGTATTCGTAGTCTTTTTTTTATTAAGTTGTAATAAAAAAATTATAATTGTAATATAATTTATTTATTTATTTTATAAAATAACATAGAATTCTAGAGAAAATAGGAGTCTTGGGGTGAAACCAAAATATGGTACGAACCAAATTTGGTATAAAATAGTACATTAAAAAGGGGTTTTGTTATTAATACACGTTATAGATATAGATTTATTTATTATTTATTTAAGATTATATTTTAAACAATCAAGAAAACATAACATACATGGTTCTGGTTCTAATATATACGTTATTTGTACAATTCAGTAATATTATAGCAAAAGAATTATAATTATAACAAAATTCTAAACAATTGTTTTAGAAAATAATATGAATTTTAGGGGAGTAGGAATCTGTGATGAAATAAGGGTGAAACCAAATTTATTACGAAAATATCATTAAATAGAAATTTATTAATAAAGGTTATGGATTCGTTGTTTTATCAAATGTTATACGATCTGACTACGTATTCGTTGGTGATTTTTGATCGTTGGTTTTTTCAAGTTAAAAAAATTATAAACAAAAGAATTATAATCATCATAAGAACTCTATTTTTAACTCTTTTTAAAGGAACATAGTATTCTAGAGGAAATATGATTTTTTTTAAAAAAAATACAAATAAAAGAATTATTAATAGGATTTCTATTTTTATTCTATTTTTTAAAAAAAACAACATAGTATTTTAGGGAAAATAGGATTTTAGGGGTGAAACCAAAATATAGTGCGAACCAAACTTTAGGTACCTTTAAAAGAGGGTTTCGCTTATTAATAAAGGTTATAGATTCTAAGGGTGTGTTTGGGATTGCTGTTGCAGACAGCAACAGCAGCTTATTTTTGAAAAGCAACTAAAAAGGTGTTTGGTAAAATTTAAAAGCTGCTTTTCTGAAAAGTGCTTTTGGCTTAAAAGCTGCTTTTAGAGAAAGCAAGTCCCCCCATGCTTTTAAAAAAACTACTTTTCAGCTTTTGTGGAAAGCAGTTGTTGATTTCAACATCAAACCTCACCAAAAACATTATTTTTAATATATTTTTACGTCAAAACATGCACATATAAAAAATATTACCAAACAGTCTTCAACTTTTTACAACACTTTTTTTACCAGCACTTTTTCTAACAACACAGCAATTTTTAACAGCAATCCCAAACAGAACCTAAAAATTGATTTAGGTGGGTGATCAATCATCTCCTAGATGCTAGGTGATGCATAGATGTCTAATTTTTGTGAAAAACGATAAATAAAAAACAATCAAATTAGAAATTGTATAGATTACTAGTGTTTCTCGGTATCAATTCATTTACGATGTTTTACAATGTATTTTTCAATAATGATTTTCACAGATTGGTATTTTAGAATCAAATTTGAGAGTATAATAGTAAATATATTGTCAGATATTTTTACGTAGTTGTTACTCCCTCTGTCTCTTTTTACTTTTCTTATTTGAAATGTTAGGATTGTTCATAAGTCATAACATGAGACAAATTACTAATTTATGTTTAATCTATAAGATCAAATATAGTCATGAGTGATCTTGTTGGATTCGTATTTATGAGTACTTTAATACAGTGAAGTTTTTATATATAAAACTAATACGAAAATGAAGAGATTAACGATCAAAATTATGCGTTGGCAAACGTGTCCAGTCAAAACAGGAATGATATTTAGGGACGGAGGGAGTATCAAACAGTGATTTTCATTTAATAAATATTGGGATAAGTTCAAAACTACCTATGTTAACTATTGGGCTTTTAAAAATATACAGCCCAACTTTCTAAAATTCTAAAATTACCATCCATACTTTTCTTAATTTTAAAAATACGTTTTGCAATCTCATTTGCAATTTCAGGGCGGCGCCAGCCGTGTGAGTTGCAAATGAGGTTGCAACTGAAAACTGGAAGTTGTAAATGAGGTTGCAACTAAAAACTGGAAGTTGTAAATGAGGTTGCAACTGAAGATTGGAAGTTGCAAATGAGATTGTAAAAGTTGCAAATGAAAACTGGAAGTTGCAAATGAGGTTGCAAAAGTTGCAACTGAAAACTGGAACTTACAACCAGAAATTCGTTTGATTGCAACCTTATATGCAACCGAAAATTGAAAACTGGAAGTGATAAATTGTATATACTTATGGAAGTAGAGAGAGTCAGATGAGAAGTAATCAGAAGGAGAGATTTGTATTGATATTGTATCTTACAAGAGTACTTGGACATTCTTATATATAGACTAACTTAGACTACAATAACGTAACTGCTTACATCATATATACTACTGTAGATCTTCTGACTACTAACTATGTTGACAATTTGACACTCCCCCTCAAGTTGATGCATATATATCACTCATGCCCAACTTGCCAATAAGAGGATGGAGCATCTTCTGATTTAAACCTTTGGTAAATATGTCAGCTATCTGGTCCTCCGATTTTACAAAATGAATACCAATGGTATCATTATTGATCTTCTCTTTTATGAAGTGTCGATCAATTTTGATATGTTTGGTCCGATCATGTTGAACTGGATTATGTGCAATGGCAATAGCGGCTTTGTTATCACAATGTAGCTTCATTGGAGTTGCAGATGCAAGTCCCAATTCTTCTAGGAACAATCTTATCCACAATAATTCACGTACACCTTTAGCCATAGCTCTATATTCTGCCTCAGCACTAGATAAGGCCACCACAGGTTGTTTCTTGCTTCGCCAAGTAACCAAATTGCCACCAACAAATGTGCAATATCCTGAAGTAGATCGTCTATCGTCTTGACATCCGGCCCAATCTGCATCTGTATAGCTTTCAACCCCGAGATGATTGTTTTTAGTAAACATTACTCCTTTTCTAGGAGCAGCCTTAAGATACCTTAATATCATATAAACTGCATCCAAATGTGGTTGACGAGGATCATGCATATACCTACTAACAATTCCCACTGCATATGATATGTCTGGCCTTGTATGTGCAAGGTAGATTAGTCGACCAACTAACCTTTGATATTGGGATTTCTCGACAATTTCACCAGCATCTCCACAAAGTTTATGATTTGCTTCTATTGGAGATTCTGCAGGTCTACATCCCAACATCCCTGTTTCATTCAGAAGGTCAAGTGTATACTTCCGTTGTGAGAGGAAGATGCCACCTGAACTTCTAAAGACCTCAATACCAAGGAAATACCGTAGTTTTCCTAAGTCCTTCATCTCGAATTCAGAGGCAAGCTTGCGTTTGACATTAGTAATCTCACAGGTGTCGTTGCCGGTGATCACAATATCATCGACATAGACAATCAACACTGTGATTTTTTCATCTCGTCTTTTTACGAACATGGTGTTATTTGAGTTGCTCTGTTTGTAATCAAATTTAATCATTGCTCCCTGAAATTTGCCAAACCAGTCCCTTGGAGATTGTTTTAGCCCATAAATAGTCTTCTTTAGCTTGCATATTTTCCCAATGGTCGCAGCTGTAGAAAAACCCGGTGGAATATCCATGTAAACCTCTTCTTTCAGGTCTCCATGTAAGAATGCATTTTTTACATCCAATTGCTGAAGTTCCCATCCAAGATTTGCTACACATGATATCAAGACTCGGATAGAGGCCATCTTTGCTACTGGAGCAAAAGTTTCCTGATAATCAATCCCGTAAGTTTGAGTATACCCTTTTGCTACAAGTCTTGCCTTGTACCTATCAATCAGTCCATTAGGTTTCTGTTTCACAGTGAATACCCATCTGCATCCTACTACCTTCCTTCCAGCGGGAAGATGAGTTAACTCCCAAGTGCCATTATGTTTCAAGGCATTCATTTCTTCTATCATAGCATCTTTCCATTTAGGATCACATAAAGCATCCTGCCAAGTATGCGGAACAGAAACACTAGACAAGGATGACACAAAAGCAAGTGAAGATGGAGATAATGCATTATAAGATACAAAGTTTGAGATAGGATGGTTAGTGCAAGAACGTACACCCTTTCTTATAGCAATAGGAAGATCCAAAGTGGGATCAAGAGTATTACCATTATCGGGCTCAGTTATAGGAGCTGTAGGATCTGCAGGATCTGATTCGAGGTCAGAGGTCTCTGGATGTGGTAAAGTGGTGATATCATCATTTCTTCGTCTAGAGTATGTAATCAAATCTGGTATGCCAAACCTATTTAAATCATCTGACTCATTATTCGTCGGCAACGATTTTGAGCTAATGTTTGGAATATGTATATTCATGAACGGAAGTGATTCACTATCAAGAGGACTGTGATCTGACTCATTTGTTTCATTATCAAGTATATTCATGAACGGAAGTGATTCACTGTCAAGAGGACTGTGATCTGACTCATTTGTTTCATTATCAAGACTATGTCTGTTTATCTCCCCCTGAAGCAAAGAGGAGGAGCCCGGAGAGAAGTAAGAAATGGACTCCCAGAAAGTAACATCGTAACTGACAAATACCCGACGCGAGGGAGGATGGTAACATTTATACCCTTTCTGAGTGGGGGAATATCCAATGAAGACACATCTAAGGGCCCGAGAATCAAGCTTATCTCGAGAGGGTGCATGGTTATGAGCAAAACATACGCTCCCAAATACCCGAAGAGGAAGTGGATGAGAAGAGGGTGCAGGAACACATGACAATGGTGTTTTGAATTTTAGAACCTTGGTAGGAAGACGGTTGATAAGATAAGCAGCAGTCATGACTGCCTCTCCCCAAAGATATTTAGGAACATGCATGGTTAGCATAAGAGACCGTGCAACCTGTGTTAAGTGGCCAATTTTTCTTTCGGCTACCCCATTTTGTTGAGAAGTTTTAACACATGTAGTTTGATGAATAATACCACATGTGTCCAAATAAGATGTAAATGGACCTCCATATTCAGTACCATTATCACTTCGAAGGATTTTAACAGAGGCATTAAACTGTGTTTGTAGCATGTGATGAAAAGATTTAAAACACCCGAAAACTTCATTTTTTTTGTTTTAGAAGATAAACCCAAGTTAATCGAGAATAACAATCAACAAAGACAACAAACCACCTATACCCATCATGTGTAGGATTTCTAAATGGACCCCAAACATCAGTATGAATAATAGAAAACAAGGTAGAACTTCTTTTATTTCTGGGCGGATAAGTTGATCTTTTATGTTTAGCCAATTCACATGGTTCACAGAAAAAATCTTCCTTATTACAGTGTTTTACTAAAGCGGGAAATAGATGTGTTAAAACACCAAAGGATGGATGACCTAACCGTCTATGCCATTGATACAAGGATTCAGAAACAGAATTAGATGACACCTGATAATTTGAAGGAGAAACAGAATTCCCTTCCATAACATAGAGACCATCGACCACTTTACCACTGCCAAGGACCTTGCCTGTCATTAGATCCTGAAATACACAGTGGGAAGAAAAAAAGGTTACTGAACAATTGAGGTTGTCAGTAATACTGTGGATAGATAGTAAATTTGCAGATAAAGAAGGAACATGCAAAACATCTGATAATGGTAATGATGATGAAAGACAAAGAGAGGTGCCCTGTCCATGAATAGGTGCAAGATCTCCATTGGTAACACGTATATTGCCTGTTTTGTCATGATATGATTCCAGAATACTAGAATCTCCAGTCATATGTGCTGATGCTCCTGAATCAATGATCCAAGATGTTGGATATTTATCGGAAGTAAGATGACAGGATATACCTGCATGAGCAGAATTAGCTGTAGGAGAAGGGGTCTTGATCTGTGACATAAATTGGCGGAAGGCGTTGAGCTCTGAAGCGGTCATCGTCCCTGTTGTAGAGTCAGGCTCACATTCTGAGGTAGTATGATGGGCATTAAAGGAACCCCTACTCATGCCTCTTCCAGATGAGACACCACGGTAACCACCTCGGCCACGTCCACCTCGTCCACGAATTCTGAGATGAGGGTGCAGAATAAAACATGTCTCACGAGTGTGGCCTAACTTTTTGCAGTAGTCACATTGAATAGATCTTTCTCCAATTACAGCTATTGACAAATGCTCTGGTTGTTCTAGTTCTGATTGCTGGACACCTTTAGTTAAGAGTGCGGATCGATCAGAAGAGACCATTGGGGTCATACTTTGCTTTCGGCTTTCCTCTAGCCTGACACGACCATAGGCCTCTTCCATAGTGGGAAATGGGACTTGTCCGATAAGTTGATTTTTAATTGAATCATACTCATCCGACAATCCATCAAGAAATTTCATCACTTTTTCTTCAGTGATCATCTTCTGATATTTTTCTTGATCTTCAGCAGTTTTACACTCAAATATAGTGTAGTGTCCCAATTCACTCCATAATGATGTTAGCTCAGAATAATACTGAGCTAGTGTGCAGCTTCCTTGAGTCAATGCCCACATCTTTCGCTTCACCTCAAACCGCTTGGCTACATTCCCGGAGAAGGAATAAGTCCGAGTAAGAGAATTCCACACATCTTCAGCGGTATCAATGAAGATATAGCTTTTTCGAATATCTACCTCCATGGAGTTAGATAACCATGAACACACCATGGCATTTTCAGAATCCCAATCATCAAAGTTTGCATCATTCTCCTCAGGCTGTTTAGCTTTCCCATTGATGTATTTCATCATTTTATGAGATTTTAGTGCCATTGTGCACGCCTTTGACCATTCAAGAAAATTTTTTCCATTGAATTTAGGACTCACGAATGGAGTATTATGAAACCCCGATTTATTACTCCTTAAAGTAGTATCTTCACTCACGACGGTAGAGTCAGCAGTATCCGCCATCACAAATAATATATACTATTTGTCTATATGTAACAGATGCGTATGACTAATATAATATAGTTTATATTAGTAAAATGGGTCTGTGTTTCTCTCTATCAAATTCACAGCAATACCCTATTATATAACATACTATGTTTAACACACTGACAGCAAATTCAATGTATCTATATAATCTATACACACACTGACAGAAAAACTTGACAGGAAAAAATATTTTCTCAGATTCAAGAAATAGTACCACGATTAGATTCGGAATTAGGAGGAGAACAAGAATCCCTGAAGAAATTTTTTCAAAAGATGGCCGGAACAGGGCTCACGCGCCGGCGCGTGAGTGCGTCTGCCGGCGCAGCGGCGCGTCTGCCGGCGCGTGAGGGCGCGTGACTTGAAGGTTTTCCAGTTTGCTTGTTCCTGTAGTCTCCTCTTCCAGTGCTATACTCAGTGGTATATTTGTATTTTTGTTTTGAAAAGTTTCGAATTTCTCGAATTCTTGACAATTTGGGTTTTTTTTCTGTACTTCTGATTTCTTCTGTATCTTTGATAGGTGTTTCCCTAGGATAGTTGATGCTCTGATACCATGATAAATTGTATATACTTATGGAAGTAGAGAGAGTCAGATGAGAAGTAATCAGAAGGAGAGATTTGTATTGATATTGTATCTTACAAGAGTACTTGGACATTCTTATATATAAACTAACTTAGACTACAATAACGTAACTGCTTACATCATATATACTACTGTAGATCTTCTGACTACTAACTATGTTGACAATTTGACAGGAAGTTCAAGTTCCAATTTTCAGTTGTCATTTTCGAACAAATTTTTGAAATCTATTAAATATATATATATATATATATGGAGTTACTCTAGTGAGAACCTCTTAATTTGAGAACTTAGTACCCAAAACAAATCACCAAAATTCAGCACAATCACCAAATTAAGGAAATTTATTATTTCCATTGCCACATCACTGCTGATGTTAAC
This sequence comes from Kitagawia praeruptora, assembly GCA_037693485.1. NCBI lineage: Eukaryota > Viridiplantae > Streptophyta > Magnoliopsida > Apiales > Apiaceae > Kitagawia > Kitagawia praeruptora. The sequence continues at coordinate 150,345,351 of CM075344.1, read as the reverse complement.
ATGATGACGTGGCAGCGGGACCCACAAATCACCAATTCCTAAATCACTAAAACCATTTCAATAAATCACCAAATTATTAAATTTACATACATGTATATTTTACAGTTTGTATATAGCATTCACCATTATCGCCCATCTTATTATCAACCCCACTACGATGCTGCTAAACACCACCGTACCGCTAAACATAACCACCTCCAAATCACCATAATTAAATTGAAACCAAAATAACTAAATTTAAACCAACAAATTATTACCACCACCAAATCACCATAATTAAATTGAAATCACTAGAAGACTAGACACCAACATGATCACCATCATCCCTGTACAAGTTCATCAGATTTCAACTCAAATTACCAATTTTATTTTCAACAAATTACAAAAAAGTTTGAACAAATTACCAAACAATTAACGAAAAATCACCAGAACACTTTAATAAATCTTATCAAAATATGTCTTTGTTTGACATCATTGTTGACGGTGACATCATATCGCCGATCAGAAATTAGCAACAACGTCAATATTTTCAATGATATGAATTAACTTGGCCGAACTTTTAAAGACTTGTTCACTTTGAAACCACGTCATCGTAATCATAGATGTTGACGGTGTTGAACTATTCAACAATTCTGATCGGGCAGAAGAGAAGATAAGTGATTGAAAAGAAATAGGAGAGAGATGCGAGATGTTTAGATAAAAAAATTTATGGTCAACGGAGTTTGGTGTTGATAGGAGAAAAGTAGAGGGGAAGAGAAAGGCAGAAACGAAAAATGGAAAAAAACTGTAGAGGTGATATATACATTGGTATATGTATATGTTTTTATTGAACGGTGGAGATTAAAAGAAAGTAAGGGATAAGATTGATTCTCAATTCTCATTGTAAGGTGGGTTCTCATTTGAGCATTATATAGGGTCACGTTCTATGGATAACCACAATAAACTGAGAACCGGAGAACTCTAATAAGTTCAGTAGCGAAACTTTAAGTTCAGCAGCGGAACTTTAAGTTCAGCAACAAAATATTTGTTGAAAAACGTAAGTTCAGTTGTAGAACTTTGTAGAAAAATAAGTTCGGTTGTAGAACTTTTAATGTCATGTGGAAAACTTTGAAAAAGAAGCAAGTTCAATTGTAAAAATTTTAATTTCATGTGCATAAATTTGAAATTCAATAGCATGACACTATATTTTTATTACGAAACAAAATAGGTTCTACAATAGGATCCAATGGTTCTCCGGTTCTCTTTTAGATAATGGTTCTCATTTGAATAAACCCCTATATATATATATATATATATATATATATATATATATATATATAGGCAAGTGCTCAAAAGAGAACTTATTTTTTGAAGAAAACTAAGGTACTAATCCTAGCCATTAGATGTATTAAGATCAATGGCCCCGCCAGGGGCACCCACACACTAATCAAATACACCCTCACACACAGAATCACACCTAATCCCCTCCATTTTTAATTTGATTTTTCCCGTCAATCGGTGATATTTTTTTAAAATCTAATTTCACCACATTTTTCTTCATCTCCCAACGATTAGTTTGCATACCATATATGCTATATTTCGATTTAGTTTTCTAAGTTTTCCATTAAACGAGGTTTTCCCTAGATCCTTACTCTATATATATATATATATAGTCACGCTATATGGAGAACCACACTAAACTGAGAACCTGAGAAATCTAATAAGTTCAGCAGCGGAACTTTAAGTTCAGCAACGGAACTTTAAGTTCAGCAACATAATATTTGTTGAAAAAAGTAAGTTCATTCGTAGAACTTTGTAGAAAAAGCAAGTTCGGTTGTAGAACTTTTAATGTCATGTGCAAAACTTTGAAAAAAAAGCAAGTTCAATTGTAGAAATTTTAATTTCATGTGCATAATTTTGAAATTCAATAGCATGATATTATTTTTTTTATTACGAAACAAAATAAGTTCTACAGTAGGATCCAATGGTTCTCCGGTTCTCTTTTAAAATAGTGGTTCTCATTTGAATCAACCCCTATATATATATATATATATATATATATAGTCTTACTCCACTACAAACTAAAATTAACTACAAACTAAAAACTAAACACTAATTCACTATTTCACTGCTGAAATGGCAGTGACATCAGCAGTGAACAGTTTTTTTTTGCTGAATGGAGCCAAGAATTTTAGACATTTTTTGTAAAGGTTCCCCTGGTGGGGCCATTAGAATAAATTAAATATAAAATATTTTATGTTAGTTTGTAGTTTGTATTTAAGGATTTGTTTGTATTTGAGCAAAAACCTATATATATATATATATATATATATATATGTATATTTCAAAAAATAGGTAGAAAATGATAACTGAAAACTGGAACTTACAATCAGAAATTCTTCTGCTCCCATATATAGAATCGAAGTTGAAACTTTTGCAACTTCCAGTTTTCAGTTGCAACCTCATTTGCAACTTCCAGTTTTCAGTTGCAACCTTATTTGCAACTTCCAGTTTTCAGTTGCAACCTCATTTGCAACTCACACAACTGGCACCGCCCTGAAGTTGCAAATGAGGTTGCAAAGATTGCAAAACGTATTTTTAGTAAAATAAAAAGTTAAAAACAAAGTTGGTGGTATTTTTGTAAAAGTAATAGTATAGAATTGAAAGAGGAAGTTAATGATAGTAAAAACGTAAAAGAAAGTTAAAAACATATATATTTTTGTAAATATCCCATAAATATTTCATTGAATGTTTTTTAAAAAATAAATAATTAATATTTTTAATTTGGATTTATCAAACAGGCCCTAACTAAACAGTCACAATGTCATTTATGTAGCCTAACTCAACAATCACAATGTCATTTATGCAATCACCTATTATCATCAAAGCAAAAGAGTTTACGAGTACACGATACCAACGAATTGAAAGTGTTTGTCCTAAATCCAATCATGTATGATGAGTTAGGAAGAACTTTCTTGTATTCTTATTTGATTTCATTAATTAATATTAATAAAAGACTTGTTTTGATTTTATTACGGGCTTTATCTATTTAAAGTGTGTTAAATAAGATGTTCCATAGTTTAGAGTAAAGCTTCTAGAATTATAATGAGATTGTAATAGTGAGATCTAGAAGATGATAACTCTAGACTTAAACAGTTCCTGATCATAGGATAACTAATCAGAAGTTAGTGAATCCGCAAAGATTGGTACATACTATGCTTGCTCCTTTCAGGAGGATGTCTGTTCTCATAGGCATTTGTGTGGCGACACTATAGCTAGTATGTAGGTGCTTATTAGGGAATAAGTTCACTGAACATGACTCGATAAGTTGAACAACTAATGGAGTTTACTCACGTGTCGATAGTTGTTCACTGTGTGATAGTTGTACAAGTGTCCTTAGACTTGAGATCGTTAAAGTAATCTTGTATATAATGAACTGTGCTTTGGTTTAGTCCTTAGTCTCAAGGACATCCATTAGGTCTATTCTGGGCATAGGGATTTGTGTACGGAGATAGTTAACGATCAATAAAGGATCTACCCCTTCTAGTAAAGGAAGTGAATATCCTATGTTATTCTTAGTATGCGAGTTCTGAAATCTCTGGCCAGAGTGTATGAAATTAGAATGGAGTTTCTAATTTGCATTAATATGAACTTTGCATTATGAATAAGAATCATATGATTAAATTTGATAGGCTTGACACGAGTTCCATGCCTTGTATTTAATCGGGATATTGCAGGGTAGAAGGAATTGATTGTACGGTAACTAGCACTGACAGGTTCTTGGTATTCTAAGCAGTGAATTCATATTATCAGGATAGTCGCGATATGTTGAGAAGCATCACTCACGATGTAGAATAAATATAATTAATCAGTTAATTATATTTAATGAATTTTAGAATTCATATAAATAATAAATAAAAAGTTTATTATTATTTATTTCTACTACCGGCTTAATATTGAACCTACAGGGTCACACCATAAAAAGATTAATTTATTGATGAAGGTATTTTGAGAGAGCAAGTTGTTTTTAATAATGATTAAAATAGTTTAATTATTATTTAAACAATTTGTGGGATTTATATATATTAATATATACATGATATATTAATTATACTAACCTACATGAGCCCTATATAAAGAAAGAGATGAGAGGTGTTTTATAATGCATTATGGTTTTGTGAAAACCCTAGTAGCCTCCATCTTCTTTCTCTCTCTCTCTCTCAAAAAGATCAAGGCTCCATTTTTATAAAGCTTCGAGTTTTATAAAAGCTTCATCGAAGAATAAATCTTGGTGGATACCGGTAGAGTGCTTCACACTCTGAGGAGCAACTGCTAGCAACCATTTTTTTAAAGCTTCGATTTTTCAAGGTATGGTTACAATTCCCCAAGCTTTCGTTTTTATATGATTTTCTATATGTGCGATATATGGATTTTACGGAATAATTGTTATACCGCGCTTCCGCTCGTCCGTAAATTCCTTCACGAATTACATGAAATAAATAAATATACAAATAGATATTAATTTTTATATAAGATATTGTTTGTGAGAATTGAACTTGAATCTATCATGTAACTTATGCATCCTCTTGCCAATGCACCACATTATCACATATTATTTATATAAAATATATTTATAGTTATATTAAATAAATTAATATTTATTGATAGTACTATTCATAATTTTACAATGTTTTTTGTAAATATGATGTAAATATATATATTTATTACATGTTTGTAATAATTTCACTGAAAATTTTAGTATTTAAATAATTTTATTTATTTATTTAATATATATTTTATTTAAAATTATACAAAAACACGACACAAAAAGTGAGGTACACGAAAGAACACGAACCCTAAATGGATCGTGTTTGAATTTAGTGTTCAGTTACACGAAACGCGTACACTAAATCCAAAAGTATACGACACGAAAGTGCACGACATGAATGAATTGTTAGGTTTGAGCAAAACTATCATTTTTTCAAATATACGACACAAAAGTACACGATACGAATGATTTACCAGATTTGAGCAAAACCATCATTGTTTCCTTCATAAACTAAAGCCGAATCTAGATCAATCTTAGGTTCCATTTGGGATTGTTGTTAAAAACTGTTGAGCAAAACCATCATTTTTTCCTTGATAAACCAAAGCCGCATCTAGATCAATCTTAGGCTCCATTTGGGATTGCTATTAAAAACTGTTGTGATGTTTAAAAAAAGTGCTATTAAAATAAGTATTGTTGCGAGAATCATATAACTATTTGGTAATATTTCTGATTTATGCATGTTTTGCGTATTATTTAAAAAAAATATTTTTGGTGAGGTTTAGTAACAGTTTTCTCCAAAAAAATTGATAAGCATCTTTTTTCAAAAGCATCAGGAACCTACTTTCTCTAAAAGCAACTTTTCAGCCAAAAATATATTCCAAAAAGGTTGATTTTAAAATTTACCAAACAACATTTTACCTACTTTTAAGATATAAGCTATTATTATTATCTGCAACAAATACCAAACAGGATCTTAATTGCATTATGAACAAGTTTTGATCAACAAATAATATAATTAAGACCTGTTTGGTATTGTTTCGAAGATGTTTGGTAAAGAACAAAAAAAAGGAAATGGAAAAAAGGAAAAATGAGATGTTAAATTTTGTAAAAATTCTTTCCCGTTTGCTCCTAGTTTTTATGTAGAGTAGAAGATAATTTTTTTTTTTAAATAGAAAGAGGGAATTTTGAAAAAAATTATCCGAAAACTTCTTTTCTAATTATCCCATTTTTTCCTTAAAAAATTTGGAGATAAATTTTTGAAAATTTTAGACCCTGTTTACTTCAACTGAAAAGATTTCTAAGAAAACACGGAAAAGTAAAAACATGTTCAACTTACGTAGTTTGCAAAATGGAAAAGAGAACATTGGAAATCCTGGTTTTCCAAAATATAACTACAGTTTAGGAAAATTGGAAAACAGTTCTGGAGTGTTTTCAAAATTTGGAAAAGTGAAAACACGGTAAATTTACGTACATAACACTGTTCGATCCCTTGTCAAGACATATCTTCATTTTTTTTTATCATTTTATGTACTCAGACAATGTGAATTATTTCTGTTCAATAAAAACAACAGCATACTGTTAATTGCTAGTTACTTTTAAAGCTTCATAAAAGTATAATTATTATTATACAATATCATATGTACATGACAAATATTAAATCTGCATTTAAATATGTTATAGATATATAAAATAATTTCTATATCAAATATTGTAACATATCTCAAATAAAATACTAAAAAATCTACCGATACAGTGGATTAACATCATAATTATTCATAACTTAGGTAAATGGTTAACAAAAAATTAAAGTAAATTTTGACTTGATCTTTTAGATTAGCGTGTATTACATTGTGTAGAAATTTAAAATACCTTCACATACTTTTATATTAATTATTATTAATATTGTGATTATAAAAATATCAAAATTTTAAAATTGGTAGGTAATTTGTCACAATATTTAAAATTCATCTGTGAAATAAATGTTTTTGAATGAGTATAAATTTTTCTCATTGTTTAATTCACCATATTGATTTTATGAAGTTTAGAAAGTAGAAAACTAATATTACTTTATTTTCATATTTGGAACATGTTTTCTTACTTTTCTACACTTTTCTTGGAAAAGGGAAACTCATTAAATTTTTGAAAAACATGAAACAGAAAATTGGAAAAAATTTCCCAAGTAAACAATTATCTTCTAATTATTTTTCTTCTTTCCTAATAAAGTTTACAATTTTTCATTTGACTTTTTACTCTTCTTTCCATTTGCAAACTCGGAAACACAGTATTTAAAACTTCATTCCATTATTAAGTTAGTGCATCCACCACCGTGCAAAAAACTAAAAAACGTCACCAACAGTCAAAAGTCACCACATTAAACCAACATTTTTAGTGGAGATCGGAGACCATATATCAAACAAAACATTGAAAAAACTTATTCATTGAAAATCATGTTTTATGAAAATCACTATTTCATTTATTTCATTGAAAATCTTGAAAATCTATATATGTTTTACACGCAAATTTCACTAAAAATCTTGAAAATCATGTATGTTCTGCAAACAAAATATTGCAGAACATATTGTTCTCCAAAACATATTCTGCTTGTAAATCATATATGATTTTTAAGATTTTCAATGAAATAATAATATTCATTGAACATTTTTTGCAAATATTTATGTTTTGCAATATTTTGAGTGCATAATGTATATGGTCTCCACGATCTCCGCTCAAATGTTGGTCTTCATAAAACTTAACTCATGATTATAAAATTTTATTAACATTTTAAGACTAAATAGATCTAGGTTTTAATTTCACTTTAATGATAATAATTTTTTTTTTTTTGAACAGCAAAGGAAATGCATTAGGCACTAGGCCAGGAAAGAGACCGAGTTCAGATACATGATAAAGGGCTGCTACCAAAACACAAACTTTAAAGTAGGCCCATAACGACAACAGAAGACTAAACAAAATACCAAGCCTAATGAACATAGAACTGAAACAATAACATCCAACCCGAAACAAGCCCATTAATATCCCTAAAGCCCAATAAAATATGACGCTTGAATTACCAATTCTCCATTCCGACGAAGACGTTACCAGGGTGCAAGATGAGATTGTCTTCATGCTCCTCCATAACTGCCAACACCGGGTTGTCCACCTCAGCATCCATTGCATCTGCATTAACTTCTTCCTCTAGGACCCAACCATTCTGAACTCCAACCGGCCCTAAGCCCATATCTTGATTCCAGATTTCTATAATTCTGCCGAAAGGCTGTTTGATGAGGACCATTTGATTCCAGTTAATAGCTCCATGACGAGCTAAGTATGTAGCCAGCTCGTTATCCACTGTATCTGCTAGACGAATCTCCAGGGCGAAGTTCTTATCCCTCCTCCTCGTGTTAAGTTGCCTTACAATGAACTCATCATCCGGATGACACCCAGCCTGCAGAGAATCTTTCCATTGCCAATAAGCATTAACATGATCAGACTCAAGCGTGACTCTTGGATAACCCTTAGCATATGCCAGTTTCAAACCTTTCATGAAAGCATGGAACTCATTACTCCTTCTCCTCCCCAAACCCAAAGAACCAGCCAGCATGCTAAGAATATTACCCCTATGATCCCTTGCCACTACTCCAATACCACTTACGTTCCCATTTGGAAGTTGTTGATGCGAGAAGAAAGCATGCACATTGATTTTGACAAAGCCGCGTCTTGGGAGCTCCCACCGAGGCTGAACATCAACCATTTTGTTAAGCAGATTTTCTTTCTTATTTCCTCTTTTGAAAAGAAAAGGGCGAGAGTAAATGAGAACTATGATGAGAACTAGAGGTAAATAGGGGTTAACTTGTGCATGCACCCAGATTTAATGAAAAAGCTGGCTGCACAATACTCTAAAAAAATGCTACGGTTGACGTGCCCAATAGAAACGATTTGAAACGTTTCGTTTCTGAGAGAGAGAACAAAAGAAATGATTGGAAAAATATGGGCTGGGAGTAAACAAACCACTTAAATTCGAAGACTTCACCTGGATCCTAAGGCCCATAAAACCACACTACAAAGCCCATTTCACTAGAAAATTCTCACTTAAATAAAATGAGGAGATAAGAAATTTGTTAGAACCAGGATAGAGAAAAATTTTTGCATTTGGCCCCTGCCTTTGCGAGTTTGTCAGCCTCCAAGTTGTCAAACCTGGAAATTTTATGAACTGAGATGTGATCCTCTAAGAGAAATGCATCTAAGTTATCCATTCGAATGCATGAGGACATTCTTGCCGCTTTAAATTTGATGACCAATTCGACCAGAGCAGCATTATCAGAATAAATCACCATGTTGTCTTTACTGAATTTTTCCCCTTGAATCAATTTTATAATAGTATTGAGAGCTTCCATTTCTGAAGTAAGAGGACTTGAAGCTAAGACTAGGGGTGTCAATCGGATAAAACGGATACGGATACAGCTATATCCGAATCCGGAAGTTCGAAACCGTATTCGAATCCGAATCCGAATCCGAAATATCCGAAAATAGCATATCCGTATTCGAATCCGGCGGATATTATCCGGATACGGATAATATCCGAATCCGTTTTTCAAACAATGATAAATTGAGCAACATGAGTACATATGTAAAAGTTACAACTAAATATCTGAAAAAGCAATTCAAAGATGACTCAGAAAATGTATGGATATTGTTTATCCCACGAGTGTTGTTGCCTTGATACCATCTGTACTTCTCCTCTTTTAACCGACCTTAAATACCCCTTGATCATGCTCATCGAGCCACGAACTCCACGAACTCAAAAGAAAGTCCAACTCCTTTGCCGTTCTTTTCATGGCCCTTCAATTTCCTTACAGATCCGTGCCTCCGGTTACAGATCCGTTTTCTTATTACTTCCAAGAGAATAAACCATCCAGATATAATATAAATCAGATATAATAATTAAGTATAATTGATGTAGAGGGCTTAATTTTGGTGTTTTGGAAGAACAAGAGACTAACAGAGACAAAGTTGAGAGAGAAAATAGGGAGAAGAGGGGGAGGTCGGCTAATGGATATGGAAATGAAATGGGTAGGGTTAGAATTTTGGCTTCTATATTATTCAAAAATAGGACCCAAAAATACTAGTTTTTATATAATTAATCCTCAATTATATCAAATTAGTCCCCTCTTAAATATTTAATGGGTTTAATTATGAATTGAAAAAATTTAATTAATGAAATATATATTTATATATTATATATTATATATACTTAATTTCGGATTCGGATATTTTCGGATACGAATACGGATAATATCCGTCGGATATTGAAAGCTTCGGATTCGGATACGGATAATATCCGCTTTATTTTGGATACGGATAATATCCGCTTTTTCTTGGATACGAATGCAGATATTTCGGACGGATATCGGATTTGTCGGATTTTTTTTGACAACCCTAGCTAAGACTGGACCAGAGAATGTCATTAAGTTCTTACCTTCAGAGTTTTTAAGAACTCCACCAATACCTGACTGTATCACTCCATCATTAATGGTCCAGCTACCATCAATGAATCCTGCTAACTTAGATCTTGACAAGAGCAATTTCTGTTTTCTCAAAAAATCTGACCTGGTCACTGAACCTACTGGATTAAGATCCCACCATGACAAAGTGTCCCAATTGAGGAAGTCTAATGCTAAAGCCCATTCCTTTATTCGGAATTTGATTAAAATAAAGACAGAATTGGAGCTTAGCTTCAGCTTTTTGAAAATCACCTCGTTTCTTTTTAGCCAGATTGTCCAAATAGTGGCTACAATTACCCGTTGCCACATTTTCTTCAGCATTTGTGTACTAAACCACTTAGAAGAATCCCACATATCAGACAGGCTAGTAAATACATCTTTGCTAGGAAAACCCCACCAGTTAAGAATATGTCTCCAACAAGCTTTAGAAAACTTACAATCCCAAAAGAGGTGCTCCAAAGTCTCGTCATGGGAAAGACAGAGGTTGCACACATTTGAACCCAGAAGAGTTCCTAAACGGGAGGAGAGAAAACATTTGGTGGGGAGAACCTTGCTATGAAGTTTCCACAAAAAATGAGAACTTTTGCAGGAACTTTGAGGTTCCATATGAAATTCCAACTCACTTGATCAGAAACAGATAGTTGCTGCAATTTCTTGACTCCATCTTTGACTGAGTACGGTTCCTTAGTATGCATCCATAAAAGCTCGTCTGATCCTCCAGAGAGATTTAATTCCTTGATTATTTTGTCTAGAGCATGAAAATCCTCTTCATCTGCAGGTCTCAATTTTCTTATCCAGAAAACTTCACTAAGGTGATCGTAGCACTCCCACAAATCGCAAAAAGAACTTACCTCAACCTCTTTTAGATTGGAGATCCTATATAACCTTTTGAAAGAGATTTTAAGAGGATTTCCTTTAAGCCAAATGTCTTCCCAAAACAGCACTGAATCACCATTTCTTACCTGCCAGAAGAGATTCTTAGAAGAAAGGTCTGAACCTAGGATAGAATTGACCTGAATGTTTGCCAAATCTTTAATGAAATCCGATGAATTTCCACCTAATGAGTTAAACTGAATATCTCCTCCTTTACTACACACGTATTTTCCTCTGATCCACTTATTCCAGCTTCTATGCCTATCCGTGTGCCATTTACTGAACCACTTAGCCAGAGAGGCAATATTCTTTACTTCAAGAGGAGAAAGACCTAGACCACCTTCTTTTTTTGGGGAGCAAATGGTTTTCCAATTTACCAGGTGCATTTTAGGACCATCTTTGCAAGAGTGTCTCCAGAAAAATTCTCTCCTCAAGCTTTCTAAACGATTGATGATGCCTTTTGGGACTTTGAACAGATTAAACCAATACACTGGTAGGCTATCCACTACTGACTTAAGATGCACTAGCCTACTAGCATCATTTAGAGATTCTGCTTTCCAAGAGGCTAATTTAGTCTCCACCTTCTGAATGAGAGGTTTCCAAAAAAATTTCCGTTTATGAGATAAGCCAATGGGGACCCCTAGGTATTTCATTGGCCATGAACCAATTTGACATTTTAGAATATGAGCCCCTTGATTCAAGGTGTCTAAATCTGAAGAGCAAGAGTAGAGACTGCTTTTGTGAAAGTTAACCTTCAGACCTGAAAGAAGTTGAAAGCACTGAAGGACTCTTTTAATACCTCTTAAAGAGTCCATATCATTATTGATGAAGATGATAGTGTCATCAGCAAATTGCTGATGGGTAATTTGGTCACCAGAACTATTTATTTCGATCCCTTGAAAGATTTTTAAATCTTTCGCCTTCTGAAGCATGGAGTTCAACACTTCTCCAGCTATGTTAAAGAGTAAAGGAGACAAGGGATCACCTTGTCTGAGACCTTTTTGTGGAGAGAATTCAGCTGTAGGAGAACCATTAACTAGCACTGAGATTCTAGTTGAAAAGAACAGTTTTTCTAACCAACTTATCCAATTTTCACCAAATCCTAATTTCCTCATAACTTAAAATAGAAAGGGCCAATTGACAGAATCAAAAGCCTTTTCAAAGTATAATTTCAAGATGAAACCTTTCCTCTTACACTTTTTCAAGCTGTGATAAACTTCATTTACCACCACAATGCTTTCTGCAGCTTGTCTCCCTTTGATAAACCCTGTCTGAGTGTCATCAATTAGCTTACTCATCAAAGGGGTTAGTCTATTAGCTAGAATCTTCTTTAGGAGCTTGACAATGCAATTTATTAGGCTAATAGGTCTGAAGTCTTGAACTTCTTTTGGTTCCTTAACCTTAGGCACCAGAGCAATGAAGGATGAGTTGAAACCCTTTGGGATCACTAAATGATGAGCGAAATTCAGGAAGGTTGATAAGACAGTATCCTTAATTTTTGGCCCAAAGAAACTTTATAGCTCTCATGTTCATTCCATCTGGGCCAGGAGCTTTGTCATTAGCAGACTGAGAAACAACCAAATCTAGCTCTTCCTTAGTAAAAATTGACTCCAAGAATAATTTATCTTCAGCCTCAAGCCTTCTACTGATCACATTTCCTATTTGAAACAAATTCGAGCCTGGTGATAGACTAAAAAAACTAGAGAAGTAGTTAAAGAATACCTCCTTTATGCCCCTTGGACTGGTAATCCACTTACCTTCCCAGAATATTCTTTTCAGATTATTCCTATTCCTCTTCCTGAGAATAGATTGATGAAAAAATTTTGTATTCCTATCCCCTTTAATTTGCCAATTTACTCTGGATTTTTGCCTCAGTTCAGAGTCCCTTTTGTTGTACCAATTTTCAAGTTCTTGATGAACCTTCTGAGCGGAGTTAGAGACCTCTTGGCTTTGGTCAAGCCTATCCAATTCCCTTTCCAAGAATTTTATTTTATAGTAATGACTTTTATATTATATCGAATTCATACAAATAATTCTATTGATATTTTATCCAATAAGACCCAATCGTCTTCCGACTTATAGATGGAAGACTTGTAGATGAGAGTTACATGCTAAAATTTATAATGGAGGTTTTACGAATTTTTATTTTTATGTTTTTAGTTTCTTCCAATATTTTAAATTTCTTATTACAGAGTGACATTCTATTTTGAATGCAGTATTCAACTTTGTACATTTATTAACCATATAATTAAATCTTGCAAAATCATCCAAGTTTAACAAAATGTAGTAAAGCATGAATTACTAGAATAAAATAAATATGATTTTAATCAACTTAATGGCATTTAAATCATTTTCTTATAAACTTGTACTATCTATTTCTATCTTATATTATTAAAATTAAAAAATTAAAAATTTAGTCGATATGGTATTTTTTTTAGTACGATACTTATTTAATTATTTTTAATTTCTTTATTATAATTATTTATTCTTATTTAATTATTTAATATTTGAAAACTTTCACATAAAATACTCTTCTATTCCTTATATTAAAGGCGAAATATTAAAAATTTGTTGGCAAGATTTTTTGTCCATCATTCTATTAAATTAAATACAATTACAATATTAGAGTATCTCCAATGGTATTGGCTAAAATGATTGGCTAAATAATGATTATGTAAAATTTGTTGAATCTGTAAGGTGTTTTACTCCAATGTAGTTGGCTATACTGATTGACTATAATTTAAAAATGGTATGTTTTCATTATTTCAAGTTGTTAAACATAGAATATATTATTATAATATGATAATTAATGATGTGGAGTTTTATTACATGTCTATAGAGGTTCGACAAATATAACCAATATGATGAGATTATCTAAAATTTTAGCTAACAGTTATGTCCCATTGGAGATGAAATATTTTTGCAGATTCTCCATAATTTTTATTTATGGTATTTCTGATACAATTTTAGCTAAGGGGTATGTATGGTTGGAGATGCTCTTATAATTAATAATAACCACTCAATTAACTTTTTTGTTTGAAATACATTGGGGGTGTTTGGGGAAACTTATTTTCTAGAATAAATCAACTTATTTTAAGTTGAAAATAAGTTGAAAGTTAAGATTCCTAACTTTCCAACTTATTTTTACAACTTATTAAATATCAAACATACATTAAATACTTGTATAAAAAAATTATCAAAATATAAAATTTTTACCCGAAAATAAGTCCATAAATCCTTAATATAAGATGAGCCAAACAGGCCAATTATCTTTTCCATCATTCTATTCTACTTATTCTTAACTAAGTCTAAAATCCTTCATCTAAAAATTTTGCAATCATTCAATTTAAATAAATAAAATAATAGTATTATAATTAATAATAATTAACCAGTTCTTTTCCAGTTAAACAAACACATATTATCAAGTCATTTTTATGAATTACAATATACTAGATCATAACTCGTGCAGCGTACAACTCATTTTTTAATATCTATAATTACATTAATTTTTTAATATTTATTTATTATTATTTACATATTAATTTGTTGCTAAAAATTTAATATATATAAGATTTTACACATTTAATTTATTATATGTTTTATCTTAAATTCTTAATATTTGATGACGATTTTACAACCCACGTAAACTTAATAAAATATTCTTTAAATTAATAATGGTTTAACAATTATTTTTCAATTAAAACTACCAATAAACAAAATAGAGAAGAAATTGACGAATTTTACGTTCAAAATTATATTCAATTTAGAAATTCTACTTATATTTCGTTTTGATTATCAAAATAACATTATTATTATTTGAAGAAAGTTGTACTAATAACCAAATACAGATTCAATAATAAATGTAAAAGTAATTTTTTCCAAAACTTTGGTAGTCGGTAGTCTAGTGTTCAGTATGACAAAATAAATAATAACGGTTAGATCTTAAAATAAATAGATAAAAAATATTGGATCTAGCATAAAAAATATTTTATATTTTAACATGTAAATTAAAAAGTGTATTTATATTGAAATATGAAAAAATGTATATCAATGATTTAAATTATATATAATTAGGTTTTCTAGAATAGGATTATCAATATTGTAGGTCTTCTACATTGAATATTATTAATGTAAAAATTCGTAATTATATTTTCTCTTGAGATTTTAACTGTTTTCATTTGGATAATAATTGTTAAATCAACACTAAATTAAATTTTATTTTATGAGTTTCGCGTGAGTTGTAAAATTATCCGAATTTGATCTCGAGATCTAGCTCGGGATAGAGCCAAAATAGTAAATATGAACCTTTTTTAATATTAATAAAAAAAATTAATTCTAACCCAACCTTTTTTAATTTTATCCTTTTCAGATTATATTTTTCTAAAAATTAAATTCTAATACAACCATTTTTAAATTTTTTTTTTCGATTTTTTTAAAATATGATATAATCTTGATGAACTATTTTTAAAAAAATCAAATTCAACGGTTAGTATTATTTTAAGGGTACAAAGATCAAAATTATGGATAGATCTCTGTTATGTTCATTATATACATACAAGGATTAAGAATATAATAAATAAAAACAATAACTAAAATGTAAAGATGTAAATTATGTCAATTAATTAATATACACAATGACAAAATGTATATTTTCCTATTCCGTTTGCTTTAGTAGTTTTCTTTCCCTGGTCTAGTAAGTTTAGGGCCCGTTTGATAAATCTTATTTTTAAAAAATAAGTTACTTATTCTGAAAAAAAGTTAGGAAATATGTACTTTTTTTCTGAAATAAGTAACTTATTTTTGCAAGATAACGAATATTAAGCTTCTCATACACATTTTTCTTTAAAAAAATATATGTAAATACGAAATTTTTTCCGAAATAAATAACTTATAAGTTACGATCCATATTTGCCAAACATGCTCTAGTCGGAGGCTGGTTTTCATGAGGTTGGATTTAGTGATATAAATGAGTCGAGTACTCGAGTCTAGTCAAATTTTAAAATGTTCATATATATGTAATGAAATTTTTCAGGCCTGTTTATCTAATGAATTTTCCGATTTTTTTTTTAAAAAACCAAAATTTAAAATTTTACTTCGCAAAAAAGAAAAAGTTTAAAATTTTGCAAATCCGGAGTTTCGAAACCGAGCCAACCAACCCGCCCGCCCCAGGGTTTAATAACCTCTATGTATAAACTTCAACCCCAAATTGTAAAATCTAGGGTTTTATATATTTCGCTTTCACCCTCCGCCTCTACACACAACTGTACACACAAATCTCAAAAATGGAACAAACCCTAATCAATTCATCACCATCCCCACAAACCCTAATCAAACATTTAGCATCTTGTAACAAATCAACACGAGACAAAGCTTTAAAGCTTTTAAAAGCTTATCTTCAATCTCAACAAGAAATTTCACATGATGAGCTCAAAAAGATATGGAAAGGTCTGTTCTTTACTGTTTGGCATGCTGATAAAGCTCCGGTACAATCTGATTTGATCAATTCTTTGTCTTGTTTGCTTTATAAGTTGCCCTTTTTGTTATCTGTTGAGTATTTGTCTGTTTTCTTTATTACGATGCGTCGTGAATGGACCGGGATCGATGGGCATAGGCTAGATAAGTTTTATTTGTTGATTAGGAGGTTTGTGAATGCGTGTTTTGTGGTAATGAAGAGGAATAATTGGGATTTAGAGGTTGTTAGGAGGTTTGTTGGGGTTTTGGAAAATCGGGTTTTTTTCGCGGAGGATAGGAAGGGGTTAGGGAATGGGGTGAATTATCATGTTGCGTCGGTGTTTTTGGATGAGTTTAAAGGGTTTGTTCCGGTGAGGAAGGAAGTGAGTTGGGTTTTGTTTGGGGTTTTGTTTGATGTGATGGGGAAGTGTCAAGATAAGGTTTTGATTGGGAAGATTAAGAGTAATGTGTTTGAGGTTTTGGTTAGGAATGGGAGGGAGTTGTTGGAGAGGAAGAAGGCGGGGGAGGAGGTTGAGGATGAGACGTTGAGGGTTGGCAGTTTGGCATTGAGTATGGGGTTTGCGGAGAAGTTTTTTGAGTTGGGGTCTTCGGCGGAGTGTGTTCAGGTTAATAGGAAGGTTTTGTTTGGTTTGCACGAGGAGTTTTTGAAGTTGGAGAAGGATTTTGAGGCGTCGGGAGTTGAGATTTTGATGCCTGATGTTGGGATTGAGGATGATGAAGAGGTTCCTAATTTGATTCCTATTGCTTCTATTGAGAAAGAAGTTAAGATGTCTGGTGAGATGGAGAATGGGGCTTCTGTAAGCAAGGCTTCTAAAAAGAAAAAGAAGGTGAAGAAGGAGATGGATGGAAGCGGTAAAAAGAAAAAGAAGAGTGTTGTTTTGTCTGAGAAAGAGGATGAGGATATGGTTATTGTCAATGGCATTGACTCAGTCAGTGAAACAGCTGGTGATGGGATAAATGGGACCAGTACTGAACTGATCCACGATTCAGGTGAGATGGAAACTGGCACCTCCGTAAGCAAGTCCAAAAAGAAAAAGAAGGTGAAAAAGGGTTCAGATGGAAGCAGTAAAAAGAAAAAAAAGAATGTTGTTTCCTTAGAGAATAAGGATGATGATATGGTTATTGGCAATGGCTTGGATTCAGTTGATCAAGCAGCCAACAGTGAGAACCTTATAGATTTCAATGAGTCTGTTGTATCAAATCTTCGGATGCAGTTCGAGAAAGTTGCTACTGAGGTTGGCCTGGATAAAGATGGTTCAAGTTCACTTGATTCTCCTGAAGTCCCCATCGCACCCATCACAAAGAAGAGGAAAAGAGCAAGAAGTGTGGATTGTAAAAAGAAGAAAAAGCCCGACTCAACTGGTCTGGAGGAGAAGGATGCAGGTGCAGAGACTAGTGAAAAGAGTGCCAAGAAAGTTAGATTTTCAATCAAAAATAACATTGTGTGGAAACCACACAGCCCAATGCCTCCCCAGGAAATGAGATTACCTCCCTCTGTTACCCCCAGAGGCAGTGCCCTTAAGAAAGGTTTATCTCCAGGTCCAATTAGGGAGATGCCTCCTGCTACAAAGAAGCCAGTGCTAAAAAAGAAGGGTTTAAGAGGAAACAAACGTGTTGCCCCCACTGTCAAAAGGCTTCGTAAAATGCAAGGTCTAATTGCTTAACACACTTGAAGTTGGCCCTCAAGCATTAATTTCTTTATGTTTCTTCTAAATTGATGAAATTGTGAACCCTATGAGCCTTCTTATAGACTGCTGGTGCAGTGAGCTAGTTTGCGGCTATATTTTTATTTGAATTATCACTAAATTTTTATTTATTTCTCACTGAAGGAACGACTGAGGAGTTATGTCACAGTTATAGTTTCATTAATATCAGTTTAATTATAACTGCCATGGTATTAGCAAAATTGTCACACCAATTTGGAAACTATTTGCTATATGGGCACAATGGTGATGTGTCTATTATGATTTTGAAGTGGTGAAGAGTAAGAGCCTAGGCTTAGCTCATGTAGGAGGTGCTTCTATTTATATGCTATTGAACCGGATTTTGCTGATGTATGTTGCACAATGCGACCTTTAGCTTTATATAGCATTTGAACCAAGACTATATTCACAGGGTAGAGTACACGATAACTGGTTTTGTACTTGCAAGTAAGATTTTTTTTTTTTTTTTTTGAGGGATGCAGCATGCAAGTATGATTATTGATTCCAAGTTTGTGGTTGTATTTTTCATCCGTCTGTATTACAGGATTCTTTTGATTGTGAGTTTGGAGCACCTGCTTAGTACTTTCATCTGGAATTCTGTTACCACTGTACAAAGAACAACAAATTATTTATAAAGACTAGAAAAAAGAAAACCCCAATCTTTTACCAAGAAATGGGCGTGACAGTTAGAGTCCATAATATCCGTGTTCAGTTCACTACCTACAAATAGAGGTCTAATGGTGATTTTTCATCTGCATAATTATTTTTAAAGCATTTAACAAATTAATTTATTTATCATTATACCTATGTCCTAAAACAAATACATAGTTGAGATTATTTCCAAGTCAGAATCAGTGGGTGGATCACAGTTCTAACTATCGAGGTAGAATGTATTCAAGATTAAATGATATACTGCAGACGTGGTTTAAACATTACTTGGAGCATTTCTTCTTTTAAACAAGTCTCTAGGAGAAAATCGGAAATGTACACGAGCCCTGTTCTTATTAACTACTCGTAGTACTCACCTGGCTCTTATATACTCCCTCTGTTTCTTTATACCTTGCTCATTTGAAATGTCGGTCATGTTCATAACATGAGATAAATTACTAATTTACGTTTAATCTATAAGACCAAATATAGTCATGAGTGATCTTGTTGGATTCGTATTTATGAGTACTTTAATACAGTGAAGTTTTTATATTTAATACAAATACGAAATTGAAGATATTAACAATCAAAAGTGTGCGTTGGCAAACGTGTCCATTTGAAATGGGAAAAGTATTTAGAGACGGAGGGAGTATTATACATGCTACATATGTCATAAAATCCAATTTTTGGGCTAAAAATATAAACAATGAGGATATTAACAAAATTATCAATGAAATAGTTTACAAAATTACAAGACAGCAAATTATGTTTTGAATTTCAAACAGTATGGCTCTGGTGCAATGACCCTCTTAGTTTGTGGGACGAGTACCAGAAAGTGAATCACTCTGCTGCGGAGATGGGAAAACATCTGATATGGTGTCCCAGTTCTCTTGCTTCCTTCGCCTCCTATTCAAGAAAGTTGGTTTCAAAGGTGTTGCAGTCATATCAACTCTGCATGTTAACATTGCAACGACTTCTGACATCGGTGGTCGTAGGTCTGCATGAGGTTGAAGACATAGAAAAGCCACTTGAATTGTTTGCAAAACATCCCTCTCTAGAAACCCATCTTCTCGCAAACGTGGATCTAGTAGATCCAGTACTTTTGACCTCTCAAAGAGTTTCCATGCCTAACAGAAAGTAATACGATATAGATTTTGCTTATTGTCATGTCACGGAACCCATGGACTATCAATAATTCAATATAATAAGAGTTGCTGAGAAGGTAAGAAGACGTACATATTCAGGGAGGTACTGCATGTCGGAGTTTAAAGTAAGATCTGTATTTTTCCTACAGCTGATAATTTCAAGTACTAGAACTCCGAAACTATATATGTCAGCCTTTTCAGACAATTCTCCTTTGATGGCATATTCAGGGGCTGTATAACCTCTGCAAGCAAGGAGAAGAGCAAAGGTATCATCACATATGAATTATAACATGTAGTATATTCTGTTGTCTCAAGCTCATCTTGTATGATATATTTAGGCAGAAGTTATTACTTATTACACTTCGTGAAGAACACAAAATGGTTAAATTGTTTGTTAATGGAAAAATTACCTAGCATTTTTCTTCCAACTTTTAAATCTTTAACACTTAAATGATGATCCAATCAGCATTCAATGGATTTTGGTAATAAAATAGGGTATGATGGTGTTAAAAATAGGGGCCAAGGGAGAACACTTACAATGTTCCAGCAAAATTAGTGCTGAGATAAGCTTGGTCTTCAGGGAAGAACCTAGCCAGGCCAAAATCACTTATTCTTGGTTGAAATTTGGAATCTAGCAGAATGTTGCTAGCTTTGATATCTCTGTGCACAATTCTAAGGTGTGAATCCTCGTGTAGGTATTGCAATCCTTTAGCAATGCCAAGAATTATCTGGGATCGAGTAGTCCAGTTCAGAAACTGGTCGATCTTGCCTGTGGATGAAACAGTGATATGAATATAAATTATCATCCTAGGTACAAGAGTGCTTATTGAATACTGTTTATACAGGGTGCTGCTTCCACTTGTAGTATAAAAATCTTGAGGATCGCAAGAAGGTTATATCAGAAGCATAATTATTCTGATACTCAAGTGTGGTTCTAAAATATAACACGAAAGACAGCTGGAATGCAAAGGAAGTAAGTACTGACTATGACTAGAGTTTTGCAGGTCGTACCATATAGTATGAGATCCAAACTCTTGTTCTTCAGGTATTCATATACGAGTAGCCTTTGATCACCATCTGAACAGCAACCTATAAGGCGAACCAGGTTTTTGTGTTGGATGCTTGTAATCATCTTCACTTCTGCCAGGAACTCTGACTCTCCTTGCTGGGATTTTTCTATAGCTAATTTCTTCACAGCAACTATCCTCCCATCGTCTAGCTTTCCCTGTCAAAAACAAATAAAAACTGATATTATCAGCTGGCTCCATCAAAGGGAAATGAGCCAGCCTTGCACACAAGATATATTCTCATACATACATCATCCAACTGAAATGTACGTTTTGTAAAGTGACAGTAATTGGCGCAGAGGCCCTAATTTACCCATATGAACTCCCACTAGTATAAAGTAACCAACATATTCAAAAACTTTTAAGGAAACTTTCTATAAGAATACCATATAGACTAGCCCGAAGCCACCTCTCCCGAGAAAATTATCCTGGTGAAAGTTCTTAGTTGCCTTCCTTAATGTCTGAAAGTTGAAGTAGATTATCGTATGAAATTGCTCACCTAATTCTGCTGCTGCAATTTAAAAGTATGCATATTTGATTAAAAGCAATTCATAGTTTAATACTATTGTCAGATTTGAAAATGTCATAAGTATAACCTTGATGATTTCCACTTGGAAGAACAAACTTTGCCATCCATTCTGTTCTGAGAACTTTCCGAATGACAAATATGAGAATCAACAATGTTACGAGCACAACTAATGCTCCAAGGAAAAAGAACAAAGGTGTTTTTGACTTCTCACAAGAGGATTGTGAATTCTCTGAAGTTGACATAGAGATAGCTGCATTACAAAGAAAGTTAATGTATTATCTCATCAACATCATTCGAGTTTAAAGCTCAGAACAATCGGAATTTGTTCATTTTAGCAAGTTGAAGATAAGTACCTTCATATATGACGCGGGGCATGGCTTCCAGTGATCTGTACTTATATACTGAAAATGAGTTGATTGCTTGAAGAAAGAGTGGAAGGTAGAAAACTCTACCTATGGCTTCTCATTTCCTGATATTGTTTTGATCTTTTTTTTTTCTTTCTTTGTCCTTTTGCTTTAAGGTTTCCACCAGAAGAATGTATGGACGGAGAAAGCGAATGATAACATAAATAAAAGATCGAGGTTCGGGCAATACGAAGAAGCTGACAGGAAGATCATAAGCAACCATCGATGAAGAGGACAAGTATCAGAGACACTAGCTGTTTCTATTCAGGCGGCAATGGAATTAACATTTTTGTCACTGTACATCAAATATTCCTCCGGCTCACAATGTAATTCTTTCATTAGTTAGACTTTGTTTGTCAATTTATCCTTTGGATAACTTGCATTTGTCGGTTATTGGACATGATATTACCAAGGACCAGGTCGATGAAAAACGTTTCAAAGTTGAGCATAATATATTCTTTTCACCGATGATAATAAGAAATGACTGATTTATTTAGATTGCGACAGCAAACACTTGGAGAAGTCATATATATTTTACATCGTTAGAGTAGGTTTATTAACCTAAAATTTGCAACAAAAGACACTTCAAAAGGTCAATTTGAAAGGACTGAAAAGCATCTTATTCTTAACAAGAACTACTTGAACTCGCTATTTTAAAATAGCGAGTTCATTTACTTATAAATTGTTATTTTTCTCAATGGAGGGAACGCCTTATAATGATGATTACTTATAAT
The DNA here is from genome assembly GCA_037693485.1 of Kitagawia praeruptora. Taxonomy (NCBI): domain Eukaryota; kingdom Viridiplantae; phylum Streptophyta; class Magnoliopsida; order Apiales; family Apiaceae; genus Kitagawia; species Kitagawia praeruptora. The sequence goes on along the minus strand of CM075344.1, from coordinate 150,322,750 downwards.
ATGAAACTTGTGCAATTTGTCCCCAGCCAGAAAATTGTACTCAGAACGAAAAATGTACATATTTGTGCTAGTGACAATGGGGGAGGTTCGTCGAAAGAAATTTATTGATATATTTGTTCATTCAAAATGTTGCGACTCATGCCTGAGGTAGCATTTAAAAGTTCTTATGACTAGCTATATATACACAACAATAGCGTCACTTCTATACACAACAATAGCATCGTGACAATTTCATATTTGTACAAAATGAATTTGTCCTAAATCGAATCATAGCAGAGAGAATAGAATCGTGAATTGATTTTACTTAAGGTTGTTTTACAGCTTCGGTCGGTAAATATTTACTTGAGGTTGTTTTAATGCGAGAAGTGGAATCTTATTATTCTAAGGGGTTTTACTTGGTTCAACTGATAAGAATTGAGAATTGAGAATCTACTAATAAAACAGAAGAAACAGGCTTCTGTCATTTCTAAGAGAGACAGAGAAACAGATGCTTCATCCTTCAGGTATCTCGGCTTATCAACTCATTAGTGTAAACTGGTAGCCATCATAAGCATGGGATGGCCGAGACATGACCTGCCCATAGGGCCACCTCTGATCAATTATTGACTCTCTCTGTATATATACAGAGTGTTTCTTGTAGTTCACTGCATAAGGGTCCTCTATCTATTTACTCTTCTCCTACTACTTAACTTCTAAGCACAATAAAATAAATTACTAGTTGCTCTAATGATAATGAGATCTTGGCACGCCTTCTTTTTCTGTTTTCTCACAACTACTATTTATCTGCAAAGTATGAATGCTGCGGCTGCTACTTCTGCTCACTTTCACCTCCTGGGACGGCGACACATGAGAGATCTCAGAATATTACACTCCAGCCAACTAGATGCAGATCAGAAAATAAAGGTACAGAAATATAATTACTGTAATTTCCGAGTCTATCATTCTCATCTGTTCAGCAAGGTTTAATTGTGTACCACAATGCAGGTTCTTCCTATGAAGACAACATTAGATACAATCCAACCTGACTCTTTTCCAAAAGAGTCAGCAAGTGTTGACGATGAGCGGGAGCTTGTTTATCACGTTGATTATCACGGGGTGACAACCCACCCAGATCCAACCCCAAAGCATCCGAAACCATAGGCAATAATTTCCAGGGCATGCTACAGGTGATATATTACTATGATAGTCCACTATTACTCTGTTAGCTTTTCCATGGGCAGGAAATTCTCTCTCATAGTAGTGGATAAAACAGGAGCAAGATTACTTATGAAATGGTTTGAAATATCATTCAAGAATTGTAAACATGCAAGTCAATGACAGAAATCCTATCAATACAACAATGCATCGTTAGAAGGAATCTGTTATTAGTGGATAAGTAGATGTCAATGATATTATGTCAATGCTATCTAAGTTGTTGGGGTGACAATGTAAATCTTACGTCTAAATTTAAGTTAATCAGATATAAAACGTACCTGCCAGGTTTACTGGATAGGTGAAATAAGATGACTCGTGATCTGCTTACAGGACAACTAATTTTTTTTTTTAAGCAATACCTATCATTGCTAAGCGTCCTTTTCAGATTGTGTGGCTATTGCATGTGATCAGCATATAATATGTCTCCCTTCCTCGCCTGCAAACAAAGGCACCCTGCCCACTTGAAAAGTAATTGATAAATTAAGACAAAAATGTAAAATAAGGTAGATTATATGAACTGTCAATTACAATGCAGCGAAAGCATTCCATCCCTATACTGGTTTCTCGCATGCTTGTACTTCTCAAGAAGCATCTTATAGCTATGTTCTACATTCTCAAATATTACTTCACTACAGAATTTAGAGCTAGCATGCATGAATGCAGATTCTGCCTTGTCTAAATGCTGACCTATCAGATAAGAATAGGCTTCAGTCTCTAACGAAGGGCTGTTCCATTTTGGTCCTTTAATCAACTCATCTTCGCCAGTGAGATGCTGTAGCCATATAATGTCATGTAAGGGATCTTCGTGATTCTGCAAAGCAGCTTCGACCTTACTAATTGCATCCGTAAATCTTGACTGTGTGTTGACTTTGTTGAGCAAATGCCTGAAAGTAGTCTTCTGATTCACATTAAGCCAGCTTTCACCAACTGACAGTGACAAAATTGCACCAACTAAACAAGCCTTTCTATAGGTAGCATCTGTAGCAGCAACTGTCCTGATTACAATATGCATTAGATTTACAGCTAGCACACTCAGATCTATAGATAATGCATCAGCGGATGTAAATCTGCAGAGGTACTGAGTTCGGCCCCAATGATGGAGTGCAACATGAAGGAATCCTTCCCACCTATGCACAAATTATCACGAATGTTAAGATACAATATCAAGATGAAATTTTGTACACAACTCTAACAGCAATATAAAGAAATCAGTGAAATTCGTTTACAATGTGACAAATTAATGACAATATTAAGCTGGCTAAAATTCTGCCCAAATCAACAATTAAATTATCATAAATGGTGGCCGCAATCTAGTGCATTTTCTGGATTTTTTCATTTGAAAGAATCTCTTTTCACAATAACGAGTTAGCATCCTAAGTCAATGAATAGTAAGGACCAACAAACTAAACTTACTTTAACATCTCCTTACGTCAACCATGAGAAAGTAAGCTGCAAGTCATTATCGTCACATAGTGATTATAGTCACGAACATGAGTCACCTTTTTTGTTCTGGACACATGGGACCAAACATGACCTGACTATCTGTCTGATTTATCACATCCATAATAATAATTCAACTAATCAGATAATGCACACATGCACTGTTTCCATGGTCTTTGCAAATGCATTACAGAGATGTTTGTTTGTAAAAAAAACCTCAACAGCAATAACAAGAAACTCTAAAACAATTTCTCAACTGGAGCTTAAACTTCTTTTTTGATACTGCCTCAGATTATATGTATTTGACCAAGTTTGTATGTGTATCACAGTCCATTAAATGATTTATCAAAGGAAGAGATTTCTTATAATTATCTTTATACTAGATTAGAAATGTTACTATTTAACAGAAGGTAGATTTAGGGAAGTCTAAGAGCATCTCCAATGGGCTTCCCTATATTGGACCCCTATAATATAGTAAAATAATGGTTACCTAAAAAATAGGGAACCAAAAAGTTGTTTTACTCCAATGGTAACCCCTATATTGGCTCCCTATATTTTCAAAAGTAGTATTTAATTAGTATTTTGAAATTTGAAATACCAACGATTAATTTTTCCAACTATTTATATATCCTTTATTTATCAAATATTAAATTTTAAATAATTAAATTATTAAAATAAAAGCGAAATTCTACATAATTTCTTTTATACTAATTTTTGACACTTTTACAATAAAAAAAAAAAGTGAATAAAAGAACACTTCTTCTAAAATGAAGGTAATCAAATTGGGGGGAAAGAATACGTAGTGGTCTAAAAATCAAGCGCCGGTCTCCTTTCTCTCCCGTATCTCTCTTCTCTCTCTCTCTTACATGTAGGGCTGGCAATTTCGGGTTTCGGGTCGGGTTCGGGTCGGGTCAACAGTGAGTTTCGGGTACAGGTACTCAACCCGAACCCGACCCGAAATGGGTTTCGGGTACAGGTACTCAACCCGAACCCGACACGAATGGGTTTCGGGTGGGTTTCGGGTAACCCGACCCGAAAATAATTATATATATATATTAAAAAATATATATATTTATATATATTAAATAAATAAATATATATATTAAAAATAATTATATACATTAAAAAATATATTTATTTTAAAAATATATAAAAAAATATATTAAATATATATATATATATTAAAAATAATTAGATATATTAAAAATAATTATATACATATGTATATTCGGGTCAGTTTCGGGTTACCCGAACCCGACCCGAACCCAACCCGATTTTTCCGGGTCAGTTTTGGGTCAACCCGAAACCGACCCGAACCCGAAAAATGCAAACCCGAACCCGACCCATGCGGGTTGGGTTCGTGTCGGGTTCGTGTCGTGGGTCCAAAATTGCCAGCCCTACTTACATGTTCTTCACAATCCCTTCACAACCAAAGCTTCGTTCCTATTGATTCTGGTGTCCAAATCAAGCAAATAAATACTCTAATCGCTGCTCTTTCAATCGTCTATTCAACCATATCACCGAAATCAAGTTTTGGGTAAAAAAAAAATCCGATATAAATTGGTCTTTCTTCTGGGTTTGATTTTTGGTGGTTGTTATTGATTTAAGGTTGTAGATCGTTGGATAACAAATTGAATCATGTAAAAATCTTTGAGTTTTGTGTACTTTTATAGTTCGCCGGAATTTTCTTGCTGGCCGGAAAAGGTTTTCATATGATCGTTCTGGGCACGAGAGGAGAATACAGCGGGAGATGAGGTGGAGAAAATAGGGGGCTTGTTGTTGCTCCCCTTATTTTGGGGTTGAGATTTCTCTCTCCTAAAAATGATTGGGGATGGGGAGCCCGGTTGGAGAGAGCTTTTTCTACCATAAACCCCTATAATTGTCCACACGGGCAAAATATAGGTAAGGAAGAGAGGCGTTGGAGATGCTCTAAGGGTGTCAATTTCAGGTTTTAGTTTATGTAGTTCTAAAAATAATTAAGACTTGTTTAAAAAAAAAGGTTTAAACTTGAGAAAATAATTTTAGTACAGAAGTCATATACAGATTTTATAGTTGTTACATGTCAGTTTTGGGTTTTGTCCCTGTAAAATCTAGTTGAGTTAGACATGGTAACAATTGTCGTCGCATTCATTATAGAATCAAAATGATATATTTTTGGGTTAAAAGAAGAAGAATGTAAGTTTATCAACCTTCAAAAAATCCTAAATCTGAATTTGATTGATGGTGATTAGGCCTGAAGAAAGATTTTGTTAAAAGGTGAACCTAACTTGGTCAATCTTCAAACGATCATGATGTTTGTTTCTGCTTATTTGTTATTATTATTTAAGCACTATAAAAAAAACACACACACACACAATTTTTGGTGCTTTTCTGAGTATTAAGTGCTTATATCTTGACACCACAAGAAAACCAACACCCCCAATGTGAAACAAGAAAAAAACTTCAAAAGAAGCTTGCAAATATGTGTGATCATCCCAAGCATGAAGCTCCATTAGAATACGGTGATAAGTGATTAATAGAAAATTTCTAGATTATAGTATTAAAATCATAAAAAAAAAAATTGTTTCCGTTATTACTAGTTTCCTTGTCATCAAGATTTTAACCGTAAGTTCTTAGGTTTTGCTCCTACATAAGAGGACGTACTTATTACAAGACTTCGATTGATTATTGAAAAGAGAATTCTATTTTATGGGTTTCAATCCAAACTTCTCTTTTGCGATTGAGAAATTCATGGAATAGTGGTTCTACAATTAGGTCGCCTTAGGGATTGTAAATTTTCTGTGGTTATTCCACCATTATAATCTTTTTAAATTGTCTTGATTCTTGTCCTATACTCCGTATCATTTACTAAAGTAATTATTAGAAGCGAAGATGCTAAATTTTAAGTTAAATAGATAGTTGCGGTATGTAGAGTGCATATCTATAGGTAAGCTAGCATGGGAAATGGATGTACGTACATGTAGAGCACTTATGTACATATCTATATATTATAAATTGCTGGATAACCCTTTCCTCAGGTTCGGGATCCATATTCAGGTTTGATAGATATCCATGACCCATTATAGTAGTAAATTATATGCTTAGGATTAGGTTCGGGATCCGTTTAAATTACCCATCCAGTTATATGATATGATCCATATATTAAATAAAATACACATCATGACAAATCACTCTTGCCAAAAATTATTTTCTTGATAATACCAAAAATTTGGCAGTTGTTATTATTAATGTCAAATAATTGGTTATAATTATAATGGGCCCGCCAGGGCCATCCAATTAAAACAATCTTGCCAAAAAAAAATTCCTTGACAAAACACGAATTATTTTGTTTCCAAAAATTATTTCCTTTATAACAATTGTCAATTATAATTATAATGGGCCCGCGAGGGCCATCCAATTGAAACATTCTTGCCAAATCCGTTTATATTACCCAATAGTTATATGATATGATCCATATTTTAAAATATATTGACTCGATATTATATAACATCCTGACAAACCACTCTTGCCAAAAATTATTTCCTTGATAATACCAAAAATTATTAACAAATGATTTTGATTGGTTATAATTATAATGGGCCCGCCAGGACCATCCAATTAAAATATTTCAAAATGCCAAAATATTATTTCCTTCACAAACTACAAATTATTTTCTTACCAAACATTATTTCCTTTCTAACAATTGTCAATTTTTCTTGGCAGTTGTTATTATTAATGCCAAATAATTTGTTATAATTATAATGGGCCCGCCAGGGCCATCCAATTAAAACATTCTTGCCAAAAAAAATATCCTTTACAAAACACGAATTATTTTGTTTCCAAAAATTATTTCCTTTCTAACAACTGTCAATTATAATTATAATGGACCCGCCAGGACTATCCAATTAAAACATTCTTGCCAAAAATTATTTCCTTCCATAAATTTTAAATTATTTTAAATTTTTTTAATCCCTATTCAGGTTTGATAGATATCCATGACCCATTATAGTAGTAAATTATATGCTTAGGATTAGGTTATAGTGCAGAATAACTTTAATTTTTTTGATATTATGATTTAATTATTTTAATTTATTCTCTATATCTACTACTATTACATTCATGATATAGTTGACATCACTAAAATAATGTTATAGTGTTCAATTTTTTGATCTTTTTAAAATAAATTAATATATTAATAATTTCTTATATTAATTGTAATTTAAATTATCAAAACAAACTCATGTTCTTAAAGAATTTAACATTTTAATTTATTAAAATAGGCAACTTTTTAATACTACTACCAATTTTTATTTCTATATTGTAAAACTATATACTATAATTTATTAAAATTTAAAATAAATTTTATTTAAAATATGAACTCCCGTGTGCGAAGCACGGGCATTAAACTAGTGATTACTAAAACGTAAAAACTAATTATCGGTCAAAAGTCTCATCCTCATTGACTCATCTCATATCTATCAAACCCTAGCACACATCTAAGCCACGGTCTCTCTCTTTGTCCAATCGTAGATTCAGTTTACATATCAGCAGATTCTCTTCTCTCGATTTTGACTCGGTTTGACAAAGAAAAAAACCTAAAATAACAAAAAGCAATCCCGAATACTACTCTAAACGACTTATTTATTAAACTTTATTTCTTAAAACTTGCACACTTGTTTATTTTCTATTAGATTTCAGTTACTTTTAGAACGCCATTAAAATTACAATATTACTAATATTCAAATATGACCTAGCATTTACACCCCTATACTTCCCTAGATCTACCTCACTTGTACCAATTACATTCTCAAAATGTTGTATACAAGGAATTATTGAGAAGCATCCTATACAATATCAATTGGCGAACAATATCACACACACACACACAAAAGACTTAAGACTTCACATTCACACAAAAGAACACACATATATACACATATACAGATTCCAGAGTGAAGATCAAAAAAGAGATTGGATCTCCAATTAAGTTTCTTGGAGGGAACGAGTGATGCATGCATACATATAAACATAGAGTTCTAGAACCTAATGGAAAAGGAACTTACTCAAATGGAGGCTCAACTTCAATAGCAAGGGTTAGATGTAAGGAAAACCTGGGAACTTCAACAGACTCGTCATTGTTGACTGTACATGCCTCATGAGGCACTCCTCTAGGAATATACAGAACATCACCTTCTTTCAGCAAAACTTGGGTGGACCCATACGTTTTCATATCTTCATCCTCCAACTTATTAATAGGCTCATACAAGCGAGGTAGCTTCACACTCGGACGATGAAAAACCTTCCAGTTTTTTATCCCAATAAGTTGGCAAACAAACACACAGTGGTCATCATAGTGACAAGCCAATCCCTGGGAATTAGGTGGCGTAAGATACATATTCACACCCACTGATGGCTGACCAAAAAAAGATGCTAATTCATCTGCAACAGCAGCTATGCTCTTGAAACGGAATTCCATGCCACGCATAGCGATTGAATAACCCTCCTTAAATGCTTCCTCACATCTCAATATATCGTTAAAATGCAGAACACGGGGTGCCTGAGGGAAGCAAGAGCCTAGATGCTCCGAGAAGAAATGCATCTCTCTGCCACTGTCTGTTTTCAATACCCTGATGTCTTGTTGGTAAATTAGGGGACAGCCCAAATGATCTCTCACATCTTCTAAGAAATTTAGGATGTCTAGTTCATCTGAATAGACTGGAAGAGTTGAGATACTTTTTTGGAGCATTGGGGAAAGAAAAGTAGGAAAGCCAAATTCAGGCCTTACAGTTTCTACAAAAGAACTAAAAGTGTTAGTTATTGATTTCGAATGCCCCCTGATATGCAAAGGCGACGCCTCCCAGTTATGCAGCATAAAACATTCAAAACTAGTCTCGCCTAAATCAAGGATGCCTCTTTTAACCTTCTCGTGGTTGGCAGCTGTGACCCATTGCCGATCATTCACAGAGAGTCTAAAAATACTTTCTGCCAGATTATTTGGAGTAATCTTACTTAGATAGAACTCTCTCATCAGCCTGGATTCTAGAAAGTTGACAAGTAATATCTGTTTCTGTATTTCTGCCCATAGATTATTCAAATAAACAACTAAATTTTCAGAAAAGTTCTTCGGGATTCTCTCTAGCTGCTCAACGGTACAAGTATTTAAGAGAGTAACTATGGTATGAAGAAGCAATATCAAATACTTATCTTCCTTGAATCCAATTTGAACACAACTGGAACTGCCCTTTTCTTCTTTGAATATGCACAACTGAGCTCCAGAACATTTAGGCACCTGATTGAACTGAGAACTAAGAGATGTTAAGTTAGAATCATACAATTAAATTATGCCTATAATCACACAAAAATCAGCATATCAAAATTTAACACAGTGATGTCGGAAAAAGCAACATCTGGAGAATTAATTAATACAAAGAATTTATTTTAAAATGTTTTATGAATTAGTGCTTAAATCATACTCAGTTCAACAGTTTCACTCTTGATTATAATACCTTGAAAGAATCCATTGACAGCTGCATAAATGACTAGAATTTGTTTTTCAATTGGAAGTGGTGCATATTGTGAGAAAAACATATGTATATATATTTCAGATGATAGGCAGAGAAGAGCTCACATGAAACATTCAAGCATGGAGAATTGAAGAAGGCGGCGTCTAGCAATAGAAGTCGAGGACAAATCAAGAGTAGCATTACAAGCAGCCAATGCAACACTCTTTCTCCTCTTGGAAATCCCCACCACATTTATTAAACCCTTAATAATTTCGTCATCTAAAGCGAATTTCTCGTTCAATTCCAGTGAATACAGACAGGCTGCACCTATTATCTCCAAGCTACTTATTGCTATTTCATCACACCTGCTAACACATACCTAGAGAACATTAGTAGATACACAATTACATATAATATGCATATGAGATCATAATACGCAAAAATATACACCTCCTATCACAAGCCTAGAGAATCGTTTTTGCCTACTAACTCTACAAACCTCCGTGATTCACTAAATAAATATACACCATTCACTAAACACACTATATACGTAAAAAAAAATAGTTTCATAATTCGGTAATTAAGTACAATTCACAAATGCACTAATGCTACATATGCTAAATTAAACAACATTCACAAGTATAATTTATAATTCACAAAATGCAGTTCGAAATAAAACTCGCTAACGATACATATAGATGTCCCTAGTTAGTAGCTTCATTAGTTCCTATACGAGCACATTTCATTTTAGGAATGCATATAATAATAACAATTTTCACGTGTTCTCACGCTAAAACTGTTCTCTGTAAAGCGCGACCTGCGAAACGAAAATAAAGGGAGAGGAGAGATGATTACTTGGAGCGGAGTAAAAGCGGGAACAATGAGATGAAAGGATTGGGGGATTTTGAGATGAGAGTAACAGAAAGACGATTCAAGCACTGATTTAGAATACGATTGGACTCGGCCGAGTTGTGTTGATGAGTGCAAAGAGATGCTAACATCACGCCGAAGAGGTTTTTACCGGCGGCGTGGACGGAAAGTGACGACGGCGATGACTTCATTCTCCGTTTCCTTTTCGTAATTATTTGTTTCTCCATCTTCAATTTTTTAAGCTCCGTTCACCTGCAAAAAATTATTGGGATAAAATATAAGTATAGTGTACTTGAAATAAATTTTATTTTAAAATGTGAGAAAAAATAAACAAATAATTATTCTTTGTTTTAAAGCAATAAATAAAGAAAATAGAAAAAAAATGAAAGATACTCTTTTATTGTTAATTTTTTTAAATGGTGTCATTTCGTATTTTTGTTTTAGGAGATAATTTTGTACTCTCTTAGCTACATGTAATGGTGGCATTTCGTATTTTTAATTTAGGAGTGATAATTTGCTTATTAAAAAATATTGAATTGGAACTCGGGATGTACATCTTCCACCCTCCATCGATACAGAACTGCTACATTCGAAAGACATTATTAATTAATGAATTATTTCTTCTTGACAAAAAAAAGCGCGCATTGAATTGATAATACATTTTCAATTCTACCCATAAAAGTATTTGTTGTGGAATAAAATTTAGGTTATTAGATTGCGACTAGGGTTTGCTTATATTTAATACTAGGGTGCATGAGCTTCGTGCTTTAATGTTTGTTTCCGTGTTTCGAGACTAATCGGTCCTCACAGAGTGCCTACGTATCTCGTTATTGAGAATCAAGCCAAGACGTAGTTCTGAGAATGAGGGTCAGACCCTTTATATAGGCTGAGAAGCCTTAGAATCATAATAGGGTTACGTGACTTGGTGGGCAAGTCACCGCCTTGAGGAATGTTCCAGATCCTATTTCGTAGGAGTCAGTTTCCTTAATGAATTGGGTGCCTTGGAGGCTAAGTCTGGTAGGAGTAGTATCCTTATTTGACTCTTATTGCTGAGTGGTTTTATCACCCCTAATATTAGTTACGAAATTAATATTCAATTATGGTTTTGGGCCTTTTTAATGGGCTTCGTATTTGGACCATTCTAGGTTTAATTAATATCACATTAAATGTGTCTTTAGGACTTATTTTTAGCCCATATCATTTGCCCTCCAACTTCTAGGAAAACTGATCAGGTTTTCCTTGAAGTTTTAACGGTCTTTTTCGAGACTTGGGTCAGGGTTTATTGTCGTACACTAGTGTTTCACGAGTATCGTCTTAATGCAAAGTGTGAAGCGACCTAAACATTTACGACGATTTGCCTTATTCGAGGCTAAGCAATTATTTTCTAGTAACTTTTGTTACTGAATTTTTGCCCATTTATTTCAAGGAATTATTCATAAAACTCCTTGTATTTTTCCGTATTTATCCTAATTCTTAGGATTTGTGCAGTACCCACAGGTATTTTCTTTATTTTTATCGAAACTTCCATGCCAACGAGGATTTTCCGTCAAAAATAAGCTTTTCAAAGTAATTTTTCGACCAGAACTTGGCTAATTCGACCAGAATTTCGATCCGGAATTCGATCAGAATTCTGGTCGGAATAAAGGCCTCGGAATTTCTTGCTCGAAAGAATTTTCGACCAGGATTCTTGGTCGTTTCGACCAGGATCTTGGTCGAAATAAGGGTCCAAAACTTTCTTAGTCGAACGCTTTTTCGATCAGGATTCTTGGTCGTTTCGACCAGAATCGTGGTCGAAATAAGGGTCTTTTTCGTGCCTTGGTCGAATGATTTTTCGAACACGATTCTTGGTCGTTTCGACCAGAATCTTGGTCGAAATAAGGGCCTTTTCATGGATTGGTCGAAAGATTTTTTGATCAGGATTCTTGGTCGTTTCGACCAGAATCTTTGTCGAAATAAGGGCCTTTACATGGATTGGTCAAATGATTTTTCGACCAGAATTCTCGGTCATTTCAATCAGAATCTTGGTTGAAATAAGGGCCTTTTCATGGCTTGGTTGAATGATTTTTCGATCAGGATTCTTGTTCGTTTCGACCAGAATCTTGATCGAAATAAGGGCCTTAAGCTTTTGGGCTTATTCTTAATGGGCCTTTGTCACTTCTGGGCCATCAAGGCTTATATATATATATATTAGATATATTTTTTTTTAAAAAAATATCCTCTTTCCTTTTTAATGGGCTTTGCCACCTGGCTGTATTGGGCCTGTTCAGGCTATTCTTGGTTTTTGTAACTTAACTTAATAGCCTTCGGGCCTTTATTTGTGTAGTCTTTAACTTAATTATTTATATAGTTAGTTTCATTTATTTGTGTAGTCTTTAACTTAATTATTTATATAGTTAGTTTCATTTGCTTCCACATTCTTGCCTTTTCCTTATAGTTAGTTATGCTTTAGAGTTTTCCGGGTACTTGGCCCCTAGGCTTGTACTAAACTCGTAACTTGATACAACACTTGCCTTTCGTACTTACAATAACAAAACAAAAGAAGTAATTCGAAGGAAAGCAAAAACAAACTTTATTAATAAGCTGATAAAGAATGTCGATAAGATGGGTTCAACCCTTTCATAGATACTCTACTTCCTACTCGGGGCACTGAGCCCTGGAATGGTTTCATCGAACCTTATTTCTACTTCTCCTAATAAATAGATAAAAGGATTAATCCTTACAAGGATAGCTCAAATATAATAAATTTTCAGGTTCAAAGCATGTCAAATACGTAGCACCTCGTTCCCATCCAACGTCTCCAACTTGTAGGATCCTCGTCCTAATGTCTTCTTGACTCGATATGGCCCTTCCCAGTTAGGGGCTAGCTTTCCCTTCTGGCCAACTCCAGAAGCTTCTATCTTCCTTAGAACCAAGTCGCCCTGTCGAAAGAACCTCTCCTTAATCCTTTGATTGTAATGGAAAGACGCTCTCTTCTGATGCTCTGCATTTCTGGCATTTGCTTCATCTCTAACCTCATCAATTAGGTCAAGGATGAGCCTCATGCCTTCTTCATTAGTCTCCGGTTCATATGCCTCAACTCGAGGTGATGCATGCATAATCTCCAGGGGCACAACTACCTCGGCTCCGTAAGCCAGCAAGAATGGGGTTGCTCCAGTTGTCACTTTACAAGTGGTGCGATATGCCCAAAGTATAGGCAGCAACTCATCCACCCAAGTGTTCCTTGAGCGTTCGACCCTCTTCTTCAATCCATCAAGGATAATCCGATTGGCTACCTCTGCCTGTCCATTAGCTTGCGGGTGTGCTACTGAAGTAAAATGAAGCTCAATAGCATTTTCCTCGCAGTCCTTCTTAAACTCTTCATTGTTGAACTGTGTCCCATTATCCGTCACAAGGATTCGTGGGATTCCATATCTGCAAATGATGCTTTCCCAAAGGAACTAGGCAACTTGTTTGGTGGTTATCTTGGCTAGAGGTTTAGCCTCAATCCACTTGGTGAAATAGTCGATGGCCACTATCAAGAATTTCCTTTGTGCTGAAGCTACAGGAAAGGGACCAAGTATATCCATTCCCCACATTGCGAATGGTATGGGAGAGTTAACTTATGTCAACATATCAGGCGGCTGCCTTACAATCGGAGCGTGCTTTTGACACCTGTCATACTTCTTGACATAACTCTATGTATCGGCCAACATCTCTGGCCAATAGAATCCCAGACGGGTGATCTTGTGAGCTAGGGCTCTGCCCCCCAAGTGTTGCCCACAGATCCCTCCATGAACTTCCTCGTGCTTCTTTTGCCTCTTGGGGCCTCAAACACTTCAAGTATGGGATGACAAACGACCTCTTGTAAAGGATGCCTTCAATCAGGGCATATCTCAATTCTCTCACTGACAGCTTTCGTGCCTCGAAGGCATTGTCAGGGAGCCAGCCGGTTTCGAGGTGAGCTTTGATGGGATCCATCCAGCAGCCTCCTACATCAATCGGTGCCACTAATTTCGAGTTGATGGTCGGGGCCTTCAAGACCTGGAAGTAAACACTCCCTACATAATTCTCTATCTCAGAAGAAGCGAACTTAGACAGGGCATCAGCCTTAACGTTCTCTTCTCTCGGAGTGTGCTCCACATAGCACTCATCAAACTGAGTTATAACAGCTTTCACAACTCTCAAATATTTTGCCATAGTTTCATCCTTGGCTTCAAATTCACCATTCACTTGCGATACCACTAGTCTTGAATCCCCACGAACTTTGAGATTCTTGACCCTCATGATTCTGGCCAAGCCCAACCCGGCTATCAAGGCTTCATACTCAGCTTCGTTGTTGGTTGTTGGAAAGTCCAACTTCAAAGCATACTCAACTGTGAACCCATCGGGGCTTTGCAAGACTAAACCTGCACCACTAGACTTTGTTTTTGATGCTCCATCAAAATAGATCACCCAATATTCCTTCTGATCAGGTACAAGCTCTTCATCTTTATCCTCTCTTCTAGGGGTGGTCACTATCTCCTACCCCCCGACTTCTTGACCCTCATGATTCTGGCCAAGCCCAACCCGGCTATCAAGGCTTCATACTCAGCTTCGTTGTCGGTTGTTGGAAAGTCCAACTTCAAAGCATACTCAACTGTGAACCCATCGGGGCTTTGCAAGACTAAACCTACACCACTAGACTTTGTTTTTGATGCTCCATCAAAATAGAGCACCCAATATTCCTTCTGATCATGTACAAGCTCTTCATCTTTATCCTCTCTTCTAGGGGTGGTCACTATCTCCTACCCCCCGACTTCTTGGTTGCCAATGGTACATTCAACCACAAAGTCAGCCAATGCCTGAGCCTTGATGGCTGTTCGAGTCTTATATGTGATGTCAAATTCTCCAAGTTCTATTGCCCATTTAATCAACCTTCCACTGGCCTTCGGGCTATGCAATATGTTCCTCAACTGCTGGTCCGTCAGGCCTTCGATCTTGTGTGACTGAAAGTATGGTCGTAGCTTCCTCGAAGCTGTTATCAATGCCAAAGCAAACTTCTCGATGGGAGAGTAATTTAACTAAGCCCCATGCAACACCTTGCTAACATAATAGATAGGTTTCTGAACCTTATTCTCTTCTCGAATGAGGATGGCACTCAATGCTTGTTCATATACCGCCAGGTATAGATAAAGAGTCTCTCCGGGACTAGGTTTAGCCAATAACGGGGCTTCAGCCATGTACTTCTTCAGCTGTTCAAAGGCCTCTTGGCTCTCAGGAGTCCACTCAAAATTTTTCACCTTCTTCAATGCTTGAAAGAAGAAAGGCAAGCATTTGTCACTAGACTTGGAGATAAATCTCCCTAGGGCTGCAACTCGGCCCGTTAACTTCTGCACATCTCGTATAGAGCGGGGTGGTTCCATGTCCAAAATAGCTTTGATCTCATCAGGGTTGGCCTCTATGCCTCTTTTCGAGACCATCAATCCCAAAAAATTTCCTGATCCAACACCAAAAGCACACTTGGCTGAATTCAACATCATCTTATGGCGCCTCAGCACTTCGAATGCCTCTCTGAGGTGCTTAATGTGGTCTACCTTGAATAGGCTCTTGACTAACCTGTCATCAACATAGACCTCCATGGTTTTTCCAATCAGATGGGCGAATATCTTATTCACCAGTCGTTGGTAAGTAGCGCCTGCATTCTTCAAACCAAAATCCGTAACAAGATAGCAAAAAACACCAAAGTCAGTTATGAAAGGTACCTTTGGGATGTCATCCTTGTGCATCTTAATCTGATTGTAGCCGCTGAACCCGTCCATGAAGCTCAACATCTCATGTCCAGCTGTGGCATCTATCAACGTGTCTATCCTTGGCAGGGGAAAACAATCCTTCGGACATGCATCATTCAAATTAGTGAAGTCTATACACATCCTCCACTTCCCATTTGCCTTCTTGACCATCACAGGGTTAGCCAACCATTCGGGAAACTGAATCTCTTCAATAAACCCAGCCTCTAAGAGCTTGTCAACTTCTTGCTTAATGGTCTCTTGCCTTTCAGGAGCAAAATTCCTCTTCTTCTATTTTATTGTCTTCCGTTCAGGATCAACATTCAAATTGTGAGTTATGAGTTGGGGATCAATCCCTGGCACATCAGCTGCAGTCCAAGCAAACACATCACTGTTCTCTTGTAAGAATGCTGTCAACTTGCCCTTCAAAGGTTCCTTCAGAGAAGCTCTTATATAAGTAACTTTCTCAGGGTCGCCCAACTTTTGAGGTATGGGGACCAAATCCTCTGCTGGCTTCCCTCGGTGTTCATCATCACCGCGGACATCCATGTCTTCAATCGGAAGTACCTGC
Organism: Kitagawia praeruptora; assembly: GCA_037693485.1. NCBI lineage: Eukaryota > Viridiplantae > Streptophyta > Magnoliopsida > Apiales > Apiaceae > Kitagawia > Kitagawia praeruptora. Next base: position 150,306,449 of record CM075344.1, on the reverse strand, counting down.
CTCCCGACTCCATCAGCTCTCAATGCGGATACATAACAACTTCTTGCCATCTTCTGGTCGCCCTTCTGTTCTCCAACACCATTCCTGTTCGAAAACTTAATCTTCATGTGATATGTAGAGGCAACAGCCTTGAATGCATGAAGTCCATTCCTTCCCAGGATTGCGTTGTAAGTCGAGGATGCCTTGATTAACAGAAAATTCAGCATCTGAGTAGCCTCCTTAGGTTTTTGCCCTATTGTCATGGGCAACTGAATAGTCCCTTCAACTTTGGACTCAACTTCATTAAATCCATAGATTGGCATGTTGGTCGGGGTCAACTGAGAGTCAGTGTACCCCATCTTCACAAACGCATCATGAAACAGAATATCAACCGAGGCTCCATTGTCTATCAAGACTCGCTTTACTTCCGAGTTTTCAATTACAGAGGTTATGACCAACGGGTCGTCATGGGGGTACTTCACGTACCCTTCGAGGTCTGAGTCATCAAAACCAATTGCTATTTCAGTCCTAGCACGCTTCGGGGCCTCTCCCACGATGTGCATCACTTCTCTGGCATATGTCTTTCGAGAGTTTCGAGTTGTGCCGGCTGTCGGGCCTCCCCAAATCATGTTGATAGCTGGCCCTCGGGCCTATGGGTTACGATCACGATCATTCTGCCTGTTTGGCAAATCTGACGATCAACTTATAAGTTACTTATTTTGGAAAAAATTTCGTATTTACATACTTTTTTTAGAGAAAAATGTGTATGGGGAATTTAATATTCGTTATCTGTTAGGTCCCGTAAGAGGGCTATATTAAGCTAGAAGGGGGGGTTGAATAGCTTAATTACCAATTTAAAAATTATTATGGCGTTTTTAAAATAATTTTCCCTTTTTAAAACTTTACCGAGTCGTTATGCAGTTTATAAGTGCAGAAGTAAAAGACAAGGAAAGAAAATACCACACAGGAGATTTTATCCTGGTTCGCGATGGCGCAACCCCTAATGGATTCGCTCACCCCTACTCCAGTCCCCGAGCTCCTCTCCGGACTCGAGATTTCTTCCACTATAAAGAGACTCCTTTATAGTAGGCGGAGAAGCCTTACACAACCTTACAAATATTTATCTTGATACGTAACTACCCGCTACTACCTCAAAATAAATGTAATACCCACAAGACTTGTCTTGGACCGTAACTCCCCGTTACTCCCTCAAAGTCATTGTGAAACCTACACAACTTATCTTAGACAGCAACTCCCCGCTACTTCTTCAAAGTTGATGTAGAACCCTTGGTGTAGTCTTTGAATTCCTCGCTTTTGCCGGTCTTGGATCTTAGATGAAAGGTCTTGGGTCTTTCCTCTTCTTCACGGTGCAAAGGCCACTAACTCCCCGCTAGTGCCTAGGACTTGGGTCTTAGAACGAGAATCACCTCACTTCAACTTCACCTCACTGCAAAACTTAGAAAACAATATCTACGAAACAAACCGTAATATAAAGAGAGGTTTGGACTAATATGTCCTAGGGTGACTATAATATTCTTACACGAATATTAATTATAATAAGTTCAATAAGCTTTTATATGCTTATGACTTTAAGTGTATTCTTTTATTCGATATGACTTGTAGATCAAAGAATACTTTTGATACAATACTCCGTATAGTGAGATTTAAATATATCTCGGAGTTTGTAAATGTTGATTACGACCTTTAAGCTCGTAGGCTTATAAGATTTATAATCGTATACTTTGGTTCGTCTTTTTATAAAGATCGAAGTATACTTACAATTACTTCTTTGTTGAAAATACGTCTATTTTCGAAGTATTGTAAAAATCAAGTCCTTGTTATGCTTTATAGCTTAAGGATCTTTGGTGAACAACTTCTCGTTCGATATAGTCTTGTTATAGACTATTCGTATTTATATTTTAAACGAGAGTGTTACAATATTACTTTAACAATTTGCACTTGAATATAATTTGGCCAATTAAACACAACACACAAATAAAACACACACGTGCAGAAAAGTAGCTCGTTTTATCTATAGGATAAACCGAGGGCCGCTATTATGCGTTAAATTAGTGCGAAAAGTAAAATCACTCACAAGTGTGAGGACGAGAAGAAAAAGTGCGGAAAGTAAAATCACTCACAAGTGTGAGGACGAGAAGAAAAAGTGCGGAAAGTAAAATCACTCACAAGTGTGAGGACGAGAAGAAAAAGTGCGGAAAATATATAAAAGGCTTGCGCCACGCTATTACGCGTTAAGATTAACACACACGTACGAGTAATTAAACACACCACACAACAATAAAATATTAATGGCCAAAGTAAGTGCGTTAAAGTTTTAATTAAGGCTTTGAGATTCTTTTCCCCGGAACACTAAGGTGATAGAAGGGAATCAAATCAAGCTCCATGTGTAATTTGACCGTCGTCAAATATAGATCCGATATAAGAGCTTATTAAAGAAGATAAGATGAATGTATAGAGCTCTTATACGTATATAAAAATGGTCGATTAAGACTCGAATAATGAAGCTAAAAATTACCACTTTTGGAGATCGCCGGAGGTTCGGCCGGATTTTGGCTTATGGTCGAACTTTGGGTAGCCCTTCGGGAGGCCGGATAGTAGTGGTAGAGGAGCTTGCTTGGTGGGAGAGAGCTTGGTTGGATGAACTAAGCTTGATGGAACAAAAACCTTGGATATATTTAAGTATATGTAAGAAAGAGAAGGTTTTTGAGATGAAGTGGGTGTAGAGAGTGTTTGGATATATTTAGAGAGCTTTCACTTCAAACATTCCAGCAATTATTTGGCTCTTTAGCTTAAAGAAAATGGTTGGGGGAAGGGGTTTATTTATAGGAGGAGTTGGGTGGAAGGAAGGGTGGAGATTGGAGGAAAAATGAGTGGTTGAGATTGAAAGCACTTGGATTGATGAGGTGGAAAGTGGTTTTGTGTTTCTTTGGAGTGGTATTGTGTTTCTTTGCAAGTGGGAGTGGTATTCTACACAAATATCCCAGCTGTGTTTTGAGCTCTAATTAATTGTATCGGACTCGTATCAATTAACGAATAAATACGTAACATATTTCGTTAATTAAATACCCGATTAATACGAAAATTCCCAATAAATAATTCTAAAATTATGGAGCATTTAGGAATATCATAAAATGAAATTCTGGAAGTTTTGGTCAACTATGGTCAACGTTGACTTAGTCAACTGTGGTCAAAGGTGGACCCACTGCCTCGATTTTCGTGCACGGACCAAAATTCTCAGAAAATTACGAAAATTTTACCATGCATTGAAAATAACATTTAAGTGATCCATCTCAAGTTTCAAGTCATTCTAGCAAGTGAAAGTATTTTATTTGGATTTAATACGATTAAATCAGGTTTCGGTTCCGAATAAGATACGATTGGTCTTTCCGTGAATTAGATAGATCTTTTGACCAATGTTATGACTTGAATAAATACTTAGAATATATTTCCTAATATATAAAATATATTGAGAGTGTAGGAAATATTTTTGAGTATTTAAAATAATTTTCTCCGAAAATGAAATAAATTTAAGATATGGGAGAAAAATTACTTTAAATATTTCTGGCACGAGATAAAAATGAGTATTAATATTCTACCACTGAACATTAATATTCTTGAGGATAAAAAAAATTTTGAGTGCGAAGTGGAATATTTTTGAATAAAAACTGATCGTTTTTAAATATAGCACGAGTTCTCTAAAGAATATTAATCCTTGAATATTCTTTGTTCGAGCCTGTCGCCTTATTAATTTCGCAACGGAGATCTAAAAAATATCAAATATCAATATTTCTTTTTCGATCTTATTGCCTTGGTGTAGAGATATATTCCATAAAAATGTAATTTAATTTTTCGTAATAATGGAATATCTCGTATAATTAAAAATAGATATTGCTAGAATTCGACTTTTGACTTTTGACGGAATCAATTAAATTAATGACCTAGTGGAGAGGATAACTAAGTGTAATTAAATTTTATGTTAAATCGTACAAATACCAAAATAAATAATATATCGAAGATATCCTTTCAATCTTCCCCTTTTTGGTATTTGCCAAACAAAACATAAAATTTAAAAATTTACCCGTGTGTGCTTCCCCTTAGTGTATGCATGAGTTTAAAAAATATTTTAGACTCGATTTGAAGCACTCGGTAACTCTTATTCTCCACTAATTGATTCCTGCAAAACAACTTATGAGATACATAAATATTGTTAGGCATAATTCATATAAGAAATTTTGAAAATTTTAAATTAGGGATCTAAATTTCTCTTCCCCTTTTTGTTTGGTATATTACCAAAAATGTCTAATTTTCTCTTCCCCTTTTTAACTAAGGGTACTAGTTTTCTTCTTATATCTTCTCCTTTTTGGTGTAAATTTTGATGTTTTTATCAAAATTTAGTGCTTCCCCTCACAATATGATTCGTTTTTGTATCAAAATCATTTTTACTTTCCTTATCTCTTCCCCTTTTTGTAACAATATAACTTGGTGTATCACCAAATTGTTAAATTCTTCTTCTTCCCTGTTTTGAAAACTTCGGTTAAGGCCAATTGAATTGGTATAGTACCGAGTTTTTCTTTTTGATCAATTATCTTTTCTTTTTCCTTGTGGCTTCCCCTTGAAATATTACAGAATTTCTTTCTCTTTTCCTTTTCATCTTTAATCGTTAAAAAAAATTATTTTTAGTAAATGAATCGTAAACTCTTTTTCTTTTGGTGTGGTACCAAAAAGATTTATTTATGCGTGAATACTTAATTTTGTGTGTTACCAAAGTTTAAATGTCACTGACTTTAACTCTTGATCAAGTTATCAGTTTTACTAGCTATTTTATGGCAATGTTACAGCCGTGTTTTTGACACTAAGCCTGTATATGAGACATGTACATAGTATAAAACTTTAAACAGTAAACGATGATAATGTTTCGTACAAAGTCAGTCAATCTTACTAAGTAAATTCTTATTACAAAGTTTTTGACTACTGTCTCTAGAATTCATATAATCATAAGTCATTCAGATTTACAAGAACATAAACCTTTTCAACTGTAATCTGAACAATCATATTGTTTTCTTTTCTGAATCGAAATTTCCATAAACAATGTTGAAGGCTGATCTTGAAAGTCAGTTCTTCGTACATATCTGTGGATGCATGCTAGTACGAGATCAAAAATATGTAAATGTACAACTGTCAATTGATAATGCTCTCTTATAGCTCAGACTTTTCTGAATCATACATAGAATGTAATGACATAATTTGGATAACTCACTTAGATAAAGATAATTGTAAAGTTTGTAGACCAAGTATCCAAGAGTATCAACTAGGGTTTGAGGGAGCGCCCTACACTTCAAGGCGTCACTTGCAGGCTGCAACAGCAGTACGTTTGAAAACGTCCTAACGTGATTTGCGGGATCACCCGTTCCATCATAAGCCTTGATTGTCGGCATTTTAAACTTCTTTGATATACGACCATTCATCACCTCTTCAGTAAACGGGGGTGTGGGATCATCAGGATCCCCAAGTGGCATCAGATCCTTAGGGTTGCCTCTAGGGATTTCCACCCTTGTTGTTCTTCTAGTTGGAGCGTCAACCCTTCCCTGTCTCCTTGAAGACCTCTCCAAGTTTATAACGGGAATCCTCCCTGTGGTTGGAGGAGGTTGATTTTGATTTAATCTAGCTTGTTTCCTTGCCATATCTTCCTTTAACTTTAAGATCTCGGCCTCATGAGCCTTGATCCTCTCAGCAATTGTTAAAGGGGGTCTATCATGGATGGTTTGAGTTCTCCTTCGAGGTTCTTTACTAGCACGTCGCCTCCTTGGAGCTTCATCGTGATCATCATCATCATCAGATGACGAATCATCAGTGTAGGGGCCGGAGTAGTCATCATACTCTCGATCTCGGATCTGTAAGGCATGACCGCTTGGTCCAGCACCTCGAGTAGGAGGGTAGTTAGGCAGACCATACATCGGGTTGGTGCTCACGGGGAGATCCGTTGTGTGGATCTGTACCCCCGGTGGTAGCGGGTGATTATGATTAACAAAAGGAGATATCGCCATCTGAAGAGGGTTGGTCTCTTGATTTGGGTGGACGACCACATGTAATGTTCTCTTAGTATGGGGATTCGTCCCTGAAGGTCGAGAAACTTGAGGTTGGGTGATCGCCCCTGTTGTTGGGGGTACTTGTTCAGTGACGGGCGGAGCAGAGCTGAGAGGTAGAGCCTCAGTAGTAGCTGGTAGCGTTCTTCGTGTGGTTACCATGGTTGATGTCTTCTTCCCATAGACGGCGCCACATGTTGTGGAATAAAATTTAGGTTATTAGATTGCGGTTAGGGTTTGCTTGTATTTAATACTAGGGTGCGTGAGCTTCGTGCTTTAATGGTTGTTTCCGTGTTTTGAGACTGATCGGTCCTCACAGAGTGCCTACGTATCTCGTTATTGAGAATCAAGCCAAGACGTAGTTATGAGAATGAGGGGTCAGACCCTTTATATAGGATGAGAAACCTTAGAATCGTAATAGGGTTAGGTGACTTGGTGGGCAAGTCACCGCCTTAAGGAAGGTTCCAGATCCTATTTCGTAGGAGTCAGTTTCCTTATTGAATTGAGTGTCTTGGAGGCTAAGTCTGGTAGGAGTAGTATCTTTATTTGACTCTTATTGCTGAGTGGTTTTATCACCCCTAATATTAATTACGAAATTAATATTCAATTTGGGTTTTGGGCCCTTTAATGAGCTTCGTATTTGGACCATTCTAGATTTAATTAATACCACATTAAATATGTTTTTAGAATTTATTTTTAGCCCATATCAATATTGAATTCATTTAAATATAAACTAATTTAGAATCTTACACATTTTTCATTTATTGTTATACAAGTTCCAACAAGAGTTGGGAAATAATGTCCATATTTTTTCATTGAAAGTTGAAAATGCACAAAGTTGAAAGAAAATTTCTCAAAATAGATTATTATTATAGGAGGGATTATTTTAAGTTTATTATAAAATGAATAATATCGTCAAATAATTTTTCTTTTCTTGTTCCAACTTGAAATAATGTGACAAATTTTCTTTAAAAACATTAATGAGTAATATTTTAAAATTCATTTAAATAGTTGATCGACTTTCCAAGATTTACGAATAATTAAGTATTTTAGTAGTTAGAAATTTGAATGGTGAGAGATCATTTGACACTTGAGAATTATTTATACTAGCTTATATCCCATGCAAAGCACGGGTTATTTTAAATTTTTTTTAATTTACTTATAGTTTAGTATATATAATATTATAAACATTATTTTTAATATGTTGGGAGAATTCAAATTTTAGACCTTTGTATATAATTAATTTTTAGTATTAAATCTAAATTAATATGTTGTTGGTGGAATCGAACCTTCAACTTTCTATATAATATAATCTAAGTATTAATTTTATATTAAAATGTTGTTGGCGGGATTCGAACCTTAGACCTCCAACTTTTAGTATTGTTATATCTAACGATCATGATCCATTTGAGTCGAAGATCTAACGGTTGTAAATGTGGGATAACCAAAAATAGGGGGTAACCAAACTACAAATTATACACCTTTCGCTTATTATAGTATAGTGTAGTCTAGATATATATAAGTATAGATATGTTATTGGAAAATTTTGAACCTTAAATCTTTGTATATAATAATTTTTAGTAATAAATATAAATTAATATGTTGTTGGCGGGAATCGAACCTTAGACCTCTATATATAACAACTTTTAGTATTATTGTATTTAACGGTTATCCCTTTTCGCTTATTATAGTAGATATATAAATAAATATAGTATAGATAGATAGTATAGAAGTATAGATGTTATTTTATTTATATAAGAATAATTAAAAAAATTAATGTGACAAAATTAATAATTTATCAAATATGTATTTAAATTGATAGACGTTGTGCTATCAAATGATATGTGAGCCCTCCGTAATTGATTTTAATATCTTTTGCTTCAATGATTCTAATATATAAATTCGTTTAAACTAATCTTTTATACTTCTATTTTTTTTTTTTGAAAGTTCTAACTTCTACTTTTGTATACATACGTCACATAAAAGGACTCGAAGAATGAAGAATCAAGTTGTTGCATTATAATTTCGAACGTGATGTGTTTGCATATATAAGGGATCTTCTCGTACCGCAAATTATGCCTACAATTTCTGAATCCTTTTCTTTTAATAAATTATATACATCTTTCATTTTTTACTAAATATTATATGGGATAACCAAAAAAAGGATAACCAAAAAGAAATTAATTTTTTGTATTAAATCTAAATTAATATGTTGTTGGTGGAATCGAGCCTTCAACTTTCTATATAATATAATCTAAGTATTAATTTTATATTAAAATGTTGTTGGCGGGATTCGAACCTTAGACCTCCAACTTTTAGTATTGTTATATCTAACGATCATGATCCATTTGAGTCGAAGATCTAACGGTTGTAAATGTGGGATAACCAAAAATAGGGGGTAACCAAACTACAAATTATACCTCTTTCGCTTATTATAGTATAGTGTAGTCTAGATATATATAAGTATAGATATGTTATTGGAAAAATTCGAACCTTAAATCTTTGTATATAATAATTTTTAGTAATAAATATAAATTAATATGTTGTTGGTGGGAATCGAACCTTAGACCCCTATATATAACAACTTTTAGTATTATTGTATTTAACGGTTATCCCTTTTCGCTTATTATAGTAGATATATAAATAAATATAGTATAGATAGATAGTATAGAAGTATAGATGTTATTTTATTTATATAAGAATAATTAAAAAAAATTAATGTGACAAAATTAATAATTTATCAAATATGTATTATTTAAATTGATAGACGTTGTGCTATCAAATGATATGTCAGCCCTCCGTAATTGATTTTAATATCTTTTGCTTCAATGATTCTAATATATAAATTCGTTTAAACTAATCTTTTATACTTCTATTTTTTTTTAAAGTTCTAACTTCTACTTTTGTATACATACGTCACATAAAAGGACTCGAAGAATCAAGTTGTCGCATTATAATTTCGAACGTGATGTGTTTGCATATATAAGATCTTCTCGTACCGCAAATTATGCCTACAATTTTTGAATCCTTTTCTTTTAATAAATTATATACATCTTTCATTTTTTACTAAATATTATATGGGATAACCAAAAAAAAGATAACCAAAAAGAGGGGATAACCAACTACAAATTATACCCCATTTTGCTTATCATAATATAGTATAGAAGTATAGATTAGCGGAATAATTTATATTATTTATATTAACGAAATTATTTATATTATTCTATTTGGACATGTATTTTTTGATTGCGTTACTTATTTCTACTATTATTTATAATATCTTTGTACATTCAACATTTTCGTAATGATTTTTTTACCAAAAAGGTACAACAAATAGAACACCAAAAATTCAAGGATATCATAAGCTGAAATATGAAAATGTTATAGTATCAAGACTAAAATCAAATCTATCTATTACTATATATTAAACTTCAACACAAGGGCAAAATTTATCATTTTAATGCCTGTGAAGTTACGATTTTACCCCTATAATTTTAAAAATTACATAAATACCATTATTTAATAATTGTATAAAATATAGTGAAATTATGTTGATGTTTGGATTCGAACCACTAACCTTCTTCTGTCAACTTCATCTCACAACCAACTGTGCTACATTCAATTTTGAGATTTGTTTAAAAATTCTATAATATAAACCAGATATTCTCTTTTTGTCTCTTCCTCTTTTATTTTTATTTTTGACTAAATAAAATATTGATTTATATTATTTCAAGAATATTGGATAGATAAAATTACAAAAAATATTCTAATCAATTGAGTATACTCTACGATTCTCTTTTGTCATTTTAGATAATTGATACAAAAATAAGATTTTAAATTATGCATAATATAATCTAACCGAGTACAAAAAAAAGATTTATTTACATGCGTCTCTGTGTAAATTTCAAATTCTTGAAATAAAAAATAAAATTTGGTTTTAAAAAATACTTAAATTTTAGTTATCAAATTATACATAATTAATAATTGCATCACATTAGTTTTATGTATATAAAAATTTAAATACATGAATTATATTAGGGGTTTTGGTCGACCAATTATTTAGATTTTCAACTATTTAAATATATGATTGATCTTAAAATATAAATATTTAAATATACATAAAAAATAATTAAAATTATGTTAAAAAAATGAGAACTCTAAAAATATGATCTATCTTTTATATATATATATATAACTAACATTTAAATTAAATAAAAAATACGAATTTTTAAATCATAACTATTACAAGACTATAATAATTAATTACAATGATCAATTAGACTGTAACTTATTATAAAGTAAGGTACATATGAATTTTTATATAATATGATAAATTGATGAATATAATATATAATGATTGAGTTATAACACATACTTAGATCACTATACGATTAAATCAAAAAATAAACTTCAACACAAGGGCAAAATTTGTCATTTTAATGCCTGTGAAGTTACGATTTTACCCCTATAATTTTAAAAATTACAAAAATATCATTATTTAATAATTGTATAAAATAGAGTGAAATTATGTTGATGTTTGAATTCGAACCACTAACCTTCTTCTCTCAACCTCATGTCACAACCAACTGTGCTACTCTCAATTTTGAGAGTTGTTTAAAAATCATATAAGATAAACCACATATTCTCTTTTTGTCTCTTCCTCTTTTATTTTTATTTTCGACTAAATAAAATATTGATTTATATTATTTCAAGAATATTGGATAGATAAAATTACAAAAAATATTCTAATCAATTGAGTATACTCTACGATTCTCTTTTGTCATTTTAGATAATTGATATAAAAATAAAATTTTAGATTATGCATAATCTAACCGAGTACAAAAAAAAAGATTTATTTACATGCGTCTCTATGTAAATTTTAAATTCTTGAAATAAAAAATAAGATTTGGTTTTAAGAAATACTTAAATTTTAGTTATCAAATTATACATAATTAATAATTGCATCACATTAGTTTTAGGTATATAAAAATTTAAATACATGAATTATATTAGGGGGTTTTGGTCGACCAACTATTTAGATTTTCAACTATTTAAATATATGATTGGTCTAAAAATATAAATATTTAAATATACACAAAAAATAATTAAAATTTTGTTAAAAGAATGAGAACTCTAAAAATATGAACTATCTTTTATATATATATAATAATATAATTAACATTCAAATTAAATAAAAAAAATACGAATTTTTAAATCATAATTATTACAAAACTATAATAATTAATTACAAAGATCAATTAGACTATAACTCGATTATAAAGTAAGGTATATATGAATTTTTATATAATATTACAAATTGATCAATATAATATATAATGATTGAGTTATAACACATACTTAGATCAGTATACGATTAAATCAAAAATTTTGATTTTAGATTTCATATACATGCACGGGTCATAAGGTCGTTTAATCATATTTAACATCGAGTGAAATATTTAGAAAATTTTAAAATTGAATTAAAAAATAATTCAAAATATAATATAAAAAATTGTATGCAAAATTGAAAAATAATTATGAAAACATTAAATAAATTGAAATATTATCGATTATCATTTTTCCCCAAGAAAATATAACAGTTCTCTTTAATTAGAACAAAACACATCCGGGACAAAACCCCAACTCGCAATATAACCAGGTTGAAAAACAAATAGACAAGTTAACACAATTTGCTGATTTGTTACCTGGTCGTTTAACAAACAGAATTTAAACATTATTAAAGTTAAAAATGAAATTAAAGACATCACAATCAATCCAAATTGCACCGACATTGAATATAGTAGTACTACAATTGACCTTAACACATAAGAATCATTGGTAGCCCAATGTTTAGAAACCCCAATTGCATAAACTGAGGTTGGAGAAACTGCACTCCAGTTATCTACTTGCTGAATACCAGCTATAGACATGCATGCCGTAAGTAAAATCTCCAAAGGATGAACGATCTTCTATTGTGAAAAGGTGAGGTCCTGCAATAATCACCGTCGCCCCAGCCTCGAATCGGCCTTTCAGATCTCTCAAGACACCAATTGAATCATCATCAAAATACCAAAATAACAAAACAAAACTCCCAAAACATACTAAACCATATGAAACACAAACCACTGCAAAAGGAGAGACATAAAACATCCAAAAAATGGATGCAAGAATAAAAAACTCACCCAAAGATGAAGATTATTGAAAATTGTTGAAGGAAAATACAAAAAGAAAATAAGAGAAAGGAGAAAATGGGTCTTCTGCGATGGCTATGGTTATTTAGATTGAGTGTATGTACATAAGAAGTAGAGAGGAAAAGAGGCGACGGGTGAGGAAAGAGATGGGAGAGAGGGGGGGTCGACTCTCATTAGGTTTAAAATCTCAAAATACTCATCGATTATCATACGATTATTACAAAATTATTTGAATATATATACAGTTTTGAAAAAATAATTAGTTCAATGCCCGTGCCTTGCACGGGCTTTTATGCTAGTATATATTATTTTGAATCAGCATGTTCATTTACATAAATTTAGATTTTAGTATAAATTTATATTGTAGTGTAAAAGGTTGTCTATTACTCCCTCCGTCTCTTTTTGTTGTTCTTGTTTGAAATGTCGGTGTTAATACAAAATATAAACTTGACCCGATAATGGGCATCGGGCCTTATTAACGGATTAAAAGAGATCCGATGGGCCATTAATCGGTATAGTGTGTGACAAAATAACACACATGAAAACTTACCATGTAAAGGTGACTTGCTCCTAAAGAATAGGAGTATGGGCCTAATTAAAATCATATACTGAAAAGAACTATGTGGGCTTGATTCCTATATAAGGATACGTAGGCACCTTGAGAAGGGATCTGAAATTCTTTTATTTCCCAGAATTAATTCCCTCAAGTTCAACCCCAAATCGCATAAACCCTAATTTTTTCCCAAACATTATAAAACCCTAATTTTTATAGTTCTATACGACTACCCGATTATAAATCTTAATTTGATGTCTTGTTTGTGACGAAAATTGGCATCAACATTTGGCGTTGGCGCCGTCTGTGGGAATCGTATATAGAAAATTTACAGTTGATGAAGGTGGCTTCAAAACTCTAAAAATCGGTGCAAGCATCGGCTCCGGTTTCAAAAATAATTTATGCATGATGGACGAACCATATGCAAAGAGAAGCGAATAAATTTGCATCTATGCAGATAGTAAATAACCAGATAAGCGATACTTGACTTTTTTATTATTTATTATATTATCATTAATATGCTTCTCCGCATATACACATGATATGAGTATCTTTACCCCATTAGTGCATGGGCTTATGGTTATAACCAAATTGACTATTGACTCTAAAGCTTATTGGCTAAAACGATAGACTAGTTTCTTTGTCTATTGGTAGTTTTAATATACCAACTTCACTTCCTTCATGATTTTAAAACATGTATATTTTTACATAAATATATACACGACAGTTAATAGAGCATATACATAAATGTTTTCCTGGATCAAGAAATCGTCTACCATGCTAATGATGATTCACAAAATTTAATGATATGTCGAGATATGACTTTGTTCTTTATGGATGTATTTTAACTTCTATACGTTTTCATGAAAAAATTCTTGCCTTGGTATACTTGTCATTGATCACTTGATACTTCATGTGCTTAAAGGAGAATCAGGTTGTATTATATTTCATACAATGGAATTTACATGGATCAAAAGAAGTAGCCAGTAGTATTATAAGACTTTCGGGTAGCAATATTATGATATGAGTGAGGCATCAAGCAGCTGTAAGTGTTGTCAGATGACAGAAAAAGAAGGTGCCCTTTCTTGTACATAGCGGCTGATGAAGTCAGCTGGAGATGATGCAGTTATCATTATCGAAAGGCAAGAATAACAAAAATCAGCATATGGATTTCTAGCACACATGTCTCAGATCGATTCAAGCGACCTACCAAATTAAAGTGCCTTATCACAAAATCTCAAGGTCTCAAGATCACCACAACGAACTCCATACGCGAGAAAATCAGTTGTAGTTCTGTTGGATTGTTTAATATTAGTAACATGATACTAGCTTTGGAAAGTTGCACAACGCGCCTGAGAGAGTTTACAGTGTATTGTGTACTCAATGGCGCTGGCTCACCTGCAAACATGGATCTCCTATACAAACAACAATGTCTGTAACTTCTAGAAGGTCGAAGCTTCGCCAATCTGAGAGTTCTGGTCCTACACAAGAACCAAATATATAATCAGATGTCCAGCCATAGAAGAGAATGGAAATATAGCAACAGAAAGCAATGAATCAATTGTTGCAGTACCATTATAATGAAGCTGCACAAATGCACTTGCATTAGAAAAAGAGTGATAGGTGAAGCAGCGAGGAGAAAAGGAGCATGGACAAATCCAAGAACCAGGAAAGTAAGGCTAGAATTAAACTGCAACAACAGAGAGGTATTACAGTAGAAAAAAAGTCAAAGCTACTCTTATTTGAGATTGATATTTATCCATGTATAAGAGCTGCGAAAAACACAAAGAAGGCCAAGAAATAACTTCTATCTGGGAAGCCACTACCAAGGCACCAGAATTGCACAATGTGTTTCAAAAGCAAAGAGGATTTTGACAAGCTGTGATTTGAGGTCCCACTATTACAAAGAAAAGAAGAAGCAAGTCCATTTCTCTTCATTTCTGACATGGTGAATTGTCTCAAAATAGAGTGAAGCTAGTCAGTCGGAATGGACGAGGCACTCTCGGTATAGACGAGTACTTACGAGTTAACTCGGTACAGACGAGCCAACTCCGTATAGATGACAAGCAATGAAGACAGGTGCACCCGTAGAGAGAAAATTTCAGACATGAGTATGGATGAAATATGCCGACAATCAGAGGGTTCACACTTGATTATATATAGAGCTGTTGATACACCATAATAATACATATTAATTCCTCTGAGTAGGTGCAACAGGGGTCTGTGACATTCTTAATAAGCACCTGCAAATAGAACTCCTAGCAGAATTCAAAACCTGAAGGGGTGAGGTTAATAAATGCACCACAATTTTGTGCTGTACGAGAGAAAGGAAAACAAAAGCACAGAATGAAGAAAATCGTGTCGAAACTTCTTGTCAATTCTGGAAAACAAGCTTGTGGCCACAGTAGTCGAAAGGAGAAGACGGGAATTAAGAAAAACTAAAATTACCAAGAAATAAATTCATGGTAGCATTAACGAGTTATGATTGGCAATGCCTGGATATTGCAGAGACAAGAAGCTTGCAGAGAAATACTTAACTTCAAACACTGAGAAAGACATTGCTAGCAGACCAGATCGCCAGATACATATTTTTGATCGAGGTCTGCAATTGATAAATCTGAATCGGCTCTGCAAACTCAAAGATAAGTCCAACTTATTTATGCGCCTTATATCTAATGTCTTGCATAAAAATATTTTTATTTGAATATTTATGCAGGCATATTTTGAAAATTCTTATTTGTCATTGATGAATGCACAATTTTTTTAATATATTCATGTGCTAGAGGTCTGGTGACAAAAGAATTTAACAAAATATTTGTCAATCCCAAATTTGTGATCTTCGAAAATTACCTGGGGGTAGAAATTGATCGAATCCTGAACTTGTAATTTGTCGATGATTAAATGGTGACGAAAAAATTACTTGTCCTAGACTAGTGATGCACCACTTTAATATCGAAGTAGTAAATCACTTGGGGAAGAGATCATACGCATTGGTGCACAATCCTGATCAAAGTACTTATTTACACTTTGAGGTTTGTAAGCACAAACTGAATATATAAAAAAAACCGTTTAATGTTATGATGGTTCATACACCGGGGACTTTTGTACCGGGAAGATGAGAAATTGGTAAGCAGAGTCTTTAGACAATTTAAGTGCTTACAGACGACCTCTCATCAATGCGCAAGCAGAGTCGAGTATAATTTTTAATAAATCGAAATATATGACGCTTGGAAGCATAAAATGTGCAAGCGGAAGAATGATTTAGGCCTGAATCAAATTGCTTGATGCTTGGAAGCAAGGGCTTAACCACAAAACCTCTCACGGATGTTAACTTGTGGAAGGGCTAACAGGATAAATATCTCAAAAACGATATATCCTAACATTTACGTGCTTGAAATGGGCATGTGCATAGTAACCTGGGACTATAACCTAGAGGAACTAAGAGAATTATTCGTGAGCACGGAACAAAAACTTAATAAATTGTATGGTCAGAGGCCCTTATACTGGTCGACCTTAATCTATTGGTAGAAGGAATGTAACACCTTCGGATACCTAGCTACCATGACGAGTTAAAAATTATGTTAACTTAAATACATGGGAAAGCAAAACTAAAATAAGTATCTACAAAAGGAAACCTTCAGTAAATACTGGGGACTTGTTAATACAAAATATAAATTTGACCCGATAATGGGCATCGGGCCTTATTAACGGATTAAAAGAGATCCGATGGGTCATTAATCGGTATAGTGTGTGACAAAATAACACACATGAAAACTTACCATGTAAAGGTGACTTGCTCCTAAAGAATAGGAGTATGGGCCTAATTAAAATCATATACTGAAAAGAACTACGTGGCCTTGATTCCTATATAAGGATACGTAGGTACCTTGAGAAGGGATCTGAAATTCTTTTATTTCCCAGAATTAATTCCCTCAAGTTCAGCCCCAAATCGCATAAACCCTAATTTTTTCCCAAACATTATAAAACCCTAATTTTTATAGTTCTATACGACTACCCGATTATAAATCTTAATTTGATGTCTTGTTTGTGACGAAAATTGGCATCAACAGTCGGGATTGTTCATAACATGAGACAAATTACTAATTTACGTCTAATCTATAAGATCAGATATAGTCATAAGTGATTTTGTTGGATTCGTATTTATGAGTACTTTAATACAGTGAAGTTTTTATATTTAATACTAATACGAAATTCAAGATATTAACGATAAAAAATGTGTATTGACAAACGTGTCCAATCAAAACAGCAAAAACATTAAGGGAGGAAGGGAGGAAGGGAGGGAGCGAATAGAAACAAACCAACCTGGCACCACTACCAAGTCTTTGCATTGACAAAAGTGTAAAATTTAAGACCTACAAGCCAGTGGACCCTGTCAAAACTTAAGAGCCGTTCAGCAATCTAACAAAAAAGACACTCTAAAAATTCAAACTCTCAGGAAATTTCATCTTTTGAATGCACGCATTAGTAAATTTAGTACCCCTATAGTAACATCAAACATGTGATTTCCCTTGGGCAGAGCAGGTGGCTAATGTTTTAGTGGTTCGTCCAACAAAAGACTCTTCCACATCATTCATCACTAGTTGTTAAAATGGTTGACCAACTTTAAGATAATTTCACTCAATTATTTACATTTTTCAAGAAATATTTGACATGCAGGTACATATTAAAAATAATTTAATAATTTATTTTTAAAATTTTATTTTTTATAAAAAATTAATGTTTTAAATTTTTATACAAAAAAAGAATTTTAAAATAAATTATGAAATCATCCTTAAAATGCATCTTAAAATACGTGTCAAACATTTTTTAAAAAAATGTAAATAATTGAAAGAAACGTAGGGAATACTAATTTAATTAATCCTATCAAATGAACTGTACATTTTTCTTTGGGTAATACTATAATTCCAAAGAAATTCTTAAAAAATCTAATATGGCATATTGAGTTGATACTTGTGCCTATAGACTTGTTATGTTTTAATTTATGAATACATGTAAAAATACTCGGTATCTTATCATTTTATTAAATTAGTTACCAAATATCTGAATTTTTGAAAGATTTTTTGTATTTTCTAGCTTCTTTTTTGTCTCTAAGTTAAATTAGCTTTTGTCTTAATTTGAGAAAAATTTACCACTAGTGAAACAAAATGCCTCGAAAAACATTTCATAAACTACAAACCAGTACAACAAATTTCGTCCAGTTTGACTTAAAAAGGTTTGAAAGAACTGCTGATTGTCAACAAACATTTTCTGCGGATTCATAGTGTGAGTATTTCATGGTCAGAGTTCTACTTTGAAATGGGTTCGTGTGCATGTATAAGAGCAACTCCAACCATCCCGCAACGGTGTCTCAGCTGGTTAGGCCAGGACTTTAGGAGCTTAACACTTCAAGGTCTTATGTTCGACTCCCGCTGAGCGCATGCACATAAGCGGGATATCTCGAGGTACGCGTAAGCTGACCCGAAGGTATATATATATATATATATATATATATGGATTTTGGTCCACAACCACAGCTGGTTGTGGAATGTTATGTAACCAACAAATCTGGACCGTTTGTTGATGCATCCAACGGTTGAAAGGCACCAACCACCGCAATGAATCATTGAGGTGGTGGCAATGAAACATTGCTACAAAATATTTTTTTTAAATACTAAACTACCCTTATAAATGAAAGCTGGTGTTTTTTTCTCAAAACATTTGTGTGCACGAGGAGTTGAACCTGGGACATCCCGAGCATTGTGGAACATCAAAACCGCTGAGCTACAAGAATCTTGTGTTGAGAAAGGAAATAATTAAAGATAAGTTAAGTTTAAACATATTTCTGAATTTGATAGTAATTTATTAAAATCTCCAACCAAATTAATTTTTTATTTTCTTAAAAATTGAGAATATCATTAAATTAGATATATATTGACATCCATACGGTTGGATCGTTCAAAAATATTTTTTAAAAAATAGAAACAATAATCCGTGACAAAGCACTAGTTACGAGTCATATTGAAAATAATAGTGATCTATTAAGATTTCCAATAAAATTAATTTTTTATTTTCTAAAACTTTGGAAATATCATTATATTAGATATATATTGACATCCCTACGATTGGATCGTTCAAAAATATTTTTTTTAAAATAGAAACAATAATCCGTGACAAAGCACTAGTTACGAGTCTTATTGAAAATACTAGTGATCTACTAAGATCTCCAATCAAATAAATTTTTTATTTTCTGAAAATTTGGGAATATCATTATATTATATGTATATTGACATCCGTATGGTTGGATCGTTCAAATATTTTTTTAAAAAATAAAATAATAATTCGTGACAAAGCACTAGGTACGAGTCATATTGAAAATTGTAGTGATCTACTAAGATCTCCAATCTAATTAATTTTTATTTTCTGAAACTTTGGGAATATCATTATATTAGATATATATTGACATCTGTACAGTTGGATCGTTCAAAAATATTTTTTAAAAAATACAAACAATAATTCGTGACAAAGCACTAGTTAGAATCATATTGAAAATAGTAGTGATCTACTAAGATTTCCAATAAAATTAATTTTTTATTTCTGAAACTTTGGAAATATCATTATATTAGATATATATTGACATCCCTACGGTTGGATCGTTCAAAAATATTTTTTTTTAAAATAGAAACAATAATCCGTGACAAAGCACTAGTTACGAGTCATATTGAAAATAGTAGTGATCTACTAAGATGTCCAATCTAAAATAATAAATTAGGTCAATATTATCTCATACACGAAACCTAAAATATAAGGGCACCATTCGTAAGTCAAAAAGAAGGAACGATACCGTCTAGAAAACCCAAAACCAGATGGGTACCATTCAAAATATCCGTAAATTTATTGAATCTCCTCGTAATTGAAATTATTTATAGGTTGATTAGAGGAAGTAAGGTAAAATTAGTAGGTACGGAGCCACTACCAAAACTTGATCATCCCCGAATATTCGATCTCCCACTATATTTAGATTAAATATTTTTAATTAAATACATAGGACAGAAAAAAAATATTCTTAACTTAACATTGAAGATATTTCTAAGTTTAAATTAATTTATTATGATTTCACATGCATATTTTTATAATTTTTTTAAAAAAATAATTGAAAATGGGCTTTGTACCACAGCAATGCTTCATTGCGGTGGTCATGGTAAATAATATTTTTTCCACCAACGTTAAATGTGGCACTTGTAGTTGGTGGTTGCAGAATTTCCACCGCAATGAAACATTGCGGTGGTATTAGAGATAATCCCACCACCGCAATGTTTCATTGAGGTGGTCTAGGGAACAATTTTTTATCAGCACGGTGTAAATGCACAACATTTGTAAAACACCACCGCAATGTTTCATTGAGGTGGTCCAGGGAACAATTTTTTATCAGCACAGTGTAAACGCACAACATTTGTAAAACACCTTTTCCCCACTTTTAAAATGATTACACACATTTCCACATATTAAAGGTTTGGAGGTAAAAAAAATTAAGAAAAAGGTTAGTTTTTCCCCATTTTTCACATATACATACACTTCCAAAATTCATATATACACTTTCAAAAGTTAAGGGTTTGAAGGTTCTTGAAGATCAAAAATTCTACAAAAAAAGGTTAGCTCTCTAATTACTATGGAATATTTATTTAGTTCTTCTACTTCATCGAGCGACCATGATAATTTCGATTATGTTACACCCATAAGAAAAAATCCAGTTTTTTGAAAGTTATTTGTTAAAGATGATATTATAGATGTTGATACTTATGATATGGATAAAGAAAAGATGAATGTGGATGATGTTGGTGGAAGAAAGAATGATGTTGGTATGGGTAAAACGAAGGTGCACATAGAAATTGATAGTGATGATGATGAAGAAAATAATATTAAGATGGGAAAAAATGATGTCGATGATGATATTAATATCGAAAACGAAAATAATGGATTTGCGTTTCCGAATATTAATGATGTTGTGCCTTGCGTTGGTATGAATTTTGATACCTTAGATGATGCGGAAGTGTTTTATAGAGAATATGGCTGACGTGTCGGGTTCCAAATAATAATCTGCGGTACTCATAGGCATCAACGAAGTAAAGAACCATCATCTCGTACGTATATTTGTCTAAAGGGTGGAAGAAACACACCATTGAATTCGGAATATCGTGGTAAAGGGAAACGAATTAGGGACAAAAATCTTAAATTCAAGCTAATTAGGGACAAAAATCTTAAATTCAAGCTAATTTCAACCCAATGGGTAAAAAACCCCAATTTCACGCATCAATTCGTGTCTATAATTGAGTGTGTGTGTGTGTGTGTGTAAGTGCAGGTGTGTGTATAATTGTGTGTGTACATTTAGAGAGAGATGAAAAAAAGAAGTTTAAGAACAATACCTGAATAAGAGGAGTATATCAAACAAGATTAAGAAGATTAGATCGAACAAGAACTGAAAATCGCCCACATTTTTCCCCTCTCTATGTGTTTTCTCTCCTCTCTGTGCGTTTCTATTAATTAGTTCGAGTGAATTGAAATTATGTGTTTCTATGTGTGTTTGTGTAGAGCCGTTTGTTTGTAAAAGGAAGGGTATAATAGTAATTGTACAAAACTAATTCTACCGCAATGTATCATTGCGGCTGCCGCGTTATTTCATTGCGAAAGATGTTGCTACCGCAATGTTTCATTGCTGGAGCAATTAATCCCAGCCTTACAATTTAAAATTTAACGGATCAGATTTGTTGGATGGTTTTTAAAACTCAACCAGCTGTGGTTGTGGAAGGGCACCCTATATATATATATCAACTAGCAAAAAAAAAAAAAAAAAACTCCAACCACATCAAAACCATTAACAAAATTGTTGTGGAATAAAAACTAGGTTTTGAATATTGCGGCTAGGGTTTAAGTATATTCAATGCAAAGGGTGGTTGAGCTTCGAGCTTTAATGGCTGCTTCTGCGTTCGAGACTCGATCAGTCCTCACAGAATGCCTACGTATCTCTGTATTAAGAGAATCAAGCCAATAAAACGTAGTTCTGAGATGAGGGGTCTGACCCTTTATATAGGCTGAGAAGCCTTAGAGTTGTATTAGGGTTAGGTGACTTGGTGGGTAAGTCAGCCTAGAGGAAAGTTCTAGACTCCTACCTTGTAGGAGTCTATTTCCTTGTATGAGTATGCGCCTCGGAGGCTACTCCTTGTAGAGATAATGTCCCTATCTGACACTTATTGCTGAGCTGTTTATTATCCCTAATATTAATTACGAAATTAATATTGTAAATAGGATTTGGGCCCATCTGGTGGGCCCCACGTTTGGACCATTCTAGGTCTAATTAATGCCACATTAAATGTGTCTTTAGGGTTTACTTTCAGCCCACATCATTTGCCCCCCAACTTCTAGGAAAACTGATCAGGTTTTCCTTGAAGTTATAACGGCCTTACATGAAACTTGGGTCAGGGTTTATTGCTCTTACATGAGTATTTTCAACTTATCATCTTAATGTAAAGCGTGGAGCGACCGACGCAATTTACGACGATGTTGAACGACACTAAGCGGTGTTAAATGGCACTAGACAGCGCTAATCAGCCTTAAACAATGTTTAAACAGTGTTAAACAATGTCGAATGGCATAAAATGGCACTAACGGCACAAATCGGCGCTAAACGGTGCTATACCGGCACTAAACGGTGCTAATCGGTGCTAACAGGCACTAATATGTGCTAATCGGCATTAAATGGTGCTTAATCGGCACTAAACGGTGTTAGCGGGGGGTCCGGGGGCGGCAGCCCCCGGGCGGGGTCCAAGGGGCAGAGCCCCTGGCTGGGGTCGAGCTCGAAATTATCGTTTCGGCTCGAAATTTTGCAAACCCGAGCTCAAATTCGAGCTCAAACTGCCTCAAGGTCGCAGCCATTTTTCTTACTTTCTAAGTCATTTTCGACCTGGAAATTTCGAGCAGAAATTAGTTCATTTTCGAGCTCAAAATCGAACTCAAACGGAGGCCAAGTCGTGGCTTCTTTTCAGGATTTTTAGTGTTTTTCCGACCTCGAATGGACGAGCTCAGATGGTGTTGAAACGACCTCAAATTGGGAGTGAGGTCGCGAGAAATTTCTATTCTCTCTAGTTCATTTTCGAGCTCAGGTTCGCGATCTCAATTATAGGAGATACCGACCTCAAATTGGCTTCAAGTTGCATGACTTTTTCGCGAGTTTCCGCTCTTTTTCGATCTCAAATTTACAATCTAGTCGTAGTATATTTTCGACCTCAACCCAACCTAATTAAGAACTCAAATAAGGTTCAAGTCGTTAGGGTTTTTATTGTTTTCCAGTTCATTTACGACCTGGGCTTTGCGATCTCGAGTCACGCCTTGGCGACTTCAGATGGGGATCCGAGGTCGTCCCATACGAGCTCATCATAATGTATTTTCGACTTCAAAAATCACCGACCTCGAGCATAATTTTTGTTTGCCATTGGCTTCTTGGGCTTTCTACGGGCTTTTAATGGTGGACCTTGTTTGGGTTTCCTTCTTTTGGACCTAGTTCACAATGGGCCTTTACTTCCTAGATTTTCATGCTTAACAGACCTAGTATCCAACTGAAAGTTTATTGGGCCTCAAATCAAATTTGGGTCAATTCAGACCTTGGGTTTATAGTTGTTTCGGATGTATTTGAGATTAATGACGACCTCCTCAAGTTTGGCCTTCATAGCTAATCTTGGCCTTCAGGGCTAACTTTGGCCTTCATGGCTAATCTTGGCCTTCCACGTCGATGTTCTGGATCAGAGACTCGGGATCCCAAGTACATTTTTCAATTTCCAAATTGAGGTATTAACCTTTCTTGTTAGCTTTTCTGATAAGCGTTCTTAATCAACTACCAAAACATTTATCAAGTTGGGGGTGTTCTGGACCACCAATCACGTGGTTTCAGGTCAATAGGAGGTGTTTGCCATGCCTTGAAAGGTTTCGTGAACCTTGAATTCAAATTACTTGTTTCTTAGTTCTTGCCCCCTTGCTTCATATGGTGGAGGTCTTGCTTCTCGGTTGATCATTCAAGAAGTTCCTTTGCCACTCAGCACTTGACTTCAAGTCTGGTGTGCCTTGGCTAGTTGTCACTACTCTATCTTGACTCTAGGTTTCAACATGACTAACGACTCTTGATTCGAGCCATTAAACTCAGACGACAAGCTCGATTGGAGGCAGACAGCATTGTTGGCCATCAAGGCATTATCAAGGAGCAAACCAGCCTCAAGATGAGCTTTGATGGGGGTCTGTCTAGCAACTTCCAACGTCGATGGGCGCCAACAATTTGCGTTCTATAGTGGGGTCTCCAAGACCTGATAGTAAACACTTCTAGTGTAATTCTCGATTTCAGACGAGGCGAATTTGGACAAGGCATCGGCGGTTATACAAGTTGGTATTCCTCGAATCATACCATACCAACTGTGATTTTACAATTTTCAGATATTTCAACATCGTTTCATCTTTGGCTTTTAGAGCTCTACTCACTTGGGCTATCACCAGCCTTGAGTCTCCATAGACTTTAAGATTTTTGGCCCTCATGGCTAAAGACGAGCCTAGTCCGGCTTTCAAGGCTTTATACTCTGCCTCGTTATTGGTTGTCGAAAAATATTCAACTTCAAGGCACATTCAATCGCGAAACCATCAGGGCTCTGTAGGACTATACAAGCACCACTTGATTTTGTTTTTGATGCCCTATCAAAATAGAGCACCCAATGTTTCTTCTAAACTTTATAAGTTCTCTCCCTCTTGGGGTGTCTCATCTTGCCCTTACTGGGGTGTTGTGCCTTCCTGCCCCCCGACTTCTTGGTTGTCAATGGTATATTCAACTAAGAAGTCAACGAGTACCTGTGCTTTAATTGCAATTCGAGGATTGTACGCGATATCAAATTATTCAGATATTTCAATGTTGGCATTCTGGATTGAGGGTCCAAAATTTCAAATTGGTTTTCAAGCTTTGACTTGAAGTTTCAACCATTGGATCTTATCTGGAGGTTCATGACCCCTTCAAGTTTGGCCTTCATAGCTATCCCATGGCCTTCATGGCTAATAACTCGTGTTCCTTATCCTAGGATTCGAGGTTGACGTTTACATGTTCATCGTTGGTGTTCATATGTCGACTACCAAGTATTCACGACCTTTCTTTTGGATTGATGTTAAACTAAAGGTCTTTAGGATCCCTTACTTGACTTCATGTCTTTCACGGCTTGTTTCGAATCTTAGTTCTGATTTCAGGGTTTTCAAACCTATCTTTGCTTCTTGTTTTTTATCCGGGGTCCTTCAAGGACTTAAACTCTTAGTAACTCTCGACCTTTCAGGGTTTTTATTTATGCGTTTGTTTGTTTCCATTCGTGTATTTTTTTTATTTTCGGTACTTGGTCATCTTTGACTTACACACATCAGGTGTTAGGTACATAAATAAAATCACATAATCAATGAATGGAAAACAAACTTGCATTAATAACTTGAGATGGGTTCAACCCTTACATAGAATACTACTGTCCTACTCGGAGCAACATGCTCTGCGATGGTTTCATCGAACCTTATTTCTACTTCTACTAGATAAAATATGAAGCTAAAAACTACTAGGATAATTTGAACCCATCGGGGCTTTGCAAGACTAGGCT
Organism: Kitagawia praeruptora; assembly: GCA_037693485.1. Taxonomy (NCBI): domain Eukaryota; kingdom Viridiplantae; phylum Streptophyta; class Magnoliopsida; order Apiales; family Apiaceae; genus Kitagawia; species Kitagawia praeruptora. Next base: position 150,280,966 of record CM075344.1, on the reverse strand, counting down.
TGCACCACTTGATTTTACTTTTGATGCTCCAATAAAATAGAGCACTAACTACTCCTTCTGGTCACCTCATTCTTATTCTGAAGTTCACTTACAGCTTGGGGTACAATCTCCTGCCCCTCGATTTCTTGATGTTCCTTATCACTACAAACGTCCATGTCTTCAATCGGAAGGACCTGCCCCCCGACTCCATCAGGCCTTAACGCGGCTACATAACAGCTCCTAGCCATTTTCTGGTCACCTTTTTGTTCTCCTACACCATTCCTGGTTGGAAACTTGATCTTCATGTGATAGGTTGAGGCCACACCCTTAAAAGCATGGAGTCCAGTCCTCCCGAGGATGGCATTGTAGGTGGAAGACGCTTTGATAACCAAAAAGTTCAGCATCTGAGTGGCCTATGTCCGATGGTGACGGGCAACAAAATAGTTCCCTCAACTTTAGTCTCTACTCCGCTGAATCCATATATAGGCATGTTAGATAGGGTCAACTGAGAGTCGTTGTATCCTATTTTCACGAATGCATCATAGAACAAAATGTCCACTGAAGCTCCATTGTCTATCAAGACTCGCTTCACCTCTGAATTCCCAATCATGGGTGTTATGACCAGCGGGTCATCATGGGGGAACTTCACCCCTTCAAGGTCTGAATCATCAAATTCGATTGTTACTTCGGTTTTTGCACGCTTTGGTGTCTCTCCGACAATATGCATCACTTCTCGGGCATAAGCCTTCCGAGAGTTCCTAGTCGTCCCGGCCGCAGTCGGGCCTCCTGAGATCATGTTGATCACTGGCCCTCGGGGCTGTGGGGTGCGATCCCGATCGTCGTCGTTCCTATCATACTCTCTTCTCTGATTACCACGATCTTCACCCTTAGTGAAGTGGCCCAACTTCCCTTTACGGATCAAGAACTCGATCTCATCTTTGAGTTGCTTACAATCATCAGTGTCATGCCCTACATCCTTGTGGAATCTGCAATACTGATTTTTGTTCCTCTTTGTGGGATCACCCCTGAGTGGCTTCGGCCATCGGAAATCCTTATCCTTCTCAATGTCCAATAGGATTCGACTCCTGGGAGTGTTCAACCTTGCATACTCAGTGAACCTTGGTCCTTGGCTCTTCTTAGGGGCAGAGTCGGAGTCCTCACTAGTTCGGGGATACTTGTCCCTAGCATCATATTCCTGGTCATCATACTCCTGGTCTTGCCTTCGCTTCTTGGAGTTCCCGTTGCCTCCATTGCCCAACGTGGCTTCCTTCTTCATGCTATCCTCAGCCTTAATGTACTTATCAGCCCTTCGTTGGAGCTCATCCATGTTCTCAGGGGGATGTTTTGCCAGTGACCTCTTAAAAAAGAGATCCGTGGTTCCATGCTGCAGGGCTACCATAGCCACCTTATTTTCCAAATCAGTGATGTTTAGGGTCTCCTTAGTGAATCGCTTGAGATAATCTCTCAGGTTCTCGTTCTTCCCCTGTACTACATACATAAGGGATGCAGAGCTTTTCTCATGAATTCTTCCGCTAATGAATTGACTGACAAAAGCGGTACTCAATTCCTTAAAAGAGCTAATTGAATTTGGAGGTAGACGGCTATACCAACGTTGCGCCATGCCTGACAGGGTTTGGGGGAACGCCCTACACTTAAGGGCATCGTTAGCGGGCTGCAATAACAATGCGCTCGTAAACGTTCTCACATGAGTTGCGGGATCCCCCGTTCCATCATAAGCTTTTATTGTGGGCATCTTAAACTTTCGGGAGATATGCGCGTTCATCACCTCCTCAGTGAACGGAGGGGTCGGATCATCGAGATCTCCTTGTGGCATCAAGTCTTTGGGGTTACTCTTGGGGAGTTCCACCCTTGTAGTCCCTCTGGTTGGGGCTTCAGCCCTTCGGCGTCTCCTTGAAGACCTCTCCAAATCTATGAAGGGAATCCCTCCTGAAGTCGGAGGAGGTCGAGTCTGATTAGGGTTCTGTCTTTCTTGCTCCCTTGCTTGGTCGTCCTTCAGCTTCTGAATCTCAGCTTCATAAGCTTTAATTCTCTCTGCGATTGTTAAAGGACCATCACGGTTTGCTGGATTCCTCCTCAGAGGTTCTTTACTAGCGCGTCGCCTCCTTGGGGCTTCGTCTCGATCATCGTCTTCAGACGACGAATCGTCAGTATAGGGGCCAGAGTAGTCAAGATACTCTCGATCTCGGATCTGCAAGGCATGACCACTGGGTCCAGGAAGGTAGTTAGGCAGGCCATACATCGGGTTAGTACTCACGGGAAGATCCGTAGTATGGATCTGTACCCCTGGTGGTGGGCGACTGGGATCAACTAGAGGAGAAACCAACGTCTGGAGGGCGCTGGTTCCTTGACCAGGATGGATGACCAAAGGCAACGTCCCCTCAGCATGGGAATTCGTCCCTAGAGGTTGAAAAACCTGAGTTTGAGTAATCACCCCTGTGGCTGGGGGTATTTGTTCAGTAACAGGCGGAGCAGAGCTTAGAGGTAGAGCCTCGGTAACGATCGGCTCGGTAGTGCTTGGTGCTGTTCTTCGTGTTTGAACCATGGTTGATGTCTTTTTCCCACAGACGGCGCCAATTGTTGTGGAATAAAAACTAGGTTATGAATATTGCGGCTAGGGTTTAAGTATATTCAATGCAAAGGGTGGTTGAGCTTCGAGCTTTAATGGCTGCTTCTGCGTTCGAGACTCGATCAGTCCTCACAGAATGCCTACGTATCTCTGTATTAAGAGAATCAAGCCAATAAAACGTAGTTCTGAGATGAGGGGTCTGACCCTTTATATAGGCTGAGAAGCCTTAGAGTTGTATTAGGGTTAGGTGACTTGGTGGGTAAGTCAGCCTAGAGGAAAGTTCTAGGCTCCTACCTTGTAGGAGTCTATTTCCTTGTATGAGTATGCGCCTCGGAGGCTACTCCTTGTAGAGATAATGTCCCTATCTGACACTTATTGCTGAGCTGTTTATTATCCCTAATATTAATTACGAAATTAATATTGTAAATAGGATTTGGGCCCATCTGGTTGGCCCCACGTTTGGACCATTCTAGGTCTAATTAATGCCACATTAAATGTGTCTTTAGGGTTTACTTTCAGCCCACATCAAAAATCCTATGTGGCATCTAGTTTTAGATAATTGGAACAAAAAAATCAACTCCAACCACTCTCACCCCTTAGCTAAAATTATACAAAACTCTAAATTCATTGGCTATATTTGCTAGTCAATTACCATTCTCTATATTTGCCACATAGACTTTCACTCACATTTCTTCTTTATTTCATTTTATAAATAATAATAAAATAGTGATTTTACATAACAGCTAACTAATATAGAGAATAGGGTTAGAATACAACACCTTTTTGATCCTCTATATTGTAGAGAATGATTATTTTATTATTATTTTAGCAAATCATATAGCTAATGTGGTTGGAGATGCTCTAAGTGTGTACACATTAATTACTTATTTTTATGATAATTTTATGTGTTAATTTTTTTTTTAATAATTTTTTTTTGTATATACAAGAATTTATTATCATTAATAAATAGGAATCAATTATAATTTGACAAATTATCTTTTATTGTACTAGTACTATTCTTGGACCCACACTACAAAATTCCTTTGAAATTACGTGCACCATCATTTTGCTTTGAAGTTTTTCTTTTGTCAAAATTCATGACTTTTGTAGAATATCCCATTCTTCTAAAAACAAATCAGACATTTTCTTTTCTTTAGGTCATTCTAGACAAATAGAAGAAATACTTCTATATAATAAAAGGTTAGCGAAAAAAATTCTTCGCATTTTTCTTTTTAATTTTTGTCATCATAACTTTTATACGGAAAAATTACGAAAACTCGAATCTAAGCAAGTCGATAAATTATGAAAAAATGGTATGTTCACTTGGATTGAATGGAATGAGGAGAAAATGGAATGAAATTTATACTATTATTTGGAGGAGATTGGGGAAATTGTTTATAAATTTCATTCCTTGCTTCTTTCCTCTCCAAATAATTTGAACTAGAATTCTAACCCACATGTTTCGGAAGGAATGCTCCATTCTTTGCAATCTTCATCATAAAAAACTTCTTCTCCCTTATATTTGTTCATTATTTCCTCCAACATCCCCCTTTCTTCATAAATTTTGTTTACAATTTTCATTCTATTCCTATCTCATTCCATTCTTTCCAAGTGTAAGTGAACACACCCTTAATCTTCATGAAGTTTGACCAAGTAATGAGCAAGTAGTAGTGCTAAGCCATTAAGTTTAGGCATCTGATCAATGGAGACGACTTCAACTAGCATTTGGTTGTCGCGTAAAATATATTCCCACCTGCTCTCCTCTGCTCGATTTCATCCATATTAAATTCTTCGCATGCAAAAGCGATGCACCCTTCATTTCTAACATATGGATATTCCCCCACTTTAGTCTTTGTATATCTGTTCAATTCCAAAGTCAAGGATCTCCACTTACATTTGTTTCCTTTGTGTTCCATGTTTTTTTGTTTCGACGATCAATTACATACATATGTTGCAATATAATGTATCGCACACCATTGTTTCCTTCGTACAACTGCAAGATTGTTGTGATCGAACTTAATCGTATTTAGCATTTGGATAATTGAAAGTTTAAATTTATAAAATGATAATTATATATTGTTTTTATGTTTGGAAAAGTCACTTTCTACGAAAAAAATCAGTATTTTTTCAATCATCTTTTTTAACAATAAAAATAATGTCAAGTCATGATATTTTAAATTTAAAATTTCGATCATCAAAATGTTCTAACAGATAAAGCTCAGTCATTATTTTGTAATTTATTCTATAAAATTTAACATTTTTTGTTATCAAAATTTTAGCAACGATCTTATTTAATTTAACGGAAGATTTGTTTTGATCTGTTGTCTTGATATCCAATAGTCCACGCAGGAATAATAATACTTTTTTATTTGAATTAATTAAACTTCCTTCTAGAGGCAAAAAATATTTGCAAACTAAATGATAAAACAGCAAATAATACCTAACGTATAATCGACTTGTACAAAGTCAACTAGCATAAACAACTACTTTGAAAATGTAACATCCACGCTTTATTATTCAAAACATCAAATGTGCTGTAGTACAATATTCTAGTAAAGATTAATGAGCACCATTATGTAGCCAATTGGACATTGAATAATCGTTAAGCAAAGCATCCTATTCCCCGTTTATTATGGTTTAGGAAAGTCAAACTCTTGCGTGTTTGGGTTTTGTTTATATTTTTGGGATCCCATGTTTTCTGTTAGTCAGACAGACGTGCCTTTATATATTTAACCTTAGTCACTGATTTGATTTTGTGTACATTCGGATCATCTTAAAATGAGTAGCTTACGGCTTATAAGTATTTATGTCATATAAGTCAGTAGAGTGTTTGGTAAATCAGAACTTATAAATCAGGAGATTGTTTGGTAAATCAGAACTTATAAGTTGATTTTTTTTTTCTAATTTTCAAAATATTTGTTTTTAATATATATCAATGGATGTCAATGGATAGATCTCGATGAGTAGAGAAATTTGAGATATACATATCAATTTTCTAATTAATGGGTCAAAAGATATATATGATTTTGAAGATTTGAAGAATATTATGTGTATGTTTGGGGTATCTTAAAATAATTACCTCATGACTTATAAGCACTTATGTCATATAAGTGATAAGTAGAGCAGTCAGTAGAGTGGGCCTGTTTGGCTTTCCATTTTGCAGCCAACTTATGGCTTATAAGGCCATAAGCATTTATGGGGGGTGTTTGTCAAAATAAGTTTTAGCTCAACTTATAACTTATAAATCCATAAGTTGAATGTTAAGAATTCTTAACTTTCAACTTATAACTTATAACTTATTCTCGATATACGTAATATATAATATTCTTTAAATCTTCAAAACCATATATCAAATTTCCCTATTCATCGAGATCTATCTATTGATATCCATTGTTATATATAAAAAAAATATTTTGAAAATTATAAAAAAAAATTAACTTATAAATTCTGATTTACCCAAACAGTCTAGTGATTATAAGTTCTGATTTACCAAACACTCTACTGACTGCTCTACTCATCACTTATATGACATAAGTGCTTATAAGTCATAAGCTACTTATTTTAAGATATCCCAAACACACACGGTGTTTGGTAAATCAGAACTTATAATCAGTAGACTGTTTGGGTAAATCAGAACTTATAAGTTATTTTTTTTTATAATTTTCAAAATATTTATTTTTTTATATATAACAATGGATATATATGGATAGATATCGATGAATAGGAAAATTTGATATATACATATCAATTTTCTAATGAATGGATCGAGAGATATATGGTTTTCAAGATTTGAAGGATATTATATATTGCGTATATCGATAATAAGTTATAAGTTGAAAGTTAAGGATTCTTAACATTCAACTTATGGGTTTATAAGTTATATGTTGGACAAAACTTATTTTGGCAAACACCCCCTATAAGTGCTTATGGGCTTATAAGTCATAAGCTCACAGTAAAATGAGAAGTCAAACAGACCCTATATATTGCGTATATGGAGAAATAAGTTATAAGCATAAGTTGAATGCTAGTACTCCCTCCGTCCCGGCCATTTGTTTACATTTGGTTTGGGCACGGAGACCAAGAATAGTGGGTGTAATATTGTTAAAATAAATGAAGTAGTGGGTGTAATAGTGATTTTATTATTAAAATAAGTGAAGTAGTGAGTGTAATAGTAATTTTATTGTTAAAATAAGTGAAGTAGTGGGTGTAATAGTGTAAAGTATTGTTAAAATAAGTGAAGTAGTGGGTGTAATAGTGTTAAAACTTACTATTTTAGGAAACGTAAAGAATTGGTTGGGACGTCCCAAAAAGGAAAGTGTAAACAATTGGTTGGGACAGAGGGAGTATTATTTTGCAAAATCATGTTTTTTTAATTTAAAATTTTGGTTATTGTACTCATGTCAATAGTAAAAGTCGTACTGCATTAAACGCAATTCATTACTCAACAACTACTTAAAAATATTTAATGAAGCTTATGTCAGAATACATAAATGTAATTAGGTTCACCAATTTTCCTTCAAAATGTTTCTAGATTTAGGATTCGTTTGGAAAATATTATTTTTCAGAAATAAATTATTTATTCTAAAAAAAATTTAGTAAATATGTATTTTTTCTGAAATAATTAACTTATTTTTGCAAGATAACGAATATTAATCTTCTCATATACATTTTTCTCTAATAAAAAGTATATAAAAACGATTTTTTTTACAAAATAAATAACTTATAAGCTAATTTTAAGATTTACCAAAATGGGCACTTAGCTCTTACGAGTTACGTGGTTCAACTTCACCTCAGATGAGAGATGATATGAGGTTTCTTGTGCGGTAATTTGAGAAAAATTGAAACGCAATAATGCTGCTAACTAGGTATTTATGAGATTTATTTAAATATATAATACTCCTATATTTAAGTAACGTAATTGTAAATAGAAAAAAATGTTCCTATGTATATGTTTTGAAAACTTACCTTATCAAAGTATCTAATACATTTTAATGTCATGATCGTAATATTTGATCAAATTTCTCTAATTACAAAAATGTTCTAATTTTTTTTTCTCATAATTTAGATGGGTCATGTATTTAACAACATTAATCCCTAATTTTAATAACTTAAAATAAGTATGAATTTTTAAGATAATAAATCTCTAAATTAAACACAATAACAATACAATAAAAAACAAATGAAAAGTGGGGTTAAGAACATTTCCAACGGTTTTCGCTAAAAATGATTAGTAAAATTATATAAAATATTGATTATGTAATATTTGTCGAACCAATAAGATATTGTGCTCCAAAAGTATTGATTATAATGATTGGTTATATTTTAAAAATGGTATGTTATTAATATTTCAAGTTGTTATTAATATATATTATTTTAATATAGAAATAAGTGATGTGACAATTCACTACATATTTTTAGAAGTTCGACAAATATAACCAACATTAAAAGATTATCTATAATTATATAAAGGGTTTTATTCCATTGAAATAATTAATTATTTACACATATTATATATAAGTTTTATTTTTGTAAAAATACGTAAACTTTTAGCTAAGAACTCGAATTCGAGTGACAACCGCTTCTCAAAGCAAAAATTTAAATTCGTAAGTTAAAAAAAAGCTCTGGTGATGGGCACCGTTTGAAAAAATCGTAAGTGATTCGGGTTTTCAAAATTTCATGAAATGAAAAGCTATCTTATTTCAATTTAGATTTGTTTTTCAAATGGCATGAAATAAAAATCTATATCATTTTTCTTTAATATAAAAAATTTCTTATATTACACTCCTTTTTTAATATAAAAAACTAAAAATGTGTAAAGGTCGAATTTACTGAAATTTGTAATTAAACTTCCATAATTAAGAGCAGTTTTCTTTTCGAAATTGAAGTTAATGTACAGTCTAGTCAACTATATTTACAAACAAATTCAACCATGGAAAAGTGACGAATAAACTTTGGACAGACACTAATCAACCCCTTTAGTTAGTACTCCTCCGTCTCATAATAAGTTTACTGTTTCCTCTAGACATGTTTGCCAACGCACACTTTTAATCGTTAATATTTTTAATTTTATATTAGTATTAAATATAAAAACTTCATTGTATTAATGTACTCATAAATACGAATTCAATAAGATCACTCATGACTATATTTGGTCTTATATATTATGCGTAAATTAATAATCAACTATTTATAATGAATAGTGTAAAAAGTCAAAACAGGAGACAGATAACGAGACGGAGGGAGTACTGTAAAAGTCAAAGGCGTTTAGAGCATTTTCAAGGGTGTAAAACCCTTAGCTAAATTATCTACATGGCACCAAATTGGCATGTAGTGGCACTATTTAGATAATAGGTAAAAATTTGAGCACTCCAATCATTAATCCCTTAGCCAAAAAATATAGATAATGATATTTGGTGAGCTATATTTGTTGAATCAATAAAGCTTTTATGTATAATTTTACATGACCATAATTATAGATAATTCCCTTAAATACACATGTTCACCCTTACCAAAAATTTTACATTATCGTTATAGCTAATGATTATAGCAAAATATTTTACATAACATCCTTGGAGATGCTTTTATCACACAGTAAAAGTAAGATCGGACATAGGATTCAACTCTCTTTATCCTTTTTTATTGACCGTAAATTACAATAACGCATATACCAAACCAATTTGATTTGTTTAATTCCAAGTTCAACCGGTATGATTATTCCACATTTACTAAAGAGAAATGCTAGGGTTCTGAAAGGGTTCCGAATTTGTTCCCTAATGATGAGTTGATAATTATTGATTATATATTTAATTTAAAAATAAAAAATCCTCCATATAATCAATAGTACAAATCAAATCATGCCACTTGGTATTCATGAACAAATTTGAAAATCTTTTCGAGATCTCTAATATTGCTCTTTACTAAAATATTTTAAAAACAGTAAAAAAAATAAACAGCAAAAAAAGAAAGAAAAAGTCGTAGCAATAAAATAGTCCAAGTAGACCCCACAGACACCCATCAGCCTTTTGACCTCTTCAGGAGCATCTACTTTATCATCACCATCTTAGTGGAAGTATACTCGATAACAGGGAAAGTCCTGATATTCAATCCTGGCCGTTGGATTAAAAGTATCCATGTTTGACTTTACAGTTCCCCATCTTTCCATCCCCTTCTTTATAACATCTCTCCTCTCCCATTCTCCGAATCCTCTACTTACATTTCTTGTATCTCTATCTTTTCTATCCTTCAGCTCTGCTCTAATGGCGATCGATCTTATAAATTACGCAAAAGTTGAAGATTATGTGTCAGCTCGCGGATCAGGAGGATCAATGAAAGCTTTCGAAGATGAAATTATTCGGATATTACAGTCACACAAACACCAAACCGATGATTCCAAGGCGGTGAACCGGACCGGTCACGCGCGGTTCCGCCGTGGACCGGCGGTGTCTGAACCGGTCAAAGCGGCTGAATTGAAGTCAAATGCCAAGGTAGAGATGAAAGTCAAGAGTTTTGAAGAATGTAAAGGTATCAACAGTGCGAATTCTTCGGGGAGTTCGTCGATTACCGGAGAAGCCGCCGGAGAAGAAGGTACAGTTTCGAATGGAAAGGCGGTGGTAGGTGCCGTGGTTGCCGGAATTGCTCCGGCGCCGAGGACGTATTCGTCGGGAAAGCCGCCGCTTCCGACTTCGCATCGGAAGCGGTGTCGAGAAATTGAAGTTATGCAGAAATTAACAAGCAAATCTTCTGGCTCACGCGGTTGTCACTGTTGCAAAAGAAGGTAGTATAATTTGTTCAATCTGTAAATGTTAATTTTTGTTGTGTGTTCATTTTTAGATCTATAGCTTATTAGTGTTTGTTGAATTTTAATCAGGAAAACTGTGGTTAAAAGAGAGATTAAGAAAGTAACAACGAGTGGATCAGCTGGAGATTGTATTCCAGCGGATGAATATTCATGGAAGAAGTATGATCAGAAGCTAATTCCAGGCACATCCTTTCCGAGGTACTACTCATTTCCTACTCCGGTTTAGAATATTTTTAGAAATGTAATTTAGCGGAATTTAGTCGAGATTTGTCTTATCGAATTCGAGTTTTAGTCATTGAGTCTATTGGACTAAATTAGTAGACAAATTTAAACTGTGTAGTAAACCAATTGTATACCAATTAAGTCGTTAACAATTTGAGTTAGAGATCTTTAATAAACAAGTCGTGCTGGTGAACATTTTGAGTCCAGCTAAATTGGTATGTGTTTAACAAAATGGACTTCATAATCGACTTTTAATTCACTAATGAACATGTCGAGGTTGTGAACATTTTGAGTCTGCTCTTTTTTTTCGAGTTATGAATTTATCGTTTAGTTTTGCTTAGTCGAATTCATCTATCCGTATGCAACAATATTAATTAGATTGAAATTGCAGGGGATATTACAAATGCAATAGTGGCAAGGGATGTCCAGCACGAAAACGAGTGGAGAGAGCTAGCAATGATCCAACGGTTCTAATCTTGACCTACGAAGGAGAACATCGCCATCATCATCGGTCTCAGTCTTCTTCGCATCACCATCCAACGGTGGCTGCTTTGACTAGACTTAAAAATAGTAGTGATGTTGGTACATGTTACTAGACAAGTCAATCAAATTAGGTTTTATAATTTTCATTCAATGTATGCTTTTGTTCAGAGTTAGTTGGAGATGAGATCACCTAAGTAGATCAAACAGAACGATGAAGAAGAAAAGGTTCATACCATTGTTGTTTTTTAGTAATATTTTTCAATGTTTCAGTTTATGTATGAATGTATATACATTAGACGACATCAAAGTGGTTGATAGAATCAAATTTTTGGTCGACCTAAAAGAGTCTTAGATCATACGGTTCTGTTTTTTTAATTTTCTCACATTTATTCTAGTCCATTTTTTAATTAAGATTTGATTTAATTTTGATAAAAGTCAAATTGATTGATTTGCTTTGGATTCTATTGGTGGTGTTGAAGAGAAAAAGAGAGTATAATAATTGTGAATAAAACTGTAGCACACCGTGAGAAGGCATAAAAAGGTGGACCACGCATGACGCAAGTCGCGATTTGATTAAATTATTGTGGTAGTGCTTTTATTTGTCTTGTACTACCTGATGGTCAACTATGTTAGTGGATGTGGGCCGTAGCTTGTGACTCCATTCACCTTGCCTTGTACGCCCTTCTACTTGCTTCAATACAAACACCTCTATTTGTCTTCAAACCATAAGATGGATTTCCACCCGTGCTTTAGATGGAATTACAATTTATTCGTATCTTAAAATACGTGCCGAATACTTTCACAGTAACATAAATAGAAGTTTGGGATCGAGGGAACATGAGATAATCGATCAATCATCTATTCACAACTTTTTTTACCCCATAAATTATCTAATTTAATGTGTTGAAATTTAAGTATGAATAGATCATACGAATAGAATGATAATCGAGAGGTTCTAAGAGAACCTAGATATGGAATTCTAAATTTTTTTCACAAACAAAATATATACATATTTCAAATTTATTAATAAAGCATACATAAAAATAAAACAATAATACTAAAACAATAAATAAATATTCTTCAAAATGCTGAATTTGTTTAAAATTGTTTAAACCTGAATTGCATAATTAAATAACTACTCTATCTCCAAAATTTGGGATTCTAAATTTTGAGGTCTTAAACATAATACTATTTCATCTATCCCTGAAATACGTAAACGTAGTTTTCCGAATTCATATCTATACTACATTATAATATTAGTCTATAAACCGTGCAAATCACGGACTATCATCTATTATTATTACTATTAATTCATATATTAATTATTTTATTTAATTAAAAATTCAAATTTATTTTAATAAATTTATTAATTTTTTAAATTTATATATGTTTCATACTTAATTTCATGACATAAATAAATATCATTAATTTAACGTTACTTTCAAATTTTGTTAAATATCTTAAAAATTCAATAGATGATTTTTAAAAATTATTTACTGTTACCTCAAATAATAGAAGAAAGAATCGCAGAAATAAGTGTGTGTGGACGATAATTCTAACTAGGATATAATTGTAAACGTTTATAATTCTATGAAATATGTGGTTTTTAATTTTTAATAAATTACATACTCTCTCCGCCTCACTTATATCGGTCATAATTCTTTTTTTGCATGTCCCTTGATCATGTTTCTTTAATGAAATAAATTAAGGGTTAAATATGTTAAGTTTATCTAAATATATAAACAGTAAGTTTGACAGTTTTCACTTGATTACTAAATACGTGCTTTTTGATTGATAACAAATATAAACGAGATGAAGTAAGTATAATTTAACTGAATTTGCACTTTTTTACGCTTTTTTTTAAAATTTTTTTTTAAAAATGTGCTTTTATACCTTATTGGTAAATTTGTTGTTTATAATAAACAAATTAATATTTTTAATATAGTTTTTTAACTTGTTATTTATAGAAAGGTGTTAATAACCTTACTGGTAAATTTTGTTGTTTAGAATAAGTAAATTAATATTTTTAATATAATTTTTTTAACTTATTATTTTTAGTAAGGTGTTAACAATTTTTTGGAATGTGTTAACCAACCAACCAACTGTACTTTATTTTACTTTTAATAGTATAGTATAGATAATAAATTATAATCCGTGCAATTATAATTTTAGTTTGTCTTCACTTTGTTGATTTGTAATTTTTTGTAAATTTGTTAATAAATATGTGATTTTAATTCAAATGTATTGAAAGAGTATGTAATTGAATATTAATTGGATTATAATTAAAAGAGTTTGTTAATAAGTAAATTATGTAGTTTATTTTTTATAAAATAAAATTTTATATGCATTTTAGTTTTTTTATTTTTATTTTTTGGAAGGTGTTAACAAACTTTTTGGGAAGGTGTTAACCGACCGACCAACCAACCAATTATACCATGTTTCGCTTATAATAGTATAACTAGCCTATAACCCGTGCGATGCACGGATTTATTTTAAATTTTATTTTATGTTATAATTATATTTTTATGTAATAAATTATTTTCAATAATTTATTTAAATTTAAATTTAATTACTTTAATATAAATTTAATTAATGATATGCATGGTTTAAAAGTTGTATTATAAAATTTTAAAATATATATGTCTTTTACGAAATTCGAAACTTGAAATTTTAGTGAATTAATTTAATCATATAATATATTTGATCATTGGATTTAACGATCTGATTTTTTTACTAAAAAAAATAAATTTTTGTTAGTGATTAGAAATTATGATGTGATATTTTTTGGTATATATTAATTATTGCAAGATTATGTTTTAAATTAAAAGTTAACGTGTTTTAATTAGAAAAGTTATATTATTGATTGGAAGATACGATATTTTATGTATTTATAAAAGATAATATCGTCAATTATAAGTAAACGTCTTTTAATTAAAAAAGACAATCGGCTAATTATCATTAATTATGTTATTTTATTGTTTGTTTTAATAATTAAGATAACCGTGTCGAAAACCAAACCGACAAACTTTTAATGCCCGTGCGATGCAAGGGTTTCTTTTGTTATGTTATAAATTTTATTTAATATTACAAATATGTTTTTATATAATCATTATTTTTAATAATTTTAATAATTTTAAAATTTTAATTTAATATAATTTAATATACTCATATTTATGGATTACACTAATATTTTTTTTTATTATAGGTAATTAGATTATAACCCTTGCAAAGCACGGGTGAGCTTAGTTTGTTTTGATATTTTTATGCAATGTCATTTATATGTTGTTCATCCATGTCAGATGTGTTCAATGTCTATTATTTCCTTGTTAGCACGTTTGCATTGTTAAATTATCTTATTTTTCGGAATTTGGATTAATGTTGACATCCTCTAATAGCATCTTCAATGGGAAAGTCCCTTAGCAAAAAAATCCTACGTGTCAAATATTTTAGATAATTTGTATAAATCTTGAATCTCCAACCATGAAAAACCCTTGGCTATAATTATAGCCAACCTTTCCATGTTGACCAAATTTGTCGAACCAATCAAGAGTTGTAACAAAGTTGTACATATAAATTTTATTAATATAGCTAATCCCATTAGAGTATACCACCGTACAGGTTCAGCAAATACTTTACAGGTTCAACAAATATTATTTTAGCCAACCAATTTTAGCTAGTCCCATTGAAGATGCTCTAAGAAGATAACAACTTAAGGATGATGTATTCAATTTTTTAACGAAGGTTCGAGAATAAGAACCCAAAACTAAGCTCAATCTAAGAATTCATTGGACGTTGAGAATCATTTTCTCCCCTCATCCTTACTTGAAATAGAGATGTCCATAATAAATTTAATTGTTCTTGATTTGGGAAAAGCAAATAGAAAGCGTTGAATGAATAATTTCTGCCCATAATCATTTTTTTTTAACTATAAACATTGTTAATCGGCTTTTTTTCAAAAGATTTCTTAAATATTGCCGCCAGTTTGATAAAAAAAATTTGAAATATTAGAAATTTGCAATAAAATTGCTCTATACATGATAATCTAATGTGTCAAAATTATGGTTTAACATATAGTGTTTAAAAAACCTCTAATATATCGTAACATTATTTGGTGACTTTTAAATTAAGTGGAAATTTTTCTTCAAGTTTGATGTTATATGAACTCTTTTTTTTTTCGAAATGAACGTGATTGTCTACATACATAAATAATATTTAAAAGTAAAATAAAGCGTTCCTAAATCATTTTAACTTGGTCATACATGATAACTTAAATATATTTTTATTTTTTTTCTTTGAAATTGTACTTAAAGAATTTGTGGTCAAAACATATAATGTGGAATACATGCCACTATTTTATTTGAAGATTTTATTGACTGTAAAATTTAGATCATGTGGTTTTTTGCAAATTTTCTGATTATTTTTTCTTCGGTTTTTTTATTGGCAAAAATTGAAGACTTTCGATCTGCAAACTTTGAGAGTGTAGCATGGTAACGAAACAAAGACCTATGTGCCATCATGTTTAATGTTCAAAATATATGCATACACAAATACGTAAATAAATACATAAATAATCGAACATTATATAGGTCCTTGTTAGATTATTTACTTTGAGAGAAAGATACTGTTATTTTGGATGCTACATTTTGTAGTAATCACCACGGTCTACAACATTTATCACAAATCATAACATATCCGAGGGATGAGGGATGTACACATGTACATATTATAAATGACCATAAGTTTAGTTCTATCCATAAATCCAAATTATATGTATATAAACAGACCAATTGCAACCTGACAAAAAGAAAAATAGACCAATAGCAAAGGAGAGAGTGTCGTCCAAAATCAATTATAAGTATATATAACAAAAGACTAACAAAACTAAAAGTAGAGAATAAAGCACAAATCATTCTTCAAGCGCTTGGCAGAACCGCATGTGGAACTAATATCACCTGTAATCAAGGCAAACAGAAAGAATATACAACTGTAGCTAAGTCTCATTTTCCATCACATTAGCGAAACTGTGAATGCCTGTAGGTTATATTGAGGATTTCCATATAATCACAACATACAAATTATAAATTATTTAAAAAATATAATTTGATCCAACTACATTTGTAACGTTAGTTAAATAATAAAATATAAACCCAAAATGGACTGTAAAATAATTTGTCTTGTCGAAATTGGTTTTTTATAAAGAGCTTGAATTATTTTACGAATAGTGTCTTCGAATTATTGGATTCTTTTTTCCTCTCACTCAAAGTTTTCTTGGGTCTTGTTCTTTTTATCAGTATCATAAACTTTGACTCCTATTG
The DNA here is from genome assembly GCA_037693485.1 of Kitagawia praeruptora. Lineage (NCBI taxonomy): Eukaryota > Viridiplantae > Streptophyta > Magnoliopsida > Apiales > Apiaceae > Kitagawia > Kitagawia praeruptora. The sequence continues at coordinate 150,264,582 of CM075344.1, read as the reverse complement.
TATTCTCAGCATTACGAAGTTTGGCTTTTGTGATAGATGTACCTATAGGTTATAAGCATGTAGTATTTAAACATTCCAGAAGGGGTTTGATCAAGTTTGTGTGAGTGTGAGAATCAGGAACATACAAAGCGTCTTCAAGCCTATGAGAACTGAAATGCAAGTAGAAGAGGTATACTTCATTTGGGTTTTGGGTAACATACTGCTTGTTTTCTTGCAGTAACTTCACAAAGCGGCTCTCATATATTCCAGCGACTACTGGCTGCCTATCACAGATGTTGGTCTTTTGTTTGATTACTGACTTGGTTATTATACCTAAAAAATTCCACTAAATAGTTTTCATAACCACCAGTATCTGTTACAATAACTGTCAGCATACAACATCAAAATTTCAAAGAGCAATATCAACAGGGGTACCACATTTACGCTCAACATTAGGAGTGTCGTCTAAGACGTGCAAAGAAACAGACAGTTGGTTTCAACTAAAAAATTAAGGCCTTGAATTTTATTCTATTTCCGTTTTATAAAATAGTAGATGTACACAAACATATAGATATTCTTCTGCAAAACCGGGAAACCATGCATGCTAATTGACAAACATCATGAATCATGTTTGATCACTTGTCACTTGATATATTTCAACATAAATCTTTATGGAAAACAAAGATTAGCATATCAAAATGATGTTAAACAAAATAAGCCTTGTCAATTAGCTTACCCGTGGAGGCATCACCACAATTATAATCTGAAGTAGTAATTGAGTATGACCATCCCACTCCCACACCAGCTAGAGACTCAACAAATAGAAGATTTCATACTGCAATAAAAATGTTTAAAATATTGATAAGTACAGGTAATTATTAGAAGTACAATATGTTTTTAAAGACTGATTTTCAACCAACATCATCTTGAGCAGTATTTTGTTTTTTATAAACTAATTCGGAGTAAATAACATGCATACCTTTATTCCAAGATTAGGAATTTATTCGAAGGCATCTGCCATCACCTCTAGGAAAGAATGGACCCAATTCTGTGAATGTGCCTCTTCCAAATGAGGAACAACCTGGTCCTGCACACAAAACATAAATAGAATTAGTATCGTCGCTAAGGTAGCAACTTCAAAAGTTTGGCCTACATATTAGTATATTACGCATTTTAACTTTAACAAAAATACGAACGTATATCAACGTGTATTGACCATTAATAATTCAAAATTCTGGAAATTTTTAGTTTGAAGCACTAAGAAGTCGACAAACTTCAAAAAATGTGGAAAACAAAAAAAGACACCAACCTCCGTTTAGCCAAAGAGTAAGAGGCTTATGACCAGGATCATGATGCACCTCAACCAAATGGTAAAACAAAGTCCTTCTAGCTTTAACATCCACATCAACCAACATAGATTATTAAAATATTTAATAGTTAAAATGGAAAAGAGTACGCGACATATTGCTTGAACTAAACTTTAGTTTGCCCCCACAATTAAAATTATTGTCATTGTCGTTATCCAAATAAATTATAGGATATATGTATATATCAAAAGAATTAAAAAAAATAAAAGTAGAGAAGATGGCACAAATCCTTCTTCAAAGGCTTTGCAGCAGCTGAAGCTACTACACCTTGTAAGAAGTCAACCCATCAGTCTAATTACTAAACACGAACATATATACACTAAATACACACACAAATGCATTAATTTGAACCAAACAAACACAAACACAAAAATAGACAGGTATAATGCTCATATGATTTAAATAGAGGAGATTAGGAGAAGCTAATTTAGAAAAATAGATAGAGAAGTTAATTCAATTAGTAATACGAATATAGATAGAGATATGGACGGAGATTAGTTTAGTTCGAGTGGATGGAGTTTTTAGCATAGTGTTTTAAAGTCAGTAGCACTGTTTGAGAGGCCTGCGTATTTGAAGTACAGTACAATACTATTAGCATATAGTGTTTAAAAGGCTTTGTATATTATGGACGGAGATTAGGCATTACCATCAGGTTTAGTTCGGATCTTATTTTTGTGCTTAAATTTGGATTATTAATTTTTATAACCCAAACATAAGAATCTAATACATTTATATACATAATATTATTTCCTTTTCTATACCTATATAATTTTATTACTCCTATTTTTATCATGATAAGTTTTTAACATGCTACTCTTGTTAACAAAAGAATTGTTTTGAATAATAATAAATTGGTTTATGAAAAAATATTTAAAATTTGTGGTAATGGTGATATATTTGAACATGGTACAATGTTTAGGGCTAATTTCGATTAACTATGCCATATCATCAATATATTTAGTATTAATAGCCACATTAACATTATTACTTTAACGGCAAAGTTAACGGAATGACAAATTTTAAGCCTTTTGCTATCTCCAATAAAATTTTCTTTCTCGTTGGCCAGCCCAGGTTCAGTTGTTGTCCATTACGGCCTATAAAATGGAAGATGGAGAGAGAGAGATGGGGGGGATAGCCCATGGATCTAACTATAAATAATTACATTTTGTCTTTACCAATTTAAGAATCACATTAACCAACAAAATGCTCTTCTTGGCCAAAAAAAGACGATTGCTCTAAAGTGTAATGATGAAATGTCTTATAAGAAAAACAAAAATCTTGAAAGCATAACCATCTTAATTTTCCTAAGCAGCTTGCTCGTAGGCCTGTCTCAAAGACAATGATCTGTAATTCTAATATTCACCATTAATCCCTGTAACAAAAATACATTGATGAACTGAAAGGAAAAGAATACCATCTTAATAAACTTGTTTCTGGAAAATATAATCTTTCTCGGCCTTAACAGTTTTTCTTTTCCTGTGTCTATGGTGAATGTGTTTCCACCATATCCTAACAACGCATCTGAACATAAATGACCACCTAAATATTTAACTAAACATAAAAATCTAACCCAAAAATCAGCCAAGTCAGAGATTTAGAGTTACTTACTTGCATAGGTAAGAGTGCTATCACGAAATAATGAAAACAGAAAAACATATGAATTATGATATTGTATTTAGGCTCAAAATTTTGGTGATGCTTATTATGAAAAACAAAATCAAAATAAAATATGAGAGAATGTAACAAATACTTTGTCAACAAATGTATAAAACATGATTTACATTGGAATTTTAACTAATATATATTATAGTATCACTTGTACTACCAAATTAAATAAAGCTTTTACCACTCGAATATTGTTTAGGCTGAAGAACATTAGATTTTGGAAAGCTACTAACTGGAAGGTCCTGCAAGCTAGAACCCAGAATAGATGACGAAGGACTCTAGCTCCTGCTAATGTACTGGAGTTGGAACAACGGACAAATAAAAGATTTAAAGTTGAGAATAACACTTGCAGCATTAGCAGATAGAAAAGCAATTTAATCACATAGAAACTTGGGGCTATTAGTTTAAGAACCATATAAAGGTTTCAGGAATTTTTGACTTTATAGTCAAAACACTCAATATAATTGGAAAAGAACATGTATATATCACTTTCTGGAGACTATAATTGAGATAGTAGAAGTGTTGATTGTGCTTGTTTAACGCAGTTTAAAGAATTGTAGAAGTAATAGAGTAAATGTTAATTGGGGATTATTGCAGAAAATCACGTAAAGACAAACAATGAAAACATAAACACATAATAACATTCATTCTTATACATTATCTTTTTTTAAAACCACATACACATGTATCTACATAAACACCTATCTGACCAAACTATTGCAATACATAAAAGCTTGTACCTTGCTTCTGGACATATTGTCTTATATAAAAATTAAAGGGTCAAGGAAAATGGCACTAACCCCATCATCAATGGAGAAACCCTTTGCCACTCATAGGCATCCCAGAAATAATTGAATTTTGCATCACAGGGAAAGAAAAGGTAAAAACTAATTCCCTCTTCCGACCAACCGGAAGTTGTAATCTGTCACCTTCTTGAGCAACAAACTTTGTAAATTTTGCTGCAATATAATCAAAAAGTTCATAAAAGGAGACATCGTAAAGTATCTTAGTTTCACACCTATCAACGACTCTAAAACAGTGCAAGTAATAAACTTTAACCAACAAACTCACATGTGATATCATGATTATTAATTTCGGAGGAATTGACACCTCTGCAATCCCTCTCAATTCCTCTCAATTGCACTCGCAAGACCTGGAAATTTGTTCCTCCAAGGTCGAACGCATAATACACACCTTCCTTAACACTAAAACAAATAACCAAAACAACATGAACCCACATCCATAATCATCATTATATACATCTTAAAATAAAAACAATCTTAATTACTTATAACCTACTTACAAATTTCGATAAACTACATCAAATGCAGCCAACCAATAAAATAATCACCCCTATACGAATAGTACCTCATATACGAATTGCCCCCAATTTCAAAATTGGATGCCTAAAGAGGTGAGAGGGCGGTACCTGGAGAGCAGAGGGTGGTACCTCGAGAGCGCAGTACTTGTAGTTAAAGTGATGGTGTGCTGTGTAATTGTTTTAGCAGGATACATGGATACCTGTTTGTATTTTGCTTCTATTTAGTTAATTTATTATTTCTTTTATTTGGTTATTTTATTTTTTTTAAATGTATTTAAAATTTTTTGCTTCTATTTAGTTAATTTATTATTTCTTTTATTTGGTTATTTTATTTTTTTTAAATGTATTTAAAATTGTTGGGATTCTTTTTGTTTTAGGAAAGTAATAATAATTTTTTTAGAAGGTGTTAACCAAAACCAACAAACCATTATACCCTATTTCGCTTATAATAGTATAGTATAGATATAGAAGTGAAATGTGGTATAATTTGTAGTTAGGTTATCCCCTCATTTTTGGTTTTGGTTATCTCTCATTCACAACCGTTAGATCTTCAACTCAAATAGATCATGATCGTTGGATACAACAACAGTAAAAGTTATTATATACAGAGGTCTAAGGTTCGATTCCCGCCAACAACATATTAATTTATATTTAATACTAAAAAAATTTTATATACAAAGATGCAAGGTTCGAATCCTCCCAACAACATATTAAAATTAATATTTATAATATTATATTACACTATAAGTAAGTTATAAAAAATTAAAAGTAACCCGTGCTTTTACACGGGCTATAAGAGCATCTCCAATGTAGTAGACCCCTTAGCTAAAATCATAAATATAATGCCATAAATAAAATTTATAAAGATTTTGTAAAAAAAATATTCACTCTAATGTAACATTACCCTTAACAAAAATTATAGATAATCTCTTTTCGTTGGCTATATTTGGCCAACCTCTAGAAGTCTGTAAGAAATATTTTATATGATCTATTACCTTATAAAAATATATTCCATTTATAACAACTTGAAATAATAATAATAACATACTATATTTATAATATAATCAACATTATAGCTAATATATAATTAGAGCACAACATCTTACATGTTTTCAACAAATTTTACATAATCAATATTTTATCCGATTTAGCCAATCATTTTTAGATAGAGAAAACTGTTCCTCAGGTTACCTCAGGAGACTTACCCGAGGTTATAGTGTAAATAGCTATGACATTTTTGTAAATATTGATAATTTTCTAAAAAATCTTGAAATTACAATTGTATCCTCGTGCATTAATATGGAGAATTTTAGTTATCTCAGAGAATTTTTCTGAGGTAACCCCAGGAACATCAAACCCAGATAATACCCTTGGAGATGCTCTAAGTTAGTCAATTTTATAATTTAAAATTGTTGCAGAAGGATAACTATAGTTATAGAATGCCAACAACTTGGGCCTTATTTTATACTGCCTCGGTCCCAAAAAAGATTTCCCATTCATCATTATCACGTTTGCCAACGCACAATTTTTATTAGTAATATCTTCAATTTCGTATTAGTATTTGATAAGTGGATTTTATATCCACTTGTAGCGTTCCATATTGGCTTAAATTGATTGTCTTGGACTCAAGTTTGTTGTATTTTTGATGTGTTACTTTTTTTTTGTAGTTGTGCAGGGTTGTAGCTATCGGTTAGTTTTGGTGTTTCTAATCGATATTAGAGTGGAATTAAGCATTGAAACGAAGATTGGATACTTGTGTTGTGCTATCAAGGAGTTACATGTGTCATGGTATTGAAGATGTTAGCTAATGCAAAAGAAACGGAGGAGAAAGGAGCAATTTGTGTAAAATTCGGATTTTATGGGTAGGTTGCGCAGTCTTCACTGTTTTGGCCATATCTGGAGTTCTAGAAGTCCGTTTTCAGCGATCTTACAGCTCACGCGAAGCCTGGGAGATTTTCTACAATCTTGGGCAGATTTGGCTCCAGGCCGCGGCCTCAGAACTCCAGGATGCAGCCTCGAGGGTATTCTGGAAATTCCGGAAATTGTCCTAAAAATCCTGATTCACTGTTTGGGCCATATCTTGAGTTCTACAAGTCTATTTTGGACGATCTTACTGTCCACGCGAAGCTAACGAGATTCTCTATCATTCTAAAGTAGTCCAGATGTCCAATTACAACTGGAATGGCCCAGAAATATTGAAGAAATGTCAGCTACGAATTTTCCTTAAAAACAGAATCAGTTTAGGAAACGTATTTTGTGCCGAACTGCAGAAATTCAACTTTGACAAGGAAATTGCTATAATTCTTACTTCTAATAAGTATGGTAATTGCTTTGGGCGGCTAGAACATTCCAGAATCAGATCTACACATGGAACTTGCAATTCTTACTTCTATTCAAGCTTGGAAACTTGCCATCTTCTATTCCAACTCTAAGAAGGCAATTGCTTGGAGGCTAAATCAAGAGGCTATAGAAACACATCTTGGGACACATTATTAATCATGTAATATTAGATCAGATAATATAGTTTAGAGTAGATTAGTATTATTAGTTGGAGATGTAGAGAAACACCATGACTCTTCTTTTGGGTGACAACATTGAAGTTTGAAGGTTTTATTCTCTTAATCTTTTCTTTGTTCTTATTAGTTTAATTATGTTTTCTTGTTTTACTAGTTGTTTTACTTGTTTAATTATTAGCGAGTAGTTATTTCTAGGGCTTAAAGGGAAGCCATGTTTGCACTAATATTGGCATGATTTTCACAGTGATTTGATTGGTTATGGTTAATTCTGATTGATATGTTTTAATCGTTAATTTGTGTAATCGGCCGATATCATGGATTAATTATATGCAAATAGGGGTATGGATCGAGAGATTTACTTACTAGAGGCACACATACGATTAGCAGAATTGAATTTGAGTGCGGAAGCATCATTGGATTTCTGAGAGCGTTAATGTTTGGAAGAGATTAACTTGACTCTAATTACCTGATTGATTGAATTACTAAAAGTGGTTAATTGTGTTGAATGTTTCGAGAGTGTTAATGCTTGAAAGAGATTAACATACTCTAGTTATAGGATCACATTGATTGCTTTAGCTTAAGAGCCAATTGTGTAAGCATGGTGGACCTGATTGCCCTAGGTTTTAAATAATTTGTTTATCATCTGTTTAATTATTGTTAATCTTGTTTAATTAGTTAATTAATATTTTCCAATAATCGTTTGTCCCTGAAACAATTAGCGATAACTGAAAAGGAATTAGTAGAACCTGTCTCCTTGTGGATTCGACCGCTTGCCATCTGTACTAGCAATAGACACCGTGCGCTTGCGGTTAGGTATAATTTGACACATCAGTATTAAATATAAAAATTTCACTATATTAAAGTATTTACAAATACGAATCTAACAAGATCACTCATGACTATATTTTATTTTATTAGTTATACGTAAATTAGTAGTTAATCGCTTAGAATGAACAGTAACAAAAATCAAAATGGGAAAAGAATTGTGGCAGAGAGGGAGTACTGAGTAGCAATTAATAACACTTGCGAGTTATGTTAATCATTTTTGTTCGTTTAAGATTAAAATGGGATTTGAGTTAAGGAACATTGGATCCTTTTGATTACCTTGAAAGCAAAGAAAGCAAGTCAAAATCATCATGGGAAGTAGATTTGTAAAAGTAACCTAATTCGCTTTATTGAGAACATTATCGGGTGTTTGCCTTCGCCAAATATGAGAGTTTAATTTTGTCTTGATCCCATTCTGGGATCTTATTAACTTTGTTATGTGAACTGTTGTGGATTGTCTCCAGTTCTTTTCCAAACCACTTACATTTATTTAATACTCCTATTTAGCTGATAGAGAGCTAATTAACTAGGAGATAACAATGGTAATAATAGCTATAATCATGAGACAATTAATGTTGATAAAAAAGATGCATTGTATTAATGAAATGTTTCCCTCTCTATACAAGTAGGAGAGTCTCCCTCTATTCTCAAATTACCAACCCCTGAACAAATGAGATTTGGTTTACATTTATAGGGGATCCCTTGTGGGTCCCCTCAACCCTAATTTACTTGGCTAGTTATTTTACACTTGTGGGCTTCAAGGCCCTAAAACATACATAATGCCTAATGGGCCTAATACCATCTAAGTTAGCCTTTTAACTAATTATAATTCTCTTCATTGGGCTTCATGGTCCAACATTTGTCCCCCCTAGTAAAGAGGGTATCTTTAGATCCCTTGTTTTTGCTACCTGCAAAAAAGAAGTAATAATAAAACAAGGTAGAGATAATTTCTTTATTTTCAGACTTTATTCCTAAGATATTAACACTCGTACAAATGGTCTGGGAAAAGCCAGCAGACGGGTTTTATAAAATTAATGTTTGTGGTATCTATGCCTGGGAGAAAAGCGTCTGTGCTATTGGGTGTGTCGTGAGGAACGACGATGGTGATTTTTACCGTGGCTTCGGGGGAGTGATCCCTGTTTTGACCCTGACTTAGCGTCTTTGCAAGCCATATGCCATGGGCTTGAGTTCGCCTGGCGGGAGGGTATGAAAAAGCTGATTCTTGAGACTAACGATGCTAAGGCTTTGGAAAAGATTCTTCATCCTGATTGGAGTTACAGGTATTGGGTCCTTGTCGGGGTTATTGACCAGCGCATGGACGACGATTGGGAGGACTTGCGGATGGTCTGTGTACCCCTTTCTGCGAATGTCGCTGCCGAGGTTTTGACTGATTACTTTCTACAGAATGAATTGGATTTTAGCGAGGTGGATGAATGTCCCGACGTCGTGCAAGCGATCATCGAGGCTGAGAAGTGATGAACTGTTTGTGTGTCTTTGTGTAGCTTTTGTGGTGAAGACATATGCCTGTATTGTGACTGGGCCCTTCGGGGTATTTTTAAATGAATTATTTGCTTAAGTTTATTTTTATTTGGTTGTAAACTTTTGAATTTTTCAGATATCCAAGCTTTTCTAATTTTGAGAAGGCTAATTGTCATGATGTTATAAATCGTTTTTCTGTAGAAATAATGACTATAAAAAGTGAGATTAATTTTGGGTAGGTGGAAGGAAAAATCATTTCCGTGCATCCCCCTTTTTCTCTTTTCTCTCTTTCCTTTTCCTTTTTATATATATATATATATATACTTTGTACTGTGGTGTTTCAATTTTTTGTTTTGTACTTTCGAGACAGGAAAGGATTTCTCTCAGGAGGGGCTTATATTCATTTTCTCTGCCCTTTCACATTACTCTTAACAAGGTACGCTTTTTATCTGTTTTTAATTTCTTGTTGCTTCGATTTATAAGATTTCTATAATCTTTCTCTTTCTTGAACGGAGAATGTCTCTTTCCTCTTCCTCGTCACGCACGCCTAGTGGTAGGAATTTAAGGAAAAAGCCCATAAAAGAAGAAAGTCTAGAGGGCTTTGTGAATTTAAATCATCTAGAAATCCCCAAACTTTCGTTTAACCATAGTTTTGACTTCCTGGATGAAGAAGATAGTGTTGAAGGAGAGGTTACCGTTTCTTCATCTTTGAGTCCACATACTGTGTTAATGCGACAGAAATTCATGGCCGACGCTTCGGTTGCAGGTTCTGCTGAATTGAGGGATAAGCCCAATTTAAATTATGCTAGTATTGTTAACACAATATCACGCAAGTATACGTGGTCACAAGTAATACAATAAAAGTTCGTTCCACTGAGATCTGGTTAAGTTTCAATCAGTAAATATGTCTATGCAACAATGTATTGTCTTAATTCACTGCTAAGAAAAATAACAAATTGGGGTTGATTATCTAAATTATGCTAAGATGTAAAATATTAAACTAACAATTAATTAGCTAAGAGAATTAATTCAAATTACTTATGAGAATAAAAACATGGGACTCTAACTTCATTATCTATTTCACTTAGAGTTGATGCCTTTAATCAATACACATGTGGGATTTGATATCTGATCGGACAACACGAAACAAGTAAAAGTTACCTCTCGGTATACTAGTACCAAACTACACATGCATCCACAAAAGAGATAGAAGATGGGTAGACACCAATTATGTTTAGACCCTATATCTCTATAGAATTTGAAAACATAACGGTTTAAGCACAAGTTATCCACATAGATCACATAGGGCAGCATAATATCTCTATTCATGCCATAAATCATGATGCTAAAACATCAACCTATCCTATGCTAGCATGGCAAGTTCTAAATCTCAAGATCCACTCTCGCTTCACAAGAGATTAACAATTCAATTTAGATGTTAGCTACGCATCTAAAAGCATTAAGATTAACCATACGGGGATATCAAGAATTCACCACACGTAATCTTTAAAGCAATCAAACTACTAAGCTACATAGATAACTCCGTTAGAATCCCATGACAACGATTAGCCCATAATTGAACCGTTCATCGTCATGGGATTTGATGAAAACATGATAATAAACAAGATATGAATAAAAGAAGCAATAATATTAATAAAATAAAAGTTGAGAAAACAAATCTATAATCCAAAGTAACACAAAAGATGAAGTAGATCTAGATCCGTTGCTTGTCACGAGCGTTGAATCCTTCTCTCCCCAGCAAGAAATTACCTTCTAATACAATTAGAATTTAATTAAGGTGCTAAAAACTGCCCAAAATACAATTTTGGGCAAAACAGTAATTTTACTGCTTCCAACATTCTGTTTGTCGTGCTTCCTGCCCCCACCACGCGCAAATTGCACGTACAAGACCTGTTCCATGTTGTAGAAAATCTCTCAAGCTTCGCGTGGGCAGTAAAATCGCTGAAAACGGATTTCTAGAACTCCAGATATGGCCAAAACAGTGTAAGCTGCGCAGCCTTCCCAGAAAATCCGAATTTTAATCAATTTAATCTCCAAAAACGATAGAAGCATCAACCTTAATCAATATTCTCGTAAATATGCACAACTAAGCAAAACACATCAAAACTACAAGAAACTTGAGTCCAAGACAACCAATTTAAGCCGATTTAAAATGCTCTAAGTGGATATAAAATCCACTTATCACACCCCCAAACTTAAACCGATGCTTGTCCTCAAGCATTAACAATTACAACTAACTAACTAACTAATACTGTAACACCCCTAGATCCGGGGTCGGAGATCCAGGCTGTCAATATATCCTTAATTCCCATTTTAATAAACATTACTCTCAATCTTCCTTTTAGCATGCTGTGACCCCTCAGTCAAACATAACATTTACAGATTATAGGCTCAGAGACGAAATTAAAATGTTACTGAGTTATTACAACCATCTTGAAATAGATATTACAAACCCAAATTGTTATAATCTTAAAAGTTCAACTTAACAGGATTACCATCTAAGGCGGCATCTACAGCCACAATACGGTTTGGTTTTCAGAAGCTTACACAAGTCATGCTTGTAAATAAACCTAACCAACCTAAGCTGTAAACCTATCCAACTTAGTCTGCTCACCTGTGGTAATGCTACTGGGTGCGGCCTCGGCACCTGCCTCGTAAATAGTCTCCTATACTGCTGACCGTTTAGCACGCTTTTGCGGGGGGTTTGCCTTGTTCTTGCCATGCTTATCTGTTGTTGTGTGGTAGTATATATAAAAGAAAAGCAAGAGTGAGCAATATAGCTCAGCCATATAATAATAGTTTTCAAAGTACTTTTGTTAACGTAAACCATATGACATATCATATACTGATATTGTATCATCATTAAACATTTTCATTCTTTATCCAGAAATATAACTAAGAATTTCTGAGGTACTTTGAATAGTTCATCATTCTGTCAACACTATCGGTAATTGAGCACCTAGGCTTTCATCACAGTGTTGCAGTACAATTCCAATTGGAAGAATGGGATTATGGTGGAGCCTCTTCCACGATATCTGGTGATCAGCCAATATACCGTGCCTCTGCTTCTCTACTAGTAGAAGGACGACGTTCCCTTATTGGGTTACACCCTGACCGCATATGGGCCTTAATATTTGGACTACGCTCAAAGGCGATGTCCCCTCTTCCTCCAATCCCTTAGAGAATTCTATGCATCGTAGGAACATAATTTTAATTCAGTTTCCCCTAAGCACAAAGCTTGACGATTGGTTTGATAATCCTTACTAACTTTACTTCCATGAGTAATTGAGAAAGTAACTCTGATGTGTGGGTTGACTTTAGTCAACAGATTTCGATTACTAAGAATCGCTTCATCAAACAAAACTTGGGAGTTGGTCGAAGTTTTGAGTGTTTAGTCAAACCTGAGCCCCTCCTTACTAGGTAGGGTGCATTTCTTGTTGGTAGCGAAGGGAGAAAATAATTAATACTAGCTCCCAAAACCTTGGGTTCCCGAGTTTTGATAAGTTTGAGCGAGGTAGCGATACTTTTCGATGAGTGAAGTTATAGTCAGTGAAGAAATGGGAACCCGCTCTATTTTTAAATACTTTTTCGACGATCAGAAAATATTTAAAATAATTTTTAAAGTTTTAAATAACTTTTGAAATAAATAATATGATTTGTAAATCATCTTGGAATATTTAATAAATATTCAAATAATATTTATTAAATAAATAATCAGCTTAGAATATTAATAAATATTTAAATAATATTTATTAAATAAATAAACCTTAAGGCTATTCTCAATATGAAAATAATATTCAAATTATTAATAAATATTCAAATAATATTTATTAATATCATCAAAGGAATTTTAATCCGAAAATATCCAATTTATATTTATTGGAATATTTTAAAAATATACGTCATATAACCCTTCCGGTGACTTCCGGTTTTTATGTCCTTATCCGGATGAAATATCTCCGACTCCCTTATTAAGAAAAGGTATTATCATACTCTACTGGAAACTTGTAACACATCATCGTATACATATATATACAAGAGTCTATGCATACGTACATACTTAACAGGTTTATAAATCCCTGTAAACAACCATATATCATATGCTGATTCGCAAAAATACTAACAAACAGTTCATAGCATTTATACCACAACAACAACAGTTTGAAAATACTTGAAATACAAGTTTCGAAAACTTGCCTGATAGTGTCGGAATAGTCTGGGCCCTGTCTCTAGTGTGATGATCTATAATAATCAATACGGTTCGGTTAGTTCGTTAAACGATCCCGTCAAATCGACTATTCACGTAAAGACACAACTTCGTAACGATACATCCTTATTACACGTTTGGCTTATTATAAGTCCATGATATCCTTTAACCACTTTTGGATAATTATTGGTCTCGCAACGACTTTCGTTAAAGGTCATTTTCAACGAAACTAAAGTTCGTCTTAATTCGTTCCCTAAAAGGGTTTTTCACTTGCGCAACTATGATTCGAAAGATTCTATAAAATTAAAAAATAAACTTTTTCATGAAATTCTTTTTCTCACTTCTTCTTAACTGTCCAGAGGATTTTTCATCCAAATTTCATAATTAAGAACATCTTTTTGCTAGCTCAATTGTTGCTCTAAATATAGCTTCTTTCTGCAGTGGTTTCTCATGCGCATTCTTGACTTAAACATTTCTATAAAATCGAAAATTAAGCCTTTTGTCTTCAAATTTTTACAGGGATTTAAAAACTGACTAACTTATCCCCTCTAAAAATTTCATAATCACAGACCATTTTTAAAGGGCTGGTTTGACTTGGTAAAGTCAGTTCATCTTAACGATTTGTCTGTTTTAACCGGTTTCACTAAAACGAGCATATCTCATAAATCGTAAATCGTAATCACATGATCTTGGTGTAAAAACAAACTACAAAAAAAGTCCTACTGGTTTATGGCCAAAAACTTACCAAGAAAACATTTGTTGAATTCGGTATTAACTGCTCAAATGATCTAATGAAATTTCGACATTATAACGACTATAAACCGAACATTTCCAAATTCTATGAACTCCATCTAACCACTTAATTCAACCATACACCATAAAGATCATATAAACATCATCAAGGATCTATAAGACCAGTGGTAACATCCATTTATCACTATCCAAAATTTTACCCATACTTATAAAGCTTAAAACATCACAATCCCCTTAAACATGTACATACTTGCATCAACCTTTCAAATCAACTTATAGCTCATAAATTTTAAGGTGGGTGTGGGTGTTTTTCCTTCCTTGGAGTCTTAACAACCTTAACCAAGCTTGACTTTCCTTAAAAACACCTTAGATAGCTTTAACAACCTTTAATCTTCAAGACCTAAACAACCAAGTTTAAAATTTTCGTAGTCAGCATTACCACTCTTGAAAGAACTGGAGAAACGAGGGTCTTACCTTGATTTTCTGGACGAGGCTTCTAAAGAGGAGTTGTAGAACATCTCAATACCTTTCCAAAAAGCTATAGAACACAAAATTTCATTGAGAAATGAGGGAGTTATGGCAGGTTGAAGTGGCTGCTCTGTTTTTGGCCGAAAATAGAGAAAATGGAGGGGGAGAGCTTTTGCTATCTTTTCTTATGTAATTGATAAAATGATATGTATAATTGATATATATCAAGGGTTTCATGTTCCTGAGGTAACCTCAGGAAAATTACCTGAGATAACATGGATTTTCCATATTAATGCACGAGGGTATAATTGTAATTACAGGATTTTTTTAAAAAAATTCAATATTTACAAAAATACCACAAATATTTACGCTGCTACCTCAGGTAACTCTCCTGAGGTAACCTCAGGGCCTTTTTTCTCATATATCAATCATACTTCAGCACTTATCAATTACCCAAGGTAATCTCCAAAGTAATTTTGCAAAAGAAAGGTAATTGGCAATTTGTCCCAAAAATGGTATACAATGCTTGGTTTAAACAATCATGACTTGACTTATTTGATTAGCATCCAATGCTCCTTGCCTTGCATGGCTTGCATGGCTATTACATGGTAAATTGCAGGTATATTACTCACCTATTAATCAACCAATGCTTACCATTTAATTCCATATGCAAGTTTAGAGATTTTCTTGTAAAAGCGTTTCGTCGCGTAGAAATTTTTTTCATCGTTCTTGAACATTTGCCTTTGAAATTCTTCTAATAAATTACATAATTCCTTGCCTTGGTATTTAACTTAGCTTAAAGATTTTCTTAACCTCAATATCCCATATTTATACCAATATTTAATAAAAATGAAAATCTACGTAATCTGACAGTTTCTACATTCCCTTTCTTCTTGGTACAACGATACTTTATCCATAAAATTATAAATACTTCTTCATTCATATAATATGATCTTAAAAACTTTACATAACCTCCACCAATCACCGTTTATGATCATTTTAGAAATATTACAAAAATCTGGGTTCTTACAACCTTCCCTTCTTAAAAGGATTCCGTCCCAGAATCATTTCTAGAACAGATGGGGGTACTTCTCTTGCATGGCGCTTTCCAATTCCCAGGTTGATTCCTCGACATTGTGATTAGTCCACAAAACTCTTACCAGGCTTTTGGTCTTGTTTCTAAGTACTTGCTCTTTCTGGTCAATGATTTCCACCGGTCTCTCGACGTAGGACAAATCTGGCTGTAAATCTACATGCTCATGTTCCGCTATATGTTTGGCATTGCGATTGTACTTCCTCAGCATAGACACATGGAAAACGTTATGTACTTGCTGCAGACTTGGAGGTAAGGCTAACTCGTAAGCCACTTGCCCAACCCGCCTTAATATCTCGAAAGGTCCGATGTATCTCGGACTCAACTTCCCTTTCTTCCCAAACCTCATCAGTCCTTTCCAGGGAGATACCTTTAGCAGCACCATATCTCCTACTTCATATTCTCTATCCTTCCGAGATAAGTTGGCATACTTACGTTGTCTATCCTGGGCTGCTTCCAGTCTTCCCCTGATTAGAACTATCACATCTCTTGTCTGTTGTACCAGTTCATGTCCTAATATCTTCCTCTCACCAACTTCTTCCCAACATAAGGGAGAACGACATTTCCGGCCATAGAGGGCTTCATATGGGGGCATTCCGATACTCGAGTGATAACTGTTGTTATAAACAAACTCAATCAATGGTAAGTGCTCTTCCCAACTTCCCTTGAAATCCATAACACACACTCTCAGCATGTCCTCTAAGGTCTGTATTGTTCTTTCACTTTGTCCGTCAGTCTGGGGGTGGTATGCAGTACTCATATTTAGCTTGGTTCCCACACAGTCTTGAAAGCTCCTCCAGAACCTAGAGTTAAACCTTGGGTCTCTATCGGACACAATGGTCACGGGAACTCCATGTCGTACCACAATTTCTCTTATATAGATGTCTACTAATTTATCGACAGTGTACCTCTCGTTGATTGGGAGAAAGTGGGCGGACTTAGTCAACCTATCGACGATTACCCATATCGCATCGTGGTTAGTCTTGGTCCTTGGGAGTCCTACTACAAAATCCATGGCTAGGTGCTCCCACTTCCATTCTGGAATCTCTAGGGGTTGCAGTAGTCCACTAGGCCGTTGGTGTTCTGCCTTTACCCATTGGCAGGTCAAATATCTATTTACCCATTCTTTCACATCCTTCTTCATGTTGGGCCACCAATAGTATTCTTTCAAATCTCTATACATCTTCGTGGTCCCTGGGTGCACAGAGTACCTTGAGTTATGTCCTTCATATAGGATTTCATCCTTTAGTTCCTGAACATTTGGGACCCAAATTCTCGTTGCATATCTCATGATTCCTCCTGCATCTCTTTCGTACTTAATTTCCTCCCCGGTCAATATCTCTTCCTCCGAGTTCTTTTCCTCTTCCATCTTTTGCTCTTGGCACATTCGAATCTTTTCCAATAATGGAGACTGGATTTGAATTCCCATTAACACTTCTTGGCTACTTCTCGATGTCTTAACTTCGATTTCTAGCTTCTCCATTTCCTTTATCAATTCTGCTGCCGATGTCATCATTTTGAGCCTCTCCTTCCTACTAAGGGCATCGGCCACCACATTGGCCTTTCCTGGATGATAACGAATTTCACAATCATAATCCTTGATTAATTCCAGCCATCTTCTCTGTCTCATATTCAATTCTTTCTGGGTAAAGATGAACGTGAGACTTTTATGATCTGTGTAACTTTCACACTTTTCTCCATATAGGTAGTGTTTTCATATCTTTAACGCAAGGACTATTGCAGCTAGCTCTTAGTCATGGGTAGGGTACCTTATTTCATACTCATTCAACTGTCGGGAAGTATATGCAATTACCTTATCGTGCTGCATGAGAACGCAACCTAGTCCTTTATGCGATGCATCACTATAGATCATAAAGTCCCCCTTATCATCTGGCAGTGCCAGCACTGGGGCGGTCATTAATCTTTTCTTTAGCTCTTGAAAGCTCTCTTCACATTTCTCATTCCATACAAACTTTTCAGTCTTTCTGGTGAGTCAGGTCAATGGGGCTGCCAGTTTGGCAAAGTCTTGTACAAACCTCCTATAATACCCGGCTAGTCCTACGAAACTTCTTACTTCGGTCGTGGTGGTCGGTCTTTCCCAATTTGATATTGCTTTTATCTTGGTAGGGTCAACTAGTACTCCTTCATTACTAACCACATGACCTAAGAATTGCACTTCTTTCAGCCAAAATTTGCATTTTGAGAATTTGGCATACAACTTTTCTTCCCTCAAGATTCCTAAGACTATCCTTAAGTGTTTTGCATGTTCTTCCTCAGTCTTTGAATAAATCAAAATATCGCCAATGAAAACTATGACGCACTTGTCTAGGTACTGTTTGAATACTCGGTTCATCAAGTCCATGAATGCCGCGGGGGCGTTAGTCAGTCCAACGGACATCACTAGAAACTCATAATGGTCGTACCTAGTACGAAAAGCAGTCTTGGGTATATCTTCCGGTTTGATCTTTAACTAATGGTACCCCGTTCTCAGGTCTATCTTCGAAAAGTGAACTGCTCCCTTGAGTTGGTCAAAAAGGTCATCAATCCTAGGCAAGGGGTACTTGTTCTTAATGGTTAACTTATTCAGCTCTCTGTAGTCTATACATAGCCTCATATTACCATCTTTTTTCTTTACAAACAACACTGGGGCACCCCACGGTGACATACTTGGTCTTATTATGCCCTTGTCCAACAGTTCTTGCAACTGAGTGGCCAGTTCTTTCATCTCAACGGGGGCCAATCGATAAGGGGCTTTAGAAACTGGTGCGGTTCCTGGTGCTAATTCTATCGCAAACTCGATTTCCCTATCGGGTGGTAACCTAGGAAGGTCTTCTGGAAAAACATCTTCAAATTCCATGACAACTGGAATGTCCTTCAGTTCAGGGGTTCTTTGCTTCGTGTCTAATACATAAGCTAAGTAGGCCTCGCTGCCCTTTCGTACTAACTTTTTAGCTTGAGCAACAGTCAAGAATTTTTGAGTCTGTCGTTGTCCTTTGAATATGACCTCTTTCTTTCCTGACACCTTTATCCTAACTTTCTTGCTCTTGCAATCAATCTGGGCACCATTACTTGCCAACCAATCCATTCCTAAGATGACATCGAATCCGCCTAACTTAAACGGAATTAGGTCTGCCCGAAAGTTGTGACCTCCTATTACTATATCGCAGTTAGGATATATCTGGCTTACAGGAACCACTTCGTGGTTAGCTATCTCTACCATTAGCCGTTCCTTTAACATTTCTGGTTTCAAGTTCAGTTTACATGCAAAATCTTGCGATATAAAAGATTTGGTAGCTCCAGAATCAAACAAAGTATTAGCACTCAAGGTGTTAAGGGAAAGGGTACCTGCGATGACATCCTCATCCCTTACTGCATCCTGCACTGTCATGTTGAAAGTCCTAGCGGTGGGTTGTCGGTTGGATGCAGTACCGCTCATCCTTGATCCTGTCGGTTTCAATTTAGGGCAATCTTTCTTCCAGTGGTCTGTACCTCCACACTGGTAACATTTCATGAGCGCATTCCTCTGGGGGCAATTGTTGGAATAGTGTCCAATCTGTCCACATTTAAAACATGTCGTCGTACCCTGAAGACATACCCCTGAATGTTTCTTTCCACAAGTCTTACAGTTAGGTAGGGGAGGGCGCGACTATCCTGATATGGGTGCCCTGGTTGATCCACCTCCTTGGCCAACACTCTTGCTTTCTGCTCTGTTAAACCCCGTGATTTTGGCTGGCTGGGACACCGTTCCTCTAACAAACTTGCTGGAGAAACTCCCACTTGCAGCACCACTACTTCGACTTTCAAACTTCCTTTTCTTCATGATCTTGTCCTTTTGGGAATGCTCACTTTCTGCCTCTACAATCGATGCCTTCCGTACTAGAGTGGCGTAATCCGTAATTTCTAACATCGCGATGCGGTTCTGAATCCACTGTTTTAATCCTTATTGAAACCTCCTTGCCTTCTTAATTTCAGTGTTTACATACTCTAGCACGAACCTTGACAGCTCCGTGAACCTAGCCTCATATTCGGCTACAGTCAGATTTTCCTGCTTAAGCTCTAGGAACTTGAGTTCCATCTGGGTCTCCATAAACCTCGGAAAGTACTTTTCCAAGAATAAATCTGTGAATCTATCCCATGTAACCACTCCAGCTGGTTCCATATTTTTCTTGGCCTCCCACCAGTAGTTGGCCTCTCCCTTAAGCAGGTATGTAGCAAAGATGGTTTTCTGGGCTTCCTCAGTGCCCATAATCTCAAAGGTCTTCTCCATCTCCTTCAACCAAGCCCTGGCCTCAACGGGGTCTGCTGTCCCATGGAATTCTGGGGGTTTAAGTGATTTAAAGGCCTTAAAGGCATTGGCGACTGCATTGTTGGGGCCGCGGGGTGGTGGCTGTGGCCGTGGCTGGCGCTCCAGATTTTGCCTCATCAGGCGCATAAATTGTTCCATTGGGTCCTCTTCTTCTTCCTCATAATCCTCATTGTCGAACTCATTGTACTCATCTTCCTCATCCACCTGTTCTGGGTGACGGCGTTCCTCTTCCCTATGTTGGTTACTACCATGAGTGGCGGACTCGGCAGGGTGAGTTCTTGTGTTTCTCTTTGGTGGCATTTTTCTGAAAGTATACATGTATATAAAAATTCTGTTAGGGTTTCCTCATTTTTCTTAATCTGGTTTTCTATGATTGGCACCTCGAAGGTGTAATCTTTTATAGGTATATATACATCTTATAAATAGCTGTCAAACAATAATGGTATCATATATGTAACAATTTAAATGGAAACAGTTGCTAAAAGCGAACGAAATTCACATCATAATACTGCTAGTGACTTCTGAGAGTCAAAGTTTCAAGTACAACATAAAACTGAAATATATAAAAAGTACATCCAAAGCCAGCTATCATGTCTTCCTATCCAGAGGAAATATACTACGTGACTGACATCACTACCAAAAGTAAAACTACTACAACATCCCCATGTACTCGAAGACTGAACTAGTCAACCATCCATCAGTCTGTGTGAAAGCGTATCGCCTCCCTAACTCGGCGCATAGTCCTCGAAAGGGCTCTCTCTGCATCACTCCGGCGGATCCTCCTACTGTGGCGGGAATGTGGAAGTGCTCTGAGTCGGGTGTGAGCCCTCCTCTCAATCTTTAGTACTGCCCGCCTCATCCGTCTAACTCTGGAGTCTCTCCCCTGGGAGTATAGCCTCGCTCGTCTCTCCTCAGCTAGCTGGAACCTCAGCTCCGCTACTCGGGCCTCCGCTGCCACCAGATCGGTGGTCATCCGGGTCACCATCCAATCGTACTCAGTGGATCTAACAACCTGTATGGGAGGACTAACCGGCTCGCTCTCCGCGACAACCTCAGTTTCGGCATCCTCTGGTATAGGCTCCTCAGAGTCACCCTCCAAATCTGTGTCCCAATGATATCCAATAGGGGATGAATCCTCTCTGAGAGGAGGGGAATGCATAGGAATATCAGTCCACACCACCTCCTCATCCTTATGCTCCTCTCCGGATGCGGGGTCAGCTGGAACATCGTCCACGGGGTCCTCCTCTGGATCCTCCTCTGGATCCTCTTCTGGCTCATCTGAGTCTAATGGGTCCTCTATGGGCATAGGGTCATCAGCTCTAGGATCCTCCTCCTGGACTCTCTCTCTCTTTCCCTCCAACTGAGGGTCAGTCTCTGTCTCAACATCAGGCTCATCTACAGCTCTCAGAAGGGCATCATCGTGTCGCTGCTCGGAACCCTCAGGTAGCTCTACATCCTCGGGTGTTTGCACAAAAAGGGAAAAATGTTACTATCCTTGAGGTTCTGATAAATAGTTTCCTTATTAGCTTAAGGTTGTTAGGGCTATGTCTATTAGCCCGACAATGTTTCGATAAGGGTTTGAGTCCTTAAACCTTCCTATCGTCTCTGAGATGATAACCTATTTCTCTGATACCATTTCTGTAACACCCCTAGATCCGGGGTCGGAGATCCAGGCTGTCACTATATCCTTAATTCCCATTTTAATAAACATTACTCTCAATCTTCCTTTTAGCATGCTGTGACCCCTCAGTCAAACATAACATTTACAGATTATAGGCTCAGAGACGAAATTAAAATGTTACTGAGTTATTACAACCATCTTGAAATAGATATTACAAACCCAAATTGTTATAATCTTAAAAGTTCAACTTAACAGGATTACCATCTAAGGCGGCATCTACAGCCACAATACGGTTTGGTTTTCAGAAGCTTACACAAGTCATGCTTGTAAATAAACCTAACCAACCTAAGCTGTAAACCTATCCAACTTAGTCTGCTCACCTGTGGTAATGCTACTGGGTGCGGCCTCAGCACCTGCCTCGTAAATAGTCTCCTATACTGCTGACCGTTTAGCACGCTTTTGCGGGGGGTCTGCCTTGTTCTTGTCATGCTTATCTGTTGTTGTGTGGTAGTATATATAAAAGAAAAGCAAGAGTGAGCAATATAGCTCAGCCATATAATAATAGTTTTCAAAGTACTTTTGTTAACGTAAACCATATGACATATCATATACTGATATTGTATCATCATTAAACATTTTCATTCTTTATCCAGAAATATAACTAAGAATTTCTGAGGTACTTTGAATAGTTCATCATTCTGTCAACACTATCGATAATTGAGCACCTAGGCTTTCATCACAGTGTTGCAGTACAATTCCAATTGGAAGAATGGGATTATGGTGGAGCCTCTTCCACGATATCTGGTGATCAGCCAATATACCGTGCCTCTGCTTCTCTACTAGTAGAAGGACGACGTTCCCTTATTGGGTTACACCCTGACCGCATATGGGCCTTAATATTTGGACTACGCTCAAAGGCGATGTCCCCTCTTCCTCCAATCCCTTAGAGAATTCTATGCATCGTAGGAACAGAATTTTAATTCAGTTTCCCCTAAGCACAAAGCTTGACGATTGGTTTGATAATCCTTACTAACTTTACTTCCATGAGTAATTGAGAAAGTAACTCTGATGTGTGGGTTGACTTTAGTCAACAGATTTCGATTACTAAGAATCGCTTCATCAAACAAAACTTGGGAGTTGGTCGGAGTTTTGAGTGTTTAGTCAAACCTGAGCCCCTCCTTACTAGGTAGGGTGCATTTCTTGTTGGTAGCGAAGGGAGAAAATAATTAATACTAGCTCCCAAAACCTTGGGTTCCCGAGTTTTGATAAGTTTGAGCGAGGTAGCGATACTTTTCGATGAGTGAAGCTATAGTCAGTGAAGAAATGGGAACCCGCTCTATTTTTAAATACTTTTTCGACGATCAGAAAATATTTAAAATAATTTTTAAAGTTTTAAATAACTTTTGAAATAAATAATATGATTTGTAAATCATCTTGGAATATTTAATAAATATTCAAATAATATTTATTAAATAAATAATCAGCTTAGAATATTAATAAATATTTAAATAATATTTATTAAATAAATAAACCTTAAGGCTATTCTCAATATGAAAATAATATTCAAATTATTAATAAATATTCAAATAATATTTATTAATATCATCAAAGGAATTTTAATCCGAAAATATCCAATTTATATTTATTGGAATATTTTAAAAATATACGTCATATAACCCTTCCGGTGACTTCCGGTTTTTATGTCCTTATCCGGATGAAATATCTCCGACTCCCTTATTAAGAAAAGGTATTATCATACTCTACTGGAAACTTGTAACACATCATCGTATACATATATATACAAGAGTCTATGCATACGTACATACTTAACAGGTTTATAAATCCCTGTAAACAACCATATATCATATGCTGATTCGCAAAAATACTAACAAACAGTTCATAGCATTTATACCACAACAACAACAGTTTGAAAATACTTGAAATACAAGTTTCGAAAACTTGCCTGATAGTGTCGGAATAGTCTGGGCCCTGTCTCTAGTGTGATGATCTATAATAATCAATACGGTTCGGTTAGTTCGTTAAACGATCCCGTCAAATCGACTATTCACGTAAAGACACAACTTCGTAACGATACATCCTTATTACACGTTTGGCTTATTATAAGTCCATGATATCCTTTAACCACTTTTGGATAATTATTGGTCTCGCAACGACTTTCGTTAAAGGTCATTTTCAACGAAACTAAAGTTCGTCTTAATTCGTCCCCTAAAAGGGTTTTTCACTTGCGCAACTATGATTCGAAAGATTCTATAAAATTGAAAAATAAACTTTTTCATGAAATTCTTTTTCTCACTTCTTCTTAACTGTCCAGAGGATTTTTCATCCAAATTTCATAATTAAGAACATCTTTTTGCTAGCTCAATTGTTGCTCTAAATATAGCTTCTTTCTGCAGTGGTTTCTCATGCGCATTCTTGACTTAAACATTTCTATAAAATCGAAAATTAAGCCTTTTGTCTTCAAATTTTTACAGGGATTTAAAAACTGACTAACTTATCCCCTGTAAAAAGTTCATAATCACAGACCATTTTTAAAGGGCTCGTTTGACTTGGTAAAGTCAGTTCATCTTAACGATTTATCCGTTTTAACCGGTTTCACTAAAACGAGCATATCTCATAAATCATAAATCGTAATCACATGATCTTGGTGTAAAAACAAACTACAAAAAAAGTCCTACTGGTTTATGGCCAAAAACTTACCAAGAAAACATTTGTTGAATTCGGTATTAACTGCTCAAATGATCTAATGAAATTTCGACATTATAACGACTATAAACCGAACATTTCCAAATTCCATGAACTCCATCTAACCACTTAATTCAACCATACACCATCAAGATCATATAAACATCATCAAGGATCTATAAGACCAGTGGTAACATCCATTTATCACTATCCAAAATTTTACCCATACTTATAAAGCTTAAAACATCACAATCCCCTTAAACATGTACATACTTGCATCAACCTTTCAAATCAACTTATAGCTCATAAATTTTAAGGTGGGTGTGGCTGTTTTACCTTCCTTGGAGTCTTAACAACCTTAACCAAGCTTGACTTTACTTAAAAACACCTTAGATAGTTTTAACAACCTTTAATCTTCAAGACCTAAACAACCAAGTTTAAAATTTTCGTAGTCAGCATTACCACTCTTGAAAGAACTGGAGAAACGAGGGTCTTACCTTGATTTTCTGGACGAGGCTTCTAAAGAGGAGTTGTAGAGCATCTCAATACCTTTCGAAAAAGCTATAGAACACAAAATTTCATTGAGAAATGAGGGAGTTATAGCAGGTTGAAGTGGCTGCTCTGTTTTTGGCCGAAAATAGAGAAAATGGAGGTGGAGAGCTTTTGCTATCTTTTCTTATGTAATTGATAAAATGATATGTATAATTGATATATATCAATCATACTTCAGCACTTATCAATTACCCAAGGTAATCTCCAAAGTAATTTTGCAAAAGAAAGGTAATTGGCAATTTGTCCCAAAAATGGTATACAATGCTTGGTTTAAATAATCATGACTTGACTTATTTGATTAGCATCCAGTGCTCCTTGCCTTGCATGGCTTGCATGGCTATTACATGGTAAATTGCAGGTATATTACTCACCTATTAATCAACCAATGCTTACCATTTAATTCCATATGCAAGTTTACAGATTTTCTTGTAAAAGCGTTTCGTCGCGTAGAAATTTCTTTCATCGTTCTTGAACATTTGCCTTTGAAATTCTTCTAATAAATTACATAATTCCTTGCCTTGGTATTTAACTTAGCTTAAATATTTTCTTAGATTTTCTTAACCTCAATATCCCAAATTTATACCAATATTTAATAAAAATGAAAATCTACGTAATCTGACAGTTTCTACATTCCCTTTCTTCTTGGTACAACGATACTTTATCCATAAAAGTATAAATACTTCTTCATTCATATAATATGATCTTAAAAACTTTACATAACCTCCACCAATCACCGTTTATGATTATTTTAGAAATATTACAAAAATCTGGATTCTTACAAATACCACTTCCATAGGTGATCACGGTTGCATTTGGCATATGCAACAAGCCCTTTAAACCCTAGGCAGCCCTAGTGGACGAGTAAGGTCTCGTGAGGGCCTATAGCGAATGTACCCACAAAATCCATGTAACCTAATGCAATGCATGAATGCAACTAAATGAAAATGCAATTAATCTAATACTAAAATCCTACCATACCTTCAAATCCTCTCATGCCATATCAACTTAAGAATCAAAGTAAATACGCAATGTCTTGGTGTCGAAAGTGCAAGTATTCACATAGTCTACTCAATGATCATGCATAAGTTCTCACAAGTCCATGTCAAGTGTAAGATTAAGTTAGTAAACATGCTAAGCCTACAAGAGTACATCTTTAAGACAACACTCGGGATCTCATACGCAAGAACAAGCAAACACTCACAATCCACTCACAAAGAATATTCACTCAAGAACAAGGGTAAGTGTATCACTCAATTCCAATAAAATCATAAACATGCTTGATATTTGGTATCAATCTAACTCTTAACATAACATACATCAATGACGATAATCAAAAGGTCTTTATTTGGGTTGTAACGTGGCTAGGGACAAGGTATGTCAAATAAGCCAAAACAGGTGAAGTGTCAAAAGCTAGTAAGTACCATAATAAATCATACACAACACCCTATTTTTCCCCCCCACATAATTTTTACTCAAAACAAACACTCGACTAGTCGACTGAAATAGGATCACAACAAACACAAACATGCTCTCATAATATTTTTTTCTTCTTTTTTTTACTCTTTTTTTTTCGAGAGCTAGATAAAACAATAATATAAACAATAACAATGATCCCACAATTTTATTACACAGGCCGACTATCAAGTAAACAAACCTAATTTTCAATATTTCCCCCAAAAGTAAGACCAACAATAAACCCCTCCTTACACACCTTATCACTCCCTTAAGCACTCTACTAGCCTTTGACAATGTGGGTTCAAATTAATGTAAGGCCAATACAAGAAAAAGGTCTAGGCAAGTAATGTGGTATGTCACCGAAAAATAGGATTAAGCTCAACGGGTAAACTAATTGATCATGTAAATATGGTGTGGTAATATGGGAAAATATGCGGTTATTCCTAAATGCCTTTATCATTTTAATCGTCAAATAATGTCATGCGTGTCAAGAAAGACCTCAAACAACTGCTAGCAATGCAAACAATCCGTGGACACTCAAGCAAACGAATAAATTGCAAATATGCAATAAGGCTCAAAAACTCACTTGGTGGAAAAACATACTTAATCCCAAGCAACATCTCTCTAACGCACCTACTTGTATTCAAAGCATGCAAACTAAATCATCTTGCACATATTCATGTCCTTCTAATCACTTACAACATTCAATAAGTCTACTATATTCTTCAGTCATTGATAAACAATTTGTTGGACAATACTCAACGCAATTACCATAAAATATACAGATTCCGAAATCAATACTGTAATTAAGCAATCGTTTCTTTCTAATATCCGTTTCCAATTTCCAATCTACAACAGGTAGATCTATAGGACATACACGAACACATACTTCACAAGCAATGCATTTATCAAATTCAAAGTGGATTCGGCCGCGGAAACGCTCCGATGTAATCAAACTATATTCGCATGGGTGCAAATGCAAACTACTATGAACTCACATGATATACAAACATAAAAACAGAATGTCCTATATGAAACAAACGTAGATAACACGAACATAAATGCATAATTTACTACTACTAATATGCAAAGCATGAAATCCTACATGAACAAATAATATCACAACAACTACTAATCCCTCAAACCACCCCCAAACTTAAATTATTCAATGTCCTCATTGAATGGAAGTAAATACAAGGGATAGCAGAAAACATACCTACTCGTCCTCGAATGAATCTGGTGGAGGATACTGCGTACGAACTCCATAGACTGGCCACCTTGCCTGAATACTACAAAACCCCTAATTGACAAGAACACAAATTCGTAATAAAATTAAGTTTAGAGAAAAAGATTTACCCAATACGAATCGAAGAGGTGAACTTGCAATTAATTCCTCTTTAGAATTGAATTTTTAGAGATTTAAATAAATAAAAGAGGAATTGGATTTGTATGTCTAGGTATGTATATATAATGGAGTGATAGGATGAATAAAAATTTAAGTGTGTAGGAAAAATTTGGAGAGGGTATGAAAATTGATGTAAGGTAGAAATAGGATTTAGAGAATTAAAATAATAATAATAATAATAATAATAATAATAATAAGAATTAGAATAAATATAGGTTTAGAATTTTGGAGGAGAGATGGGAGGTTTTGGAATTAAAATAGGAAAAGAATTAGGTGGAAAGTGGAGAGTATAAATAAAATGTGTATAAATAGATGGGGTGATAAGATTTTTTTTTTTTTATACAGACAACAACAGCTCGGACAACACTGAACGAAATTTTTCTCTAACCACTGGACAACGCGCAAGCTGCGCGCGTGGGACGCAGTTTGTGGCCAGATCAGTTGCGCCAACGCAACTTGCGCATCAGGGGCGCAAATTGCCTCTAGCCCAGTAACGCATGGGCAACCTGCGTTACACAGGCGCAACTTGCTTTAAGGACAGAAACGCAGGGGCAACCTGCGTTACACACTCAAAAATTCGTTTTTTTTCAACACTATTACTCTTTTTTTTTCCTATACTAATGCGGGTTGCCTCCCACCAAGCGCTTCTTTAACGTCAATAGCTTGACGTTACTTTCTCAAATCATGGCGGTTTCAAAAGAATAACTGAACCGTCCTCAACAGACAAACCATTCATACGAACGTTGACATCTTGGTTGCTTGCTTTCCACAAATCTCTTCCATCAGACTTCAACTTGATTTTTCTACCCAACGGCCTAATCTTTTTCTTCTTCACACCTCTAATGTGCTTCTCCGACTCAACCGGCTGAACAAAAATTTCTTCTTCCTTATCATCGATTTTCCACCTTCGCAACACGTTATCATGCCCTTCTTCAAAAATCACTAGCTCATTATTCAAAAGGACATACCTCAAATGTGGTGGAAGTTTCCCAAGCTTTACACTCGAAAGATCTCGAACCGAAGAATTGTCAATAGAATCACTGATAGGATGCTTTAGCATGTGTGTGTCCGATTTCTCGCTCAATAATTGATCAAACTTCTTTCTCTGACCCGTATCAACTATTTCCACACTGCAACACTCTTCATCCTCTGTTGGAAATTTCATGGCCTTGAACACATTAAAGGTGACATTCCGATCTTGCACCCTCATTGTAAGCTCTCCTTTTTGCACATCAATCAAAGTACGACCCGTAGCTAGAAAAGGTCTTCCCAAGATTATGGGAATCTTCTTGTCTTCTTTGAAATCTAAGATAACAAAATCAGCAGGAAATATGAGCTTATCAACCTTCACCAAGACATCCTCCACTATACCTCTTGGATACGTGATAGATCGATCAGCCAACTGCAAAGAGATATTAGTTGGCTTTGGCTCCGGTAGACCAAGTTGCTTGAAAACAGACAAGGGCATAAGATTAATGCTAGCTCCCAAATCACACAAACACTTGCTGAATGAAAGATTGCCAATAGTACATGGGATGGTGAAACTTACCGGATCTTTAAGTTTAGGAGGAAACTTCTGTTGCAGAACAGCACTACACTCCTCTGTCAATGCCACTGTTTCAAAATCTTCCAACCTTCTCTTCCGTGACAAAATATCCTTCATGAACTTTGCATATCTCGGCATCTGCTCCAATGCTTCAACAAAAGGAATGTTAATGGACAGTTTCTTGAAGACATCCATAAATTTCTAAAACTGTTTCTCTTGACTTTTCTGCAAACGTCCAGGAAATGGAGGAGGCGGATAGATCTGAGTATTCTTTGAAGATTGCTCCGAAGTAGACTTTTCAACAGGTTTCTTGTTCTTCTCACCATCAAGCTGATCAGCCACTAAATCAGATTCCTCAATTTCTGGCACTGCAGATTTTTCAACCAACTGATTCTGAACATCTTCATCTTCTTCAGTTGTTGATTTAGGATCACTCGTGACTTTTCCAGATCTCAAAGTAACTGCATTGACCAGTTCTTTGCTTTCCCTTCTGCCTGGATTGACCTCCGTATTGCTAGGAAGAGTTCCTTGTGGCCTACTAAATAAAGCACTTGAAATCTGTCCAATCTGGCTCTCCAAAATCTTTTGAGAAGCTTGCAGATTCTTCACCATCATCCTCAAATCATCCATCTCTGATTTTTCATTAGAAGTTTGCCTCGCATGAGCCTGGGGCTGTTGCTGTTGAAATCCCGGAGGTTGATATGGTTGCCTTGAAGTATAAGGCTGTTGATAGCCTTGATTGAATGGCTTCGCTTGTGGTCCCTGAAACTGCTGCTGATAAGGTTGTTGAGCACCTTGATTATTGCTCCAGCTGAAGTTGGGATGATTCCTGTTGCTAGGATGATAAGTAGCTAGAACTGGTGTAGCAGGTCTCTGGAAATTACTCACGAACTGTGCTGATTCAGAAGAGATAGCACACTGATTCGTCTCATGTGCGCCCGCACATAACTCACAAACACTAGCCACCTGCTGAATTCCATAATTTGCAAGAGAATCCACCTTCATAGTCAAAGCCTTCAACTGAGCTGCAATAGCTGAAGCTGTATCCACTTCAAACAAACCTGCTACCTTGCCTTGAGAAAGCCTCTGGGTTGGATTCTGATATTCATTAGCAGCCATCGTCTCAATTAGTTCATAAGCTTCATCATAGCTCTTAGCCCATAGAGCTCCTCCTGATGCTGCGTCTAGCAAAGGTCTAGATTGTGCTCCCAACCCATTGTAAAAACTGTTGATCACCATCCAGTCAGGCATACCATGATGTGGACACCTACGAAGCATCTCCTTGTATCGTTCCCAAGCCTCACACAAAGACTCTCCAGACTGTTGCTGAAATTGAGTTAGCTGGTTCCTCATTGCTGTAGTTTTCGCCATAGGGAAGAATTTAGTAAGAAACTTCTGAGCAAGATCCTCCCATGTAGTAATGGAACCAGGTGGTAGAGAGTGTAACCAGCCCTTGGCCTTATCCTTCAAAGAGAATGGGAAAAGCCTCAACTTGATAGCATCATCCGAAACACCATTGAACTTGAAAGTATCACAGATCTCGATAAAGTCCCAAATATGCATGTTAGGATCTTCCGTAGAAGCACCCCCAAACTGAACCGAATTCTGTAGCATCTGAATAGTGCCCGGCTTGATCTCGAAAGCGTTAGCTGTAATAGCTGGCCTGATAATGCTAGACTGGATATCATTGATTTTCGGCTGAGAATACTCCTTCAAAGCCTTAGCTGCTGCTGCATCACCCATTGCTACTATAGTTTCAGCTTCCTCGTTCTTATTCTCTAAATTCTCTACACGATCGTCTTTTGCCAGTTTTTGTAAACGAGCTTGCAAACGTGTTTGCATACAAACTTAAGTACCTGAAACACCACAAAACAAACAAACTAAATAAGAATCCGAGTCAGTGAACGCTAACGACCACTATTGACAAGCACATAAACTAAAAATAAAACACCGATGATCCCCGGCAGCGACGCCAAAAAACTTGTTAACACAATATCACGCAAGTATACGTGGTCACAAGTAATACAATTAAAGTTCGTTCCACTGAGATCTGGTTAAGTTTCAATCAGTAAATATGCCTATGCAACAATGTATTGTCTTAATTCACTGCTAAGAAAAATAACAAATTGGGGTTGATTATCTAAATTATGCTAAGATGTAAAATATTAAACTAACAATTAATTAGCTAAGAGAATTAATTCGAATTACTTATGAGAATAAAAACATGGGACTCTAACTTCATTATCTACTTCACTTAGAGTTGATGCCTTTAATCAATACACATGTGGGATTTGATATCTGATCGGACAACACGAAACAAGTAAAAGTTACCTCTCGGTATACTAGTACCAAACTACACATGCATCCACAAAAGAGATAGAAGATGGGTAGACACCAATTATGTTTAGACCCTATATCTCTATAGAATTTGAAAACATAACGGTTTAAGCACAAGTTATCCACATAGATCACATAGGGCAGCATAATATCTCTATTCATGCCATAAATCATGATGCTAAAACATCAACCTATCCTATGCTAGCATGGCAAGTTCTAAATCTCAAGATCCACTCTCGCTTCACAAGAGATTAACAATTCAATTTAGATGTTAGCTACGCATCTAAAAGCATTAAGATTAACCATACGAGGATATCAAGAATTCACCACACGTAATCTTTAAAGCAATCAAACTACTAAGCTACATAGATAACTCCATTAGAATCCCATGACAACGATTAGCCCATAATTGAACCGTTCATCGTCATGGGATTTGATGAAAACATGATAATAAACAAGATATGAATAAAAGAAGTAATAATATTAATAAAACAAAAGTTGAGAAAACAAATCTATAATCCAAAGTAACACAAAAGATGAAGTAGATCTAGATCCGTTGCTTGTCACGAGCGTTGAATCCTTCTCTCCTTTTCTCCCTTGCAGATCTAAGCTATGTTACAATAATAAAGTGATGATGATAATTACAATGCTTAGATGTGTTTAAATAGGCTCTAGATCTCTTGCCCAGCAAGAAATTACCTTCTAATACAATTAGAATTTAATTAAGGTGCTAAAAACTGCCCAAAATACAATTAGAACTTGAAAAGGGCAAAACAGTAATTTCACTACTTCCAACATTCTGTTTGTCGTGCTTCCTGCCCCCACCAGGCGCAAATTGCACGTGCAAGACCTGTTCCATGTTGTAAAAAATCTCTCAAGCTTCGCGTGGGCAGTAAGATCGCTGAAAACGGACTTCTAGAACTCCAGATATGGCCAAAACAGTGTAAGCTGCGCAGCCTTCCCAGAAAATCCGAATTTTAATCAATTTAATCTCCAAAAACGATAGAAGCATCAACCTTAATCAATATTCTCGTAAATCTGCATAACTAAGCAAAACACATCAAAACTACAAGAAATTTGAGTCCAAGACAACCAATTTAAGCCGATTTAGAATGCTCCAAGTGGATATAAAATCCACTTATCAAGTATCTATGTAGATCATCCTGTAAATGTTGACATAGGGGCTTGGGTATTTGGAAAATAACTATGAGTGTAAGGTTCATTTGGCTAAGGATCGGATATGGATGATGCCTGGTTTTGGTGTTCAAGGGATTCCGCTGATTCATTTTGAGTTGGGGTTGCGCCTACCTATGCACCCCTTCCATCTGGCCATCTTCGAGGAATTAGGTTGTGGAATCTCATAATTGACGCCCAACTCTGTTGCCCAGGTAAGTGGGTTTATCGCTCGTTGCGTAGAGATGGGGTATGTGCCCTCTATTCGTTTGTTTTTTTCGATTTTTGGGATAAAGTAATCTCGAGGGCAGGTTTATTTTGATAAATTGAGCGAAAGATCAAAGATTGTAGATGTTAGGTCATCGAACTCTAGGTGGCACGGTAAGTGGTTGTACTATCTTGGACCGGATTTGGAGTTTGTGCCTCCTTGTCAGAAAGTGTTAGATAAGACTATTGATTATTTGACTAATATGGTAAAGTACGATGATGTGTTCTTAGATAGGTTTCAGGGTTCGAGGCCTTTATACACGCATTTACAGTTGAAGAATCGTAAATTCTTAGAGGGTCATAATCGTAAGAACCCCTGTTTGTCATCTTTTATATACACACACACATATATATACTCTTATTTTGTTGCATACTGATATGTGGGAGTTTTACTATCACTCTCGATGATCAAAACATTCTCAACAATTATTTTTTACATACACACACACATATATATACTCTTATTTTTTTTACTCGCTGGTGATGTTATTTTAACTTTTGTGCTCTGTTTTTGTTTGGTCTGTTTGTTTTGTTTTTTTTAGTTGCCGGAGAATCCTTAAGAGAGGTTTTGGACAGTGGGATTAAGGAAGACATGCATAAGGCGATGTTGGTTTTGGCAAAGAGAGGGAACCGTTCCCCTCAGGTAAAGGAGGTTTCGAAAACAAATGATTCTGTCGTTGTTGAGAAAGATGTGAGCGAGAATGTTTTGATCATCGAGAGTGATAGTGCTGTGGGGGAAGCTCGAGAACGAGGTGCCAAAAGGCCTCGAGAAGAGGGCGACGATGATGCCTTGAGGCGGAATTCTTCGAAGAAGACGGGTGAGCCTTCTCGTTTTGGAGTAGGGAAGTCACTGACAATCACTGGGATCAATAAGGAGGGGTTGCCCCCTGTGTTTCAAGGTTCTCTAGATAAACGTTTGCAGATTGAGATTCAGCCAAACGAGCGTTGGACCGCCGATTCGTGTTTTCCCACTCAAGTCTTCCAAGCTTTTGACCTGCCCCAGGATATGAGTTCGTATGTTGATAAATCTCGAGACGAGATAGCGGAGAGGTGTTTGGCTCGTGGTGGACGGGTAACTTTCTGTAACTTTTCCATCAGAGTTTTTAACTCTTAAATTTACCGTTTTTGCCTTAGTTGTTGATTAATTTTCATATTTTGTAGCTTCTTGCTGACTTGGCTCATATCGTTAAAGACTATCGTGCTGACGTGGATCACGAGTGGCATGTGACCACGGCTCGTGAGTTAAACGAAGCCAAAGAAAAGGCTGGTGAGGCACTCCGTCGGGCTATCGGGGCTGAAGGTCGTGAGAAAGAGTTGGTGTCTGAGGTTGAGACTTTGAAGAAGGAGTGCCAAGAGTTGAAGGATGCTAAAAATTTTTGTGAAGAAGAAGCTACGCAACTGAGGGCGACTGCAGAAGCGGAGAAAGAGAAGGTTGCCTCACTCGGTCGCGAGGTGCTTACACTTCGTGGAGAGTGTGATGGCTTGAAGGTTGAAGTGGCTTCGTTAAAGACAAAAATTGAGAGGGCTGCTGAAGAGTCTGCTACCGTCGTGGCCTCAGGGTATCAAGGATGCTACGATCGGTTGGAGAAAGCCGGTGTGGACCTGACCGGGCATTCCTTGGATGATTACTGTGCCGACCTGTCAAAGACCCTGGATGGTGGTTCAAGCACGGCAACTTGAAGGCGAGGGATGCCTCGTGGGTTATGTAATCTTGTTTAACTCAGTTGTTTTGCTTTAATGCTGTTCGGACTTATTGAATTTAGCTTTTGTTGGTTAATTTTCTTTGTTGCATATTAACGTTCGGTGTCACCTTGATTTGGTGTACCTGTTCTCTTTCCCGTGTTTACTCTAAGGAACACTTGTTTAATTTTGAAGGTTGCTTTGAGTTTATTCTCGTAATTTGACTGAATATTATCTGAAATTAGTGAGGTATGACTAGAGTATTCTCTGAAATTAACAGCATTTGTATTGTATTTTTGATAACGTTGATATGAAGGTATACTCCCTTGATAATGTGCCTCTTGTCGAGATGTTTCGAGATTTTTGCATTGTCTAGGTGCAAGTTGTCACACACTTTTTGGTGCAATATTTTCCTTGTCAAACACTAAACCTCAAAGTGATTAGCATATTAAGGGATGGTGTTTTAATTTTTTAAGCATTTCCTTGTCAATTCAAACGCTATCTTTCGTACAGTCTGTCTAACTTAAATGAACAGCTGGGTATTGTAATCTCTTTACTTATTTTGGGTCTGAAATTGCTGTACATGAAGACAAGTATTGAAGCTATAATTGTATTGATTGGTTCCCGGCAATGGGACTAGTTTACAACTTGATTTGTATGGACTTGTTGAAGTTACATGTAGTTGCATTTTCGTGTGTTCCTCAAATTTTTGCAAACTTTACGTTTTTGTGGGGTGAAGCACTAACATATTTTGTCAAAGAGTTATTTAATTGAAGAATAGCAAACGGAGAACAGTTCTTATTGAATAACTTAAAAGAGTTAAGGTGAGAACCTTATATCGATTCTTTTTTTCACCTTAATACATTGATGAGGTAAATAGATAAATAACTTGTCTCTAACGAGATAGAGTAAAATTACTGGCAGAATTTTTTTAAGTGTATGCCATTCCAGGCATTCTTGACCACCTCGCCGCCGAGGGATGACAACTCGTATGTTCCCGGGCGGATTATCTTCGAGACTCGATATGGCCCTTCCCACGGGGCCTTCAACTTTCCAGAAACAGCAGGCTGAGATGAGGCTGATTCTCTGAGGACAAGATCATCGACTTGGAAATTTTTCGGTTTAACCCCTTTGTTAAAGTACTTAGCCACTTTGGCCTGATATTGAACCATCGTTGAATTGGCCTCGCCTCTGACCTCTTCCAGTAGGCCGTTGTCCAATTTTAACCCTTCGAGGGAACCATTTTCTTCAAACATCTCGAGCCTTGGCGAGTTTAAGGATATTTCCACGGGTATCACGGCATCTGTGCCATAGGCGAGACGAAAGGGGGTTTCACCAGTTGCTATCCTCGGGGTCGTTCTGTACGACCATAAGACGTTTGGGAGCTCGTCCACCCAGTTGCGAGGTTGATCTTGGAGTCTCTTCTTTAGTCCTTGTAAAATGATTCTGTTGGAAACTTCAACCTGGCCATTGGCTTGTGGGTAAGCTACGGACGCCTTGAGGTGTTTGATTTTTAGCTCATTCAGCATTGACTCGAACTTGTTACCAATGAACTGAGTTCCGTTGTCGGTGACGACAGTTCTGGGTACTCCAAAGCGGAACACTATGAACTCCATGAAAAATTCGATCATGTCCTTTTCTCTAATCTTTGCCAGTGGTTTTGCCTCGATCCATTTGGTCGCATAATCCACGGCGACAACGATGTACTGAAATTGGC
Source organism: Kitagawia praeruptora (assembly GCA_037693485.1). Classification (NCBI taxonomy): domain Eukaryota; kingdom Viridiplantae; phylum Streptophyta; class Magnoliopsida; order Apiales; family Apiaceae; genus Kitagawia; species Kitagawia praeruptora. Next base: position 150,228,126 of record CM075344.1, on the reverse strand, counting down.
ATCTTGTTTTTGGAAGCGGGCCTACGATGTCGATGCCCCATTGAAAAAAAGGGCATGGGCTGATTATGGGTGACAACATTTGTGAGGGTTTATGACTGACCTGCCCATAAGATTGGCAAGCGTGGCACTTTTTTACATATTCTTCACAGTCCTTTCGCATTGTTGGCCAGTACAATCCTTGTCTTATTATTTTATGGGCTAGGCTTTTGCCTCCGAGGTGTTCCCCGCATATTCCTGTATGGACTTCGACAATCGCAATTTCTGCCTCATCTGGACCGAGACATCGAAGTAGAGGTTCTGATAGTGCTCATCTATATAGCCTTGCATCTTTAATACAATAGTTTCGTGCTTTGAACATTATGGATCTTACTTCATTTTTATCTTCCGGGAGCTGATTTTTGCAGATATAGTCGAGGAATGGGATTCTCCAATCTGGCTTTGGAGAGATGGAATTTACCGTTAAAGTGCTCACCGTGGGACTCAAAAGCTTTTCCACATAAACAGGCTCGGCACTTGTGGGTGTCGATGAGGATGCAAGTTTGGACAGAGCATCAGCCCATTGATTTTCTGCTCTATCGATGTTCGTGATTTTCCATGAGACAAATTTGTCTAAAAGAGCTTGAGTTTGCTGCAGATATAGAGCCATTCTGTCATTATGAGTCTTGAATTCTCCTAGAATTTGTTTGACTACCAGTTGGGAGTCGCTGAAGATGTCTATCACATTGACTTCTAGGTCTATGGCAAGATTAAATCCGGCAATTAAAGCCTCGTATTCAGCTTCGTTATTTGTTGCTTGGAAGACAAATGTGATGGCTTGTTGGATTCTAAATCCCTTGGGACTGATTAATATGATACCTGCTCCGCTCGTTTCCATGGTGGATGATCCATCGACATAGAGGGTCCATGGTCTCGACTGATCTGTCTTGTTGTCGAGTTGTGAAAGTTCAGGTTTGTCAAATTGACATTCGACCACAAAATCTGAGAGGGATTGAGCCTTCATCACCGTGCGAGGCTTATATTCGATATAAAATTGGCTGAGTTCAATTGTCCATGCAACCAGCCTTCCTGTCATATCGGGTTTATGTAAAATCCGTTTCATCGGCTGATTTGTCATTACCTGAATCTCTCTCCCTTGAAAGTAATGCCTTAGTTTTCGACTAGCAACGAAAAGAGCGTATACTAGTTTTTCCACTTGGGGGTATCTAGTTTCTGCATCGCGCAAGGCGTGGCTAACATAATACACGGGCATTTCATTCCCCGAGGAATTTTTAACCAAGGCCGCAGCTACCGTCGTGTCACATGCGGATAAGTAAATTCTGAGAGGTTCTTGAGGTCGAGCCGGTGTTAAGATCGGCGGCGAACTTAGAAACTGTTTTAATTCTTTGAGGCCCTTTTCGCATTCTTCTGTCCAATTGAGCTTTGACTGTTTTGAGGCATTCTTGATGGCCTCGAAGAAAGGGGCGCATCGTTTCGACGATTGGGGGATGAATCGTCGAAGAGCCGCAATGCAGCCTGTCAGAGTTTGTACCTCTTTTAACGCTGTGGGTTGTGGCATTTCCTTGATGGCCTTGATCTGGCTTGGATCGGCCTCGATTCCTCTTTGTGTTAAGAGGAATCCTAAGAATTTGCCGGAGGTCATTCCAAATGAGCATTTAGCTGGGTTTAGACGCATGTTGTGGCGTCGCACATTGTCGAATGTTTCTCTTAAATCCTTCACATGGTCTGAGGATCTTTTAGACTTTGCAATGAGGTCATCAACATAGACCTGGAGGTTTCGTCCAATTTGTGAGGAAAAAATTGTATCCACCATTTGCTGGAAGGTCGCCCCGGCATTAATGAGACCGAATGGCATGTTTTTAAATGTGAACACACCTCTATAAGTAATGAATGCTATTTTTTCCCAGTCTTAGCTGTCCATTTTTATTTGGTTATAACCGGAGAATGCATCCATAAATGATAAAAGCTCGTGACCTGCATTTGCATCAATTAATTGATCGATGTTTGGCAACGGGTAAAAGTCTTTTGGACAAGCTCGATTGAGGTCTGAATAGTCGATGCACATTCTCCATTTGCCATTGCTTTTCTTTACCAACACTGCATTGGCGATCCATTCTGGAAATTGCACGGGTTCAATGAATCCGGCCTCAAGGAGTCTATCGAGCTCGGCGTCAATTGCCTTGGTTTTTTCTTCTAAAAACACTCGTTTCTTTTGTTTTATAGAACGTACCCCTTGTTTTACATGAAGAGAGTGATGGGCGATTGTCTCTGGTATCCCTGGCATATCTTTTGGATCCCAAACAAAGATGTCTGCGTATTCGCGAATGAGACTAATGATTTGTTGGAGGAGGTCACCTTCGAGATGTTTGCCAATTCTGGTTACTTTGTTGGGATTACCTTCTTCCACCTCAACCTCGACAATTTCCTCTACAGGTAAGAAACCATGTTCTATTGGAGATTCCATGATGGAGCGAGGGTCCATTTCCATAATTTGATTAATCGAAGCGTCATCGACGCGTTTCGTTCTGGGGATTACCGTGGATAGGTAGCACTGACGAGCTACATGCTGATCTCCTACGACCTCTCCCACTCCGAATTCCATGGGGAATTTCATTTTGAGGTGAGGGATAAACGTGATGGCCTTAAGGGCCGTGAGGGTTGTCCTGCCAAGAATGGCGTTATAGCTGGAATTTGCGTTGACAACATGGAATTTAACTACTTGCCAAGTTTGACACGGGAGGGATCCGAAGAGGACCGGGAGATCTATGGTGCCCACGACCTTAACCTCGTTTCCGGTGAAGCCATATAGAGGTGTGTTAACATTTTCTAATTTCCGATCACCCAAATCCATCCTTGCAAAGGCATTGTGATATAGTATGTCAACTGAGCTACCATTGTCGATGAGTATCTTTTTCACCGTATTCGTGCCTATTTTGGCAGTTATGACTAGGGCGTCTTGGTGGGATTCAATCATGCCTGAAGGGTAATCTTCATCGGAAAAAGATATAACTGGAGTTGGATTGAGGCGAGGTTGTTTGGGAGCCTTAGGGTTTATGTTGAAAACTTCTCTAGCATAAAGCTTTTTAGAGTTGTTTGATGAGCCACCTGCTGCGATACCTCCGACTATGACATCGATGACGCGATCTTGATCACGAGGTCGCTCATTTTGTTTTTCGGCGTCATGGTCGATGTAGTGAGTTAATTGGCCTGCTTAAGTTTTGCTTCGATGAGATTACTTAGTTGATAGCACTTCTCTGTAGTGTGTCCAGTATCTTCATGATATTCACAAAAGCGAGAGCTTGGGGGCCTTCCTAGTTTCATCGGCCTTGGGGGTCGATAATCCGGTTCTGATTTTATGATGGCAAGGATTGTTACTTTGTCAACAGTAAGTTTTGTGAATTCTTTTTCTTGCCGTTCACGAGGCTTCCATGACTTACTTAGAGGATCTGACCTTTCGTGCCTCGAGCTGTGAGGGCTGCGTGAGTCCATCGATTTGGAGTATGAGTCGTAATTGCGCTTGTAGTCGGTCCTTGGAGACCGTCGACTTGGAGATCGTCTTCGAGGACTTCTGCTGTAGTCTCGTCGGAAAGTTTTACGAGCTGAATGTATGCTGCCTACAGCCTCTTGTAAGTTCATTCGATGTTCCACAATCTGGAAAGCATTTTGTAATGTTCGAGGATTTTTATAAAAAAACTCTTCCAATAAGACTGCATGTCGATGCTTATCTATTCCGACCGCCAAATAATTGATAACCAACTCCTCAATTAAATTTGGGATGTCAGCAACCTCGATTCGAAACCGGGCAAAGAAATCACGTAAAGATTCATTATATCGTTGTCTGACCGTCATCTATGAGGCGGTGATTTTGCCCCCTTTATAGTTACTGGAGAATCGAGCTTGAAATTTTGCTTTTAACGACTGCTAGGAGACAATGGATCGGGGAGGAAGGCTATTGTACCATCTAGCTATCTCTGAATGGCCAAAAAACGTCATACGACCATCAAAGGTGTTAAGGAAGCCACTAGGGTCGGACGTTCCGTCAAAATGGTCTAGAGAAGGCATTTTAAGTGTTCTATCTATGCGAGCAATTTCAATGTCCTTTGACAGCGGGCTTTTAGTAGTCGTTACCTGACCAGATTGGTTACGCATAAACTCTTTGAATGTGGCGACGTCATCTTGGATTTTAGCAAAGTCCTCGGGTCGGAACGACTCGCTAGATTCGCTACGCCACGACGAACCACTTGCTGCCGGAGCTTGACGTCGTTTTCGTGGTCGTGACTGTGAATAGATCGATTATGTGGATTCTTCGTCCGCATAGTCTTCATATCCTTCGTTGAGTTCATTGCCCTCGGCATTATTACCTCCTTCATGTGCCGAAATAGAGGTCTGTCTTAGCTCATGTTGTAAACGGAGGATTTCTCGCTGTCGGGCTAGTTTTTCTTCCAAATTCTTTTTCTGTTTATCCAAAATGGCTAACTCTTCATCGGAGTCAAAGGCCCCTTCCAAAATATCATTGGCGTCTACTCTCTGCCTTCGAACCTTCTAGAGATGTAGGCGCATGTCACTGGAAAGAACCTTCTTCCCTGCTGTTGTTGTGACCCTCGTACGGGTGTCAGGCTGTGCTGTCTGACCTTTATGAGTATGAATAATTTTAGTGGGTCGTTGAGATCCACATATTTCATCTTCTATTGGCGGAAACAATTGTCTTGGTTTCAGTGGAGGTGCCGTTTGGTCCTCTGCTCTAGGGGCCGACACCATCTCCTGATTTGTTCCGATTTCTTCTATCTGCGGGTCGTCGACGTCCATTTTTGGTTGGAATTTCAAACTAGAGAGCTCCTTCTAGCGCCAAATGATAGAGAGCTAATTAACTAGGAGATAACAACGGTACTAATAGCTATAATCATGAGACAATTAATGTTGATCAAAGAGATGCATTGTATTAATGAAATGTTTCACTCTCTATACAAGTAGGAGAGTCTCTCTCTATTCTCAAATTGCCAACCCCTGAACAAATGGGATTTGGTTTACATTTATAGGGGATCCCTTGTGGGTCCCCTCAACCCTAATTTACTTGGCTAGTTATTTTACACTTGTGGGCTTCAAGGCTCTAAAACATACATAATGCCTAATGGGCCTAATACCATCTTAGTTAGCCTTTTTACTAATTATAATTCTCTTTATTGGGTTTCATGGTCCAACATTAGCAAAAAAAAAAGAAAGAAAGAGAAAACCACTTCCGTTTTTAGGTCCTTTTTTTTTTGCTAGGAGTAAAAGTTAAGTAGACGAAAAGTAAATATCTTTATCAATTACCAGAAACCATGAAGCTAAAGAGATATGAGTGTTGGTGGCACTTCAACTATAAGCACATCTTTTTAGTTTTGCCCCCCTTTCAGTCTTTCACTTTCTTTTCAACACTTCTGAGTTCTGGTGATCGTGGACTAAGATGAAATCTTTTTAATGCTACAAAAATATTGTTTGGAGATAATCTTGTTTTTTGTCGCGTAATGGAAGTGCTAAAAAAATGTCACGTGATATTCTCGTTATCTTTCTATTGGAATGATGAGAATGATAATTTTTTTTCACAAACAAAATTTAATTCATTCATTAAAACGAAACACAGTTGGGACAAATTCCCAAACTGAAAATACAACCTGATTAGAAAATAAATAAACAAGTTAAACAAATAGCCGTTTCGTTTTCAGATCGCTTAACCTACAGAATATAAATATTCTTGACAATAAAAATGATTACAAAAGTTTACCGAGCAATCTAGTCGACACCAATATCCCTGAAAATAGCAGCATCACAATTGACCTGCGTACATAAAAAACCGGTGCCAATCCAGTGTTCATATTCATTAATTACACTAACTGAGATTTGGGATACAGATGGATGTCCCCATATATTGAACAATCTTTCATTGTGCAAGGTGAGCTCTCGCGATAATCACATCGTTTCAGATTCGAAGCGGGCTTCCCAGATCTCCCAATACATCATAGAAATCATTTTTTAAACAACACGATAACAAATCAAAATGCAACTAAAACACTTTAAAAGGAGATATACAAACCACTCCAAAAGGAGAGACATAAAACACCCAAAAAATGGATGCAAGAATAAAAAATCTCACCCAAAGATGAAGATTATTGAAAATTATTGAAGGAAAAAAAAATAAGAGAAAGGGGAAAATGGATCTTCTGCGATGGCTATGGTTATTTAAATTAACTGTACGTAGGTAAAGAGTATAGGGGGAGAGAAGGCGGGTAAGGAGAAAGATGGGAGAGAGAGGGGTCGACTCTCGTTAAGTTTTTCGTATGAGAATGTCAATTAAAATTGCCAATTTTGACTATTTTTTATACCCTCATAAAATAGTAAAAATGCATATGTTTTCCACGATAAATATGTACATTTTGTTCACATATATGTTAATATATTATTATGAGAAAAAATGAGAGTTATCTTTAATATTATTATTAGTTAAAAACGGAGAATTCCGTTATTATGTTAACTTCTATTATTGAGAATTAGAGATTTGTTATATAAATAATTGTGATGTATTATAATAAACTTGAGATGAGTGCCTCCACCATTAATGAAAAGAGAATTTGAGAATAATTTAATAAGAAAAGCATGTTTAGAGCATCTCCAATGGGAGAGACCCCTTAGGTAAATTTTAAAATTAATTACCATAAATAAGAATGATAAAGAATGTGTAAAAAAATTTACACTCCAATGGGACAAAACTGTTATCTATAATTATAGATAATCTCTTGATGTTGCCTATATTTGTCGAACCTCTAGAGACCTGTAGTGAATTGCCACATCACTTATTTCTATATTAAAATTATATATTCTATTAATAACAACTTGAAATATTAGCCAATACCCTCGAAACATAATGTCTAACAGATTCGACAAATTTTACATAATCAATATTTTATGTAATTTAACCAATCATTTTTTACTAACGCTCTAAGATCTTCTCTAAAACAATGTTATAACTGGATAAAATTCACAAGTTATTTTTTTTTTTGGCATGCGGGCCGTGCGGCGGAAGAGATATAGCCCACAAACCACAAAGAGCAGAAGAAGTCTTTTAAAAGCTCACCTATTTAGATCAACTTTCTTCACTCTATCATACTCCTCGCAACAATTCTTTGTTTGTATCCGGAAGAGATACACCCTTCTTTGATCTTTGTTTGTAATAGTTGTATCAGTTAACACCACCCTCCTGAATCGATCTAATGGCATATGTAGATCAAGCTTTCTCCATAACCGATGACGATTTAATGAACGATGACCACTCCTTCTCCTATACTGTCTCTCATCGTCCTCCTATCAAAGAAATCGCGTTTGCCGTTTCTCTCCTCGTTTTCGGAATTCTTGCCATCGTATCCGGTATCTTTATGTCCATTTATAAAATCGGAGGCGATCATACTCATGGTAACTACTCTTGTCTTGTAACGTTAGTTTCGAGTTTCAGATTTTAATTAATTAAAATAAGAATTAAATTTATTAAAAATTTGTCAAGTATAAAATTGAAGTAATTAATTAGAAATTTTATTTTTAATAAATAAATAATCTTAGAAAGGTGAGAATGGAATCCAAAATGGATAAAAATTAGCATATAAATGAAATCCAGTGGGCTAATTTACCATAAAAATTGATGGAATAAAGCAGGCGTATAATAGTGAGGATTAGAGTTTTAATCCACATCAAGCATCAATAACCAATTGGAGATCAATTGGAGATGGAGTAACTAATTGGAGATCAATTGGAGATGGAGGCGCAAGAAGATCCAAATCAGGATACCCTTCTCAACTACAGATTTCTTTATTTCAAATCAGGATACCCTTCTCAATTATAGATCATTTGCCTTCATCATCGAGTTGGACAGGTTACATCTCTCACTTGACTTATTAGGGTAGTAATTAATTATTAAATTATCTGTAGTTGAGAAGGATATCCTGATCTGGGCGCCTCCATCTCCAATTGGTTATTTGTAGTTGAGAAGGGTATCCTGATCTGGGCGCCTCCATCTCCAATTGGTTATATGTAGTTGAGAAGGATACCTCCAATTGGTTATTTGTAGTTGAGAAGGATATCCTGATCTGGGTCTTCTTGCGCCTCCATCTCCAATTGGTTATTATGCTTGATGTGGACTGAAACCCTAATCCTCACTATTATACGCCTGCTTTATTCCATCAATTTTTCATTTGCCTTCAGCCGCGAGTTGGACAGGTTGCATCTCTTACTTGATTTATTAGGGTAGTAATTAATTATTAAATTATCTGTAGTTGAGAAGGATATCTTGATCTGGGTCTTCTTGCGCCTCCATCTCCAATTGGTCTCCAATTGATTATTGATGCTTGATGTGGACTGAAACCCTAATCCTCACTATTATACGCCTGCTTTATTCCATCAATTTTTTTGGCCTGACCCATATTAAATTAGCCCAATAGGTTTCATTTATATGCTAATTTTTACCCATTTTGGATTCCATTCTCACCTTTCTAAGATTATTTATTTATTGAAATTAAAATTTCTAATTAATTACTTCAACTTTATACTTGACAAATTTTTAATAAATTAATTCTTATTTTTTTAATTCTCATGTCCTTTTATATGATAATTTCGTGTCGTTTGCTTCCAAAAATTTAATAAAAATAAACATATAAACTTCGATATAATTCCATATAGACTAATATCGATTTTATTTACTTGACCTGTAGGGGTGTTCTTTGCTATACTAGGTTCGATGTTGTTCATTCCAGGGGTTTATAATACTTGGGTAGCTTACAATGCTTACAAGGGTTACAAACTTTTCTCATCATCTAATGATTCCCCGGTTTAATTTTTGTACAATCCCTGTATCCGAATCAAACATTTTGTCTTCGATTTAGCTTGTTCTTGTGGATATATGTATACAAAAATTGTGTAGACCCTTACTACTTGCTCTTCTCTGCTAGTGTTTGTTAACAATCTTCCCTTATTTCCATTATTTTATATCAACAATGTTGTTCAGTTAACACATACATAGCTAAATTAGTCTGGTTGCCCGGAAATTAAATTTTATTCAACTCTTATGTATTTCTGTTATAGCTAAATTTGTTCAGTGTATGTAAGAGGTCTCAGACAATCAAATATGCAAGTTTAAGGGGGCATGTTAATTAGAAGTCTAATGATTGATTATACGAAAGTAACAAGCTTAGAAACGAGGAGTTCCCTGACATGAACAATGAATAACGGAGATCATGAATCAATTCAACTCAATTTCAAGATAAAATTACAATTACCAAATTCGATTCTTAAACACCAAAAATCAAGACCACGACCAAGCTGATAGTTTTGTATTAGGTTGCAACTGATTCGCTAGGTACTAATCTTTTCAAAATTTTATTTGTATATAGAGTATTATGTGTTCACAGTTCAATTCCTACTGACAACCAACTTAAATAATATCCGGTGATTATGAATTGAATATGCAAATACTAGACTATACTTTCCTGGTCCATCTTTGATCTTTCTGTCTGAAACAAGTTTTCCAGTAGTACTGTATAATCGAAGCAGCAACAAGGATTGCTCAACACTAGGACTGCACAGATATGGAAATAGGACTGCACCCCATCAAACAGATATGGAAATGTACTCCTAACTGCTTATATCAGTAGGAAATTATGTAGTCAATACCTGATCAATGGGCTTTAATTCTTATCACATAAAAGCCACAGAGCCATATTTATATTTAGTCAGCTGGCTATGGTTTTTTTTCTTGATAATGGATCACATCCGGGCAAATAATATTTGACAAAATCTGAACTTTAAATTTATTTTCAGATTATTTTGGTTTGGAAAATGTAAGAGGTCTGGAATCCCATGGCAGATTGTAATCAAATGTTTATGTGACAGTATCTGCTTAATTCTACCACAATTTGTCTTCTCAAAATGTCACCGAGATAGGAATTTTGCAGAGCTGAAAACTGTGCAGACAGCATCAACTATAAGAACCAAAGTACAGTATAACAGGAGTATCAGAAATGATCAAGCCTCTTTTGTTATCATCTGTGATACTGAATTGCATAAATTATGAGATCAGAATAAGGCGTCTACTATCAAACTGCTAATTCCTACGTTCCCCTAAGTTGATCCGAATAACATACAGTTTACCCGCATGATATTTTTGTCGGTAAATAGTCAGGCAAACGTTTGTGTTTGCTGTGAAAACACATATCGTAGAAATTTTCTGCGGTATGTATAAATGATGCCCCATATATTCACATCAAAATTCCTACTATACCTGTATCGCAAAAAATTTTTATGATACGTATTTTCACAACAAATGCTGCCAAGCGTTTGCCCCTGACCAGCTCCATTCTTGTCTTGTGTGATCACAATAAGTCATCTACTATTAAACTGCTAATTCTTACGTTCCCCTAAAATGGTCTGAATAGCATACAATTTACCTACATGATATTCTTATCTTTTTCCAAAATGTCTTTGAAATATAATATGACGAAGATAACTAGGCTATATTACCAGTCTATCAGATGAGAAAAAGTATTCTGAGATTAACCTCATGAAACTTTTCTCATATGCTCTTTAAAATTTATTGGACCCGCAGGATTAATTAATAAAATTTTAAATAAATCTTGATTTTACAAAAATATTCATCCATATTTACATATAAAATTATACTATTTCAGAAAATTTACCTGAGATATATCTAAGACTCCCTACTCTTTTACAAGATCTAACCAAGTACCGTAGATCCACCCATACCTTATCCGTAACTAGCTTCCTAGACCATAAATTAGGGGTGAGTAAAAATATGAAAAAAATTAAAACCAAAACCGAAATTGCTAAAAATCGATCCGTACAAAACCGAGCCTAATTTGAAAAATTAAAAACTGAAACCGCAATCTATTGTTTGTCTATTGTTTGCTTCCGGTTATATGTTGAAACCGAAGTGAAAAAACTAAACCGATCCAAAAATTTAAAATAAATAAATATTTCATACATTATATAACAATTTTAATAAAAAAATACATGCACTGAATATTGATTTAGTCCAGTAAGCAAGTAATCCAATATGATTATACTACAACAGGCTAACAGAGTAGCTACTAAAATATCGAACATTCAAACCTAATTACCAAACTGGCGAAACTGCTACGAGCTAACAGTGTAACAGGTGACTCATTTGAAAGCTTTTGTTTTGTTTAGTAGAGATGGAACTTTTGTGTCCGCAACTGCCATTTGTTTCTACAAGTTTTATTTAGACTTTAGTAATTAATTATGAAAATTCTGTATGTTTATTTCGTGAAAACAAATGAATTTCATGGTAATCTTAAATTTCATGTATTTTTCATTCAAATAAAGTATGTTGGTTTTGTCATTTTTATTTGAGACGTTTTAAAATCGAAACCGAATCGATTACAATCGATTCGATAATTTTGAATCTGAAATTGAGCCATGGGTTTCAATTACGATTTCGGTTTTAAATTTTAAAATTCAAAGATATTTTATTTCAATTTTATCATAAAATTGCACTGATCCGATCCGTACTCTACCGTAACTCATATCGTATCTTAAAAAAGTGTTCAATCGTGAACTCGTGATACACAATGAGTTGGTGACATAAATAATTTGCATGGACTTTTTAGTCAAAGTAACACAGTTGATTTTCTGTGTCTTTTGTTGTAAATGTCTTTTTTTTTTAATCCACGCACCTTTGTTTCGCAATGCAAATTTCATTCAAAAATACATCTTTTATCATACATGTACATGGGATTGCTGTCGATAACCCTATGCATTATGTTATCTGCCAAATAGTACAAGCGTCGTGATACACACACATGCGACACAAACAAGTAATTGCCTTGAGAAATAAAATATCTACTACTATTATTAATATATTTTGTCAATAATAAAACTAAACGAGTGCTTGTCAATTTCTAATCTAATAATTGTCTCCAATGCTTTTCACATTTCACACACCACCATTCTGCACATGATAAATTACATCTCCCGACAAGACGACAGTTTAAATCGATTTGTAATTTTATACACCACGAATCAAATCTACAATTCGAAAGCCTCATCTTCTTATCCTTTTCAGAATTCATATCTTACATTCACATTTCGATCTTTATATACTTTTTTAGACAGTTTTCAATCGTTATATAAGTCAGTAGTAGCATTGCTATTGTTGTCCCAGCAGCTTATAAGTTTGCTTCCTACTTAAAACATACCCTCTGTGCCTCATTGTTTCAAACGAATTTCAGAAATGTCGAATTCTTCATTTACTTCCGCTTCTCAAACTATCCGCTTAAACAACAGTACTACTACATTTAACGAAAAAGGGTGGGTGGTTCAGATTCGCAAAACTCTCGAGGAACAATTCGAAGAAGATAATAATGAAATCCCAGTTAGTATCTTCAGTGTTCCCACAACCCTCATTTGTACAAATCCTGATGCATATATACCTCAGCAAATTGCTATAGGACCTTACCATCACTGGCGTCAAGAGCTTTACGAAATGGAAAGGTACAAAATCGCGGCCGCTAGAAGGACCATGAAGCATCTTGCATGCTTTGATACCTTTCAAGAAATTGTCGATCAATTTCAGATGCTGGAGCCACGGATTCGAGCTTCCTACCATAAGTACCTCAACCTCAGCGGCGAAACTTTAGCATGGATGATGGCCATTGATGTGTCTTTCTTGCTTGAGTTTCTTGAGGTTTACGCAAGGAAAGAAGGTAAGTTACTTTGCAGGGGTACATCAAGATTAACGTCAAATCTTGTTGATGCTGCAGGTAGAAAGTCAGCTCATATCGCAGTCCTTAGAGATATACTGATGCTTGAGAATCAAATTCCTATGTTTTTATTAAGAAAAATGCTCGAGTTAGAACTGGGATCGTTAGATGCAGCTGATGACATGTTGCTTTCGATGTTAAGGGGTTTATCAGTTGAGCTATATCCATTCAAAACACCGGAAGAATTACCATTGCTTCTTATTGAAGATTCTGCTCATGTTCTTGATTTCTTTTACCGCCTACTGATGCCAAAGGCTTTCCGAAGATCTCAAATTACCGAGGGTCAAGAATCTTATGGAGGAAACGATGAAAAGGAAGCTGAAATTACGATTGATGAGGAATCACAGAGTAAAGTCTCGAAGTTCTTTAATGTGATATGGAAAGCCCTGTCAAAGCTAAATATACATCCGGTACGTTTTATCAAGGCATTTTTTAACTCTAGACTTTTGAAATTGTTACTTAAGATGCCATGGACTATGATCACAAAACTTCCAGTGCTGAATATGTTAAAAGAACCCATTGAGAATATTTTCATGCGAGAAGATAAAGAAGATGCGAAGCCTGAGAATGACGACGTTAATCGTCCGCCATTAATCGAGGAACTTACAATCCCTTCCGTCACCGTGTTATCTAATGTGGGAGTGCGCTTCGTTCCGACTGATGGTGGAATTTGCAGCACTGAATTCGATGTAAAAACACGTACTCTAAGTCTACCTAGAGTAAACTTAGATGTCAATGCTGGTATCATCATGAGAAACATGGTGGCATACGAGTCTTGTAATGCATCAGGCCCTTTGGTTTTTACTCGGTATACAGAATTTATGAACGGTATCGTAGATACACCGGATGATGCAAAATTACTCAGAGAAAATGGGATTATTATGAACCGTTTGAAGAGTGATGAGGAGGTAGCAAACTTGTGGAATGGGATGAGTAGGTCAGTGAAACTGACAAAAGTGCCCTTCTTGGATAAGGTGGTGGAGGATGTGAACAAGTATTACAATGGGAGGTGGAAGGTTAAAGCTGCAAAGCGTATCAGGGCTTATGTGTATGGTTCATGGAGGATTCTTACAGTGCTGGCCTGTATTATACTTCTAGGTCTGGTGGCTTTACAAACCGTCTGCTCGGTTTATACTTGTTCTCGTGTGATTCGCCAATATGCCAGCACTGATGAGTCTGCTGATTCCCCGTGATCTTATTAATAACTTGTCTATATGTATGGGCTCGCTGTTCGAGAATATTGATAATTATCATAATTATTATTATTAGCAAAATCGAGTTATTATTATTAGTGAAATAGGAGAGTTCCCTGATGTTAATTTCCATTTTTAAGAATAGGAGAGTTCCCTGATGTTAATTTCCATTTTTAAGAATTAGGGACTGACTATATAAACAATACAATTGTGTGATATTGTAATAAACCCGAGGCTTATGCCTCCACATAAGAGAATTTGCAATTATTTTATGATGGTATTACACTTTCCAAATTTGAACAACAATAAATGCTTAACAGATGTAAAACGATTGTTCTCTGAAGTCTGAATCTTTTCTGTTAAAAAGTTCTTCACTAAGTATATATCTTTGTGTTAATGTGTGCAGTATTGTCTTCCATTTCGATAATTTTTTTGTGTTGTGTATGTCAGATGTTTATACTGTAGTATCTGTATATGTCCAGCTTTTCGTCTAATGTAACAAAATTGTATTATACTCCCTCCGTCCCGGCCAATTCTTTACATGGGACTGGGCACGGAGACCAAGGATAGTGGGTGTAATATTGTTAAAATAAATGAAGTAGTGGGTGTAATAGTGATTTTATTGTTAAAATAAGTGAAGTAGTGGGTGTAATAGTGTAAAGTATTGAAAAAGTGAAGTAGTGGATGTAGTAATGTATTTTATTGTTAAAAGTTACTCCCTCTGTCCCATCTATTTCTTTACACTTTCCTTTTTGGGCCGTCCCACCCATTTCTTTACATTTCAAAACTTTCCCAAAATAGTAAAGTTTTATAATATAAAAATCAACTACATCCATAACTTTCCTCCACTAACTCATTTTATACATTATATAGTGATGGGTCCCACCACTTCACTCATTTTTCCTCCTTCTCTCCTCTTTCTTTACATTTTTACTTGGTCTCCATGCCCAAACCAAATGTAAACATTTGGTTGGGACGGAGGGAGTACTATTTTTGGTAATGTAAAGAATTAGTGGGACGTCCCCAAAAAGGAAATTGTAAAGAAATGGATGGGACAGAGGGAGTACGTACTAGAGTAATTCGTAAATTACGTTTCACGGGGATTCAAACATGAGCTGTGATACTGGGATCAGTTTTGTTACTCTCAGAAAATGTTCGTGTTTCCATTATTTAAGGCCTGTGATGAATCAGAAATGTTTGGTCTGTCAATAAAATGTCTAATCAGCAGATGAGTACTGCGAAGCAGAAGTTTCGAGTTCTTCATGAGGCATATACTCCTTAACAAGTTGCATTAGGACCTTACCAACACTGGCGTCAAGAGCTTTATGGGATGGAAAGGTACAAAACAGCAGCCGCTAGAAGAAC
This sequence comes from Kitagawia praeruptora, assembly GCA_037693485.1. Taxonomy (NCBI): domain Eukaryota; kingdom Viridiplantae; phylum Streptophyta; class Magnoliopsida; order Apiales; family Apiaceae; genus Kitagawia; species Kitagawia praeruptora. The sequence continues at coordinate 150,212,756 of CM075344.1, read as the reverse complement.
CACATGAAGCATCTGGAATGCTTTGGTAGCTTTCTAGAAATTGTTGATCAAGTTTATATGCTGGAGTCAAGGATACGTGCTTGCTACCACAAGTACCTCAACCTTAACGGCGAAACTTTAGCATGGATGATGGTCATTGATGCATCTTTCTTGCTTGAGTTTCTTGAAGTTTACACGAGGAAAGAAGGTAACTTAATTACTCCTACTTTGCAGTGGTACATTAAGATTAACGTCAAATCTTATTGATTCTGCAGGTAAAAGATCAGCTCCTATCGCTAACAGTTTTGGTAAAAAATTAATTGACACCGGAGAATAATTCATGTAGGCAGCAACAGCACATGTGTTGAGATATATGTTAATATATATTAATGAGAGAAAATATGGAGAATTGTTTTTATTGTATTATTAGTAAATAGGAGAGTTCTGTTAATATGTTAATTTCCATAATTTCCATTATTGAGAATTAGGGATTTGCTATATAAATAAGAGAAAAAGGTTTTTAAAGTTAACTTTAGGGGATTTCCTAAAGTTAACCTTTAAAATTACCTAATTTGAATTAGCTCTTACCTTTTATTTATAAGGACCCCGCAGGAACATTAATGAATGTGTCTGTATGTCATCATTTGATAGGTTCACGAATTCTCCATAGAGCACTCACAATGGACTCTTCATCCCTATAAATATAGGGATTTTATCAAGTTTTTATTCAAAACAGAGCTCCATCCGAGACCCCAAAATGGGGAATAAATTTGCAGACAAGTTTTCTTCCCCCATATTTGGGGATTCTTCACTCATTTTGCAAACCTCCCGCATATATTTTATATAATATTAAATCCCTCTCTCTCCTCATATGAGTATTAAATTATAATTGTAGTTAAAATTGTAAGTGAAAGAGAGAGAAAAAAGTAATATAAAAAAGAATATAGGGATATGGGGATGGAAAATGGGGAATGGGATGTAGAAAACTTTTAATAATTTTGGGGATTTACTATTTTTGTTTAAGGATTTACTATTTTTAGTAAGTTTTTGGGGATAGGGATAAGGGGTCGGTTGGGAATGCTCTAAAGTTAACTTTAGGCTCCTTTTACCCTATAAATAATATGTATTGTAATAAACTTGAGGCGAGTGCCTCCAATTGTGAATGAGAAGAGAATTGTGCGACTATACGACTACTTTATCATGGTATCAGAGCCATGGGTGAAAAAAAACCTACGAGAGTTCGTGGGTGTGAGAAGATCCCGCGAGAGTTCGTGGGTGAGAGGAAAAGATCCCGCGAGAGTTCGTGGGTGAGATGAAAAAAGATCCTACAAGAGTTTGTGGCTGAAAAAAAACTACGAGAATTCTTGAATGTGGAAGGAAAATTTTGATTACGAAGTTGAAGACAAGACGAAAGCAAGTCGATGATGATGGATTTGTGGAAAAGACTGTCCTAAAAGACAAGAAAAACTTTGAGAATTGTGACAGCGTAAACAAAGATAGCGATGAGGACAAAGATGATGAAAACGAGGATGAAAAATTGATCGCAACGAGAAGCTGATTCAAGCGGATGATTATGACGATTAGAGCGGATAATTCAATTTTTTTTAAATTTTGGCAAACTCTCGATTGAGTATCGTGAGTTTGAGGGGGGATGTTGAGATATATGTTAATATATATTATTGTGAGAAAATATGGAGAATTGCCTTTATTGTATTATTAGTAAATAGGAAGAATTCCCTTAATATATTAATTTGCATTATTGAGAATTAGGGATTTGCTATATAAATAATTGTGATGTATTGTAATAAATTTGAGATGAGTGCCTCCAATTGTGAATGAGAAGAGAATTTGCGACTATTTTATCATGAGTGCCTCCACCATTAATGAGAAGAGAATTTGTGAGATTATTTATCAACATGCATTAAAACTTGTTAAAAGATTATAGTCACTTTCGGCCTTCTAAATTCCTTATAAACATTTTTAAGTGTCCAAATTTGCGACACCAAGACCTTCATTCCATCAAAATTGTACTATGTATCTTTTATGATTTCCAGAATTTCTTAAAGTTACTTAAGTTATTTATAAATTACTTATTTCGAAAAAAAATTCGTATTTACATAATTTTTTTTAGGAAGAAATGTGTATGGGGTGTTTAATATTCGTTATCTTGCAAAAATAATTTACTTATTTCAAGGAAAAATACATTTTTTCTAACTTTTTTCCAGAATAAGTAACTTATTTCTAAAAAATAAAATTTCCCAAACGGGCTCTAATTTGGAAATGGTTCATGATTTCAGTGCAAGTTGTTCCTAATAATTGAATAATGGAGGTTTTCAATTAAATAGATCCATTTATTAAAGGGTGATGGCCCAAAATAATCACATGGCAAACTGGATGGCCCTTTTTACTGACGGGACACGGTACATCGTATACCGTGATAGGGGATGTGATGCGGAGAAACGTCCTCCGTAACAGGGCATGATACGAAGCTCCGTCTTCCGTGTTATGCATGATACGGTGGACGGTGTTCCGTGATAGTGCTGCGCACCCACCTAACACGGAACACCGTGTACCGTATCATGCATAACACGGAAGACCGTGTACCGTATTAGGGTAATACGGAGGCCGAAACTCCGTATCCCGTCGATATTTCGGGCCATTTTTTTCAAAATCAGTATTTTCGTCAAAACGTGTATTTTCAGGACACGCTAGCCTGCCTGGGATTATTTTGCCCAGGACCGGCCGACCAGCCCCATGGTCAACACCGGCAGGTAAATCATGCTAACCGTGCGGTAAGACCCAGTGGCCGGGCACTTAAGCAATACGCTCAGTAATCCATGGTTACCTTCGTCAAACCTTCCACTGTCTCTCCAACACGGCTACACGCAGGGGGCGGGTGAGGTTCGAACCCGTGACCCTTTGGATCAACGCATGGCCTCGTTTCCACTGAGGCATATTTTGGGCAAAAATTTAGGAAAAATAGGCATTTTGGTAATTCTCTCTTTATTAAACTAACCAACAAGCTCTAACTCCATCGGAATTAACCTTGTTTTGTCATTCACAAGATCAAAAGTTCAATTTCTCTCCAACCCAAAAATGGGATTTGACTATGCTGGTAATTATAAGACCCGCATGCTGATTAAGGCTGTTCTTGACAAGGAGGCTTAGGGGCGAAATTTTTTTTGGTCCCATACTGTTTAGTTATTATATAAATAAATTATTGTATCAAAATACGTAATAATTGATTAACAACGATTGTTATAAGGAAAATATATAAACATGCAAAAATTCTTAATAATGGTACTCATGTCGATTTTCATCAACTTCTATTTCATACTAAATTATATTATAATATATGGAATTACTATAAATCTAGCAATTTCAACAACTTTAAATGTAAAAACAAGATTATTATATTAACAGATTTGCAATATTTCAAGTATTGACAAAGACATTTATTCAAAAAATGTTAAACGATGAATATATATAATTTTATTTTATGAAAAGTAGACCCCTTAAAATTTTGGGTGGACCAGGCCGGTCACCTCCCACCAAGACTGGTCTGGCTGGTTCCTTGAATAAAATTATCGGTTCACTAAGAGCATCTCTATAGTTAAAAATGATTAGCTAAATTACATAAAATATTGATTATGTAAAATTTGTCTTATATTTTGAAGGTATTGGCTATAATGATTGGCTATATTTTAAAAATGGTATGTTATTAATATTTCAAGTTGTTATTAATGGAATATATAATTTTAATATAGAAATAAGTGATGTGGCAATTCACTACAGGTCTCTAGAGGTTCGATAAATATAGCATAAAGAAATTATCTAAAATTATAGACTGTCCCATTGAAGTGCAAATTTTTTTACACATTCTTTATAATTCTTATTTAAAATTTTACATAAAAGGTCTCTCGCATTGGATATGCTCCAAGTGCAAATATGCAATTTTGTCTCGTTTGATCAAAAGTTTGTACTAAAAAAATTATGCTTTGATTAATAATGATATTTTAACCCGTTTTATATTGAAATTAAGGGTGATGTAGTGATGTTGTAGTAAACCTTTTTATTAAAAACTTGGTGAGGTGGTTCATGCTCATGATAATTCACTCTTTCACATTCATGATCCTCTTCACAGGCCCATTTAGCATATATTTTCTGAATTTTCGTTTATGATGAAAAAAATAGTTTATTATAAAAATTGGTGGCCTCTGTTCTAAAAATCGGTGATTAATCACGATTAATCACCGATTAATCCCTGTTCCATGAGTTACCGAACTGATTAATAATCCGATTATTTGATTAATCATTCCGATTAATCCTCAAATACCCGATTAATCCCCGATTAATCCCTGGACAGTGCCTCTACCGATTAATTCCGATTCCCGTTTTTTACAACACTGTTGGTGGCGTATAATTATTTATTTTACATTAAAAAAATAGACGACAAATGAAGAATTGATTGACAGTGAATTAACGAGTTGTTGATGGTTCCACATTGTGGTCTCACCAGGAAGTTGGGAAGTAATCCTCAGTCAGTCATGCTAGTGTGTAAAGATGATGTGTGGCCCGGTATTGTTCTTTTTTATTCAACTAGTCGATAAAGCCGCGCTTCGCGGCGGCGTTACAATTTTTTTTAAAAAATTCAATACATTTACATTATATTATAGTACTAATATTAAATTTTAATAATTAAATAATATTCTCTAATAAATCGATTTCTTATTAAATATGATTTTTTCGATTGAGCCGCTCTCTCGTTAAAACCGAAATTTCAACTTTAACATATATTATAAAAACTTATATAATAATATTTATCCATAAAATCGAATCGTAAAAATAAAAATAAAAATATTATGACGGTAGTATTAAATTCTAATAGTTAATACAATCTTTTCTAGTGAGCCGTCTTCCCGTTAAATACGTTTCGAGCCGCTCTCATTTGGAACCGAAATTTTAACTTCATTATATAAAGAGTGCCAATTCCAATTTTTATATTCTTTAAACTTTCTAATATTTATGGAGTTTTAGAAGATGAAAATACATCTTTTATTTTCGGTGTATTACAGATATTCTTGTATTTATTTACAGTTTCCGCATGGTAATGTCTTTTTGTTATGTTAACATATAAAAAAAACGAAGAATTTTCATTACGGGAATAATATTTTTGTGGATATATTTTTCTAATGCCAGTATAATTAACATGTTTAAAAAAATTTAAATAAAGGAGGATTTATAGGAAAAAATATATATAGTTTTAAAAAATCGTATAAGACGTCGCCACCGTTCTCGTATTCTACTTCCAATAAAACATTTTATTTTATGTATTCCTTATATATTCAAACATCTTTTTAACAATCTTCTCTAATGAACCGATTTCTCGTTAAACACGTTTATTACTATTGATCCGCTCTTTCGTTAATACCAAAAACCTAACTTTTACATATATCACTTGTATGATAATGTTTATCCATAAAAATCAAAGTCTAAAAATAAAATAAAATTTATAACATCAATATGATATTTTAATAGCTAATATAATCTTTTATAGTGAGTCGTCTTCCCGTTAAACCCTTTTCGAGCCGCTTTCATTTGGGATTGAAATTTCAACTTCATTACATATTATTAATAATATATTTATCTTACACAACAACTTTTTTCCTTAAAATGAAAACCTAAAAAATAGAACGAATTCCAATTTATACTTTCTCTAGACTTTCTAAAATTTATGGACCTTTAGAAATGAAAACACATCTTATTTTCTCTTTATATTATAGATAATCCTGTATTTATAAAGGATTCTTGCAAGAGAGTGTTTTATTATGTTAACACATCAATTTTTTTCTTTTTAAATACGATGACCTTTTTTTTATGACAATAGTATTGGATTTATGAACCTATTCTACTTGTAATTGAACTTTTATTTATATTTTTTTTTTATAAATTCAAATTCTTGTTCTCTATAAATTCGAACTCCTATTCTACTTCCAATAGAACTTTTAATCATATACGTTATTAATACTTATTCTACTTCCAATAGAACTTCTATCATATGTCTTCCCTATAAATTCGAACTCTTCTCCTCTATAAATTCGAACATCTATTCTATTTTAATATGTTAAATGATATTTTTACATTTATTAGTGTTTAAAATTTTAAAATTCTAGAAAATTAGAAAAATAGATTGAGACGCTTTTAGAGCGCCACTTAAACTCCCGTATATCCTCCTTTATATATATAAACTAGTCGATAAAGCCGCGCTTCGCGGCGGCGTTAAAATATTTTTAAAAAATTCAATGCATTTACGTTATACTATAATATTAATATTAAATTTTAATAATTAAATAATCTTCTCTAATGAATCGATTTTTTATTAAACACGATTCTTTCGATTGAGCCGCTCTCTCGTTAAAACCGAAATTTCAATTTTAACATATATTATAAAGACTTATATAATAATTTTTATCCATAAAATTGAACCATAAAAATAAAAAAAAATATGACATCAGTATCAAATTCTAATAGCTAATATAATCTTTTCTAGTGAGCCGTCATCCCGTTTAATACGTTTCGAGCCGCTCTTATTTGGAATCGAAATTCTAAATTCATTATATAAAGAGAGTAAATTCTAATTTTCATATTCTTTAAACTTACAGCTTCCGCATGGAAATATCTTTCTATCATGTTAAAAAAAAATTAATACGAAGAATTTTCGTTACGGGAATAATATTAAATTTATGGATACATTTTTCTGATGCAAGTATAATCAATATATATATATATATATATAAAGGAGGGTACGCGGGAGTTTATGTGGCGCTCTAAGATCGTCTCAATCTATTTTTCTAATTTTTGAGATTTTTAGAATTTTAAACATTAATAAATATAAAATATCATTTAACATATTAGAAGTAGAATATGTGTTCGAATTTATAGAGAAGAAGAGTTCGAATTTATAGGTAAGACATATGATTAGAAATTCTATTGGAAGTAGAATAAGTTTTTTTAAGGCATATGCATAAAAGTTCTATTGGAAGTAGAATTGGAGTTTGAATTTATAGAGAATAATAGTTCGAATTTATAGGAAAAACATATAAATAAAAGTTCTATTAGAAGTAGAATAAGTGTTTGAATATATAGAGCATACATATAATTAAATATTTTATAAAAAGTACGATCTTCTTAAATTATATGATTAGAAGTTCTATTGGAAGTAGAATTAGTATTTATAAGGCATATGATTAAAAGTTCCATTGGAAGTAGAATAGGAGTTCAATTTTATAGAAATAAACATATAAAAAACGTTGTATTAGAAGTAAAATAGATGTTTGAATATATAGAGCAGAAATATAATTAAATATTTTATAGAAAGTATGATCTTCTTAAATTTTAATTTTTTATATTACTCCCTCCGTCCTACCCAATTATTAACACTTTTTTTGTCATTTTCTGGCACGCATTTTAAGGTGAATTTTAAGGACAGTTCATAACTTATTTTTAAAATTTTCTTTTTTGTATAAAAATAGGATTGTTCTACTTTTATACAAAAAAAGAGAAAATTTCAAAAATAAATTATGAAACTATCCTTAAATTCCACCTTAAAATGCGTGTCAAACACCCTATTTTGAAAAAATGTTAACAAACCGACAGGTAATATATTCATAAATCCAAATACTATTGTTATAAAAAAAGTCATCGTATTTAAAAAGAAAAAAATTGATTTGTTAACATAATAAAAGAACATTCTCATGCAGGAATCCCAAATAAATACAAAAGTATCTTTAATATAAAGAGAAAATAAGATCTGTTTTCATTTTCTAAAACTCCATAAATTTTGTTAAGACTTAATTGCATGAGGATGGCCTCAACTATTTTTTTTTGCATAAAAATGGCCCAAGTATTATTTTAAGCAGATGATTGCATTCCATCTAAATTAATGTAAAAATTGCTGTTTATTTTTATTTTTGGGCCATTTTTGTGTTTAAAAAAACATTGTTCAGCCATCATGTTGTAGTTAAGTCACAAATTGAATACACTCAGCTATTTAAAAAATATAGTTAGGCCATCACACTGTCTACTTTTATACTTGGGCCATTTTTGTTCAAAAAACAAATAGTTGAGGCCATCCTCCTGCAATTAAGTCATTTTAGAAATTCTAGAGAAAGTATAAATTGGATTCACTCTATTTTTTAGGTTTTAATTTTAAGGAAATTTTTTTTTGTGTAAGATAAGTATTATCAATAATATGTAATGAAGTTGGAATTTCGATCTCAAACGAGAGCGGATCGAAACGTTTTTAATGGGAAGACGGCTCACTATAAAAGATTGTATTAGCTATTATAATGTCATATTGATGTTATAAATTTCATTTTATTTTTAGGATTTGACTTTTATGGATAAACATTGTCATACAAGTGATATATGTAAAAGTTAGGTTTTTGGTCTTTACGAGAGAGCGGGCCAATAGTAATAACCGTGTTTAATGAGAAAACGGTTCATTAGAGAAGACCGTATAAAAGATGTTTGAATATATTAGGAATACATAAAATAAAATGTTTTATTGGAAGTAGAATACGAGGACGGTGGAGACGTTTTATACAATTTTTTTTTAAAACTATGTATCTTTTCTTCCTAGAAACCTTTATTTTAACTTTTTTATAGAAGTTAATTATACTTGCATTAGAAAAATATATCCATAAATTTAATATTATTCCCGTCACGAAAAGTCTTCGTATTTTTTTTTTATATGTTAACATAATAGAAAGACATTCTCATGCGAAAGTTGTAAATAAATACATGAATATTTATTATATACAGAAAATATAAAATGTTTTCATCTTTTAAAGCTCCAAAATATTAGAAAGTTTAAAGAATATAAAAATTGGAATTTACTCTCTTTATATAATGAAGTTAGAATTTTGGTTCCAAATAAGAGCGGCTCAAAATGTATTTAACGGGAAGACGGCTCTCTAGAAAAGATTGTATTAGCTATTAGAATTTGATACTGATGTCATAATTTTTTTTTATTTTTACGGTTCGATTTTATGGATAAATTTTTTTTATATAAGTCTTTATAATATATGTTAAAGTTGGGATTTCGGTTTTAACGAAAGAGCGGCTCAATCGAAAGAATTGTGTTTAACAAGAAATCGATTCATTAGAGAAGACTATTTAATTATTAAAATTTAATGTTAGTATTATAATATAACGTAAATATATTGATTTTTTTTAAAAAAATATTGTAACGCCGCCGCGAAGCGCGGCTTTATCGACTAGTATATATATATAAAGGAGGGTATGCGGGAGCTTAGGTGGCGCTCTAAGATCGTCTCAATCTATTTTTCTAATTTTCTAAAATTTTAGAATTTTAAACACTAATAAATGTAAAAATATCATTTAACATATTAGAATTAGAATAGGTGTTCGAATTTATAGAGGAGAAGAATTTAAATTTATAGGGAAGACATATGATTAGAAGTTATATTTGAAGTAGAATAAGTATTTATAAAACATATGATTAAAAGTTCCATAGGAAGTAGAATAATAGTTCGAATTTATAAAAAAAACATATAAATAAAAGTTTTATTAACATATTAGAAGTAGAATAGGTGTTCGAATTTATAAATGAGAAGAGTTCGAATTTATAGGGAAGATGTATGATTAAAAGTTCTATTGGAAGTAGAATAAGTATTTATAACGCATAAGATTAAAAGTTCTATTGAAAGTAGAATAAGAGTTCGAATTTATAGAGAAAAATAGTTCGAATTTGTAGGAAAAACATATAAATTCTAATCATATGTCTTACTTATAAATTCGAACTCTTCTTCTCTATAAATTCGAACACATATTCTACTTCTAATATGTTAAATGATATTTTATATTTATTAATGTTTAAAATTCTAAAAATCTCAAAAATTAGAAAAATAGATTGAGACGATCTTAGAGCGCCACATAAACTCCCGCGTACCCTAGTACTGTCTTATGGGTTTGGTAATTTTTATGTTGTGCGTGCATACCAGATGTTTAATGCTCTAGTTTATGTCCAGCAGTTTCCGTCAAATGTAACAAATTTGTGTAAAATTTTAGCCTATTACTTACTCCGTTTCAAATTAGTAATTTCTTGAATTAGTGAAATGATTATGGATATAAAAGAGCATGAATTGGATGCAACATTTAAATTACTCAGTATGCGTGAAATTTGTTAGTAACCACTGACATGAAATGAAAATTAATTTCACATGTTAACTAAATCAGTTTGTATCTCAACTGGAAACTATATAACAGACACTAAACCAATAGAATATCTACTTGTGTTGGACAAGATGGTCAGTCCTTACTCATCCCTCACGTGCATAAACCCCCTTACCATCAGGGATGGAGGTCAGTTCCCTCTAGGGCTGTCAACAAAATTCGACAAATCCGATATCCGTCCGAAATATTTGCATTCGTATTCGAGAAAAAACGGATATTATTCGTATCCGAAATAAAGCGGATATTATCCGTATCTGAATCCGGAGTATCCGAATCCGAAATGGAATATATATAATATTTAAATTATATAATTTAAGATTTTTTTTCTATTAGTGTGTAGTGTTTATGTGTGTTTATTAATTAAATAATGCATTTATATAAAATTTATATAATTGTAACAATATTATAGACATATATAATTGTAACAATATTTTGAAATCATCAATACAAGTCAAAAAAATCTGAACAATCCGATATCCGTCCGAAATATCTGCATTCGTATCCGAAAAAAAGCGGATATTATCCGTATCCGAAACAAAGCGGATATTATCCGTATCTGAATCCGACAATTTCGGATACGGATATATCCGTATCCGAATTATCCGTTTGACTAGTATATATATATAAAGGAGGGTATGCGGGAGCTTAGGTGGCGCTCTAAGATCGTCTCAATCTATTTTTCTAATTTTCTAAAATTTTAGAATTTTAAACACTAATAAATGTAAAAATATCATTTAACATATTAGAATTAGAATAGGTGTTCGAATTTATAGAGGAGAAGAATTTAAATTTATAGGGAAGACATATGATTAGAAGTTATATTTGAAGTAGAATAAGTATTTATAAAACATATGATTAAAAGTTCCATAGGAAGTAGAATAACAGTTCGAATTTATAAAAAAAAACATATAAATAAAAGTTCTATTAACATATTAGAAGTAGAATAGGTGTTCGAATTTATAAATGAGAAGAGTTCGAATTTATAGGGAAGATGTATGATTAAAAGTTCTATTGGAAGTAGAATAAGTATTTATAACGCATAAGATTAAAAGTTCTATTGAAAGTAGAATAAGAGTTAGAATTTATAGAGAAAAATAGTTCGAATTTATAGGAAAAACATATAAATTCTAATCATATGTCTTACCTATAAATTCGAACTCTTCTTCTCTATAAATTCGAACACATATTCTACTTCTAATATGTTAAATGATATTTTATATTTATTAATGTTTAAAATTCTAAAAATCTCAAAAATTAGAAAAATAGATTGAGACGATCTTAGAGCGCCACATAAACTCCCGCGTACCCTCCTTTATATATATATATATATATATATAATATATATATGTTGATTGATGATTGATTGATTGATGATTGATTACAACAAGTTTAGATCAATTTAATTTTTTTTATTTTACAATGCATGCACCCAGCACCATATATGTTAGGATTCTTCCTTTTAGCTTCAAGTATTACTAGAACACGAATACTTAAATTAAACATTTATTTTAAATAAAAAATATATATGTATTTTTCAAAATGTTATAAATTTTGATACTTGAACAAATATCCATATTAGACAGTAATATAGCCTTCCCTCATGACTGGTTCTGGTTCTAGAATTTTGGATGACATAGATGAATTTTTAAAACAATATCTTTTATATTAGCAAAACGATACTGTATTAGTAAAATGGACATTATAACATAAGTTCTTAAATTTAAAATAGCAATAACAATTAACAACAAAGTTAATAATAAAAATGATAAATTATAGAAGTAAGATAACATAGAAACAAATAATACCATTCTCAAAAAAGCTTGTGTTTGCTAGATTAGTGACTACTATTGGGACTTGTTTTTTGTTTCTTTAAATATGAATGTAATCACAAAGATCCTGAAACATAGCCTCAAACTTGATACTTGTCACTTGATAGCATAAAGGATCTAGTTTACTAATATTTGCTATTTATTGATTTGCTAAAACTAATTATTAAAATTATTGAAAAAGGATGTGAATGATAAAACGGCGGTAAAAATTAAAATCTTGTTTGGAGAATAGCTGTATAGGAGATATGTGAGATGAAAAGTATCATCAATAAGTTTGATTATTATTGAATAAAAACTAAAATTAAAATAGTGGTTGGCTAGTTGTCTAAAATTAATACCGATGTTTTTTTATCAAAAACAAAAACAATTTGGGTCTAAGTTTAATTGTCGAACTCTTTATTATTTTTTATTTCATTTTTGCTAAATTCCTTACTATTTACTTTTTTAATTTGTTAAAAAATTAAAAATTATAAAATATATATAATTATGTATAACATGAATAGAAATTTTGGTACATTATTTGGGTATGTCTTAGTGGCCTTAAAGTATTCTACCTTTGGGCAATAATGCAGATGGTGCCATGCATTTCTACGTGACATGAAAGTTTTCGGTTATTTTTAAGTAGACGACACTTTGACTTATTTACCTATATACTTGATACACCACCAATTAAAACCCTTAAAAACAAAAAGCCTAATCTTCTTATCTTTTATAGAATTCATACCACACATTCACATCTTTATTTAAGTACGCAGTAGCTTAACTCTTTAATTTAATCCTAGCAGCTCACTCCTTAAGTTTAACCCTTCTGTTCAAAACATGTCGAATTCATCATTTACTTCTGCTACCCAGACTGTCCACTCAAACAGCACCAGTACTTTCAATGAACATGGATGGGTAGTTCAAATTCGCAGAACTCTCGAGGAACAATTCGAAGAAGATAATAACGAAATCCCGGTTAGTATCTTCAGTGTTCCCACAACCCTCCTTCATACAAATCCTGATGCATATACACCTCAACAAGTTGCATTAGGACCTTACCATCACTGGCGTCAAGAGCTTTACGAGATGGAAAGGTACAAAATTGCGGCAGCTAGAAGGACCATGAAGCATCTTCAATGCTTTAGTAATTTTCAAGAAATTGTTGATCAATTTCATGTGCTGGAGTCAAGGATTCGAGCTTGCTACCACAAGTACCTCAACCTTAATGGTGAAACTTTAGCATGGATGATGGCCATTGATGCAGCTTTCTTGCTCGAGTTTCTTGAAGTTTACGCAAGGAAGGATGGTAAGTTACTTTGTAGGGCTACATCGAGATTAACATCAAATCTTGTTGATTCTGCAGGTAGAAAGTCGGCTCACATCGCAATCCTTAGAGATATATTGATGCTTGAGAATCAGTTACCTTTGTTTTTACCAAGGAAAATGCTGGAGTTTGAACTGGGATCCTTAGATGCAGCTGATGACATGTTGCTTTCTATGTTAAGGGGTTTATCGAAGGAGCTATATCCATTCAAAACACCTGATGAATTGCCAAAGAGTCTTATCGAAGACTCTGCTCATGTTCTTGATTTCTTTTACCGCCTACTGATGCCAAAGGCATTCCGAAAATCTCAAATTACTGATCACGATGAACATCTTGATGGAGAAGATGAAAAGGATGAAGAAATCATTATTGATGAGGAGTCACACAGTAGAGTCATGGAGTTTTTTAATTTTATATGGAACACCCTGTCAAAGCTAAATATACATCCGGTACGTTTTTTCAAGGCATTACTAAGCTCTAAACCTTTACAGTTGTTACTTAAGATGCCATGGAATATCATCACTAAAATTCCAGTGCTTAAGATGTTAAAAGAACCTATCGAACATATATTTATGCGACAAGGTAAAGAAGATGCGAAGCTTGAGAATGATAACGTTGTTCGTCCCCCATTAATCGAGGAACTTACAGTCCCTTCCGTCACCTTGTTGTCTAAATCCGGAGTGCGCTTTGTCCCAACGGATGGTGGAATTTGCAGCACTCATTTCGATGTAAAAACACATACCTTAAGTCTCCCTAGAGTAAACCTTGATGTCAATACTGATATTATTTTGAGAAACATGGTGGCATACGAGTCATGCAACGCAGCAGGCCCTCTGGTTTTTACTCGGTATACAGAATTTATGAACGGTATCGTGGATACACCGGATGATGCAAAGTTTCTTAGAGAAAAAGGAATAATATTCAATCGTTTAAAGAGTGATGAGGAGGTGGCAAACTTTTGTAATGGGATCAGTAGGTCTGTGAAACTGACGAAAGTGCCCTTCTTAGATAAGGTGGTGGAAGATGTGAACAAGTATTACAATGGGAGGTGGAAGGTTAAAGCCGAGAAATGCATCAGGAGTTATGTATATGGTTCATGGAGGATTCTTACAGTGCTGGCCTGTATTGTGCTCCTATGTTTGATGGCTCTACAAACTGTCTGCTCTGTTTATACTTGTTCTCGTGTAATTCACCAATATGCCAATGTTGATAGTTCCGCTGATCAGCCCTGATTCTTATATGTACTGATATGAAAGTGTAGTACTGTCTTATGGGTTTGGTAATTTTTATGTTGTGCGTGCATGGCAGATGTTTAATGCTCTAGTTTATGTCCAGCAGTTTCCGTCAAATGTAACAAATTTGTGTAAAATTTTAGCCTATTACTTACTCCGTTTCAAATTAGTAATTTCTTGAATTAGTGAAATGATTATGGATATAAAAGAGCATGAATTGGATGCAACATTTAAATTACTCAGTATGCGTGAAATTTTTTATAGTAACCACTGACATGAAATGAAAATTAATTTCACATGTTAACTAAATCAGTTTGTATCTCAACTGGAAACTATATAACAGACACTAAACCAATAGAATATCTACTTGAGTTGGACAAGATGGTCAGTCCTTACTCATCCCTCACGTGCATAAACCCCCTTACCATCAGGGATGGAGGTCAGTTCCCTCCTTTCCTTGCGCTCCCCTGTCGATTACAAACCATTTCTTCACTTGTTTAGATCTTACTTATGGTCATTATTTACTCAATCCCCTCCTTTTGTAACTTTGACCAATCATCTACTCATCCTTGTTTTTCAAAATTCAAATCCACCTCTCTTTGGCTAGTAAGCAATGATCACCGGAAAAGATATTTACGATGTTCTTGCAGCCATTGTACCTCTATATGTAGCCATGTTTCTGGCCTATGGTTCTGTCCGTTGGTGGAAAATCTTTACTCCAGACCAGTGCTCTGGTATCAATCGTTTCGTTGCTGTTTTTGCAGTCCCCTTGCTTTCTTTTCATTTCATTTCCTCTAATGACCCTTATGCCATGAACTATCATTTCATTGCTGCTGATTGTTTACAAAAAGTTGTCATTCTTGTCGCTCTCTTTTTATGGCAATTTTTTAGTAAAAATGGCAGCATAGAATGGATGATCACTCTCTTTTCTCTATCCACTCTCCCAAACACTCTTGTCATGGGAATCCCTCTTTTAAAAGCTATGTATGGAGACTTTTCAGGAAATTTGATGGTTCAAATTGTGGTTTTACAAAGTGTCATTTGGTACACTCTAATGCTCTTTATGTTTGAATATAGAGGTGCAAAACTCCTTATTTCTGAACAGTTTCCTGAAACGGCTGGCTCAATCACTTCTTTTCATGTTGAATCGGACGTTGTGTCGTTGAATGGACGTGAGCCTTTGGAAACTAATGCGGAGATTGGAGATGATGGAAAGTTGCATGTGGTGGTAAGAAGGTCTAATTGTTCATCAAGATCTGTAATTTCTTACAACAAATCGCATGCAATGAATGAAATGACTCCGCGAGCTTCCAATTTAACTGGCGTTGAGATCTACTCTGTTCAGTCTTCTCGTGAGCTAACACCAAGAGCCTCGAGCTTTAACCAAAATGATTTTTATGCCATGTTTGCAAGTAAAGCAGCGAGTCCTAAACACGGATATACAAATAGTTATGGAGGAGGAGGTGATGTTTATGCATTACAATCCTCGAAAGGTCCAACGCCAAGAATTTCGAATTTTGAAGAGGATATGTTGAAGATGGGGAATAGTATAAATAATAATAAGAATAAGAGAGCTGGAGGAAGGAGTATGAGCGGCGAATTGTTTAATCATGGAAGTTTAGGATCTTATCCACCTCCCAATCCAATGTTTTCGGGTTCTGCACATAAGAAGAAGGAAAGTAGCGGAGGGGCTAGTAATACGCCTAACAATGAGCTTCATATGTTTGTTTGGAGCTCAAGTGCATCTCCTTCATCTGAAGGCAATCTAAGAAATGCTGTGAACAAGGCTGCTGCTACTGATTTTGGAGTTGTTGATTCATCGAAGGCTGTTCTTCAACAAGAAATTGATGCTTCAAGAGGTACGTGCCATCTTAACTACATATGCAGTCATGCAGTGCAAAATGATAAATGTGAGTATCTACCATGTATAGTCTTAATTTTGTCTTTAATTACTATTATTTCACACAGCCAATGTCATGCAAGATCAAATAGAAAATCCAAGTTCTGCTGGAAAAATGAATGGAGAACAGAGGGAGGTTCAGATGGAGGAGGGAACGACCTCGAAATTTGGAACTAAGAGTAGTTCGCCATATAATACAAGCCAGAAGAAGGTAGGGATGGAAGGACAGAAAAATCACCAGATGCCACCTGCAAGTGTGATGACAAGGCTTATTCTTATTATGGTTTGGAGAAAACTCATCCGAAATCCCAACACATATTCCAGCCTTTTAGGCCTCATTTGGTCTCTCGTTTCATATAGGTCCATCTTTTTACCCCTCTGATCACTCTCACATTTACATACATACAACTACTTGATTACATGATGCTGGATGCTGTGTGCTTGCATATACAGTACAAACTTCATTCCAAGCAGATGGTTTTCGACCGATTGTCATCATGATTGTTGTAATCTCTTGCTATTTTAGTATCGTACTAAATAAATTGCTAAAATTCAATTACATGGACAGATGGGATGTCAAAATGCCTACGATCGTGAGGGGATCCATATCTTTATTATCAGATGCAGGTCTAGGAATGGCCATGTTCAGTCTAGGTACTAAATTTTCTCTCTTTAACAACATAAACATAATAATCGAAATCAAAGATAATTGTTCAATCATATGTTTATATCATTAAACCATATTTTAACTTTCAGTTAACATACAGGATTATTCATGGCCCTGCAACCAAAGATAATAGCCTGTGGGAAATCTGTTGCAACGTTTTCAATGGCGGTGAGGTTCTTAACAGGTCCAGCCGTGATTGCAGCAACTTCCATCGCTATAGGCCTCCGCGGTGTTCTTTTACACGTGGCAATTGTGCAGGTGACGAGCTAGCATTGCGAACACATATTTCCCTTACGAAATAAGAAATGAATATATAAATAATTAACAAATTGTTGCTGCCATATTTACAGGCTGCTCTTCCCCAAGGAATCGTGCCCTTCGTGTTTGCAAAAGAGTACAACGTCCATCCTGACATACTTAGCACTGCGTAAGTTTCTAGCTAGTCTATTCATCTTTTTTTCTCATAAATGTAAAACTGTACAGTGTTGGCCCCTGCATCTAGTTACAAGCAACAGTTAAGATCTCCACCAATCACATGCACTGAAATTAACTAAATTTAACTCCAGAAATCAACAAGGGAAAATGTTGTCTAAACATAACTATCAGCTAGGAGATTATTAATTTTAGTACAAGATCTAATACTGCATGTTGTGCTCGTACCCAGTGTACAAGTCTCTCAGCGTAGTCTTACTCTTATACTTGTATATCTAATGCATGTTGTATGTTCATAACTGCAGAGTTATATTCGGAATGCTGATTGCGCTGCCCATAACAATATTGTACTATGTACTTCTCGGAGTGTAATCGCAAGGAATTCAAAGGACGATTACATTGGTGTATTAGATTCAGTGCAACAAGGACGTAGAAAACTACGAGCTAACTAGTCACCCACGTACTCTATGCGTGTAATTGTACGAATATACTACTAAGGTCTAAGAGAATAGCCTTCTTGTGTTTTTCTTATAAATATTATAAAATATTAGGCTCTTAGTGATTTAGAATATTATAAGGTATGACAACTCCAACAAGCTTCCTTATAATTGTTCCTTATAATTTATTAAATAATAAATGAAAGAAGGAAGCAAAAACAAAAAAAGAGAGAAACAATTAAAAAAAGGAGGAAAAATAATATTTTATTGATAAAAGTGAAATAAGGGATCTCTTAAAGATAAGGGATGACATGATGCTCTTAACTTTTTAAGGAAAAATTAAGAGGCTGTTGGAGCACTATTTTAGACCAAATTTCTTATAATTTAAGTTAGGAGCTCATATAAGGGATTTATTGGACTTGCTCTAATACTGTCTGCTATTTGCACTATTTTACTTGGTTTCTACTGGCTCTATGTCAATCCCTTTCGATCCTTTAATTTTGAAACTTGCGAGTTCTTGTCTTAATTTCTCAGATAGTGACAAAGGCTTCCCGAGTAATCCAGCTTACATCACTCCCGAAAATGGTAGATTCACAATTGACCTTCACAATAGTTCCATGGTTGTTGCAGTGTACAGGTGACTCAGTTACAAAAACTAAGCTATGAGGGACACGAGTTCTCGAATAATGAACAACTATAATTTGTGAAAGGTGAGCACATGTGATCGCCACCGTTCCAAGCATACCCCATCTATCTACATGCCGGGAACTAGCTATAGACATGCCGAAAGTATTAATTACGGGAAAACAAAATCGAAACTTATTGAAACAAAGAACAGATTCGAGGATAAAACTCGATTTTATTGAAACAAAGAGAGGGATTGATGGCGGAGAGAAAGATGGTGGTTGCGTTAGATGGTAGGGACGGCGGGGACAGGGGGAAGGGGAAGGTGGAGATGGCTGGTGATGGGGGGGGAGATGGATGGTGAGGGAGGGAAGGTCGGAGAAGAGGTTGGGGGGGGGCTACGCATTAGTCGACTCTCATTAGTATTAGTTGTAACTTATAAGCACAAGCAATCAGTGAAAACTTAGACTAGACGTTGTTAGTAACAACTTGTTACCTCTGTTGTAGAAATCGCCCGATTTCTGAAAAATTGTCGATAAATCGGCCAAAAATCGATCAAAATTTTGGAACCGATTCGGTCGATTTTGCAAAAATCGCCGATTTTTCAACCAAATCATCCGATAAATCGTAAATCGATACCTCAACCGAATAGTTCCGATTTCCGAAATCTGCAACACTGCCACTACACCATAAACAGCCTGCGGTAACCCAAAAATTCTGTTACATTAGGGTGCTAAAATGTTACAATAGACCCATTTTTGGGCTAAGGTAACATAAATTATATGTTACATATTTCGATGTTACCTTAGGGTACCTAATGTAACTTATTTCACCCCTAGGGTAACATGTACTTTTGGGTTACCTTAGAGGTCTACTGTAACATAAAAATGGCATATTGCAACATAAATATTCGGTTACCTTAGAGTGCTTAATTTTTTTTTTTTTAAATGGGCCCCACCTGTGGGTTCCACTGGTGGGCCCCGCCTATGTACCTCACATGTGCCCCCTATTTGGTGTACCTGTTGTAACACTTATTGTAGCTATAGTAACATTTTAACTAGTCTAGCAACATTTTAACTAGTATATTGTAACACTCTAACAGACTAATGTAACACTTTACCAAAAAAAATTTGAACAACACCTTTTTAAAAGTATACAATCGCAAAATACCATTCAACCACAATGAACCACATAGATATCCATCTCAACATCCAAACAAACTAATCAATTCTGATTCAACATCCAAACAAAACAAACTAATTTAACATCTGAACTAGAAGATAGAAGCTAGTTAACATCCATAACATAAGTACTTTTAACATCCGTTGCATCTTCTGTTCAAATTCTGATTCGACGACTCTCTTGACTCTGGTTTGGAATTCCGACTCGACGACTCTCTTGACTCTGGCTTGCAAATGACACAGTAACTGGCACGATTTATGTCCTGATCAGACCTTCTATGGTAATTATACTTTATTGGAAAAACTGCACAACGGGATCCAGGACAAGAAGATCAAAGTTAGGATAGAATTTGCATATTTTTGTACTAACTTAGAATATATTGCAAAGTTTAGAGATGACAAAAGTTGCAAGCAACAATAAAATAAGCATATACAACATGACTCATGAATAAAGGAATTGATCTTTCACTACACCATATATGCTCTTTACCAACAGCTAAAACTAGTGTTAGCATGTAAATGTAGCCTTAGATGGCTTAATTTTGATGTAAGCCAACATTTTATTTTGATGTTGCAATATATTTCAATGTATGTTGCCTAAAATATTTTTGATTAACAAAGCCAACACTTAAAATGATGTTGCCGAAGACACTAAAAAAAGTGTTGGAAATGGACAGGGGGAAAGTGAAATATTTGGGGGGAAAGTGAAATATTTGAGGGTAGTATTTTGGGGAAAGTGAAATATTTGGGGGGAAAGTGAAATATTTGGGGGTAATAATTTGGGGAAAGTAAAATATTTTGGGATAATAATTTGGGTACGTAATTTCAGTCAATACACACACTCGCTCTCATCTCTCTCGCAGGTACCTCTCATCTCTCTCACTCTCTCTCGTTCTAAATCTTTAGTTTCTCTCTCATTCTCTCTCGTTCTCACTCTAATTAATCTGGTATCTCTCTAATTAAATTGGTATCTCTAATTAATCCCTCGTTCTCGTTCTCACTCTTTGTAGTACAAATTTGAAGCTTGCTGTGTGGTTTGGTCGGTCGTAATCAGGTAAGTTTCAATTATGAACCCTAATTTCGTATTAATTTTAGATTTGTAAACCATAAAATTTGGGGGATTTTGTAATTTTTTCAATATTTTACAAAACCCTAATTTGTTGATTGCTTTTTCTTTTGATTTTATGTTTGTTGAGAATCCAGTGTTTTATTAAAGTGTTGATGGTTGTATGTGTGGCGACATACGAGTCAACTGGTAGCCAAGTTCAATTATCCCTGGAAAGAGGTCTTCCTGCTGTTATCGAAAACTTCATTTCCATTTTTGTCATATGACATGGTTCACTGTGCTCAGTGTGGCATAATCTGGGAGAGCAAATGTATTAACACTATGAAGCTCCGGAAATGCTTATAAACCTACATATTAAGGTCCTTTTTCCATACCTTGTTTATCAAGTACCTTATTCGTGTTGATACGTTATTACTTTTTTATGTAGTACCTTTTCGTGTTGATACTTTATTATTTTTGTTGGCTAGATACTACATTAATAATTGTTTTAGTGCAATTTTATAGGCACTCTCATCTAATAATTTTATCTTTATTACCAATTTTTTGGCTAATTTTTCCACTTACGTTTTTCATCAAATTAATATCTATTTGTTCTTAGAGAGAAGATATTCAACGCTATCTTCCCAGGGGTTCTCGGATTGGTTGGGTTCGATTAGCTTACTTTTCGAACCAAACCATTGTTAAAGTTTTTTAGATTTTGTAGGTTATTTATGTCGGTGCATTTAAGTGCTTTGCATTTAAGGCCTATTCCGTATATTTTCAGTATGTTGCACATGCAAGTAACCTGTTTAAGGAGAAAGTTGCTACACATGGGTGGCTATCGTTTGAAAGATAATATTCTGAGAAGCCCACTGGGATAGGTATTAACTATTACAGCACAGTGCTGGGAATATAATGAGGAACAAACAAACACTAGACTTCTAAAGAAGGAAAAAATGTATGACACCTTAATAAATTTGTTTAAACGAATTTGTCATGTGTTTACACTTATTATTGACTGTTGTTTGTTTTGTCTTGCATAGTTATCTCCTTTTTACCCAGAATTTATATTTGACTCTGATATTATTATGATTATAATATATTTATAGGGGACAAATGATGAAACTGTTGATTTCTATCACGACAAGCGATTATGGGAACTTGCTAAAGATAAATATGACCCACTATGGGTACAGGGCGGAGGACATTGTAATCTTGAAATTTATTCAGAGTACATAAAGCACTTGCGCAAGTTTGTAAATGCAATGGAAAATATATCCTTCTCAAGACGTAGCAAGCACCGACAGAATTCAGACCCAGGTTTAGCGGAATCAAAGCACAACAAGTGATTGACGTTTGGAAGATCGTAATATCATCATGTGATCTTTTCTTTCTTTCCTACGCTTCACCTTTCAAAGTAATGCACATGGTAGCTGGATTCTTGCTATATGCATTTTCTGGGTAAGAAATGATGTTTCTTGCTGCATTACTGCCCTTTTCTCTTAGCAAGCTGGTATGCGTAATGCTCTTATTTGATCCAAATCCTCCTCAATTAACCAGATTTTGAATTAGAGAGCGATTGTGATTATCTTCTTGTTCTCATGGCAGTGTGTACCATTATCAGAAAGTATTAGATCAATCCATAGACTTAATCTTCATTTCATGTAAATTAATAAAATTTAGTCACCCTAGTTTCTCCTGTAATGTATATTGTTTTAGGATACATTTTATCGTTAGGGATCTTTGCGTCTTTCATCCCCCTGTATTTCCACATGTGCTAGTTTTTAAGATCCAGTGTATGGCACTTTTAATGGAAATCCCTATTTTTATGTTTCCTTTATTTCTCTTTATCCCTGTATATTAATATTACCTAATAGATCTAGTTTAAAAATCGTCGCAAAAACTGCCCCTACTTTTAAGGCTACGTTTGTTTCACGGGACTAAGGAAAAATCCTTTAAATTAGTTTATCTCGTGTTTCTGTTGTAAAAGTAGCTGAAGGTATTACAGTCTAGATAATATGAATAAATGGACTCATTGAACAAGGAAGATATTTTATCTTCTTTTAAACAAGGAAGATGACAACATTATCCAGATGAATGAGATATGATATAACATTGGCACCATTGTATTGGTTAGAGTAAATTAGTCTTTTATTTGTGATGCTTTTTCTCTTTCTGCTCCAGTAGTGCTTTCATAAAAGAGAAATGAAAGATGACTTTGTATCTGTTGAGCATTTATTATTAGCTTCCTTTCAGATAAAAGGTTTGGTCAGTAATATAAAGATCATTACTTGCGTCATGCGTCATCATCTTCCTACATCAATGGTAATTATTTAACTGTGTGGAGTTCCATTGCAGCTGTCGATTATTTTAATTTATATGTTTTTTTACAAGTTATACTGTGATGAATCTATCTAAAAGTTTAATTTCATTTGCAGGTGAGGATTTTGATCAGAGAATCATGGAATAATTCATGAAGTTGATCAAGA
Source organism: Kitagawia praeruptora (assembly GCA_037693485.1). Lineage (NCBI taxonomy): Eukaryota > Viridiplantae > Streptophyta > Magnoliopsida > Apiales > Apiaceae > Kitagawia > Kitagawia praeruptora. The sequence goes on along the minus strand of CM075344.1, from coordinate 150,189,378 downwards.
AGAAGTATAAAAAAGACATCATCAAGGATAACAGAGCTCTTGGGAAGCTGCGAAGAAATAGACTTTCTTTTGACATAGCTAATTTTGTTTTAGTTCAAAGAGTTTTTAAGATTTAAGTGTGATTTTGGTTTATTATTACGAATTTTGGTAACAAAAATTAGGATGTTGCCAATAAATAAAAGTGTTTTTCTAATATTTATGTGTTGTACATAAATTGAAACTACTAATTGGTTTATAAAATATGAAAAATTGTTTAATAAAAAAGTGTTGGAATAAGTGAAAAGATGTTCCAAAAATTTTAAAAGTGGTCAATAACAAGATGTTGCAATAAAGTTGAAAAGGTGTTGCCGAAAAAAAAGGTGTAGATAAAATAGTTTTGACGATGTTGCAGTAGAGTCTATGGTACCATTGTATTTGGTGTTGCTGTAGATTGTAAAGTGTTGCCATAAATAACTAAGGCAACATATATAACGATGTAGCCATAGAATTGAACAAAGTGTTGGCTTATCACCTAAGGCTACGGGACTATATCCAACATCACCAAATTTGGAAAAAGTGTAGCCTTAGACCAATTTTTGACTTATGGCAACATTATTCTTGATTTTTTACACTTTTTTCAGGTGTTGGTAAAGACCATATATGGTGTAGTGTTTCCTGGCAACTGCTACTTATGATCAAGTGAACCAGCTACTAAATTGACACAATACTACCCTCTAAAAAACATCATGAGTTAGTAATGTTAACACATACTATTTCCTTCCAGAAATGCATAATAAACCAACAATCCAGTCTAGAAATGCATACGGGTTACATTGTTCCCTGCTTAATAATAGTGCCACATACATTTCTTTACATAATGCCACCACACAAGGGAAGGATATCTAAAGTTAAACACATTCAAAGGTTCTAAAAGTAAAATTAGGTTCAGTTATAATAATGTGCATTTTAATCTGGATGATTATGCAACGAAAGCTTTTTCAGTTAAGTGATGAAACTGCAAGGTGGTCCCTAATTCAACTACCGAATAGACATTTAGCCTGACCAAGAACAATCACCCTCAAACCGCTATAGCTCTCCAAAACAATGCTCTTTTTTTATCAGAATCCTCTAATACTGCGTCAAGTTTACCTGATAACTCCAACCAGTGTCCGCAACCCCATAAAAAGAGTCATACCTGCCAAAACACCAGGAAGACAAAAAATTAAGGGAGCAAAATATAGGAACATGGAAGATTTTGCTCCCACCACCATCTGCAATTCATCACACAACATTTATGAGATATGCTATTTGCATCATAACATGTTGACATTGAAGAACAATTACAAGCATAGCACGACATGTTACAACTTTGATCAGCAACTCTAATGGTCCAAAATCATGTTACAACTTCATCTTTACATGTACAAACAACAAAATGAAGTAAAATGATGCTCAATAATATAGATAATCAAGTAGTTCAGACCTGACTACACGACATGCATAGTACCGCCAAAGCAGGAGTCGTGACAAGGCTTAACTGCGTGAGAAAGAAAGCAGGTCCCAAAAATCCTATTGATTGCATTATTTGCATAATGTCACAGTAAAGGTCTTATCCATATTTTTTTTATCATCAAACCAAACAGAAATAGTGTATCTAATTCAAAACACGGTTTGGAAAAGGTTAGATGTACAAAAACAAAAAGTACCACAGAATATATTGCCGTTAAAACATGATTACCCAAAAATTTACAATCCAACATAAATTCAAGTATTCAACAACGGATTTCCTATTCTCGTTTCCTACTAGTAAGTAATAACTATTCTTGTACAAATTGTTACATTATAATCAGCTGCTAGTTATTGCTGCTTGCTTTCTGATCTGGCTGTTGTTATTATTTCATTCATTTTGTTCCCTGTATTGCTACCACACTATTGCTCTATCTTTTGATAGAGGTACTTAAAATTATATATCAATCTATGTCAGAACTGCTTGTGTTGTCATTACAAAATTTATTGATGCACATGCACAAACACAGGTCATAGACTAATAATACAATCCTAAATCCCAACAATTGTAAAAAAATGCAAAAACAAATCTTGACTCATTTTTCCTACCACCATGTGGTCGTTGCTTGTACAACACTAACAATAGATTAAGTCTCACCTTAACAATTTTAGCACTAGAATTGTGGGCAGAAAATATCTGCAATGTTAAAGAGAAGTAAGTTGAATACTTGAATCTGAAGGAAAAGGGCACCAAGTTCAAAAATCAACAAATGACCTAAACTTGCAGTAAAATCTAATCTTTTGGACTCATGAAAGACGAATTAAAACAAGAAATTAACCAAGAATGTTGTCAAGTTAGCATATAGAAAATTCAAAAGAGAGGGCACCATAGTAGCTAGATACTTACTTCTGTTGGTGTCATTGCGCCAGGAATGTATAGAACTTCACTTTCATGGACATAATCCAAAATCTCCTGCAGATGCTCAACTACAGTAAGCAAAACAAAATTAAAACACAAACATACACAAAACTGGGACAACCACATTCAGTGACATAAAGTTGCCAATCTTAAATTATGACTAGTTGTAGCTATCTATTTTGCAAACAGTAACAATAATCAATTAGAAGTTAGAAGATACCTTCACAGTTGCCGGACTCAAAAGAAATTTCACACCAACATGTATGGCTTCTTTTGCATCTTGCAAACTTAAGACTGTCCCAGCCTACAGCATACTAGTGTCATGATTAACTACTTTTATTAGTCTATATATACACGCAAAAGAAATGCAAGTCAACTGATTAATTACTTGTTAAGTACAAGCCGAATTTATATAATTAACTTCGAATCTCATGTAGATAGGCCTGTCGAATGCTCATACAGGAATTTATATAATTAACTAACTTCGAATCTCACTATGATGGGGGGTACTTTTTTCTCTCCCGGGAAGAATGGATCAAGAATCCGATCCGATCCAATCCGAAATTAGCGGGTATGGATCCTTTAAAAAAATATCCGATCCGATCCGATAAGGATCCTATCTGATAAGGAGCGGGTATGGATTTATCATGATCCGATCCGTTAACGATCCGATCCGAATATATTTATATATTAAATATTTTTATATTTTTTATACATTATATATAATATTTTTATATATAATATAAAAGATATATCTACATATCTATACTATATTATATATATATATATATAAATATAATATGTTATATTTATTATTTATATGTATTATATAATATATAATATACTATATTTATTATTTAGTATATATTATATATATTTTATTTATCATATATAATATAAAATTTATAAAAAAATAAATAGACTTTTCGATTAACATCTAAAAATTTGAATACAAGTCAAAGTACTAATCAATACTAGTTGACCGTTAAATTACCAAATCAAATGAATTTATTTTTTTTAAAACAATTTTGGCAATAACATTAAAAATGATGGATCTTGACATCCGTATGGTTGGATCGTCGAAAAATATTTTGAAAAAAATCGAAACACGAATCAGGGACGAAACCATGTTTAGGGGTAGTAGTCAAAATACTAGTTGACCGTTAAATTACTAAATCAAATGAATTTATTTTATTCTAAAATATTGGTAATAACATTAAAAATGATAAATGTTGACATCCGTACGGTTGGATCGTCGAGAAATATTTTTTAAAAAATTAAAACACGAATCAAGGACGAAATCATGTTAGGGATACTAGTCAAAGTACTAGTTGATCGTTAAATTACCAAATCAAATAAATTTATTTTTTTCCGAAATTTTGTCAATAACATTAAAAATGATGGATTTTGACATCGGTACGGTTGGATCATCGAGATAATATTTTAAAAAATATAGAAACCCTTTAGGGTTGTGTTTAGGATTTAGGGTTTTAAATAGATAAAAAAAATTCAGTAAAAAATATTTAAAAATAGATATTAAAAAATTTTGTCAAAAAAATATTTTTTTTAATTAAACGGGTCGGACCTCCGCCGAAAACCCGAAACCCGAACGGATCGGGTATGGATCGGACTAAAAAATATCCTTCCCTGATCCGCTCCGATCCGAACCCGAAAAATCTTAATGGATGCGGATATGAATTTAGGATAATCCGATTCGAATCCGACCCATTGACAGACATACATGTAGATACGAAGATCCATTAACTTGAAAGTTATCTGTACTATTTTAAGTTTGTATATAAACCAAACCAAACATACCCAATATATCCCGCACAGAGCAGGGTCTGGGGAGGGTGAGATGTACGCAGACCATGCCCCTACTTTTTACGGTAGGGAGGCTGTTTCCGTGAAGACCCCCAACTTAGTGCACAACAGAAAAATAGTGTGTGATATTTACAAAGGCTTCTTAAATTTTTGGTAAAGATCGCAGTCATACCTGAGCCCATGACTTTGGTCACATGGGACTTACCTACGTGGGGGTTGTCCACTCCGTTCTCGAAACACTCTGATCTAGGATGACTCCTCGCACAGATCCCTGCGCCCATGGCTTTGGACACACTAAGATTACACCTGGCCAAGCTCCCTGCAACTGCAAAACCAGAAAACCAAAGAGAAAAAACAACAGAACCAAGACAAAAAACAGAAAAAACAGAGAAAAGAGAACGAAAAGACGAGCTTCTAAGATAAAGCTAACCGAGATAACCCAACTCTGAGGCTCTCAACAACAGAACCGCTCCCTAAAAGAGAATCCACCACTCTGATCTTGCGTCTCCAAGCGCACCTATCAGTGGTCATGGTCTCATTTAAGTTTAAGGCATTCAAATCCAACCTAAGCTGCTCTTCCTTTGACCTCCTCGGTCTGCCTCTCCTCTTCACCCCATCAACCGAAAGACTCTCGACCTTCCTCACCGGTGCTTCAGCCAGCCTCCTACGGACGTGGCCGAACCATCTCAACCTCCCTTCCCTAACTTTCGCAGAAAAAGGCGCTACCTCAAGCTCGCTCCTAAAGACCACATTCGGGATTCTCTCTAACATCGTGTGCCTAGAAGACCACCGCAACATCCTCATTTCAGCCGCTTCCAACTTGCTCTCGAGGGCCTTCTTCGCAGCCCAACACTCTGAACCATATAACATCGCAGGACGGATTGCCGCTCTATAGAATACAACTAAAGAACCCCGCAATTTCCCTAACGGTCATAATTTGAACATATTATACAATATATAATTTATCACCCGATTGCATCATCGAATTTAGGAGCTCAAAAATATTATGCAATTTTATATATTTATATATAGTATTTTAGGTATTTGTAAAATAACGAAATCAATATTACATTCTCATATTTCGTTGTTGTTAATCGATATATGAAAAAAATTACCAAAATCAAATTGATGCTTTACTACAAAAAAAATTGTTCTTTACATCTAAATTAAAATAAATTATATTTTTAAGTGATCTCAAACTATCTTATTTTTTTTATTATACAAGTTTATAGAATCTAGTTAATTCAAGATTATTAGTATTAAAATAAAGTTATTATCTTTATATGTAGTTGATTGTATTTTTATATAAATATAAGATTTATGCAATTATGTAATTATATGATTTTGTATTACCTAAATAGTTGTGCACTCATTTATTAAATTGAAAATTCCAAAAAAAAAAAAATAAATTTTAATATTTTTTATAAAAAATATTTAAAAAATCATTTAAATATTTTTGTACCGGGTATTAAAATTTTTAGGAGCCGTCCTCATTGTCAGGCCTAAATCTAAGACTTCAACAAATAATTGATAGTACTAATAAGGTGTTCCATTTGATAGAAGAGGAGTGAGGAATGATACTATAGTACTATAGTGAATATCGGACATTTTATATTATTCACTATGAGTGCACTATTATCAGATTTGATACTTCAGTCATAGTTCTAAAAATCGGACAATCGCCGATAAATCGGCCGAGAAATCGGAAGTCGGAGAGTTAACGATCTAATTTCGTGAAATCGTCGGAAAAATCGTTTTTCAATTTATGGGGTCAAAATCGGGTCAACATCAGCAAAATCGGAGAAAAGAGAATGAGATTCTTCCGACAGAAAAAGGGCAATCAAGATTGGTAAAATAAACGATGGGGTTCTTAGGATTTGAAGAAAAAGATAGGCCAAATCGAGGGAGGGGATGTTGTACACTACTCGTACTCGTACATGTGTGTATACGTATAGAAAGGGGGAGGAGGAAAGTAAGCGATTGGTTTTGTTGTTGTTATAAGAAGGGGAAGGAGGGTTTGTCTCTTTTATGCAGATGATGATGATGGATGAAAGCGTTTAAGTCTTCTGTGTTCGTGGCTTCGTACAAATATTAGAAGAAAAAAGGGGAAGAAGGGTCAGAGACAGAGTTGTTGGTTTGGTGAATGAAAGAGAAGATAAGAAGGCTGACTTTGTTGACTTCCCATTTTCTTATGGGACTTTCACCACGTATCGATCAAATATTTTGAATTTTTTTTCTTGACAATCAAATATTTTGATTTATGTTATATAATAATATGTAATAGAGACAAATTTGAGAGAGCTAAGAAATAGAGAAGAGAGGAGAGAAGAGAGATCACCTTATTATTCATATGTTGGTGTGTCTAAAATAATCATACAACAAGCCTTTATATAGGCTACAAGATAAATGTTACAAGTTACAAAAAGGTCACAAGTTACAAGTAAATTGTAAGAACCCAGGTTTTTGTAATATTTCTAAAATGATCATAAACGGTGATTGGTGGAGGTTATGTAAAGTTTTTAAGATCATATTATATGAATGAAGAAGTATTTATACTTTTATGGATAAAGTATCGTTGTACCAAGAAGAAAGGGAATGTAGAAACTATCAGATTACGTAGATTTTCATTTTTATTAAATATTGGTATAAGTATGGGATATTGAGGTTAAGAAAATCTTTAAGCTAAGTTAAATACCAAGGCAAGGAATTATGTAATTTATTAGAAGAATTTCAAAGGCAAATGTTCAAGAACGATGAAAGAAATTTTTACGCGACGAAACGCTTTTACAAGAAAATCTCTAAACTTGCATATGGAATTAAATGGTAAGCATTGGTTGATTAATAGGTGAGTAATATACCTGCAATTTACCATGTAATAGCCATGCAAGCCATGCAAGGCAAGGAGCATTGGATGCTAATCAAATAAGGCAAGTCATGATTATTTAAACCAAGCATTGTATACCATTTTTGGGACAAATTGCCAATTACCTTTCTTTTGCAAAATTACTTTGGAGATTACCTTGGGTAATTGATAAGTGCTGAAGTATGATTGATATATATCAATTATACATATCATTTTATCAAGAGAAAAATAGGCCTGAGGTTGTCCTCAGGGATCTCCCCTGAGATTATAAAAGATTTGTACTATAAAATTAGGGGCCCCGCAGGGGCATTTTTGTAATTATCTATGTTTTTATTCAGTAATTTACATAAATACCCATCAATTTGTATGGGAATTATTTTAACCTCAGGATTTTACCTGAGGTACCTCAACCTCAGGCACATGAAACCCTTTTATCAATTACATAAGAAAAGATAGCAAAAGCTCTCCCCCTCCATTTTCTCTATTTTCGGCCAAAAACAGAGCAGCCACTTCAACCTGCCATAACTCCCTCAATTCTCAATGAAATTTTGTGTTCTATAGCTTTTTGGAAAGGTATTGAGATGCTCTACAACTCCTCTTTAGAAGCCTCGTCCAGAAAATCAAGGTAAGACCCTCGTTTCTCCAGTTCTTTCAAGAGTGGTAATGCTGACTACGAAAATTTTAAACTTGGTTGTTAAAGCTATCTAAGGTGTTTTTAAGGAAAGTCAAGCTTGGTTAAGGTTGTTAAGACTCCAAGGAAGGTAAAACACTCACACCCACCTTAAACTTTATGAGCTATAAGTTGATTTGAAAGGTTGATGCAAGTATGTACATGTTTAAGGGGATTGTGATGTTTTAAGCTTTATAAGTATGGGTAAAGTTTTGGATAGTGATAAATGGATGTTACCACTGGTCTTATAGATCCTTGATGATGTTTATATGATCTTGATGGTGTATAGTTGAATTAAGTAGTTAGATGGAGTTCATGGAATTTGGAAATGTTCGGTTTATAGTCGTTATAATGTCGAAATTTCATTAGATCATTTGAGCAGTTAATACCGAATTCAACAAATGTTTTCTTGGTAAGTTTTTGGCCATAAACCAGTAGGACTTGTTTTGTAGTTTGTTTTGACACCAAGATCATGTGATTACGATTTACGATTTATGAGATATGCTCGTTTTAGTGAAACCGGTTAAAACGGACGAATCGTTAAGATGGACTGACTTTACCAAGTCAAACGAGCCCTTTAAAAATGGTCTGTGATTATGAAATTTTTACAGGGGGTAAGTTAGTCAGTTTTTAAATCCCTGTAAAAATTTGAAGACAAAAGGCTTAATTGAGCTAGCAAAAAGATGTTCTTAATTATGAAATTTGGATGAAAAATCCTCTGGACAGTTAAGAAGAAGTGAGAAAAAGAATTTCATGAAAAAGTTTATTTTTCAATTTTATAGAAATTTTCGAATCATAGTTGCGCAAGTGAAAAATCCTTTTAGGGGACGAATTAAGACGAACTTTAGTTTCATTGAAAATGACCTTTAACGAAAGTCGTTACGAGACCAGTAATTATCCAAAAGTGGTTAAAGGATATCATGGACTTATAATAAGCCAAACGTGTAATAAGGATGTATCGTTACGAAGTTGTGTCTTTACGTGAATAGTCAATTTGACGGGATCGTTTAACGAACTAATCGAATCGTATTGATTATTATAGATCATCACACTAGAGACAGGGCCCAGACTATTCCGACACTATCAGGCAAGTTTTCGAAACTTGTATTTCAAGTATTTTCAAACTGTTGTTGTTGTGGTATAAATGCTATGAATTGCTTGTTAGTATTTTTGCGAATCAGCATATGATATATGGTTGTTTACAGGGATTTATAAACCTGTTAAGTATGTACGTATGCATAGACTCTTGTATATATATGTATACGATGATGTGTTACAAGTTTCCAGTAGAGTATGATAATACCTTTTATTAATAAGGGAGTCGGAGATATTTCGTCCGGATAAGGACATAAAACCCGGAAGTCACCGGAAGGGATATATGACGTATATTTTTAAAATATTCCAATAAATATAAATTGGATATTTTCGGATTAAAATTCCTTTGATGATATTAATAAATATTATTTGAGTATTTATTAATAATTTGAATATTATTTTCATATTGAGAATAGTCTGAAGGTTTATTTATTTAATAAATATTATTTAAATATTTATTAAATATTCTAAGCTGATTATTTATTTAACAAATATTATTTGAATATTTATTAAATATTCCAGGATGATGTACAAATCATATTATTTATTTCAAATATTATTTAAAACTTTAAAAATTATTTTAAATATTTTCTAATCGTCGAAAAAGTATTTAAAAATAGAGCGGGTTCCCATTTCTTCACTGGCTATAGCTTCACTCATCGAAAAGTATCGCTACCTCGCTCAAACTTATCAAAACTCGGGAACCCAAGGTTTTGGGAGCTAGTATTAATTATTTTCTCCCTTCGCTACCAACAAGAAATGCACCCTACCTAGTAAGGAGGGGCTCAGGTTTGACTAAACACTCAAAACTCTGACCAACTCCCAAGTTATGTTTGATGAAGCGATTCTTAGTAATCGAAATCTGTTGACTAAAGTCAACCCACACATCAGAGTTATTTTCTCAATTACTCATGGAAGTAAAGTTAGTAAGGATTATCAAACCAGTCGTCAAGCTTTGTGCTTAGGGGAAACTGAATTAAAATTCTGTTCCTACGATGCATAGAATTCTCTAAGGGATTGGAGGAAGAGGGGACATCGCCTTTGAGCGTAGTCCAAATATTAAGGCCCATATGCGGTCAGGGTGCAACCCGATAAGGGAACGTCGTCCTTCTACTAGTAGAGAAGCAGAGGCACAGTATATTGGCTGATCACCAGATATCGTGGAAGAGGCTCCAGCATAATCCCATTCTTCCAATTGGAATTGTACTGCAACACTGTGATGAAAGCCTAGGTGCTCAATTACCGATAGTATTGACAGAATGATGAACTATTCAAAGTACCTCAGAAATTCTTAGTTATATTTCTGGATAAAGAATGAAAATGTTTAATGATGATACAATATCAGTATATGATATGTCATATGGTTTACGTTAACAAAAGTACTTTGAAAACTATTATTATATGGCTGAGCTATATTGCTCACTCTTACTTTTCTTTTATATATACTACCACACAACAACAGATAAGCATGGCAAGAACAAGGCAGACCCTCCGCAAAAGCGTGCTAAACGGTCAGCAGTATAGGAGACTATTTACGAGGCAAGTGCCGAGGCCGCACCCAGTAGTATTACCACAGGTGAGCAGACTAAGTTGGATAGGTTTACAGCTTAGGTTGGTTAGGTTTATTTACAAGCATGACTTGTGTAAGCTTCTGAAAACCAAACCGTATTGTGGCTGTAGATGCCGCCTTAGATGGTAATCCTGTTAAGTTGAACATTTAAGATTATGACAATTTGGGTTTGTAATATCTATTTCAAGATGGTTGTAATAACTTAGTAACATTTTAATTTCATCTCTGAGCCTATAATCTGTAAATGTTATGTTTGACTGAGGGGTCACAGCATGCTAAAAGGAAGATTGAGAGTAATGTTTATTAAAATGGGAATTAAGGATATAGTGACAGCCTGGATCTCCGACCTCGGATCTACGGGTGTTACAGAAATGAAAGGCTAAGAGTCTAAGGATTGAAAAGCCAAAAGACTAAAAGTGAAAGGCCAAAAGTCTTGTACATGAAAGGTCAAAGGACATCCACATTATTATATTTTATAACACTCCCCCTTGGATGTCCGTTATATGAAATAATATCTCGTTAAATCCTTACTGGAAAACCCTGTGGGTAAAAAACCAAGTGAAGGAAACAAGAACATTATTCCATAATGCGCATGTGAAGCTACCTCATTAAAAACCTTACCAGTAAAACCCTATGGGAAAAACCATGGTTAAGGAAAAAAGAGTGCATCACGCATAGTCTCCCCCTCACGATAATATTGCATAACATCTTTGAGTTGATGAGTTAAAAATTTCTCAAATGTAGTTATTCGCAACGCCTTGACCAATGAATCTTTTGAGTTGTGTAGCCAGCACATTATCAAGTTTGTAGAGCTTCGATCCATAATAAATTACATCTTGTTGTGTTTTATCGAATCTCCAATACGGCCAATCTTCATAAGTTTTAGAATCACAATATCATTTCAAGAAGCACCTGCAATTGTTAATTTCATAGCATGCCAAAATAATAATATCTCCACCATATAATAGTACATATTTAATATGAGATCAAAATTATGAGAATCAAAGTAAACCCTTAGCACCTGCAAAATCAATTTAAACCCATAGATTAGTGGAGATCAAATTTTTCTTTATGTACCTTTAAGATTCTCATTCCTTCAAATCGGACATGCTTTAAAGTCTTCTAGTAAATTAATTAATTATATCGGGACATATAAAATTAGCAAGATAAATTAGTATCTTACTACAATATGATATGTTGGTACTTCAGGACCAATAATTTTCTTTTCAGCACGATTGCTAAAAGAAATGTGAAGCTACCAACATATCTTTATCGGTGATATTCTCGCCACATAATTTCAATTGAGATGTAATTTTAAACATGGTTGAGTTATACTCGCTCACACTTTTATAATCTTGCAATCACAAGTGTAGCCAATCATAGCGAGCTTTTGGGAGTATCACTATTTTTTTGATGGTCATATCTTTCTTTGAGATCCTTCCAAAGAATTGATGGATCTTTCATAGTCAAATATTCAATTTTTAGGCCTTCATCAAGATGATGGCAGAGGAATATCATAGCCTTTGCTTTATCTTGCTCGGAGGTTTTATTTTCCTCTTTTATGGTGTCACCAAGACCCATAGCACTAAGATGGATTTCAGCATCAAAAATCCATGTTAAATAATTTTTGCCGGTGACAGCAAATGCATTGAACTCGAGTTTTGTAAGATTCGACATTATCACTAAAATATAATTCCAAACAGTGTCAATTTAAAATAAGCATAAATACAACATATGTTACCAAAAACATTATATTGACATGAACACTTATAACTTGGTAACAGTATTCCATCAAGAAAATCATGCATATTTAAACAATTAGGCATATTAAACTTTGCACGCATATGAAATTAATCCATTTTACTTTAAGCTAAGGTTTGTCTACTTTTAATTAGATGGAGATATCAAGGAGAGCTTCAAGATAACCAAATATAAACATGTTGTATGCAGTTTATTTGTTACATAAACTAAAAGACATAATACAAACAATCAGTATGAAAGGTTGAATTCAATTTACCATGTAAATGGAGATTGATTATAAAGACACAGTAGATTGCATTCAATCTACCGTGTAAATGTAAGATTACATCAAATCTTTTGTAATACTCATATTATAGATTAATGCTAATAAGTAAGATTATACGTACCTTCTGGATAGCTCCACGTTTTCTTTCACTTCCCAGATTATTTTTTTCGCAATCGTGCTGATAACGTGTTATATAATAATATGTAATAGAGACAAACTTGAGAGAGCTAAGAAATAGAGAAGAGAGGAGAGAAGAGAGATCACCTTATTATTCATATGTTGGTGTGTCTAAAATAATCATACAACAAGCCTTTATATAAGTTACAAGATAAATGTTACAAGTTATAAAAAGGTCACAAGTTACAAGTAAATGAAAGGCTAAGAGTCTAAGGATTGAAAAGCCAAAAGACTAGAAGTGAAAGGCCAAAAGTCTTGTACATGAAAGGTAAAAGGACATCCACATTATTATATTTTATAACAATTTAATACTTGTGACTCACATATGTTTATGTGAGTTCATGTCCCAAACCAAATATTTGGGTATTCTATAATAGTAATATTAAACTAATAATGATTTAATTCAATATAAATTATAAAAAATATATTAAAATATGTTCGATTTTATTCCAATTTAATATTTTGATAAATTCCCGATTTGCAATAAATCGTAAATCAGTAACTCAACCGATTTAGTCAGATTTCCGATTTCTGGAACATTACTTTAGTGGAGTATATGATTTAATACTCGTAATAGTGGAATATGTTTCTCATATTTTTTCTTTGGGAGTGGAGTAATGGAGTGGGTATTTAGAATCATATTTATTAAATAGATGTATTTAGGTGCTGAAAATTAGATATTTTGGGTCATCATCCTTAAATGCATAAACTTAAAAAATACATGAATATTTCAAGTTAGCAGGAACTTAAATAAATTATTACCTTTATTTTATAAAGTCAATGGGAGTTTTATAAAGTACTAGCCAAATAACCCGTCAAAGCCCGATTTGAGATCAATTATTTTAAATATATATCATTTTATTTATTTAAATTAAAACTAAATTATCATATTAATTTGGTTAAATAATTCATAATATTTGTTTACGTCACTACTACAAAACTGAACTTAGGATATACCACTTAGATAGCGTTTTTCTAGAAGCACTATCTAAGTACATTACTACAATAGCGTTTTTTAGAAAAGCATAATGTAAGTTAATAAATAAAAAATCAAAATTCAACAAAAAATCAAAAATATATACTACGGTCGCGTTTAAGTAAAAAACGCTATTGTAGCTTGCACTTAGATAGCGTTGTTTAGACACGCTCTGGAAGTTAATGTATTTTAAGAAATATATATTTATTTTTTTATTTATAATTATAACACTAAAACATGAAAAAAACCTCTTCATTCCTGTCAATAATTTTAGGTCAACCATCTCTCATGCCTCTCACCCTCGCGCCGCTCACCCTCGCCCCTCACCCTCGCCACTCTCAACACCCTCTCGCCGCTAATACCTGTGTTCTCAACCTATGTTCGCTAATGGTGGTTCGATTTGGGATTAAAGATTAATTTTACTCAGGTTTCATCTCTTAACTCTCTCTCTCTCTCTCTCGATACAAAATATAGAGGAGTTTAAGGTGAGGGGAAGGTTTACCTTTGTTCTTGAAAGTAGCATATCCCCCATTTTTGAATGTCTCTTTTAAATCTATGTTCTTCGATTTACCTCTCTTTGATTTTTTGAGATTATTTTTTTGGTCAAAGCTTATGGGATCTGAATGCTGTGGTTGAATTTGTCTACAGGGGTACCAAACAGGGTGTCATTTCAGTTAATATATGCTCTCAAATCATTCCTCTTCTTCTTTTTCTCACAATGGTACATAATAATTTTTGTGTTGTAATATATGTATATTTATGTTTGTATATAGAGAGGATTATGTTGAATTACTAATTATTAGCATACATACCACTAAATTTTATTTAAATTTTAGGGAAATTGAATTTGTGTATGTTTATATGGCGAATCTTATTTGTGTAGTTAGTCATGTGTAAATTTTTTTTTTTTTTAAATTCAGTGAAGTTCTTTAACTTTACTAAATTAGAGATTTCGGTACTTTAACTTCTTGTTCATCATGTACAGGGGCCTGGAGAGAAAGCACCACAAAGGAGACTACAACAATTGTCAGTGATGGAAGCACCCAAGAATCAGTGAACAGACAAGTTGCGCAAATAAGAAATCTTGCCGAGGTGCATGTTTTGCAGCACTAACTCTTTTACGATCCTTCACTTGATTACTTTTGTAACTAAATGATATTGGATGATTAACTAGGCAGCAGAGCAGGACTATTAAAAGGAAAAGCTAAATGAACGAATTGCAAAACTTTCAGGGGGTGTTGCTGTCATTCAGGTGATCTTTGGCACCTGTATGCGGATATTTGATTGATGACACAATTTCGATCTTACATGAATAATTTGTGCTTGAGTACACAGGTTGGGGCACAAACAGAGATCGAACTTAAAGAAAAGAAATTGAGAGTAGAGGATGCCTTGAATGCAACAAAGGTATATTTGAAGGAACTGTTGAAATATTTGGCTATATAATGATTGTGAATTTCATTGTGCTTAAACGATCCAGTACTTTGCTTCTCACAGACAGCTGTGGAGGAAGGAATTGTAGTTGGTGGTGGCTGCACTTTACTGCGCCTTGCAGCGAAAGTCGATGGCATCAAAGATACTCTTGATAATGTTGAGCAAAAGGTAGCGGTTTTGTTTATGTTTGTGGCTTTTATCTACTGTGATGTAATAAACTTGTAGGAAAGTTTTGTGGGTTGCTTTGGCCTTTTTCCTGTATTATTAAATTATTTCCACTATTTGATTCAGGTGCTCACTAATGATGATCAAAATTATGGTTACAATGCCGCAACGGGAAAGTATGAGGACTTGATGGCTGCTGGTATAATTGACCCTACAAAGGCAAGTTTTTCTTGTTTAACTTCCTTGTGATGTCCCTAATGATTTTAGGGCAGCTTCTTTTCTTTTAGGCTTGCACTTGCTGGTTACCAAAAACTTAGGTTGATGTGAATATTTACTATATATGCTTCATAACTGTTTCTGGAAGAGCTGCTTTGAAACTGTAAAAGGTTTACTATTGCAGTCACAGTGATTTCTCTGAAATAGTATCTAAAATATCCTTAGAATTGCATCATTGATCGCCAAATCTGTATATTATTTACACTTGTATACTGTAAATGTGTTGTGATTAAGTCTGTTGAAATTATAAAAGCTTGTGTTGTCTTGTTTATATAATTGACATCTGCATAAATAGGTGGTGAGATGTTGCTTGGAGCATGCATCTTCGGTTGCAAGGACCTTCCTTACATCAGATGCTGTGGTTGTTGACATCAAGGAGCCCGAAAATGTGCCTGCTGGAAATCCAATGGATAATTCAGGTTTTTAGAACTGCAACCTAACTGATGCGGAATATATCTTATTCTCCCACAAGAGATTTCGGTACTTTAACTTCTTGTTCATCATGTACAGGGGCCTGGAGAGAAAGCACCACAAGAGCCTGCAGCAGCTGCTCCAGCTCAAACTTAGTAAGTGTTTCATTGTATTTTATTGTTGAAAGGATATTAGTCTGGTGAATTTGTATTTTATGCAGCAAGTGTTTCTGTTTTTCTATGTGTTCAGACCATCTAAGAAATCAAAGTAGTAAGGAACTCCCTGTAGTAGCTTGAAGGGGAATTCAATATCAGTACTTGTTAAGCTAGTGTTTTTGACCAGCATGGTTTTATGTTTTTGTCTTTTCATGTTTAAAATGTTGGTTATATTGAGATGGAATCTGAATTATAATCTTAATACTCTGTTTGAGACTGTTTTTATATATTGTTCTACCTTCTATACTTGTGCATCTCATTATGTTGGCTCTTCATAATTGCAAACACATTTTGTTAATGCAATTCTTATGTGTCTAGTAATGCTGGCTTGGCTGGGATTATACTGTTAAAAAATGGAAACACATTTTAAAAACTTGATTATGGCAAGATGGAGTTTCTGGCACCAATTGTCAAATTCAGCCGAAGACAAATTGGACTTATGTTTTCCAAGTCAAGGACCAGATTGGAACCTTTTCCTATTTTCCATCCACGGGGTTTCACAAGGCCGGATTGGTATCAAAGACGCTTCAAGGTAATCCATCTTCAACGTGAATACACTAAGTAAATATTTCTTTTTCATCCTTTGATTTCTCACTGCAATAAATTTTAAAAGGCTCAGAAAAAGGCATTGGTACCGGTGATTATGTCAACAATGGTACCGGTGTTTATGAACTTGACAAATTTCCAATCTACGCAGATAATCCAATTGCAGTAAATGGAACTTTTGTTCAAACTGGAAATCACAAAGGATGGGTAGAAATTGTGTTCACGAATAAGCTACAGGTTCTGGATTCTTGGCATTTAGATGGATTTGGATTCTATGTTGTAGGGTAAGTGTAGTCATCATAATTTCTATAATGCTTGTCAATTTTTACGAGTGAAGTCGGATGCAAGACGAAAATATAAATTGCAGTTTAAACTAAAATTGAACTATACAACGTAGCAATGCAGAATTCATTAGATAAATTCATGAACTTACAATCGCATTTCATGTCTCTCACTTTCTTGATTACTTAGGTTTGGTAATGGGAAGTTTTGTACTTGTAGCTAACAGATAAAACATAATCTGCTGTTTGCCAGCTGCTAAGTCTCTGGTCATCATATTTGGTATGCTTTATGTGAATTCTTAACCCACATAAAGCATACCAAATATGCAAGAGGGGAGGGAACTAAGTACTGAATATATAAAGAAGAAAGAGCCCATGACAGAGAGAGTATATAAAGAATATATAAAGAAGAAAGATTTTTTGGTCATTGTATATAGGAACTGCTGCATGTGTTTCTGATACGAATAAATAACGTACTTACTGTTTTTTATGTTTCAAAATTTAGGAGAGAAACTTTTAATCATCTTGCGAGCTAGTTGGAGGATACTAGGCAGCATGCAAATGCGAATATGACAATTATGCTAATAGGAAATAAATCTGATCTTGCTCATAGAAGAGCTGTAAGCACCGAGGAAGGCGAACAATTTGCCAAGGAACATGGCTTAATTTTTATGCAGGCCTCTGTAAAAACTGCTCAAAATGTTGAGGAGGTGTCTGTCTAATTGGGTTAATTGGCTAATACATAATTAAACTCGTGCCTAACTTGCAGTTGGGTAACTGAACTCAAAAAGCTTGCAGTCAACTCATCAAAGTAATTAAAACTTGCAATCGAGTAACTACCGTAAACTCCATCTAACGGACCTGATGGAAATCTGACGTGACATGCTTATGTGTTAAAAATTTACACGTTGTTTGCTGAGATGGTGAAATCAGATAGATAATTATTGAAATAGATTTTTAAAATTTACAAAATAATTCCAATAACAACTTTGTAAATTTTTTTACAGTTACAAGATCAAACAGCTCAATAACCCACCGGAATATTTTCACAAGAACACTACCAAAATATTTTTGAAGATGGCCGGAATATTTTCACAAGAACAAAACCGGAATATTTTCGATGACCATGGCTGTAATTGATTCTTTTGATAGTGAAATGGCTCAGTTCGAAATGGGAGAAGGTAGAGATGCATATCAAAGATGTCGAGGTTCAAGCTGGTTAAGTCCAGTTTCTTGGATGGGTTCCGCTTCTTATGGTTCTGTCCTCCAAAATCAAGTTTGCACTCCGTATACAAATAGATTTGGGGTGTTTAATCTATGTTAATGGGTTTGTTGTGACGGGGCATAAACGCAAACACAATCTCTACTTTCAAAATGCACTTCACCATCTTTTTCTTTACCAGCACTATCTCATCCCTACATGCTTCTTTTCCATCTCCTTTCTTGTTCATATAATTCTTAAAATCAGTTTTAAAATATTCCACATGACCTTTTTAGACTAACTAAAAGGATAGAACCATAAGATTGATCAAAGATGTCGAGGTTCAAAGATGACCATTAGCTGAGATTTTGAGGCCAACCAATGTTGCTGAATCACCAACAATCAAGAACCCAAAATAATTTAGCACAAACAATCAAGAACCCACACCCTCACTTATCTCCCCACCCAAAACTGTGCCACCGATAGTTGAAAACCCCCAATTTCGAAATCGAATTAAGAACAGAACCATTAAACCTATTGTTCGACACATTGAAAACAAAAGAAAATAAAATATATGAAGTGGTGGGAGATGAAGTGGTGGGGTTGTGGGTTGAGAGGAGGAGAAGAAGATGGGTGGGAGATCAAGTAGTAGAGCTTTTCCGGCGACAACAGCGAGGCGGTGAGGCGAGAGAAAAGAGAGAGAGAAGAGACAGGGGAGGGGAGAGATGTGAGAAAAAAAAAAGAAAAAAAAAAAGAAAAGAATTCTAAACTATTTATATTTAGGAAAATATAAGTAGTTTATGTGGCAGCTGATTTGTCAAATGTGAGGAGAGAGAAACGTCCATGTGGGTGCTTATGTGTACACAATTAACGGATCTCCGTTAAAAGTCAACGAAAGTTAACGGCACTGCAAGTTATTTTGTGTTTAGTGACTGAATCGCAATAAAATATTAGTGTACTGACCCAATTGCAAACTTTTTGAGTTTAGTTATCCAACTGCAAGTTAGGCACGAGTTCAGTTATGTATTAGCCAATTAACCCCTGTCTAATTCATTTGCTTGAAGATACTTAGTACCACATTGTATTCATTTTTGTGTCTACTACTCTTTTTGTTTAATGATATCATTATCTCACAGGCATTTATAAGCACTGCAGCAACAATTCATAGCAGAATTTATTTATATGCGGAGTATATTATTGGTTTTGTATGTTTATTATTTTTGAAAATGCTAAGAATAGTACAGGTAAAAAGGAAGGCCGGCAGAAAAATTAATATATATATATATTTTTTAAAACAATTGTCACTTACATAGCGCTTTAAAAAGAGCTATAGAAGAACATGTGCTTAGGAAACCCGTACTTAGATAGCGCTTCTAAAAATGCTATTCAAGAGCTGCACTTACAGAATGGCAAAAAAAACGCTATGTAAGTGATCCTCACTTCAATAGCGGCTACTTAGATAGCGTTTAAAAACGCTATGTAAGAGCTAAAAAAAACGCTATCTAAGTGCAAATCTGTAGTAGTGCGTTGATGATAATATTTTAAAAAAATATTCATAATTAATCATTAATGACATTTTTTCAATTGATTATAATATATATTAATCATCTTAAAAATATGGAGATTCGGTAATAAAAGAGGTAGTTGTTGTATAAATATTGAAGAATAATAGAAGTAAATAAAAAAGCATATTATATACGGAGTATTTTTTTTATAAAATAATTAATTTTATGATAAATAATTGTTGTAACTGTTCTTGTAAAGATAATTTTTCTGTGAAGATAATTTTTTGTTTCCTAATTTATGGAACCCGAAGTTTGTAAATAATGTTATTTTCTCGATTTTTATTCTCGATTGCTTTTAATCGAAACTCCTAACATATAAATATACCCTTATTATTATTATTATTATTATTATTATTATTATTATTATTAATATTATTATTATTATTATTATTATTAATTAATTAAATTAATTTAATATTTAGTAGCATATCGCTATATGCATGACATACTATATCCAAGAATTTATGCTTTTAATAAAGAGTATGGATTAGAATGAAAATTGTCAAAATTGTTTTTTTTTTCTAACCAATTGAGAGCTCAAAATTGTCGGGAACTCAACCCGAATGGATGTACTTGCATTGCATGCAGCTCCCATCTAAATTTTTTAATCACTTAATTCTTTCTGTCATATTATACTCTTTCCTATCGGGACTACCATACTTAAAAATAAAAAATAAAAAAAATTACAATATACTCCCTCCATCCCACCGGGATCTTTACATCCTTGGTGGGCACGGAGACCAATATCTATATATATTTAAGTAGGTAAAATGATGAAAAGTAGTGAAAATGGGTAAAGTGGTGGGACCTATCAATATTTAATAGTAAATTTGAGAAAGTGGAGGAAGTTAGTGGATGTAATATATTGAGAACAACTAATATATATCTATTATATGTGTTTGATGTTAAACTATGAAAAGAAAACTGATGAAGCAACAGCGATAATTTTATTGATACTCAAACAAAGTACATATATAGAGGTCTGATACACAGACGTGATGCAAAGAAATGGAAACTAGAACCAACTTCCTGAATTAACTCAACAACTATCCTTTTTATTCTACTGTTACTTCTGAAAATCCTCCAACTAATTGATAGCCAAATCACACAGCTAGCATCTCAAAAAACCACAGCTAATATCTCAGAAAACCAACACATTACTAAACTTAGGAAATATTTAAAACAAGTTTAAATTATCCCAACATTCTCCCCTTTAATTCAAACTTGTTTCAGCAAGTCTTTTACTCCAAGTAGCTTTCTCATATTCTCGAAGTTTACCGTGTTGTAAGCTTTAGTCATAATGTCAGCTCGTTGACTGTCTGTAACCACATGTTTGATGACGATCTCTCCCCGCTCTACACACTCCCGGATAAAATGATAGCGGATGTCTATATGCTTGCTCCGTCCATGAAAAATAGGGTTTTTTGCTAAGTCGATGGCTGACCTGTTGTCTATATATAACACCACAGGACCCACATAGTTCCCAGTTATCTGACCCAGCAATTTTCTCAGCCAAATTGCCTGACACGCGGCCGTTGTTGCCGCCATAAACTCAGCTTCACATGTCGAGAGTGCCACACATCGTTGCTTCTGAGAGACCCATGTTATAAGACTCTCATTTAAGTAGAACACCATTCCTCCCGTGCTCTTGCGATCCTCAATGCTTCCACCCATGTCACTATCAGAGTATCCCGTAAGCAGACTATTACCACTCTCTTTTGTATAGACCAAACCAAATTCTAGTGTACCCTTCACATACCTCAGTATGCGCTTTGCTGCGTTTAAATGAAGTATGGTTGGATTCTCCATGAATCTACTAACTATCCCGACCGAGTAGGCTATGTCAGGTCGAGTGTGAACCAGGTAGCGTAATCCTCCGATCATGCTTTTAAACTGAGTAGCATCCACCATTTTACCACCTGCATCGTTCGTGAGACATTCCTTAGGGTCCATGGGGAACTTCGTTGGGTTGCAATCCATCATTCCAACCTTTTCTAGAATTTTCTTGGCGTACGCAGTTTGTTTAAGTTCAACATACCCAGGCCCTTGTGCAACTTCGATTCCTAGGTAGTATGATAATTTTCCCATGTCGCTCATTTCAAATCTCTCACTCAGCTGTTTCTTGAATTCTTTAATAACTGAGACCGAGGTACCCGTTACCAGCAAGTCGTCTACATATACACCTATAATTAGATTCTCATCACCAATCTTCTTCGTATAGACTGCATGTTCATATGGGCACCTTTGGAACCCGAGCGACTCGAAGTTCTTGCTGAGTTTTGAGTACCAGGCACGAGGGGCCTGCCTTAAGCCGTACAACGCTTTAATGAGCCTGTACACGAGATGTTCTTTACCTTTTACCACGAAGCCATCTGGTTGACAAACGTAGACTTCTTCTTGAATGTCACCATTCAAAAACGAAATTTTTACATCCAAATGGTGCACCTCCCAGCCATTTTTAGCAGCCAAAGCCAACAACAATCTTACTGTTTCAAGTCGAGTAACAGGTGCAAAAATCTCCTCAAAATCCACCCCTCGTTTTTGCACATACCCTTTAGCTACAATCCTCGCCTTATATTTTGTGATTTTTCCATTCGTATCTCTTTTTAACTTGAAGATCCATTTCAGGCCATTTGCTTTGTGCCCCGGAGGTAGCTCAGATAATTTCCAAGTATTATTTCTTTCAATTGCGTCCATTTCTTGTTTCATGGCCAACTTCCAGTTCTGATTTGTTGCTGCTTGCTTATAATTTATGGGCTCATCCACTCCCACGAGTAACAATTCTTCATCTTCCAATTCGATTGCTTCAGTAGCATCGTATATTTCTTGAAGTGATCTGAACCTCCTTGGCTCGGTACTACCTTCAGATTCTGAACTTGACACTTCCGCACTACTTGGACTTTGGTCGTTCTCCATATTTGAGCTCTGACTGGGTGTCATAGGAGATTGCTCCCCTTCAATATTTTCTTCTCCTTCATCTGTAATCACAGTGAACGTACCAGAATGCAAATCCTCAGTTTCTTCAAGTTTCTTCCAGTCCCACGCTTTTCTTTCTTCAAAAACGACGTCTCTACTTATGTGCACTGTTTTGTTTTCGGGGTCGTACAACCTGTAGGCTTTAGTCCCCGGTTCTTTGCCAAGGTTAATCACGACCTTACTCCTGTCATCGAGTTTTTTCGTGTGTACAGATGGTATTTTCATATGTGCTTTGCAGCCAAAAACACGAACATGCCCAATATTAGGCTTAGAACCAGACCATGCTTCGTACGGTGTTACTCCATACACAGCTCTCGTAGGTAATCGATTTAGTATGTATACAGAATGTCGAATGGCTTCTCCCCATAGCATAGAGGGCAACTGCATCTCTTTCAAGAAGCTTCTTCCCATTTCAACTACCGTTCTATTCCTTCTCTCGACTACGCAGTTCTGTTGTGGCGAATAGGGGGCTGTAAAATGCCTGGCTATTCCAGCTCCTTCACAGTAAAAATTAAATGCTTTTGAACAGAATTCTCCTCCCCTATCTGTCCTGAGTGTCATGATTTTCTTCTCTGGACTGGTTTCCACTTGTGCTCTGAATTTTTTGAATGCGTCGAGGGCATCATCCTTATTTTTCAGCATAAAAACCTACATCACTCTACTGTAATCATCAACCAACAGAAGGAAATACCTATTTCCAGAAGGAGTCGCTGGTGTAATAGGCCCGCACAAGTCACCATGAACTAGTTCCAACACCCCCTTTGCACTGTAGCTGGCATGTGACGGGAAAGGACGTCTAGTCTGTTTTAACATTAAGCACCCTGAACAAACTTCATTTTGTTGTTTGATTCTTGGCATACCTTGCACCATTTGATTCGAGGACATCAATGACATTGCTTTAAAGTTCACATGGCTTAATCGGGAGTGCCAAAGCCACGAAGTTTCATCACACTTTGACAATAAATACTCGATTTTCTGCTATTAATAATGATTTTATACAGTCTATTCATCGACCTTTTGACCTTCATAAGCAACATTCTGTCTTTTTCGTAAACCCACAAGTACTCTCCATTAAGAATCACCTTATTTCCCTCTTCTGACAACTGTCCAAGACTAATAATATTATTGCAAAGTGTGGGAATATAGTATACCTCGTGAAGAATTCTTTCTTCTCCGTTCTTGCAGCACAGTATTATCGAACCCTTTCCTTTGATGTGCACAATGGAACCATCTCCAAATTTCACTTCCCCCATGACTCTCTCGTCCAACTCCATAAATTTTGACTTCTGGCCCGTCATATGATTGCTTGCACCGTTATCCAAGTACCACAAATTTGATTCTACTTGGTTCACCTCATCCCTTTTACTTAGCTTAGGCACCACTTTATCTTCATTAATCAGCATCACCCCATCACCACGTTCCTCAAATTCTGTTAGTAGCAAAGCAGGTTCGTCATCTTGCATCTGAGCCATATTCACTTCTTCTCTCTGATCTTTGTCACGTCGTGGCTTCTTGCACTCAGCTGCGTAGTGACCAAAAGCACTATAATTAAAACACCTTATTTTGCTTCTGTCACGCCCACCACGTCCATATTCTCTGCCTCGGTATTCGCTGCTACTCTTAGATCTCTGACCCATAGACACATCTGTTCCTCCCTTGTTTGATTTTCTAATCCATTCCTCTCGTGTGAGCAAGAGTTTCCCTTCACGGTTTTCCCTCTTTGACCACTCCTCCTCCGTGAGTAAGAGTTGTTGTCCGCCACTGCTGTCCGTCTGTCCTCGTAAACGCTCCTCATGAGCCTTAAGAGACCCAACTATCTCTTCGACTGACATTTCTTCCAAATTCCCAAATTGTTCTATGGCTGAAGCAATCTGCAGGAATTTGGAAGGTACTGCCCTCAGCAATTTCTTGACAACATATGTCTCCTCAACCTTTTCCCCTAGAGCCCGGATGTTAGTCACCAAGCTACTCAGTCTCATGCAGAATTCATCTAACTGGTCAGTTTCTTTCATACTCAAGGACTCAAACTCTGCTTTAAGGGTCTGAGCTCTTGCTTTCTTAACCTTGTCTGCACCTAAACATAATGTCTTGATCGCCTCCCATGCCTCCTTTGATGTTTTCTTCTCCGCGAGTGACAACAACACATCTTCAGGAATTCCTTGATAGATGATAGCCAACGCCCGTTTGTCTATCTTGTCATCAACAGTCGCTTTAGGATTCTTAGGTTCTATGGCATCCCACACACCATGGGCTTGCATAAAAACTTTCATCTTCAATGCCCATGCTGTGTAGTTTGTCTTTGTTAGCATTGGGTAGCTTAAACCAAACGAACTCTCTTTACCATTATTAGTTGCCATTTCTTAGATGTGACCAGAACGTAGATGTAGGCTCTGATACCAGATTATTGAGAATAACTAATATATATCTACTATATGTGTTTGATGTTAAACTATGAAAAGAAAACAGATGAAGCAACAACGATAATTTTATTGATACTCAAACAAAGTACATATATAGAGGTCTGATACATAGACGTGATGCAAAGAAATGGAAACTAGAACCAACTTCCTGAATTAACTCAACAACTATCCTTTTTATTCTACTGTTACTTCTGAAAATCCTCCAACTAATTGATAACCAAATCACACAGCTAGCATCTCAAAAAACCACAGCTAATATCTCAGAAAACCAACACATTACTAAACTTAGGAAATATTTAAAACAAGTTTAAATTATCCCAACATAATAGTGTTTTATATTATTAAAAGTTTACTATTTTTGGAATGTAAAGAAATGGATGGACGGCCCAAAATAGTAACTGTAAAAAAATGGGTGGGACGGAGGGAGTACATTTTAAACAGTTTTAACATTATAGAACTGGTGTAAACCCATTAGCAGACACTTTGCATCTAATAAGAGCTGCAGCTCCACCTTATGTGGGGACATTCACACTAACCCTGTCTTTGTATATGCATCTATATCTATCTATCGATTCTCCCTCTCTGTCAATCTATGTTAATATACATATATGGATCTCTGTCGTACACTCAAGATTGCTATCAGATCTCCTAAGCTATTAATTAGTTAGTTAAACAATGGTTTCTCAGTTAACAAGTTATTTAAACATGTAAAGTACTGGTGGTATATGCTGATACTGCAACGGCTTACCGTAAGTGCTTAACGTTTACGAAATTTGAAATGTAGCCATGTAGACCTGTATCCGCAGGTAAATATCAATGAATTCACTCGCATCCGAAGTGTTTTGTTGAAGTGAATGGAATGAAATGAGATTTTTAATATAAAATGAATAGAAATTCAAAATTTTCATTCATTGCTCCGTTACATTTCAACTTTTCAAGTCACCTAGATTATACTCCTTTAGTAGTCCATTTTAAGAAGAAAAAAAATTGTCCCTAAATAGTTGTCTTTTTTCATATTTCAATGTATGTTTTTCAAGTTTTTCCAAAATTACCCCTACATTTTTATTTCCAATGTTTGACTTTATAATTAATTATACATTCAAAATTTTTTATTATTTAATGTAATAAGTGAAACAAAATATGACATTAAATATTTCTTAAGATGTGTGTTTTTTTCAAAATGGACTACTAATTAGGGACGGAGGAAGTAATTTAAACATCTCAATTTGAAAGGGAATGCTTTATTCTTTATCTCTCCATTTTATGCGCAATTCTTATCATATATAGCAATTTCACATTACATCATTTTTTTTGGGGAAATTCTCGTTGGTACCCTTCTGGAATTGGCTTTTCTAGATGGTGTCATTTCGTGTTTTGGACTTACGACTGGCACCCCTAAAGTAACTGATTATCCTAATTATGCCATTTTGTTAATCAAAACGTTAAGAAACGTTAAAAAAACTATAAAAATAAATAATGATCTGTAAGTTTTTAATGTATTACTAATTAAAAAAAATTAAATACTAATTTATAATTATTAATGTGCCACTAATTGAAAAATATTAAACATTAATCTGTAATAAGTTAACATACCGTTAATCTAAAATATGTGTTCAGTCATTTTCTGATCATAAAATAACATAATTCCACATTTAACTTTTTTTAATTTGTGGTTTATATGACATAAAATTTTATTATGAAATAAATGTTGAAATTTGTTAACGTTTCTTAATGTTTTGATTAACAGAATGTCATAATTAGGGTAATCAGTTACTTTAGGGGTGTCAATCGTAAGTCCAAAACACGAAATGGTACTATCTGGAAAAGCCAATTCCAGAAGGGTACCAACGAGAATTTCCCCTTTTTTTTTTCAAATTTTACCTCCAACTTCCATTATTCTCTTTTAATTTCATCCATTTTGAACACAACATAAATGACATGCGCCATGTTGCCTATATATGCATGCATGAGTCGTCGCAAATTCGCAATTGTCATTTTTCTTGTAGTGCAAGTTTTAACTTCGGAGTTCCTAGCTTGTGGAAAATATTATTTATTCTAATTTACCGATTCTTTGACATTTCTTTGATTTGAAAAAATGCTTTTACAAGATGAAGGTTTGAAGAAAAACAGATTCTCCTTTTCAGGCCAGCTGGCGGATATATAATGTGAAGATGCCCCTGCGGGGCCCTTATATATAAAGCAATTATAATGTATTTTAAGTGGTTCTTCACGGTTCTCCACGTAAGATGGTTCTCCATGGAACAACGGCCTAGTTATCATGGAGTACCGGAGTAGTGTTATATATCCCGAATTGTGTTCCAAATATATTTTATCTCGTAATTTTTATTCAGGAAACTCATTAATGCACGAAGGATCCATCACATTGATGATAAAATATTCAACAATATAGTGACATCTCTCATCACTAGGGAAAGGTTTTGGATGAATTTAGGAACTATAGCATTTCTCTATCCAGATATATCATATTAATTTCCAATCCAAATTATAAATTAAACTGTGCCGTGATTTGATCTCAGTATGGTTGTAAAAATCGGTAATCGGTATAAATCGGTTGAGGTATCGATTTAAGATCAGGGATTAATCGGAAGGATTAATCGGAATATAAATCGGATATTATAATAATATTTAATATATTAGTCTAATCTACAATTAAACATATCATTTTAAATAAATTCATTGGATTAATCGGATTTCAAAAATCGAATCGGTGGATTACCTTCGAGAAGATTAATCGGGAATTAATCGGCTAAATCGGGAATTTTTAGAACCATGGATCTCACAAAGTTTATTACTGTATGCCCTTCGATGATAAGGCATTGTCACATTTCTAAGCATTCAAGAAGAGGTTGAAAAGGGTGGGGTGGGTAAAACAAAAGACAGGCACGAATCATATCATAATGAATTAAAAGCTAATCTCAACTCTTACTACATCAAAGGCCTTGCCACTACGAACGGGCTAATCTCAACGTACTTTCTTTTCTTACTACAGCAAAGGCCTTGCCACTACGAACGGGCGCTTCGGCTTCGCCGCCCATAAATTAAAGATAAAGGCCTCGTATTTACTGTGTTACAACCTTTATAAATAAATCTTAATGTGTCGTAACTGTAATAAAAATAATCTACTCAGATGCAAATCCTAGGTTAGTAATCAAACTATCACCGGTAGAAACTCATTGACGATGCACAATTAAAAAGAAACGATACAGGGGTTAGTAATATATTCTCTCCATACGTGTGTGTTATATATGCCTATGGTGCCCTCTTAGACACTTCCATCTTCAAGAACATGGTCGTGGTTTTCACCGTTCTCTTTGCTGAGCATAGATTTAGGTAAAGAGAATGATGCTTGCTTGGAAGAAGTTTTAATCGACTGTTGCTGCTTACGCAAGTTGAGATGGGTGTAGTAAGACATACCACCAAGAGCTGTGATTGCTCCACAAATGCTGGTTGTTCCGGGATTAGAGCCAAAGAGAAGAAAACCTCCAAGAAGAATTACACAAGTTTTGAACTGCCCTAGAATAGCATGGGTGACCGCAGAGGTTTCCCTGCGACGAGAAGGATAGAAAAGCAAATATCAGTGTATGCACATTTAAGGATATATTTTGTACTCCAATTATATATTCCATGCATCATTTAAGCTTTGAAAGTTTGCAGAACATTATCTTGATTTTGGTTTGGAAGACAATTTGAAGATAAAAAATCTTTGAAAGATGATTTATTCTTTCAGGCAATGTTCTTGAATCATAGTGGTAAGTGGTAACTGGTAAGAATATATTCCAAAGTATTAAAGAATTCGGAAAATGTTCTCATCATCTAAAAAGGACACCTCATTTTCAGTAAAATCATAACATTTTCCGAGGAATTTTCTTTATTTGGAAAAGAAGTAAGAAACAACATATATATATAGGAGATAACTCTTACCGAAGTGCAAGAGCACCTGACCACTGAAGCAAAAAGCCAAAAATAGCAGAAGCAAGAATGACGGAGGAGTTATAGAAACTCCATTCAAAGGAGAAGACACCCGGAGGATCAAGATATGGCATCATGATTACCAAAAAAAACAATGTAATAGGTGTAGTCTTCCACATTAACCTGTAAAATTATAACAGGAAATAGTATCAATATTGGCTGCCAGTGTGTGTAAATTTGTTGGAAATTAAGAGTCCTATATAAACTTTTTGTTTATTTTTGTATGAGTAGGAGAAGCATTTTCTTCAGCAGAAATTTTAGCTCAGTATTCAGAAATGGAGCTGCAATTTGCAGTGAGAATTAACATAAAGTCTGTATCAAGTAAACCATGACATTTGTAAAGAAAGGTCAAAAAATCAATTTACATGATGGAAGTCAGCAAAACAAAAGCTTAGGAGAAAACATGACATACGCTAGAGCGTTCCAGTTATCTTGCTGTTGAAGATTGGACCATAATATCTTGTTGACAGCACTCGGTATAATCCATGCCACTGCTATACAAGCACCAAAGAAGTGGAATTGCAAATCTGTTACTGTAGCAACAGCAACACCAAGTGATACTACAGTGAGTGCAAGCACCTGGAGAAGTCCCATTATAAGGATTAGAGACACTGTCAAGGTGAAGCAACAGCTCTTTATCATCAGAATGGGACATGTCATATATTGAAGTTGCCAGTGATAACTTTCTTTCTCATACATATAAGTGAAGCTTTAGAATGGGTAAGTACAGTTTTTGCCCATCAGCTGAGTTGCAGGAATTTAAAGAACAAAATTTATATTAATTATGAAAAAAATAATCCATATAATGATGAGCAAAGATTCAGGAAAAAAAAACTAATGCACGAATGTCTTGGCACAGTTGTTTATTGTTTATCACTTGCTAGTAGACACTAGTAACACGACAACAACCCAACCAGGGGCTATCACCTGATCTAGAAGTTACCAGTTGACAGTATTAAGCATCACCCAAGGCAAGAAATGCATAAGCATACAAATAACAGAGATGCTGGAAATTTACTAACTGCAACATAAAAATAACTGTAATTCACCTGCTGTAAAGAACTAAAGATACAATTAAATGTATAATTTCATAAAGAACCAATAAACTAGCAAAAACTATAGTGAGTTGGTTTTTCTTTTTTGCACTCAAGAAGAAATGACAAATCGATGGGCTATTAAGTATCAAGATACAAAGATAAAACCTACTAAAAAGTAATATATAAATTTGCTACTTGAATGTATGTATATTTATAGGTCCCCCAAGTAGCGATTAGTTACCTTTTGGAACAAAATTCTTTTTCGAAAAACAATGAATTCAGCCAGAACAATCGCTGGCGTTACAGCAATCTTAGCCATCTGATAAAATCCTACACTGTAATGGAAATATATTTACCAATAATCAAGAAGTCTTGGAATACCTTAGCTATCTTGTATAAGTATATTCAAGAACTGGAAGGATTCCAATGCCTCACCTGTTGAACTTCAAGCTAACATTGGCAAGGCCAGTTGAAAGAGACATGACTATAGCAAGAGCCAACAATGATGAGAATTTGGGCGACTTCGCCGGAGGAGCCGGGAGAATGGAAAAAGCTTTAAGGATGGCCATCAAGAACCAGCTACAGACATAGTGAATAAATGTGAGAAATATTGGATAATTGAATCCAAGTTTTACAAGCACCTGAAAAAAATTAAGAGAAGCAAAAAACTCGTTAAAATTAGTACATAGCAAAAAGTTTTAATATCAGGAGAAATTAAGGACAGTCGATTATACAGAATTACAGACCAATTTGTTCATCAATATAATACTGACGGAAACCACAAAATTGAATGTAAGTGCAACAGCAGGCCCAACCAAGAACTGCTGCTGACGCCGCAATTTGCTAAATAGAGAAGCTCGTAGTTCCTCTAATGCTTTACCTATATAAGAAAAGAGGAGGATCGTAGATTAATAAAAAATTTAGCAGAAAAACAATGTCAATTTCAACAACTAACTGTGATGATATATTTCAAAATCTGATCACTATGTCCTGACTAAGTTCTTCACTAGATTTAGCATTTCAATCCGTAACAACTAACAATATAATTTTTCTGTAGGGCATGGAGTTTTTAAAACACACTATAGAGAAGTTCTCTATTAGTGCATCTTAAATTTTGTATTTTATTATTATTTTTTATAATCCAACCGTACGGATGAAAAGTTTATGTCATAATAACATTGTATACAAATTTTTATTATATTTGAAATAGTGGAGCATCACTTTTATAATAATACTATTTTCTATATATATTCAACGACACAGATTTATCATAATCTTATTGCTATAAATTATAGTTCCAAATAATTAAATTACGCGAAAAGTTGTACATTCACATATTTTTGTATGAATTTAACATCCGTACGGTTGGATTGTTCAAATAATAATTAATTTATCATATTTTAAGCCGCACTAATAGAGAACTTCTCTATTGTGTGCTTTAGATACTATTTTCCCTTTTTTTCTGTATCCATAACTAAAAGATTGTAGGCCATGCTTGCCACGATAGTCAAGGGTTGTAGGGGTAGAGCTCTTTACATCTAGTTAGCAAAAAGTAAAAGGCTGCTTACATCGGGACCTTTCCCAGTGCTGGTTAGCACCTTGTATTTTACTTACACAACTAAAAGATTGGTCATACAAAAAAACAGGGGAAGTTCTGGTAATATAATAAACTCCTGCAAAATCCAGGTACTTGATACCAAATAGTTAATCACGCAATAGGTAGTTCAGTTATTGAACTGAACCCACTGGCCTCTCTTGAGCAATTTCAGAAACTTCAGTATTTTCATCATCTAATTTATCCAATTTGAACTGACACTAATACCAAACATCATAAATACAACAACTGCGAATAACACCTACCACTCTAAGAACAAACTAATGCTAAGTTTTGCATCTAATATTACTGTTTTTCATTCTTTCCCCAACCCCTTTCCAAATAAACATATCTACACCAGATGACAACTAGTGAACTCTGAGAATTCACACTAATCTTAAAAGCATTTTAAGTCCCTCATAATCAATAAGCTCTAACCAAGCAAGAACTTGAATCTATGCTAAATGCTTCCGAAAAGTGATTGCTCAAAACCTCATTATCCAATCAGATCAACAACACCCATTATCATATATACACCAAATGCACTAAGAAAACATGAAGAAAAAAAAAACAAGAAACATGAAATGGGTGTACCTTGTTCTCCAGGATCACTATCTTTACGCTTAAGAATCTTGCGAACATCTTTTCTGTCAAAGAAATTAAACATATTTTCCCACTGTAAAAACAAACAAAACCCCCCTTTTAAATTTTAAAAAAGAAGAACAATAGGGTATTAAAAACAGCTACAAGAAAACCATTTGGTACATTTTGGATTGGCTTATTTGTATACTATAATCCAAATAAATAGATACAAAGTCGGCTAATAGACACAAAATCAAGCATCAAAAGAAGGTAAGATAGATTTAGAAGATAGAGACATAAAATATTTATATGTGTGTGTGTGTGTGTGTGGGGACTTAAAAAGAAAAAAGGGTAGAAATATAGAAGAATTTTTGTATCAAGTGGGGAAATTAAAGCAAGAAATCACGCTAACAAAAACTCACTCGAGCACCGACAGACATTTTAAACATATACATACAGAAATGATTGTATGTATTTTACGTTTGATTTTTTGAGAGTGAAAGTGAAGACAACTCAAGTGGATAACAGCAACTAGTTCAAGTAGTTTTAAGTTAAAGGGGGGTGATGTTGCAACAGTGTGTATTGAGTGTGTACGAGGACTGCAACTCGGGTTACAAAATTGAAAATACTGCCCCCGGATTCATTTTTTTTAGGTGACACGTGCGCACCCATGTTTTAAAGAAAATGATTCAAATGTTATAATTTTAAATTAAATATTTTAAAATATTAGTATAATTCAAATTTACGCTTTCAAACGTCATTAAAAATATTATATTGTGAAGCATTTTTAGTTTTTAATCTTTTTTTAACATCGTGTAACGTTTAAGGGTGCGGGGAACATTATGGGCCCGTTTGGGAAATCTTATTTTTCAGAAATAAGTTACTTATTCTGGAAAAAAGTTAGGAAATATGTACTTTTTTCTGAAATAAGTAACTTATTTTTTCAAGATAACGAATATTAAACTCCCCATGCACATTTTTGTCTAAAAAAATGTATGTAAACACGAAATTTTTTCCGAAATAAGTAACTTATAAGTTGATTACAGAATTTGCCAAACGGCCCCTATATCTAGGCCTGACAATCGTGTCGTGACTCGTGTTATTTCGTTTCATGTAATTTCGTATTTTCGTGTACACAGAGCTAAAATCGAAATCGATCCGAAATAATTTCGTGTACTTGATTATCCACCCGAAACGAAATATTTCGTGTAAACACGAAACGAAATGAAAGTACACGAAATAAAAATATAAAAAATTATAATATAATATTTCGTGTACTTTCGTGTACTTTTCGTATAATTTCGTGTATTTTCGTGTACCCAAAACGAAATTACGAAATAAAAATATAAAAAATAAAAATTATATATATAATATTTCATGTACTTTCAGTGTACCCAAAATGAAAACCCATATTCGACACTAAATATTTATTGTAATTTCGTGTTCGTGTATTTTCGTGTTTCATGTACCAAAAATCAAAACTCAAACCATACTTTTCGCGTTTCACATGTCTTTTTAATTTATATCGTGTAGCATTTTGGGAGTAAGGGGCACGTATGAGATTTTTAAATGAACATTTTAAAATTTTATTGTTTTACATTTTCCAATTAATATTTTAAATTTTTATCATACTTTCTTTGGGGTTAAATAGTTTCCATTTCGGATTCAACGGATTCTATTTGGGATTTATAAATATTTAATTTTTTATTTGTATTTTTTTAAGACTTCAACACTTAACCCTTGGAGTTCAATATTCCATTTTGGATTTTATAAATATATAGAATGACGAATAAACTGTATACGGACTTTAGGTTTAGGGATCCCTAAACCCTAATTTAACCAGATTTTTAAAAAAATTGGGAATGGTCCCCATTTTTTTAAAAAATAAACAACCGGACTCAATAAAAAAACATAATTTGAATTGACATTTTGATTATAAGTTTTCTAAAAATGTTTGCAAATAAAATAAAATAAAATAAAATAAAAGATGTAAACTACTTAAAATTTTGAATCCAAACCTGCACTTAGATCAGTGTTTTGTAAAAAAAACGATACACGACGTAGCATTTTCAAACCCAAAACACCATTTTAAATAGAATTTTAAAATCAAAAAGAGTTTTGTAAAAAAAAAACAAATCAAAATGCTATCTGATATAACGTTTTTGTTTAAAATTGAAAATACTGCACGATGTAGTATTTTTTATTTGTAACATGTGGGAACATTTTGTTTAAAACTGAGATAAAAAAGTCAATCCCCTAATTTTATTGGTGCACAGTACTGCACACCAAAAATGAGTCATAAAACTAAAATACCCTCATAATTTGTTTAGCACATTACATTTAAAATTCAATCTTCTTTGTGGATTTCAACAAGCTCGAAATGGACTCTGATCATCAAGGTGCGTATTGGAAGTGGCGTTTTCCATTGGAGATGGGGTGAGAGTGATAAAGTAGTTATTTATTATTAGTTTATCTCTATATTTTTAATTATTTTTGTAAGAAATTGAATCTTATTTAATTTGTTTTAATGTTTTATTGTAGGAATCAAGAAAATAATGGATTTGAGCTGAAATTGGATTTTTTGTAATTAAATCATTGAAAATTCAGATTTTTGGTCAGCTTTCACAGTTTTCGCTATTTGGGCTCTATCGGGAGTTCTACAAGTCCGTTTGAGACCCGTAAACAGTCATTGGAAAGCTCGGAAGAAGGCCAATATTTCTATCACAGGCCCAGAATTTTAATCTGCTCTCAACTGCCCAGAAAAGTCCAGGAACCACAGGCTTCGAATTTCCTATCTAAAATTATATTTTATTTAGGACTTTTCTTGTATTTCTATTAAATCAGTAAAAAAACTTGTACAAATAATAAATATAGTAGATGTAAAGATAGCAGTTAGAGAATAGACCACGTAGTTTTAGTTTTGTGACCGAGAGAAGAAAAGCAAGAGGAGACACAAGAAGAACAAAATCACTTTGGAGAATGAAGATTAAAGCCACACCAAATGAGTTTTATCTTTCCTTTATCTTCTTTACTCTTTTGTTGTGTTGTTCCTTTAAGAT
Organism: Kitagawia praeruptora; assembly: GCA_037693485.1. Classification (NCBI taxonomy): domain Eukaryota; kingdom Viridiplantae; phylum Streptophyta; class Magnoliopsida; order Apiales; family Apiaceae; genus Kitagawia; species Kitagawia praeruptora. The sequence continues at coordinate 150,154,021 of CM075344.1, read as the reverse complement.
GTTGAACTAAATTGTTATTCTAGGGCTCTAATAGATTCTTGAGTTGTTTATACAAGTCTTATTTTTAATTCTCTATTTCATGTTCGTTATGGTCGTTTATATTAATTTGTGTGTAATACTTTACAAAGAGTAATTAACTTTGTAACTGAATCAGTGGTGATACTTGGAAAAGACAACCTAGATTAGACCCAATCAATATAACTTGAGATTAACAATTATGTTAATTTATGTTTAGGATAGGAATCTACCTAATCAACTCAAGCAGTTAATTTAGGGTTATGTGTTAATGCTGCTCATGGATTTAAATTCTGCATAGGGATATGAGAGTTAATCCTATGAGTTAGAATCACTTGAGATTAGGAAGGTCCTTGTGATTATTTATGTACCCTAGACTAGCGACTAGAACATGAAATTAGAGATTATGAAGGATGCTTGTAAGACTCAAGAGGAAGTTAAAGGCCTAGATACTTTCGCTCTTGTTTTATTCTTAAGTTAAAGTGTTATAAATATGTTTATATTCTAGGAGTAGTTTATATAATCTTGATTTTATGTTATTTAACTTGAATGAGAGAACGATAATGTAATAACCCTAACTTTAGAAATTCTACAGTGCTTAAATGGATAGTAATTTTGAGGATTTAGGGAAATGGTATGTAGGTACCCTATAAGTGAAACAGAAAATGAATAATCAGAAATCATATTAGCGTCGTACTATGAAAATTAGTGACTCGAAATGATGACGGATTTTAGAAATTCCTGAGTATAGATTTTTGAGATGTTTGATTTTAATTGAGCACTATTGTATTGGATATTAAAGAGTATGGAATATGAAAATGGTGTATACTTTGAGGAACATGTGAAATTAGGTTAAACAAGGGGATTATTAAGTCAAGGGAATGCCAGAGGAATTTGGATTGTTAAACAATTTAGAACCACTTGGAAATGAGATATTAAATTGAGGAATTGAGGATTTAATATTTTGGAATTTTATTATATTTGATTTGAGAATTTAGAACGAAAACTACTGAGACAGTGAAACGAACGTTCTAGAAACCGCTGAGACTTTATAACGAGATTAAGCGATCAAGCGAACGAATCATGGGTTAGGGATATTAAATATTAGAAGTCCAAAGGAGGATATATTATGAAAGGGAAAGAGGATTGAGAATATAATCCTAGAGCAAAGAGAATGCAACTAGTTGGAGAACGCTTGAGAAATCGGGAGAGCAAATTCTGAGATAAAGAGAATATGCAAAGGATGTTGGATTTAATACCTACTTGAGGATTAGAACCACCCTAACACACTAATATATAATGTGGGAGATGATAATATGTATCCAAGAGGTTTACAAATGAGGAACCACTGAAACGATCACAGAAATCCCTTGATGAATCCAACAACTAGAAACTCTTGGACAAGGCCCAAGTATAAAACCAATAACAAGATATGGGCCTTACCATTGGCCCAATCACATTCAAGGGCTGATTTTAAGTAGATTAAGAAGGGAAGTACCAAAGTAGAAGAATTATAAGACTTAAAGAATGTTGGATGCAATATGCTAAAAGCTAAGGACTTCCATGCAAATAAAAGTGGAGTAAGGTGCTTGACTATCAACACTTGGACCAATAGGCTTCCAACAACACATTAAAATGGATGAGGCTTGGATAAACAAAGGATAGATAAGCATTACAAGTCATTATCCAAGAGAAAAGAAACCAAAACACAAAACTCTCCCAAACTGCCTAGCATGAACCAAGCACAAAGAAAAATTCATATCTCCATTTCTATCCATGATAAAATCACCAAATTTTATAGCTTCCCCACTCTATGAGTATCATTCATTCAAAATTTCATGGCCAACAAAGTAGTGTAGCCTAGTCAAATCCCTTCCCCAAGTTGAAGAACCTGTCGTAAAAAGAACCAGGATACACACACACGATATATATGTATACGTTACACTTATGAAGCAAGAGTAACCTACTATCTGTGGAAACAAACGTTTCTGTATTGCTTCACTTAAAAGAGAATACAATGCTGGTACTTAAAGAAATAAACTACCTGAAAAAATGCAACTACTACTTATCACTACTCCACGTACTACATGACTTGATCAACTCCTAAATTAACTCAACCAGATGAAGACTTATTCAACTACAATTACTCTCCGACGTTAATAAAACACAAACATCTAAACATGGGCACAAGCCCAACAGCTAACTAGGTCCATTAGTTTAGATTAAAGCCCAACATTCACCCCCTAATCTAAACTGATGAAGCACTTCTCTTCATCTTGTGATGCACTTCTCACCACCATCTTCTGATGCACTTCTCACCACCATCAATGTTGATGCACTTCTCATCAAAAACACATTTTGGAGCACTTCTCTCCATGGTGCACTTCTCACCCACAGTAATACTAAAATTAATTTTCTTCAATGGCCACTTTGTGCCAAAGTTTCTTGCTCACTGCCCTCACAAGTGTTTTATCTCGTTCAATTCTGTATGGCTTTCTGCCACTCTATCTCGTTTTATGCCTTCAGTAGTCTTCTCCGGCATCGCCTCGTCTTTCTCGGCAGCTCCATACTACACATGCATCCCATACTACACATGCAGCTTTGCCACCGGCGTCCGTGCCACCACCACCAAGCGACAACTGAAGGAACGGAGGGAAGGCTATTAAGCCTTGAACCCCCCCTGGGGCTCTGATACCACTGTTGTAAAAAGAACCAGGATACACATACACGATATATATGTATACGTTACACTTATGAAGCAAGAGTAACCTACTATCTGTGGAAACAAACGTTTCTTTAAAATATAATACAATGCTGGTACTTAAAGAAATAAATACCTGAAAAAATGCAACTACTACCTATCACTACTCCACGTACTACATGACTTGATCAACTCCTAAAATAACTCAACCAGATGTAGACTTATTCAACTACAATTACTTTCTGACGTTAATAAAACACAAACATCTAAACATGGGCACAAGCCCAACAGCTAACTAGGTCCATTAGTTTAGATTAAAGCCCAACATTCACCCCCTAATCTAAACTGATGAAGCACTTCTCTTCATCTTGTGATGCACTTCTCACCACCATCTTGTGATGCACTTCTCACCACCATCAATGTTGATGCACTTCTCATCAAAAACACATTTTGGAGCACTTCTCTCCATGGTGCACTTCTCACCCACAGTAATACTAAAATTAATTTTCTTCAATGGCCACTTTGTGCCAAAGTTTTTTTCTCACTGCCCTCACAAGTGTTCTATCTCGTTCAATTCTGTATGGCTTTCTGCCACTCTATCTCGTTTTTATAAAGCAAGAGTAACCTACTATCTGTGGAAACAAACGTTTCTATATTGCTTCTCTTAAAAGAGAATATAATGCTGGTACTTAAAGAAATAAACTACCTAAAAAAATGCAACTACTACCTATCACTACTCCACGTACTACATGACTTGATCAACTCCTAAAATAACTCAACTAGATGAAGACTTATTCAACTACAATTACTCTCCGACGTTAATAAAACACAAACATCTAAACATGGGCACAAGTCCAACAGCTAACTAGGTCCATTAGTTTAGATTAAAGCCCAACAGAACCGAACTTGCCTAGTCCTTTATAGCTTCTGTCCAGTGGGAAAATGGGATCAAAACCATAGCTAGGAAGCTTTGTTTTTGGTGATCTATAGCTCAAATCAAAGCTTATGAAGCGGCCAAGATGTGGTAAAAATTTGAGAGCCAAAATCTTATTTTTTGATTTGTTATGAATTTTACAAGATTAATAATGAATAGTAAATCTTAGAAACTAACTTTAGTTTTCTTGGTTTCTTTGGAAGATCTAAGCTATACTAAGGTGATATAAAGGTTATACAAGGTGTATTAAGGCTTGTACACACCCCAAGAAAGGTATACTACTTGAAACCCTAGCTTGAATCTTGAGTTTATGGTTGGTTTTTGGAATAAGTTAGTGTAAAATATAAAATCATGGTTATATAAATGTTTATAAGTGTTTTGATGGATCATGGAGGTGTTGTGAGTGCTTGTAACCATGGTTGGTATGATGATCACATGGTGTAGGGTTTGTTATATGTGTTGGATGTTGGATTTGGAGGAGTTATATTATGGAAAGTATGAAAATATAGCCGTTATAATGCCCGATTTTCGTTAAACCAAAAGATGCCCTGTTTTTGTCAACCATATTCGTACGGTTAGGATTCTGTCCAGGGTACTAACTGACCATGAGAGGATAGAACTTAGTTCATAGATCGTTTTGATATAAAGAACGTCAAAATCCAATGAACGGTTTAGGAGAAAAGTGAGTTTAAGTGAAAGTCATTCGGAATCCGAGAAAATGCAATTGTGTCAACTTTGAGGCTATAATTACCATACTTAAACATCTTTAAAAGTTATGATATTTTGAGACAATATAGTAGGGTGAATTTAGAGTCAAACCCCACTAACCTTGTGTCAAAATTCGAAATTTATAATTTATGAGAAATTTTACAGTCATGTGTGATTAATAAGGAAGTGGTGAAAAACACTGAAACTTTTATGGAGTCTAATAATAGATAAGTTCTTGGAACTTTTGGTCTATAAATAGTATGTTAAGCTTATATTATGTGTCAAGGGTGTTACTATATATAAATTTAAGGGTTAAGTGGTTAAGTGAAATATATTCTGATGGTGGTCCTTTTTGTTTCTATAGATACTCGAGACGAACACCGGATCATTCCTCTTGGGATTAGAGATCGAGGCAAGATTTCTTTTATCCTTATTTTGATAAGATGTTTATGTTTAAAGAAAATGGTTTTGCTAGATAATATATGAATCTTATATCATTATATGGTTAGGGATATATTCCCTGTTTATTGAGATTATTTAATATGGATATGGATTATGGATATGGATATGAATATGAGTAGAGCGAATATACTCTATGATCTAAAGGGATATGAAAGAGAATGGTATCAGTTATTATCTAGGGTTATATGGTTTATGATATTATGTTAAAGATAATCTTTAAACATTTGAGATTTAATAAATATTATTTGATTATTATTTAATACTTTTAAAATAGTTGAAATATTTTGTATATAAGAGCATATTTGACTTTATTAAATACGGAGGAGATGTCTGAGTTATAATCAAAGTATTATGATGTATGTATTTTAAAGATGATGAGATATGGAAATGGAAATGGAAATGATATATGTGAATGGAAATGGAAACGGAAAATGGAAAATATGGAATGGTGTTTTATAAATGGAATAACGATTTGACAAAAAGGGGGATTGCAACAGCAAGCGTAAGAGGCTGTGTTCGGCACAGTCCAGCACTCAATATTTTATTACGGCCCAAGAGATGCCGAAGAGGGATGTAGCAGAGAGCTTTCTTCCAGGGATGATGACCAGGTTGGATCATTCCTTCTACTAGTAGTAAACAGAGAGCAGGTACGATTAGGCGACTGATCATCGTCCTAACGTATCAGGCGACAGCAGATATCCCCAAAGTATTTAAAGAAAGAATTGATAATGGTTATAGATTGACATACTGAAAAAGGAAAAATGGTATGAAATTATGGAATTATTTTTATGGTTAGAAGAGAAACTGATATTATATCATATTAGAAGAGAAACTGATATTATATTGTTTCTGTATTCTTTTCTTATAAAGATAAATAGATGGTGTATTTAATGAATAAGAATTAATTCTTTTCTTAATGATTATGATGGGTCTTCCGTTTATTAATATATAAATATTTTCTTTGATGCTGGTTTACAAAATTTAACTTGCTGAGCTATTATAGCTCACTCTTGCTATTTATTTATATAACAGTTAGGGCAGATGCCAATACTTCGCACTACACCCCGGAAGAGGGTAAGGGCTTTTGAGAGAGTATTGGCGCCTATCCCTGAGGTAGCTCTTGTAGGACGGATGGGTATTAGTAGACATATGTAAATTAAGTGTGTAAGCTTGTGTAATAACTTTTGGTTGTTGACATGCTTCTTCTAGAAGTATTATTCAGCAACACTACTTAAGTAAGATTCTGAGTTGTAATAACTCTTTTAACTTTAAACTGTTATTTTTATGGATGTTGTTCACTATTTAATATATACCTAGAAAATATGTGTAACTTATTTTTTTTTCGGAAAGAAGTATTTGTAATTTGTTATAATTAATATGCAATATTAAATTTGAAACTATCAAATGCCCACATCGTTCTTCAACATTATTAATTTTTAAAAATTAATATTATGATGTTTGTTTTGTATTTCACTGAATAAATATAACTTGATGAGTCGCCAAATAAATCTAGAATATAATAATAAGTTCTTGATCAAAGAGATAATGCCCAAAATGGACCAAATCCAAGATGCATGGCCCTCACCTACCCCAAAAACACGTTAATGCGTCTACCGTATTCTGTTTTTTTAAAAAAAAAGGATAATGCACATGTTCGTGTTGCGTATTAGCACTTGATACGCATGTTCATATAGCATATCTGCCCTGATGCTGATGCTGATGCTGAACATGAAACAACGTATCAACCCCCTGATGCGTTAACTGAAATTGCGTATCACCAGATTTGCTACACGAAACTGCGTATCAGTGGGGTATTTAGGGCCAAAAATCTGAAATGGGGTAGGAAAGGCCATGATATATGGAAATGGGGTATTTTGGGCACTCATCCTTGATCAAACTAGTTTTATTTATTGACATCATCATTGGCTCATTCTGTCATTCATCATATTTAAATAATTTCTAGATATTGATAATTAAAATTAATGTAATAATCAAATAGCATATATGTAAAATATATGCAAGTAAATGTTGATCAGGTGGGACTCATATATATTAAAAAAGATTGATACTTTTTTTTAAAAAAATACTTATATGTTTAATAAAATTTAACTTAATTTAATATATTATTGGTAAATTCCTTTGAAGTAGAGAAGTTTAACTTTGAAGTAGAGAAGTTTAAGTTGAAATATAAAAATTATATCCTTATATATAATAATATAATTAGAGCAATAGTTTCTTATTCAAAATTTTGGTGCTCAATATTTGGCTATCGCCAAAACAATCTCAACTGTTAGATTTAATATTTATAAATTAGACGATCTAGATTAAATCATATATTTAAAAATTATTATCCAAACATGATATAAGTTAAAAGAAGTTGTATCAAAATTATATTTTCTAAAAGGGTTAATTATCAAACTAGTCACTAATTGGAGACAAATATATCAAGTAGCTCATTTATTGCAAAAGTGACTCAAGTAAGTCACTTATTAGGAAATTTGTATCGGTCCAGTAATCGAAGTTGTTTTGGAGATTTTATTGACCTCCAAATCATGAGTTTGAGTAACCAAACTGAATCCCACGTGCTATGCTACACAAAACCAACCCCAGATTCATTGTTGGGTAAATTCTACAAAAATATGTTCTTGATGTTTTTGAGCTGTTCTTCAGGATCAAAGCACTTTTGAAGGTGTTATTGAACTCCAATTTTGATGTTCTAGTAACCAAAACGAATCCCACATGATGCTCTACGCAAATCCATGTTCCGTCTGTTGGGTAACTTTTACAATTTTTGATAATATTAGATTAACGGACCGATACAAATTTCCTAATAAGTGACTTACTTCAGTCACTTTTGCAATAAGTGAGTCACTTGATACATTTGGCTCCAATCATTGACTAGTTTGATAATTAACCCTTTTCTAAAATTAAAAAGTGTGTTGTTAATAGAACTATATTTAAATAATGAAAAGGATATTTTGATAATTTAAATCGAATATAAACATATTTCCTAAATCAAATAAAATTCTCAACGTAAAAGATCGTTCGTTCTTCTCTCTTCAGTTTTGAATAGTTTTAGTTGAGAAAAAATTATTAAACCATCACTAAATTAAATATTATTCGGTGAGTTTCGCGTGGGCATAAATCGTCCAAATATGATTTTTAAGATTGAAGATAGAGCATAAATAGTATATTTAGTATCTAAAACCTAATAAATATATATATTAATTGTGAAAATTAAAATATTTATGCAAAAATATTACTACTTATAAAAAAAATCAGTGAAGTGTTTTCTATTGAATATTAACTTTTTCGCTAATCATGAAGAAAATTAATTGAAGAAAATTTTGTTATGAAAATAAAAACCTAAGTTTTAAAAAAGAAAAAAAAATTGATGAGAATCGAGTCAATCAATTATTTTGAATTAATATGTATAACCAACCCGTTATCAAAAAATAGAACAATTAAACTAATATTCAACTAAATAAATTAAAATAGGTATAAAGTTTGTTCTTAATTCTTTAAATTTTAATATTAATCAGATTTTTTATCAATATGTTTCGCATTAGTATTTTTGTTATATAACAAAATTATAACACGTATATTAAAAATATTAATATTATATATATATATATATATATATATATATATATATATATATATATAAGTAGCACTCTATGAAGAATCACATTACGTGGAGAACCCTTTGATTCTGTAGCAGAACCAAAAAATTTTAAATTTTTTTCTGATTCTGTAACAGATTCAATTTTTTTTAAAAAAAAATATTTGAAACAGCTAGTGCTGACGTGGCACTGCCGCGTCATCTGTCACGTCAACACTGTTGACGTGATAGTGCCACGTCATCGATGACGTCATCAGTGATGATGTGGCACTGCCATGTCAACAGTGATGATGTGGCAGGTGATCTGACACTGCCACGTCAGCTTTGTCCAGAAATTTTTTTTGCAGAACCAATTTTTTTTTTTATAGAACCAAAAAAATAGAACTTTGGTTATGTAATAGAATAAGAAATAAGTGGTTCTCCACGATTCTCCATCTAAGATGGTTCTCCATAGAACAATGAGTCCCACTCTATGGAGAACCATCTTACGTGGAGAACCACTAATTTTTGATTTTATAATAGAATCGAAGTTCTAATTTTTTGGTTCTATAAAAAAATACCAATTTTTTTTGGTTCTATAACAAAAAAAAGACCAATTTGCGGTTCTATAACAAAAAAAAAGACCAATTTGCTGATTCTATGATAGAACCAAACGTTTTTTTTTTGAATTATTTTTTAAAATCCTTTTTTCCAAAAAAAATAAATTGTCTAGTGACGTGGCAGTGACACATCACTAGTGACATCAGCAGTGCCGACGTAGCGTTGCCACGTGTCACTGCTACGTCAGCAGTGATGACGTCACCGCTGACGTGGCATTGACACGTGGCAGTGCCACGTCAGCACTGTTGTCGTGTCAGTGGTGACGTGGCAGTAAGTCAGAATTTTATTATTGTTTTTTTACAAAATTTTTTGAAAATTTTTTTTTTTTGGGAAAAAAATGATTCTACCATAAAACTATATGGGGTTCTCCATGTAAGAGGAGTCTCCATGAAACAATGACCTGACTATAGATGTACATCACACATGTATTGGTCACGGACATCCTAGATTGTATAAACAATTTTGATCGTCAAAGGCACAATATTGCAAAAAAAAAAATATAACATCTTAAAATAAATAGATGAAAATTATTAAATCTAATGTATTGAAATATTATATATTTTAATTGATCAATGACTTTTTCATATATTCCAATTCCCATAAAAATATATTATAAACAAATATTTGTATTATTAGTTTTAAAATTATTAATAAAATTTAAAAATTAATAACACATAAATATTAAAAAATATATAAATAAATATTAAAAATAGAATCGTACATTGCATGGTTATAAAGAAGTATTATTTAAGAAAAAGAATAAGGGCAATTTGGTTAATTCATTGTATGTAAATCACTAAATCTATGAAATGAAGATGTGCGTATATCATCCTTTTTTTTCTTTTTTTTAGTGAACAGGTTCATTCATTCATCACACGATTAATTAGTTAAAATGAGATTCGACAAACAAATTTTGTTTGTTAGTACTTGTTAATAGAATGAAATCGGTGAACAATATTTTATATTAACTAGCTTAAAATCCGTGCGATACACAGATTTTTATATTAATATGATATGAATTTTTTCATTTATTTAAATTAATTTTTTAAAACATGAATTTTGGAGGATTATATTTTTATATGAGATGATTTGATAATAATTATATAAATGTTATCCCTGATATTTCTAGAAATGGAGGGATTTTAGTTAGAAGATATAGAAAAGATGATAAGTTTTAGTTGAAAAAGGTAATTGGTTAATTATTGTTAATTATAAAATTATTATTTTATTTTATTAAATAGAATGTCTGTGATATGATTAGAAAAAGATAGTATTTAGTTAGAGAAAATTAAAAAGGAAACATGTTCTAGGTGAAAAAGGTAATTGATTGGTTTATAGTATTATAGTTTAATTATCTTATTTTGCTAAATATAATTTCACGTAATATTTTTAGAAAATGAGAAATTAATATTGTCCGTGATATTTCTATTAAAAGAAGGATTTTAGTTAAAAAAAATATAGAAAAGATGATACGTTTTAGCTGAAAAAGATAATCGATTAATTATTAATATTAAAATATTATTAGTTTATTTTATTAAATAGAACCGCCCTTTATATAATTGGAAAAAGAGAGATTTTAGTTAAAGGAAATAAAACGGTAACGTGAAAATTAAAAAGATGACATGATTTATGTGAAAAAGGTAATTGATTAGCATATATAATTATAATTTAATTATGTAATTTTACTAAATAAAATTGCTCATAGTTTTTAGAAAATGAGAAATTAATGTTGCCCGTGATATTTCTAGGAAAAAAAGAAAATTCAATTAGAAAAATAGAAAAGATGATACTTTTTAACTGAAAAGTTAATCGATTAATTATTAGTATTATAATATTATTATTTTGTTTTTATTAAATAGAAACATCTGTGATATAATTGGAAAAAAAAGATTTTAGTAAGAGAAAAGAAAAAAGGTAACGTATTTTGGCTGGAAAAGGGAACCGTCCATGATATAATTGGGAAAAGAGAGATGTAAGTTAGATAAAAAAGAAAAGGTAACGTGTTTTGGGTGAAAAAGGTAATTGATTAGTTAATAGTAATTATAATATAGTTATGTTATTTTATTAAACAAAATTGCTTGTACTATTTAAAAAAAAGAGAAATTTTAGTTAAATAAAATGTGAAAGATATTATATTTTACCTAAAAAAGTAAATTATTTAGTTATTGAAAAATAGAAAATGTGATATGTTTAATCTGAAAAAGGAAATTGATTAATAAAGGAGAAATTATAGTTAAATAAAATATAAAAGGATATTGTATTTTACCTGAAAAAGAAAATTATTTAGTTATTGAAAAATAGAAAATATAATATGTTTAACCTCAAAAAGAAAATTGATTAGTTAGTAGATCTGTAATTGAGTAATGGTAAATAAGTAAAATCAACAGGTACCGTACCGTACGGACCAACCAAACTTTTAATGTTAATGTTGCCCGTGATATTTCTAGAAAAAAGGGAATTTAATTAGAAAAATAGAAAAGAGGATACGTTTTAGCTGAAAAGGTAATGGAGGCTTGGAAGTAACGTCAAGCTATTGACGTTAAAGAAGCGCTTCTTGGGAGGCAACCCAAGGTATGTTTTCTACTTTCCCTTGTATTTACTTCCATTCAATGAGGACATTGAATATTCTAAGTTTGGGGGTGGTTTGAGGGATAAGTAGTGTATATATATGTGATTGTTAGTCATTGTGTTCATGTAGGATATCATGCTTTGCATGTTAATAGTAGTAAATTATGCATTTATGTTCGTGTTATTTACGTTTGTTTCATATAGGACATTCTGTTTTTATGTTGTATATCATGTGGGTTCATAATAGTTGCATTTGCACCCATGCTTGATAGGAATTTTGTGTTGTTGACCCTTTTGATTGAGAAGTGATATGCTTTGTTCTTGTGCACACACATACACTAGTAAGTTGAAGCTAGTAGACTGATTGAATGTTGTAAGTGATTAGAAGGACATGAATATGTGCAAGATGATTTAGTTTGCATGCTTTGAATACAAGTCGGTGCGTTAGAGAGATTTTTGCTTGGGATTGAGTATGTTTTTCCACCAAGTGAGATTTTGAGCCTTATTGCATATATGTTGCAAATTATTCGTTTGCTTGAGTGTCCACGGATTGTTTGCATTGCTAGCAGTTGTTTGAGATCTTTCTTGAAACGCATGACATTATTTGACGATTAAAATGATAAAGGCATTTAGGAATAACCGCATATTTTCCCATATTACCACACCATATTTACATGATCAATTAGTTAACCCGTTGAGCTTAATCCTATTTTTTCGGTGACATACCACATTACTTGCCTAGACCTTTTTCTTGTATTAGCCTTACATTAATTTGAACCAACATTGTCAAAGGCTAGTAGAGTGCTTAAGGGAGTAATAAGGTGTGCAAGGAGGGGTTTATTGTTGGTCGTACTTTTGGGGGAAATATTGAAATTGGGTTTATTTACTTGAGAGTCGGCTTATGTAATAAATTTTGGGATCATTGTTATTGTTTATATTATTGTTTGTGTTATATTTAGCTCTCGAAAAAAAAAAGAAAAAAAAAAGAGAAAAGAAAAAAAAAAGAGAAAAAATAAATATTATGATAGCATGTTTGTATTTGTTGTGATCCTATTTTAGTCGACTAGTCGAGTGTTTGTAAATTATGTGGGGGGGAAATATGGTATTGTGTATGATTTATTATGGTACTTACTAGCTTTTGACACTTCACCTGTTTTGGCTTATTTGACATACCTTGTCCCTAGCCCCGTTACAACCCAAATTAAGACCTTTTGATGATCGTCATTGATGTATGTTGTGTTAAGAGTTAGATTGATACTAAATGTCAAGCGTGCTTATGATTTTATTGGAATTGAGTGATACACTTACCCTTGTTCTTGAGTGAATATTCTTTTGTGAGTGGATTGTGAGTGTTTGCTTGTTTTTGCGTATGAGATCCCGAGTTTTGTCTCAAAGATGTACTCTTGTAGGCTTAGCATGTTTACTAACTTATTCTTACACTTGACATGGGCTTTTGAAAACTTATGCATGTTCATTGAGTAGACTATGTGAATACTTGCACTTTCGATACCAAGACATTGCGTATTTACTTTGATTCTTAAGTTGATATGGCATGAGAGGATTTGAAGGTATGGTAGGCTAGATTAATTGCATTTGTATATTAGTTGCATTCATGCATTGCATTAGGTTAAATGGATTTTGTGGGTACATTCGCTATAGGCCATCACGAGACCTTACTCGTCCACTAGGGCTGCCTAGGGGTTTAAAGGGCTTGTTGCATATGCCAAATGCAACCGTGATCACCTACGGAAGTGGTACTAGTTAGTTAGTTAGTTGTAATTGTTTATGCTTGAGGACAAGCATCGGTTTAAGTTTGGGGTGTGATAAGTGGATTTTATATCCACTTGGAGCATTCCATATCGGCTTAAATTGATTGACTTGGTCTCAAGTTTGTTGTATTTTTGATGTGTTTTTTGTAGTTGTGCAGGGTTGTAGCTATTGGTTAGTGTTGGTGTTTCTAATCGATATTAGAGTGGAATTAAGCATTGGAATGAAGATTGGACACTTGTGTTGTGCTATCAAGGAGTTACATGTGTCATGGTATTGAATATGTTAGTTAATGCAAAAGAAACGGAGGAGAAAGGAGCAAATTTGTGTAAAATTCGGATTTTCTGGATAGGTTGCGCAGTCTTCACTGTTTTGGTCATATCTGGAGTTCTAGAAGTCCGTTTTCAGTGATCTTACTGCCTACGCGAAGCTTGGGAGATTTTCTACAACCTTGGACAGGTCTTCCAGGCGCAGGTTGCGCGTGGTTGGCGCAGGTTGCGCGAAGAACAGACTGTTGGGCGCAGGTTGCCCCTGAAAAATTACAGTTTTTACTATTTTGGCCATATCTTGAGTTCTACAACTCCGTTTGGGGCCCGTAAGCAGTCCACGCGAAGATAACGAGATTCTCTATCATTCTAAAGTGGTCCAGAGGTCCAATTACGATTTGAACGTTCCAGAATATCTGAAGAAAAGTCAGCTACGAATTTTCCTTAAAAACAGAATCAGTTTAGGAAACGTATTTTGCAGAAATTCTATTATAATTCTGTTTTGGTATTTTATTGCTGGGCAAGACTTCTAGAGCCTATATAAACACATCCAACCCTTGTAATAGATCATCATCATTAGGAGTAAAACCATTACATATCAATTACTTAGGTTTATTTGTATTTTTTTCATACTTTGTTTTTATCGTGGTTTCATCAGATCCCATGATGACGAGAGGTTCGATTATGAACTAATCGTTGTCATGGGATTCTAACGGATTTATTTATGGAGCTTTAGTATCTTGATGCTTTACAGATCTGTGTGTGATGTATATCTGATATCCTCGTATGGTTATGCTTAATTGTTAGATGCGTAGCTAACATCTAATTTGTTAATCTCTTGTGAAGTGAAAGTGGATCTTAAGATTTAGAACTTGCCATGCTAGCATAGGTTCATGATTGTTTATCAACATGATTCGTAGTATGAGATGAGAATACTTATATTGCCATATGTGATCATTATGGATAACTTGCTCTTCAACCGTTATGTTTTCAAATTCTATAGACATATAGGGTCTAAGCATAATTGGTGTCTATTCATCTTCTATCTCTTTTGTGGATGTATGTTTAGTTTGGTATACGTATACTGAGAAGTAACGTGTACTTGTTTCGTGTTATCCGATCAGATATCATAACCATTGCATATAGTGATTAAAGACGTCAGATCTAAGCAAAGTATTTAATGAAGTTAGGATTCCATGGTTTTTCTTGCAGACGTAATTAGATTTTAATTCTTGCTAGTTAGTTAATTTGTAGTTTTGTTAATTTGCTTCTTAGTTTAATTTAGTTAGTTAAAACCTTAATTTATTATTTGTCTTAGCAGTGAATAATAATCATACATTGTTGCATAGGTACAATACTGAATTAAAAACCAGATCTCTGTGGGAACGAACTTGACTTATTCATATATTACTTGTGACCACGTACGCTTGCGTGTTTTAGTGTTAACAGTTGTAAAGGTGGAATGTATGTGAATTTATGCTTATGTGTTTATATGATGATTTGAGGAAAGTTGTGAAGGTTGTGTGATTTATTTATATTTTGAGGATTTAAATATATTTAAATCATGCATTTTTTATCCTCTGTAGATTTTATAAAATTATCGGAGGGATTAGAAATCATGAAATCTTCTGAAATATTTCCTTTATATATTTATTGAGTTTTTAAAATTGTTTGATGAATTAATTTGGGTGTTGTGATATTTTAAAATGATTTAAAGAGTTTTATTGTATTTAAAGGATCAAAATTTGTAAAATTCATATTTAATTCATTTTTGATCCGAAAATTATTTTAAAAATATGTGTGTGCTTGTAATTTTGTATTCTTTATTTTAAAAATGAAAAGTTTAATTTTTCGAATATTTTATTTGATTACGATTTATAAGTCGTTTAAAAGTGTTAAAATGGGGTCGGTATGAAGTGTAAAAGTGATATAATTGTATTGGGCCAAGCCCAATAGCACACAAAACAAACGCAACTTACACAGTCGGGGAGGGATAATTTGGGGAAAAGAGGAATAAAATTAGGGTTTGAAGAAATTGGGGCTTTTCAATTTGGGGGTTGATTGTTGAATCAATTGGGTAGTATATACATATATATACGCGTGTGTGTGTAATTGTGGGTGGAAGTGTGTGAGGCTAGGGCGTGCTGTAGTGGGAGTATGAGACGCGCGAGAGCTATCACTGGAGAGGAGCGGCGCCGGGGCGACGTCGGTGGCCGGCAGGTCAGTCATGGTGAGGGAAAGAAGAAGAAGGGGGAGGGGGATGTGCTACTGTGGTGGCAGTGGTGATGTAGTAGAGAGAGAGAGAGAGAGAGAGAGAGAGAGGAGAGAGATGGCAAGTAAGGAGGGAGAGAGATGGTGGAGATGTTGGTGGTCACCGGAAAGGTATAAATTGTGAAAGCTCGTATGTTGTGTATAATTATCTTAGTTTAATTATTTATTTGTTGTAATTAAATTAGATTTAAATTGTGGTATTATTGTTTTGATTTTCGTAGTTAATTCGGAAAGTTTATAGTCGTTAATTATAATTGTGGGGTTAAATTACGAGTTGGTAATATGTTGTATGATTGTTAGTTGCTAATTATTTTCATTATGCAATAATTAGAGTTATAAATTTCGAAAGTTAAATTTGGGGATTTTAATGTAGGTCGAAGTTGATGAAATGTTTTAATTGCTTATATTAGTGGGTTGATTATATGTTTTGGGGATTAATTGTTGCTAGTTGTTATTGTCGTATATAGTGTGCTAAGAGTTTATTTGAGTTTGCTAAGTATAATTGTTATGTGATAAATGTTATAAGTCGAGTGTAGTAATTATTGAATTTCATACTTGTCAAGCTAGTTGAGGTGAAGTTATATGTGGTTAAATGATTATTAGTACTGAATATTATTTGTTGTATAATGATGGAGCTTATATGACCTTGCTAATGGTAAATGGTTTATATGTGCTAAATGTAGTAGTCGAGTCATATTATCTGTTAAATGCTATACCTGTCAAATTCTTGGTGATGAATTGTATGTGGTCAGATTGGTGTCGATTAAGTAATTGTAAAATGTTATATGTTATTTATCAAAGATTAATTGTTAGATTCATTTTATTATGTGTTTATCTGCGAGGAGTTGAAATGAGATCTCGAGTCTTAAATGTCAATATTTAAGTACTTGTGTAATTCTCTTCAACTAGTTCCTCGGGCTTGCGAATATCCATGATTAGCTATCACGAGTATAATTAATATACTTGAGTGATGTGATCATTGATATAGCGTAAGTAATAGTTAGTGCTAGGGGTTGTTCCCTAGGGCTTACGAACATCAATGATTGATTGTCACGTGTATCATTAAAATGCGTGAGAAATACGATCATTGGTGTAGCGTAAGTAGTAGTGTTAATGTAAATTATTATGTGCTAGGTGCCGCATGTCTGGGCGGGTACTTTTCTTACTTGTTTACTTTTATGTTGCTGCAAGTTGAGACAGCTTTATTTTTGCAAAAACAGGGCTGAATTGTATTTGAGGGGCTGTGCCCATAGTCCGATAAACGAATACTTCATGCTGAAATTTTCTAAAAATCCCCTGCAAATTATTTAAAGGTCTATTAAGTTATTTAATTTCAATGCTTGGAAATGTGTTATGATTTCTAAAGATTTAAGCTGGGTTCTAAAAATCGCCGAGTCAGTCGAGTACTCATTCCGAGTACTCGTTTTTAACCCCTCGTCCGATCCGAGTTCTGAGTTCCGAGTTCCGAGTTTCGGAGTCAAATCGAATTACACTTACTCGTATTTTTAATGTTTAACTATTGGTTTTAATATTATTAAATAATTATTATTAGTATATATATAAAATATATATTATCGTTAAATTCTAAATTTTAACACATGTACATTAAAATATGAATGAATAAATTTAATATATGAGAAAAAAATTAAAAAAATATCCGATTTGTTCTCCGAGTACTCATTCCGAGTACTCTCCGAGTTTCCGAGTACTCGTTTTTCCGGAACAAAACCGAGTCGGACCGAGTTCCGATTTTTACAACCTTGGATTTAAGTATATGTATCAGTGGATTATTTCGAGAATATATCATGGTTTTGAAATTAGTCGGTGTGCTATTTTGAAATGGTTATGTGACGTGATTATGTGACCTAGTAACTGTACTAAGACTACTATATGGATATGGTTGAATAAGTCTATATGTAATCGCATATGTTTGTATGTGTTATATGTGTAAGCGATATAGGACGCGTATGGGTAGAGTAAAGCAAGATAATAAGATTTTGCTTGATTGAATACTAAATTAGCATTTGGCCTTGATAATAGTTCGAATAGGAAACCTGGCCAATGATAGAGCGCTAGTAATCTGAAAGATAAGCAGGAGGTCGAGTATCGAAGCCGATGAGTTTATGAAGTAAGGACTGATGTGAATTTGAGTCGAGGATCCATTGTAGGATCAGGAACTCCGTAAATCGAGGCAAGTGTTTTGCGTTTCACTTATTGTTCAAGTGATGCAATTCAATATTTTTTTTGTATACGATGGATTGGTCAAGTATATTAGAAAGTGATGTACTTCTTCAGTTAGCGTGAAATAAATTGTTTTCTCCACCCATAGTCCAAACACCAAATTTTTTTCGAAGGACCTTACCAATAACCTTTTTCCGCAAACTATTTCATCCAAGGAATGTTAAAGCTTCCTTAGTGGAAGACTTTTCTTTTCTTGAAAATGTTAGAAGGGGGCTCTCTAAATAGGAAGAATCCATGTTTTAAACCTCTACAAATACCTGTTACTAAAATTTCTGGTTTTAGCATAATATCACTAGAGAACCCCTTCTTCTTAAAATGTTTTCTTCAAAATGATGTAAAATTTATTATCCTAAAACTATATTTTCACAAATAACCATTTTAAGCTGTTTTACTCGCTTGTGGAAAATCAAACCTTATTGTGTGTTGTAGAATTTTATAAATTCGTAGTGCTCAACTATGTCTTTGCTCTAACGTAGAATTTCAATTGATGATAATCTTGTTACGATTTACATCTTCTATTGTTGCTCTAGTCGATTACCCCTTCAATCAATTTAATGATGTTCCGTTCCTAATTATTTATACTTGTCAATATTCATTCAATTGCTGTTCTTTATATTCTCCACCCACTTAGTACCGAACTTGTCGGTATTTATTTAAGATCTTGATTATCTGGTTATCCCCTGTGTTATACTGAACTTGTCGATACCCTTTGAGATTGTCGTTCGTTATGTATCACCCCCTTTATCGTGTCGAACTTGTCGACATCTAATAATATTATCATTCTTTATTTACCCTTGTTGTTGGGTTGATCTTGTTGATACCAGTTGATGTTAATACATCTTCAGTGGTTCTTAATTATGAATTGATATTCCGACACATGAGTTTTTGAGTTAGTTGATGTGGTAAGGTGGTCGATTGTTCCGACACCTAATGCGTTTTATTTAGAATTGGAATTGTTTTTTTTAAAACAGATGTCCCTTCGGGGAGACCATATTATGGTCAACAGATGTTCCTTCGGGGAGACCAGATTCGTGGTAGGAAGTTAAGGCCAATGTGTGCCATGGATCCAATTAAGGACATTGCTGTGTGCGTTTGTCCGGGGTTAGTGCTGACTGATCAGTAGCCTAACCTTGATGTTTTTTTATAAACATAAATTCCAATTCTAATCTATATTCAGTGATTGAGACGTTTAGTTCTTGACTCCTTGGAAGTCTGTTTTAATAATATTTTGGTGTCGAAACTCTTATCAGTCCTAGTTTCTGATGCACCTCATTAATGGTGAATAGTTGGCCTTCGTGTTAACTCGAATAACTTGTAGAAGGGGGGGGGTTGAATACAAGTTATATAATCGTGTCTGATTTTTGCTTGATTATATGAACAAGAATAAACGAATGAATCAAACTCTTGTTTGTATTAATAAGATCAAATACAAACTCTACCAAAGGTGTACAATACCTTTAGCAGCTGCTGACAATACAAATCTCTCTCTGTTTGTTTCGAACTCTCGAATACAAACCTTATACAGAGCTACGCACATTCACTTGTTCGACTCACGCTCTTTACAATGATATTGAGAGAGTATTTATAATGCTACCTATCAACTAATAACAGAAAGATATAATCTATACATGACAATGTTCTGCCTTCTAGTCGATAGTTTCCTTCAATAGAAAAACTCTTTCCTTCATAATATCTTCTTGCTTGTTCTTCAAACAACGATCCTGTTTTATAGCACTTACCAGTTTCTGTAGCATCCATAATGACATCATCAGTAACACGACTGATATCAGGATCTGTACACTGCATCAGTATCTGATCAACCATCAGTATTGGACCGTTATCAGGATTTGCTCTCTGTTCCTGACATGTAGTCTCCGATACACTGTTCATTCCTGACTAAACTATACAGACAACTGTCTTACACATAAATCCTATATACAGTGCTAAATCCTTTATAAGATCAGGATTACAAGAAGTATAATGTGTAAATTCTATTCTTAACATCACAACTTATGAATTATTCCTAACAATCTCCCCCTATTTATGCTTTAAAATCTGAAGCATAAATCTAAGTTGTGGATGTCAAAACATATAACAATACAACCAGAATAGAATTTATGAATGTAGAATTATGAAGTTAAGTACCTCCTTCTCAGATGTAGACGTTTATCTAGTACTTAGAAGAAAGAATTTTAACTATTAATGCTGCTCTTCCTTTACCACTTCCTAGCTGAGATTCACCACTGTCACTCCTGGTTCTTCTTTTTACTACCCTTTGTCTGCTCTTTATCTCCCCCAGCTTTATCTTTATCTCCTTCAGTCTGGTAGTGTTGTTGTTGTCTTTGAATTGTCTTTATCTCCCCCTTTTTGACATCAGCAACATTAATTCCAAGAGATTCAGAAACAGAACAAATGAGATTCATAAGAACTACTTGATTTTCCATAATTGTGACTTGGTTATCTTCAAGTGATTGAAGTCTTGTTTGAATAGCAATTTGAGAATTCTGAATATCTTTCAAAACATCAGAATGAACTTCAATATTGGAAGTGCTTCTAGTATCTTTAGTATCAGAATCAGAAAGAACTGTATCTTCAAGTCTTGTAGAAGAAGTTGTTTGAGTTGTATGATATTCAAGTAATAAAACCTGATTAGAAGTATCAACATCTTCATCTTTCTGTTCTGGAACTGAAACATGATCATCATCTCCTTCACCAGTATTCTGTGTACTAACATCTTCAAATCCTGACTCCTCCTTAGAGTGATCAAAGACTGTTGATGTCTCAATTCTAGCTGATATTGGAAGTACATACAAAGGAACACTAGGATCATTAGGATCTTCATCTGGTACATATGTATCAAAAGATTGCTTTATCCTGGCACCTCTTCTATTAATGATTTCTGCAAGCCTCTCCTTTTGCTTCTGAGCTTTAACTTCTGGCTTTGCATTGTGATGTGCTAGGTCATTCTTCTGATACATTTTGATGAATGAATAAGTACCAGCATCCATACCCAAATTTTCAGACCAAGATTCAGGAAAAACCTGATCCTAGAAATCAAATGATGGTTTCCTAATTTTCTCTCCCTCACTATGGAGTTGATCATCCATACCCTCATTCTCACTTTGACTTACTAAAGTCAACACTCTTTCTACCTCACCTTTTGCCTGGTCAGGAGCCAGCCGCTCAAATTGTGGATCTAAGTCCATCTTTTCAAGTGTATCACTCAAATTTAGATAAGTGCTCTCATGACCTACAGAAAAATAGAGTTTAGAAGGAGTTTTTATACCTGAACTCACATGGAGAGAGGGTTCCTCATTTGGCATGTGGCTTGAGGTTTTCTCCAAGGAGTGAGCTGCTATAGTCTCTGAACCCTTACAATCATCTTCTTTCCTTACAGAAACTACAGGCTCCAGTATACCACTTTCAGGTTCTTTACTAGACTCTGATGTCTTCAGTAATACTTCATTAGACACCATAGTTAGTACATCACCGTCTTTAAGTGTTGTTTGCTGAGACACACCCTCAAGGTGGATAGACTCTGACTGAACAAAATTTGTTTGATCTTCAGAAAAATCAACCAAAGTCATTCCTCCCATATCATAGGGTATCTCACTTGCATTTTCAGTCATCACAGAAGTCCTTTCAACATCAGCTATCACAGCTCCTGAGTCATCCTTCCTCTGACTAGATGGTTCTTGTGTTACAGTGACTGTGATCTGATCTTTCCTACTATTCACCACTGGTGCAATAGTATCTTCTGTTGACTGCATTCCTCTATCTACTTCCTCCAGTTGTTCACCTTGAGCTGAAGCATCTTCAATAATGACATTCTTGTCAAATAAATATGCATGAAGTGATTGAAGTGCACCATGCTTCGAGAGTCCAAATTTCTTGACTAATTGTCTTCTGACAGACACATAGAAATACATCTTCATTAAGTCAAGTCTTTGATGTAGAAGTCCATATTCATCTGGAAATAAAAGTTTTGGTACTCTTTCAACCAGAAAATCTAGAACAGGCCTTGACAACTTCACTTTGAGAGAAATTAGTCCCATAGCCAGTCTGTATGATAATGTAGTTTCCCATGAAGAATCAATATCCAGATCTCTCTTGTCAAATACTGACATAGATGTAGCTTGATTTGTAGAAACCTGCATGATATTAGTTGGACTAGACTCTGTGTGTGTAGGTGACAATTGAATCTTTCTCCTTGTTCTCCTGATATAGTGAGCAAAAGATTTATCCTGAGAAGACTCAAGAGGTGTAGACACAGAAGTGATCTTGGGATGAGATCTTGGTTCAATAGACACAGTCTTTTGAGAGACAGTATCCAGTAACTGTTTTCCCTTTTTAAGAACTACAGCCTTTTGAGAGACTGCAGCCTGGCTGTGACTAGGTTTTTCATCTCTTTGTGCTAACAGAGAAAGTTGAATTGCAGCCTTCAATTCTGCTCTCTCAGCAAGAGTTAAATCATCATCATCTTCACTAGAGTTACTACTACTACTTGACACAACAAATCTTCTCTTCCTTACAACTGATGTCTTTTGAGAAACACCAGAGGTTGGTTTCTTTGAAACAATAGGCTGTGGATCAAAATTTGGTTCTTGAATTGTTTCAGAGACTATAATGTTTTGGGCTACTTGGGTAGACACAGGTGGGTTCTCCTCCAATTGAGATTCCTGAGCCATTTCACCACAAAAGAAAGAAGAATTGTAGAAAGTAGGAAGATGAGTTTTAAGAATTACCTGAACATGTTGTGGATAATGAATTGCAGGTATTTCATCTAGATTCTTTTCATTGTCCTTCTTTGTAATGTCAGAGAAAATTCTCTTTTGCTGTTCATAAGAAGAAACACAATGTTCTCTACCAAATCTAGTTTCAACATCAGGAATAAAATGATTAATAAACATTTGCATAAATCTATGATAATAAACCATTTTCCTGTTTTGATCTCTTAACCCAAGTTTAATACTCATCTAACTTAAGATAATATGACCAATGTTGATTACTCTGTCATAAAGCAAACTATAAGCAATATGTGATGTAACAGAAGTAATTTGCTGAAAAGAACTACATTTGCCAGTAAAACATTTAGAAATTTGATCAAAGTAAAAAGACCATTCCTTTCTAAGAAAAGACCTATTCAACTGGCTCTTGTTATCTAGAGGTCCACTATAACCTAATTCAGACAACATAGTTCTTATATTATCATCATATGGTACACTTACATAACTATCAGTAACAGGTAAGCAAAGTACTGAATTAACAACAGATTCAGTAATGTCAAATGAATCTTGTCCTAAATGTAGAACAATCTTACCTGATTGACTCTGAGTAGAATCAATTACCTCAGCATTCTTCCAAGCTTGTGAAACAGCTACTTGATTAATCTGTGGAGATGCTGTCAATGCATAACTTAATGGTCCATACGCCAGAAAGTCCATGATTGGATGAAAATCAGATGACACTCCTTCCTTGTTGGTGATAGCTGCAACATGATTGTTTGTCATAAAATCAAAGTCACCAAACTTGAAGGCTACTGATTTAGGTAATCTTTTCTGAGCTGCCATTTTTGATCTGAAAAGAAACTTGAAAAATTCTTGAAATGAATTAGTGATTTTGAAAACTCAAGAGTGATTTTTGCTTTAGAGAATGTAAAATTAGAGAAAGCAATTACACGATTAGAGTTTCAAAACAAATATATTTCACAAATCTTTCAGACCACTATCCCACATTGACACGTAGATTGATAGGTGTCAGTCCCTGAAAAATGCGGTTACCCACGATTTTTTGGAAAATAAAATCCAAAATTGATTTTTCATGAAATAAATCAGGGTATTAATAAGCAATACTGATCAGCTTCCTTTTCCTGATGACCTCTCATCAAAATAATCACAAAATGCAATGTGATTTAAAAATATAATTTTCAAATCCTGATGGTCACACATGAAATCCTGACCAATATCATCAGAGACTTAATATGGAGTTTTCCACGTGGCATTTTTCTTTTATCTGAAAAAGAAAATAAACAATTAATCTGAACAGAAAATCAATTGGTTAGATATTTTCAATATTTCCTGAAAACAAGAAATACAGTCACATGCAATAATTAGCATTTGACTTCATTAAAACTTCCAAGTAACTGCTCAGCTTCTCACGTCTTTCTTTAAAAGAACCAGACGCCTTATGCCATTCTCCATTATTTCTTTTCTTCTCAACAATGCTTCTCAAACCAAAATTCCTTTCAAACCCATTTTTCAGATTTTTCTTGATCGATGAACATCCTGTTCTTGATCATTTCTTTGAACAAATGACTCTTCTCATCGAACTAATCATAAATGGATTGGTTTTCGACAATATCCAGAGATTTCTCCTAGAACATCCATCTGTTGGATACAATCTTCCCCTAACCTCCTCAAAACTTGAGGATGAAGAATTTGGCCGAGAGTCTGAGGTTGATCTTGATGGGGATGCTATACATTTAAGTTAGCTGCTCTCAT
Source organism: Kitagawia praeruptora (assembly GCA_037693485.1). Lineage (NCBI taxonomy): Eukaryota > Viridiplantae > Streptophyta > Magnoliopsida > Apiales > Apiaceae > Kitagawia > Kitagawia praeruptora. The sequence continues at coordinate 150,129,366 of CM075344.1, read as the reverse complement.
TCAAGTCGCCCAGACAAGGAATCCAAGAGCAAATGAGGCTTTCATCCCCTGATGGATTTCTTGAGATGCTCCTTGTCCTGTACCTCAGAGTTCATATCAAAGACAAGTATAGAATAGAAATTTAGACAAAAAGATGTTGTATTTCATTTCAATGTAATGATTTCTATTAATGAAAATACAGTTTCTTGTTATCTGCTTGTCTTTTGATTTTTGAATGATGTATAAATTATCAGTGTGCAAATATCAAAACTTGCTAGCATAGACTTAACACATCACAGAATTAGATTACTACACAAAGTAAACGTCAGGATTTGAAACAATTTTCATAATCCTGATACTGACACAATACTGATGACGTCAGCATCCTGATAACAAATCTAATCCTGATGATTATTAACAAGTCTATCATACTGAAATTTATCAAGACAATGTGTTATAGCTCAAGCATTTTAACAATCAAATATAGATCCTGACAAGAATATCAAGTCTATAAGCTAAGAACAACATACCTTGCTACTTTTGCAGATGTTAAAGATCTAAAAATTTAACATTCCTAACTCACTTACTAGTCTACTGAATGTAGTCTCATCAAGTGGTTTAGTTAGAATATCTGCAAGCTGTTTGTCAGTAGGAACAAAATGAAGTTCCACAGTACCATTCTCAATATGTTCTCTAATAAAATGATACCTGACATCAATGTGCTTAGTCCTTGAATGTTGAACTGGATTTTCTGCAATTTTAATAGCACTAGTATTATCACAAAACATAGGAATATTACTAAGTGTCATACCATAATCCAGCAACTGATTTCTTATCCAAAGGAGCTGTGCACAACAACTGCCTGCTGCTATGTACTCAGCTTCTGCAGTTGAGGTTGAAACAGATTGTTGCTTCTTGCTTGCCCAAGAAATCAATCTATTTCCCAAGAATTGACATGTACATGTAGTGCTTTTCCTGTCTATCTTACACCCTGCATAATCAGAGTCTGAATAGCCAATTAGAAAGAAATCAGATTCTCTAGGATACCACAAACCAAGATTTGGAGTTCCTTTGAGATATCTAATAATTCTCTTCACAGCAATTAAATGAGATTCCTTAGGATCACTTTGGAATCTAGCACATAAACAGGTAGAAAACATTATATCTGGCCTACTTGCAGTTAGATATAACAATGAGCCTATCATGCCTCTATAACTAGTATTATCCACACTCTTTCCTTTAGGATCAGAGTCTAGTTTAGTGGCTGTTGCCATGGGTGTTTTTGCAACTGCACAGTCTTGAAAGTCAAACCTTTTTAAAAGATCTTTGATATACTTTGACTGATTAATGAAAATACCAGTCTCAGTCTGTTTGACCTGCAAGCCTAAGAAATAATTTAATTCACCCATCATGCTCATCTGATACTTAGACTGCATAAGCTTGCTAAATTTGGCACACAACTTTTCATTAGTAGAACCAAAAATAATATCATCAACATAAACTTGAACTAAAAGCAATTCACCTTTTATCTTTCTAAAGAATAGAGTTTTGTCAATTGTACCTCTTGTGAAGCCATTTTCAAGAAGAAATTTAGACAAAGTCTCATACCATGCTCTTGGTGCCTGCTTTAGTCCATAGAGTGCCTTGTCAAGTTTATAGACATGATTTGGAAACTTTGGATCAACAAATCCAGGTGGCTGTTCTACATACACTTCTTCATCAAGTTTGCCATTTAGAAAAGCACTCTTTACATCCATCTGGTATACCTTGAATTTTGAATGAGCTACAAATGCAAGAAACATTCTGATTGCTTCCAATCTTGCTACAGGTGCAAAGGTCTCATCATAATCAATGCCTTCTTCCTGAGAATAACCCTTGGCCACCAGTCTTGCTTTGTTTCTTACAATCATACCAGATTCATCTAGCTTGTTTCTGAAAACCCATCTTGCACCAACAATAGATCTATCTTTAGGTCTTGGTACCAGTTTCCAGACTTTGTTTCTCTCAAACTCATTTAACTCCTCCTGCATTTCAATTACCCAATCAGGATCCTGTAAGGCTTCTTCAACCTTCTTAGGTTCATTCTTTGAAAGAAAGCAACTATACAAGCATTCATTTTGAATTGATCTTCTAGTTCGAACACCACTATTTGGATCACCAATTATCAAATCTTCAGTATGATCCTTTGTCCATTTTCTAACAGGTGGTAGATTAACTCTGCTAGTCTCTCCCCCTAAGTTAGTGGTATCCCTTGTAGAAGAATTCTCTCTACCTTCAAAAACTCTCCTTTGATCAATAGAATCAGTAGATTCCATATTGCTGCTAGTTACTGATCTTTCCTCAGTAGACTCTGAAAGATCAGTTCCTGATGGAGTAGACTCTGAATAGTCAATTCCTGATGGAGTAGACTCTGAATAGCTAGTCTGCTCCTGATGATCACTGTGTTCTCTCTGATTTATTTGCTCCCCCTCAACAGTAGCATTCCTTTGAGAAGCAATAGAAATTCCTTCTGGAGAACCTTCATCATCACTGGAGAGTATCTCAGAATTCTTCAGATTTTCAAATTCCAATTTGTCATGGCTTTCATCAGTTTGCAAAATTCCAAATTTCTTATCATCAAATGCAACATGAATTGATTCCATAACAATATGAGTTCTGAGATTATAAACTTTGAAGGCCTTAGATGCTGAATATCCTAGAAAAATTGCTTCATCCGATTTGGCTTCAAATTTTCCAAGTTGTTCTGGATGAACTTTTAGGACATATCATTTGCATCCAAAGATGTGAAAGTATTTCACACTTGGTTTCTTTCCTTTGATCATCTCATAGGGATTTTTTCCATGACTATTTACCAAGGTACAGTTTTGAGTGAAACATGCAGTGTTAATAGCTTCTGCCCAAAAGTAGGTTGGAAGTTTTGCATCTGCAAGCATGGTAATTGCTGCCTCTATGAGAGTCCTGTTCTTTCTTTCCACTACACCATTTTGCTGAGGTGTACCAGGTGCAGAAAACTGTTGAGTGATTCCATTGTCTGCACAAAACCCCTCCATTGTAGAATTCTTGAATTCTGTACCATTGTCACTCCTAAGTACTTTGACTTTGTACTCAGAGTTATTATGAATATTCTTGATGAGTTCAATGATTTGCTGAGGAGCTTCATCCTTCTTGTGTAGAAAGAACACCCATGTGAACCTTGTGAAATCATCCACCATAACTAGAGCATATCTTTTCTTGCTGATAGACATAATGTTTACTGGACCAAACAGATCAAGATGTAGCATGTGAAATGGTTCAGTAATTGAATTTTCAGTTTTGCTCTTGAAAGTGGTTCTTCTTTGCTTTCCAAGCTGACATGCATCACAAAGTCCATCTTGCACAAAATTTGCCTGAGGTAGGCCTCTCACCAAATTGTGTTTAACAAGTTGATTAAGCTTCTTGAAATTAAGATGTGAGAGCTTCTTGTGCCAATTCCAGCTTTCATCACTTGTTGCTTTGCTGTAGAGACATCTAACAATTCCTTTAGATGTATCACTTAAGCTGGCTTCATATATGTTACCATGTCTTTGACCAGTTAGAACAATGTCTCCATTCTGCATATTCAAGATTTTGCATCCTTCTCTGTCAAAGATTGATTTGTAACCTTTATCACCCAGTTGACTTATGCTTAAAAGAGTATGTTTCAAGCCTTCAACCAGTGCTACATTTCCTATGATGACATTCCCCAAAACAATTGAGCCATATCCCAGAGTTTCTCCTTTGTTGCCATCTCCAAAAGATATTACTGGGCCAGCTTTCCTCTCAAACTTTGTAAGCAGGGACTTCTTTCCAGTCATATGTCCAGAGCATCCACTGTCCAAGATAATTGAATGCTTCTTTCCTGTGCCCTGCAAACAAAAAGTAACTAGTTAGAATTTTTTAGGACCCAACTTTGATTGGATCCTTTCTTACTAGATTTAGAGACAACAGACTTTGAAGATTTTGCTTTTATTTTACCTGTTGCAGAGTCAACTTTAGACTCTGATCTCACAAACTGTTTGTGACTAGGAGTTTCAGATTTCAAAGAATAATAGTCATAATACAGTTCATGATATTCTCTACACATGTAAATGGAATGAAGTAAACTACCACAATGATAACAAGCTTTTTGTGGTTGGTATTGAATTTTCTGAGTCTTGGGGAATCTGGACTCAGTTTTCCAAGAAGGTTTTTGATTGCAGTCTAGGGCCAAATGATTATGATTTCCACACTTATAGCATTTTTTCCTAGGTGCATCAGGTACATTCTTGTAATTATTCTCTTTGTTAATACCTTCTTTTCCATTCCTATTTCTCTTGATCTTGCTAGACTCTGAAAGACCATCTAATCTCTGTTTCAACTGAGACTTAGACAGAAACCCTATGTTTACATTCTTAGGTTTCTCTAACACTTTCTCATCTGAATTACTATTGTTAATCCTTTTGTGTACAACAGGGGTACCTTTTGAATCAACAAATTTAACATGATTAGGTTCAGAAACAATTTTCTTACCTTCAGATTTAGATGTGTTAGCTTCTACCTTACTATCATCATTGACAATAGCTACTTTTTCTTCTTGTCTAGCCTTATCAAAACCTAAACCATTAACCTTACCACGAATTCCACTCTCAAAGATTTCTATTGTCTTCTTACTGGAATTGTTAATGGTCTTAATCACATCTCTCTCTTCTTCTAGTTCTTTTCTGACATAGTCATAAGCCTCAAGAATAACACTATAATCATGCTTAGCTTTATCAGAACTTAACTTGTATTCTTCCATTTGAATTAATTCAGATTCAAGAAAATTATTTCTATCAACTAATTTATCATTCTTAACCTTAAGTTCATCTCTTTCACAAGTAAGAATTCTAAAATTAGTCATAAGATTCTTAAACTCAGCATGGATAGATCTAATTTCATCAGAATTTAAGCTATCAAATGAATCAAGAGAGTGAAGTGATACCTTAACAGAGGATGGAGTTTTCTTTGGAGATCCAGGTTTGTCTGAACTATTTGCCATCAATGCAATGTTTTCATAATCCAATTCATCTTCAGAGTCACTGGAATCAGCCCAATCCTTCTGTGTGACCATAAGTGCATTACCCTTTCCTGAATTCCTAGGCTTCTTACACTCACTAGCAAAATGTCCAAGCTCGCTGCAGTTAAAGCACTTGATCTTGGCCTTATCAAGATTGACAATTGTACTTTTGCTTTTGTCACTCTTCCTCTCCTCCTTCTTTTGAAAAGGTCCTTTGCTAAATCTTCTCCTGTTGAATCTTCCTTTCTTGAAAGCTTTAGCAAACATAGCAAAGAGTTCTTGCATATCAGATTCAGAATCATTGTTGTCAGAGTCCATATCAGTAGTCTCTGACTCAGAACTTTCTTTGCTTTTCTTCTTCCTTGAATTCTTTACAGCAATCTCTTCATGCTGTTCTTCAGGAAGCTTCTTAACTTCAGATTGAGCAGTAAGTGCAATAGTCTTCTTCTTTCCTTCACTCCTGCTCTTCTTCTGCTGCTTGTCAAGTTCATAAGCTCTCAATTTTCCATATACTGCCTCTAATGAAATCTCATCCAGATCATTAGCTTCCTCGATCGCAGATATCTTCTCATTGTAGAAATCAGGCAAAGCTTTCATGAACTTTGTATTCATATCCTCCAAGTCATAATATTTACCATGCATGGCCATCTCATTGATGAGTTTTGTAAACCTATCAAAGGTATCAGTAAGTGACTCACCAGACTTGGATTCAAAGTACTCATACTGTTGTATAAGTAATGTCCTCATATTCTTCCTGACAGGCTTAGTTCCTTCACAGTGAACCTTAAGATTGTCCCATATATCCTTAGCAGTTTTACAAGAGAGAACATAGTTAGTGAGAACAGAATCAAGACTGTTGAATAATATGTTTCTCACTTTAGCATCTTTGAGAACATTCTCCTTGTCCTTATCTGACCATTCAGATTTTGGCTTCTCTGCTGTATGTTCTGGAACAACCACACCATCAACTGTTGCTTGTCCAACGACCTTTGTTGGAACAAAAGGTCCATCTCTGATTCTGTCAAGATAATCAGGATCTGTTGCTTCCAGATGATGCAACATCTTTACTTCCCATAGAGTATATTCGTTTCTCTTGAGCATAGGAATTTTAGTATTCCCATCCTTGTAACCAGACATGATTGCAGATCTTTATGATTACTCGAAATCAACCTTCTCTGATACCAATTGTTAACTCGAATAACTTGTAGAAGGGGGGGGGTTGAATACAAGTTATATAATCGTGTCTGATTTTTGCTTGATTATATGAACAAGAATAAACGAATGAATCAAACTCTTGTTTGTATTAATAAGATCAAATACAAACTCTACCAAAGGTGTACAATACCTTTAGCAGCTGCTGACAATACAAATCTCTCTCTGTTTGTTTCGAACTCTCGAATACAAACCTTATACAGAGCTACGCACATTCACTTGTTCGACTCACGCTCTTTACAATGATATTGAGAGAGTATTTATAATGCTACCTATCAACTAATAACAGAAAGATATAATCTATACATGACAATGTTCTGCCTTCTAGTCGATAGTTTCCTTCAATAGAAAAACTCTTTCCTTCATAATATCTTCTTGCTTGTTCTTCAAACAACGATCCTGTTTTATAGCACTTACCAGTTTCTGTAGCATCCATAATGACATCATCAGTAACACGACTGATATCAGGATCTGTACACTGCATCAGTATCTGATCAACCATCATTATTGGACCGTTATCAGGATTTGCTCTCTGTTCCTGACATGTAGTCTCCGATACACTGTTCATTCCTGACTAAACTATACAGACAACTGTCTTACACATAAATCCTATATACAGTGCTAAATCCTTTATAAGATCAGGATTACAAGAAGTATAATGTGTAAATTCTATTCTTAACATCACAACTTATGAATTATTCCTAACACTTCGTGGCAATCTAAAAGTGGATATAACTGATTCCTTCATAGAATGAAATGAAATCCTTTTGTTTATCAGATTTGTCGTCATTATTAAAATTGTTATCACTATTGCACTTGCTGAGCATTGTTGGCTCACTCTTCCTTGTTTGTTTTCTTCAGTTAATAGAGAGGATTAGTGGACCTAGTAATGGTCAGTGGTGTAGTTTCCCAGCAGCGAGAGGAGACGATCGGGTTGCAGAATATCATCGGATAGTGATTGGGAATTGGTCAAGGTTGGGCATTTGGATAGACAGAAATCTCATTTAGTTATAAAAATTGTATAACAGTTTTATTCTGAGAATGGATGTAAATTTATAATTCGATAGTTTGTTTCATACCATAACCTGTATGTGATCTTGGTTAAGGGGTTTTATTATTATTCATTGTATATATTTCGGGTTGGATAATGTTATTAGTGAATCGTGGCCCCAGATCTGTACCCCGGATTTTGGGATGCTATATGCTGGATGTAGAGTGGATAGGAAAAGCACCTCAGGTAGCTGCCAGTTTCTTGGACAAAGGTTAGTCTCTTGGTATAGCAAGAAACAACAATCTGTGTCAACTTCTACAGCTGAGGCTGAATATATAGCTGCTGGAAGTTGCTATGCTCAAGTGCTTTGGATTAGAAATCAACTTAGAGACAATGGACTTGTGTTGGAAAGAATTCCAATCATGTGTGACAACACAAGTGCAATCTCTATAGTTGCCAATCCTGTCAATCATTCTAGGACAAAGCACATTGACATCAGATATCATTTTATCAGAGAACATGCAACTAATGGAACCATTGAGTTGCATTATGTCTCTACAGATAAACAACTAGTTGACATATTCACTAAGCCATTAGATGAAGCCACCTTCACAAGGTTGGTTAGTGAAATTGGAATGCTGAATTCTTCAGATTCTGGCTAAGTGAATATATCACCTAGATTGTTGCAGCAGTAAACACTTAGTTTATCTAAATTATCAATATTTTTGAAGTAAGTGTTGGCTGAAATATGATTTATAAATATTTCAAATCTGTTACATATGTTGAAAAATCATATTATGTCAACTTGAAATTTCTATGAAATTTTGAGAAAATCACTATTTAATTTGTTAGAATATTCTACATAGAATATGTCTGGTGAATTTTAAAAGATAGTGAAAATTGAATTTTTATGAGTGAAAAGAACATTTCGATAAGTCAGACTTCTCGAATGATTCATTTCTTGTTAATGCTTGAGTTCTCGAATAGAGTATTTTAGTTCTCTAATGACTGAGTTCTCGAATACTATGCTTGAGTTCTCGAATCATTTGAAAAGGCTGAATACTCGCTGAATCTTAACCGTTTTTGGATTTTTATTCAGAATTTTTAAATCACTCATAAAAACATATTTTATTTAATTTAGAATTATTTCTAAGTTAGATAACTGCCAGCTATGAGTTACAATCTGCTTGAGATATCGATTAAGCCTTTCTTGATTTATCGAATAGTTGTTTTCTACTTCTCGAATGCCTGACTTGTCGATACAAAACATATATCTGATCGACAATTCAAGTACTTCATACTTATACAATTCTACATCTATCCGATTCATTTCATTCGATTTCTCAAGCATCTAGAGTTCCAAAACCCCTGAAAACCCTAACCTCAAAAAGCTAAATTTCTTCTTCAACCTTCATTCTTTTCTCTTTTTTCTCTGTATCAATGGCAACCGTGAAATTCAACACCAACTTTATCGCACTAACCAGTGATGTTGAGGCACCCAATGCCAATTTCAAATGTTTTGTGAAGTGGATGTCTGAATCTTACATCAAGAATGCTCTGTCAACTAATCCTACCTTGTATCAAGACCTTCTAGAGCGATTTTGGAGCTCTGCTGTCTGTGAGACTAATGCACTTCAGGATGCCACTCTCACCTATACCATTTTCTGCAAAATTCAAGATAAGGACATCACTATTACTTCTGAGGATATGAATCAAGCATTAGGATTGGGCTCTCAACAAGAAGTGTATGACCCACTAGCCACGAATGCTGAGTTGCTAGACTTCTTCGAGTTCATCAGGTACTCAGATGAGATTAAACTTGGGCATCTAAACAGGAAGAATCTAAGAAAAGAGTGGAGCTATGTGTTTGCAACTCTTCTTCAAGTCTTCACTGCCAGGAAGTCTAGCTATGATCAAATCAGTGCACCTGCACAACAGATAGGCTATGCCTTAGCCTATGGTAGAAAGATAGACGTTGGACAACTTATTCTACAAGAGTTGTATGGGAAACTTGGTAAAAACTCAGCCAAGAGAGGTACTGACATTTTCTTCCCTCGCTTTATTCAATCTGTACTTAATTTTAAAAATGATAAATTGATTGAATTACCTGGGATAGATAGAAATAGAATAGGTTATCCTAGATCCATGACCAAACTCATTTTTGGTAATCTGGAGATTAGGAATGATGTGGATGTAAGACTTAACATAACTCCCCATATGGAGGGTTTATTTAGGACTTACCCCCACAACATGCCAATATTTGATTTTAAATCACAGTTAGCATAGCCCAAGCAAGTAGAACAAAATGCTAACCCAGGGGTTGCTAACCAACCATCTCAACTAAACACTCTACCAAACACAGAGCCACCTACATCATCCTCTCAACAGGGTGGTGTTAGTAAAAAGGAGAAGAAGAGAAAACAGGTTGCTTCTGCACCTCTAACCATCTTATCTGAAGCAGCATTGGCTGTAGAATTAGGCATAGAAAGTGAGGAACCTGAGTCACCCTTACAGAGACAAAAGAAGAAGAAATCTAAAACCACCTCTTCAGTCACACAAATGGCTGAATCAGGGGCACACAGCTCACTAGATGTATCCTCTCAACAGGGTGCATCTATAGAACCGATGTAATAACCCTAACTTCAGTAATGCTACAGTGGTCACATGAATAGTAAATTTCGAGGATTTAGTGAAATGGTATATAAGTACTCCATAATGGAAACGGAAAATGAGTAAACAGAAACCATATTAGTGTTGTACAATGGAAATAAGTGACTCGAAATGACGTTAGATTTCAGAAATTCCTGAAACATGGATTTTGAGGATTTTGATTTCGAATAAGCTTCTATTAGATGTTAAGGAGCATGGAAACATTATAAGAATTATATATTGAGGGATTAGTGAATTTAGGTTAAACCAAAGGATTATTAAGTTAAGAGAATGCCAAGGGAAATTGGATTCGTAAATGGTTTCAAAACCACTGAGATAATGAGGTACATTCGAAACGAACCACAATTAGACGAGTATGGAGATTAAGCAACCAAGATTAGTAATATAGCAAGGATACATACCACATTGTTAATTACCAAAAGTATTAGTACAATACTTAGGAAAAACAAGAAAAAGAGAATTATGAGATCATGAACATGACATCACATTCCATTAACATTTTTAAGGGGTAAATTAGTAACTTTGCAAGGTTTAATCACAAAATATCTTCCAAAGATTCCAAGGTAAGCTAGAATACACAAGATTAACACAAGATAAGAGCAAGGATAAAAAAAAAAAACCTCTCCCCACCTCATTTCATTACATTCGGCCACATAGAAAAAAAAAGAGAAAAATCAAAACCAAAACCCTAGCTCTCTTCAACTACAAATCTAAGGAAAATTCATGGGTGTTCTTGGAGGTTAGGAAGGATCATCTACAAAATTTCAAGGCAAACCAACATCATTTGCATAGGTAATAAAATCATTGAAGTTGATGATGAATAGTGATGAATAGTAGTTTCAAGAAACTAACTTGATTTTTCATGGTTCTTTTAGTTGTTTCAAGATAAGATAAGGTGGTTTAAGGATATATCAAGGTTTATTAAGGATCTTTAAAGCTTCAAGAAGGTATAATCATGCTTGCCCTTTTGTATTTATGATGGATATTGTTATGTTTAGTGATTAAGTGGTATAAAGGTTATGTTTATGATGTTATAAGTGTTTGTAAGTGATTTAAAGTTGAATATGGAGGTGTTTGGGATTGTAACCATGGCTGGTAATGAAGACCACATGGTGTAGGTGATGATTATTGTGTTTGATGATTGGTTTTGGAGGAGTTTGATTTTGGAAAGTATGAAATTATAGCCGTTATAATGTCCGATTTTCGTTAGAACGAAATCTGCCCTGTTTTGTGACCCCTGCATTCGTACGGTACCTCACTGCCTAGGTTACCAATTGACCATGAAATGATAGAGCTTAGTTCATAGATCGTTTTGATATAAGGTGCGTTAAAATCTGATGAACGGTTTAGGAGAAAAGTCAGTTTTAGTGAAAGGTGTTCGAAAACCTAGAAACCGTAATTGTATCAACTTTGAGGCTATGATCAACCTACTTAGACATTTTTAAAAATTATGAAACTTTGGGATAATATGGTAGAGTAGTCAAAGAGACATTACCAGTTGACCTTGTAGTAAAAGTCAAAATCTATAATTCATGGGGATTTTTACAGTTAAGTGTGGTCGTTAGGGGAAATGGTGAAAACCCTGAAACTTCGATTTAGTTTATAAATGGTTAAGTTCTTGAACCTTTGGGGTAATAGTGATACGTTAGGCATATATTAAAGTATCAAGGTTAGTGTTATACAAGAGTGTAGTGAGTAAGAGATGTGATATTCTAATGACGGTCCTTTTGTGTTTATAGAAACTCCGGAAGAGGGACCAGCCTTACTGTCAGGATACAGGAACAGAGGCAAGATTTTTCTATCCCTACTTTGAAGATTATTTATCCTTGGAATAAAAATGACATTATGGAATATATATATGATGCTATTGTTGTTATGTTGAAAAGAATATATTTCCTTGATTTTGCGAAACTAAAGAGATATGGAAAAGAATGGTATCAGTTGTTATCCAGGGTTATATGGTTTATAATACTATATTAAAAATATTCTTTTTGGTGATAGTGGTATTATAAATATTATTTGATTATTAATTACTACTTTTTAAGTAGACGGAATATGTTATGGATATAAAAGCATATTTAAATTCTTGAATATAAAAGAGATGTCTGAATCATAATCAAAGTAATATGTTATGTATATATTTTATAGAAATAATGTGCGAGAATGGAAATGAGATGAGTGAATGATATGTGGAAATGAAAGTGAGAAAATGGAAATGTGGAATGACATTTAGTAAATAGAATAACGATTTGACAAAAAGGGGGATAGCAATAAAAATCGTAAGAGGTTGTGTGCCGCACAGTCCAGCAATCAATATTTTAATTCGGCCCAAGAGTTGCCGAAGGAGGATGTAGTGGTGTACCTTCCTCCAGGGGGATGTAGTGGTGGACCTTCCTCCTTCTATCGGTAGTAAAAAGGGACGGATACGGAGGGCGACTGATCATCGTGCCTCACGTATTCGGCAACAGTGAAAACCCCTACAATATTTGAATAAAGAATCAATGATAAAGTCAGATTGGTATGCTGAAAAGAGAAAATGATATGAATGATAGAATTATTGTTATAGATGAAGAGAAACTGATTTTATATTAATTTATAAATTGTTGCATAAGAAGGAAATGATAAGGTGATAGTGAGATTTATTCAAGTATTCATATTACCTTGGAATATTACATGGAAAGGTCATATTGATTGTATATTGTTAAGAAGAGAAACTGATACTGTATTATCCTAGATTTCTTTCTTATAATATTAAGTGGATGATGTATTATTAAATAAGAGTTTTATTCTCCCCTAAAGTTCATAATTGGTTACCACTTACATATGTAAATATATGTATACTTGGTTATATTTTAAATTCTAGTTTACAATATTATCTTGCTGAGCTATTATAGCTCACTCTTGCTACTTGTTAGAAATGATTGATGAAAACAGTGTTTGGAAGCTAAAGTCAGAAAGCAGAGTTTAGCTGGAAGCAGTCAGAGTTTAGTTAAACACTGACTGGAAGCGCAACAGAGGTTGTTAAACTCTGTAGCGGTATTGTCTGAAGAGTCAACAGTGTTTGAAGATTGATTCAAGATAAATATGGAAGCAATATCTTTGAAGATTGGAAAGCTGTCAAAGAGATTGAGTTGACTTGGAAGACTGGAGCAATCGTGATTGATATCAATTGTATAGCTTGATTTTAGGAGAATCAGTTACTGATTGTACGAAGCTGTATGTTCTATAAATACAGTTAGGTTAATCCTAGAAGGGTAGTCGAAACATTTGAGAAATCTTTTGATTGTAACCTAAGCAGCTCTCTGTGATATTTACATCACTGAGAGAGGAATTATTAATTCCAAACAGTTTTTAATTGTTAAATAGTGTGTTCTTGTTAAGTTACTCATACAGTATTTGATTGTTTATTGTGTATTCGACCTAACAAGTGGTATCAGAGCCTAATCTGTTACTTTATTACAGTTAAAGATCCAAACACAATAGTAATCAATGGCAGAGATACCTCCACCAACTGAGAAAGCCCCTACTACTGTTAGTAGGTATGAAACAATAAGGGTTCCTATACTTAGGCCATCAGAGTATGCAATTTGGAAGGTGAAAATGACCATGTTTCTGGAGGCTACAGATCCAGAATACCTTGATAGAATTTATGAAGGTCCTCACAAACCAACAAAATTATCTGCTGCTGCTGCTGGTGAGGAATCAAAGGTCATTCCAAAGGAAAAGAAAGATCTAACTGCTGAGGATCTTTCATCTATTGCAAAGGATGCAAAAGTAAGACATTTACTTCACAGTGCATTAGACAATGTTATGTCTAATAAAGTGATTAACTGCACCACTGCAAAGGAAATATGGGATGCACTTGAGGTTAGGTGTCAAGGAACTCCTGCAATCAAGAAAAACAGAAGAAACATACTCACTCAGGAGTATGAGCACTTTGAGGCAAAGTCTGAAGAAACCATGACAGAAACATTTGACAGATTCTGTAAACTGCTCAATGATTTGTCATTGGTTAACAAAGAGTATGATTTAGAAGACTCAAATCTCAAGTTTCTTCTTTCTCTACCTGAAAAGTGGGATGTGAAAACAACCACTATAAGAGATAACTATGAACTTGGTGAAACAGAGATTGATGAAATTTATGGACTGCTCAAAACCCATGAATTGGAATTGGAGCAGAGAAATAAAAGATCAAGTAGAAATTCAAAGTCTGTTGCACTTAAGGTTGAGGAGAAACCATCAAAGAAGGAGGCATCAAGGAGAAAGGCAAAAGGGAAAGCCTTAGTCATACATTCAGAGAATGAGTCATCAAACACTGATGTTGACTCAAACACAGATGAATCATCTGATTCTGAAGATGATGAGGAGATGATGCAAATGGCTGCATTGATGGTAAAGACCTTCAAGAAGATGGGATACAAGAACTTCAAGAAGGGAAAGAGATTCTCCAGGGACTACTCAAAGTCTGACAAGAAGAATTTCAAGAAAGCTGAGGGAAAGGACTTCAAATCTGGTAAGAAAGATAAGTCTGAAATTCAATGCTACAAGTGTAAGGAGATGGGTCACTATGCTCCTGATTGCAAGAAAGGTAAAACTGAAAAGGCACTCTACACCAAAGGCAGAGATTGGGCAGACACTTCAGATTCAGATGAGGAAGTCAACTATGCTCTCATGGCTACTACTCAGACTGAAAATGATGATCTCAAGGTACCTCCAACTACCTATGCTTATAACACTGATAATATAACTGAATTGAGAATTTATCTTAAAGCATTGCATATCAGTTATAGGGATCAGACTTTAGAAAATGAGAGGATAAAGTCTGAGTGTTCTCAACTCAAAGAAAGAAATAAACTTGTTGAGGAACAGCTAGAGAACAGGAATAAAATTCAAAAAGAGAGAGATGATGCAGTGTTTATTGAACAGGAGTTGCTAGGTAAGTATAAGCAACTAGAATCTGAATTGGAGGATACTAAACACATCATTAAAACTTGGACACACTCTGGTAAAGACACTCAAGAAGTGTTTCAGTCAGATACAGTAGGTCTAGGTTACTCTGTAGGAGATGAACTTAGATTTGAAAATCAGGTAAAGGTTAGACCACATTGTTCATCTGAGGGTAATGTCATGGGAACAGGTGGACCTAAGACTGAAGCACAGAAAAAGGCTGTTAAAGAATCATATGCTAAAACTTTTGTTAAAGAGGCTAACATTGGTTTAATGACAGATAAACAACTCAAGCATAAGCTTAAGGAGATAAAATCTGTCGACAAACAGAGATTGCCTAAGAAAAACAAAAATGGAAAAGTAGGCATCACATCAGGAATTAAGCCAATGCTTGCTTCATTAGCTCCTAGAAAAACATGTTTTAATTGTGGTAGCACTAATCATCTTGCTAGTTTCTGCAGTAAGAATAAGAACATTAATTCTTTGCTCTCTAAAACTGCAGTAAAGAGTGATTATGTGAGAACTAGACCACAGACTTTATGCAAACACTGTGGAAGTACTTGGCATTCTATTTACACTTGCAGAGATTATCATGCTATTTACTATAATTACTATGAATCCAAGCCAAATTTGAAATGGGTTAAAGTAAACTCTGCAAATGTAAACTCTGAAAAAATTAGCTTAAACTCTGTTAATGAAAATTCCGCTGCGAAAGCTAACAGAATTAAGAAAGCCAAAGGATCCAAGCAAGTCTGGATCCTTAAAACTAATAATCAGTGATTGTTTGTGATTGCAGGGCACCAGGGTTAGTACCCTAGTTGTGGACAGTGGATGTTCAGGACACATGACAGGAAATAAAGCCCTGCTATCAGAGTTTGAGGAGAAGGCTGGCCCAGAAGTTTCCTATGGAGATGGCAACATAGGACATACACTGGGATATGCAATATTAATCTTGGAAATGTCATCATCACAAATGTAGCTCTGGTTCCAGGACTCAAGCATGATCTGCTATCTGTGAGTCAAATCTGTGACAGAGGATATCATGTGGATTTTCAGCCTGAATATTGTCGAGTGATCAGTAAATCTACAGGGAAAGTTGCTCTAGTTGGAAACAGACACAATAACATCTATGAAATCAAATTGTCAACAAACACTGATGGCAAAGCAGTGTGTCTGTCTACAAGGATGTCCAGTGAAGAGAGTTGGAAATGGCACAAGAAACTCTCTCATTTGAACCTGAACAACATCAATGAGCTAATCAAGAATGATCTTGTAAGAGGTCTACCAAAGTCCTTGTTGAATGTAGAAGGACTGTGTGATTCTTGTCAAAAGGCTAAACAGAGAAAAGTCTCCTTCAAAAGCAAATCTGAGTCTTCAATTGTTGATCCTTATCATCTACTACATGTTGATCTTTTTGGTCCAGTGAATGTAATGTCTCTTGAAAAGAAGAAATATGCTCTAGTCATTGTTGATGAATATACCAGGTTCACATGGGTATATTTTCTTGCAAAGAAGGATGAAACTGCATTAACACTGACAGAACATATATTACAACTGGAAAAAGGGTCAGAGAATCAAGTGAAGATAATCAGAAGTGACAATGGAACTGAGTTCAGGAATTCATCAATGGAAGAATTTTGCAAGAGTAAAGGGATAAAACAAGAGTTTTCTGCACCTGGCACTCCACAACAAAATGGTGTAGTGGAGAGGAAGAATAGAACCTTGATAGAAGCTGCCAGAACCATGCTAGATGAAGCAAAGTTGCCAACATATTTCTGGGCAGAAGCAGTTCAAACTGCTTGTTTTACTCAAAATGCAACACTGATCAACAAGCATGGTAAAACACCATATGAAATGGTAAAGAAGAAGAAGCTAAATCTAAAATATTTTCATATTTTTGGATGCAAATGCTTTGTGTTGAAGACTCATCCTGAACAGTTGACCAAGTTTGACCTAAAGGCAGATGAAGGAATTTTTGTTGGCTATCCACTGTCAACAAAGGCATTCAGAGTTTATAATCTGAGAACCAGAGTGATCATGGAATCAATTCATGTGTCATTTGATGACAAGAAAATAAATGGACTAGAAGATGTCAATGAACATGATCAACTGCACTTTGAAAATGAAGATTTATTCTCTGAAAAAGTAAACTCTGATCAGACTGATTTGACAAACTCTGTTGATCTAAACTCTGAACCTCTACTGGTAAATACTGAAGAAATTCTTCAATCAGAAACAAGGGAAGAACCAGTTGAGGGGGAGCATGAAGAATCACATCAAAGTAATAATTCAAACACTGAAAGTGACTCAGTTGATGATTGTGAATCAAACTCTGTTGATTCAAACTCTGTTGATAATTCTGAGAAGTCACATTCAGGGGGAGCATCAGAAAATGAGGAAAGGCACCAAGAAAATCAGGAGAGCATGGATCAAGGGGGAGGATCACATGATGACAGAAGCAATCTGCCTTCTGCAAGAAAATGGACTAAATCACACACACCTGATTTAATTATTGGTGATCCAGATGCAAAAGTAAGGACAAGAAGTGCAACAACAAATGAATGTCTGTTTCATGCATTCTTGTCACAAAGTGAGCCAAAGAAAGTGGAAGAAGCTCTTAAAGATGCTGACTGGATAACAGCAATGCAAGAAGAGCTAAATGAATTTGAAAGAAATGAAGTGTGGACACTTGTACCAAGACCCAAGAACAGATCCATTGTTGGTACTAAATGGGTTTTCAGGAATAAAACTGACAGTGAGGGTGTTATCACAAGGAACAAGGCAAGACTGGTTGCAAAAGGCTACTCACAACAGGAAGGAATAGACTATGATGAAACATTTGCTCCAGTGGCTAGATTGGAGGCAATCAGAATCTTTCTTGCATATGCCTCTCACATGAAATTCAAAGTATTTCAAATGGATGTAAAAAGTGCATTTTTGAATGGAAAACTTGAAGAAGAAGTGTTTGTGGAACAACCACCAGGGTTTGTAGATCCAAAATATCCAGACCATGTCTACAGGTTAGACAAGGCACTCTATGGACTTAAGCAGGCACCAAGGGCATGGTATGAAACCCTTGCCAAATTTCTACTAGAAAGTGGATTTCACAGAGGTACTATTGACAAAACTCTGTTTTACTTCCAAAATGGTAGTGACTTGCTTTTAGTTCAGATATATGTGGATGACATTATTTTTGGGTCTACTAATGATAAACTCTGTAAGAAGTTTGCCAAACTCATGCAGTCAAGATATCAAATGAGTATGATGGGAGAGCTTAGTTATTTTCTAGGCCTACAGGTGAAGCAAACAGATGATGGAATTTTTATAAATCAAGCAAAATATACCAGAAACCTTCTCAAGAAATTTGGTATGCTCGATTGTTCATCTGCAACAACTCCCATGGCAACTGCAACAAAATTGGACAAAGATGCAGGGTCATTAGTAGATATGACAAGTTACAGAGGAATGATTGGTTCTTTACTCTATTTGACAGCTAGCAGACCTGATATCATGTATGCAACTTGTTTGTGTGCAAGGTTCCAGGCAGATCCAAGAGAACCACATTTAACAGCAGTAAAGAGGATATTCAAGTACCTGAAGGGCACTATAACTTTGGGGCTGTGGTATCCAAGAGAATCAGAGTTTAAACTTCTTGGTTACTCTGATGCAGACTTTGCTGGATGTAAGATAGACAGAAAAAGCACCAGTGGAAGTTGTCAATTTCTGGGTGACAGACTTGTTTCCTGGTACAGCAAGAAACAGAAGTCAATATCTACATCTACAGCTGAAGCAGAGTATATTGCTGCTGGTAGCTGCTGTGCACAGATTTTATGGATGAAGAATCAACTGCTGGATTATGGATTAAGGTATACCAAGATACCTATTTACTGTGATAATCAAAGTGCTATTGCAATGACAGGTAATCCAGTGCAACATTCAATGACAAAGCACATCAGCATAAGGTATCACTTCATCAGAGAGCATGTAGAGGAAGGCAACATTGAGCTTCACTTTGTGTCTACAGAACAACAACTTGCAGATATCTTCACCAAGCCATTGAGTGAAGCTACATTTACAAGACTGGTCAATGAACTAGGAATGGTCTCTAGTTTTGACTAGAGATGTTGGTTAGACTCAAAAACTTATTTCTAAAATATGTTGCTCATGTTTCTGCAAATTGTTAAGTGCTATGTGAACCTTAGTATTAAATTCTGTTATGCATGCTTATGTTTAAAACTTTTTAAACTCTGTTAGCATGTCTGTCTGTTAAACACTGTTAACATGTTAGATACACTCAGTGAATTCAGAATTGATTATTGTCTGAATGAAAACACCAATGAAGAAAAATGTATGAAGCATGATTCTCAGTAAATAAATCATGATTCTTTCTGAGTCACTGTAATCTAATCAGACTTTGTGCAGTAAATCAACACAGCATGATACTGTTTCATATTTATAGAATCTCTTAGTTTATTCAGTCCTAAACTCTGAGTCTATGAATATTGTGTGCATTGCCTCTCATAAATAATTTTGGTTATTGATGAACTCTAAACTCTGATAAGTGACATTCTGTTTCCAAAAGGTATGGTTCATGATGATTTCTTGTTTGTACTTGTGAAAACCATAAAACTTGAGATGTGTCATTGAATAGTTTGGTGAGTTCAGATTCATGTCTACACCATGTGAGAGTTTGAGCCAAATCAGTGATTGATACATTTTCTATCAATCAGTATTTATTGTTGTGTGATATTAATCAGGTAGTATGTTTCTCTAGAACTTGTATTAAACCATTTTGAGACTACATGATATGTGTGTGCATGAAAATGATAAAGGCAATAGGATTTACTCTTTCTTCAAACACTGTTCAAAATTCTTTTGAACTTTGTTCAAACACTGTATAAACACTGTTCATAATTTCCATCCTTAGTAAACCCTTTTGAGCCTTATTAACTGCTCATTTTTCTTATACTCTGATGTATTAAGAGCAGTTAATTTTTTTTTTCTCAAGCAGATGAGTGTTTCTCAAGAAAAGAAATAGTTTACTCAGTATATATGCTAAACAAAATAAAAATAATAAAAAAAAAACTAGAAAAAGAGCATATATACTGATCTTGTACAAATATATATACTAACATTGTGACTGAACACTTTGTTCTATTAAGATGTTCAGCTTGAAGTCACTCATGAATAAAACATCTCTTTTCATCTGTTTGATCTTACTCCATTTAAACCCTGAATAAAGTCCTTTTGATTTGTGAATACATGTACTCAAAGTAGTGTAGAATTGGTGGACATTCAAGCATATGGTAGATTCTACTATTTCTGATTGAATGTGAGAGTAAACACTTTATCTAAACACTTGTGTGTTTGAGAGTTTGTGAGAATATCCAGTTCTTGACTGTTATTCACTGAATGATGCTCTGATTTCAATCTCTTGATATTTTTGTCTTTAAAGACTGTGTGCTTACTTGGATAATCATGGACATCAAAGGGAATGGAAGTTTTCAGATTTCTGTATTACAGTAACTACAGAGTTTAGCATTCATCAAACAATCAGTGTTTACAATGAGAGTTTGTGCATTCAGTGTTTATTGATTCATGTTATGGATTTTATGAAATATTAGATGCTTTAAATTGATTATGGTAAACTCTGCTTCACACACACTCAATTCACAACTGTGCAATTTTTGTAAGGGTTTTAGTGATTAAGTTGGAAAATTGATAAACTCTGTTGAGTTGTGTTAAGTACTCTGAGGTAAAGTCTCATTGAGATGATTTGACTATTTTGGAGTAATTGGAGTAGTTGACAACTGTTAATTAGTGTAAGTGTCGTGATTAAAGAAATGACAGCGGTAATTGTTAAGTGAACCATTGGCTGTTTGACACATGTCCCATGATTGTGTCCTACTCACACACTACTCTACAACAGTTGCGCGCTTTTACTAAATAAACGATTGAGTTTTAATTTTACTCTAATCGTCTTTAGTCTCTCACTCCATATCGATTCACATTCACCCACTCACAGTTACTTGCATATTCATTCACTTTCACACTTCTCATATACTCGCCTTCACATTTTGATAAACACTTACAGTGCATACACATCCTTTCTCTGAATATCTTCGTATCATTTTTTTTACTAATGGCAACTAAAGCGTTTGATGCAGCAGGGTTAGTTTTTCTCCCTAGTAACTATGCAGCACCATTGGAGAATGCAAATGCTCCACAGGCATTTCATTTGTTCCAAAATTTCTTGAACGATTCTGAGATAGGGAAAGCTCTAACAGCTCCACCTACACTATCTGCTTCGCAAATTGCTACTTTCTGGACAAACTCTGTATATGATGATGGAGAAGAGTCTGGCACTCCCACAATCACTTTCACTCATGATGAATCAGAGTATATTATTATTCCAACTACTGTTAGGGATGCTCTGGATTTTGAGACACACACTTCTTACAGTGTTGTTGGTCATGATCGCTTGAGGACAATGTTGGAGCAAATTGGGTGTGCAGGAAACTTGAATAAGATAGGGTCTTTGAGACGGCCAAGTTTGAGAAAGGAATGGAGTTTCTTTTTCGATTGCATTACAAGAGCGTTTGGAAAGAAGACAACAAACTGGGATGCACTTCCTCTTGATACTCTCCAAATTGGTCATGCTCTACTATATGGAGGTAACATCGATTTTGGTAGACTAGTGCTAATGAATTTGGGAGAGCGTTTGTCTGAATCTACTACTGTCTATTTTGCTCGTTTTTGTCAAATATTATTCACTGCTTGTGTGCCTAACATTCCAATTGTTGAAGCTGATGTGATTCAGCCTTTTCAAGTTGCTAAAAGAATGTTTTCTGATTTGACAAACAAAGATGTCATTAAACAGCAAATACCTGAGATGTTTATGCCTTTAGCCTTACAGAACTATGTAAACCAACCACAAGACCCTCAATCACCACAACAAATGTTTGAACCTTTAGACACCATAAACTCTGAACCAACATCTACAACACCCACACCCACTGTACCTACTACATCTCATCAACCACAGCCAGAAATCTTAAACTCTCCACCAATAAACTCTCCACTCTTAAACACTGAACCCTCAAACACTGAAACATTAAACACTGAAACCTTAAATACTGAAACCTTAAACCCTGAGCCAGCACCTACTGAAACAGCCACAACCAAGCCAAAGAGAAAGAAACACACCGCCCTAAACACTAAACACTCAAAGGCTAAACAGACATTACCTGGAGCTGTTTATACTAGAAGAGTGAAGCAACATGCAAACAGACCTTCCTTTTCACCACCTAGAGAGAGCTCAAGTGAAGATGAAGAGGAGGTTGTAGTGCCTCCAATCAAGAAGAGGAGATTAGTTCTTTCTGATTCAGATGAAGAGAATGTTGTTGAAGCTCCAGAGGTGATTTCACAGCAAACACCTACTGTTGAGGATGAAGAAAATGTTTCTATACCTGCAGAGGTTGAAATGCCTGCAGAGGATAATGTTAATGATGAAATACCTACAGAAGATAAAATGCCTGTAGAAGAGGATCACAGAGATGGTTTTTCACCAGTGAATGATGTTCCTGAATCAATTCTTGATCCTATCTCACCTATTGTTCATGTTGAAGCTCCTGGTGTAGCTGATGAGCCTGCAGTAAATGTTCCTGAAGCTTCAGTATCACATACAGAGCTGGTATCTTCTCCAATTCAAGACAAAGGTGATGAAGTTGATCAGGCAACTAAGGTGATTTCTGAATCTATGCCTGTTGAAGATACAAATATAAACTCTGTTGCAGTTCCTGTGCAACATGAGGAGACTGTTGAAGAAAATGCAAAAGTTGTTGGAGAAATTGTGGCTGACACAGCTCAGCACAGTGATTCTTTAAAGGATGCTCAAGTTAAAAATGCAAGTGCTGAGAGTAAATCTGAAAGTAGTGCAAACTCTGATTCTTTTGTGAGTGCACCAGCACAAACAGATAATAAGCATAAACCTTTTGATCAGCCTTGTCCATCTCATGCAGTTGAAGTAGAGCATCTTGCTAAATCTGCTGAAAATTGGTATAAACAAGATTGCATTTTTCCAAAAGGAAGAGCATCTGAGTTTGTTAAGCAAACTGCAAAGCAAATTTCAAATCCAGAGATCTTATCCTGTTTAAAGGCAACTGTGGTGCAAGTCAAGACTCTGGAAGGCAATTTTGCTGAAACAAAACAAGAGATTGCTTCTTTAAAGACTGAGATACAGTCAAGAGAATTGAAGATGGATAGAGAGTCTAAAATAAAAGCTGTTCAGCTGTCTAAAGTTCAAGACACTCTCTTTGCCAGGCTAGGAAAAGTTGAAGAAAATCAGACTGCTTTGTTTTCTAAGGTGGATTCCATTGCTAACTCTTTAGAGCTCATTACATCAATACTCATTCCTGATGATGTCAAAAAGGGGGAGAGAGTTGCTAAGTCTAAATGCAAAGTTTCTCAAACTCTGACTCAAAAGGATGATGCTGGAGATGGAGGGGCAAGTGAAAAGAGTAAGGTATTAAACTCTGAAAGGCAAACTCTGAGATATGGCAAATCTTTTAAATCACAGTCTGTTGGAATAAACACTGAAACTCAAGGTACTTCAAAGACCAAGAGTTTGGAATTAACATCAAATCCAAAGACTGATGAAGAATTAGCTGTTAAGCTTTTCATGGAAGAGAATGCAGAAGGAGTTACAATAGAAGATGCTAAAGTAGAAGAGAAGAGTTTACAAGAAAAGCATTTGAAAGCTCTAAAGTCTGAAAAAGCAAAGAAGAATGTGAAAGTTGCTAAAGCTGCAAAGCCTGTTCTTAAAGGCATACAAATCAAAGAACCAGTTGGTACAAATCAAAGAATGCAAGTATTTAGAAAACCAACAGATGCAGAAGCTAAGCAAAAGCTGAAAAGTATAATTACAACCTCTGTTGATACACATGTTGTAAAGAAGAATGAAGACACAACCTCTGTTGCTGCACAAGTTGTGACCACACCATTATTGTCTTCTCAGTTGAAATCAACATTTAAGAGAGGTGCTCCTCATGATTCGAGACTAGAAGCTACAATTCTAATGGATTTTACTGATGGTAGAGCTTTATCTGGTAAAGTGGGATACAACAAAGAAGGCATAGGCTCACACAGAGATAAAAGGCAATATGTTGGTCCTAGAGATCCTTCTTCATTGTCTGCTCCAGGTCGTGGTGTCACTCAAGAAAGTTTAGACAAACTGGAGTCAGTACAGCTTGTACATCAGAAGAGTCTAGAGAAGGATTTCTTGCTATATTTCATGGCTGATGGAACAGTATTTAAAGTCTCTGAAAAGGTTATCGAATTAAAATACTGGGAGGAACTTGAATATGTTTTGTATATTTTCAGAGTGAGAAATCAAAGAGCTCAGTCAGTTGCAAATGTGCTTAGACAAAGAATGATTCAAAACCTTGCAAGAAGGCAAATGAAATTCAACAGCAAGTATGTTCCTAAATACAGAGATTGGAATGGCAATCTGATTGAAATGGAGAAGGGAACTACAAAACTGAAGACTGATCTTGGAATCACTGTTCTAGATTTTAATGTGAAATCTGAGGAAGTGAAATACATAAGGCTGGGAAATGAAATGAGAAGAAACAAAATCTACGATCTTAGAGCTGCTATCTATCAAACTGATGAGAATGATCCTCAGTTGAGAGAAATCAAGGAAGCTATGCAGATAGAGCTTGAAAATGCTGAAAGAAGGTTGCTTATAGACTATCTCAGAACAATGCCTGATCTGCAATAGATTAGAAATTAAAGTCTGTAAGAATTTTCTTATTTTCTGTAGAATTTGTTAAGTAATAGCTTAAACTCTGTTTGTATGTTAAACACTGTAAAACTTTGTATTTGTTTTGACATCATCATTTACTGTAAACTTGTACATTTTGATAATGGACAAGTTGGGGGAGATTGTTAGAAATGATTGATGAAAACAGTGTTTGGAAGCTAAAGTCAGAAAACAGAGTTTAGCTGGAAGCAGTCAGAGTTTAGTTAAACACTGACTGGAAGCGCAACAGAGGTTGTTAAACTCTGTAGCGGTATTGTCTGAAGAGTCAACAGTGTTTGAAGATTGATTCAAGATAAATATGGAAGCAATATCTTTGAAGATTGGAAAGCTGTCAAAGAGATTGAGTTGACTTGGAAGACTGGAGCAATCGTGATTGATATCAATTGTATAGCTTGATTTTAGGAGAATCAGTTACTGATTGTACGAAGCTGTATGTTCTATAAATACAGTTAGGTTAATCCTAGAAGGGTAGTCGAAACATTTGAGAAATCTTTTGATTGTAACCTAAGCAGCTCTCTGTGATATTTACATCACTGAGAGAGGAATTATTAATTCCAAACAGTTTTTAATTGTTAAACAGTGTGTTCTTGTTAAGTTACTCATACAGTATTTGATTGTTTATTGTGTATTCGACCTAACACTACTTATCTATATACAGCTAGGTATGCCGATACTGCGCAGAACACCCCGCAAGAGGGTAGGGGGAAGGCGACCTATTGAGCGAGTACTGGCGACCGTTCTCGAGGTAGATGACAAGCGCAAGGGGTTTAGTGGTCTTATGTATATTAAGTGTGTAAGTGTGTAAGGTTGTAATAAATTTGGTTGTTGAAATGCTTCTTGTAGAAGCATCACTCAACAATGTACTTAAGTATGATTCTGGGTTTGTAATAACTGTTTAACTCTAAACTTCTATTATGGTGAATGTTGTTCTCTGAGCATATGATTGGTGTGTGTGTGGGAATTACCGTGGGGTCAATTTCATAAGTATTAATTATAATAAAAAAAACCCAAGAGATATTGATTTTGAATGGAAGTTGGTCCGTGATGGCCCAGATTCATGACCCCGGATTTGGGGCTGTCACAGAATCCTCCCCAATGCACCTTCTTGTAATGAGTCAGCACATGGGAGTGATAAGGCTGGCACAACACTGAGTGGAGAGCACATCACACTTGAAACTCCCTCTATCTCTCAGGGGGAGTTTCCAAAATCAAATCTACAAGACACTTCTCTTCCAGAATCTAACACTCAAATTTCTTTGGAGCCTGCAACTCAATCAATTGAGGAGCAAGGCATTGATCATCAAGAATTCTTTTCTCTTGGTGAGCCAATGGACTCAAGTGACTTAGTGCATGACACTTTGCTCACCACCCAGGAACCACATTCAGAAGGTGAGGGAATGCATGCTGGGGCATATCCTAATGACACCATCACAAACACAGAGGATTCACTAGTTTTCACTAGAGACTCTGTGCTTGTGTCAACTGCTGGTGTAACTCATCCCACTTCTGTGGAGGCACCAGTAGTAGAGTCAATCCATCCGGTTGCAGAAGTTGCATCTGTAACTGAGGAGTCTAGCTTGCCTAGCTCTAGCTCTGACTTTATGTCACAATGGCTGAAGCCTGTGCAACATGACAGTGCTTCAGGATCAGGATCTGTTCCACCACAATTGACGGTTGAAGCACTTCAAAGCTTAGTTGTGGATCAGATTCCTGAGTTTGTAAAGATAGCTCAGAACCTTGTCACCTCAAACATGCCAAATCCTGACTATGAAGCAATTCTGCTATGTCACAAAGATGATGTGGAGTTGCAAAAGGCCAAGATAATAGATGATGCTGAGAGAGATGACAATGTAGATGCCTGGATGCAAGGGAAATATGACATTGCTCTCTCAGAAGGCCTCCAGTACCTCAGAGAAGAATACATCACATCACTAGGGTCCAATGCCAAATCTCTCACTCCTAGTGATGTATATGAAACAATGAATGACACCTATAAAGGAATTCTCAAAGCTGCACACTATCTTGGCAAGGGTCTCAAGACAGAAATGAATGAAGTGTGTGCAGCTACAATCAAAGAGGTGTAGAAAGTGAAAAGGGATTTTGATACCAAATTTCCCCAACTGGATAATGTTCTCAATGAGGTTCAACTCTGCAAGTCTGAGTGCATCAAGATGGACAACTCTATGTTGTTGGTCCAGGGGTCTGTCAAGACTATGGCTGCTCAGATGGCAAAATTATCAGATTAGACAACAGATGCCAATGCCATGCTGAGGACTATGTTTAAAAATCAATATGGAGATAAACTGGTGACTGAGGTCCCTCTGAATGAGATGACCAAATTTGAAGTGGAGAGACTGAAAGATCAATCACTATCTGGTTTTAAAACCACTAAGTTGTTCACAAAGGTGGAATCTCTTGAACAGGAAGTGGTCTCTCTCAAATAATCTAATGCTCAGCTGACAGTCAAAGTTGCAACTCTCACTGAGCAGTTGAGCACTCAAGCCACTACCACAGCTGATGTTCTTCTGCATCAACAATTGATGCTGCCAGCCATGATGAAACATATGGGTCTTCCTCTACCTGAGGAATCTATGCCTACCACTTCTTCAACTCCAAAGGCCCCTACTAAAGTCTCAGTGCCTGTCAACAAGCCTAAGGGGGAGAAGAGGAACTCAAAGGACTCAAAACCTATGGGGGAGCATCGGACTAAGGGGGAGAAACCTCAAGAGAAGGGCACATCAATCAATGAGGGTGGTCATCCAAGAACAAGAGAGAAAACTCATGTGTTAGGCAAAGGGAAATCCCAAGTTGATGAGCCTCCAACCTCTCTGCCAGTTGTCACTCTACCAACTGTGCACATCACTAATCCTGATGGTCAAAGGCAATCTATCACCTCCACAGTGGTTGCAGGGAGTATGCCATCTGACAAAACTCTCCTCTCCAAGACTGAAAGTGCCAAGTCTGTAGAAGTGAAAGTTATTACTGAGGCCAAGCTACAAGAAGTTGCTAATTCAAATGTCTATCATGATAAAGCCTTCTTGGAGTTTCTGAAAGCCACAAGGGAACATGCTGGTGACACTCAGTTCTATCTAAGGAAGTTGAAGAAGCAGATTGACTACTTCACTGTCATACCCAAAAAAATCAACAGCTCATGGTTCAAGGAGATATTGATGGTTTCTAAATCCAAAATATGGCATCTAACCTTCAAGACCCTACAAGGCTTAATGTACTCAGAGGTGGATGCCCTAATCAGTAGGATTGAGAAGATAGATGAAAATGAGAACAATAAAAGTCTCTACAATGACTTGAGGGATGAGAAACCAACCAGATTGCCTGAGGTGATGATAAAGCCAAGGACAATTATCTACCAATCTGGCACAAGAATTGATGAAATCCAATAGTTGATCATTCCCAAGCATCTAGTCCCCAACAACAGAAACCTTATCATTGCCATTGTGGAAAAGATAACAAGAAGAAGGGTGTAAGAACAGCAGAAAAATTGGAAACCATATCTTATCTCAGATCATACATTGCATCAGGCATTGTACCTGAATCTGCTAAGTTCAACTCAAGCAAGGATGGTGATCAAGACAAAGATGGAGACAAGAGTGATGGTAGGAGAAGACATCACAGGAGTGATAAGGATGATGAAGACAAGAAGAAGAAGAGAGACAGCAAGGATAAGAAAGGTGATGATGACCAAGGTAAAGTCTATGAGAGGAAGAATGGAAAACAGCAAGCCTTAGGCATTGCTAGCAGTAAACTCACCACAACACAAGACTCTAAGTCTAGGGTGAATACTGTTAGTAATGACCTACCAAAATCTGAATCAATGGCTTCTGCAACTGTTTTGCCACCTCAAGAAGAGAAGAAGATTCAAATCAAGAAACCATCTCTGTATTTCAAAAAGCAAACTGCTAATGGAATACTATAATGGTCTACTAACAAATGTCACATGTTACTGCCATGCAACCATGTAAAGAAGTTCAAACTCAAACAGGCTGCAAGAAGGGTGAAACTATCCAAGTCTAGGGCACTGACAATAATTCCAGGGCTAAACCTACCTCCTCTAGATGAAGATTTTGATGAAGATCAACTACAATTTCTATGGGCTCAAAGAATCTACCATGTTGCCATTGTTGATGATTGTCTTGAAATCAATTATACTGATGGAAGATAGAAGAAATTCAGGCAAGGGACATGTCAGCACTGGGACAGGTTATATGATATAGAAAGGATAATTGCAATGTTGGATTCTGAAGATAGAGTAGAAAGGGTATGGAAACTGGAGTTAATCGACTTTTGTCAAAATGAAATGAGATCACCAGGCAGAACAGAAAAAGAAGAGTGAAGAGCTATTAAAGAAAAGAGAGGAGGAGTTTGCAGAAATGGAAGCTAAAGCTGATGAATTGAAGGCTATGGGTCTGTGTAGAGTCAAATTTAATCCTTACATCATTGAATACAAGAAATATGGAAGAACTGTAAAGATTAGAATGGACTACATCAGTTCCTACTCTGAGAAACAGCTGAATGAAGTACTCAAGGATTTGTCAGGCTCCCCTTTAATTGAAGAACTCACTGCAATGGAAGACATTATTCTTGCAATGGAAGAAAATGCAAAGAAGAAAGCTAAAAAAGTTGAGGAAAAGATGAAAAATGAGAATCTGCAAGCCAAAGCTCAAGAGATGAATCCAAAAGGATAT
The DNA here is from genome assembly GCA_037693485.1 of Kitagawia praeruptora. Taxonomy (NCBI): domain Eukaryota; kingdom Viridiplantae; phylum Streptophyta; class Magnoliopsida; order Apiales; family Apiaceae; genus Kitagawia; species Kitagawia praeruptora. The sequence continues at coordinate 150,099,988 of CM075344.1, read as the reverse complement.
GGCTAGTAGTTCCTCATAAGTTGTAAGAATACTTCTGTGTATTTTCCTTGATCAATCTACATACCTGTACTTTTCAAAGTTTTATCTTTATGTATGTTAGGCTTGTTATCAGGCATGAAATTGTGACTAAGGGTCTTACTCACAATTTGGGGGAGATTGTTAGTCACAGAGACATGCCTGTGCTCATAATATAACAAGCCTAAGTATGTGTAATGCTATGCATTACCTACATGACCTCTTAATTGAGGGAACCTCTAGCTGTAGAGTTTCTGGTTGTTTTTGTACTCATAATAGGCATCAAATCCTAGTTGTGTAACTGAACTCATAAAGTCAAGAATAATGCTTGAAAGAAGTTCTAAGGTTCATGCCTCAAGCAAGAAGATAAAGACTGTCAAATAATCACAATTGGGATTTGAAGAAATGAAGAATTTGCCTAAGTACCAATTCGAGAATTATGTTTGTTATATTCGAGAAGTCTAGCATTCGACAAGTCAAGGATTCGATATCTGTAAAGACACTATTCGATATCTCTGAATTCACTGTTCGATATCTCATTCGATATCTCAGAGATTCGATATGTCTAAATACTCTATTCGAGAACTCAAGAAGTCAACAAGTCAAAGTGGTATTCGAGTTCTCAAAGAGTCAACAAGTCAAAGTTCCATTCGATATCTCAAGGACTCAGAAAGCTATTCGACATCTCAGGGATTCGACAACTCAAGTTTTCCATTCGACAACTCAATGATTCCTGAAGAAAAGAGTTAAAATTTGAATGAGCAACAAATGCCAGGAATATTCTGATGGCTTCCAATCTAGCAACAGGGGCAAATGTCTCATCATAATCAATGCCTTCCTGTTGAGAGTATCCTTTTGCAACCAATCTTGCTTTGTTTCTTACTATTACACCATCTTCATCCGTCTTATTCTTCAGAACCCATTTTGTTCCAACAATGGTTCTGTTCTTTGGTGCAGGAACAAGTTCCCATACTTTGTTTCTTTCAAATTGATTCAGCTCCTCTTGCCTGGCAATAATCCAATCTGGATCCAACAATGCATCATCAAGTTTCTTAGGCTCAATCTAAGATAGAAAACAGCCATAGAGGCACTCATTTTGAGTTGCTCTCCTAGTCCTTACTCCTGCATTTGGATCTCCAATAATTTGCTCTGCAGTGTGTGATCTATCCCATTTCCTTGAATGCTCAGTCTGATTTCTCATTCTTGATGTTGCTTCATCATCCAAGTCATGAACATTCTCATTTCCTCCCCCTGTGAAGTTGCACTATTCACAGGTGTGTCTTGGATGCTTGATTCTTCACTGTTGATTGGCACAAATTCTTCTCTTGCATCATTATTCACTTGAGTTTGTTGAACTATAGTTTCAACTTCATTTTCAATCTTTTCATCAGAATCATCTAGATTATCAAACTTTAATGGATCTTTATCTTCATCACTGGCTTCTTCTAATCCAGGTAGTTTGCTATCATCAAATGTTACATCTGTGCTTTCCATAATTTTCTTTTGACTGATGACATAAATTTTGTATGCAATTCTTTCCATAGAGTAGCCAAGAAAAATTCATTCAAATGCCTTTGCATCAAACTTTCCAACATATTCTGAATTATCCTTCAGTACAAAGCATTTGCTTCCAAAAGTGTGAACATACTTTAGAGTAGGCTTCTTTCCAGTCATCAAATTGTAAGGTGTCTTTCCAGTGTTTTTGTTGATGAGAGTTCTATTCTGGATATAGCATGCAGTGCTCACAACCTCAGCCCAAAACATGTAGGCATTTTTACATCAAGCAACATTGTTCTAGCAGCTTCAATTAGAGTTCTATTCTTTCTCTCAACAACTCCATTTTGTTGTGGGGTCCTTGGAGCTGAGAATTGTTGAGAAATACCATTCTCTTTACAGAATGTTTCAAGCATGGCATTTCTGAACTTTGTTCCATTATCACTTCTCAATGCAATCACACTTGCATTGTTGGCCTTTGCTTCCTTGTCAACTTTCTTTATGTGCTCAATGATTACTTGTGGAGCCTCATCTTTTGATGCCAGAAATTCCACCCATATATACCTTGTAAAATCATCAACCATCACCAAGGCATACTTCTTTCTTCCTAGTGACATAATATTGACAGGCCCAAACAAATCCATATGAATTAATTGCAAGGGCTTGGTTATTGATGTCACTGTCTTTGACTTATAGCTTGAGCTTTTCATCTTTCCTTTTTGACAAGCCTCACACACTCCTTCTTGACAGAATTCAAGTGTGGGCATGCCTCTCACTAACTCTCTTTTGACTAGAGAATTAATGGCTTTGAAGTTCAAGTGTGATAATTTCTTGTGCCACAGCCAACAGTCTTCACTTGATGCTTTTGAATATATTCTTAATCCATATTGGCAACAAACAGGCTTCCTTTTCTTACTCCAGATAGAGCAAAATCACCAGTCTTCTTGTGGGTAATCAAACATTCATCCTTGTCAAAATTTACCTTGAATCCTCTATCAGTAAACTGACCAACACTTAGCAGATTATGCTTGAGTCCCTTGACTAGTGCTACATCTTCAATGATGACATTACCAACTTCCAACTTGCCATATCCCAATGTGTTACCCATGCTGTCATCTCCAAAAGCAACCATTGGGCCAGCCTTCTCCTTATACTGTGATAGCAGAGCCATATCACCAGTCATGTGATTTGAGCATCCACTGTCCAAAATCCACATGACCTTCTTTTCACTTTCTTTGCCCTGCAAACACAAAGGTATTACTTCTCCTTTGGTACCCAAACAAGTTTGGGTCCATGTGACTTAGAAACAATTTTATCATAAATAACATGCTTATCAACTTTCTTGGTGTTAGTCTTCTTGTCACTGTTAGAAGTCTTAGAACCTGAGGTTTCAGACTTAGGTGACAGAGGTACCTTCCTAGCTCTAAGAGGACTTGAAGACTTTGACCTTGTGTAGTGTGTGTGAGAATTGTGACTGATACAACCATCAATGAATTGCCTTCTCAAATTGAAACAGCTAGTCATAACATTCATATTGCATGGCATACAGTCAAATTTATCACAGAATGGAGCATCTCTATGTCTTAAAGGCACAGAACAATCATAGAAAGGTTTGGGCATACTACCAACAGGTTTCTTGCATGCATGAGTTAAATGATTGGTACTGAAATAGTTTTGACAGGTTTTCCTAGGGGCATTAGGCATATAAGCATAGTTATTATCTTTGTTAATCCCTAGCTTGCCATTTCTGTTCTGTTTCTTCTTAGTCACTTTCTTCTCAGATTCATTCTTCCCAGCTGATACAAACTTAACAAACTTCTCAGTTCTAGGTCTACTTTCTACAAGCTTCTTGGCTTTTGGCTTGACACTCTCACTCTTAGAGGATGCTGGTTGTTCACTAGACTGTGCCTCATCCTCATCATTCAACATTTGCTTGATGAGTAAGGCATCCTCATCAATTTCAAATGTTGATTCTTTAAAAATCGGAGACTCAGCCGTTTTCAAAATGTGAGGCACTTCCTTCTGAACAACTATGTCATCTTCAATGACAGCATAGCCTTTCCTCTTTTTAAGAGTGCCATAGTCAAGTCCAATGGCAGCCTTGGGTTTAGCTTGGATTTTCTCATGATAGGATTGTAGTAGACTAGATGAGTTCTTAAAGGTTTTCAGTTTGAATTCATTTTCAGCTAGTTCATCCCTAAGAGCCTTTTCAATTTGACTATCACATAGAACCTTATTCTGTAGATATTCAACTTCTTTCTTAAGGTTTTCTACTTGCATAGCAGTTAGCTCAAGTTCATCATTCCTCTTGATTAATAATTCATTTCTAGCAGACAGTTTAGCAATTTTCCTCATTAGCAGCAGTCATACTAGTATGAATATTAAACATTTCAACAGATAGTTGTTCAATCATATTCTTGTACTCAGAAACAGACATGTCTATGGTAGTGAGAGATGGTACCTGAGAGTCTGATGAAGATGTGTCATCCTTGGAATTGGCCATCAAGGCATAGTTGCAAAATCCTTGCTCTTCTTCATCACTATCAATATCATCCCAACACTTCCCTTCAGCTATGTAGGCCTTGCCTGGTGTTTGCTTTTTAAGAAGGGCCTCATACTTAGCTTCAAGCTCTAGAAACTCTTTATCCTTCTTTTTAGGCCTCTTGCATTCACTAGCAAAATGCCCTAGGTCATTGCATCTATAACATCTCACAGATGACCTATCCACGTAGCCAATTTTGAATTTACTCTTGTTTAGTTTCACAGGTGCTTTACTCTTGTTGAATGAATGGTTTTGGGTTTTAGGTTTGAAGGGTTGATTCCTCTTGAATCTGATGTTTGGAAATTTTCTGTCCATGAAAACATATGAGGTGTTTTCCATGCCATCTAGTTCTTCAAGAGTATAGAACTCTTCATCTTCCTTCTCCTCAACAGGTTCACTTACTTCAGCTTCAGTTTCTTCATCATCTACTATCTCCTCTATCCTTAGCTGACTTGTAGATGCTTCTAGGTCTTGAATAGATTTGTTGACAATCAAGGCACATAATGTGTTTATCATTCTGCCTTGGTTGGCTTGGATAGCCCTTTTCTGAAGCAACTCAAGCTCATGAGTCTTTAAAACCCCATAGAGCACATCGTATGTGATTTTGTTCAAATCTCTTTCCCTTAGAGAAATGACCCTCTGCTCTAGGTGGTTTGGAGAAGACAATAGAAACTTCATATTCAGTTCTTTAGTGCTGTAAACCTTTCCATTCATCTGCAACTCAGTAACTAGCTTGTGAAATCTCTCAAACATCTCAGTGATGCTTTCCTTGGGCTGTGCCATGAAAGCTTCATACTGTGTGACCAGTATCTATTTCTTGTTTTCCTTGACCTCATCTGTTCCTTCACATAGAACCTCAATATGATCCCACATCTCTTTAGCAGAAGTGCAAGATGCTATGTTTGCAAACATTGACATATCCATTGAGTCTATGATTAATAGCATTAGGTGACTATCAAGTGCAACCATCTCCTTTTCTGATTCTGTCCATTTGGATGGTTCCTTGGCCACATAAGATCTTGGATATGTTGTGGTTACAACAGTCTTTTCAGGTATTTCTTGTTGTGGAACAAAGGGACCATTCTTAAGAATCTCAGGATACAGAGGATGAGAAGCTTTGATGAACAACATCATTTTTATCTTCCAGAGGTTGTAATTTTCTTTGTCAAACTTAGGGACCTTCACCGTTCCTGTTGTCTTTGGTGTATTCGAACTCATGATCATTTTCTGTTTTGATCAACAGCCTACTCTGATACCACTTGTTGAGTATTGAATACGATTAAAGAATACAGAGGGGGGGTGAATGGATTCTTGAACTTTTTCTCGTTCTTAAATCTATGTAGCAAGATAAGTGTTTGTGTGTGCAAATGTGCAGGTGCGGACAAAGAACAACACAAGACACAATATCACTTTAATATAATATATTATTAGATAAAGAGTTGCTACAATCTGTGAATACAAATGATAGTATTCTCAGCTTCGTTTTTCTCAGAGAGATGCCTCTCACATTGTATGTGAAAAACTTTCTAAGAACTTAATCTCTAAAGAAGTGAGGTTGTATTCTTATAGAACATGAATACAACCTACTTACTACAAATAAGGTAGCGAAACAAGTTACTTTCCAGTGTGTCTATCCTTTTTGAGTAAGCATCCAAACGGCTACAGATTTGACTTTGTAAAGTTCTGTCCAGATCCACTTCTTTAGCTCTTTGTCTCTTGTACATCTCTCCAAGCTTCTTTGTAGGCTTTCCAAAGTACATTACAGATTGTGGTCCATAAAGCATTTTAGCTTGTTGCAGGTTTCTGACTTGTACAATTTCTCCAGTAGTTTGTCTCCAATAATGTATTCGAGAAGTGGTTAAGTGATTGATTCGAGAAATAGGATTAGATAACTCTAAGTTCTCGAATACTGTATAATTGATATATCGAATCACTTCTCGAATAACTCTTTTCTCCAGGAATCCTTGAGTTGTCGAATGGAATACTTGAGTTGTCGAATCCCTGAGATGTCAAATAGCTTTCTGAGTCCTTGAGATATTGAATGGAACTTTGACTTGTTGACTCTTTGAGAACTCGAATACCACTTTGACTTGTTGACTTCTTGAGTTCTCTAATAAAGTATTTAGACATATCGAATCTCTGAGATATCGAACAGTGAATTCAGAGATATCGAATAGTGTCTTTACATATATCGAATCCTTGACTTGTCGAATGCTAGACTTCTCGAATATAACAAACATATTTCTCGAATTGGTACTTAGGCAAATTCTTCATTTCTTCAAATCCCAACTGTGATTATTTGACAGTCTTTATCTTCTTGCTTGAGGCATGAACCTTGGAACTTCTTTCAAGCATTATTCTTGATTTTATGAGTACAGTTACACAACTGAGATTTGATGCATATTATGAGTACAAAAACAACAAGAAACTCTACAGCTAGAGGTTCCCTCAATTAAGAGGTCATGTAGGTAATGCATAGCATTTACACATACTTAGGCTTGTTATATTATGAGCACAGGCATATATCTGTGACTAACGATATTTAAACATATTTTAAATATTTTAAAATATTTTTAATATTTTAGTTATTAAAAAGAAAAAAGGTAACATGTTTTGGCTGAAAAAAGGTACCGTGATATAATTGGAAAAGAGATATTTTAGTTAGAGAAAATAGAAAATTTATCGTGTTTTGGCTGAAATATGTAATTAATTAATAGTAATTATAATATAATTATGTTATTTTATTGAACAAAATTGATCGTAGTGTTTAAACATATTTAAACATATTTAAAATATTTTAAAATATTTTAGTTATTGAAAAGAAAAAAGGTACTCCCTCTGTCCCATCCATTTCTTTACATAAAAAATTGCGTAACTGACACGTATTTTAAGGTACATTTTAAGGATAGTTCTATAACTTATTTTTGATATTTTCTTTTTTTTTTGTATAAAAATAGGATTGTTCTATTTTTATATAAAAAAAAATAAATTATCAAAAATAAATTATAGAACTATCCTTAAAATGCACCTTAAAATCCGTGCCGGAAACTGGTCCGTAAATGTAAATAACTCAATGGGACGGAGGGAGTAACATGTTTTGGCTGGAAAAAGGTAAACGCCCGTGATATAATTGGAAAAGAGATATTTTAGTTAGAGAAAATTAATAATGTATCGTGTTTTGGCTGAAAAAGGTAATTAGTTAATAGTAATTATAATATAATTATGTTATTTTATTAAACAAAATTGATCGTAGTGTTTTTAAAAAAGGAGAAATTTTAGTGAGATAAAATATAAAAGATATTGTATTTTACCTAAAAAAGGAAATTATTTAGTTACTGAAAAATAAAAAAGCTAATATGTTTAACTTGAAAAAGAAAATTGATTAAAAAAGAAGATTTTAGTCAGATAAAATATAAGAAAAAAGAAATTATTTAGTTATTGAAAAATAGAAAATGTAGTATGTTTAACTTGAAAAAGGAAATTGATTAGTTAATTAGTAGGATGGATACGTAACCAAACTTTTAATGTTTCGATTTTTATATAATAGTATAGATAACTAGTTTTCGTATGTATTGTAAAAAAATAATTTTTATATGAATTAAAATTAGTCAACTTAGTTAGATTGTAATAACATGATAATTCGTATGATGTGAAAAAAACAAATTCTGATGATACAATTTGGATCACGAGATTCCGATTAGATTTGTATCCCTTTTAAATTTCCACTTGGAAATATAATTTTGATAAAAAAGTTATGTGTTCAATAATTTAATCAAATTTTCTTTCACGGATAGCCTAACTTATTTAATTTTTACATATTCATGATCGTTATCATATTAAATATTTTTTAATTTTTTTTATCTTTTTTAATTTTATTTTATCTCTTCACTTTGACATTCTTCCGGTTAATAAGTCTTTAAAATTTTTTTGATTCATTCTTGTTTTTTCAATAATTCTCATTCCTAATTAAGGATTTTTAATATTTTTTTTAAATCGTTTTGTTTGTGTAACTAAATCTCATCTTGGTGTGTTTCATTTCCAATTTATTTGAATTTTATTTATCCTCTTTTTAATATGTTTTTATTTTCAATATTGTATTTTAATTTTTAAATATAATGTAAGTTTAATTAATGATATGCATGATTTAAAACTTATATTATACAATTTTAAAATAAATATGTGGTTGACGGAATTTGAACCTTGGAATATTACTAAATTAATTTATTCGTATAATATATCTAATCATTAGATCTAACTGTTCCGATTTTTTACTAAAAGTCTAATGATCATCATTTGTTGTATACAATTTTTTATTATATTTTGTTAGTGATTAGAAGATATGTTGTGATATTTTTTTTGGATATATATTAATTAATGAAAGATTTTGTTTTAAATTAAAAGGTAACATGTTTTAATTAGAAAAAAATATTATTGATCGAAAGATATGATATTTTAGGTGTTTGTAAAAGGTAATATCATCAATTAAAAGTAAATGTTTTTTAGTTTAAAAAGGCAGTCGGCATATTATCATTAATTATATTATTTTATTATTTATCTTAATAATTATGATGACCGTGTTGAAAACCGAATTGACAAACTTTCAATGCCCGTGCGATGTAAGTTTTTTTTATTATGTTATAAATTTATTTTATTATTTATTTTAATAATTAGGATGACCGTGTTGAAAATTGAATTGACAAACTTTCAATACCCGTGTGATGCACGGTTTTCTTTTATTATGTTATAAATAATATTTAATATCAAACTTATGTTTTTATATAATAATTATTTTTTAATAATTTTTCTAATTTTAATTTAATAAAATTTAATATATTAATAATGGGAAAATTTGGTGTGATATTTTTGAGTATATATTAATGATTGTAAGATTAGTTTTAAATAAAAATGGTAATGTGTTTTAATTAGAAAGGAAATATTAATAATTGGAAGACATGACACTATTGATCTTCTTAGGTGTTTATAAAATGTAAGATCTTCAAATAAAAGTAAACGTAAAAAAGGCAATTGACTAATTACCATTAATTATATTATGTTTTTATTTATTTTAGGTGTTTTATTTTTCATGGTGTGATTTTTTCTGGTATGGTAATGATTGTAAAATTTGTTTTAAATTAAAAATATATGTGTTTTAATTCGAAAGGTAACGTGTTTTAATTAGAAAGAAAATATTAATGATTGAAAGATATGAAACGATTGATCTTTTTAGGTGTTTATAAAAGGTAATATCTTCAACTAAAATAAATGTGAAAAAGGCAATCGACTAATTACCATTAATTATATTATGTTACTATTTATTTCAGGTGTGAAAAAGGCAATCGACTAATTACCGTTAATTATATTAGTTATTATTTATTTCAAGTTCTATATTTTTCTTGAAAATTATGGTGTGATATTTTCGGGTATATATTAATGATTGTAAGATTTGTTTTAAATTAAAAAGGTAACGTGTTTTTTTTTGTTTTTGTCAAGAAAGGGTAACGTATTTTAATTCGAAAGAAAATATTAATGATCGGAAGTTATGATACAATTGATGTATTTTGTGTTTATAAAAGGTAATATCTTCAACTAAAAGTAAATGTGAAAAAGACAATCGACTAATTACCATTAATTATATTATGTTATTATTTATCATAGGAGTATTTATTTTTCTTTATAATGAAGGGTAAATAAGTAAATTCACGAAGTACCAAAAAAAGGTACCAAAAAACTGGTACCAAAACTTTCAATGTTTAATTAATGAAAGATTTTGTTTTAAATTAAAAGGTAACATGTTTTAATTAGAAAAAAATATTATTGATCGAAAGATATGATATTTTAGGTGTTTGTAAAAGGTAATATCATCAATTAAAAGTAAATGTTTTTTAATTTAAAAAGGCAATCGACATATTATCATTAATTATATTATTTTATTATTTATCTTAATAATTGGAATAAACGTGTTGAAAACCGAATTGACAAACTTTCAATGCCCGTGCGATGTAAGTTTTTTTTATTATGTTATAAATTTATTTTATTATTTATTTTAATAATTAGGATGACCGTGTTGAAAATTGAATTGACAAACTTTCAATACTCGTGTGATGCACGGTTTTCTTTTATTGTGTTATAAATAATATTTAATATCAAACATATGTTTTTATATAATAATTATTTTTTAATAATTTTTCTAATTTTAATTTAATATAATTTAATATATTAATAATTGGAAAATTTGGTGTGATATTTTTGAGTATATATTAATGATTGTAAGATTAGTTTTAAATAAAAAAGATAATGTGTTTTAATTAGAAAGGAAATATTAATGATTGGAAGACATGACACGATTGATCTTCTTATGTGTTTATAAAAGGTAAGATCTTCAAATAAAAGTAAACGTAAAAAAGGCAATCGACTAATTACCATTAATTATATTATGTTTTTATTTATTTTAGGTGTTTTATTTTTCATGGTGTGATTTTTTCTGGTATAGTAATGATTGTAAAATTTGTTTTAAATTAAAAATATATGTGTTTTAATTCGAAAGGTAACGTGTTTTAATTAGAAAGAAAATATTAATGATTGAAAGATATGAAACGATTGATCTTTTTAGGTGTTTATAAAAGGTAATATTTTCAACTAAAATAAATGTGAAAAAGGCAATCGACTAATTACCATTAATTATATTATGTTACTATTTATTTCAGGTGTGAAAAAGGCAATCGACTAATTACCGTTAATTATATTATGTTATTATTTATTTCAAGTGCTATATTTTTCTTGAAAATTATGGTGTGATATTTTCGGGTATATATTAATGATTGTAAGATTTGTTTTAAATTAAAAAGGTAACTTGTTTTTTTTTTGTTTTTGTCAAGAAAGGGTAACGTATTTTAATTCGAAAAAAAATATTAATGATCGGAAGTTATAATACAATTGATGTATTTTGTGTTTATAAAAGGTAATATCTTCAACTAAAAGTAAATGTGAAAAAGACAATCGACTAATTACCATTAATTATATTATGTTATTATTTATCATAGGAGTATTTATTTTTCTTTATAATGAAGGGTAAATAAGTAAATTCACGAAGTACCAAAAAACAGGTAAAAAAAAACTGGTACCAAAACTTTCATGTTTCGGAATTTATATAATAGTATAGATTCGTGATATTAGATATGTAGAATTTTCAAGATTTTGATTCAATGATAATTTTTTTATGAATTTACAATTACGGTCGATAATTCAAATTGATTGTGATGAAACGGGTTGATATATGATGTATATATATCAAATTCAACATATTGTTTGTTTGTCTTTGCATGAAGAACGAATTAGTCAACGATAAAGATTTTAGAATTGTGCCTTCTATTGAATTACTGTTATGGTCAACCACTCAACCCTACTGTACTCCTATTAATTAACCCCCAATCGGATCATTTAAGATCCACAATACAAAACCCTAAAAACCCAAACTCCGAAATGGATCCAATCGCACGCGTCCTCGAAATCGTCCCCTACAGTATTCTCCGGCCACCGCGTCTCCGCCTGAAACTCCCCTCCTTCTCCCTCCCCTCCGCCATGACTGTCTACTCACTAATTCTCCTCACTTACTTCATGGTCGTCTCGGGAATCGTGTATGACGTCATCGTTGAGCCACCGGGTATCGGGTCGACCCAGGACAGAGCTACCGGAGCTGTTAAACCAGTTGTGTTTATGTCGGGTCGGGTCAATGGGCAGTATATAATTGAAGGGCTTTCGTCGGGGTTCATGTTTGTGCTAGGTGGAATTGGGATCGTGATGATGGATTTAGCACTTGATAAGAATAGAGCCAAGAGTGTGAAGGTTTCTTATGCGAGTGCGGGGATTTGTTTTGTTGTGATTGGGTATGTGATGAGTATGCTTTTTATTCGTATTAAGATCCCCGGTTATCTTCATTGATTTTGAGTTGAGTTTGAGTTTTTCGTGGTGTTTTGTACTTTTTGTTTGTTTATTCGAGAACTTGTTTTTTTTCGGAATTATACGATTATTTGTTTAGTTAATTTCAGTGAATGTGGGTGGTGAAATGTGGTTCGGGGAATTGGAAATTTTAGTAATAAATTTAAGGCAATGTTCGTATATTTTTTTTATGTATTTTTAGTTGGATGTTTTGGTGCTTATAACTTATTACTATTAGTATGTTAATTAGAAGTGCATCTTGGATTTTGATAATTTGAGCTTGTGCAGTGAAGTGCATTGGTTAATATTAGTTTGCACAGTAAATTGCGGAATCTGGAAATGCATCTTGGCTTATGATTTGTTTCCCTTGTTATCTTTCCATTCATTTAGTTTTAATTTTATGTTCAATGCTTGTAAGTAGATAGATAAGAAGTTTTTAATTTTCTTAATATTACGGAGTAGATAAACAGAATTACCTTACAAAGATCTGTTTAGTCATCTAGTGCATAAAATACTGCGGAAATTTTCAGGTTTTAATCTGAAATGTTGTAGTAATGCATCGGTCTTGGACTATTACTTGACTTCACTTATAAATTTCTGGAACCGGCTTTGTGCTTTTCGATCAGAGATATTATTAGGTAGTTAAAATGTGATATTTCTGCCTGTAGGTCAAAAATGAATTATTTGATATTTCCTAACCTTCTTTCCATTGTTTTACCTTTCAGTTGTGAACTACTCCATCTTCTAAGCTACATGTAGAACAATGTTTATACCATTAGTTTTCAGAGTAATGTTTAATTACATCTTGTCTTTCAGATAAAGGGCTTTGTTGCTTTTTTCTTTTGTTGCTTTTTTTTTTTATATACAATTTGACTTGATCCGTTAATATTCCATATGATAATTTCCTAACAATACCTTCAGCACCCGGATGTAGTAATCAGTTGTGTCTCTAGCGCTATAAGTTTTTCTATGTACAAATACATCGAATTCTCACTCTCACACCTCTTCTGCCCAAGTACATTGGAATTCTCACATGTTTGTTGCATTTGACCCTTAGCACATTTCTCTGATTTATGAAATCATACAGTTAATAATAGTACCCTTCCTCTAACAATAAGTACAATGATAGTTTGGGAATTTTTGTGGAATTATACAAGAAGGTGCTTAAGGTATAAATGAGCCAATATAGAGGGGTGGGGTCAGAGGTGCAAAAGTAAGCATTTGAGTGTTGGAGAATGAAGATGCAATATATCACACATTAGGGTGCTAGAGGTATTTCCATCATAGTAATTTGATTTATTTTTCGAATTCTCTGTTAAAAGTTTTTATCTATTACTAAAACGGCCCTATAAATTTGTCCCTGTGGATTGTGTAACAGTACGAGACTCAGGATCATTAATCTATCAAAAAACAAATACGGCTCAAGATTATTTATATCAAAAAACAAATTTCTAATATCTATCTCTGTCTTATTTTGCTGCTCTGCTCTTTAATTTTAATTGCCCTTAAAAGCAAGTCCCCTGTGACACAGATTTCCTTTGTCATCATCAGGATTCATGACAAGCACTATTCTTCTAGTCATTAACCAAACCGCTGCTTTAGTTTCAGGAAACTGCTGATAGCGTTCCAGCAGAGAGATATAGGTGTTGACACTGGTATATTGTTATGTGAGCACTGGTTTTGGCTACTTCCCTTATTTGACAGATAGTCTTACATGCTTTCGCCACTTGATAATAGTCGTGCAGATTCGATTTTTGGTGATAGGATATTACTCCACTATTTATTGAGATGAGATATAAGAAGCGGATAAGCTAATAAGATGAGATAGATTTCTGTTCAAACAATGTCCATATTAACATAGGAGTATATGCAGTAGTGTTTCTAGAGATAAATATACATAGAACTGAAAAACTGTTTACAGTAGAAGATTCTAGGGGAACTGTAAAATCTAGAAACCATATTTACATTCTATATACTAATGCACTCTATCTTTATATACATATAGATATCCTTCCAACATGGATTGGCAATTTGAAATGCACTTATTAAACCTATTCCCAGCAAAACACCTAACAGGAAACCTTAAAATAAACCTTGAAATGTTGCATGTTTTATATGATGAACGACTTTCACTCTCTATCTGGTGAAGTAACTTTTGGGTGAAAAGATTCGCTTGGGTGAAAACATTCCCATAAATGTTGGTGAACCTTTGGGCGTGTATACGTGGTTGGGTGAAGCAAGGACCTCAATTCGATTATAATTAGGAATGATGTAACCCTCCTTCTGTTGGTAATTTATATTACCATTCACATTTGCCCTGCTAAAGGTACTGAATCTCTTCAACTTTGCACCCCAAGACTTCTTCACGGAATTCTTGTGTTGACCGTTAATCATTTGTCTTAAATACACTTTCACTTTTTCCAGTCCCTGTTCCACAACTTCCATTGGTGGTGAAACGAGGGGATTACCTTCTACACAAAGTTTCTGTAACTTACCCAGGCAGCTAATGGAGTTGGGTAAGGTTGTGATATTGTTGTAACTTACGTCGAGTTCAATGAGAGACAGGAGGAGACCTATGGAGTATGGTATGGTTGTGAGGTACTGGAAATTTTGGCTCACATTGAGGATTTCGAGGTTGATTAGGTTTTCCAGGTCGTCGGGGAGAGAACGAAGGCAATTAAGGCGGGCATCTAAGATGCGGAGGTTGGTTAAGTGAGAGGTGGAAGATGGAAGGAGAACTAGCTTGTTGGAGTTGACAGTGAGTTTTTTCAAGTTGATGAGCTCAAAACCTATTGTGTCTGGAAGTCTTATCAACATGTTGAAGTTTGCATTTAGTTCTTCCAGTGATCTGCATGCATCAAATAATTCACTAATGTCAACTCTTAACTTGCAAAAGAAGACATATGGTATGTACTTTTTTACTTCCAGGGAAGTTAATACTAAAATGAGCATGAAGCTGATTCGCAATGTATATACTGGTCTGGAGGGCTAAGATTAAGCACAATATACATAGAATTACAGATTAGGGGAAGCTATGAGAGCATCTCCGGTAGTTGAAAACCCTTAGATAAAAATGTGTATTACATACCATAATTAAATATTTTAAAGAATATGTAAAATAATTACATCTGCAATGGTACATTCCTGTTATCTAAAATTATAGATAACCCATACATATTGGCTATATTTGTCGAATCAATAGAGACTTGTAAGAAAACTCTGCATCATCTATTACCATATTTGAATAAATATATTCTATATTTAATAACTGAAATATTTATAACATATTCCCTCCCCTCCGTCCCATTTTGTTTGACACTGCACGCATTTCAATGTGCTTGGATGTGGTACTTATAAATAATATTTTTCATTTTTTTTTGTTTTGTATAAAAATATAGATTATGTATTTTTATACAAATAAAAAAAATTAAAAAATATAATTCACAAGTACCCGGTCCAATCACATTGAAATGCGTGAAAAAGTCAGAGGGTCGTTAAATTGGGGACGGAGGGAGTACTATTTCTAAAATATAGTCAATCATTATAGCCAACTTCATTAAAGTATATATAATTCCTTATAGATTCAACAAATTTTACATAATTGTTATTTTATAATATAATTTTAGCCAACCATTTTAGCCAATACCATTGGAGATGTTCTAATGCTCTTTTTTCAATGTTCCCTAGTGTATCCGTGCTTCCATCGACAGAATCTGAATGTTAATCACTTATTTCAGTTTCACATAACTATATAGGGTCCTGGTCCCTGACAATCGTTTGTCAGGGACCGGTTATTTAACAATCGGTTTCACAGCCGTTGGATCGTTGATCCAACGGCTGAGATTAAAAATTTTTTTTTTTACTGTCCGCAATAATTTTCCGCGGATAGGCAGAAAAAAATTTTGTGCTGAGATTAAAAAAAAAAAATTTTTACTGTCCGCAATAATTTTCCGCGGATAGGCAGAAAAAAATTTTGTAATTCAGGGGGGCCGTTGGATCAACGATCCAACGATTTAGAAACCGATTGTTATATAACAGCTCCCTGACAAATGATTGTCAGTAGGGGTGTTCATGGGTTCACCAAACCGATCAAACCGACCCAACCCGACCCTTTTTTCGGCCGTTCAAACCGATAAAAAAAAACCCGATACTTGATTGGGTTAGAAAATTTTCAAACCGATTTAAATGGGTTGGGTATGGGTTTTATATTTTTTCGACCAACCCAACCCAACCCAACCCGATCTAATATATAATTTTTACTTTATAATTTAATATAATTTTATTTATAGATGTATGATTACATATGGCGTGTATGCATATGATTTACGATGTAATTTACATTACTAAAATTATAACAATAATTAAATTAAATATTAACAATAAAATCCTAGGTTACACATAATTTAATTTTACTTAAATTCACAAAATGAGCTTTACTTTGTGTACTTTAATTTTTTTTATAAAATTATTTAACCCATTCAAACCGAACCAACCCAACCCAAACCGATATATAATGGGTAGGGTTGGGTTATCAAATTATTTTTTACGGGTTGGGTTAAAAAATTTGAAACCGATTTAATTGGGTCGGGTTGCAAAAACGTCATCAACCCGGCTAACCCAACCCGCGAACACCCCTAATTGTCAGGGACCAAAACCCAACTATATATAGTGATAGGCTAGAATAGAGGGCAAAAAGCCACAGCTCTAAAATATTCCGAAATGAAGTATATTTCATATTTTAAAAATAGAAAAAATTCCAATATAAGTTGGAACTAAAACGTTTACTTTTGTTTCTTTAAGTACGTAGGAAAAGAATCTCATTATATATCTTTAGTCATCCTTACTCGACTCCTTAATTCCGTGGAATCAAACATATGTCTCCAATTTCAAAAGTTAACTAAAAAGTGGCAAAAATTAGTCTTCAAGAAGAGTGTCTTAAAATGAGTACAAATGGAAAATGATCTAGCAGAAAGAAGTCATTGTACGTGTGTACATACTCTGAATGCACTTCAAAATCAATATTTCAGCTAAACAAAATTAAGGAGTTCGTTAAAAAAATTCCATATATCATTAAATAGATATCTGAAGAGTTGACAACATATAAAACACACAAGGATGACGATGAAGATACCAGATAGTAGTAATAAAAATTAAGAAAGACTGGAGTACCTGCAATTTTCGATGGTCCGGGGGAGGGACTGAAGGTGGTTTCCAGAGACATTTAAAACTTTGAGCTTGGACAAACACCCTATTGAATTTGGAAGCGACTTAAGCTCATTCGAGTGCACGTCCAATACCACGACATTCAGGAGTCTCGCAGTTAAAGATTCTGGTATGTTCTGTCGTCATGTAAATTTTAAAAAATGTCTTAGATGTATATTTAGTCACATAAATGATATTCCAGGTATATCAGAGTCCGGAATAGCTACTATACATTTGTTCAATGTGAGATTTCCATCTTACAAGGACCATGATGTCGAAATTTGCACAAGGAACACATGTCCCCCAAAAACAATATTTAACGTTTTTTCACTAATACAATTTTTGAAAATATATTAAAAGTCCTCTACAAAATTTTTTAGAATAAGAGGTTATCTCCACAAAATTTACTCGATTATGTCCCTCTTTACCAAAAGCCTCTTGGGCTAGCAGGCAAGGTTGTAAAAATCGGAACTCGGTCCGACTCGGTTTTGTTCCGGAAAAACGAGTACTCGGAAACTCGGAGAGTATTCGGAATGAGTACTCGGAGAACAAATCGGATATTTTTTTTAATTTTTTTCTCATATATTAAATTTATTCATTCATATTTTAATGTACATGTGTTAAAATTTAGAATTTAACGATAATATATATTTTATATATATACTAATAATAATTATTTAATAATATTAAAACCAATAGTTAAACATTAAAAATACGAGTAAGTGTAATTCGATTTGACTCCGAAACTCGGAACTCGGAACTCAGAACTCGGATCGGACGAGGGGTTAAAAACGAGTACTCGGAATGAGTACTCGACTGACTCGGCGATTTTTAGAACCCAGCTAGCAGGAAAGGGTTCAAATCTCGTCAAAAACAAGATGAGTGGGAGTGTGTTTCATCATTAAAATAGTTTTAGCTTTCATGATTGTTATGGTCAGCTGGTTAATTCTTCACTGACATGCAAAAATCGACAAAAACGAACACAAACATGAGTGAATCATAACGAACATACCTGAAGAAAGTTGGAGGAGAGATCTAAGGTGGTGACGAGCGTTATATTAAGAGAAGGATTAATAACAACAGGAATAGTCTCCAAAGACCTGCTACTTAGATCCAACAGTACCTGTTCATCCATTCCCACAGTCTTTTCTTCTTTCTTAAAACTACTACTACTTCTCTTCTTCTTCTGCAACTCCATCCTCACCAGTGGCTGCTGTTGTTTAAGCATATCTTCAATACCCACACAACACACAATAGCTAGTAGGTGTTACAATGTTACACTCGACCGCTCGTTTTATAAATGTAAACTAGCCCGTACGAATAGAATGGGAAATAAACAAATATAAAATGTGTACGAAAGTAAAAGATAGAGTACAGATAAGGTACAACCGTACAAGACAGGTACCGAGGTACGCATCATAGAGGTTTCAATAGCGTAACCACGTTACTAAGCTCTCTAAAGTCAACTATAAACCTTGTCATATTTAATTCTCTTGACTTGTACTGCGTTGCATTTTCAAATGAAATTTTTTGTAAAATATAGTTTGGGGTTGATACTCTTCAATCTTTATGATTGATGCAATTCAAGATTTTGCCACCCAGTAGAGCTTTCAATCATGGTTCTAAAAATCCCCGATTTAGCCGATTAATCCCCGATTAATCCTCTGTAATGTAACCAACCGATTCGATTTTTGAAATCCGATTAATCTGTGAATTTATTTAAAATGATATGTTTAATTGTAAATTAAACTAATATATTAAATATTATTATAATATCCGATTAGTACTCCGATTAATCCTTCCGATTAATCTCCAATTACCCGATTAATCTTAAATCGATACCTCAACCGATTTATATCGATTACCGATTTTTACAACCATGCTTTCAATGAATAAATGATGATTAATGAGTTGTAAAGATTTAATTTCAACGATTTTATGAACTTGGTGCAATCAGTACTCAGAAAAGAACTTCATTACTTGTGTTATTTACACTGTGTTCCCGAAACAAAGAAAGAAAAGAAAAGAATAGAAAATGAATAATTTTCTTTTCTCTCCAAATCTTTCCAAAAGTGGGAAGAAAATTTTGGAGACAAATACACATGAAATTTCTTTCTAAATCTTTAGAAATCAATTCTTTTCTTTCCTAAAAAATCATTCAGGAACAAGTTGAAGAAATTATAAAATAAAAAATACTTAATAATTTTTTATTGACATATTTTAAAAATATTAATTTCTTTTAAATTATGAATTTAATCATTTGTGATGGTAAAAGAATTTGAATTTCATATAAATTTCAAAATATTTAGATATTAGTATAAATTTATGAATTTAAAATCTTAAATTATTGTATCTTATGTTATTAATATGTTTTAAGTTATTAATACGAGTTAGGTTATAAAATTTTACATTTTATTTTAGTTCACATTCCCATTTCAAAGTCATCTTTGGAGTGGATTTTATATAATCAAAGAATGAATCACAAATTAAACGTAGGGCTAAATAGCTTTTATTTTAAATTAAAACTCGAAATTTCATTTTCTAAATCACAATATTATATTAATATCTCAGTTTGATAATTAAGGATATTGGATACAAAAGATAACTGCAATTTCATGTTAATTAATGCATTATCTCTACCGTTCAATAGAAAAAAAAGTACTTAGGAAATTAGACGAGCATGTAAAATTGACGGCAATTGTGTTTGAGATATATTACATAATAATTTAAAAAAACTATACCCCAACATTTTAATACTTTAATAAAGTTAATAATATAATATAGTATACATTACTCATATAAAGTATAGTTCTATATTTTATTTTAGTTTTTTTCTTTAGAATAAAATTAATGTTTAGATTTTTATTCAAAAAAATAAAATTTTAAAATTAAATTATATAACTATACTTTATATAAACCATTAAATGTGTGCAAAAATGAGAGAGACGGAGGAGTATTAGTTATTTGGTTGGAAAAATATTTCTCATTTCTCTATATTCTCAATAATTTAATTTGGGTAATATGTTCGTGTCGTTAACAAAAAAAAAATTCCTTAAATCGTTGATTACGTGTTAGTATGAATGATTTTAATTGGTGTGATTGATATGCATTCAAGGAATCCCATTTAATTTAATTATAATATAATCAATTAATTATATTAAAATTAATTGATTTAAGTAGATAACTTTAGAAAATTTTCTTATAATTAACGGTAAGAACATTTTTCTCATTTAATTTATACATAGAATTATCGTTCAAAGACAAATGTCAATAACTTATTTTTCAACTAAAATTGTAAAATTTCAAGAAATTGCAAGTAACAAAATTACTCGAAAAGAAAAAAGTTCCTGAGGTTAACTCAATCTCAGGAGACTTAACTGAGATTATAGTGTAAATACCTATGGCACTTTTGTAATATTGATAACTTTTTAAAAAAATCATGTAATTACAATTATATCCTCGTGCATTAATATGGAGAATTTTAATTACCTCAGGAACCTGAGATAAGCTCATGAACATCAAACCCTTACTTGAAACATGTGTTATTAATTAATCCTGAGTAACTTCTCCCCTAAGCACTTTAAAATCTATTATATTATTAATAGCATAATAAGGGGGTATGAGACAATTTATTCAACGTGAAATTACTAATTATATAAAAAAAAAATTGTTTCTAATAAAAATTGAACCCTTGATCTCAAATATTGTAAAACTCATTATTAATATATCATAATACAATTCTCATATATTATATTAACAATAAAAAAATTGTTCCCGATTGAACCCTTGACCTCTAATCTAGAAAAAAGATTCCTTACTACTAGACATCAATTTTAGAAATATTCTAAAACTCATTATTAATATATCGTGGAACAATTTAATTATCATGAAATTACTAAATTACCCCTCTTATATTATATTAATGATAAAAAAATTATTTCTGATGGAAATTTAATTCACGTCCTCTAACTTAAAAGTGAAATTCCTTATCACACTGCTAGATATTAGTTTTAATTATATTAGAAAATTTTGAGAATATTTCGAACAATACATAGTTATGTAGCAATTTTTTTATTTTATAATAGAAACAAGTTACTTGGATTTAAAAGATAGATACTATAATTTGTGTATTAATTTATTTCTTACGAATATCTTTTAATTCGGGTCAAAATGTAAAAATCGGTTATGGATGATCAGGCAGTCACTACTAATATAAATTCTTATATGCTCATAACTCAGTCATTTGAACATTCGTTCAAAGAGATTAACACATTAAAATTTACTTATTTTTAGTTGTACATACACCAATCATCATGAATAAATAATTTCTTAGATATATATTTCATGCTAAGCATTTACATGTTGCAAGCTCAATTTGATTACAAAACAATATAAATACACATTAACATGATGGGTTTGATGTTCCTGAGGTAACCTCAGGAAAATTACCTGAGATAACATAGATTTTCCATATTAATGCACGAGGATATAATTGTAATTACAGGATTTTTTAAAAAAAATTCAATATTTACAAAAATGCCACAAATATTTACACTGCTGCCTCAGGTAACTCTCCTGAGGTAACCTCAGGGCCCTTTTTCTCTTAACATGATTTACTAGCAAATCTCGTGCGGTAAATTACATGCACATTAATCATCTATATATTAACAAATTTAATTATAATGGAACAGAAGACACAACGATCTATTATCTTTTGCTTATGACAATATGGGTTTGGGAAGTTCTAATATTTTCTCTCACCAATTTTTAAATTTAGGTACAAACTATTTTGGTAATATCAGCTAAAAATTTTTTTTTGAAAACACTTATTTAAGTCACTTGGTTTCATGGTATTTGGAACACACGGTTGATTCCCAAGCAATTTGGAGCCAGTCTCTTGTATAAATTCTTCAATCGTATCGATCTTTTGCTAATATGCAAATTCAGAACAGTCATTATTTATATAAATACTTTTATAGTCCTAACTCAGGCAAGTACTAATTCTTGAAATAAGATTAGCGCATTGCAAATGATACATATTTTTAGTTGTATAGTTGATATATATATCGTGAGACATATTTGCATTCTAAGTGTTACGGCATAATTTCGGTTGCCTCTATTATCTCCCAAATTTCCAAATACGAATCTAGTAATAATTAACTTAACCCCCAAGTTAATTATTTTCTCTCTCTGAAACGAGGAAAGAATCAATCCCAATCAATTAATGATAGAAAATATCTCTAAACGATACCTTCAAATCAGGAAGGTATCCCAACACGAATATAATTTAAAGAGATAAAATCTACTAATTCCCAAAATACATCCCTTAACAATCATAGGGATTAAAAACCAATCCTTTTTTAACAGAACTGCGTTGGCTTGATCCTTATAAATATAAGGTACGCAGACATCTTGAAAAAAGATCCGATACACGAGACAAATCGAGACACCTCTCAAGTCCAGCCCCAAACATCCAAAAACCCAAATCCCCCTATTTTCATAATTCGTTATTCCAGCAACCTCCGAAATCTGTTATCACCAAATTCCTCCGTTAACAATTGGCGCTAGAAGGAGGGGATTATTTTTTGATTGTGGAGGACAATCAATTCATACGCATGGGGGTTATTATGGATCTGGAGCTGCTTTAATGGAGGAGCTAAGCGGTGGATCTATTCCGAATTAAGATAAGTTTTCTTATGATTTTGTTCATACAAATTTGTTATCTTATAAAATTCTTAGTAAATTCCATAAATGTCGGATTTCGATGATTTTTAATGATTCGGAAAGCTTGTTAAATTGTCTATAACTTTTGTTCTTTGAGTTTTCTCAGATTATATCTCGATCTATTCTCGAAATCACAAAATACAATCAGATCTCGTTTTTTCAGCATCGAGAAGCAGATCAGCAGACGTTTTATTTAATTCCCGATTCGTTATAAGTCCGTTTTTTATGAGCCTTATATCGTCGGAAAGGTCTTTTCGTTCTCTACAACTTTCGTGTTTTGTGTTTTTCCAGAAAGAATCGTTTAGAAGGTCAAAAACGCCAAAAATAGATCTGAGCAGAATTAGAATTGTGAAGATTTTCAAGATTTTAGGTGTTATATTCGTGTTACATGATTTTGGAAGGCTCTTAATTAAAGAGTTTATTATTTTGGAAGGCCCTCCTTTATGGGGTAATATTTTAAAAGACTCTTAATTGAATAATTTATTATTTTGGAAGACCCTCCTTTGCATGGGTAATTATTTGGGAAGGCTATTATTCGAAGAGTTGATTATTTTGGAAGACCCAATTCTGATGAGGGTAATATGTGAAAAGATGATCTTCTCTAAGGAGAGTTTTAATAAAACTATGACGATTTTCTAGAACATTATCTCCCGGGAGGAGAGTGTTTTTGGAATTTGGATATGACCTCCCGAGAGGAGGGTATCACCCGATAATTTAAATCCTTGCAAAAACCGTACTTCCGGGGAGGATGTCCGTACTTCCGGCGCCTCATCAAGGTACAGTTTTTCAGCTACATCATCTCTCGGGAGGAGAGTGTTTCTGGAATTTGGATATGACCTCCCGAGAGGAGGGTATCCCGATAATTAAATCCTTGTAAAAACCGTACTTCCGGGGGGATGTCCGTACTTCCGGCGCCTCATCAAGGTACGATTTTTCAGCTACATTATCTCTCGGGAGGAGAGTGTTTCTGGAATTTGGATATGACCTCCCGAGAGGAGGGTATCCCGATAATTAAATCCTTGCAAAAACCGTACTTCCGGGGGATGTCCGTACTTCCGGCGCCTCATCAAGGTACGACTTTGGGAATATGACCTCCCGAGAGGAGGGTATTTCTAGAATGAGGATACGACCTCCCGAGAGGAGGGTATTCCAAGATATATTTTTCATATTTTTTAGGAATACGACCTCCTTGAAGGAGGGTATTTCTTACTAAGTTTGTTTGTTAGGAAATTGCTTGGAATGCTTTGAATGACTCTTCCGGATAATGCTTGACCCTCCAAGATAAATTCTCTCACACCTACAAAACTTATTATTTAATTCTCGCATATTGTCTCGTTTACATCTACATGCGCATTACGGGCACCTAGGTGCTTCATATTTTTTACTAATCTTTATCTCCTAGTTATTTCAGTGACTCAGGAAATTTGGAAGATCGAAGCATTCTTAGTTCTCCACTCTAACAAATTACACTGAAGAACTGGGGGTAGTTGTTACGGCATAATTTCGGTTGCCTCTATTATCTCCCAAATTTTCAAATACGAATCTAGTAATAATTAACTTAACCCCTAAGTTAATTATTTCCTCTCTCTGAAACGAGGAAAGAATCAATCCCAATCAATTAATGATAGAAAATATCTCTAAACGATACCTTCAAATCAGGAAGGTATCCCAACACGAATATAATTTAAAGAGATAAAATCTACTAATTCCCAAAATACATCCCTTAACAATCATAGGGATTAAAAACCAATCCTTTTTTAACAGAACTGCGTTGGCTTGATCCTTATAAATATAAGGTACGCAGGCATCTTGAAAAAAGATCCGATACACGAGACAAATCGAGACACCTCTCAAGTCCAGTCCCAAACATATAAAAACCCAAATCCCCCTATTTTCATAATTCGTTATTCCAGCAACCTCCGAAATCTGTTATCACCAAATTCCTCAGTTAACACTAAGCATCAATACATTAAAAATATAATTTAATTATTTAAATATAAAGCAACACAAATACATATTAACATAATTTCGCTATTAAGCTAATATCATTTAATTATTTAAATATAAAGCAACACAAATACATATTAACGTAATTTCACTATTAAGCCCTAGCTTGCACGAACTATAAAAAACTAGTTAAAAAATTAACGTGTCAACGATTTAATGTAAAGACAAAAGAGCAATACGAGCATCTTTTTGCAACTGTTTGTACTCAAAAATATCCGAGTAAACTGTACCAACTACACCCTAATCACAGTTGATGAACCATATAGTAACAAAAATGAAATTATTATATTTGTCATACCTCATACCATCTTACGGAGTAATATATACAGTATGAAGATAAGTACGGAAGCATCGAGTTCTTTATTTACAAAACAATAGTTTGTCGACCGGTACTCATTACTCAATGGATGCAGGTTACTGTTATTTTTTTTTATTTTTTTTTGAAAACAGGTTACTGTTATTTTATTTCAAGAAATGGATCTGATCGGAAATTAACAAACTTTCGTTAATAAAATAAAGTAATTTAAAATACTTTCGATACCTATCATCTATCCATGTTGTACTAAATCCGAGATTATTTTGTATCATTTGGTGATTTGTAAGTTCGCCTATACGAAAAATAATGTGATATTTGTCTCGCATGATGCAGATTCTCGTGTTTTTATATTTCTTCCTTTGGCAGCTACTGAAAGAAAATTCAATTTGTCCTGTGTTATCTAAATTATTACTCCGTAGCAGAAATTGCTAGGCGGCCCAGGACGGTCGGGGTACCGCTAGCGCCTAATCGAGTAGACGGGGATTAATCGGACGGATTAATCGGAGCATTAATCGGATATTATAATAATATTTAATATATTAGTCTAATTTACAATTAAACATATTATTTTAAATAAATTAAAAGGATTAATCGGATTTCAAAAATCGAATCGGTTGGTTACCTTCCAGAAGATTAATCGGAGATTAATCGGCTGAATCGGGGATTTTTAGAACAGAGCTCCGTAGTATACAATCATTATCCAACAACAAATACTCCCTCCGTCCTTTTCATTTCTTTACATTTTCTATTTTGGACAGTCTATTCCATTTCTTTACATTACTAAAAATAGTAACTTTTAATAATAAAATACATTATTATATCCACTACTTCACTCCACTTTTTCAACACTTTACACTATTACATCCATTACTTCACTTATTTTAACAATAAAATTACTATTACATCCACTACTTCATTATTTTAACAAAATTATACCTATTATCTTGGTCTTCGTGCAAAAAGCAAATAATAACAATTCCAATAGACGGAGGGAGTATTGTACAATCTGTACCTCATTCCAACTAAAACAATTACAATAAATTAAGCATGAGTTGATTTGGACTTGTTGAATAGTATTAATTTGTTTAATTCAAGCAACCGGCCATGTTTTGTCACGTCTCTTGTTCACGGGTTTGTACTCCCTAAGAAAATTATTTAAAACTAAGTATATGAAAATATGTAAAGTTTATTTTAATAACTGATAACGATATATCTTGTTACTGTTCCTTTGCAAAATTGATCGACTTGCTTGTTCTAATCCAGAATTTGGATAGATTTAAGGACGAGCGCAAGTCAATTTACATGTATGGAAGAAATCATAATTTACAACATATACGTACAGGGAATCATTCCCTATCCTAATTAGGGTTGACAACACTAATTTCTGGTTTCTGGTCACAGGATAATTTAGTTATCTTTTATAGATGAAAATGTTAACTAAAGAAATTAGATGTGGAGCAACGATATAGAATTCAAGTGGTAAGTGGTTTATATTTTATCACTTCCGATTTGATTCACATTTATTCTGAAATTTTTTAAGAACAAATATTTATATGTAAAATATGTAAGTCTACTTATTCAAAAAAATAGATGAAAAATTGAATGAATCTCTCTGATTACATGTAACGACTAGCGTTTTTATTACATCAGATGCCCGGTTTATGATCATTTATGTAATTACTATCAAATAATCATGCGCTTACCTCGTCTTTTTATGATCATTTATGTAATTACTATCAACTTATAAGTGCCAAACTGGGCAACGAAAATTGTTACAAAATGATGTGTCATTTTAGAATGTTCTTATTGGTAATATCAATGTAAATGCATGTGGGTATCAAATAATCATGCGCTTACCTCGTCTTTTTAATAGAAGTTATTCTGGATACGCTGGATTTCAACTATCGTGTGGCCTGTTTAAAAGGTAAATCAAGCTAGGCCTAACTTAGTCCCTGATAAACGGAGTCGGGGCAGAACCATGACCCAGACTTTTGACATGCCTTGTCCTTGTAACTTGTACGGACCAAATTAGACAAATTTGTTTTTTTTAAAGGTGTTTTCCGTTAAACAATTATCACCTCATTTTTCTCTCAAATATATTGTACCACTATTTCGTTTGTTTATGGATAAACTTCATAAAAAAAAAACATTTCCGACAATAATATAAATATGGCGGTTATAACAACGGAATCACCATTAGTATTAACTGCAGATATTATTATGGTGCCAGGGAATATGGTTACATTATTGAAAATAGCAAGTCAATTCGACTAACTAAACCAGTCGCTGGTCATAGGTTGCTAAGGACCAAACCATTATATCCGTCGAACATGGTGGAACTTGGAGCAACAAACCCTTCATTCTGCAGAGCATATGTAAGCCTCACATAGTGATACTATATACTCTTGAATACACTTTCCATACTACATTTTATTTGCGTACCAGTTACTTTTCATTTTGACATGGTTCAACTGTTTTATGGAAAATTTGCCCCGTAATCGAGCAGGCAGCACAGTTCATCGGGGAAAAATAAAGGGAAAAAGCACAAAATAGCTGGTATTCATTAATACGATATTATAGTACTATGGTACAGCTGGTACGCCTATTATACTATACTTCTAGTTTGCTACAAAATGCTGGTTATCATACCTGTACTGGAAACCACAAGTTCAACATTGTAAAAGGCAATGGAGCACTACTCAAATACTATTCAACGTTGTAAAAGGCAATGGAGCACTACTCAAATACTATACAATAATTAACGGGAATAAATATTTGGAACTAGAAGTTTAGGATAAGTAATTCAATGATCTTTCAAACTGGGACAGTCTGATCTGGACACAACATTAGTTGCATGATTGCATCCAATAATATTAGTCAACAAGAATATACGATCTTACCTTCACACAACTAGTTACTGCTATTCATATGCAAAAATATCAAGATAGTGATGCCAAAGGAAGATAAATATTAACAGGAACGTCATGCAACTTGCTAAGCGACATCAGTTGGTAATATCTCTAGAATGACTGGGTACATTGGTAATGTAATGCAAACACAGAGTCTGATTTCTACATCTGAAAGATACAAAACATCACATAATCCTAGGCATCAAAACAAAATTAAAACTTACCAATTACCTAGTAGCTAGTCACATTAATGACCACATGTACTCCATTTATCCAGGTGTCCAGAACTACAGTTCAACTTGAACTAATTTTCGTGATGGCCTCCTCAATAGCAGGTACATTCTCCTTGAAGCATTCCCACTGCTCAGCAGTCAAGGCTATTCCTGTGGATGTAGCAAATTCAATGATCTTGCATCAGTTCAAAGGATGAATTGTACACAAACAAACAAACATAATTACGGAATATCAATGTGATGTATCCCATGAACCAGAATCAACAGCAATGGAAACCAGTAATACTGCATCTACAAATCAAAATTTTCACAATCAATTGATAGCTCAAAGGAGATGCTGGTAACATGCAGTCCCCATTCCCCAGGTAAATCCTCACATGCACAAGATGCCAGAAGAGGATTTGTCACCTGGCTATTTTGCTCAGCCAAAACAAAGGTAATTCAAGTAACCCCTTTTCTTTTGGCATTCATATTTGTTATCTTGTAAATAGCTACTGTCTCTCAATGCTTGACACTGTGACAACAAGTACTTTGACGATGATAACAAATGATACTTGGAACTGAACCCATGGACTACAACTTAGTCTTAGACATACAAAATGAA
Source organism: Kitagawia praeruptora (assembly GCA_037693485.1). Taxonomy (NCBI): domain Eukaryota; kingdom Viridiplantae; phylum Streptophyta; class Magnoliopsida; order Apiales; family Apiaceae; genus Kitagawia; species Kitagawia praeruptora. The sequence continues at coordinate 150,071,007 of CM075344.1, read as the reverse complement.
TGACCATCAACATAGACTTGTAAGACGAATATTTTACACATCCAAATAGAATGGCCATCAACATAATAACATGAATACTGCTGCCTGCTGGACTGAATAAAACTGATAGGAGATGCAATGCCATGTAGTTCCCTCGAAATATATTCTAAGAAGATAATAAGCATTTACATATTCTTTGAAAAATTATTTCCAATCTGCTAGGAGCATCTAGTTCTCATTGGGGTGGCAGTACACGACAGGAGGACGTCAAAAATATCACCTCAATGATTATTCATATACAATGAAAATATATTGGCATTTGGCATAACAATCTTGTCTTAAATTCATTAATTACAATGACAACTGCAATGTGATATCCAACAGGAAACCAAAGCCTGATAATCTTGTCTTAAATTCAATAATTACAATGAAAACTGCAATGTAACATCCAACAGGAAACCAAAGCCTGATTCTTTTTATGAGCATATATGTATATAGCTGCTGCTGCCGACATGACTTACATCATAGTAATGCACAGTCATATGTGTACCAACTTTTTTTTCTGCACATACAATATGATATTATGATATATACATGCCAAATTATGTAGAAACTGATTTGGTCTGTTATAGCCATTTCTATACATTCAATGTAACGAGGGCACTAGGGCAGACAGATGGAGAGAAGAAAGAAATACTAGACGAGTGTGAGGGTCGAAGAGACAACAAGTATTAAGTCCTATATAATCTACTGATTATAGGCTGACCATCCTATGTTTACAGCCAACATTCTGGAAAAGTGATCAGGTGGGGAAGATGAGATAACATAGCATATCAGCATATGATTAGACCTACGGTGTGATAAGGTGAGGAAGTTATCCATAGTGGGTAAAAAATAGTCCTCAACAAAATCACTGTAAGAAGTTATGTTTTGGTTAAGAACTTTTCAAAGTCCAAATAAAGTTTAAAAATTGGTTCAACATACCAGTGATATCCTTAATCCAAAGAAATGGTCCAATTTTGCAACCACAAAAAGATTACTGTTGGGATGAGCACCGGTAATATTGCAACTGTGTTTTGATGAACTTAGACACTGGATTTATAAAATTTTTGCTCAGAAAACAAATTAAAGTTCATATTCATATGATCCAAATGCCAACATTCCAGATTTCTGATGTAAGAGAAGTATAATGATTTCAAAGAAATTTTGTGTAAAAATCAGAACCAGACAGTTCGCGATCCTGTGTACAAAAGTAATAGGAGCAACAAGGCTCAAGGAATTTCCACTCAAATAATGTTTAAAACAATAAGGTGGTCTTAGACAAGTAAAAACTAGTTTCATGATGGTATAATGTGCCCTTACATCATATGAAATCCCATCCCTCTAAGTTTATATAACTACATTCAGGAAACAAGTGAAGTGGAATAGTTGCATATTAAAAAGCTTATGAATTGTCTTTAGTTAAAAATCGGGAAGTAGTATAATGATAGTATACAGATGCGATTGAAAACATAAGTGTCTCCTATCTATGATTACAATAAATAACAAATCCAAACATAATCAAAAGAGTCTACTACATATATATTCTTGTAATTTGAGTCGATCACAGCACACAAACTTAGAAACATAAAATTACTTTAGCATTGCACAGAAAACACACCACCACCACCTAAGCAATCAAACAACACAACAACGATAGTAATGATGGATGATACCTTTGGCAGAAGGAAGCTCTTTTCCGTCTTTCTGGTAGTACTCCCTTATGGACAGAAACGACCTCCCTTTAAACTCTCCCCAACTGACCCTCCTCTTAGCCGATAACTACACATATTCACAAACAAACAATTCATGTAACCAATATACATAAATATAACAAATTAGCTACTATCCATACAAATTACATAAAGCAATATTTATAAACTCTCACATTCAAATTAAAACAACAGTTTTGGCATGACTACACGTGAAAACAATCTTTCCGCAAATGTTCTCAACGTCTCCTAAAACATAGTTCCTCAATTTCTTAAAAGGGCACAACAATTGTTTTCACACTAAAACTACTTTCCACCAAGTAAAATCCTATACATACATACAAACAATTCACTTCACAACATAATCCCTCTCTCTGTAACCGAATAACAGAATTAGTTAGCAATAACAGAATCAGTTAGCATTCACAAAATCCAAATAACAGAAATAAGTCAAATAACAACATTATTCTTTCAAGCTTATCAAAAATTAATTTATCGAGATTGTACGATTACGAAACGAAGAATAGAATTCAGAAACTAACACGACAAATGATGAGATCGCCGTTATCATCATACTCTTTCGCGCTTTCGCCTCGCTCTTCCTTCTCTTCTTCAACCTCCTCTTGTTTCTCATCTTCAACCTCCTCTTCTTGTTGCTCTACTGTCTCTTCTTGTTGTTCTTGATTCTTCTGTTCAGCTTGCACGCTTATGTAGGAATTAACAACTTGACGCACCAATTTTTTGTAATTAGGTTGAGAGAGATCGATGCCTAGCTGCTCTGAAGCTAATTTACGAACCTTAGCTTCGGTTGTCTTGTCCATGTCAGAGTTTTTGAGAATCTCTATGACTTTCTCTTCAATTAGCTTATAATCTCCTGTGTATTCATCTTTCTCCGCCATTGATTTCTAGGGTTTTAGTAGCAAATGAGGAAAGTGTGTGTGTGTGAGCGAAATGTTTGCTGATATTTTGGGTAATTGGGCCTCGTGGGAATTAAGTGCTTTTCATTTTAGTATTTTATTTTATTGAAAGGAAATGAAAATAACCTCCGTTTCATATTTAGAAAACTTAAATCTAATTGTTATACTTTGATAGTGTTTGAGTTGGCAAAATATTTGTAAAATGAAAATCCATCTCCTAAATCAAACTGATCCTATTTTTGTTTCCATTTCATTCCCAGTTTTTAATTAATAACTACATGCTATAAAACTTAAATTATAAATTTTTAAATTTAATATGTTATTGACGGAATTTGAAAATTGAATCTTTAGCAAAGTACTAAAATTGTAATATACTTTAATTATCATTATATCTAATTATTCTTATTTATTACTAAAAATTTAACGGTCATTATTGGTTGGTTGAACAGGAATCAAAATATAAACAATAAGATTATGTATGTTGTGATATTTTTGGATATATATTAATGATTGTAAGATTAGTTTTAAATTAATGGTAACACGTTTTAATTATAAAAAATATTAATGATTGAAAAATATGATACAAATGATGTTTTTTAGAATTTATAAAAGATAATATTTTCGACTAAAAGTAAACGTGAAAAAGGTAATTAATTAGCTAATTAATAGGGTTTAAATAAAAATTTAAACGAATATGAAATCACAAAGACATTAAAATGTCTCCACTCTTCAGCAGGACAAAAATACAGAAAACACACATACTACTCATGTACAGACACCAGTTCAGGCATTTCTTTTGCCTACTTGCATATTAAGATTATAAAACATAAAATCCTGAGTTCTAAGTCGAGTGTTTTTACTCGAATAAACTCAACAGAAGCACGAATATGCCCAGTGATTCTTCCTGGTAACATAGGAAGAAATGTAGTCCCTCACATTTGAAGAAGTAGCCTCGGAAGGATCCAAAATCTGAGTCTTGCCTAAAGCTATTCGTTCCCCAACAACACTCGCATAAAATGGCCTTGAGAATGCTGGTACAAATACATCACTATGACTACATACATAAAAATCAATCACATCGGTGTAATCAGAGAACTTCGCCATCTTGTCCGAGGGAATCAACATATCCTGTGCAATTTGAACAGTGAAGCTCACATCAAAATATTATCTAAGCATTATCAATAAAATAACATATAAAATGAAATGCAAGTACAAGTGTACAACAATTTCTATATTCTAAACAAGAGCAATAGTGTACGGAGTATTAACTAATATCACATTAAATTAACAAGAACAATAATGTATTATCTAATACCACGTTAAATTACAAAGGGGTGGAGAATGATAATTTGACTGCCACCGGAAGATGTTAAAATTTGGTTGAGAAGAATGAGAGAAAAACACTGAGTCCAGGCTGTCATTCATAATAAAAAGTGTACCAGACATCAAATGACTCAAATTGTTTTGCCTTATATTGAAAACGTTAGGTTGGATGGAATTTTTGTATTGCTATTACATTATAGCGGTAATGAAATTACTGGATATAATCCCAGACCTGGCCCTAGATTTATACATAATCAAACACTTGGCGTGCAAAATCTATCTATTAATATATATTAAACTTCAACACAAGGGCAAAAATTGCCATTTTAATGGGTGTGAAATTACGATTTTATCCATGTTTTTTAAAAAATCACAAAAATGCCATCTTTTGATAATTGTGTTTGTATGGGGATTCGAACAACTATCCTTTAACTCCCAAACTCATGCCATAACCAATTATGCTACGGTTGATTTTGAGTTTTGTTTAAAAATCATATATGATAAACCACCTCTCTTTTCTTTTTGTCTCATCCTCTTTTTTTTTGAGTAAATGAATGTTGGTTCATATTATTTCTAGAATATTAGACAGAAAAGGTTATAAAAAATATTTTAATCGATTGAACATACTCCACAATTCTTTTTTGCCATTTTAAATAATTAATATAGGGAAAAAAATTAGATTATTCATAATGCAACCGAGTCCAAAAAGAAAAAAAATTATTTACATTCGTATCTTTGTAGATATTAAATTATTTACATAACAAATAGGTGTTAATTTTAAAAAATATGTAAATTTTAGTTATCAAATCAAAAAAATTTAATAATTGCATCACATAACTTTTTAGGTATTTAAAATTATGAATATTTGAGTCATATTTGAGGGTTTTGGTCGACCAATCATTTAAACTTTCAACGATTTAAATACGTGAGTCATATAAATATTTAAATATATACGAAAAATAATTAAAATTATGTTAAAAAGATGAAAATTTTAAAACTATGTTCTATGTGATATATAAATTAATACTATAATTGGCATGCAAATTAAATCAAAAAAGATATATTAAATATTACAATAATTATTTAAAACGATCAATTAGATTATAACTCGGCCATAAATTATGGTACATTTTAATTTTTATATAATATATTGATCAATTGATTTTAGAATTCATGTACATGCACAGGTCATTAAGGTTGTCATATTTACATCGATATAAATATTTTGAAAAATTTATAATTAATTTAAAAAATAATTAAAATTTTAATATAAAAAATATTTCAATTTACCCATTTTATTGAACTTCTGTATTGTGTAATAACATTAGACTAAAACTAAACATTTAAGTTTAAAAATGTATAAATGTATATGTTTAGAAAAAATGATTGAGACAAGCATAAGGATGACTTTTACTCAATATTAAGAGATTTTGTTATGTCTCAAAATATAGTCTTACATATACGATCAAATTTTTTACAACAAAATTAATGAGTTTACTTATGCCTCTATTACATACAGATAATTTTACTAAGATAATAATTTATATTATACTCAAATGTTCAATTTGATAAATTCATTTCACGCAATTGAAAACTAAATTAATAATTTAACAATCATAAGTATTCATGTGATTATTATCGTATGAATATTTATCCAAATTAATTTTATGAAATCTAAGCAAAAATATAAAATATTTGGTTTAAAAAACTGGCATACAATATTACAAAATAACTATAACAACACATGAAAAAAATGACCAAACTACACTACTTTTGTGTAGAAGCTGCCAAAAATGCCTATATTGAAGTCCACGCCCGTCTTTTTTACCCACAAACGCATGGTGTTCATGCGTATAGTGGGATACGCATTTAGGAAATGCGTTTCGAGGGTTGCGCATCTGTGGAATGCGTAATGACGTCACCTCATAAATCAGTCGTCGTCTCAGTGGAGCTCAAAATCGCCTCCACCGTCCCCTTCCTTCGTTCGCCACCCTCCGGCAACCTCTACCAAATCGGAGCACATAAAAATGATGACCAGACACCCCTCTCCCTTTTGCCATCTTTATTTCTTGATTTTCGGCCCTGTAAGGACGTGTATAGGCTGCTCGAAAAATGAATCGGAAAAAAGGATTTATTTTGGGGGTATAGGGTTGTAGAAGGGGGGGAATACGATTCGAATGATGGATGGTATGTTATTGAAAGAACCTTGGATGGTGGTGAATAGATTCGTCGAATTTTTGACGAAAAAAAAGCTCCAGCGCAACGAGTTGTAGAAGATGAACAGTAATTGCAATACGCATCTTGAAGATACGTATTTCACAATACCTATGTTACAATTGTGTATTCCAGCTACTTTCACCAGTGCAGATTTTCAATTTACACGCTCCACGTATTTGGGAAATGCGTATACCCCCAACACATGACCTAAATGCGTATTTCATGGGTATTTTGGGCGGATCTGCAGGCGTTTTGGGCGATTGGAATTAAATTGAAGGCATTTTGGTTTTTCACCCTAAAAACGTTTGACAAGTCAAAATCTTATCGTTTATCATATTTTTAATTATCATATTTTTATTTACAAAATTATTTCAATATATACAATTTCGAATGAGAAATTGGCCCAGTGCCCGTACCTCGCACGGGCATTTACGCTAGTTACTATATATTATAAGCTGACACAAGGGCAAAAGTTGCCAATTTAATGGTCGTGAAATTACGATTTTACCCCTATATTTTTTAAAATTACAAAATTGCCTTCTTTTAATAATTATGTAAAAAGAAGTGAAATAATGTTTGTATTGGGATTCGAACCACTGACCCTCTTCTAATAGACTTATGCCAATAACCAACTTTGCTACACTTAATTTTGAGTTTTGTTCAAAAATCCTATAAGATAAGCCACATCTTCTATTCTTGTCCATTCTTCTTTTTTTTTTTTGAAACTTTGTCCATTCTTCTTTTACTATTTATGAGTAAATAAAATATTGATTTATATTATTTCTAAAATATTGGATAGATAAACTTACAAAAAATATTCTAATCGATTGAGTACAAAAAAAATTATTTATATGCGTCTCCAATCCATGTAGGTATTAAATTCTTGACGTAAAAAATAAAATTTGATTTTCAGAAATATATAAATTTTAGTTATCAAATCATACAGAATTAATAATTGCATTACATTAGTTTTAGGTATATAAAAATTTAAATATGTGAGTTATATTATGGGGTTTGATCGACCAACTATTTAGACTTTCAACGAATAAAATACATGATTGGTCTAAAAACATATATATTTAAATATACACAAAAAAAATGAAATTATGTTAAAAAGATGAGAACTCTAAAAATATGATCTATGTTATATATAAAAAAGTAACATAATTAATTAACATTCAATAAAATCAAAAAATATATAAAATTTTAAATCAAAATTATTACAAAGCTACAACAATTATTTATAATGATCAATTAGACTATAACTCGACAATGAAGTACGGTACATATGAATATTTATATAATTTGACAAATTAATCAAAATATAATATATAATGGTTGAGTACTTAAATCAATATAAGATAAAATCAAAAAAATTGATTGTAAATTTCTTATACATGCGTTGGTCATTAAGGTCGTTTTATTATTTAACATTAATTGAAACTAGATTATAACCCGTGCGAAACACGGTTTCTTCTGATAGGTTATAAAATTTGTTTAACATTATAATTATGTTTTTATATAATCATTAGTTTTAATAATTTTTTAATTTTAACTTAATATAAATTTATATAATGATATGCATGGTTTAAAATTTATTTTGTAAAATTCTAAATTAAAAATGTCATTGACGGGTTCGACTTTGAATTTTTAGTAAATTAATTTAATCATATAATATATCTTATTAGATCTAACGATTCTAATTTATTAATAAAAATAATAATTTAAATATATGGTGAGATATTTTTTGGTGTATATTAGTGATCGCAAGATTAATGTTAAATTAAAAAGTAATGTGTTTTAATTACAAAAATTGGTACTAAAATAATTACAGAAAGATATGGTGTGATATTTTGGATATATATTAATTATTGTAATATTAGTTTTAAATTAAATGTTAAAGTGTTTTAATTAGAAGTAAAATCTTTAGAAAAAATGGGTAATTGAGTTGTTTTGAGCAGAAAAAAGAGTCCAAGTAGAAGTTCAATGTGGATGAAAAAATTTTAATCGGAATATAATTACGTTAACATTAGTAATTAGCTTTTTGAGTTGTTTTTCTAATTTAATTATTTATTTTAATAATTAGGATTACCAAACCGAAAACTAAAACTTTCAAAACTTTCAATGTTTCGGGTTTAATATAATAGTATAGAAAAAAAGTCAAAGTAGAAGCTCAATGTGGATGAAGGAATTTAATCTTAATATAATTACGTTAACATTAGTAATTAGCTTTTGAGTTGTTTTTGTAATTTAATTTTTTATTTTAATAACTAGGATAACCAAACCGAAAACCAAAACTTTCAAAACTTTCAATGTTTCGGCTTTAATATAATAGTATAGATAGATATTTATAAGAGAAAAATGTTCATATAGTTAACCTTAGGTAATTACCTTAAGTTATCAGCATTTTGAGTGTAAAAAATGGATGGCATTTTTATAATAATGAAATCCATCCCATAATAGCCTTCGAATAGTATTATAATATGTTTTAACTTTAGGTAATTATCAACAATTAACTATAGGATCATTAAGCCCTATTTAGACAATTTTAAAATTGAGTTAAAAACTAATTCAAAATGTTATATAAAAAATTAGTATGGAAAATTATAAAATAATTATACAAATATTAGATAAATTTAAGGGTGAGATACCAAACTACCCATATTTTATTTCCATCTGCCCAAAATGCCTATATTCAGAATCGTCCGCCCTTTTTACCCACGAGCCACGCATTCTGAGCTGGCGTATAGGGAACACGCATTTCTGAAATGCGAATAGGTGGTACACGCAATGAAGCTATGCGTGTACTTTGTAAAATTCAAAATCTATGACTGTGAACAGTTATTTCAGATACGCATGTTTAACATGCGTGGCTATAGATACGCATGTTGAACATGCGTATTGGCCACTGTTCATCTCCTCTCTCGAACGACGTCGAAGTCGTTTTCCTATCAGATTTTCGGGGACATTGTTCACACCTTTCCAGGCATCTTTAATTCACGTACCATACATCAAAATGAACGTCTCTTCTCCCCCTCTACATTCCTATACCATTCGATTTCCATTTAGTTTGCCGGATTTAAAAGGCCTAAAACGAAGCTTTTTTCCGATATAGTTTCCGGTTGGTTTGTGTACACCCCTGCGGGGCCGGAAAACAAACATAAAGTAGAGGAAAATGATGAGGCCAGTCTTGGCATCATTTGTATGTCCTCAGATGTGGTGGAGGCAACCAGAGGATGGTGAACGGAGATGAGCGAACGAAATGGCGATTTTGAGGCCGCCTAAACGCCGGAGCCGTTTACGAGATAATGACGTCACGCATACTGTACATGCGTGACTTGGGATATGCATTTCTGAAATGCGTATCCCAGGCCACGCATGTACAGTATGCGCACTCTGTGGTCAAAAAGGGCAGGTTCGATTGTAAATCGGTATTTCGGGCACTTTCCATACCAAAGTGGTGTATTTGGGCATTTTTTCTAAGTTGAAATCTTATAGTTTATCATATTTTTAATTACGAGAAATTGGTTCAGTGCCCGTGCCTTGCACGGGCTTTTAAGCTAGTAAGTGATTAACGATTGTACTAAAATAACTCTTATTTAAATAGTCTTTGACTAATAACTATTACGTGAGGGCTAAAAGTTGAAATTCAGCGCATGGCCCAAATCATTTGAGACGCCCTGTATGATCTCAGCACTTCTGGATAATGCAAATTTGTAAATTCAACTCTGCTGCAATGGGGTATTATACTACCACACTAGGAATATAGATTAGAAACATTTTCTATCTGGAAGCAAATGGGAGAAGCAATCCTAAAACTTAATGACAACTAATTTGATAATCTTTCAATTCGAAACATTAATCCAATTTAGACTCCACATATGCATATGATAGTAATGACCAACAGGGAACATGTGATCTTACCTTCGTGAATGTGCTCGGGAAGATAGTCGTCAATTCACGCAAACTTTTAGGCCATCCATCTTCAGTCAGATATATCGTGGTATTTCTTTCAAACCCGATCTTCTTCAGAAACTCACCAACTTCTATGGCACTAAAACAATTTTTTTTCTCATCTGATTTACTCACCTGACATATTTTTGATCCCAACATCTCGCTTTTTAAGTCCACCGTGATGAACCGACCATGCGATGCTTGACTAAAAGCTTTTAACGTTTCAAGCACTAAGTCGATGAGTTCCTGCAATCCAGCTTGCAACTGGAGAGCCTCGAACACAACCATACATGAGATTGAGTTCTTATACTTCATGCCTTCTATTGTTGAGATGTTTAAATTATGGAAGTAAGTTCCAAGCTTCAAGTTTCTCTTTCTCTTGAATAGTGGCTCGAGCTTTGAGGTAATGTAGTCTTCAGAAACGATATTGGGAACCCTCACAATGGGGAGCTTTTCTGCAGATAATTCAGCAGGCTGACGATATGCTATTTCTACAATACCATCAAGACTTGCAACGAAATTACTGACATCATACACATCACCAAACTTCCTGAAAGATCAAGCATGTCATGAAACTAATTGCAAATTTGAATCTGATATATCAAAGTTTGCACAACGGATATGTCCCAATCTTGAAACGTATTTACTGTTCTTTTAACAAATTGGACTATCACAAGACTATGGTAAAACAAAAAATTAGATTCTTCTCTCAGATATAATACTTCAAATTTAGCATTTTCCTACAAAATTTTACATGATAATTTACGTAAGTTGAGCAGTTTAGTATGTTTTGTCATAAAATAGAAGCAGACAAGCTGTACCTCTTATTTTTTTAGGGGTGCAAAAGAATCCTTAAATGCTTCTATAAGATTTTCATCCTGACCAAAGTGACACAGTAGCCATACAATTTGTAACCTTTAAACAACTTACAAAATATTCAAGGCAGGGTGAACGAGGCAACACGTTATTCCACACTGACAACACAATATTCCTTACTGACTGACACTTCAGCATCATAAAAAAAGGGTGCTGATTTATGCACACCCTAAAGTTATTCATGCACACCCTTTACTATGTCTTTTACTAAAATACCCTTAGTCTCTTATTTTGATTATTATAATATTAATTATTTTATATATCTCTACTTGCTTAAAAAGAATGGTAGAAAGATAACCATGCTAAGTGACTTCCTTTATTTTTGTAGGCATCTTTTTATTATTATAATAAACATGAGTTTTAATTTAGAAAAATAATAATATTCATTATAAGAAAATATATATATATATAAATATATTAAATTTGTCAACTTTCTTATCTTGAAAAAAAATATAAGGAAAAAAATAATTAATAAATGTGATTAGAAGTGAGTAAATTGTAACTTGAAGGAACTACTCATTATTTTACTTTGGTAGATAATAAAATATATCTAAAATTACTTTTCTTTTCGTATTTTTTTATTGATTATTTTTTGAGTTGGATATTCATATTTATAGTAAGTCATGGATATAATTGAGCTAATTAAATTAAGACAAGTAATAAAATTTTAATAATTTAATTTCGAAATTCATAAAGCATTTTATTAGAAAAGAAATTTATGCATAATCGTAAGATTTGGGTAAGATCATGTCACAAAAAGAAAAATACAAGATTAACATGATTAAGGTTATTTTGGTCTAAAACAAAATGAGGGTGTGCATAAATAAGTTTAGGGTGTGCATAAATCACCACCCTAAAAAAAATGTAATGAAGTCGCATTTACCACTTTTTTCCTGACGTATTTCCAACTATGACAGGGAGCACAAGAGTAGCCTTGAGCTGTATTGCAATTGCAACTGCATTGGTAACCTGAGGAAAATAACCACAGATACATGTAATGTGACATACAAATTTACGAACAATAATCTTTCAAGATACGAAGAGCAATGCTTTGGATTGGTTTCAAATTGTAGATTTAAATAAGCAAAGACAATGTTATAAAATCAGCCATTAATTACCTGAATTGACTTAACTCATACAAGATGGCATACATATTCTAGACACAACTTAGTGGCCCATTCTATTATACTCCTTAAACAGTCTATAAATGTCGATTTCCTCAAAAATGACATCATTCCCAGCCACTAAACAACCAATCCAACTGACATATACATTTATGGTCGTCACCTCAACGTTGAGGAGTATCAACCAAGCATATATGGTGGCCAACAGTGGCGGAGTCAGGATGTTATACTGAAGGGAGCACATCTTGATAACTCTGAATCTTGATCGGGTACTTCCTCGCCAACTCCTGCCTCGGAAGTGGTGTAGCTGCAGTAGGGTGTCTGCAAAACAACATCGGAGGGGGGGTTTGGCCCCGAGGTGCCTCCGGCGTGAGAATAAGAGTTGGCTTTGGAAGATAATAATCAAGTAGAGTATCACAAAGTAATCAATGTGTGTAGGTGTGTAATAATGGCTAACCCCTAAACCCTATTTACTAGGGGTATTTATAGCCCTAGGCCTAGGGTTTAGGGGTAGGTTACCTTCACCCCCGACCGTTGGATCTGGGGGACAAGCCGCTGAATTCCCGGGATGTAGGACACGTGGCCTTGTCTGGGGTGACCATTGACTGGAATGTGGCCATGTTGTGGTGGGCATGATCTGGCGTGTGTCTTCCCTTGTCTTTTAGTGTTGGTCAGCGCCACAAATAGGAGTGTCAGCTGAGGTGGGGTGCCACGTATACTGAGTGCCACAAGTCGGGGGGTCCCCTAGTCCGGGGTGGGGACCATGCCACATCGTGGTGGCCCCGGGCCCGGGGTCCACTACTCTGGGCTGGCCCATTCTTATTCTCATGAGATGATTTGCTTATTGTTTTGGGCTCCTTGTTGGGCCTTGGCTGTTTATGGCCTATCATTTGCCCCCCACTCCCTTATGCGGATTCTCCGGATGGGGGAGTAGTAAGAAGTGTTTATTGCCTTGGGGAGTGAACTTTTCTGGATTCTCTAGAGTGCTGGACATATATCCTCGGGACCGGAGGTTTTTGTAGTTGTTCTGAGAGTCCGTGTCTTCTTTGGGGGAGAAACTTTTGCCTTGGTTGCCCCCAGTTCCGGGGTGGGCACTGAAGTACGTATGCCCGGGGCTAGTGGTTGCTTTTGTTGCTTTGGCTGCCCCCAGGCCCGGGGTGGTACTGAAGTGTGCATCCCGGGGCTTCGTCCTCTGTAGATGTGCGGAAATGTGCGTATATGAATATATATGATATGGCATATATGCATTTTGGATTTCTTCTCTTTTCTGTCTTTTCCTCTCTCTCTTCTTTTTTTTTCTTGAAAAATAACAGCTGTCACCCACTATCTCCGGATTTTGGAGATAGTGGGCCGATTTTTGGGCCGCCACGCGTCCATGGCGTTTAGAATTCATGGTTTGCCTATAAATAGTGGCGATCTCCTCTCATTTTTTCTTTACGCGTTTTTTGATTTGCTGTCGTTATTCTGCTTCTCTGAAGACCAGTGCTCCGGGCTATCGGTTTTTCTTGCTTTCTCCATTCCGGCCTCTCTACTCTTTGTAAGTCCTCTTTATCCGGACTCTTGTCAATTTTACCGCTTTTCTTTTCCGGGGTTCTGGTACTCCCATAGGTCGCCCTTTGGTAGCTTCTTACGTTCATTCTGTTATTGTGTTGGGTAGCCCGGGGTTATAGACTTGTATGGTTAGGCGGCGTGTAACTGCCAATCGAGTGTTAACCCCTCTTTACGAGCCCAGTACCTCCTCCGTTAGTGTTAGTTCTTCAGATAGTAGTGTAGAGTTGATAGATCTAGAGTGGTGTATAATGGGGAGAAAGAAGAGTAGTCTGCCCGTACTTAGTAGTATTGCGACGAAGGACATGGGCCCGGGGTATAGTCTCAACGAGCCAGATGGTAGTTGGGGCCATAGTAAATATTATTTCGTAAGGAGGGACCCGGGGATCCCCCAAGCTTTCTTCTTCAGGGATCTCAGCACGGAGTTCTCTCAGAATCCAGATGTGGCCGAAATGATTAGATACGATGAGGCTTTTCTGGATTCCAAATTCGGGGATAAACCGGGTTCTGGGATGGACGTCGGTCCATTCCGAAGTAAGTATGTAAAGGAGCCAGTCGACTGGGACCCCATTTTCCGGGCCACATTCCACTTGGATAACGATGTAGAGTGGAGATGGCCAGAGCCCGGTGAAAAGATTTATCACAGGCCGGAGGGCGGCTGGGTCGGAGTGTGGTTGGAGCATCTAAGGTCGGGGTATGGGCCTAGGTGTCACCAGTTTGTTAAATCTCTATGCTTGTTCGAGTATGGGATTCCAGTCACCCAGCTTACCCCGAACGCGGTGAAATGGATTTCATATTTTCTTGGTTGCTGTGAGAAAGCTGGGGTGCTGCCCACTTTCAAACTTTTTCACCACGTCTTCCAGTTGGTACACTCCAACAACGTCCCCATGTTCGAGTTTAGGTTCCGGGGTAAAGCATGTGGGTATCCTTCGTCGGCGTCAAAGCCTCTGGTTATGCTCCCCACTTTAAAGGGTTGGAACGGGGAGTTTGTCTTCCTCCGGGGCGTTGATATCCGGTACATGCCCACCTTTAAGGAGAATCCTCTTGCCATGAACTTTGAGGTTTTCGATCTTCAGGATGCGGCAATGGACCGGGTTCATGCTTTCTGCCGGGGTCTCGGAAGGCAGGTGACTCGGGATGACCTTATGAGTCATCAGTATCTGTTTGAGATAGGATGTAAGTTCGGGTTGTATGTTGCTTTTACTTTTGCTCTTAATGTTTCATTTTACTCCGGACTAATGTTTTGTTTTCAATGATTTTAGGCCTTCCCGGATACAGCCCGGAGTTTGAGAAAATTGTGTAGATGAGCAAAGCAAGCAAAGCTCTTGGTGCTGCTCTCCGGGGTATTGGTCACGTTCGTGACAATACCAAGGCTCCTGGAGATACTAGCGGCTCCCACGCCCATCAAGAGGGGGCTTCTGAGAATACGGCACCGCGCCCCGAGCCTACGGACCCGGAGACCGGGGTTGAAGATTCTAGCCTGGTAGCAAGGAAGAGGCCGAGGGTGACCTCGGCTCGGACTGAGCTATTCGGGACTATGCTCTCCGACTGCGAGGTAGCGTAGGAGGGTTCGGCTGCTGGTGGTCCGAAGAACTTTCGTCCTCATGAGCCTGCTCCAGTGTCCCCGGAGGAAAGAAATTTCATTGGCTTCCTAGCTGACCTCCCTAGCAAGTCGGAGTGGGAGGAGATGAGTAAATCTACCTCCACCGAGTTGCTGCAGCAGATGATGGGGGTCTTCGGCCAGGTATAAGCTTCTCCGGGCTCTTTCTATCTTTGCTTATTGATTCTAAATTTTTCTAACTTGCGTTCCTACCTTCACAGCTTGGGGTCCGGGTTGCTGGAGTTGCTGCTAAAGCATGCAGGGAAGTGAAGGAGGCCCAAGTTGCTTTAAGCTCGGCCTCGGAGAAAGAGAAGGAGATTGCTGAGCTGAAGCAGCAACTTGAGGAGCTGAGGGAGCGGACGGATGCCCGGATTGAGAAATTTAAGGGCGGCATCAAGCAAGCCGTTGACGAGAGGGACGCGGCCAAGGCTAAGCTGGTTGATTATAAGGCTGAGGTGAAGAGGCTCCGGGATGAGCTGAAGGCCAAGAAGTCCGAGGAGCAGGTAATCGCCGAGTTTCGGGGGTCAGATGCTTATGATGATGATCTGGCAGCTGTGGCGTCCAAAAAGATCCATCGCTGCTGGGTCATCTCTGAGAGAATGTTCAAGACTGCTCCTGAGGCCGCTACCTGGGAGAACTTCATCACGGAGTACCTTGCTGCCGAGGATGCCTTGGCCCGGGGTGAAGGCGAGCCTAAGGCTTTTGGTGCTCCTGATTCCTCTCCTCCTCCTGAACCCTGATTACCCTTATTGGCTGTGTCCATAATTCGGGCTATGCCCTTGTAACCTTTTAAGTAACTCTGAATTTGCTGTATAACTCTGAATTTTGCTGTTGTATAACTGCCGGGTGTTTCGGGCTGTTGGTAAGCCCGGCCCGTTTCGTTTATGTATTATTGGGTTTTTCCCTGCTCACTTGCTGTTGTCTGTTTATAATTTGTATTGCCCCCCACTCTTTAATTCGGGTATCCCGGGTTGAGGAGTGGTGGTTTTGTCCCCGAGCTTTGGCCTACTTGGAAATGGTGAAAACTTTTACAAGTAGGAGTTGGATGCTCGTGGTTTCCCGGGCCGAAGCGTTGTTAAGATCCCGGGCTTTGGCCTACCTGGAAAGGATGAAAACTTTTCCAAATAGGAGTTGGATGCCTATGGCTTCCCGGGACTAAGCATTGCTAAGGTCCCGAGCTTTGGCCTACTTGGAAAGGATGAAAACTTTTCCAAGTAGGAAATGGATGCCTATGGCTTCCCGGGCCTAAGCATTGCTAAGGTCCCGGGCTTTGGCCTACTTGAAAAGGATGAAAACTTTTCTAAGTAGGAAATGGATGCCTATGGCTTCCCGGGCCTAAGCATTGCTAAGGTCCCGGGCTGTGGCCTACTTGGAAAGGATGAAAACTTTTCGAAGTAGGAAATGGATGCCTATGGCTTCCCGGGCCTAAGCATTGCTAAGGTCCCGGGCTGTGGCCTACTTGGAAAGGATGAAAACTTTTCCAAGTAGGAAATGGATGCCTATGGCTTCCCGGGCCTAAGCATTGCTAAGGTCCCGGGCTTTGGCCTACTTGGAAAGGATGAAAACTTTTCCAAGTAGGAAATGGATAATAACTGTAAGATTGAAGTGCCAGGTAAGAATTAGAACTCTTTTTCATTGATAACATAACGATTACATGATCTTCAAGTACAATTCCCAAACAATGCCCATATTTGGGCTAAAGCTATTTTCTTTTACTGGTAGTACTTTCTTAGTCTGAGGCCGTGCCAGGTGTTGGGGACTTCAGTGTGGTCCATGTGACTGAGCTTGTAGGTTCCGGGACGAAGTACTTCTTTAACCCTGTAGGGACCTTCCCACTTAGGCATAAGCTTTCCTGTGTTAGTGGGGTCTGAAGCTTCGGTATCCCGGAGTACTAGGTCCCCGATTTGGAAGTTTTTGACCCTTGACTTCTTCCCGAAGTACTCTCTTGTTTTCTCTTTATACTTCTCCATTCTTTGTACTGCTTTGTCCCGGACCTCATCAACTAGTTCCAGATTAACTCGTAGCCCATCTTCATTTGCGCCTTCATCAAAGTTAATTGCTCTGTGGGAAGGGGAACCCACTTCAACTAGCAGCATTGCCTCAGTTCCATATGCTAGCTTGAATGGGGTTTCCCCTGTTCCGGACCTCGGGCTAGTTCTGTAAGCCCATAGCACATGTGGTAGCTCTTCGGGCCATTTTTTCTTGCTTTCCTTCAGCCTCTTCTCGATCCCCCTTAGCAAAATTCTGTTTGTCACTTCCACTTGCCCATTTCCCTGGGGATAGGCTACTGAGGATTTCTTGTGTTTGATTCCCCTTTCCTTCAAGAATTTTCAAAGTCTGAACCGATAAACTGGGGACCATTATCTGAGACCAGGACCCTGGGCAGGCCGAACCGCATTAATATGTTGTCCATGAACTTGATGCAATCTTATTGATTTATTGTCCTCATTGCCTTTGCTTCGGCCCACTTAGTCATGTAATCGATCGCTACAAGGAGGTACTTCAGATCACCCTTGGCCCGGGGGAAAGGGCCTACTATATCGATGCCCCATACAGCAAAGGGGATAGGTGATAGGACTGAAGATGGCAGGACCGGGCTTTGCCTTGGTACATTGCTGAACAGTTGGCAGTTTCTACACTTCTTAACGAATTCTACTGCATCTGAGTGGATTGTTGGCCAGTAGTAACCTTGCCTTATGATTTTGTATGCAAGGGCCTTTGCGGACATGTGGTCCCCACAAATCCCTTCATGTACTTCCTGTAAACAGTAACTGGCTTCTTCCGGGCCTACAAACTTCAGTATTGGAGATGAGAAGGTTCGGCGATAGAGTTGGTTGTCTTGTATGAAGTATTTTGAAGCCTTGTTTTTCAACCTTCTGGCCTCATTCTTATCTTCGGGCAATTCTCCTTTTTCCAAATAGAGGATGAAAGGGGTCATCCAGTTCGGGGTACCATCTATCTCCATTACCACATCTTGGTCGATGGCTGGGGTTCCCAATTCTTCAAAGTAGACCGAGCTGCCTAGTTCGGCTGAGTTCTGGACTAGTTTGGATAGCTCATCAGCTTCGGAGTTTTCTTCTCTGTTGACCTGGTTGATTCGGTACTCCGGAATGGTGGCTAAGTAGCTTTTGACAAGTGCTTGGTATTGGGCTAGTTTTTGATCTTTGGCTATGTATTCGCCTTTGGTTTGCCGCACCACGATTTGTGAGTCACTATAAATATCCATGTTGTTGATTTTCAGAGTTCGTGCTAGCCTTAGCCCGGCTAGGAGAGCTTCATATTCGGCTTGGTTGTTGGTTGCTGGGAATTTGAATGTTATGGCCTGTTTGATTTGGAAGTCTTCCGGGCTTTTCATGATTATTCCTGACCCGGACCTGTCAGCTGTTGAGGATCCATCCACATGGAGAGTCCATGATCCCGGGGCTCGGTTCTCGTTTGCCACATTGTCAGCTACTGTGGTAGCTTGCTGCGGTTCTGGGAAGGAGCATTCTACTATGAAATCTGCCAGAGCTTGTGCCTTGATGGCTGTCCGGGGTATGAATGTCAAGTGGAATTGGCTTAGCTCAATTGCCCAATTTATCAACCTTCCTGATGCGTCCGGCTTATGGATTATTCGTCTTAGCGGCTGATCTGTTACAACCTTGATTTCTCTGCCTTGGAAGTAGTGCCTGAGCTTCCTTGAGGCCGTGACTAAGGCAAAGGCAAACTTCTCCAGATTGGGGTATCTTGTTTCTGCATCTTTTAGGACTTGGCTGACGTAGTACACCGGCCATTGGTTTCCCTCGACTTTCCGGACTAGGGCCGCGGCCACAGCCAGGGGCCCGGCGGAGAGGTATAGATGTAGGGGTTCCCCGGGCTCCGGCTTCGTTAAGAGGGGTGGTGATGAGAGATATTGCTTGATAGTGTCAAGAGCTTGCTTGCACTCAGGGCTCCAAGTGATTTCTTTCTTGTTGCTGGCCCCTTTGAGCAAATTGAAGAAGGGTAAGCACTTTTCTGCCAATTTGGATATGAATCTTCTTAGGGCTGCCAATGATCCGGCTAGCTTCTGAATGTCTTTCTGAGTCCGGGGTGGTTGCATGTCCAAGATGACCCTTATCTTCTCCGGATTAGCCTCAATCCCTCTTTGGCTGATCATGAAGCCTAGAAATTTTCCTGCTGCCACCCCAAAGGTGCATTTCTCCGGATTTAGCTTCATCTCATTTTTTCTAAGGTTTTCAAAACATTCCCGTAGGTCGGGGACATGTTCCTTGACGGTTTTAGACTTGGCAATGATGTCATCGACATAGGACTCCAGATTCCGGCCAATTTGGTCCTTGAAGACCTCCACCATGGCTCTCTGGTATGTAGCCCCGGCATTCCGTAGTCCAAAGGGCATGAACTTATAAGCGTAGACAGCTCTATGAGTGATAAATGCGGTTTTGGCTATGTCTGCAGGGTTCATCTTGATTTGGTTGTACCCGGAGAAGGCGTCCATAAAGCTAAGCATTACATGTCCGGCGGTGGCGTCGATGAGCTGGTCTATACTTGGTAGTGGATATGGATCTTTGGGGCAGGCTTCATTTAGGTCCGTGTAATCAACACACATCCTCCATTTTCCATTAGGTTTTTTGACTAAAACCACATTGGCTAGCCACTCCGGGTACTTGACCTCGCAGATAATATCTGCCTTGAGTAGTTTGTCCACTTCCTCGTCTATAGCTCTTTGCCTCTCCGGGGCGACGTTTCTTCTCTTCTGTTTCATAGGCTTTCTCTTGGGATCAACATCCAGGCTATGCATTGCAAGGGATTCCCGGAGCCCGGGCATGTCAGATGGGCTCCAAGCAAAAACATCAGCATATTCCCGGAGTAGTTGGATTAATTCTTGCCTGAAGGCAGTTTCTAGGCCGGTCCCGATCTTGATTTTTCTTTCCGCGTTTCCCGGAATGAGCTCGATTGTTTCAATTTCTACGGCGGGTTCTAGCTTGGCTTGATCTTTCACCAGGGATGATTTCTGGACCCGGGCATGGGAGTTCGAGGCTAGGTATTCCCGGGCCTCGGATGTACCTGGCTCCTGGTTCGGGGCTCTTGTTGTTTCAATGTTTTGTACCTCCTTTCCGGGGTTCTTGTAAGTTGAGGCTCTGTGTTTCTTTCTGCTTAGATTCTTCTGGTAAGAGGAGGCTTTCCTCTTGTTCTCCGGGTCTGTCTCTGCCATGACCAGGGCTTGGCCGTAACATCGGCTAGCTGTTTCAGTATCGCCCTTTACCTCTCCAACCCCGGAGGCCGTGGGAAATTTGAATTTAAGGTGTGGGGTTGAGGTTATGGCTCGGAGTTTGGTCAAGGCTGGGCGCCCCAGGATCACGTTGTAGGAGGAAGGAATACTGATCACGTAGAATTTGATCGTATGGGTTATCTGCTTCGGGGCGGTGCCGAATTGGACAGGCAAGTAAAGGGTTCCTTGGATGGGGACTAAGTTGTGGCCGAAGCCGTATAGCGGGTCTTCCCTGCACTCGTTCATTCTGACATTTCCGAGCTGCATTCTGTCCATGGTGTGTTTGAATAATACGTTGACAGAGGAGCCATTGTCAACAAGGATTCTCTTTACTTCATTTTCAGCGATGTCTAGGGTCACCACCAGGGCTTCATTGTGGTTAGGATCCACTCCTTCATAATCAGCATTACTGAAAGATATGATTTGTTCTGGGGCCGAGTCTATCATCATTACCTCGTCTCCGGAGCCCGGACTTGCCGGAGGGGAATTGGATCCTCCCAATACCACGTGCACCACATGCTTGGTCTTCTGGGCCCCGGGTCCTTCTCCCCTTTCCGTGGTTCTCCGAGCTAGGTATTGGCCCATGTTTCCTTTCTTGACCTGATCTTCGATAAAGAACTTAAGGGAGACACAACTTTCTGTCTCGTGGCCATGAGTTGCATGATAGTCGCAGTGTTTGTTCCGGGGCCTGTTCTCCGGGGTTGATACCAAGGGTTTAGGAGGATAAAAGAATGGTTTGTTCCGGACTTCTTTTAGTATATCAGCTCGTGGCCGGTTCAGAGGTGTCCAGTCTGGTTCCGGCCTCGGCTCGGCTCTCCCCGGTCTCGGGGGCTTGGCTTCGGATTTGGCCCTGGAGGAGTGGTCTTTGTCCGGGACTGTCAGTTGGTGACTTGGGATATAGTTGTATTGCTTGTTGGGTTTAAACTTCTTGTCTGGGTTGTGGTCATTTCTAGAGCGATCATCTTTACTTCTCCCCGAGGAGGTGCCTTGCCGGGTCATCCTCATTGCTTGTAGGATGTCAGTTTCTTTGATGAACTTGGCGGCCATAGAATAGGCTGCAGCCAGGCTCTGGGGCTCCTTGTTTACCAATTCAATTACATAGCGTTCGCTACGCTCCGGGTCTAGGTTCTTCCGGAAGATGCTCAAGGCTTCCCTTTCATCCAGATTCGTGACTTGGTTTATGGCTTCTTGGAACCGTTTCATGAAGGCTGAAAGTGTTTCGTTGTCATGTTGCCTGATTGTTTCAAGGTGGCACATATGATATTCCGGGGTTTTGTTGGCTCGGAACCTCCGGAGGAAAGCTTCCCTGAATTCCTTCCAGCTATGTATGCTCCGGGAAGGAATCCGGCTGAACCATCTCTGAGCTGCTCCTTTTGGTGTGGAGGCAAAGAACCTGCACTTGGTTAGGTCGTTATAGAAGTATATCAGGGCTATTTGCTCAAAGTAGTTGAGGTGTTCTTCCGGGTCTTCCAACCCATTAAAGGAGTCAAAGTTGTAATGCTTGAGGTTCTTTTGCCGGGGCATGGCTTCAAGAGAGCGGCTAAAAGGGGTGAGTGTGTCTTGGATCTCAAACCCGGAGTCATTGTTGACTTTCCTCTGTAGCTCCTGGATCATTTGAACCAGGTTATTGGGATGTTCTTCATCATCTGAGATAATCTCCGGGCTTACTTCTCTCCGGGTTCTTTTGGATTTGGATTTCCTCATTCTTTCCTCCTCTTCTTGGAGCCTTCTTTGGATCCTGTGCTCCAACTTAGCTTGTTCCTCTTGTCTTATTTTTTCCCGGAGCCTTTCTATCCGTTTTAGCTCGTCAGCCTCATCATCTCTGACCTTACTCCGGGTTGGATGGTCCCTTTCGTTTCTTTGGTCTTGATTCCCGAGGCGAGCAAAGACCGAGGCTCGCGAGTTGTGGGAGTTGGCTGACCCCTCGGAGTTTCCCGCCTGTTCGGGTTCAGGTTCCGGATGGGGGCGACTTCGATAAGCCCGGATTGCTTCGGCAAGTTCCTCCGGGGTTAAATTCTCCATTTGGGCAGAGTCAAGGGGTACGTCGGTATACTTGTATCGGTTCACTTCAACCGTGACCCGAGCATCATTCGGACCGATCCCGAGCCTCTCCTGGACCGGGACCTGGTTTTGCGGGATCTGCTCCGGGATCGGAGCCAGGGGCTCTTCCCTCGGGGTGCTGCTTGCTGGGGGCTGGGTGGACTTGCTTGGTCGAGGCATGGTTTGCGGTTTTAGGTAGTTCGGGTGGTTTCAGTTTGGCTGTCGGTTCGGGGTTCTGGAGTTCGGAGGTTCCCCCTCCTTCTAGCGCCAAATGATAACTCTGAATCTTGATCGGGTACTTCCTCGCCAACTCCTGCCTCGGAAGTGGTGTAGCTGCAGTAGGGTGTCTGCAAAACAACACCGGAGGGGGGGTTTGGCCCCGAGGTGCCTCCGGCGTGAGAATAAGAGTTGGCTTTGGAAGATAATAATCAAGTAGAGTATCACAAAGTAATCAATGTGTGTAGGTGTGTAATAATGGCTAACCCCTAAACCCTATTTACTAGGGGTATTTATAGCCCTAGGCCTAGGGTTTAGGGGTAGGTTACCTTCACCCCCGACCGTTGGATCTGGGGGACAAGCCGCTGAATTCCCGGGATGTAGGACACGTGGCCTTGTCTGGGGTGACCATTGACTGGAATGTGGCCATGTTGTGGTGGGCATGATCTGGCGTGTGTCTTCCCTTGTCTTTTAGTAATGGTCAGCGCCACAAATAGGAGTGTCAGCTGAGGTGGGGTGCCACGTATACTGAGTGCCACAAGTCGGGGGGTCCCCTAGTCCGGGGTGGGGACCATGCCACGTCGTGGTGGCCCCGGGCCCGGGGTCCACTACTCTGGGCTGGGCCATTCTTATTCTCATGAGATGATTTGCTTATTGTTTTGGGCTCCTTGTTGGGCCTTGGCTATTTATGGCCTATCACATCTCAAATTTGTAACAAAATAAGCAATCTATAATATACTATAATAAGCGAAACGGAGTATAATTTGTAGTTTGGTTAATCCCTTATTTTTGGTTATCCTCTCATTTTTTGTTATCCCTCATCTACAACCATTAGATCTCCAATTCAAATAGATCGTGACCGTTAGATCGATACAATAATACTAAAAGTTATTATATCTATACTATACTATAATAAGCGAAAGGGGGAATAATTTGTAGTTTGGTTAATCCCTTATTTTTGGTTATCCCTCATCTACAACCATTAGATCTTCAATTCAAATAGATCATGATCGTTAGATCGATACAATAATACTAAAAGTTATTATATATAGAGGTCTAAGGTTTGATTGTCGCCAACAACATATTAATTTATATTTAATACTAAAAATTATTATATACAAAGAAGTTGTTATATACAGAGGTCTAAGGTTTAATTCCCACCAATTTGATACTAAAAATTATTATATACAAAGATGTATGGTTGGAATTCTTCCAATAATATATTAAAATTAATATTTATAATATGAGTTCCCTTCTAGAGAGAATTTGTTATATAGAGAATATGAGATAATTACTTAAAATGCGTTAAAATTGCCCTTTATATATGGCCCCTGGCGGGGCCCTTTTACAAAAAAATCTTATACATCTATTCTCTATCCATTTATCAAAAAAAAATTAATTTTTTTTAAAAAAATTAAAAAAACTGCTGCCATGTCATCATTTTTTTTAAAAAATATATATTTTTTTTTAATTTTTTTTTTGTAATTTTTTTTATAAATAGATAGAGGGTATAATTATAAGACTTTTTTGTGAAGGTGCCCCTGGCGAGACCCTAAGAAATAAATGGAAATAAATGGTTTAGATTGATTCTCTCATATTCTCTATATAAGGAGGTACTCTCTAGAATAATGACCTTTATAATATTACACTATACTATAATAAATTATAAAAAAATTAAAGTAATCCGTGCTTTGCACGGGCTATAAGCTAGTACAAAATAAAAATGGAAAGCAGCATGGGGGCACGGGAGTAGTAGTATCCATATTTTAGTACTATAATTGTGTGGGTCAAACTTATAAATTTTTTTCCCCTTTAACTTATGGGGAACTTATGGGGGCACGTGCACCCTTAAGCCCCCACCTCCTCCGCCACTGGTGGCCAGGAACTGGGGCATGTGCTGTCACGACATCTACCTTGTCAAGCTACATTCACACAAGGAAAGGAAATTAATTAGTACCTGTAAAGGATGAAGATGAGGGTCACCAGTCAATAAAAAGAGAATATATCCTTGTCCTTGATCCTGTCTTTCTGCCAGATTAAATGAGAAAACAGAAAAACAACAAATGCTTAGAAGGTGACTTTCAAAGTGGTACATTTTATTAAGGGTAAAAAAAGTGGTACATTTCATAGACAATCAATTGAATCTTGAAATTATATTTACCTTGCGATGGCTTGTTCCAGCAAGGTTTTACTATTTCATTATTAATCCTCCATGGTCCAATATATAGAATCAAATCCTGATCCAAGTTACTTTTTGTGCCAATGTTTGACCCAGCACTAGCTGATCTCACGTCATCCACCTGCAGATAGAGCTGTAATTTGAGTCGGGTGGCTCGCGAGCTCGCCCGGCTCGAACTCGTTTAATTGAGCTCGACTCGGCTCGTTAACTAAATGAGCCGAGCTCGGGTAGAGGTTTCGGCTCGTTTAATTAAACGAGCCGGCTCGACTCGACTCGTGAAATTAAACGAGTCGAGTTCGGGTAGACTTTTAAGGTCGATTAAGTGTAAATTTAAATGAGCGGCTCGCCCGACTCATTAAAACTGGCTCGTTTAGCTAAACGAGCCGACTCGACTCGACTCGTGAAATTAAACGAGTCGAGTTTGGCGGGAATTTTCGGCTCGTTTAATAAACGAGCCCGGCTCGACTCGTTTAAAAAAACCCGACTCGATTTAAAGCTCAGCTCGAACTCGTCCGGCTCGACTCGAATTACAGCCCCACTGCAGAGCATAAAAGAAACCACAAAGTTACTGCCCATAATAACAACAGAAGCCGTAAGATCTAATTAAGGACTAAATATAAATAAAAGAGACCATTGTTATTTTGTTTTAACTTTGCAAAATATCACTGGATGATTTTGCAATTACACCTATATTTAATCAACACATATATGTGTGTGTGAGTTTAGATTGGCTTCTAACTGAACAAACAACATTAAAAATGTATATAGGAGCCAATGTAATATATTGAAGAATTCATTGCCTATAATCATAATGTGCATATATTATTTTAATGAAAATCTTATAAATAAAAAATGCAACAAAGTATGATGTAGTCTGGACATGTTCAACTACTGTATAAAGTAATTCCAAACTCCAAAGCGATTAGCAACACAATAATTACATAAAGATACACAAAGAAAAGGGTAAATAAGGGAAAGCCAAGACAGTTGCGTACTTGGCATGGCACCGCCAAAAATAACCACACGGTTATCTCACCGATTCACTCCCATTGCTTTCGAGAATTCTAGAGAAAACTAAGAAAATTTTATTATAAAGTTGTGTGTGTGGGTGCTGGTGAGGCACCATGTGTGTCTGCCAGTGGGTGTTTGTACCTATCATCTGGTAAGCAAAAGAAGAAGAAAGAAAAACTAACATAAAAAACTGATTGTAAAAGATGTATTGGCAAAGGATTAATTGTGCTTGTCTTGTGGACAGAAAGGTGGTGTATGAAAATTGAAAAGCCTAGAGACTATAGATCAAAGTAACAAACTAACAATATACATGAATCTGTAAGCCCCTCGAATTTGTTTTCACAAGATTGAAATAGTGTATTTTCAAAACAAATTAAAGGAACATTCAAGCCCCTAAAACTTGTGTTTCTTCCAGAACTCCGATAGTAGCAAAAACAATTGATCAGTGAGAACAAATATATCATGTATGTGATGGTCAGCTAAAAGACTAATAAATTAGGTTGATATCAAGTAGATATTATTACAGAATCCATTTAAAGAGGGTTTCAAGAAGGGAAGTAGTATATCTTGATCACTTATTTCATCCAACAAAGGAAGCTTAAGTAGAATTAAATAAACAATTTACAAACACGGAACTTACAATAGCCGTATCAAAATGATCGTTACTGATCATATTTCCGAGCATTATGTGTTAGTATTGGTGCCCTAGAGGCAATGCAACACATTATATTTATGTTTGAGTGATTTTATATATTCAATATATATATGTTTATTATTGGCTTTATTTACTGCGAAATAAATAAAGTATAATAAATGTCCTTAGAATCTTGATACAAATTATATAGTTGCAAGTATGTGACTTGAACATGAGATTATATAATGATTGTATCATATTCTTAAATGTCCCTAGCCGAGTATTATTATTAATTAGGACAATAATAATACACTGAGGCTAGTATGATAATTGACTGATGACCACATCTCATTGGTCATTAGTATGAAGATACTAAAAGCAATGCATAGGTAACTGTACGAGTACAGGGTACTGGACAGACCCACAGTGAGATACATCATGGTAAATAATAAATGTGTCATATGTATTTTCACAGTGATAATGGTGTAATGATCCTTAGACCTGAAGTCGTTATAATTCTACATGAGAATTAATATATTTTGAATTCGTCAAAAGTTATCTTTAGCCGGATAATGATAAAGGTGAATATCGGATATATTATGAATCATGTGAGAAATATGAACGATCTAGATGGGATTTAAATCTCCTGATAAAGGAGTGATATTATCGGCCTCTTGTTTGAGTGAGACTATGAAATGCATGACCATGCTCAAATGTTGATTTGATTAATAGTCTACTCATCGATCAAGAAAATGAAGATTAAATTATGAAGAGGATGACACATTACATGCCTCGAGTTTAATCTATAATATCATGATTTAAAGGGATTGTATTACATGGAACATTAGTCATAAAAGGTTAATTGAATCGTTGATTTAATTATTGTTTTATTGGGTAGCAATAATGTGTTACTAGACGCCGCTTATTGTTTATAATTTTATTAGAGAATAAAATTATTGTCAATGAAATAATAACCTACAGGGTCACACACAAAGAATGTTTAAAAGGGAAATTAATTTATTTCATGAATTTAAATTAATAATAATTTAAATTATGATTTTAAATTAATAATAAATAATAATTCGAATTTTATAAAATTAATTAAGTGAGACTTGATTAGTTAAAGATAAAATTTGAAGATGTATTTTCTTGACTTATTTGATTAATTAAGTATGACTTAATTAATTTATTTAAATAAATAAGATTTGTTTAAATAAAAATGGCCTAATTGTTTAAGGCTCCACTTTGCTTTATTTCTCTTTATAAACCAAGTGTTGGCAAGTCTTCAAAGTACAACCAAACTGAAATTTTCAGTTCATATACACAAGAGAGAAATCAAGTTCAAGTCAAGAACACATCCGGATTATTTATTTTGGCTAGTACCAAATTCCGTGGCGTAATCGTTCGACGATTCAAGCAAGCATTCAAGTGTGGATACCGGTGGAGGAGTTACACTTCTAGCTCTCAAGATCAACAAGGTTTGCTCTCAAGATCAACAAGCTAGGATCTCCATTTGTCATCCATTGGAAAGCTTTAACAAGGTACAATCTTGTTCTTGAGAATTTTATACCATGATCATCATTTTATACATGGATCCGGGCTTTGGAATTCGTTTTTAATTGTTATTTACGTCATTTCCGTTGCGTTATTATGCCCGAATTCCAACAATGGTATCAGAGCTACATGTATAAAAGGATGATTTGGTGTTGTGTTCTTGAAAATGAATCATACATGAATTTTTGAATTATGCCATGCTTCATTTTAACATACAAAAGATTATTTATAAATTGTTATAATTGTTTGTATGTTGTTATAAATTGTTATAACATGTTTTGGATGATGTACTATATGTTAGATATGTTAAACACATCATTAGAATGATTTTAGAACTGATCAGAACTGAAAAAAATCACATTCTGCAAGTTTACTGCAATTCTGGAAATTTTCTGCTAGTGTTGCTGTAGCAAAACGTGTTGCGTATTCTAGTGTTGCGTATAATAAGGTTAGGCCACAGTTCACACTCTGACGCGCATACTAAATGTTACACATTATTAGAATAGGCAACAGTTGAAAGAAATGTCCAACATAATAGGCGACACTAAATACAAATGTCCAGCAGATTTGTAACTTTTTGACTTTTTTTTTTTTTTTTTTAACATTTTCTTTTTGCTTTTGCTTTAAGAATAATGTTAGTTGCCCATTATAGACTTATTGGTTTAATCATTACATTCCTAATGCTTTTAATGATTAAAATTTTAATAATTGAATATTTAAATCATGGATTTAAAAATTATTATTAATTCAAAATTTTATTAATTAATTTAATTTCGAATTTTAATAATATATTTTAAATTATGAATTTAAATATTATTATTAAATTCGAATTTTGTTTTCAATTAATTTTAATTTAATTTTTTTTATTCGGATTAAATTTTTTTTAAAAAAAGTTTAATTAATTTTAATTCGAATTTAATTAATTAAATTTGATTTTTTAATTTTAATTCCTTTTTAAATAATTAGGTATTTAAATTAAGGAGTTAAATATTAATCGATGTGATCATGATTAGTGTGATGTCTATAATTGTTATATGAGCATGGTGCATTGGTTATGGCCTAAAGACCCGTAGAATAAATGTTGTAATTTTATTTATGGTCTGTAATAATTAAATACGGCTTGCATGTCGTTATTCTTGTAATTATTAAATCTCGAATGCAACTCGAGTTCTTTTGTAATGTATTTCAAAACGAGTTTGGAGGCAATCAATGGAGGCTTAGGAAGCAATGAAGAATTATGTAATAATTAGTTATTACAACCATAGATTGACCTTGATCTTTTCATTAGCTCGAAAAGATCGCATAGGATCGGGCCATAACCATCGCACGTTTAATTTTGCGTAACTGCACTTTACATATGATGCATGGATATATTAGATATATGTATGGATGCATGGATGAATGGAAATTTTAGAATGTATGTATTAGATACGACACATATGCCATGTTTAAACAAGATAAAATCTGTAACGATTTAAGATTTAAACAAACGATCAAGATCGTTAAATTTTTCTAAAAAATCCCTTAAGAAATATTAAGTTAAACAGATGCTTTCCAATAAATAACACTCATTAAATCCTAGATCATTGAGGAGTGGATTTGCCAAAGCAAGGGCTTCTCTTTTATCGTGGTGAGATGTGATTGAGTAAACAAGCTTACTTGAATTGTTATTATTGGGTCCAACTTAAATAAGTCGTCATAATAGGATTATGAACTTAGAAGCATAGAGTTTAGTGAAATCTATTAGATAGATCGGAGCAATATGTTGTTCACTAAGCTATCCAAGAGTTATATACGATATAATTGACATAACGGTCTACCTAAATAATTATATTTAAGAGGAAAGCCAAAGCTGACTTAAAATATGATGAAATATGGATCTTGGATCACTAAGAAAGGTTTTATGGGAACAATTTTCCGAATTGATAGTAAGGGCTATTAATTTGATAAAAATAGTGGGAGGTATATTACGAATATGCTATAAATCAACTTGAACATAATTAGGTTTTACGAAACATGCAAACTAACTCATTTTATGCGCTTTTACAAAATTGTAGATAATAAATGGCAAACAACACAAATCACTTTTCGATACGATCAGTCCTAGAAAAGGAAAAGCTGACAGGGACGAACTTCCTGGATTGGTTTAGGAACTTAAGGATTGTCCTTAGGCAGGAGCGAAAGCTCTATGTCATTGAAGTTCCTCACCCAAATCCTCTTCCTGTTGGAGCCACACATGCCGAGCATAATGCTTATCAGAAGCATATGGATGACTCAACTGATGTGTCATGCCTTATGCTTGCATGCATGGCTCCTGAGATTCAAAAGCAACATGAGTTGATGAATGCTTATGAAATAATTGAGCACCTCAAAAGTATGTTTGAGGGACAAGCTCGACAGGAAAGATATGATACGAGCAAGGCTTTGTATGCTTGCAAACAGGGAGAGCGAGACCCGGTTGGACCACACGTTCTTAAGATGATTGGGTACATTGAACAACTAAGTACCTTGGGCTTCCCGATTGGTCCGGAGGCTCAAATAGATTTGATCTTACAATCACTTAACAAGATGTTAGAAATGATTAATGAGAACAGTGTTTGGAAGCTATAGTGACAAAACAGAGTTTAGCTGGAAGCAGTCAGAGTTTAGTTAAACACTGACTGGAAGCGCAACAGAGGTTGTTAAACTCTGTAGCGGCATTGTCTGAAGAGTCAACAGTGTTTGAAGATTGATTCAGAATAAATATGGAAGCAATATCTTTGAAGATTGGAAAGTTGTCAAAGAGATTGAGTTGACTTGGAAGACTGGAGCAATCGTGATTGATATCAATTGTATAGCTTGATTATAGGAGAATCAGTTACTGATTGTATGAAGCTGTATGTTCTATAAATACAGTTAGGTTAACCCTAGAAGGGTATCGAACATTGAGAAATTCATTGATTGTAACCTAAGCAGCTCTCTGTGATATTTTACATCACTGAGAGAGGAATTGTTAATTCCAAACAGTTTTTAAGTATTAAACAGTGTGTTCTTGTTAAGTTACTCATTCAATATTTGATTAACTATTGTGAATTCGACCTAACAAGTGGTATCAGAGCCTAATCTGTTACTTTATTACAGTTAAAGATCCAAACACAATAGTAATCAATGGCAGAGATACCTCCACCAACTGAGAAAACCCCTACTACTGTTAGTAGGTATGAAACAATAAGGGTTCCTATACTTAGGCCATCAGAGTATGCAATCTGGAAGGTAAAGATGACCATGTTTCTGGAAGCCACAGATCCAGAATATCTTGATAGAATTAATGAAGGTCCTCACAAACCTACAAAATTATCTGCTGCTGCTGCTAGTGAGGAATCAAAGGTCATTCCAAAAGAAAAGAAAGATCTAACTGCTGAGGATCTTTCATCCATTGCAAAGGATGCAAAAGTGAGACATTTACTTCACAGTGCATTAGACAATGTTATGTCTAATAAAGTGATTAACTGTACAACTGCAAAGGAAATATGGGATGCACTTGAGGTTAGGTGTCAAGGAACTCCTGCAATCAAGAAAAACAGAAGAAACATACTCACTCAGGAGTATGAGCACTTTGAGGCAAAGTCTGAAGAAACCATGACAGAAACATTTGACAGATTCTGTAAACTGCTCAATGATTTGTCATTGGTTAATAAAGAGTATGATTTAGAAGACTCAAATCTCAAGTTCCTTCTCTCTCTACCTGAAAAGTGGGATGTGAAAACAACCACTATAAGAGATAATTATGAACTTGGTGAAACAGAGATTGATGAAATTTATGGACTGCTCAAAACCCATGAATTGGAATTGGAGCAGAGAAACAAAAGATCTAGTAGAAAGTCAAAGTCTGTTGCTCTTAAGGTTGAGGAGAAACCATCAAAGAAGGAAGCATCAAGGAGAAAGGCAAAAGGAAAAGCTTTAATCATACACTCAGAAAGTGAGTCATCAAACACTGATGTTGACTCAAACACAGATGGATCATCTGATTCTAAAGATGATGAAGAGATGATGCAAATGGCTGCATTGATGGTAAAAACCTTCAAGAAGATGGGATACAAGAACTTCAAGAAGGGAAAGAGATTCTCCAAGGACTACTCAAAGTTTGACAAGAAGAATTTCAAGAAATCTGAGGGAAGGACTTCAAATCTGGTAAGAAAGATAAGTCTGAAATTCAATGCTACAAGTGTAAGGAGATGGGTCACTATGCTCCTGAGTGCAAGAAGGGTAAAACTGAGAAGACACTCTACACCAAAGGCAGAGATTGGGCAGACACTTCAGATTCAGATGAGGAAGTCAACTATGCTCTCATGGCTACTACTCAAACTGAAAATGATGATCTCAAGGTACCCCCAACTACCTATGCTTATAACACTGATAATATAACTGAATTGAGAATTTATCTTAAAGCATTGCATATCAGTTATAGGGATCAGACTTTAGAAAATGAGAGGATAAAGACTGAGTGCTCTCAACTCAAAGAAAGAAATAAACTTGTTGAGGAACAACTAGAGGACATGAATAAAATTCAGAAAGAGAGAGATGATGCAGTGTTTATTGAACAGGAGTTGCTAAGTAAGTATAAGCAACTAGAATCTGAATTGGAAGATACTAAACACATCATTAAAACTTGGACACACTCTGGTAAAGATACTCAAGAAGTGTTTCAGTCAGATACAGTAGGTCTAGGTTACTCTGAAGGAGATGAACTTAGATTTGAAAATCAGGTAAAAGTTAGACCACATCGTTCATCTGAAGGTAATGTCATGGGAACAGGTGGACCTAAGACTGAAGCACAGAAAAAGGCTGTTAAAGAGTCATATGCTAAGACTTTTGTTAAAGAGGCTAACATTGGTTTAATGACAGATAAACAACTCAAGCATAAGCTTAAGGAGATAAAATCTGTCAACAAACAGAGATTGCCTAAGAAAAACAAAAATGGAAAGGTAGGCATAACATCAGGAATTAAGCCAATGCTTGCTTCATTAGCTCCTAGAAAAACATGCTTTAATTGTGGTAGCACTAATCATCTTGCTAGTTTCTGCAGTAAGAATAAGAAAATAAATTCTTTGCCCTCTAAAACTGCAGTTAGAAATGATTATGTGAGGACTAGACCACAGACTTTATGTAAACACTGTGGAAGTACATGGCATTCTATTTACACTTGCAGAGATTATCATGCTATTTACTATAATTACTATGAACCCAAACCAAATTTGAAATGGGTTAAAGTAAACTCTGCAAATGTAAACTCTGAAAGAGTTAGCTTAAACTCTGATAATGTGAATTCCGCTGCAAAAGCTAACAGAATTAAGAAAGCCAAAGGATCCAAGCAAGTCTGGATCCTTAAAACTAATAATCAATGATTGTTTGTGATTGCAGGGCAACAGGGTTAGTACCCTAGTCGTGGACAGTGGATGTTCAGGACACATGATAGGAAATAAAGCCCTGCTATCAGAGTTTGAGGAGAAGGCTGGCCCAGAAGTTTCCTATGGAGATGGCAACATAGGACATACACTGGGATATGGCAATATTAATCTTGGAAATGTCATCATCACAAATGTAGCTCTGGTTCCAGGACTCAAGCATGATCTGCTATCTGTGAGTCAAATCTGTGACAGAGGATATCATGTGGATTTTCAGCCTGAATATTGTCAAGTGATCAGTAAATCTACAGGGAAAGTTGCTCTAGTTGGAAACAGACATAATAACATCTATGAAATTAAATTGTCAACAAACACTGATGGCAAAGCAGTGTGTCTGTCAACAAGAATGTCCAGTGAAGAGAGTTGGAAGTGGCACAAGAAACTCTCTCATTTGAACCTGAACAACATCAATGAGCTAATCAAGAATGATCTTGTAAGAGGTCTACCAAGGTCTTTATTGAATATGGAAGGCCTGTGTGATTCTTCTCAAAAGGCTAAACAGAGAAAAGCCTCCTTCAAAAGCAAATCTGAGTCTTCAATTGTTGATCCTTATCATCTCCTACATGTTGATCTTTTTGGTCCAGTGAATGTGATGTCTCTTGGAAAGAAGAAATATGCTCTAGTCATTGTTGATGAATATACCAGGTACACATGGGTATATTTTCTTGCAAAGAAGGATGAAACTACATTAACACTGACAGAACATATATTACAACTGGACAAAGGGTCAGAGAATCAAGTGAAGATAATCAGAAGTGACAATGGAACTGAATTCAGGAATTCATCAATGGAAGAATTTTGCAAGAGTAAAGGAATCAAACAAGAGTTTTCTGCACCTGTCACTCCACAACAAAATGGTGTAGTGGAGAGGAAGAATAGAACCTTGATAGAAGCTGCCAGAACCATGCTAGATGAAGCAAAGTTGCCAACATATTTCTGGGCAGAAGCAGTTCAAACTGCTTGTTTTACTCAAAATGCAACACTGATCAACAAGCATGGTAAAACACCATATGAAATGGTGAAGAAGAAGAAGCCAAATCTAAAATATTTTCATATTTTTGGATGCAAATGCTTTGTGTTGAAGACTCATCCTGAACA
Organism: Kitagawia praeruptora; assembly: GCA_037693485.1. Lineage (NCBI taxonomy): Eukaryota > Viridiplantae > Streptophyta > Magnoliopsida > Apiales > Apiaceae > Kitagawia > Kitagawia praeruptora. The sequence continues at coordinate 150,036,294 of CM075344.1, read as the reverse complement.
GTTGACCAAATTTGATCTAAAGGCAGATGAAGGAATTTTTGTTGGCTATCCACTGTCAACTAAGGCATTCAGAGTTTATAATCTGAGAACCAGAATGATCATGGAATCAATTCATGTGTCATTTGATGACAAGAAAATAACTGGATTTGAAGATGTCAATGAACATGATCAACTGCACTTTGAAAATGAAGATATATTCTCTGAAAAAGTAAACTCTGATCAGACTGATTTGACAAACTCTGTTGATCTAAACTCTGAACCTCTACTGGTAAATACTGAAGAAACTCTTCAATCAGAAACAAGGGAAGAATCAGTTGAGGGGGAGCATGAAGAATCACATCAAAGTGAAAATTCAAACACTGAAAGTGACTCAGTTGATAATTCTGAATCAAACTCTGTTGATTCAAACTCTGTTGATAATTCTGAGCAGTCACATTCAAGGGGAGCATCAGAAAATGAAGAGAGACACCAAGAAAATCAGGAGAGCATGGATCAAGGGGGAGGATCACATGATGACAGAAGCAATCTGCCTTCTGCAAGAAAATGGACTAAATCTCACACACCTGATTTGATTATTGGTGATCCTGATGCAAAAGTAAGGACAAGAAGTGCAACAACAAATGAATGTCTGTTTCATGCATTCTTGTCACAATCTGAGCCAAAGAAAGTGGAAGAAGCTCTTAAAGATGCTGACTGGATAACAGCAATGCAAGAAGATCTAAATGAATTTGAAAGAAATGAAGTGTGGACACTTGTACCAAGGCCCAAGAACAGATCCATTGTTGGTACTAAATGGGTTTTCAGGAATAAAACTGACAGTGAGGGTGTTATCACAAGGAACAAGGCAAGACTGGTTGCAAAAGGCTATTCACAACAGGAGGGAATAGACTATGATGAAACATTTGCTCCAGTGGCTAGATTGGAGGCAATTAGAATTTTTCTAGCATATGCCTCTCATAAGAAATTCAAAGTGTTTCAGATGGATGTAAAAAGTGCATTTTTGAATGGAAAACTTGAAGAAGAAGTGTTTGTGGAACAACCACCAGGTTTTGTAGATCCAAAATATCCAGACTATGTCTACAGGTTAGACAAGGCACTCTATGGACTTAAGCAGGCACCAAGGGCATGGTATGAAACTCTTGCCAAATTTCTACTAGAAAGTGGATTTCACAGAGGTACTATTGACAAAACTCTGTTTTACTTCCAAACTGGTAGTGACTTGCTTTTAGTTCAGATATATGTAGATGACATCATTTTTGGATCTACTAATGATAAACTCTGTAAGAAGTTTGCCAAACTCATGCAGTCAAGATATCAAATGAGTATGATGGGAGAGCTTAGTTATTTTCTAGGCCTACAGGTGAAGCAAACAGATGATGGAATTTTTATAAATCAAGCAAAATATACCAGAAACCTTCTCAAGAAATTTGGTATGCTTGACTGTTCATCTGCAACAACTCCCATGGCAACTGCAACAAAATTGGACAAAGATGCAGGGTCATCAGTAGATATGACAAGTTACAGAGGAATGATTGGTTCTCTACTCTATTTGACAGCTAGCAGACCTGATATCATGTATGCAACTTGTTTGTGTGCAAGGTTCCAGGCAGATCCAAGAGAACCACATTTAACAGCAGTAAAGAGGATATTCAAGTATCTCAAGGGCACTATAACTTTGGGGCTGTGGTATCCAAGAGAATCAGAGTTTAAACTTCTTGGTTACTCTGATGCAGACTTTGCTGGATGTAAGATAGACAGAAAAAGCACCAGTGGAAGTTGTCAATTTCTGGGTGACAGACTTGTTTCCTGGTACAGCAAGAAACAGAAGTCAATATCTACATCTACAGCTGAAGCAGAGTATATTGCTGCTGGTAGCTGCTGTGCACAGATTTTATGGATGAAGAATCAACTGCTGGATTATGGATTAAGGTATACCAAGATACCTATTTACTGTGATAATCAAAGTGCTATTGCAATGACAGGTAATCCAGTACAACATTCAATGACAAAGCACATCAGCATAAGGTATCACTTCATCAGAGAGCATGTAGAGGAAGGCAACATTGAGCTTCACTTTGTGTCTACAGAACAACAACTTGCAGATATCTTCACCAAGCCATTGAGTGAAGCTACATTTACAAGACTGGTCAATGAACTAGGAATGGTCTCTAGTTTTGACTAGAGATGTTGGTTAGACTCAAAAAACTTATTGCTCATGTTATGCAAATTGTTAAGTGCTATGTGAACCTTAGTATTAAACTCTGTTCTGCATGCTAATGTTTAAAACTGGCTAAACTCTGTCAGCATGTCTGTCTTTTAAACACTGTTAACATGTTAGATGCACTCAGTAAATTCAGAATTGATTATTGTCTGAATGAAAACACCAATGAAGAAAATGTATGAAGCATGATTCTCAGTAAATAAATCATGATTCTTTCTGAGTCACTGTAATCTAATCAGACTTTGTGCAGTAAATCAACACAGCATGATACTGTTTCATATTTATAGCATCTCTTAGTTTATTCAGTCCTAAACTCTGAGTCTATGAATATTGTGTGCATTGCCTCTCATAAATAATTTTGGTTATTGATGAACTCTAAACTCTGATAAGTGACATTCTGTTTCCAAAGGTATGGTTCCTGATGATTCCTTGTTTGTACTTGTGAAAACCATAAAACTTGAGATGTGTCATTGATTAGTTTGGTGAGTTCAGATTCATGTCTACACCCTGTGAGAGTTTGAGCCAAATCAGTGATTGATACATTTTCTATCAATCAGTATTTATTGTTGTGTGATATTCATCAGGAAGTATGTTTCTCTAGAACTTGTATTAAACCATTTTGAGATTACATGATATGTGTGTGCATGAAAATGATAAAGGCAATAGGATTCACCATTTCTTCAAAACTTTTGAACAGTGTTTGAACACTGTATAAACACTGTTCATAATTTCCATCCTTAGTAAACCTCTTTGAGCCTTATTAACTGCTCATTTACTTATACTCTGAAGTGTAAAGAGCAGTTATATTTTTTTCTCAAGCAGATGAGTGTCTCTCAAAGAAAAGAAAAGTTTATTCAGTATATATGCTAAATAAAAATAAATAAAAAAAAAAAGAAAAAAAAAAAGAAGAAGCATATATACTGATCTTGTACAAATATGTACTAACAGTGTGACTGAACACTTTGGTCTATTAAAATGTTCAGCTTGATATTCACTCATGAATGAAACATCTTTTTCATCTGTTTGATCTTATCTCACTACAACCTTGAATAAAGTCCTTTTGATTTGTGCATACATGTACTCAAAGTAGTGTAGATTTGGTGGACATTCAAGCATATGGTAGATTCTGCTATTTCTGATTGAATGTGAGTGTAAACACTTCACCTAAACACTTGTGTGTTTGAGAGTTTGTGAGATTATCCAGATCATGACTGTTATTCACTGAATGATGCTCTGATTTCTATCTCGTGATCTTTTTGTCTTCAAAGACTGTGTGCTTACTTGGATAATCATGGACATCAAAGGGAATAGAAGTTTTCAGATTTCTGTATTACAGTAACTACAGAGTTTAGCATTCATCAAACAATCAGTGTTTAATATGAGAGTTTGTGCATTCAGTGTTTATTGATTTTTGTTATGGATTTTATGAAATATTAGATGCTCTAAAAATTGATTTCAGTAAACTCTGCTTCACACACACTGATATTCACAACTGTGCAATGTTTAAAAGGGTTTTAGTGATAAAGTTGGAAAATTGATAAACACTGTTGAGTTGTGTTAAGTACTCTAAGGTAACATTTTCATTGAGATGATTTGACTATTTTGGAGTAATTGAGGTAGTTGACAACTGTTAATTAGTGTAAGTGTCGTGATTATAGGAATGACAGCGGTAATTATTAAGTGATCCATTGGTTGTTTGACACGTGTCCCATGATAGTGTCCTACTCACACATTACTCTACAACAGTTGCGCGCTTTTACTAAATAAACGATTGAGTTTTAATTTTACTCTAATCGTCTTTAGTCTCTCACTCCATATCGATTCACATTCACCCACTCACAGTTACTTGCATACTCATTCACTTTCAAAATTCTCATATACTCTCCTTTACATTTTGGTAAACACTTACCGTACATCTTCTCTCTAAATTTCTTCGTATCATATCTTACTAATGGCAACTAAAGCGTTTGATGCAGCAGGGTTAGTTTTTCTTCCTAGCAACTATGCGGCACCACTGGAGAATGCAAATGCTCCAGAGGCGTTTCATTTGTTCCAAAATTTCTTAAAAGATTCTGAAATAGGGAAGGCTTTAACTGCACCACCAACATTATCTGCTTCACAAATTGCTGCCTTCTGGACAAACTCTGTATATGATGATGGAGAAGAGTCTGGCACTCCAACAATTACTTTCACTCATGATGAATCAGAGTATATCATTACTCCAACTACGGTTAGGGATGCTCTGGATTTTGAGACACACACTTCTTACAGTGTTGTTGGTCATGATCGCTTGAGGACAATGTTGGAGCAAATAGGATGTGCAGGAAACTTGAATAAGATAGGGTCTTTGAGACGGCCACTTTTGAGAAAGGAATGGAGTTTCTTTTTCGATTGCATCACAAGAGCTTTTGGAAAGAAGACAACAAACTGGGATGCACTTCCTCTTGATACTCTCCAAATTGGTCATGCTCTACTATATGGAGGTAATTTTGATTTTGGTAGACTAGTGTTAATGAACTTGGGAGAGCGTTTGTCTGAGCCTACTTCTGTTTATTTTGCTCGTTTTTGTCAACTGCTATTTACTGCCTGTGTGCCTAACATTCAAATTGATGAAGCTGATGTGATTCAGCCTTTTCAAGTTGCTAAAAGAATGTTTTCTGATTTGACAAACAAAGATGTTACTAAACAGCAAATACCAGATATGTTTATGCCTTTAGCCTTACAGAACTATGTTAACCAACCTCAAGATTCTCAATCACCACAACAAATGCCTGAACCATTAGACACCATAAACTCTGAACCAACACCTACAACACCCACAACCACTGTACCTACTACATCTCATCAATCACAACCAGAAACCTTAAACACTGAAACATTAAACTCTGAGCCAGCACCTACTGAAAAACCCAAAACCAAGCCAAAAAGAAAGAAACACACTGCCCAAAACACTAAACACTCAAAGGCTAAACAGACACTACCTGGAGCTGTTTATACAAGAAGGAAGAAACAAAAGGCAAACAGACCTTCACTTTCACCACCAAGAGAGAGCTCAAGTGAAGATGAAGAGGAGATTGTAGTGCCTCAAATCAAGAAGAGAAGATTAATTCTTTCTGATTCAGATGAAGAGAATGTTGTTGAAGCTCCAGAGGTGGTTTCACAGCAAACGCCTACTGTTGAGGATGAAGAAAATGTTGAAATACCTGCAGAGGTTGAAATGCCTGCAGAGGATACTGTTAATGTTGAAATACCTACAGAGGATAAAATGCCTGTAGAAGAGGATCAAAGAGATGGTTTTTCACCAGTGAATGATGTTCTTGAGTCAATTCTTGATCCTATTTCACCTATTGCTAACACTGAAGCTCCTGGTGTAGCTGATGAGCCTGCAGTAAATGTTCCTGAAGCTGCAGCATCACACACAGAGATGATATCTACTGCTTCTCCAATTCCAGACAAAGGTGATGAAGTTGATCAGGCAACAAAGGAAAATTCTGAATCTATGCCTGTTGAAGCTACAAAGGGAAACTCTGTTGCAGAGCCTGTGCAACATGAGGTGACTATTGAAAAGGTTGCAGAAGTTGTTGAAGAAACTGTGACTGACACTGCTCAGCACAGTGGTTCTTTAAAAGGTGATCAAGCTAAAGATGCAAGTGCTGAAGATGAATCTGACAGTAGTGCAAACTCTGATTCTTTTGTGAGTGCACCAGCACAGACAGATAATAAACATACACCTTTTGATCAGCCTTGTCCATCTCATGCAGTTGAAGTAGAGCATCTTGCTAAATCTGCTGAAAATTGGTATAAACAAGACTGTATTTTTCCAAAAGGGAGAGCAGCTGAGTTTGTTAAGCAAACTGCAAAGCAAATTTCAAATCCAGAAATCTTATCCTGTTTAAAGGCAACTGTGGTACAAGTCAAGACTCTGGAAGGCAATTTTGCTGAAACAAAACAAGAGATTGCTTCTTTGAAGACTGAGATTCAGTCAAGAGAAATGAAGATGGAAAGAGAGTCCAAAATAAAAGCTGCACAGCTATCCAAAGTTCAAGATACTCTCTTTGCCAGGCTAGGAAAGGTTGAAGAAAATCAAATTGCTTTGTTTTCTAAGGTGGATTCCATTGCTAACTCTTTGGAGCTCATTACATCAATACTCATTCCTGATGATGTCAAAAAGGGGGAGAGAGTTGCTAAGTCTAAATGCAAAGTTTCTCAAACTCTGTCTCAAAAGGATGATGCTGGAGATGGAGGGGCAAGTGAAAAGGGTAAGGTTTTAAACTCTGAAACACTAACTCTGAGATCTGGCAAATCTCTTAAGTCACAGTCTGTTGGAATAAACACTGAAACTCAAGGTACTTCAAAAACCAAGAGTTTGGAATTAATTTCAAATCCAAAGACTGATGAGGAGTTAGCTGTTAAGCTTTTCATGGAAGAGAATGCAGAAGGAGTTACTATAGAAGATGCTAAAGCTGAAGAGAAGAGTTTACAAGAAAAGCATTTGAAAGCTCTAAAGTCTGAAAAAGCAAAGAAGAATGTGAAAGTTGCTAAAGCTGCAAAGCCTGTTCTTAAAGGCATTCAAATCAAAGAACCAGTTGGTACAAATCAAAGAATGCAAGTATTTAGAAAACCAACAGATGCAGAAGCTAAGCAAAAGCTGAAAAGTATTGTTACAACCTCTGTTGATACACATGTTGTACAGAAAAATGAAGACACAACCTCTGTTGCTGCACAAGTTGTGACCACACCATTATTGTCTTCTCAGTTGAAATCAACATTTAAGAAAGGTGCTCTTCATGATTCAAGACTAGAAGCTACAATTCCAATGGATTTTACTGATGGTAGAGCTTTATCTGGTAAAGTTGGATACAACAAAGGAGGCATAGGCTCACACAGAGATAAAAGGCAATATGTTGGTCCCAGAGATCCTTCTTCACTGTCTGTTCCAGGTCGTGGTGTCACTCAAGAGAGTTTAGACAAACTGGAGTCAGTACAGCTTGTATATCAGAAGAGTCTAGAGAAGGATTTCTTGCTATATTTCATGGCTGATGGAACAGTGTTTAAAGTTTCTGAAAAGGATATCGAATTAAAATACTGGGAAGAACTTGAATATGTTCTGTATATTTTCAGAGTGAGAAATCAAAGAGCTCAGTCAGTTGCAAATGTGCTTAGACAAAGAATGATTCAAAACCTTGCAAGAAGGCAAATGAAATTCAACAGCAAGTATGTTCCTAAATACAGAGATTGGAATGGAAATCTGATAGAAATGGAAAAAGGGACTACAAAGCTGAAGACTGATCTTGGAATCACTGTTCTGGATTTTAATGTGAAATCTGAGGAAGTGAAATACATAAGGCTGGGAAATGAAATGAGAAGAAACAAAATCTACGATCTTAGAGCTGCTATCTATCAAACTGATGAGAATGATCCTCAGTTGAGAGAAATCAAGGAAGCTATGCAGATAGAGCTTGAAAATGCTGAAAGAAGGTTGCTTATAGACTATCTCAGAACAATGCCTGATCTGCAAGAGATTAGAAATTAAAGTCTGTAAGAATTTTCTTATTTTCTGTAGAATTTGTTAAGTAATAGCTTAAACTCTGTTTGTATGTTAAACACTGTAAAACTTTGTATTTGTTTTGACATCATCATTTACTGTAAAACTTGTGCATTTTTGCTAATGGACAAGTTGGGGGAGATTGTTAGAAATGATTGATGAGAATAGTGTTTGGAAGCTATAGTGACAAAACAGAGTTTAGCTGGAAGCAGTCAGAGTTTAGTTAAACACTGACTGGAAGCGCAACAGAGGTTGTTAAACTCTGTAGCGGCATTGTCTGAAGAGTCAACAGTGTTTGAAGATTGATTCAGAATAAATATGGAAGCAATATCTTTGAAGATTGGAAAGTTGTCAAAGAGATTGAGTTGACTTGGAAGACTGGAGCAATCGTGATTGATATCAATTGTATAGCTTGATTATAGGAGAATCAGTTACTGATTGTATGAAGCTGTATGTTCTATAAATACAGTTAGGTTAACCCTAGAAGGGTATCGAACATTGAGAAATTCATTGATTGTAACCTAAGCAGCTCTCTGTGATATTTTACATCACTGAGAGAGGAATTGTTAATTCCAAACAGTTTTAAGTATTAAACAGTGTGTTCTTGTTAAGTTACTCATTCAATATTTGATTAACTATTGTGAATTCGACCTAACACAAGAACTTTTCTCAATTCGTTATGAACTACAACATGAATGAGATAGATAAGACACCCACTGAATTGTTGGGCATGTTAAGAACTGCTGAAACCAACATTCAGAAGGAATCCCCTGCTCCCATGCTAATGGTAAACAAAGGGGGTGCCAAAGGGAAAAGAAAGTGGAAAGGCAATAAGAAGAGGATTGCATCCAAATCTGCTGCCAATCCTAATTCTGCTCCCAAGAAGGCAACCAAGCCCAAAGGAGGTGTCGAAAAGGGTGATTGTCACCACTGTGGTAAACCGGGACACTGGAGGAGAAACTGTCATGCTTATTTGGAAGAGCTGAAGAAGAAGAAGGCAGCTGGTCAGACTTCTACTTCAGGTATTTATGTTGTAGAAGTCAATTTGTCTACTTCTACATCTTGGGTATTGGATACTGGATGTGGTTCTCACATTTGTATAAATGTGCAGGAACTGCAAAGGAGTAGGACACTGGCTAAGGGAGAGGTAGACCTACGAGTTGGCAACGGAGCAAAGGTTGCTGCTTTGGCTGTAGGGACTTACCATTTATCATTGCCCACTGGGCTTATATTAGAACTTGAAAACTGTTTGTATGTGCCTTCTATTTGTAGAAACATTATTTCTGTTTCTTGTTTAGACAAGAAAGGTTTTTCATTTACCTTTAAAGACAATGGTTGCTCTTTTGGTTTGAATGACATTACCTATGGTGTTGCACAGTTATTTAACGGTTTGTATGTTCTTAATTTAGATACTCCTATCTTGAATATAAATAACAAACGACTTAAAACTAATGACTCAAATCAAACATACCTTTGGCACTGTCGTCTAGGCCATATAAACGAGAAACGCATTTCCAAGTTACATCAAGATGGTTTCTTGGATCAGTTTGATTTTGAATCATATGATGAATGCGAGGCTTGTTTACTAGGCAAGATGACTAAAGCTCCTTTTACCGGACAGGGTAAGAGGGCCACCGTACGACTAGAACTAATACATAGCGATGTATGTGGTCCTATGAGATCGATGGCAAGGGGTGGCTATTTCTACTTCATTACGTTTACTGATGATTTCAGTAGATACGGATATGTGTATCTTTTGAAGAACAAATCCGAAGCATTTGAAAAGTTCAAAGAGTATAAGGCAGAAGTAGAAAAGCAAACTGGCGAAAGCATAAAAACTCTAAGATCTGATCGAGGAGGTGAATACTTAAGCCATGAGTTTAAGAACTATTTGAGGGAGTGTGGTATTGTATCACAACTCACTCCTCCTGGAACACCACAATGGAATGGGGTTTCTGAAAGGAGGAATCGTACCTTGTTGGACATGGTGCGATCAATGATGAGTCAAGCAGATCTTCCAATTAGTTTCTGGGGTTATGCCCTGGAAACGGCTGCATATACACTAAATCGTGTTCCTACTAAAACGTTTCAACAAACTCCATATGAGATATGGACAGAAAAACGTCAAAGCATGTCCTTTATGAAAGTATGGGGATGTGAAGCGTTTGTGAAATGCCTAATGTCAGACAAGCTTGGACCAAAATCTGAAAAAATGTATTTTTGTGGGATACCCAAATGAAACAAAGGGTTATTCTTTCTATAATCCTTCAGAGAACAAAGTAATTGTTGCTCGAACTGCTGTATTTTTAGAAAGAGAGCTAGTCTCTAGAAAAGACAGTGGGAGGAAAATAGATCTCGATGAAGATCGAGAACCACTTGATAACATTGAACCTGAGATGGAGCATGAGCAAGATATACAAGATAACACTTCTCAAGAAACACAGGTTGTTCGTAGATCTAGTAGGACTCGCTATGATTCAAGAAGAAATTATGGATTTCTCCTAATTGAAAATGGCGATGTGATGCTCATAGATCAAGATGAGCCTCTCACCTATCAAGATGCTATGAACTCACCAGACTCTAAGAGATGGAAAGAAGCCATGAATTCTGAAATGGATTCCATGTATGAAAACCAAGTATGGACTTTGGTTGATCCACCTGAAGGGGTAAAACCTATCGAGTGCAAATGGATTTTCAAGAAGAAAATCGACATGGAAGGTAATATACAGACCTATAAAGCTCGACTGGTTGCAAAAGGTTTCAAAAAAATTCATGGTATTGACTATGATGAAACCTTCTCACCAGTAGCAATGATAAAATCCATCAGAATTATGCTTGCAATAGCGGCTTACTATGATTACGAGATATGGCAGATGGATGTCAAAACAGCCTTCCTTAATGGAAGCCTTGAAGAGGATGTGTACATGACACAACCTGAAGGTTTTAGAAATCCAAAGGATGCTGGAAAAGTATGTAAGCTGCGTAGATCCATTTATGGATTGAAGCAGTCCTCTCGGAGATGGAACATTCGGTTTGATGAAATAGTCAAAGGTTTTGGCTTTATTCAGAACATGGATGAACCATGTGTTTACAAAAAGTTTAGTGGGAGCCATGTGGCATTCCTAGTATTATATGTCGATGATATATTAATAATAGGGAATGACATTCCTTTTCTACAGGCTGTAAAGACTTGGTTAGGACAAAGTTTCTCTATGAAAGACTTGGGCGAGGCTACCTATATATTAGGGATCAGGATCTATAGAGATAGATCAAGAAGATTAATCGGCTTAAGCCAGAGTACATATATTGACAAAATTTTGCATCGCTTTAAAATGCAAGATGCAAAAAGGGGATATGTCCCTGTATCTCATGGGATAACGATCTCAAAAGAGAATGGTCCTAAATCATTAGATGATAAAGACCGCATGAGTAAGATTCCATATGCTTCAGCAATTGGATCTATCATGTATGCAATGATATGTACTCGTCCGGATGTTTCGTATGCTTTGAGCATGACGAGCAGATACCAGTCTAATCCAGGTGAAGGTCACTGGACGGCGGTCAAGAATATTCTTAAGTACTTGAAAAGGACTAAAGATTCATTCTTGGTGTATGGACGATAAGAGAAGCTAACGGTAAAGGGTTACACGGATGCTAGTTTTCAGACTGACAGAGATGACTCTGTGTCTCAGTCTGGATTTGTGTTTTGCCTAAATGGAGGTGCTGTAAGCTGGAAAAGTTCGAAGCAAGAGACAGTAGCTGATTCTACAATGGAATCCGAGTATATTGCTGCATGTGAGGCAGCCAAGGAAGCTGTATGGTTACGAAAGTTCATTACAGAGCTTGGTGTCGTTCCATCGATCGCAGATCCCATAGATCTTTACTGCGATAATAATGGAGCTATAGCTCAAGCCAAGGAGCCGAGAGCTCATAGAAGGACAAAGCATATACTTCGGAGATATCACCTTATTCGAGAAATAAATGATAGAGGGGATATTCACATATGTAAAGTGCATACTGATGATAATATTGCAGACCCGCTGACTAAGGCTCTGTCGCAGCAGAAGCATGAATGTCACACTAGTAGCATGGGTATTCGATACATGGGTGATTGGCTCTAGTGCAAGTGGGAGATTGTTAGTATTGGTGCCCTAGAGGCAATGCAACACATTATATTTATGTTTGAGTGATTTTATATATTCAATATATATATGTTTATTATTGGCTTTATTTACTGCGAAATAAATAAAGTATAATAAATGTCCTTAGAATCTTGATACAAATTATATAGTTGCAAGTATGTGACTTGAACATGAGATTATATAATGATTGTATCATATTCTTAAATGTCCCTAGCCGAGTATTATTATTAATTAGGACAATAATAATACACTGAGGCTAGTATGATAATTGACTGATGACCACATCTCATTGGTCATTAGTATGAAGATACTAAAAGCAATGCATAGGTAACTGTACGAGTACAGGGTACTGGACAGACCCACAGTGAGATACATCATGGTAAATAATAAATGTGTCATATGTATTTTCACAGTGATAATGGTGTAATGATCCTTAGACCTGAAGTCGTTATAATTCTACATGAGAATTAATATATTTTGAATTCGTCAAAAGTTATCTTTATCCGGATAATGATAAAGGTGAATATCGGATATATTATGAATCATGTGAGAAATATGAACGATCTAGATGGGATTTAAATCTCCTGATAAAGGAGTGATATTATCGGCCTCTTGTTTGAGTGAGACTATGAAATGCATGGCCATGCTCAAATGTTGATTTGATTAATAGTCTACTCATCGATCAAGAAAATGAAGATTAAATTATGAAGAGGATGACACATTACATGCCTCGAGTTTAATCTATAATATCATGATTTAAAGGGATTGTATTACATGGAACATTAGTCATAAAAGGTTAATTGAATCGTTGATTTAATTATTGTTTTATTGGGTAGCAATAATGTGTTACTAGACGCCGCTTATTGTTTATAATTTTATTAGAGAATAAAATTATTGTCAATGAAATAATAACCTACAGGGTCACACACAAAGAATGTTTAAAAGGGAAATTAATTTATTTCATGAATTTAAATTAATAATAATTTAAATTATGATTTTAAATTAATAATAAATAATAATTCGAATTTTATAAAATTAATTAAGTGAGACTTGATTAGTTAAAGATAAAATTTGAAGATGTATTTTCTTGACTTATTTGATTAATTAAGTATGACTTAATTAATTTATTTAAATAAATAAGATTTGTTTAAATAAAAATGGCCTAATTGTTTAAGGCTCCACTTTGCTTTATTTCTCTTTATAAACCAAGTGTTGGCAAGTCTTCAAAGTACAACCAAACTGAAATTTTCAGTTCATATACACAAGAGAGAAATCAAGTTCAAGTCAAGAACACATCCGGATTATTTATTTTGGCTAGTACCAAATTCCGTGGCGTAATCGTTCGACGATTCAAGCAAGCATTCAAGTGTGGATACCGGTGGAGGAGTTACACTTCTAGCTCTCAAGATCAACAAGGTTTGCTCTCAAGATCAACAAGCTAGGATCTCCATTTGTCATCCATTAGAAAGCTTTAACAAGGTACAATCTTGTTCTTGAGAATTTTATACCATGATCATCATTTTATACATGGATCCGGGCTTTGGAATTCGTTTTTAATTGTTATTTACGTCATTTCCGTTGCGTTACTATGCCCGAATTCCAACATTATGAACATTGAAAAAGAAAGTGTACAGATGTTTATCTATATGTATGCATGTGCATGTAATGACAAAGAAAGTAGGATCCGATTGTTGGCTGAAGTAGGAAGTAGAGGAAGAGCAGAAAAAAGCATCTTAAATATAGTTTGCCACAAATAATTACAGCTTGCTTATTCTAGTTTCGACAAAACTCATTACTGCTGTGCTAGCTGAAATAACTGTTCAACTTGTATACGTAACTGTGTAAAGACAACTGGTTTCTAAAAAAGTTTCCTCTTCAAATGTCTTTATTTGTGTGGAACGGTGCCTCAACTACATCCTGCATATATAAAATCCAAATTACTCCTCTACATTGTGCTAACTACTTAATATGTAGATATATCTAAGAAGCATAATCAATAAGGGTGAATCCAAGTTCAAAAAAGAAAAAAATATTAAATACACCCCTACAATAACATTAAAAAGAATGACTTGAAGCACCTCACAAAATCGAAGAAAAAAGATGCCTAAGAAAGAATAACATAATTCAAAAAAATGAAGCGCAAACTTACACCTATGACTATACTCCTTTTTTGATGTGCAGGAAGGAAATTAGAATTAATTTGTATATATTTCATTTTATTATTTAGGGTAAAGTTAACTGTAACTTTTATGGAGTTTAAGCTTTAATATTAGATAAGCATACTATTGGGAATATTTTGGATTATATGGTAGTGATATTATATAGAAGTTCTAACTTAATAGTAGTGGATTGGTACTAAGAAGTGCAAATTGATTAGAAGTAGTTTTTAAATGATTAAAATTTACTTGTTGGTTAAGTCCTAGGGTTCTCCTGCATAAGAATTTGTATTCTTATGTTACTAAAGAGCTAAACATGAATTAATTGAAGTAATTTAAGAACAAGTATGCGGTTTAATTTTATGTTTTCACTTATTCTGTGAAAATAGGTTTTATCTACCCTTCCTCAATACTTGAACCATAGACACCGTAAAGCTTCAAACATTTTTGATATCGTAAAGGCATTAACGCCACCAAATTCATAACCTAAATGCACTCCTTAATTTCGTTACATTATACATGGGCATAATGTGTTAAACACCTATATATTGCAAAAACGATAAATAGAAGCAAGCTCTTTGACTAATGGAAATAGTCCTTACCCTTACAACCAATGACACGTCTATTTGTAACTAGTTTCACCATCCTAAGAAACACATCCTCTTTTTAACATTGCCAAGTTTCTACACAAAACAAACACCTATCATTACGGATACAATTCCTGAGATAAGACCTTGCGCCACAAGCCTTCAATACTATTGTTCCCCAACTAATCCTATAAAGTAAAAACCTAAAACCTCAAGCAAGAAAACAATTCCGTAACCTGTTGTAAATTTCAGCCCTCATTACATTGACCACAAATTGGCTACTACAGTATCTTTCTAACAAAGTCAATAGACTAAACTAGTTCTCACGGATTAACTGCAATACCCGCAAACTAAGAGTAAATAGCACAAAAGCCTTCACTTCGATCATAAAACAAAAGTAAATTAAACTTGCACACTCCATCTACCCAACTACATTTGACCACAATCGGCTACTACAATATTTTTCCAATTAAGTCAATAGACTAAACCAGCTCTCACGGATCAACTGCAATACTCGTAAAACAAGGAGCAAATAGCACAAAACCCTCCAAGTCGATCATACAACAAAAGTTAATTAACAAGCACATTAAAAAGAAATTAATGTCAAATAACAATGATACAAAACAGGATAAACCTCCCAAAAAGATAACATTAACAATGTCAATAATCAATTGTGTCTCCAATTATTCTCCAAGAAATCACAAAATTTCAAGCAATACTCATAATTAATCTAACCCATAGTCCTAAAACATCAAATCCTCAGATAAAATTAACTAAAGATTTAATCTTGATAATAAAGAAAATCACTTTAAAGATTCTTGTAGCAAATTGATCACATTTTCATAAGATCCTACACATATGCTAGTAAATATACTTACATAAGCATGACCATTTTATCTGGTCCACATGTGTTTAGTTCTTGTAATGGTTATGGGTCTCTGATAGTTCTTGTAACGTTTATGGGTTAAGTATGAAGTAAGTTACTCGTTGGGTGTAATTCTTAATTGCCATTTTGATCCGTTTTAGTATCTAACTTCTTTAAATTGAACAAGTAAGTTACTCATAATTTAGGATTCTTAAGATTTTTAGTATTTTCTTCAATTACTTCTTTTTTGTACTACTTTAATTGGATTTAGTAATAGTTATAATCAGCCCAGAAATCATCGAAAAAATGCCCAAAATACCTTTTTTGGGGTGTGTATTTGCCCAAAATGCCTATTTTCAGAAACGTTGCCCAAAATACCTACACATGTCAGATACTCCTTACCTAGTGGAGTATCAGATGTGATACTCCTTACCCAGTGGAGTATCACCTCGGAGAGTATTAAGAGTGAGTATCAGGGTTGATACTCCTTACCCAGTGGAGTATCAATGCTGATACTCCTTACCCAGTGGAGTATCACCCTGATACTTCTATGACATTGTAGTATCATGTTGATACTCCTCTGACAGTGGAGTATCTGGTGGGTATTTAGGATATTGTTTTTTCAATATGGGTATTTTGGTCAAATGTTATTGAAAAATGGGTATTTTAGGCACTCACCCGAAATCGTCCTAGTATTGATATTAGGTTTTGTTTCTCCCTTTTCAATCGCGGTCAATTGTAACGTCTCTGGGACGATTTCTAGGCTGGTTGGTAGTATTACTAGAACCAGTTAAAGTATTACATACAAATCTAGAAGTCATTTAAGAAAAATACAAATAACCTTAAGAACCCTAAATTACAGGTGGCTTACTTGTTCAATTTGAAAAAATTAGGGATAAAAATGATTCAAAATGGCAATAAAAGACTACATTGATATATTTCAATCCAACCACTGACTTACTTGATATTTAACCCGAAAAAGTAACTATCTCGAGGGATGTTTTTGTGATGCACGTTATTAAGGGCTAAAATCTTGAATTATGATTCTATGTATACATAAATTTTTAAGAAATATATTATATACATCAAATTTTCAAGAATAGACCATTACTCCAAAAATCACTTTAATCTATATTTATATATATTTTTCACATTTTTGATTTTTTATTAAAATAATTTTCTTGTAATTAATAGCATTTTAATTAGTTATTAATTGTACTTATTAAACTTATATTAATTACACTTTATTTTATACTTAATATAAAATTTTAGCAATCTTTATTAGAACATTATAATTATTATATTAATATAAATATTAGTATATATCTAAAAGTACAATTATTTCAAGGTAAAACGATAAAATAAATTATTTATATTTTCAATTTATAATCTTTATTCGAATTTGATGTAATTTTTTTCGGCAATAGTAAATAGACGATTTTAACATGTCGATTAATTTGTAATCAAAGATCGTGAGAATCATGACAAGATACGAAAGTATATAAATTTTTCAATGAACATCCACAATTTTAAGACAAGCCAAATTGTATAATTTACTTTTACACATGAACAATTTACAGGGTGTGACCAACTCGATTAAATTGAATCAATCCAACTTTTTTCTTTACTTATTAAATCCATGGAAAAAGTTATACATTCGTTGTTTCATTATATCGTGTTTGATTAAATTAATTTTCTAACTATACAAATTCTTATACTATTACTAATCAATTAATCATGCATGTATGTTTATGAGATGGGCACGTTAATTAGTTATATTCAATATTTTATAAAATTTTATTATAAAAATTATGTTGACATTGTGATTTGGTATGAAAATAAGTAAGAGACCTTTATGGAGTTGATGAAATTGATAATATGTTAGAGGATCTTCATTTTGTTTGTATAATTAATTTTAAACGATTTAGTGTTTGTTGAGATTCCAATGATTTTTTAATTCATTTTTATTGGAGAGAGAAAATAATTACATGTACATATTTATTATAAAATTTAATACAAAATTATTATAATATGTGAGTACCATTTTAAACATGTGTCTATGAATTTAAATTTAATATTACATACAAAACAATTCTTATAAATGCTCAAAAAAATTAATCAAATGAATAAATACATGTGTCGGATCACTCCAAGAAATATGAAGCATGACTTACAAAATATATTTGAATTCTGTTTTGTTTGTCATGCAACCAAATTTATCAACAAGCTAAGTCAATCACACCTCTTATCACATTTACATTTTTTTTTTCATCATACAAACAAATTTATCAACAAACTAAACAATCACGTCTCTCATAATGCCATTGACAGCAAAAATGATACAAAAATATTACTTTACTTATCCATTGTTGAACTTTACAAATGTTTATCAAAATTGAATTTCAGAACCATTTTTTTATGCAACAAAATAGGTGTCGTCAATATCTTCGAAAATTTTATTATTAATACTTAAGAGTTTAACTGAAACATGTTTCCTTTCTGCTAATTCTTTTCTTTACAATTCTTTAACATTCAAATCTAGTAACATTTTACACAAGTTTTAGTTCATCATATAAATTTTCAAATAATAAAACTCAACGAACAATGATGTTATATATATACAATTTTTAAAAATATTTTCGTGACGTGTGTAGCGCTACTTTGTTACCTAGTTTTAAGTGTAGATAAGGAAATGATCGATGTAACTGTTTATAATGATGCAATCACGGACGCCCCTCAATTTACATAATTAAGGGGTTGTATTTAATTGGGATTTTTTTGGATTTTAGAAATGTATGGGTATTCAATTTGGATTTTATTTTTCTTTTTAAATCTGATGGTATTCAATTTGAATTTTAAAATATCTTTTAAATCTGTTGTTATTCAATTTGGATTTTAAAATCTGATGGTATTCAATCTAGATTTTAAAAAAATCCATTAAAATATGATAGTATTCAAAAATTCATAGACTTTTTTGAATTTAATAAAACGGTGGATTTCGAATGATTTACTAATGTATTTTCCGTATTTTTTATGTTCTAAAATCCGACCAAAATCTGTGAGATTTTGATGGATTTATCAGAATTGGCTCAAAATCTGTCTGCATAGAATTAATAGACTAGCATAAAATCTGTAAGATTTACATCAACTCAATCCGCATACAATTAAAATCAGCAACAATCTTGTAAAATTCATGGATTATTATTAATCCATCAAAATCTGAATTGAATACACCCCCTAAGTGAAGCAATTCTTCAAAATCAGCATACTGAAACACCTCTTCAAAATCAGCATAAACTCAAAATCAACATACTGAAGCACCTCTTCAAAATCATAATAAATGGTGATTTAGTAGTACTGATTTTTGGAGCAATTTTTCTTAGGGTCTTATATGTCAACTGCCCCGTATTTCTAAAAAATAAGAGATTTTTTTTTGTAAATAATATAAAAAGATGATGTGTTTTAACTAAAAAAGGTGTTTCATTAATTGTTGTAATTAAATATAAAAAATTGATTAGTTATTAAAGTTAACATGTTTTACATGAAAAAAATTGATTAGTTATTAGTAAATATATTTTTAAAAAAAAAGATGATGCGTCTTAGCTAAAAAATGTACTGGGTTAAATATTATTAATTAAATATAAAAACGAAAATGATTAGTTATTAAAGGTAATATGTTTTATACTAAAAAAAATTGATTAGTTATTAGTAAATATAAATAATTAAATAAGGATAAATAAGTAATATTATAGATTATTAAGGGTAATTAAGTATTTTTTAATTCAAATTAAATTTTTTAAGACATGAATTTTGTAGGTTTAAATTTTTAATTGACCTGATTGGACAATAATTACATATATATTACCCGTGATTTTTCTAAAAAATTAGAGATTTTAGTTAAAAAATATAGAAAAGATGTGTTTTAGCTAAAAAAAGGTACTCGATTAATTATTAGTAATTAAATATAAAAGATTAGTTATTGAAGGTGATCTGTTTCATATGAAAAAAAATTGATCATCACCACTCACTAACATCGTCACCACCAAGCCTGAAACTTACAAAAATTACCATGTTGCCACTAATAGTCTATTATACCACAACAAAATCACTAGAATTATGCCCAAATTGCTAAAAAATTTACTAACGAATCACTAAATTTCAACACAAATAGCCAAAAAAAATTCAAAACAAATCATTAAAATCGCAGCCTCTATCATACTTACTATTATCTTCCCATACATCTTGTTAGGCCGAATAGACAATTATAATCAAGTTTGTATTAGAGAATAACAAGTAAGACACGTTCGAACAATTAAAAACTGTTTGGAATTAAAAACTCCTCTCTCAGTGATGTAAAATATCACAGAGTACTGTATTTATAAAGATATACAGCTACTATACAATCGATAATTGATGCTCCTATAAATCAGCTATAAAATTTTATCAATTATGATTGTTACACGTCTCCTTACTCAACACGATCTCTTTGACAGCTATCCAATCTTCAAAGATATCGCTTCTATAATTATCTTCAATAATCCTTCAAAGTCTGATGACCAGTAGACGCTTCCTCCTGAAAGAGTTTAGCAAACTCTGTCGAGCTTCCAACTATCAGAGTTTAAATAAACTCTGATCGCTTCCAGCTTCCAGTTAAACTCTGATGAATCACTGTAACACTTAAACATTGATATTATTCACATCAATTATATTTAACAATCTCCCCCAACTTGTTCATTAGCAAAAATGCACAAGTTAATAATAATAATTGATGATGTCAAAACAAATAGACAAATGCAGTGTTTAATCAGAGTTTAAACTTCTACTTAGACAAAATTTACAGAAAACAAGAAATACTTATAGAGCTTTAATTTACTTAATTTCCTCAACATCTGATGTTGATCTGAGATAATCTATAAGCAATCTTCTTTCTGCATTCTCGAGTTCTCTCTGCATGATCTTCTTAATCTCTTTCAGTTTAGGATCATCTTTACCAGTCTGATAGATTGCAGATCTCAGAGAATATATTTTGTTTTTCCTCATATCATTACCCAGTTTGATAAAATGTGCTTTCTCTGACTCTGGATTAAAATCTAAAACAGTTATACCCAGATCTGTCTTCAATCGAGCACAATTTTTCTTCATCTCAACAATCTTCCCATGATAATCTCTGTACTTTGGAATATACTCACTTGTATATTTTGCACCAGGAATCGCCATGTTTTTCAACATCTTATTCCTTAGCACATTAGCAGCTTGTTGAGTCCTTTGATTTTTCACTTTGAAGATATATAGAACATATTCCAATTCTTCCCATATCTTCAAACCAATATCATCCTCACTGACTTTAAACACAGTTCCATCAGCCACGAAGTACAACAGAAAATCTTTCTTCAGGCTCTTTTGATGAATTAACTGCACTGATTCCAGTCTATCTAAACTCTCTTGAGTAACACCTTGACCTGGAACAGTCAGTGATGAAGGATTTCGAGGACCAGTATTCACTCTAACTTCTCTTTGGGAACCCAATCCAGATTTATCTCGACCTTGCTTACCCATTAAAGTTCTGCCTTGTAGAAAAGTAATACTTCCAGTCATCAGATTAGGATCATGAAGTGTTGGTTTTCCAAAAACCATTTGCATCTGGGTAGAAAATGGTTTTTGTACAACTTGTGTAGCAATAGAGGATGTATTCACTTTCTCTGAAACCTTTCCTTCTTCAACAATACCTTTCAGCTTCTGTTTAGCCTCTGCTTCTGTTGGTTTCCTAGACACTTGTAACCTCTGATCAACACCAACATTTTCCTTGATAAAAATGCCTTTAAGAACAGGCCTAAGAGCTTTCTTATCCTTTTTGAATTTTCCAGACTTCAAAGTTTTTTGATGTTCTTCTTGTAAACTCTTTTCCTCAGCTTGAATGTCTTCAATTGTAACTCCTTCTTCATTTTCTTCAAGAAACAATCTAGCGACCAATTCTTCATCTGTCAATGGATTATCAGTGAATAACAAACTCTGGGTCTTTGAAGTACCCTGAGCATCAGTATTTATTCCATCAGACTTTGACTTAGAAAACTTGCCAGATCTTAGACTTATATCTTGATCAACTCTTAATCTCTTTCCTCTGTCATTTGCTCCTTTATCTTCAGCATCATCCTTCTTAGTCAGAGTTTGAGATTGCCTGCATTTGGACTTAGCAACTCTCTCCCCCTTTTTGACATCATCAGGAATCAAGATAGATGTTATTAATTCCAATGAGGTAGCAATGGAGTCAATCTTACCAGACAATTTAGTTTGATTCTCTTCAACTTTGATTAGCCTTGTAAGCAGAGTTTCTTGAGCTTTAGAGAAAGTCTGAAACTTCAGTTGATTATCTCTCTGTATATTCATGTCTCTTGCAACAACTTCAGCTCTCAAATCAGTGATGGATTTTTGAGAATCATCAAACCTTTCATTCAGAGTCTTGACTTGAACAATAGTTGCTTTCAGACTAGAAAGAATATCTGGATTTGAAATTGTTGTAGCAGTTCTATTCACAAACTTAAATGCTCTTTGTTAGGTCGAATATACAATATATATAATCAAGTACTGTATGAGTAAATAACAAGAACACATGTTTTAACTTTTAAAACTGTTTGGAATTAATAATTCCTCTCTCAGTGATGTAAAATATCACAGAGAGCTGCTTAGGTTACAATGAATGATATTCGTTCACGATGGATACCCTTCTAGGGTTAACCTAACTGTATTTATAAGATATACAGCTACGTACAATCGTTAATTGATTCTCCTAAAATTAAGCTATACAATTGATATCAATTACGATTGCTACACGTCTTCTAAGTCAACTCAATCTCTTTGACAGCTATCCAATCTTCAAAGATATCGCTTCCATATTAATATTAAATTAATCTTCAAACTCTGTTGACTTGTAGACGCTTCCAGTAGACAGACTTTAGCAAACTCTGTTGCTCTCCTAGCTAACACTGTTTGCGCTTCCATGTGTTCAGCTAGCAGTGTTTACGCTTTCTCCTGTCAGCGTTTGCGCTTCCAGCTATCAGCGTATACTTAAACTCTGTTACAACTGCTTTCAACTAACAAGTTAAACTCTTTTTACCTGCAACACTTAAACACTGACATTAAATCACATCAATTATATCTAACAATCTCCCCCAACTTGTTCATTAGAAAAATGTACAAGTTCACAGTAATTGATGATGTCAAAACGAATAAATAAAAACACAGTGTTTAACATATAATCAGAGTTTAAACTTGACTTAGCAAAATCTACAGAAAATTCAAATTACTTACAAATTCTGTCTACCTAACCTCCTCAAGATCTGGAGTTGTTCTGAGATAATCAATCAACAATCTCCTCTCAGCATTTTCAAGTTCAACCTGCATAGCTTCCTTGATCTCCCTTAAATCTGGATCATTCTCATCAGTTTGAAAGATAGCAGCTCTGAGATCGTAGATCTTGTTTCTTCTCATTTCATTTCCCAACCTGATATACTTCACTTCTTCAGACTTCACATTAAAATCCAGAACAGTAATTCCAAGATCAGTTTTCAGCTTTGTAGTCCCCTTTTCCATTTCTATCAGATTCCCATTCCAATCTCTGTACTTCGGAACATACTTGCTGTTGTATTTCATATTTCTTCTTGCAAGATTCTGAATCATCTTCTGTCTGAGCACATTTGCAACTGACTGAGCTCTTTGATTTCTTACTTTGAAAAGATACAGAACATATTCTAGTTCTTCCCAGTATTTTAAGTCAATATCACTCTCAGCAATCTTAAACACTGTTCCATCAGCCATGAAATATAGCAGAAAATCCTTCCCTAAACTCTTCTGATAGACAAGCTGTACTGACTCCAGTCTGTCTAAACTCTCTTGAGTGACACCACGACCTGGAACAGCCAGTGAAGAAGGATCTCTGGGAACAACATGTTGTCTTTTATCCCTATGTGAGCCTATACCTCCTTTGTTGTATCCAATTTTACCAGATAAGGCTCTACCATCAGTGAAATCCATTGGAGCTGTAAATGCTAGATTTGGATCATGAAAAACTCCTTTTCCAAACTTTGATTTCAACTGAGAAGACAATAGTGGTGTGGTCACAACTTGTGTAGTAACAGAGGTTGTGTCTTCATTCTTCTGTACAACATGTGTATCAACAGAGGTTGTAACTATCATCTTACTCTTGCTCTCTTCACCCATCACCCCTTTTAACTTCAGCTTGGCATCAAGAGAAGACTTTCTAATCAACTTTCCTTTATCTTCTTCTTCTTCTTCTTGAATACCAGATAATTTTTCTTTGATCTCAATTCCTTTCATTACAGGCTTTGAAGACTTTGAAGCTCTGACAGTTTTCTTCCCTTTCTTGGACTTTTGTGCTTTTAAATGCTCTTTCTGCAACAACTTTTCTTCAGCTTGTATGTCCTCAAGTGTAGCTTCAGCATTTTCTTCACGAAAGAGTTTTGCAGCCAATTCTTCATCTGTCTGTGGATTGTCAGTGAATGACAAATCCTTTGGCTTTGAACCAGAAGTACTCTGAATATTTGTATCTATCACCAAATTTGGCTTTGACCTCGTAGTCCTTCCATGTCCTTGTCCATGATTTGCATTTCTTAAACCCTTATCAGCATTGGCACCTTCATCATCCAGATGATCTTTCTTTAGAGTTTGAGTTTGCTTACACTTGGTTTTAGCAATTCTCTCCCCCTTTTTGACATCATCACCATCTTGAATCAGAATAGAGGTGATTAACTCAAGAGAGTTTGCAATGGAATCAACCTTCTCAGTCAGTAAAAGCTGATTCTTTTCAACTTTACTCAGTCTGTCATTAAGATTTTCTTGAGCTTTGGAGAATTGTTGAAAAAGCTTAGAATTAGCTAGTTGAGATTTCTCCTCATGAGTAGCAACCTCTGTTCGAAGATCAACAATAGCTTTCTGATTGTCATCAAATCTATGATTCAAGGTATTGATCTGAATCACTGTTCCTTGCAAACAAGTGAAAATATCTGGATTTGTAATCTTCGAAGAATTTGCCTGGAGAAACATAGCTGCCCTTCCAGGAGGAAAAATACACTCTGACTTGTACCAATCAGCAGTTTGTTGGGTCAAATAATTATCATCAATCTCATTAACAGAAGGCCCAGCAAAATCTGGTTTTTCTCCTTTTTTCTGACCATCATGAAAGGCAGAGTGTATAAACTTGTAACACTATAACTAATGTAACTCAATTAAAGGAAAAGATACTTAACCAGAAGACAATCAAGAACAAGAAGTCACAAGAAATCAACACTAAATGAAGACAAGGTAATTGATACAATTGAACATGTTAACTATGATCAAGCCAAGAAGAAATCATTGAGAGAAGTTCAAGTCAAAGTTGTTCATGCCTCAGTGATTTGAGAAATCGAGAATCAAGATCATAACTATCAGTATCAACAAGACCAATTGATTTCAAGTGAACAAGAAGGAAAGCAAATATTGGAAAGCCAAGTTACTAAGTGAATATGGTAATTTATTCAAGAAGCAGAAACACTATCAAGACTAGTCACTTATGAACCAGACCAGTGCATCAAGTGTCAGGACATTGATAGCAAGTTTATGTCAGTAATAAAGATCCATGTTCAAGAGCTTGCTGAAGAATAAAGAAGACATGAAGATATCACAAGCTCAAGATGTGCATTGAAGTTTCAAGTTGAAGACCAGAATATTTTCTAAGTACTAAATATTCTAGATGACCAAGTAGAATATTTCTAAGTAGAAGTTCTACTTAGAAATTCGAGATGGCTAAGTAGAAATTCTCAAGTAGAAGTTCTACTTAGAGTGCAGCTTCAACATGACACATGGCATCTTCTGATTGGCAGATTTCCAAGCTTTCAAGATAAGGCAAGATTTATGTGGACATCATTGGGCCACGTACATCTTAGTCTTTGAAGACTACAGGACATAGATTACATGTAGTATAAATAGAAGCACTTGTGTAATGTTTTATTTTGATTTGAGCAATATTGAGAAAACACAAGAAAAAGAGAGAGAGTACATTCACAGAGCTTAGAATCATTCACTTCTCTCTGAACTTCTGTTATACTTTGTAATGAATGTTGTAGCAACCTTTTCAAGTTATATATAAGAAATATATTCCTTGAATCTGCGTGTTCATTTATTGCATCGTATTTATTGCTTCTCATATTCGAAAAGTTGTATTCACCCCCCCTCTACAACACATTTGGACCTAACAATTGGTATCAGAGCGGATGTTTAACATACAAAACATAGATCCTTGTGTTTGGTAGAAGAATCGTGAGTTTTTATTTTCTAGATCTACTTTTCTAAAATTCTAGAAAAGTGAGCTTTAATTCGCTTCTAGTGAAAACTCATCCAGAAAAATTATTTAAATACTCCAGGTGTGATTATTTTGCTTGGGTGTATTTTAATTAATTTTTGTGAATTAATCTGGGTTCATTGATATTTGGTGTTCTTGAGTGTTCATCATCTGTTCTTATCAAAGAAGATAACCCAACAACTTTTTGATCTCCTTTTTCAAACAGATAAGATAGTCAAAAAGGTGTTTTTGTACTTTTGATTTGATAATTATTCCTTGGCCGAAAGTGTAACAAGACATACTCAGTGCCTAGCAAGTGGGTTAGTTGCTTTCGGTGTGTAAAGTATCAAAAGTCAAAAAGGTGTTAAAGAAATAATATTGTTTATTCAATATTAAAGTAATCTGCAGAAAATTATTCTAAGGACAAAAGTTCTACATAGAATTTCTACTTGAGATTTTCTACATAGAATTTCGACTTGGACAATTTCTACTTAGTGAAGTTCGACTTGAGCAAAATTTCTACTTAGATAAATTTCGACTTAGGCAAAAGTTCTACATAGATATTCTACATAGCCTAGTCTTGGGTACTTAGAAACTTTTAGTGACCAGATTTGAAATGGCTCCTAAAAATTCTTTCAAGATCCCAATGTTCAACCGAGATCACTATGAAGAATGGGTTTTCAGAATGAGACTCTACTTAGAGACAATTAACCCTGAGTATCTGGAAGTCCTTGAAAAGGGTAAATTTGTTCCAATGAAAGCTATTCCTGAGCGTACGGAAGGAGAGGAGGTTATACCTGCTCGGTCTGAGCCTAAAAAGGCAGCGGACTTTACGGATGCTGACAAGGAGCAAATAGCTTATGATACTTCTGTAAGACAAACCTTGATGGAATCCCTTGATCATGAAATGTTCAACATAGTCAAAGGTTTGAATACAGCAAAGAAGATTTGGGACAAGATAGAAGTTGTCATGGAAGGATCTGCAGAGGTTAGAAGCAACAAGACACTTATACTCAAGATGGAGTATGACACCTTCAGAATACGAAAAGGAGAAGGCATAACAGACGTCTATCTAAGATTCAGTCAGTTGGTATTGGATTTGAATCTGAGAGGTGTTACTCTCCCCATGGTTGAGACCAATACGAGATATCTGAGGAACCAGCCAAAGAGCATTGAACATAGGGTCTACGCAATCAGAGAAACCAGAGATTTGCATACAACTTCTCTGGAAGAATATTATGGAATTCTAAAGACCTATGAGCTGGAGACACTTCAAGATCAAGCATGGGACAATGATTCAAAAGGAAAAGAAACTGCATCAGGATTAGTTGCTGATGAGGAAGAGTCTAAGAAGGCAATGGTTGCAGCAAAGCCTAAATCATCACTTGCACCACATCAAGTTGATAATGATGACGAGTGCACATCTAACAGTGATGATGACTACTTCACCCAAGAAGAGCTGGACAACATGGACGATAGTGTCGTGGCATACATGGCAAGGAAGTTCAGCAACATGAGATTCAAAAAGAGCAACCGACCACAGAGAAATTCTTCATCTTACTATCGGGCTGCTAAGGGTGGTGGTAGTTCATCAGGCTTCAGAGGTAAAGGCAAAAGTACCAGCTACAAATCTCCTTTGGATTTCAAAATGAAGTTCAAATGCTATAACTGTGGTGAAGCTGGACACTTTGCTTCGGACTGTAAAAAGCCTAAACAGACTTATCCAAAAGAGTCATTTGAAGCCCTCAAAAGCAAGTATGAATCGCTGGTGAAAGAAAAACATGGAAAAAGAGCTTTATTAGTAACAGAAGGAAGAGCTTGGGATGATTCAGATGAGGAAGATGTTACGCATGTAGCAAACTTTGCGCTCATGGCTGAGACATCAGAGGAACCAGAGGTACCAGTTCTAACCCTTAAAGTAGAAATGTCTATTGATGATTATAAGGAACAGAACGGGGCTCTTAGCGAAGAGATCTACATGTTGTGCAAAAGCCTAGACACTTCTCAAAAGGAACAGAAAACACTTGTCGCCAAAAGCAGAATGCTTGAGGCAAAAGTGGAAGAGTTAGAGGCTGCTTGCACTGTAGATACTTCCCTAAGAGATTTTATTAAATCTTTGGAACACAAGCTCGTCCTTAAGGAAGAAGTAGAAGCATGTCTTAGGAACAAACTAGCTGAGTTAGAAACTAAATGCGAAGCTTACAAACTAGCTGCTAGTAAAGTGTATGTAGATAATGACATATTTAAGAAGATAACTGGAGTAGGTGTAGGACTTGATTATTCTAACCTTTCTAAGAAAGAAGGGAAGAGACCTATCGACACTAGTTCCAGTGACCTTAAAAATGAAATTCCTAGCATTTTTAAATCTTCTGTCAAACCCATCTACAAACACCTTGTTCCTAGAATAGAAGAAGAAGAGACTGAATTGATAGCTAGATATGAGATTGAGATGGAAGATCGCCAGAAAGCACAACCCATAACTCCTATCAAACAAGTTAAAATCAATTTTCCTAGAGATGAATCTAGACTAGGATTAGGAGCTAAGGCTGTTAAACAACAAGGGAAGAAAGGCATAAAAGAGGTTAAGGCTGAACGGTTAAAGAAAGCATGTTATCACTGCAAATCTACTGAACATCTTTCTTATGCATGTAAAGCTAACATAAATGTTCCTGCTGCACATGCCATGCCTGTCACACATACAATGAATAATCTGCATCCGAATCATGCACAGTGTGGTCAACCTAATTGTATGCCATGCACTTTTAATGTCATGCAAACTTTTGTGAATTTAATGAATGCATCTAGCCAGTCATGCTCAAATACTGCTGCTAGTTCAAACATCAAGAAAAAGCATGTGAGAGCCAAGACTGTCAGTCCTCCTAAAGTTAGGAGTGACAAACCTTCTCTTAGGACTGACAAACATGTCAAGTCTGAGAAAGGAAAGGAGGAAGTCGAAAGCTCTAGTAATGTTAAGAAAAGTGCATCTTCTGTTGTTAAATCTGTTGATTCTCGATCTTATCGAAAAGCCGGGCCCAATCAAAGTTGGGTTCCGAAGAATGTCTAACCAATCTGTCATTGCAGGGCATTAAGCAGAATAGAAATAAAGTTATATGGGTGCTAGACAGTGGAGCATCGAGGCATATGACTGGAAACGAGTCCCTGCTTACAGAGTTGGTTATGAAAGCTGGCCCTTATGTTACCTTTGGAGATGACAGCATAGGTGTGACAAAGGGATATGGCAAACTGAAAACTGGAAATGTCATCATTGAAGATATTTCCTATGTTGAGGGATTAAAACACAATTTGTTGAGTATCAGTCAATTCTGTGACAAAGGTTACGAAATTGTCTTCAACAAGAAAGGTGTATCAATCACTCACATCAAGGAAGGCTCACTGGCTTTGAGAGGAGTTCGAAAGGCAGATATTTTTGTTGCAGACATGGATTCAGCAAATCAGAATGAAGTCACCTGTTTCTACAGCAAAGCTTCGGATGATGAAAGCTGGTTATGGCACAAAAAATTATCTCACTTAAACTTCAAAACGATGAATGCTCTCGCGAGGCGAGAATTGGTGAGAGATCTACCTCAAATGGAGTTCGCTCCGAAAGGACTCTGTGAAGCTTGTGAAATGGGAAAGTCGAAACGAGCATCGCATAAAAGCAAAGAAATTTCTAGTATAACTGAGCCTCTGCAACTTCTTCATATGGATTTGTTCGGCCCAGTGAATGTCCTATCTTTGTCTATGAAAAGATATGCATTGGTAATCGTGGATGACTTCTCCAAGTATACATGGGTATTGTTCGCAATGACGAAAGACAAAGTACCTTTCCTAATCATTGATCACATCACTCAAATTGAGAATGTTTCAACACTTACTGTGAAGACGATTAGATCAGACAATGGCACTGAATTCAAAAACGCAGTGCTAAATGACTTCTGTGTATCTAAGGGAATACGTCGTCAGTATTCAGCCCCGAGAACTCCACAACAAAATGGAGTAGTTGAAAGGAAGAATAGAACATTGGTTGAAGCAGCAAGAACTTTGTTGTATGATTCGAAACTTCCTCTGTATTTCTGGGCAGAAGCAGTGAGTACCGTGTGTTACACTCAAAATCGATCCTTGATTATAAAAGATAAAGAAAAGACACCATGTGAGCTAATGAACGGCAGAAGACCAACAATCAAATACTTTCATGTCTTTGGAGCAAAATGCTATGTACTTATAGATGATGAAAATCTAGGCAAGTTTGCAGCAAAAGCTCGTGAAGGAATCTTTGTTGGTTACTCCACAGATGTGGTAGCAGCTTATAGGGTGTTCTTAGTAAATGATCGAAAAGTGACTGAAAGCTACAACGTCAGATTCGACGATACCAAACTCTCATCAATTTCAAGAGATTCTAGTGAACCTGAGTCCCTAAAATTTCAGAATCTGGACTTAGAAGAACTTGAAGATGAACCTGAGTTGGTTGTCCCATTAAATGTTCCAAGTGTACGTGAAGAACCTGAGTCTAGTGAACATGCTAATTCTACAAGATCAGGAGAGACTTCTTCAGTACGAACCGACAACAACTCAGGGGGAGTAAATAGCAGCTCAAGGACTACTGTTCAAGGCTCGAGTCGAGTTGACTCTAGTTCTATAGGAGCTGGCACTAACTCAGGGGGAGTTAGTGAAAGTAATCAAAGTAGTCAGCACCACAACTCAGAAAGTCATGCTGAATCATCAAGACAATTTCCAAGAGAACGGGTATGGAATAGAGACCATCCGTTTGAATTAATTATTGGTGATCCAGATGCTGGTGTGTCTACTAGAAGAACTGCAAGAGCTGACCTGGCTAATATTTGCTTATATTCTGGGTTCTTATCCAAGCTTGAACCTAAAGAAATAGAAGAAGCTCTTGGTGATGCTGATTGGGTGATTGCAATGCAAGAGGAACTCAATCAGTTTGAAAGGCAGAAAGTTTGGAAACTGGTACCCCGACCAAAGAACAAATCAGTAATTGGAGCTAGGTGGGTATTTAGAAATAAAATGGATGAAAACGGACTTGTAACTCGAAACAAGGCTCGTTTGGTTGCAAAAGGTTATTCTCAACGAGAAGGAATTGATTATGATGAGACCTATGCACCGGTTGCAAGACTTGAGGCAGTCAGGATGTTCTTGGCATTTGCAGCACATAAGAACTTCAAGGTTTTTCAGATGGATGTGAAAAGTGCCTTCCTGAACGGAGAATTAGAAGAAGAGGTGTATCTGGAACAGCCGCCTGGGTTCATTGATCCAGAACTTGTAGATTTTGTGTATCTTCTCTTCAAATCTGTCTATGGCCTCAGGCAATCCCCAAGATGTTGGTATGAAACCCTATCCGTATTCTTAATTGAAAGTGGTTTTACTAGGGGAGTAATTGACAAAACATTGTTCTATAAGAATGTGAAGAATGATTTAATACTTGTTCAAGTCTATGTGGACGATATTATCTTCGGGTCATCTAATGAGCGCTTGTGCGAGAAATTTGCTAAGCTAATGCAAGAGAAATATGAGATGAGCATGATGGGAGAGCTGTCCTTCTTCCTTGGATTACAGATCAGTCAGAGAAAAGATGGTATCTTTATCTGTCAATCCAAGTACGTCAGAGATTTACTCAAGAAGTACAATCTAGAAGATGCATCAGCAGCTAAGACTCCCATGGCAACAGCCACGAAGCTTGATGAAGACAAATCAGGTAAACCAGTTGACATCACAAGCTATCGAGGTATGATTGGCTCACTTCTCTATTTAACTGCAAGTAGACCCGATATAATGTTCGCGACTTGTTTATGTGCAAGATTCCAAGCGGATCCTAGAGAATCACATCTCATAGCCGTCAAAAGAATTTTTAGGTATCTCAAGGGCACACCAAATTTAGGGATTTGGTACCCAAGAGATACAGGTTTTAATCTAATTGGCTATACGGATTCAGACTATGCAGGTTGCAGGATTGATAGGAAAAGTACATCTGGTGCTTGTCAATTTCTTGGCAGAAGATTGGTGTCCTGGCAAAGTAAAAAGCAACATACAGTATCTACTTCTACTGCTGAAGCTGAGTACATTGCTGCTGGAAGCTGTGTAGCTCAAATACTGTGGATGAGGAACCAATTGAAGGATTATGGCATGGAGCACAAGAAAATTCCAATTATGTGTGACAACACAAGTGCTATTGCCATAACCAACAATCCTGTAGATCACTCAAGAACCAAGCACATCGACATCAGGTATCACTTCATAAGAGAACATGTCGAGGAGGGGACTGTGGAGCTACATTTCGTGCCCACAATGCAACAAATTGCAGATATATTCACCAAACCTCTTGATGAAGTAACATTCAATAGGTTGGTTGGTGAATTGGGAATGCTTAACACAAGTTAGTAAAGCCTTCTATCTGTAAAATCCATGTTTATGTTTGTATATGCAAGCTACTTAATCATTATGTGCTTAGACTTTAAAATGCCTAATTAATGATTATTATAGGTTGCATATAGTGTCATTTTACATGAATTCATTGTGTTTTAAGTGTCTTTTATAGCACAAATCTTTGAATTTATGCTTGTTAGATTGCATGATCATAGGGGGAGTTAAATTCATAATATTCTAAAATTTGCATGATTTTTAGATGAATTTACCTGTGTTTTTCATGTAATTAGAGGCCTTAGAATTATCAAGGAATGTTTTAATTATGTCATATTTTAAAATCCTTGAATTGATATTTATATTAATTTGGCAATATTAAGTGTTGAGTTTTTTTTTTTTTTTTCCAAAGAGAATTGTCAAATTATTCTAAGTATCTTCAAAATTTCGAGTTAGTCACTATCTCGAAACTCATCTTGATATTCTAGTTGAATTTCGATTTGAGCTTCCAGAGTGAAGTTTTGAAAATTCTAAGTCTGGGAAGAATTTCGAGTTAGGCTCTATCTCGAAATTCATCTCGAAATTCGACTTAAGATTCGAATTCGAGTTACCAGTGTGCCTATTTCTTTCTTTCTTCAAAATATTCAAGATAAAGTCTATCTTACAGGGGATATTTTTGAATAGATCTGAGAGAATAACTTCGAGTTAGTTAATAACTTCGAGTTAGTCTCTATCTCGAAACTCAACTCGAATTTCGACTTGATGTTCGAGATAGAGTTCTCAGTTGGTCAAGGGAATTTTTCGAGTTAACTCCTAACTCGAAACTTATCTCGAATTTCTACTTGAATTTCGAGATAGGTTTCCCTAGTACTGTTGGTGGTTTTTGCTGTTTAAATGGTCTTTAATGATTAAGTGGTTCAAGTTTTCGAGTTAACCTATCTCGAAATTTATCTCGAAGTTCGACTTGAAAACATTTCGAGATAAACTTCGACTTAAAATGTTCGAGATAGAGTTCGACTTAGGTTCTCCCTGTATGTACTTAGTGTTTTCATTCTTTTTAACAGGGACACTTTTGTCATTTCACAATCATGTCTATATATACATCTCTAACTCGATCAATTCATTCACTTTTACCTAATTAAGTTTTACAGCAGCCTCCATATACATACAGGCGATTTCGACTTACAAACTACTGTTCGTGATTTTTGTGATTAAACTCATACAGACCACGAATTAATGCCCGATTTTAGACTACTGTTATCTGTGTTATCATAAATCTTTGTGTCTGTGTGTTTTGTAACCGTTCATATACACACATATATATATATACACACAAACATCAAGTGCTTGTGTGTTTGTGCTTGTGTGTCTGTTCATAACTCGACTTCACTGGTTTACACACACAAATATACATCTTCATTGTATATCACAGATTTGGTAATTGGATTGTAATTTTCGCCTCTACTTAATCATTGTTGATATTCCGTAGTTTAATTTCTCAAGTGACTCCTGGTATTCACGAACGAAATTAAAAGGACTATAACTTTGGTTTTGTTAATTGATTGTTTTTTCAACAAATATCACAATTTTTAAGGAAAAAACATTTTATTAAAAAAAAAAAATTGGCTCACCAATTTTCACTTGCTAAAAACAATTTTTATAATATTTCTACGGAAATTGGTGATCAACTCCCGCGCTTTAAGTCTTGGATACGATTTCTCAATTTGTATTCCAAAGCTAGCGATGCTTTTACTGCTAAACCTACACTAGTACATGATGCTTTACAGCAATTATGGACTAGTGCGGTTTCTTTTGGGAGCAAATCAACCCCCTACGGTTTCAGGTTTACCTTAGCGGGTCAGGAATATGAGGTGACTGAAGAAATTGTCAACAGGGTTCTGGGGTTCCCGATAAAAGATGCTTATGATCCAGAACCTACAGCTGCAGAACGCCTCAGATTCTTTGAAGAAATAGGATGTTATCCTCCGTCTGGCCGGATCACTGGAAACATCCAAAAACAATTCTTTCATGTGGAATGGAATTACTTTTTCGAGGCTATCACAAGATGTTTTCGGGCACGAGAAAGCGATTTCCATCAAATTTCCATTCCCATGCAAACCTTTGGAATTGCCCTAGCAAGAGAACTGGATATAAATTATGGACGCATAGTTCTCTCTGAGATAGTGGGTGTAATGGGATCTCCTGCAAGCAGAGACCTCAACACAACAGATGTTGTCTGCTGGTTTCCTCGGTTCTTACAGATGCTGATTAATGCTTTAATACCGAAGGATGCTCTTCCTGTTAGACAGGGATTTGCCAGAAGCTCAACATCTGCACCACTAGGGATGGGCACTAAGTCACTTTCAACAATTGATAATCAGGATAAACATCATGGAAAACCGATGTCAGTTCCTGATACCTTACAAACGTGGCTTACATATGATGAGGGAGTTACCACTTTGGCAGCATCATCGCAAGTTTCATCATATGCTCAGAATCGGTCTGCTCATGCTGAGGCATTTGAAGAGATTCCTGATGAGCAAAGCGATGACGGACAAGGTAATGAATCAGGTAATCTCTCTCTGCATACTACTCATTCCTCTTCCTATGTATCTGATTCCGAGACCCAAGAGACTGCTAGCCCGCAGGATCTATCCCAGGGTGCGAGCCATATTTCTGAGTCTGTCATACATTCTTATTCTCGTTCACCCCTGTCACCGGAATCCAAACAGCCAGCACATTTAGATATAGGATATGATGAGGAGAGTGACCCCGAAGAGCAGCCTCTTACTCGAAAGAAAGCCAAATTTTCTCATGCTGCTACTTCTAAACCTCAGTCAAACCCTAGTGTGTCACACGCAACCACTCCACCTCACGAGAGTGGTTCTCCCCTTGAACAATCTGCACATAGGGATTTTGGTGAGGATGATGTACCTTTTGAAGATACTGTTGCTTCAAGAGGACATGAATTTTTAAAATCTTCAGCCGTACCTTCACCGGTACGTACTGATGCTGCAAAGAGGATCGGTTCTGATGTTGTACAAGAACACTTTGCAGCCTCTCAGCCTGAGATTCCAACTCAGGAACCAACAGCAATTGATCCCATAACTGTAAATTATATTGCTTATCCAATTTCTGCAGGTACTGCTTCATATTTTGGATCAATTATTGAAGACATACACGAGCGTGAGACAGGGAGTGTGTGTGAGAGGTTAGGGAGAGAGGGACCTTCATTTTTAAGGCCCGAAACCGAGCGCCAAATACTAACAGAACGAGTATTAGAGCGAGGTCACCTAAACCAAACACCGTCCCTTAACATTGAAAATCTTGATACACGTATGACTTCTATGGAAAATCAGATGAAGCAGTTTGGGCAGACGATGGGGCAGTTAGGGATGAACATTGGAAACAATCAAAGGGCTCTTGATGACTACGCAGCACGAATGGCAAGTCAAGCGATAGCTTTTAATGTTTTGACAAACAAGGTAAATGACTTGGGCCATGCTGGTGGTGTCTTGGGAAACACTCTGAATGAGAGGATGGGAGCAATGGAGATTACAATGGATACTCTGGCTGTGGAGATCAGTAGAGTGATGTTCGCAATCAGAAGTTTTATGCCCCCGGAGTGTTTCAACCCGCAACAACCTCCCCCCGATGCTGGTACAGGTGGTGCTAGTGGAGCAGGAGCCTATGGTTCTGGTTTTGAAGATTCTTATGCAGCTGGTGGATCTGGAGACCAAGGTGGAGTTCAGGATAACTCACCTAAGGGGGAGAGTGGAAAGGAGACGAGACAGCAGGGAGTTCAAATCGAAGAAATTCAAGAACAAGCTGATCTTGTCAAAGAAAAAGAAATTGAGCCGTCTATTGATGAAGAGGCTCTGAGGAGGAGAAAGGGTAAGGCAATAGCGATTGAGCAAGATGAGCCATTCGTTGACCTGAGTCATCAAGAAAAAGTACAGGTGGTACTTGACTCAGATTCCGATATGGAAGACATACCTTTGGAACATGCTATAAAGAGATCATTGAAGGATCAAGGTGGAGGTGCTGGAATGTCTTTCGGAATGCCTGAAGAAATTACTGTTGATAAGGAAACCCTTAAGTCTCAACAGTTAGCCTTGGAACAAGCTGAGTTCTTTAAAATGAAGGCAATGCAAGTACGTGCTGTGTTTCTAGAAAAGAAAGTGGAGCTACAAGGGAAGCAGTACGATCATGAGCTTGCAAGGCTAGCTGATCCTCAAGTTGATCTGGACAAGAGAAGGTTAGGGCAGAAATGGGATGAAGCAAGGAAGATAATGATGGGACCCTGTGCGAAAGGAGTTCATAACAAGGAGGCAGATGATCTGTTCTACAACCTAAATTTGCAGAATCCAATGGCTGCGGACTACATAAGTGCATTGAAGAGATTAATTTCTAAAGTCAGGGTTGGATACAATGCAACGCTTAAGGAGTGGCAGGTTATATTGTCTTTGACAGAAGGAGTCCCAATATCTTTCCTATATGTGGATGACCAATTCATGACGAGAAGATCTGCATCAGAGTTGTTCTTGCTAGCAACAAAAATTCAATACTCTCATTCTGAGAATCTAAGCATTCTGTATAGGGATCAGTTAATGCAGCTAGCAGAGGACAAGGGTCCAGAATTCTTAGCATATCCTAATGTTGTCCGGATGGTAGTTGACAGTAAATTGAAGAGGGTTAGCATGGAGGAAAAGGACTTAATGGAACTTTCAGTGGAATCTCTTAAGGCCGTCTGTAGACAAATGATGAGTAAGGGATTGGCTTCTGAGCTTAAAGATAACTCAGTGAAGATCATTGAAAGTGTCATATTCAAGAAGAGCAATAAGGTGTGGAAGTGTGATATCATTGCTCCAAACCCTCTTGATAACGTGAAGATTGAGCCGGAGCTGATAGAAAAGAAATGGAATATTCTTCAAGCTATGAAGAATGTAGATGAAGCTCTGAATCTTCCTTCTGGAGAACTGGAACAAGGAGAGATATGGGAGTCAATTGGTGTTCCAGGAAGAGATAGTGTATACTGGATACACTCTTTTGTTGATGATACAGCTGATGCCTTAGTATTCATAGATGCAGACCAGAATAAAACACTCTTGCATATGAGTAGAAAATGGCTGCTGCAGACTCAAAATGCTGCATTTCTGGAGAAAGTGTTATATGTGTTCAAATGGGAAGATGTGGAAGTTAAGTATGTGAAAGAAAAGCAGAGACTCGTGAGTTACCTGTCTGATGTAGTAGTGGAAAAGAAGCGAATGGAGCAAGATGCGGCTAGTGTCCACAATACTAACCGTGTCAAGGGCTATCCCAAAATGATCTATTGTCAGTTTAAAGCTGATAAAGCTCATTGGAAACCTCAGCTTATAATGAAGAAATTTGAGGACATTCCAAAGATCAGGACTACTCAGGAGGTGGACAAACTCAGAAGGCTTTTCAAACATCCTTACCCAGAACCCAAGAATCCTCTAGAAATGGAAGCAGTAAGTTTGTTGAATGCTAGGTGGACGCAGCTTCATGATCCAGTATATAAGAAACAAAAGCAGCAGGAGGAGAAGCGCAGGAGGCAGAAAGAAGAGAAAGACCAAGCTGCTGAAGCTAGGAAGAGGAAACGGAATTAGGGTTAAAGGTCAGAGTGGTGTGAACTTGAAGTTGGAAAAACTTCATGTCTTTCGGTTGCTTTAACTCACTTGAGGAAAATTCATCTTAGAATGAATCCAATAAGGCGATACAAGTTTGACTAAAAGGTATGAAATAATCCAGGTGATAGGAATCACTCAAATGATCTTTAATTCGAGGTTCGAATTCTGTTTCTAGTTTAAGTTCTTTGTATTGTTTTCAAGTACTTTTCAATTGTATATTATTCAAGACTGTAATGTTAATTATCTTTTCTCGTCTCATTGTTTAGTTGAGTTATCCTTCATTAATTTGAATGTCATTGTTAGACAATCAAATAGGGGGAGATTGAAAGGCAGAGTGTATAAACTTGTAACACTATAACTAATGTAACTCAATTAAAGGAAAAGATACTTAACCAGAAGACAATCAAGAACAAGAAGTCACAAGAAATCAACACTAAATGAAGACAAGGTAATTGATACAATTGAACATGTTAACTATGATCAAGCCAAGAAGAAATCATTGAGAGAAGTTCAAGTCAAAGTTGTTCATGCCTCAGTGATTTGAGAAATCGAGAATCAAGATCATAACTATCAGTATCAACAAGACCAATTGATTTCAAGTGAACAAGAAGGAAAGCAAATATTGGAAAGCCAAGTTACTAAGTGAATATGGTAATTTATTCAAGAAGCAGAAACACTATCAAGACTAGTCACTTATGAACCAGACCAGTGCATCAAGTGTCAGGACATTGATAGCAAGTTTATGTCAGTAATAAAGATCCATGTTCAAGAGCTTGCTGAAGAATAAAGAAGACATGAAGATATCACAAGCTCAAGATGTGC
The DNA here is from genome assembly GCA_037693485.1 of Kitagawia praeruptora. NCBI lineage: Eukaryota > Viridiplantae > Streptophyta > Magnoliopsida > Apiales > Apiaceae > Kitagawia > Kitagawia praeruptora. Next base: position 149,997,600 of record CM075344.1, on the reverse strand, counting down.
ATTGAAGTTTCAAGTTGAAGACCAGAATATTTTCTAAGTACTAAATATTCTAGATGACCAAGTAGAATATTTCTAAGTAGAAGTTCTACTTAGAAATTCGAGATGGCTAAGTAGAAATTCTCAAGTAGAAGTTCTACTTAGAGTGCAGCTTCAACATGACACATGGCATCTTCTGATTGGCAGATTTCCAAGCTTTCAAGATAAGGCAAGATTTATGTGGACATCATTGGGCCACGTACATCTTAGTCTTTGAAGACTACAGGACATAGATTACATGTAGTATAAATAGAAGCACTTGTGTAATGTTTTATTTTGATTTGAGCAATATTGAGAAAACACAAGAAAAAGAGAGAGAGTACATTCACAGAGCTTAGAATCATTCACTTCTCTCTGAACTTCTGTTATACTTTGTAATGAATGTTGTAGCAACCTTTTCAAGTTATATATAAGAAATATATTCCTTGAATCTGCGTGTTCATTTATTGCATCGTATTTATTGCTTCTCATATTCGAAAAGTTGTATTCACCCCCCCTCTACAACACATTTGGACCTAACACATCAGCTTGAGCTTGTGCTTTTTCAGTTCCTGTACTCTTGTCTTCAATTGAATCACTCATTGACTCATTAGTAGGTGCAACTGAAGCATTGTCTTCATCTTGAGCAGCAACAGGTTCTTGAGCAACCTGTTTTCCTTTATCAACTTGAATATGCTCTGAAGAAATAACCTTCTCTGGTTTATCAATCTCCTCACCATGATCAGAAACATGATGGGCATCAGAGTTTAATTCAGTGTGTGATGCAACCTCAGTGTCTTCAAGAACAACAGTAGGCCCATCAGCAACACCAGTATCAATAGATTGTGTAACCTCCATGAGTGTTGGAGTAGATGCTTCATTATTAAAAGAAACTGGAGTTTCATCAAACTCTTCCATTGTAGGCATTTCATCTCTAACAGCTTCATTATCTTGAACTTTAGCAAGTTCTGGTTCAGCAATCTGAACTCCTGATTCTGCAATAGTAGGTTCTATGATAACCTCTTTTTCACCAGTAGGAATATCAGTAGAAATTTTCTCTTGAGCCTCATCAACATGCTCATCATCAGAATCAGTAAGAATGAGCCTTCTCCTCTTAGCTTGAGGCACTGCAATCAGTTCTTCATCTTCACTAGAACTTTCCTCAGCCGGTGGTGTTGAAGGTCTATTTGCCCTTTTTACGAATCTTCTGGAATAAACAGCCTTTGGAGATGTCTGTTTAGCCTTAGAATGTTTTGTGTTGATTGCAGTATGCTTCTTCCTTTTTGACTTAGATGTTGGTTGTGGGTGAGTAGTAGTGACAGGGTTTGTTGGTGTTGGATTCATTGGTTCAGGTTTTGTTTGTGGTGATGTAGGATTAACAGTGGTGGTTGGTGTTGGCTTAGGTGATTGTATAGGTTGAGATGGTATGGTTTCAGTACGATCAGTGTCTAAAGGTTCAGGCATATTTTGTGTTTCTGGTTGTTGTGTTTGATGTGAGTCATGTTGTGGTGATTGGGGATCTTGTGGTTGGTTGAGGAAGTTTTGCAAGGCAAGTGGTAAGACAAAAGCAGGTATGTCTTTACCAACATCTTCATTAGTCATATCAGAGAATATTCTCTTATTGACTCTAAAGGGTTGAATCTCATCAGCTTCATCAACTTCTAACCCAGGTACATATGCATTAAACAAAAGTTGACAAAATCTAGCAAAATAAACTGTAGTAGACTCTGACAACTTATCACCCAAATTCATTAACACATAACGACCATAATCAAAATTACTGCCATAGAGTAGAGAATACCCAATTTGCAGACTGAACCAATTCATTAAGTCTTCCTTTTTGACTTAGATGTTGGTTGTGGGTGAGTAGTAGTGACAGGGTTTGTTGGTGTTGGATTCATTGGTTCAGGTTGTGTTTGTGGTGATGTAGGATTAACAGTGGTTGTTGGTGTTGGCTTAGGTGATTGTATAGGTTGAGATGGTATGGTTTCAGTACGATCAGTGTCTAAAGGTTCAGGCATATTTTGTGTTTCTGGTTGTTGTGTTTGATGTGAGTCATGTTGTGGTGATTGGGGATCTTGTGGTTGGTTGAGGAAGTTTTGCAAGGCAAGTGGTAAGACAAAAGCAGGTATGTCTTTACCAACATCTTCATTAGTCATATCAGAGAATATTCTCTTATTGACTCTAAAGGGTTGAATCTCATCAGCTTCATCAACTTCTAACCCAGGTACACATGCATTAAACAAAAGTTGACAAAATCTAGCAAAATAAACTGTAGTAGACTCTGACAACTTATCACCCAAATTCATTAACACATAACGACCATAATCAAAATTACTGCCATAGAGTAGTGAATACCCAATTTGCAGACTGTCCATTGGAATAGCATCCCAGTTGGTGACCTTCTTCTGGAACGTCCTGGTGATACAGTTAAAGAAAAAGTTCCACTCTTTTCTCAGATTCGGCCTCCTCACACTGCCCAGCTTTGCAAGAGATTCCATATACCCAATCTCTGTTAACATCTCTCTCAGATTTTGCTCAGAGACAACAGCATACGAAGTATGTGTGTCGAAATTCATGCTCTCACGAACAGTTTGTGGAGTAATCACAAACTCTTGTTCTTCATGAGAGAAGATGATAGATGGAGTTCCATTTTCCCCACCTTCTATATACCTTGAGTTTTGCCAGAAGGTGACAACCTGAGAAGCAGATAGAGTAGCAGGTTCAACCAAAGCTTGCCCAATCTCAGAGTCACGAAGAAAGTTTTGCATTAGGTGAAACGCCTCAGGAGCACGGTCGTTCTCAAGTAGAGCTGCATAATTGTTAGGCACAAAACGAAGACCAAACGAAGTGAAAGGTTTTGTTGCCATTAGATCAAGAAATAAGCAAAAATCGACTGTGAAAATGATATGCAAGAAAGGTGTTTGTGAAAATGCCAAAGTGAAAAACAAAGGAGTTCACTGTTTTGGTAAAGTGAATATGAGTGGGTGAGTAGTGATTGTAACAAAAAGTAATTTGAGTAGTAATTAAAAATTAAATTCAAACATTTTTACTTGAAAACACGCAACTGTTCCCTTGAGAAGTGTGAAAGTGATACATAATGATGAGTGAATGGGTGAAAGTGGGACACGTGTCAAACATGCAGCAATTCACTTAATTCACGCGCAGTAAAAGCCATTATTACTGCTGTCTTTCCGTTTATCAAGACACTTTACCACTAAATACACTAATTAACAGTTGTCAACCACTCCATTTACTCCAAAATTTTCAAATTATCTTAATGAAAATTTACCTTAGAGTACGTAACACAATCAATCAGTGTTTGTCAAATTTTCAAACTTTATCACAAAAACCCTTTCAAAAATGCACAGTCGTGATTATTTTTGTGTGTGAGTAGCAGAGTTTACCAAATCAATTTTTATAGCATCTAATATTTCATAAAATCCATAAATCAAATCAATAAACACTGAATGCACAAACTCTCATATTAAACACAGAGTATATGATGAATGCTAAACTCTGTAGTTCCTTAAATACAGAAATCTGAATATCCCTGTTCCCATTGATGTTCATGATTATCCAAGTAAGCACACAGTCATTATAGACAAAAAGATCAGGAGATAGACATCAAAGCATCATTCAGTGAGTTACATGTCAAAGATTTCCTCACAAACTCTCAAAGCACACAAGTGTTTAGGTGAAGTGTTTTCGCTCAAATTCAATCAGTAAAAGCAGATACTACCATAGGCTTGAATTTCCACCAGATCTACACTACTTCGATTACATATATGCACAAATCAAAAGGACTTTGTTCAGGTTTGTAATGTAGTAAGATCAAACAGGTGAGAAGAGATGTTTTTTAACATGAGTGAATTTCGAACTGAACAATTTAACAGACCAAAGTGTTCAGTCACATTGTTAGTACATATGTGTACAAGATGATCAGTATATATACCCTTTTTTTTATTATATATACCGAGTAAACTTTTCTTTTCGCGAGAAACACTCACCTGCTTGCATTTGATTTATCAACAGAATATAACTGCTCTTAATACTCCAGAGTTTAAGAAAAATGAGCAGTTATTTAGGCTCAAAGGGGTTTACTAAGGGAAGTGTTTATGAATAGTATTCAAAGAAGTTTTGAACAGTGTTTGAAGAAAGATGGTAAATCCTAGTGCCTTTATCATTTTCATGCACACACATATCATGTAGTCTCAAACTGGTTTAATGCAAGTTCTAGAGCAACATACTTACTGATGAACATCACACAGCAATAAAATCTGATTGATATAAAATGTATCAATCACTTATTTGGCTCAAAATCTCACAGGGTGTAGACATGAACTGTTTCTCACCAAACTAAACAATGACACATCTCAAGTTTTAAAATTTTCACAAGTACAAACAAGGAATCATCAAGAACTATGTACGTCTTGGAAACAGAGTGTTACTAATCAGAGTTTAGAGTTCATCAATATCAGAAATTATTCATGAGAGGCAATGCACACATTATTCATAGATTCAGAGTTTAGGATCAAATAAATTAAGAGATGCTCTAAATATGAAACAGTATCATGCTGTGTTAACTTACTGCACAATTTCTGATTAGATCATAGTGACTCAGAAAGAATCTTGATTTATTCACTGAGAATCATGCTTCATACATTTTTCTTCATTGGTTTTTTTTTTTCATTCAGACAAAAAATCAACTCAGAATTCACAGAGTTTATCAAACATATTAACAGTGTATGACCAACAATCATGTTGACAAAGTTTACCAGTGTGAGAATAGAAACATGTGAACAGAGTATGCATAACAGAGTTTAACTAACAAGGTTCACATAGCACTTTAGCAATTCACAGAAATATGAGCAGCACATTTTTAAGAAAATTTTGAGTCTAACCAACATGTTTAGTCAAAACCAGATACCATCCCTAGTTCATTGACCAGTCTTGTAAATGTTGCTTCACTTAGAGGCTTGGTGAAGACATCTGCAAGTTGTTGATCTGTAGGCACAAAGTGAAGCTCAATGTTGCCTTCCTCTACATGCTCTCTGATAAAGTGATACCTTATGCTGATGTGCTTGGTCATTGAGTGTTGTACTGGATTACCTGTCATTGCAATAGCACTTTGATTATCACAGAAAATAGGTATTTTGCTATACCTCAACCCATAATCCAGCAATTGATTCTTCATCCATAGAATCTATGCACAGCAACTACCAGCAGCAATATACTCTGCTTCAGCTGTAGATGTTGATATTGATTTTTGTTTCTTGATGTACCAAGACACAAGTCTGTCACCAAGAAATTGACAACTTCCACTTGTGCTCTATCTGTCAATCTTATAGCCTGCAAAATCTGCATCAGAGTAACCAAGTAGCTTAAAATCTGATTCTCTTGGGTACCACAACCCTAAAGTTACAGTGCCCTTGAGATACTTGAAAATCCTCTTCACAGCTGTTAAATGTGGTTCCCTTGGATCTGCCTGAAACCTTGCACACAGACAGGTGGCGTACATGATATCAGGTCTACCAGCTGTTAAATAGAGTAGAGAACCAATCATTCGTCTGTAACTTGTCATATCTACTGATGACCCTGTATTTTTATCCAATTTTGTTGCAGTTGCCATGGGAGTTGTTGCAGATGAACAGTCAAGCATGCCAAATTTCTTGAGAAGATTTCTGGTATATTTTACTTGATTGATAAAAATTCCATCATCTGTTTGCTTCACCTGTAAGCCTAGAAAATAGCTTAGCTCTCCCATCATACTCATTTGATATCTTGACTGCATGAGCTTGGCAAACTTCTTACAGAGTTTATCATTATTAGATCCAAAAATGATGTCATCAACATATATTTGAACTAAGAGCAGGTCACTACCAGATTGAAAGTAAAACAGAGTTTTGTCAATAGTACCTCTGTGAAACCCACTTTCTAGTAGAAATTTAGCAAGAGTTTCATACCATGCCCTTGGTGCCTGCTTAAGTCCATAGAGTGCCTTGTCTAACCTGTAGACATGGTCTGGATATTTTGGATCTACAAAACCAGGTGGTTGTTCAACAAATACTTCTTCTTCAAGTTTTCCATTCAGAAAAGCACTTTTCACATCCATTTGAAAAACCTTGAATTTCTTGTGAGAAGCATAGGCAAGAAACATCCTTATTGCCTCCAATCTGGCAACTGGTGCAAAAGTCTCATCATAATCTATTCCTTCCTGCTGTGAATAGCCTTTAGCTACCAGTCTTGCTTTGTTCCTTGTGATAACACCATCACTGTCAGTTTTATTTCTGAAAACCCATTTAGTACCAACAATGGATCTGTTCTTGGGCCTTGGTACAAGGGTCCATACTTCATTTCTCTCAAATTCATTTAGCTCTTCTTGCATTGCTGTTATCCAGTCAGCATCTTTAAGAGCTTCTTCTACTTTCTTTGGCTCAGTTTGTGACAAGAATGCATGAAACAGACATTCATTTGTTGTTGCACTTCTTGTCCTTACTCTTGCATCTGGATCACCAATAATCAAATCAGGTGTGTGTGACTTAGTCCATTTTCTTGCAGAAGGCAGAATGCTTCTGTCATCATGTGATCCTCCCCCTTGATCCATGCTCTCCTGATTTTCTTGGTGTCTTTCTTCATTTTCTGATGCTCCCCCTGAATGTGACTGCTCAGAATTTGAGCTTTCAGATTTTGAATCAACAGAGTTTGATTCCGAGTTATCAACTGAGTCACTATCAGTGTTTGAATTATCACTTTGATGTGATTCTTCATGCTCCCCCTCAACTGGTTCTTCCCTTGTTTCTGATTGAAGAGTCTCTTCAGTATTTACCAGTAGAGGTTCAGAGTTTAGCTCAACAGAGTTTGTCAGATCAGTCTCATCAGAGTGTACTTTGTCAGAGAATAAATCTTCATTTTCAAAGTGCAGTTGATCATGTTCATTAACATCTTCAAGTCCAGTTACTTTCTTGTCATCAAATGACACATGAATTGATTCCATAATCACTTTGGTTCTCAGATTATAAACTCTGAATGCCTTAGTTGACAGTGGATAGCCAACAAAAATTCCTTCATCTGCCTTTAGGTCAAATTTGGTCAACTATTCAGGATGAGTCTTCAACACAAAGCACTTGCATCCAAAAATATGAAAATATTTTAGATTTGGCTTTTTCTTGTTCACCATTTCATATGGTGTTTTACCATGCTTGTTGATCAGTGTTGCATTTTGAGTAAAACAAGCAGTTTGAACTGCTTCTGCCCAGAAATATGTTGGCAATTTTGCTTCATCTAGCATGGTTCTGGCAGCTTCTATCAAGGTTCTGTTCTTCCTCTCCACTACACCATTTTGTTGTGGAGTGCCAGGTGCAGAAAACTCTTGTTTGATTCCTTTACTCTTACAAAATTCTTCCATTGTTGAATTCCTGAACTCAGTTCCATTGTCACTTCTGATAATCTTCACTTGATTCTCTGACCCTTTGTCCAGTTGTATTATATGTTCTGCCAGTGTTAATGCAGTTTCATCCTTCTTTGCTAGAAAATACACCCATGTGTATCTGGTGTATTCATCAACAATGACTAGAGCATATTTCTTCTTTCCAAGTGACATGACATTCACTGGTCCAAAAAGATCAACATGTAGAAGATGATAAGGATCAACAATTGAAGACTCAAATTTGCTTTTGAAAGAGACTTTTCTCTGTTTGGCCTTTTGACAAGAATCACACAGGCCTTCTACATTCAACAAAGACTTTGGTAGTCCTCTTACAAGATCATTCTTTATTAGCTCATTGATGTTGTTCAGATTCAAATGAGAGAGTTTCTTGTGCCACTTCCAACTCTCTTCACTGGACATTCTTGTTGATAGACACACTGCTTTGCCATCAGAGTTTGTTGACAATTTTATTTCATAGATGTTATTGTGTCTGTTTCCAACTAGAGCAACTTTCCCTGTAGATTTACTGATGACTTGACAATATTCAGGCTGAAAATCTACATGATATCCTCTGTCACAGATTTGACTCACAGAAAGCAGATCATGCTTGAGTCCTGGAACCAGAGCTACATTTGTGATGATGACACTTCCAAGATTAATATTGCCATATCCCAGAGTATGTCCTATGTTGCCATCTCCATAGGAAACTTTTGGGCCAGCCTTCTCCTCATACTCTGATAGCAGGGCTTTATTTCCAGTCATGTGTCCTGAACATCCACAGTCCACGACTAGGGTACTTACCCTGGTGCCCTGCAATCACAAACAATCACTGATTGTTAGTTTTAAGGATCCAGACTTGCTTGGATCCTTTTGCTTTATTGAATCAGTTAGTTTTTGCAGCGGATTTAGCATTATCAGAGTTTAAAGTAACATTTTCATTCTTAGTACTTGCAGAATCAACTTTAACCCATTTCAAATTAGGTTTTAGTTCATAATAATTATGATAAATAGCATGATAATTCTTGCAAGTATAAATTGAGTGCCAACTACTTCCACAATGTTTGCACAGAGTTTGTGGTCTTGGTTTGACATTTTCCTTTTTCACTCCAGATTTGGAGGGTAATGAATTAATGTCTTTGTTCTTCCTGCAAAAGCTAGCAAGATGATTAGTGCTACCACAATTATAACAAGTTTTTTTAGGTGCAAATGTAGCAAGCATTGGCTTAATTCCTGATGTTATGCCTACCTTACCATTTCTGTTTTTCCTAGGCATTCTCTGTTTGTTGACAGATTTAATTTCTTTAAGCTTATGCTTAAGTTGTTTATCTGTCATTGAACCAATATCAACCTGTTTTACACAGGTTTTTACTGGATCATGGTCAACAGCTCCATGTTCAGTTTTAACAGTACCATGAACAAATGTTCCAAATTTCTTAGTAGAAAGAGGTGGTCTTATCTTGACTGTATTCTGAAACCTAAGCACATCATCCTCAGAATAACCTAGACCTACTGTGTCTGATTGAAAGACCTCTTGAGTGTCTTTTCCAGAATGTGTCCAAGTTTTAATAATGTGCTTTGCATCTCCTAATTCAGATTCTAGTTGCTTATACTTACCTAGCAACTCCTGTTCTATAAATACAGCATCATCTCTTTCTTTCTGAATTTTATTCATGTTTTCAAGTTGTTCCTCAACAAGTTTATTTCTTTCTTTGAGTTGAGAACACTCACTTTTGATTCTCTCATTTTCTAAAGTCTGATCTCTATAACTGATGTGTAATGCCTTAAGATAAATTCTCAATTCAGTTATATTATCTGTATTATAAGCATAGGTAGTTGGAGGTACCTTTAGTTCAGAATCTTCATTCTGAGTAGAGGCCATGAAAGCATAGTTCACCTCCTCATCTGAATCTGAGGTGTCTGCCCAATCTCTGCCTTTGGTGTAGAGTGCCTTTTCAGTTTTACCCTTTTTGCACTCAGGAGCATAGTGACCCATCTCCTTACACTTGTAGCATTGAATCTCAGACTTGTCTTTCTTACCAGATTTAAAGTCCTTTCCCTCAGATTTCTTGAAATTTTTCTTGTCAGACTTTGAGTAATCCTTGGAGAATCTCTTTCCCTTCTTGAAGTTCTTGTATCCCATCTTCTTGAAGGTCTTTACCATTAATGCAGCCATTTGCATCATCTCCTCATCATCTTCAGAATCAGATGTTCCATCTGTGTTTGAGTCAACATCAGTGTTTGATGAATCACTTTCTGAATGTATGACTAAGGCTTTTCCTTTTGCCTTTCTCCTTGATGCTTCTTTCTTTGAAGATTTTTCTTCAACTTTCAGTGCAACAGTCTTTGAGTTCCTGCTTGATCTTCTGTTTCTCTTCTCCATTTCCAATTCATGAGTCTTGAGCAGTCCATAGATTTCATCAATCTCAGTATCAGCAAGATCATAGTTGTCTCTTATGGTGGTTGTTTTCACATCCCACTTTTCAGGAAGAGAGAGAAGAAACTTGAGATTTGAATCTTCCAGATCATATTATTTGTTAACCAATGATAGATCATTGAGTAGTTTGCAGAATCTATCAAATGTTTCTGTCATGGTTTCTTCAGACTTTGCCTCAAAATGCTCATACTCCTGTGTGAGTATGTTTCTTCTGTTCTTCTTAATTGCAGCAGTTCCTTGACATCTAACCTCAAGTGCATCCCATATATCCTTTGCAGTCGTGCAGTTAATCACTTTGTTAGACATAACATTGTCAAGAGCACTGTGAAGTAAGTGCCTTACTTTGGCATCCTTAGCAATAGATGAAAGATCCTCAGCAGTTAGATCTTTCTTTTCCTTAGGAACCACCTTTGATTCCTCACCAGCAGCAGCAGCAGTTAACTTAGTAGGTTTATGAGGACCTTCATAAATTCTATCAAGATATTCTGGATCTGTGGCTTCCAGAAACATGGTCATCTTTACCTTCCAGATTGCATATTCTGATGGCTTGAGTATTGGAACCCTAATTGTCTCATACCTACTAACAGTAGTAGGTGCTTTCTCAGAACCTGATGGAGGAGGAATCTCTGCCATTGATTATTATTGTGTTTGGATCTTAGACTGTAATAAAGTAACAGATTGTCTCTGATACCACTTGTTAGGTCGAATACACAATATATATAATCAAGTACTGTATGAGTAAATAACAAGAACACACGTTTTAACTTTTAAAACTGTTTGGAATTAATAATTCCTCTCTCAGTGATGTAAAATATCACAGAGAGCTACTTAGGTTACAATGAATGATATTCGTTCACGATGGATACCCTTCTAGGGTTAACCTAACTGTATTTATAAGATATACAGCTACGTACAATCGTTAATTGATTCTCCTAAAATTAAGCTATACAATTGATAACAATTACGATTGCTACACGTCTTCTAAGTCAACTCAATCTCTTTGACAGCTATCCAATCTTCAAAGATATCGCTTCCATATTAATATTAAATTAATCTTCAAACTCTGTTGACTTGTAGATGCTTCCAGTAGACAGACTTTAGCAAACTCTGTTGCTCTCCTAGCTAACAGTGTTTGCGCTTCCATGTGTTCAGCTAGCAGTGTTTACGCTTTCTCCTGTCAGCGTTTGCGCTTCCAGCTATCAGCGTATACTCAAACTCTGTTACAAATGCTTTCAACTAACAAGTTAAACTCTTTTTACCTGCAACACTTAAACACTGACATTAAATCACATCAATTATATCTAACACTCTTTTTGTAGGAAAAATGCAATCTTCTTTATACCAATTCTTCGGAAACTTGGCATAATATTCTTCAATTTCATGTTGATGTGAAGGTCCAGAAAAACCAGTGTGCTTTGCATCAGTTTGTACTGTTATACTCTGAGAAGAGTTAGACTCAGAACTTCCTTCAGTTTCAACATCAACTTCAGCATTTGCATTCTCAGCATTATTCACTGTAGCTTCAACAGTTTCAGCAAAAGTCTCCTCAATATTCTCTGCAGTTTGCTCTCCAGCTTCAACAGACTTTGCAATCACAAGAACTTCATTCACAGGCTCAGAGATTACAGCCTTGATTGGTTGATCAATTTCTTCACCTTGTTCAACAACTTGATGAGCATCAGAGAATAATTCAGTGTGTGTTGCTACTGTGTCATCAAGTACCACAGTAGGTTGATCAGCTACACCAGTGGCTTCAGAGTTAGCAACAGGTGATGAGATAGGAAATTCAAGGCCATCAGAGAATGGAATAAATGACTCAACAAAATCATCCATAGCAGTAGAACCATCTCTGTTTTCTGTAGTCATCTGTGCATCATCAGTTGGCTTGACAACTTCTTCTTCAGTATGCATCTCAACAGTAGGTATCTCCTTAGAAATCACCTCTGGAGCTTCAAAATTAACCTCTTCATCAGACTCATCAACTATCAATTTTCTCCTCTTTGATTGAGGCACCTCAGCTGCCACTTCTTCTTCAGCAGAATCTTCTTCTACAATAGATGGTGATGGAGGCTTGTTTGCTCTTTCCTTTCTAGCCCTTTTAACCCTTTTTACAGCTATGTGCTTGGTTCTACCTCTCTTTTTTGGTTTAGCTTGTGTAGGTGATGGATTTTGTTCAGAGGTTGCAATTTGCTCATTGATGTCAGGTTGAGGTTGAGTTGGAGTGTGAGTGCATGTTGGTTGAATTTGGTCAATGTTTGGCTAAGAGGGTTGAGGTTGTGTTTCATTGTCTAGAGGTTGTAAGAGTTCAGTGTTTACAGGTATGTTTGGCTCATGTTGTTGTTGTTCTTGAGGTTGATTGAGAAAGTTTTGAAGAGCAAGAGGCAAAAACAAGTCAGGTACATCCTTGGTTGCATCCTTGTTGGCCAAATCAGAGAATACTCTCTTATTAACTCTAAAGGCCTGAATAATGTTTTCCTCAACAATTTCAACACCAGGCACACAAGCAGAGAATAGTAATTGACAAAATCTAGCAAAGTAAACAGTAGTACTAGACTCTGACAATCTTTCACCTAAATTCATCATGACAAGTCTACCAAAATCAAAATTACCTCCATAAAGAAGAGCATGCCCAATTTGAAGACTGTCAATTGGAATAGCATCCCAATTTGTGACTTTCTTTGAAAACGCCCTTGTGATGCAATCGAAGAAGAAACTCCACTCATTCCTCAGCTGTGGTCTTTTTACTTGACTAAACTTATCTAAAAGACCTGAGTACCTTATTTGCTGCAACAGCCTTTTAAGATGTGCTTCACCAACAACACTGTATGAATTGTGTATGTCAAAGCCAAAAGATTCTCTAACTGTCGTGGGAGTAATGACATACTCTGTTTCCTCATAGGTGAAAATAATGGACAGAGTCCCATTCTCTCCTCCATCGTCATAAGTAGAGTTCCGCCAGAAAGTAGCAATCTGTGTGGCAGAGAGCGTTGGTGGTTCGACTAGGGCTTGACCAATCTCCGAATCCCTCAAGAAATTTTGAATCAAATGAAACGCCTCAGGAACGTTCTCAGTATTCAATGGAGCTGCATAATTGTTAGGGACAAATACTAACCCTTGAGCGTTAAAAGCTTTGGTGGCCATATGATTGGATTTGAGAAGAGAATAGCAGATAAAATGATGTGTATGCAAGGTGTTTGTTAAAATGTGCAAGAGAGTGAACAAGATAACTGTGAGTGCTTGTGTGCAAAGGGATATTAACCGTTTTAAGTGAAATGATTAGATATGTAATTAAAAATTAAAAACCAATCGTTTTAACCTTAATACACGCAACCAGTTACATGTGTGAGTGGGACACGATCCTTGTGAAATATGTGAGTGGGACACGTGGCACAAATTTAATGGAACAGCTTTGCACGCTCAGTAATTATAGCAATAATTACTGCTACCATCTCTCTCATTTTTCCAATACACTTTAACTCTCTAATACTCATCAACAGTTGGCAATAATTTATCTCATTTTTAAAAAAAACTCTTGTTACCCCAAGTATGCAAATTGTCTGAAATAAAATATACCTTAGAGTACTAGACAAAATTCGTCAGTGTTTGTCAATTCTCCAACTTTATTACTATAACCCTTTCAAAAACTGCACAGTTGTGAATATATGTGTGTGTATAGCAGAGTTTACCAAATCAATATTCAGAGCATCTAATTTTTCATAAAATCCATAAAATAAATCAGTAAACACTGTTTGCACAAACTCTCATAGTAAACTCTTAATATCTGATGAATGCTAAACTCTGTAGAAACTAGATATACAGTAACTTTGAACTAACTTATACCCCCCCCCCTTCTAACTATTTTTTTTTGTAATCAAAGGTTGTAACTAGTCACCAAAAATTCTATAATTTTAGCCCTTATCGTTTTGATAAGTTCCTGGGTCTTCATGTAACATCCCGAATTTTCGAGATATTATTTCTAAATACGAAACTTTAATAAAAGGAATTCTTTATTCAAATAAACCAAATTAATGATATGATAGTCAAAGCAGCGGTCAAAATCAAATAATCCAAAAATATCAAATCGGAGACGCGGCTCCACAAATCCAATATCCAATATCTAATAAAGTACTGAAAATTTATTCAATAATCCGATAAGTCTTTTTCTATAATGGCATCTAAATCAAGTAGCACAAAATCCACATAGTCCACATCATTAATCTTAATAAGCTTCCAAAAGTCTGAACCTGAAATATATTAAAATAATGAGCTGCGAAGCCCAGCAAGTAATTATCGCCCAACGGCTCAAAAATAATATTTTTAAAAAAGAACAAAATTTCTGAAACTGTAATTTGATACAAAAATCATAAACGATAAATCATATTTTATTCCCACAGTTCTAAATTACGGCCACACTAAACCAGTGACACGGTTCTATGTTCGATACGCAACTAAAACTGGAGAATTCTAAAATAATTCTTTTCTAAAATCAATTTTCGATATCACAATTTTCAATAATCAAATCAATCAGATATTTATAATAAAAACAAATTGATAGTGAGCAACGAAAAGTTACTTACCTCGAATGCGATACAAACACTGAAAATTAATACACGAACTGTTCCTATAATTCAATTATCATAACATAATACAATTAATCACTTGCCCTTAAACAATTAAACACACACTTAAAATAATATAACAACTAAACAGAGACAATCAAACCAATCGGGCCTTAAAGACCAACAACAATACCTATGGCCTAGTCCATGATCAAGTACAAATTCAAAAAGGCCACCAATGTTTCTAGCTTTAACATGTGACTTTTATATTAATTTAAACACTTTTTGCATTTGACAGATACATTACACATCACACACATGCATGGTTACCGCTAACTGAGTCAACTAATCTAATGTACATGAAACATGAATTCTGGCCATTAATCTTTCATACCAGTACATAAACAAAATCACATCTTACAAGTAAGATCAAACCTTAAAAACTAGAAAATGGTCATGTTAGGAATAATTCATAAGCTGTGATGTTAAGAATAGAATTTACACATTATACTTCTTGTAATCCTGATCTTATAAAGGATTTAGCACTTTATATATGATTTATGTATAAGACAGTTATCTGTACAGTTTAGTCAGGAATGAACAGTGTATCGGAGACTACATGTCAGGAACAAAGGGCAAATCCTGATGATGGTCTAATACTGATGATGATCAGATACTGATGCAAGATGAAATCCTGATATCAGTCTTGTTACTGATGATGTCATTATGGATGCTACAGAAACTGGCAAGTGCTATAAAACAGGATCGTTGTTTGAAGAACAAGCAAGAAGATATTATGAAGGAAAGAGTTTTCTATTGATGGAAACTATCGACTAGAAGACAGAACATTGTCATGTATAGATTATATCTTTCTGTTATTAGTTGATAGGTAGCATTATAAATACTCTCTCAATATCATTGTAAAAAGAGCGACGAAGTTGTAAGCGAGTGTGCGTAGCTCTGTATAAGGTTTGTATTCGAGAGTTCGAAATAAATAGAGAGAGAGATTTGTATTGTTAGCAGCTGCTAAAGGTATTTGTACACCTTTGGTAGAGTTTGTATTTGATCTTATTAATACAAACAAGAGTTTGATTCATTCGTTTATTCTTGTTCATATAATCAAGCAAAAATCAGGCACGATTATATAACTTGTATTCAACCCCCCCCCTTCTACAAGTTATTCGAGTTAACAATTGGTATCAGAGCAGGTTGATTTCGAATAATCATAAAGATCTGCAATCATGTCTGGTTACAAGGATGGGAATACTAAAATTCCTATGCTCAAGAGAAACGAATATACTCTATGGGAAGTAAAGATGTTGCATCATCTGGAAGCAACAGATCCTGATTATCTTGACAGAATCAGAGATGGACCTTTTGTTCCAACAAAGGTCGTTGGACAAGCAACTATTGATGGTGTGGTTGTTCCAGAACATACAGTAGAGAAGCCAAAATCTGAATGGTCAGATAAGGACAAGGAGAATGTTCTTAAAGATGCTAAAGTGAGAAACATATTATTCAACAGTCTTGATTCTGTTCTCACTAACTATGTTCTCTCTTGTAAAACTGCTAAGGATATATGGGACAATCTTAAGGTTCACTGTGTGAAGGAACTAAGCCTGTCAGGAAGAATATGAGGACATTACTTATACAACAGTATGAGTACTTTGAATCCAAGTTTGGTGAGTCACTTACTGATACCTTTGATAGGTTTACAAAACTCATCAATGAGATGGCCATGCATGGTAAATATTATGACTTGGAGGATATGAATACAAAGTTCATGAAAGCTTTGCCTGACTTCTACAATGAGAAGATATCTGCGATTGAGGAAGCTAATGATCTGGATGAGATTTCATTAGAGGCAGTATATGGAAAATTGAGAGCTTATGAACTTGACAAGCAGCAGAAGAAGAGCAGGAGTGAAGGAAAGATGAAGACTATTGCACTTACTGCTCAATCTGAAGTTAAGAAGCTTCCTGAAGAACAGCATGAAGAGATTGCTGTAAAGAATTCAAGGAAGAAGAAAAGCAAAGAAAGTTCTGAGTCAGAGACTACTGATATGGACTCTGACAACAATGATTCTGAATCTGAGATGCAGGAACTCTTTGCTATGTTTGCTAAAGCCTTTAAGAAAGGAAGATTCAACATGAGAAGATTTAGCAAAGGACCTTTTCAAAAGAAGGAGGAGAAGAAGAGTGACAAAAGCAAAAGTACAATTGTCAAGCTTGATAAGGCCAAGATCAAGTGCTTTAACTGCAGCAAGCTTGGACACTTTGCTAGTGAGTGTAAGAAGCCTAGAAATTCAGGAAAGGCTAATGCACTTATGGTCACACAGAAGGATTGGGCTGATTCCAGTGATTCTGAAGATCAATTGGATTATGACAACATTGCATTGATGGCAAATGGTTCAGACAAACCTGGATCTCCAAAGAAAACTTCTCCATCCTCTATTAAGGTATCACTTCACTTTCTTGATTCATTTGATAGCTTAAATTCTGATGAAATTAGAACTATCCATGCTGAGTTTAAGAATCTTATGACTAATTTTAGAATTCTTACTTGTGAAAGAGATGAACTTAAGGTTAAGAATGATAAATTAGTTGATAGAAATAATTTTCTTGAATCTGAGTTAATTCAAATGGAAGAATACAAGTTAAGTTCTGATAAAGCTAAGCATGATTATAGTGTTATTCTTGAGGCTTATGACTATGTCAGAAAAGAACTAGAGGAAGAGAGAGATGTGATTAAGACCATTAACAATTCCAGTAAAAAGACTATAGAAATCTTTGAAAGTGGAATTCGTGGTAAGGTTAATGGTTTAGGTTTTGATAAGGCTAGACAAGAAGAAAAAGTAGTTATTGTCAATGATGATAGTAAGATAGAAGCTAACACATCTAAATCTGAAGGTAAGAAAATTTTTTCTGAACCTAATCATGTTAAATTTGTTGATTCAAAAGGTACCCCTGTTGTACACAAAAGGATTAACAATAGTAATTCAGATGAGAAAGTGTTAGAGAAACCTAAGAATGTAAACATAGGGTTTCTGTCTAAGTCTCAGTTGAAACAGAGATTAGATGGTCTTTCAGAGTCTAGCAAGATCAAAAGAAATAGGAATGGAAAAGAAGGTATTAACAAAGAGAATAATTACAAGAATGTACCTGATGCACCTAGGAAAAAATGCTATTAGTGTGGAAATCATAATCATTTGGCCCTAGACTGCAATCAAAAACCTTCTTGGAAAACTGAGTCCAGATTCCCCAAGACTCAGAAAATTCAATACCAACCGCAAAAAGCTTGTTATCATTGTGGTAGTTTACTTCATTCCATTTACATGTGTAGAGAATATCATGAACTGTATTATGACTATTATTCCTTGAAATCTGAAACTCCTAGTCACAAACAGTTTGTGAAATCAGAGTCTAAGGTTGACTCTGCAACAGGTAAAATAAAAGCAAAATCTTCAAAGCCTGTTGTTCCTAAATCTAGTAAGAAAGGATCCAATCAAAGTTGGGCCCTAAAAAATTCTAACTAGTTACTTTTTGTTTGCAGGGCACAGGAAAGAAGCATTCAATTATCTTGGACAGTGGATGCTCTGGGCATATGACTGGAAAGAAGTCCCTGCTTACAAAGTTTGAGAGGAAAGCTGGCCCAGTGATATCTTTTGGAGATGGCAACAAAGGAAAAACTCTGGGATATGGCTCAATTGTTTTGGGGAATGTCATCATAGAAAATGTAGCACTGGTTGAAGGCTTGAAACATACTCTTTTAAGCATAAGTCAACTGGGTGATAAAGGTTACAAATCAATCTTTGACAAAGAAGGATGCAAAATCTTGAATATGCAGAATGGAGACATTGTTCTAACTGGTCAAAGACATGGTAACATATATGAAGCCAGCTTAAGTGATACATCTAAAGGAATTGTTAGATGTCTCTATAGCAAAGCAACAAGTGATGAAAGCTGGAATTGGCACAAGAAGCTCTCACATCTTAATTTCAAGAAGCTTAATCAACTTGTTAAGCACAATTTGGTGAGAGGCCTACCACAGGCAAATTTTGTGCAAGATGGACTTTGTGATGCATGTCAGCTTGGAAAGCAAAGAAGAATCACTTTCAAGAGCAAGACTGAAAATTCAATTACTGAACCATTTCACATGTTACATCTTGATCTGTTTGGTCCAGTAAACATTATGTCTATCAGCAAGAAAAGATATGCTCTAGTTATAGTGGATGATTTCACAAGGTTCACATGGGTGCTCTTTCTACACAAGAAGGATGAAGCTCCTCAGCAAATCATTGAACTTATCAAGAATATTCAGAATAACTCTGAGTACAAAGTCAAGGTACTTAGAAGTGACAATGGTACAGAATTCAAGAATTCTACAATGGAGGGGTTTTGTGCAGACAATGGAATCACTCAACAGTTTTCTGCACCTGGTACACCTCAGCAAAATGGTGTAGTGGAAAGAAAGAACAGGACTCTCATAGAGGCAGCAATTACCATGCTTGCAGATGCAAAACTTCCAACCTACTTTTGGGCAGAAGCTATTAACACTGCATGTTTCACTCAAAACTGTACCTTGGTAAATAGTCATGGAAAAAATCCCTATGAGATGATCAAAGGAAAGAAACCAAGTGTGAAATACTTTCACATCTTTGGATGCAAATGATATGTCCTAAAAGTTCATCCAGAACAACTTGGAAAATTTGAAGCCAAATCGGATGAAGCAATTTTTCTAGGATATTCAGCATCTAAGGCCTTCAAAGTTTATAATCTCAGAACTCATATTGTTATGGAATCAATTCATGTTGCATTTGATGATAAGAAATTTGGAATTTTGCAAACTGATGAAAGCCATGACAAATTGGAATTTGAAAATCTGAAGAATTCTGAGATACTCTCCAGTGATGATGAAGGTTCTCCAGAAGGAATTTCTATTGCTTCTCAAAGGAATGCTACTGTTGAGGGGGAGCAAATAAATCAAAGAGAACACAGTGATCATCAGGAGCAGACTAGCTATTCAGAGTCTACTCCATCAGGAATTGACTATTCAGAGTCTACTCCATCAGGAACTGATCTTTCAGAGTCTACTGAGGAAAGATCAGTAACTAGCAGCAATATGGAATCTACTGATTCTATTGATCAAAGGAGAGTTTTTGAAGGTAGAGAGAATTCTTCTACAAAAGATACCACTAACTTAGGGGGAGAGACTAGCAGAGTCAATCTACCACCTGTTAGAAAATGGACAAAGGATCATACTGAAAATTTGATAATTGGTGATCCAAATAGTGGTGTTCGAACTAGAAGATCAATTCAAAATGAATGCTTGTATAGTTGCTTTCTCTCAAAGAATGAACCTAAGAAGGTTGAAGAAGCCTTACAGGATCCTGATTGGGTAATTGCAATGCAGGAGGAGTTAAATGAGTTTGAGAGAAACAAAGTCTGGAAACTGGTACCAAGACCTAAAGATAAATCTATTGTTGGTGCAAGATGGGTTTTCAGGAACAAGCTAGATGAATCTGGTATGATTGTAAGAAGCAAAGCTAGACTGGTGGCCAAGGGTTATTCTCAGGAAGAAGGCATTGATTATGATGAGACCTTTGCACCTGTAGCAAGATTGGAAGCAATCAGAATGTTTCGTGCATTTGCAGCTCATTCAAAATTCAAGGTATACCAGATGGATGTAAAGAGTGCTTTTCTAAATGGCAAACTTGATGAGGAAGTGTATGTGGAACAGCCACCTGGATTTGTTGATCCAAAATTTCCAAATCATGTCTACAAACTTGACAAGGCACTCTATGGACTAAAGCAGGCACCAAGAGCATGGTATGAAACTTTGTCTAAATTTCTTCTTGAAAATGGCTTCACAAGAGGTACAATTGACAAAACTCTATTCTTTAGAAAGATAAAAGGTGAATTGCTTTTAGTTCAAGTTTATGTTGATGATATTATTTTTGGTTCTACTAATGAAAAGTTGTGTGCTAAGTTTAGCAAGCTTATGCAGTCTAAGTATCAGATGAGCATGATGGGTGAATTAAATTATTTCTTAGGCCTGCAGGTCAAACAGACTAAGACTGGTATTTTCATTAATCAGTCAAAGTATATCAAAGATCTTTTAAGAAGGTTTGACTTTCAAGACTGTGCAGTTGCAAAAACACCCATGGCAACAGCCACTAAACTAGACTCTGATCCTAAGGGAAAGAGTGTGGATAATACTAGTTATAGAGGCATGATAGGCTCATTGTTATATCTAACTGCAAGTAGGCTAGATATAATGTTTTCTACCTGTTTATGTGCTAGATTCCAAAGTGATCCTAAGGAATCTCATTTAATTGCTGTGAAGAGAATTTTTAGATATCTCAAAGGAACTCCAAATCTTGGTTTGTGGTACCCTTGAGAATCTGAATTCTTTCTAATTGGCTATTCAGACTCTGATTATGTAGGCTGTAAAATAGACAGGAAAAGCACTACAGGTACATGTCAATTTTTGGGAAACAGATTGATTTCTTGGGCAAGCAAGAAGCAACAATCTGTCTCAACCTCAACTGCAGAAGCTGAGTACATAGCAGCAGGCAGTTGTTGTGCACAACTCCTTTGGATAAGAAATCAGTTGATGGATTATGGTATGACACTTAGTAATATTCCTATGTTTTGTGATAATACTAGTGCTATTAAAATTGCAGAAAATCCAGTTCAACATTCAAGGACTAAGCACATTGATGTCAGGTATCATTTTATTAGAGAACATATTGAGAATGGTACTGTGGAACTTCATTTTGTTCCTACTGACAAACAGCTTGCAGATATTCTAACTAAACCACTTGATGAGACTACATTTAGTAGATTAGTAAGTGAGTTAGGAATGTTAAATTTTTAGATCTTTAACATCTGCAATAGTAGCAAGGTATGTTGTTTTTAGCTTATAGACTTGATATTCTTGTCAGGATCTATATTTGATTGTTAAATGCTTTAGCTATAACACTTTGCCTTGATAAATTTCAGTATGATAGACTTGTTAATAATCATCAGGATTAGATTTGTTATCAGGATACTGACGTCATCAGTATTGTGTCAGTATCAGGATTCTGAAAATTGTTTCAAATCCTGACGTTTACTTTGTGTAGTAATCTAATTCTGTGATGTGTTAAGTCTATGCCAGCAAGTTTTAATATTTGCATACTGATAATTTATACATCATTCAATAATCAAAAGACAAGTAGATAATAAGAAATTGTATTTTCATTAATTGAAAGCTTTACATATATGGAAATGAAATAATCTTTTTGTCTAACTTCTACTGATAATCCTATACTTGTCTAATGATATGGTTTCTGAGATACAGGACAAGGAACATCAAGAAATCCATCAGGGGATTTGAACAGCCTCGTCTACTCTTGGATTCCTTGTCTGGGCGACTTGAATGATAGCAGCTAACTTAAATGTATAACATCCCCATCAAGATCAACCTCAGACTCTCGGCCAAATTCTTCATCCTCAAGTTTTGAGGAGGTTAGGGGAAGATTGTATCCAACAGATGGATGTTCTAGGAGAAACCTCTGGATATTATCTGAAACTAATTCATCCATGATTAGTTCGATGAGAAGAGTCGTCTTTTCAAAGAGATGATCAAGAACAGGATGTTCATCGACTGTGAAAAATCTAAAGAATGGGTTTTAATGGAATTTTGGTTTGAGAAGCATTGTTGAGAAGAAAAGAAATTGAAAGGTTTATGGAGAAAACCATAAGGCGTCTGTTTCTTTTAAAGAAAGACGTGAGAAGCTGAACAGTCACTTGGAAGTTTTAATGAAGTCAGATGCTAATTATTGCGTGTGACTGTATTTCTTGTTTTCAAGAAATGTTGAATATATCTAACCAATTGATTTTTGTTCAGATTAATTGTTTATTTCTTTTTCAGATAAAAGAAAAATGCCACGTGAAAACTCCATATTAAGTCTCTGGAATCAGGATGATATTGATCAGGATTTCATGTGTGACCATCAGGATTTGAGAATTATTATATTTTTAAATCACATTGTATTTTGTGATTATTTTGATGAAAGGTCAACAGGAAAAGGAAGCTGATCAGTATTGATTATTTATACCCTGATTTATTTCATGAAAATCAATTTTGGATTTTATTTTCCAAAAATCGTGGGTAACCGCACTTTTCAGGGACTGACACCTGTCAATCTACGTGTCAACGTGGGATAGTGGTCTGAAAGATTTGTGAAATACATTTGTTTTGAAACTCTAATCGTGTAATTGCTTTCTCTAATTTTACATTCTCTAAAGCAATAAACACTCTTGAGTTTTCAAAATCACTAATCCATTTCAAGAATTTTTTAAGTTCTTTTCAGATCAAAAATGGCAGCTAAGAGAAGATTACCTAAATCAGTAGCCTTCAAGTTTGGTGACTTTGATTTTATGACGAACAATCATGTAGCAGCTATCACCAACAAGGAAGGAGTGTCATCTGATTTTCATCCAATCATGGACTTTCTGGCGTATGGACCATTAAGTTATGCATTGACAGCATCTCCATAGATTAATCAAGCAGCTGTTACACAAGCTTGGGAGAATGCTGAGGTAATTGATTCTACTCAGAGTCAATCAGGTAAGATTGTTCTACACTTAGGACAAGATTCTTTTGATATTACTGAATCTGTTGTTAATTCAGTACTTCACTTACCTGTTAGTTTGAATTATGAGAATGTACCATCTGATGATAATGTTAGAACTATGTTGTCTGCATTAGGTTATAGTGGACCTCTAGACAACATGAGCCAGTTGAATAGGTCTTTTCTTAGAAAGGAATGGTCTTTTTACTTTGATCAAATTGCTAAATGTTTTACTGGTAAATGTAGTTCTCTTCAGCAAATTACTTCTGTTACATCACATATTGCTTATAGTTTGCTTTATGACAGAGTAATTAACATTGGTCACATTATCTTAAGTCAGATGAGTATTAAACTTGGGTTAAGAGATCAAAACAGGAAAATGGTTTATTATCATAGATTTATGCAAATGTTTATTAACCATTTTATTCCTGATGTTGAAGCTAGATTTGGTAGGGAACATTGTGTTTCTTCTTATGAATAGCAAAAGAGAATTTTCTCTGACATTATAAAGAAGGAAAATGAAAAGAATCTAGATGAAATACCTGCAATTCATTATCCACATCATGTTCAGGTAATTCTTAAAACTCATCTTCCTACTCTCTACAATTCTTCTTTCTTTTGTGGTGAAATGGCTCAGGAATCTCATTTGGAGGAGAACCCACCTGTGTCTACCCAAGTAGCCCAAAACATTATAGTCTCTGAAACAACTCAAGAACAAAATTTTAATTCACAGCCTATTGTTTCAAAGAAACCAACCTCTGGTGTTTCTCAAAAGATATCAGTTGTAAGGAAGAGAAGATTTGTTGTGTCAAGTAGTAGTAATTCTAGTGAAGATGATGATGATTTAACTCTTGCTGAGAGAGCAGAATTGAAGGCTGCAATTCAACTTTCTATGTTAGCACAAAGAGATGAAAAACCTAGCCACAACCAGGCTGCAGTCTCCCAAAAGGTTGTAGTTCTTAAAAAGGGAAAACAGTTACTGGATACTGTCTCTCAAAAGACTGTGTCTATTGAACAAAGATCTCATCCCAAGATCACTTCTGTGTCTACACCTCTTGAGTCTTCTCAGGATAAATCTTTTGCTCACTATACCAGGAGAACAAGGAGAAAGATTCAATTGTCATCTACACACACAGAGTCTAGTCCAACTAACATTATGCAGGTTTCTACAAATAAAGCTACAATCAAGTCAGCAAATGACCATAGAAATCTGGATATTGATTCTTCATGGGAAACTACATTATCATACAGACTGGCTATGGGACTAATTTCTCTCAAAGTGAAGTTGTCAAGGCCTGTTCTAGATTTTTTGGTTGAAAGAGTACCAAAACTTTTATTTCCAGAAGAATATGGACTTCTACATCAAAGACTTGACTTAATGAAGATGTATTTCTATGTATCTGTCAGAAGACAATTAGTCAAGAAATTTGGACTCTCGAAGCATGTTGCACTTCAATCACTTCATGCATATTTATTTGACAAAGATGTCATTATTGAAGATGCCTCAGCTCAAGGTGAACAACAGGAGGAAGTAGATAGAGGAATGCAGTCAACAGAAGATACTATTGCACCAGTGGTGAATAGTAGGAAAGATCAGATCACAGTCACTGCAACACAAGAACCATCTAGTCAGAGGAAGGATGACTCAGGAGCTGTGATAGCTGATGTTGAAAGGTCTTCTGTGATGACTGAGAATGCAAGTGAGATACCCTATGATATGGGAGGAATAACTTTGACTGGTTTTCTTGAAGATCAAACAAATTTTGTTCAGTCAGAGTCTATCCACCTTGAGGGTGAGTCTCAGCAAACAACACTTAAAGACGGTGATGTACTAACTATGGTGTCTAATGAAGTATTACTGAAGACATCAGAGTCTAGTAAAGAACCTGAAAGTGGTATACTGGAGCCTGTAGTCTCTGGAAAGAAAGTAGATGATTGTATGGGTTCAGAGATTATAGCAGCTCACTCCTTGGAGAAAACCTCAAGCCCCATGCCAAATGAGGAACCCTCTCTCCATGTGAGTTCAGGTATAAAAACTCCTTCTAAACTCTATTTTTCTGTAGGTCATGAGAGCACTTATCCAAATTTGAGTGATACACTTGAAAAGATGGACTTAGATCCACAAACTGAGAGGCTGGCTCCTGACCAGGCAAAAGGTGAGGTAGAAAGAGTGTTGACTTTAGTAAGTCAAAGTGAGAATGAGGGTATGGATGATCAACTCCATAGTGAGGGAGAGAAAATTAGGAAACCATCGTTTGATTTATGGGATCAGGTTTTTCCTGAATCTTGGTCTGAAAATTTGGATATAGATGCTGGTACTTATTCATTCATCAAAATGTATCAGAAGAATGACCTAGCACATCACAATGCAAAGCCAGAAGTTAGAGCTCAGAAGCAAAAGGAGAGGCTTGCAGGAATCATTAACAGAAGAGGTGCCAGGATAAAGCAATCTCTTGATACATATGTACCAGATGAAGTTCCTAATGATCCTAGTGTTCCTTTGTATGTACTTCCAATATCAGTTAGAATTGAGACATCTACAGTCTCTGATCACTCTAAGGAGGAGTCAGGATTTGAAGATGTTAGTACACAGAATACTGGTGAAGGAGATGATGATCATGTTTCAGTTCCAGATCAGAAAGATGAAGATGTTGATACTTCTAATCAGGTTTTATTACTTGAATATCATACAACACAAGCAACTTCTTCTACAAGACTTGAAGATACAGTTCTTTCTGATTCTGATACTGAAGATACTAGAAACACTTCCAACATTGAAGTTCATTCTGATGTTTTGAAAGATATTCAGAATTCTCAAATTGCTATGCAAACAAGACTTCAATCACTTGAAGATAACCAAGTCACAATTATGGAAAATCAAGCAGTTCTGATGAATATCATTTGTTCTGTTTCTGAATCTCTTGGAATAAATGTTGATGATATCAAAAAGGGGGAGATAAAGACAATTCAAAGACAACAACACCGGACTGGGGGAGATAAAGAGCAGACGAAGGGAAGTAAAAAGAAGAACTAGGAGTGACAGTGGTGAATCTCAGCTAGGAAGTGGTAAAGGAAGAGCAGCATTAATAGTTAAAATTCTTTCTTCTAAGTACTAGATAATCGTCTACATCTGGGAAGGAGGTACTTAACTTCATAATTCTACATTCATAAATTCTATTCTGGTTGTATTGTTATATATTTTGACATCCACAACTTAGATTTATGCTTCAGATTTTAAAGCATAAATAGGGGGAGATTGTTAGGAATAATTCATGAGTTGTGATGTTAAGAATAGAATTTACACATTATACTTCTTGTAATCCTGATCTTATAAAGGATTTAGCACTATATATAGGATTTATGTGTAAGACAGTTATCTGTACAGTTTAGTAAGGAATGAACAGTGTATCGGAGACTACATGTCAGGAACAAAGAGCAAATCCTGATGACGGTCTAATACTGATGATGATCAGATACTGATGCAAGATGAAATCCTGATATCAGTCTTGTTACTGATGATGTCATTATGGATGCTACAGAAACTGGCAAGTGCTATAAAACAAGATCTTTGTTTGAGAAACAAGCAAGAAGATATTATGAAGGAAAGAGTTTTCTATTGATGGAAACTATCGACTAGAAGGCAGAACATTGTCATGTATAGATTATATCTTTCTGTTATTAGTTGATAGGTAGCATTATAAATACTTTCTCTATATTATTGTAAAAAGAGTCGAACAAGTGTGTTGTGAGTTCGTGTGCGTAGCTCTGTATAAGGTTTGTATTCGAAAGTTCGAAACAAACAGAGAGAGAGATTTGTATTGTCAGCAGCTGCTAAAGGTATTTGTACACCTTTGGTAGAGTTTGTATTTGATCTTATTAATACAAACAGAGTTTGATTCATTCGTTTATTCTTGTTCATATAATCAAGCAAAAATCAGACACGATTATATAACTTGTATTCAACCCCCCCTTCTACAAGTTATTCGAGTTAACAAGCCCTTATCATTTTGATAAGTTCCTGGGTCTTCCTAGTCTTTGACTAGTCACCAAAAATTAGAGAATTTTAGCCCTTACCTTTGTGATAAGTTCCTGGTTCTTCCTAGTCTCTGATTAGTCACCAAAAATCAGAGAATTTTAGCCCTTACTTTTTACCAGCAAGTTCCTGGGTCGTCCTAGACACAACATAATCTGAAAGGAATTCTAACATCCTATATACAATTTCTTTGGGGGTTGACTAATTACAGCATCTAACTAAACAGAGTTTAACTAACAGAGTTTAGAAGTCATCAACATCAAAAGTTATTCATGAGAGGTAATGCACACAGCATTTAAAGACTCAGAGTTTAGGATAGATAAACTAAGAGATGCTATAAATATGAAAACAGTATCATGCTGTGTTAATTTACTGCACAGTCTAAGATTAGATCACAAATAACTTAGAAGGATTCATGATTAATCACTGAGAATCATGCATCATACAAATTTCTTCATCGGTGTTTATGTTCAGACAACAACAATATCAGAGTTTGTCAGAGTTTATCCAACATTTCAACAGTGTATGATATACAAAGTATTCTAACAGTGTTTAATAACAGAGTTTGCATAGCAGAGAACAAAATCACAGAAACATACTCACAGAAACATGAGCAACATATCATATAAGAAAATTTTGAGTCTAACCAGTATCTTTAGTCAAAACTAGAGATCATTCCTAGTTCATTTACCAGCCTTATAAATGTAGCTTCACTCAATGGCTTGGTGAAGATATCTGCTAGCTGTTGTTCTGTAGACACAAAATGAAGCTCAATATTTCCTTCCTCTACATGTTCTCTGATAAAGTGGTACCTTATGCTGATGTGCTTGGTCATTGAATGCTGTACTGGATTACCTGTCATAGCAATAGCACTTTGATTATCTCAGTAAATAGGAATTTTACTGTACCTCAATCCATAATCCAGCAATTGATTCTTCATCCACAGAATCTGTGCACAACAGCTACCAGTTGCAATATACTCTGCTTCTGCTATAGATGTAGAAATTGATTTCTGTTTCTTGCTGTACCAAGAAACAAGTCTGTCACCCAGAAATTGACAACTTCCACTGGTGCTTTTTCTGTCTATCTTACAGCCTACAAAGTCTGCATCAGAGTAACCAAGTAGCTTAAAATCTGATTCTCTGGGATACCACAGACCTAAGGTTATGGTGCCCTTGAGATATTTAAAAATTCTTTTCATAGCTGTGAGATGTGGTTCTTTGGGGTCTGCCTGAAACCTTGCACAGAGACAAGTTGCATACATGATGTCAGGTCTGCTTGCTGTTAGATAAAGAAAAGACCCTATCATGCCTCTGTAGCCTGTCATATCTACTGAAGCTCCTGTGTCTTTGTCCAACTTTGTTGCTGTTGCCATGGGAGTTGTTACAAATGAATAGTCAAGCATACCAAATTTCTTAAGAAGATTTCTAGTATATTTTGCTTGATTTATAAAAATCGCATCATCTGTTTGCTTCACTTGTAGGCCTAGAAAATAACTAAGCTCTCCCATCATACTCATTTGATACCTGGACTGCATGAGCTTGGCAAACTTCTTACAGAGTTTATCATTAGTAGATCCAAAAATTATGTCATCAACATATATATGAACTAAAAGCAAGTCACTACCAGATTTAAAATAGAACAGGGTTTTATCAATTGTACCTCTGTGAAACCAACTTTCTAGAAGAAATTGAGCCAGAGTTTCATATCATGCTCTTGGTGCCTGCTTAAGTCCATAGAGTGCCTTATCTAGCCTGTAGACATAATCTGGATATTTGGGGTCCATAAATCCTGGTGGTTGTTCAACAAACACTTTTTCTTCAAGCTTCCCATTCAGAAAAGCACTTTTCACATCCATCTGAAATACCTTGAATTTCTTATGAGAGGCATATGCAAGAAAAATCCTTATTGCCTCCAATCTTGCAACTAGAGCAAAAGTTTAATCATAGTCTATTCCTTCCTGTTGTGAATAGCCTTTTGCTACAAGTCTAGCCTTGTTCCTTGTAACAACTCCCTCACTATCAGTTTTATTTTTGAAAACCCATTTAGTACCAACAATAGATCTATTCTTTTCTTGGTACAAGGGTCCAAACTTCATTTCTTTCAAATTCATTTAACTCCTCCTGCATTGCTGTTATCCAGTCAGCATCTTGAAGAGCTTCTTGTACCTTATTTGGTTCAGATTGAGACAAGAATGCATGAAACAGACATTCATTTGTTGTAACACTTCTTGTCCTTACTTTTGCATCTGGATCACCAATAATTAAATCAGGTGTATGAGATTTTATCCATTTCCTAGCTAAAGGTAAATGTCTTCTATCAGTATTTGATCCTGCCCCTTGATCCATGCTCTCCTGATTTTCTTGTTGCCTTTCTTCATTTTCTGAGGCTCCCCCTGAATTTAACTGCTCAGAGTTTGAACTGTCAGATTTTGAACTTTCAGAGTTTGAGTCATCAGAGTTTGATCCAGATTTTTAAGATGACTCACTTTCAGTATTTGAGTCATCACTTTGAAGTGATCCTTCATGCTCCCCCTCAACTGGTTCCCCTCTTGATTGTGGCTGAGAAGTTTCTTCAGTGTTTACTAACACTAAAAACTTGTTTGCACTAAAACACGCAAGCGTACGTGGTCACAAGTAATATATGAATAAGTCAAGTTCGTTCCCACAGAGATCTGGTTATGGTTTTAATTCAGTAGATGTACCTATGCAACAATGTATGATTATTATTCACTGCTAAGACAATTAACAAATTTGGGTTTTAATTAACTAAATCTAACTAAAAAGCAAATTAACAAACTAATAATTAACTAACTAACGAGAATTGGAATAGAATTACTTCTGCAAGATAAACCATGGAATCCTAACTTCATTAAATACTTTGCTTAGATCTGACGTCTTTAATCACTATATGCAATGGTTATGATATCTGATCAGACAACACGAAACAAGTATACGCTACTTCTCAGTATACGAATACCAAACTACCCATACATCCACAAAAGAGATAGAAGATGAATAGACACCAATTATGCTTAGACCCTATATCTCTATAGAATTTGAAAACATAACGGTTGAAGAACAAGTTATCCATAATGATCACATAGGGTAGCATAATATCTCTATTTACGCTACAAATCATGATGTTAAAACATTAACCTATCCTATGCTAGCATGGCAAGTTCTAAATCTCAAGATCCACTCTCAATTCACAAGAGATTAACAAATTAGATGTTAGCTATGCATCTAAATTTATAAAGCACAACCATACGAGGATATCAGATATACATCACACACAGATCTGTAAAGCTTCAAGATACTAAAGCTCCATAAATAAATCCGTTAGAATCCCATGACAACGATTAGTTCATAATCGAACCTCTCGTCATCATGGGATCTGATGAAACCATGATAAAAACAAAGTATGAAAAGATACAAATAAACCTAAGTAATTGATATGTAATGGTTCTCTAAATTACAATGGTAGGATGTGTTTATATAGGCTCTAGAAGTCTTGTCCACCAAACAATTGCCTTTTTAGAGTTGGAATAGAAGATTGGCAATTCCCGTTCTTGAATGAGAATAGAATTGCAAATTCCATGTGTAGATCTGATTCTGGAATGTTCTAGCCGCCCAAAGCAATTACCATACTTATTAGAAGTAGGAATTATAGCAATTTCCTTGTCAAAGTTGAATTTCTGCAGTTCGGCACATAATACGTTTCCTAAACTGATTCGGTTTTTAAGGAAAATTCGTAGCTGACTTTTCTTCAATATTTCTGGGCCGTTCCAGTCGTAAATGGACATCTGGACCACTTTAGAATGATAGAGAATCTCGTTAGCTTCGCGTGGACAGTAAGATCGTCCAAAATGGACTTGTAGAACTCAAGATATGGCCCAAACAGTAAATCAGGATTTTTAGGACAAAATTTCAGAATTTCCAGAAGGGTTCCCGCGCTGCAGCGCCCTTCCCAGGCTTCAGCGCGCCGTGCTTTCTATCCAAGATTGTAGAAAATCTCCCAGGCTTCGCGTGAGCTGTAAGATCGCTGAAAACGGACTTCTAGAACTCCAGATATGGCCAAAACAGTATAGACTGCGTAACCTACTCAGAAAATCCGAATTTTACACAAATGGCTCCTTTCTCCTCCGTTTCTTTTGCATTAGCTAACATCTTCAATGCCATGACACATGTAACTCCTTGGTAGCATAACACAAGTGTCCAATCTTCATTCTAATGCTTAATTCCACTCTAATATCGATTAGAAACACCAACACTAACCGATAGCTACAACCCTGCACAACTACACAAAACACATCAAAAATACAACAAACTTGAGACCAAGTCAATTAATTTAAGCCGATATGGAACGCTCCAAGTGGATATAAAATCCACTTATCACACCCCCAAACTTAAACCGATGCTTGTCCTCAAGCATACACAAATATAACTATATACAACTAACTAGTACCACTTCCGTAGGTGATCACGGTTGCATTTGGCATATGCAACAAGTCCTTTAAACCCCTAGGCAGCCCTAGTGGACGAGTAAGGTCTCGTGAGGGCCTACAGCGAATGTACCCAGAAAATCCAATGCAATGCAATGCATGAATGCAACTAAAAGAAAATGCAATTAATCTAGTACTAATATCTTACCATACCTTCAAATCCTCTCATGACATATCAACTCAAGAATCAAAGTAAATACGCAATGTCTTGGTGTCAAAAGTGCAAGTATTCACATAGTCTACTCAATGAACATGCATAAGTTCTCAAAAGCTCATGTCAAGTGTAAGAATAAGTTAGTAAACATGCTAAGCCTACAAGAGTACATCTTCGAGACAAAACTCATGATCACATACGCAAAAACAAGCAAACACTCACAATCCACTCACAAAAGAATATTCACTCAAGAACAAGGTTAAGTGTATCACTCAATTCCAACAAAATCATAAGCATGCTAGACATTTGGTATCAATCTAACTCTTAACACAACATACATCAATGACGATAATCAAAAGGTATTTAATTGGGTTGTAACGGGGCTAGGGACAAGGTATGTCAAATAAGCCAAATCAGGTGAAGTGTCAAAAGCTAGTAAGTACCATAATAAATCATACACAACACCCTATTTTCCCCCCCACATAATTTTTCTATTTTTCTTCCAACAAAAACAATCGACTAGTCGACTAAAGTAGGATCACAACAAACACAAACATGTTCTTATAATATATATTTTTTTCTTTTTTTTTCTTTTTTTTTTCGAGAGCTAAATATAACACAAACAATAATTTAAACAATAACAATGATCCCATGAATTTATTACATATGCCGACTATCAAGTAAACAACCAAACCCAATTTTCAATATTTCCCCCAAAAGTAAGACCAACAATAAACCCCTCCTTGCACACCTTATTACTCCCTTAAACACTCTACTAGCCTTTGACAATGTGGGTTCAAATTAATGTAAGGCCAATACAAGAAATAGGTCTAGGCAAGTAATGTGGTATGTCACCGAAAAAATAGGATTAAGCTCAACGGGTTAACTAATTGATCATGTAAACATGGTGTAGTAATATGGGAAAATATACGGTTATTCCTAAATGTCTTTATCATTTTAATCGTGAAATAATGTCATGCGTTTCAAGAAAGACCTCAAACAACTGCTAGCAATGCAAACAATCCGTGGACACTCAAGCAAACGAATAAATTGCAACAAATATGCAATATGGCTCAAAAGCTCACTTGGTGGAAAAACATACTCAATCCCAAACAAAAATCTCTCTAACGCACCGACTTGTATTCAAAGCATGCAAACTAAATCATCTTGCACATATTCATGTCCTTCTAATCACTTACAACCTTCAATAAGTCTACTAGCTTCAACTTACTAGTGTATGTGTGTGCACAAGAACAAAGCATATCACTTCTCAAACAAAAGCGTCAACAACACAAAATTCCTATCAAGCATGGGTGCAAATGCAACTATTATGAACTCACATGATATACGAACATAAAAACAGAATGTCCTATATGAAACAAACGTAGATATCACGAACATAAATGCATAATTTACTACTACTACTATGCAAAGCATGAAATCCTACATGAACACATAATACAACAACTACTAATCCCCCAG
Organism: Kitagawia praeruptora; assembly: GCA_037693485.1. NCBI lineage: Eukaryota > Viridiplantae > Streptophyta > Magnoliopsida > Apiales > Apiaceae > Kitagawia > Kitagawia praeruptora. The sequence continues at coordinate 149,964,370 of CM075344.1, read as the reverse complement.
ACCACCCCCAAACTTAAAATATTCAATGTCCCCATTGAATTGAAGGTAATACAAGGAATAGCAGGAAACGTACCTAAATAAAAATGCCAAAAAGCGTGGGTTGCCTCCCACGAAGCGCTTCTTTAACGTCAATAGCTTGACGTTACTTCCAAGCCTCCATTAAGGATGATAATAGTTTGCCTGGTCATCTCTTCGTGAGACTTCATCGTCATCACGGCGGCACACTTTCTACCACTTCTCCTCGCTTGGCCTATTCGTGTAACAACTATGTCCTATTCCAATGCCTTCATCTATTGACCTAAAATCTGTCAATTTGTAGAACAACACACATTCGCGGGCTTCGCTTGAATATAATGGAGGAGGGTAAATGTAAATTGTTGAAGCCTTTGGTTCCTCAAAGAGAACTTCCTCCATTAGCTCTAATGCGCTATCTCCATCTTTATACTCTGAGACAAGTAGAAGACCTGCATCTTTCCCATGTTCTTCAGCCTCTTGGTACGCACATACCAATTCTTGAAATTTGTGTAGCTCATCAGTGTCTGTCCCAAATAGTGCTCTTTCCAAATCATCCACCATGCTAACATGATCAAATTCCTCACATGGCTTGCAATCACTCACCTCACCTTGGAATTTGTCTTCCTCAATTATGCATGCAGTACCTTGCTCCAAGTCACCGTTATTTTCTGGAATTGCCTCTAGTATGAATTGCTGTTTCTCTTGTTCCACAACTCGAACAACTAGTATCTCCAAAGATTTGATAGACTCCTCATTACTCTTTACAAGCATCCTAAGCTCCTTCATAGCATCAACCTCATCTGACTGAAAAGTAAGAGTAGGTTGCTGATGTTGAAACTCTTCACTATCAAAGAAATATGACATATTTGGAACATCTTGCTGGTACTGTTGAGGATGGTATTGAAAATATGGTTGTTCCTCATAAGTGACATATGGATCAACTCCTTCGTAGTAACAATATTGTGAGGGATCATGAACGCTCAAACACTGCTCACATTGCTGAGGCATGGATGTCCTCGAATATGCCCACCATGGCAACTCCTCGCATGTCATCTTCAAACACTCAAGTACCTGAAACACACCAAACTAAACAAAATAGGTAAAAAAAAAAAATCTGAGTCAGTGAACTCTAACGACCACTATTGACAAGCACATAAACCAAAAATAAAACACCGATGATCCCCGGTAGCGGCGCAAAAAACTTGTTTACACTAAAACACGCGCGTACGTGGTCACAAGTAATATATGAATAAGTCAAGTTCGTTCTCACAGAGATCTGGTTATGGTTTTAATTCAGTAGATGTACCTATGCAACAATGTATGATTATTATTCACTGCTAAGACAATTAACAAATTTGGGTTTTAATTAACTAAATCTAACTAAAAAGCAAATTAACAAACTAAGAATTAACTAACTAACGAGAATTGGAATAGAGTTACTTCTGCAAGATAAACCATGGAATCCTAACTTCATTAAATACTTTGCTTAGATCTGACGCCTTTAATCACTATATGCAATGGTTATGATATCTAATCAGACAACACGAAACAAGTATACGCTACTTCTCAGTATAGGAATACCAAACTACCCATACATCCACAAAAGAGATAGAAGATGAATAGACACCAATTATGCTTAGACCCTATATCTCTATAGAATTTGAAAACATAACGGTTGAAGAACAAGTTATCCATAATGATCACATAGGGTAGCATAATATCTCTATTTACGCTACAAATCATGATGTTAAAACATTAACCTATCCTATGCTAGCATGGCAAGTTCTAAATCTCAAGATCCACTCTCAATTCACAAGAGATTAACAAATTAGATGTTAGCTATGCATCTAAATTTATAAAGCACAACCATACGAGGATATCAGATATACATCACACACGGATCTGTAAAGCTTCAAGATACTAAAGCTCCATAAATAAATCCGTTAGAATCCCATGACAACGATTAGTTCATAATCGAACCTCTCGTCATCATGGGATCTGATGAAACCATGATAAAAACAAAGTATGAAAAGATACAAATAAACCTAAGTAATTGATATGTAATGGTTCTCTAAATTACAATGGTAGGATGTGTTTATATAGGCTCTAGAAGTCTTGTCCACCAAACAATTGCCTTTTTAGAGTTGGAATAGAAGATTGGCAATTCCCGTTCTTGAATGAGAATAGAATTGCAAATTCCATGTGTAGATCTGATTCTGGAATGTTCTAGCCGCCCAAAGCAATTACCATACTTATTAGAAGTAGGAATTATAGCAATTTCCTTGTCAAAGTTGAATTTCTGCAGTTCGGCACATAATACGTTTCCTAAACTGATTCGGTTTTTAAGGAAAATTCGTAGCTGACTTTTCTTCAATATTTCTGGGCCGTTCCAGTCGTAAATGGACATCTGGACCACTTTAGAATGATAGAGAATCTCGTTAGCTTCGCGTGGACAGTAAGATCGTCCAAAACGGACTTGTAGAACTCAAGATATGGCCCAAACAGTAAATCAGGATTTTTAGGACAAAATTTCAGAATTTCCAGAAGGGTTCCCGCGCTGCAGCGCCCTTCCCAGGCTGTAGCGCGCCATACTTTCTGTCCAAGATTGTAAAAAATCTCCCAGGCTTCGCGTGAGCTGTAAGATCGCTGAAAACGGACTTTTAGAACTCCAGATATGGCCAAAACAGTATAGACTGCGCAACCTACCCAGAAAATCCGAATTTTACACAAATGACTCCTTTCTCCTCCGTTTCTTTTGCATTAGCTAACATCTTCAATGCCATGACACATGTAACTCCTTGGTAGCATAACACAAGTGTCCAATCTTCATTCCAATGCTTAATTCCACTCTAATATCGATTAGAAACACCAACACTAACCGATAGCTACAACCCTGCACAACTACACAAAACACATCAAAAATACAACAAACTTGAGACCAGGTCAATCAATTTAAGCTGATATGGAATGCTCCAAGTGGATATAAAATCCACTTATCATTTACCAGTAGAGGTTCAGATTTTGCTTCAACAGAGTTTGTCGACTCAGCTTCATCGGAGTTTACTTCATCAGGGATTAATTCTTCATTTTCAAAGCGCAATTGATCATGTTCATCTACATCTTCAAGTCCAGTAATTTTATTGTCATCAAATGACACATGTATTGACTCCATAATCACCTTGGTTCTCAGATTATAAACTTGGAATGCCTTAGTTGATAGCGGATAGCCAACAAAAATTCCTTCATCAACTTTTAACTCAAATTTGGTCAACTGTTAAGGATGAGTCTTCAACACAAAGCATTTGCACCCAAAAATATGAAAATATTTCAGGTTAGGCTTCTTTTCCTTCACCATCTCATATGGTGTTTTCCCATGCTTGTTGATCAGAGTGGCATTTTGAGTAAAACGGGCGGTTTGGACTGCTTCTGCCTAGAAATAGGTTGGCAATTTTGCTTCATCAAGCATAGTTCTGGCAGCTTCTATCAATGTTCTGTTTTTCCTCTCAACTACACCATTTTGCTGTGGTGTACCAGGTGCAAAAAACTCTTGCTTCACTCCTCTGTTCTTGCAGAATTCTTCCATTGTTGCATTTCTAAATTCATTTCCATTATCACTCCTGATTATTTTGACTTTGTGTTTTGATCCTTTGTCCAGCAACTGTACATGCTCCATCAGATTTAATGCAGTTTCATCCTTCTTTGCTAGAAAATACACCCAAGTGTATCTGGTGTGTTCATCAACAATGACTAAAGCATATTTCTTTCTTCTAATAGACAAGACATTAACTGGTCCTAACAGATCAACATGTAGAAGATGATAAGGATCAACAATTGAAGATTCAGACTTGCTTTTGAAAGATGACTTCCTTTGCTTGGCCTTTTGACAGGAATCACACAGGCCATCAACATTTAATAAAGACTTTGGGAGTCCCCTTACAAGATTCATTCTTATCAACGCATTGATGTTGTTCAGATTCAAATGAGAGAGTTTCTTATGCCACTTCCAACTCTCTTCACTAGACATTCTTGTTGACAGGCACACAGCTTTTCCATCAGAGTTTGTTGACAAACTTATTTCATAGATATTATTGCGCCAGTGTCCAACTAAAACAACTTTACCTGTAGATTTACTGATAATTTCACAGTATTCAGGTTGAAAATCTACATGATAACCTCTGTCACAGATTTGACTCACAGATATCATATCATGCTTGAGTCCTGGAACCAGAGCTACATTTGTGATGATGACACTTCCAAGGTTGATATTGCCATATCCCAGAGTACGTCCTATGTTGCCATCTCCATAGGAAACTTTTGGGCCAGCCTTCTCCACATACTCTGATAGCAGGGCTTTATTTCCAGTCATGTGTCCTGAACATCCACTGTCCACGACTAGGGTACTTTCCCTGTTGCCCTGCAATCACAAACATTCACTGAAGGTCAGATTTAAGGATCCAGACTTGCTTGGATCCTTTGGCTTTCTTAGATTTGTTAGCTTTAGCAGCGGAATTCTTATTATCAGAGTTTAAGCTAACATTTTCAGAGTTTACACTTGCAAAATTAACTTTAACCCATTTCAAATTGGGCTTCAGTTCATAGTAATTATGATAAATAGCATGATAATCCCTGCAAGTATAAATAGAATGCCAAGTACTTCTACAATGTTTGCATAAAGTCTGTGGTCTAGTTCTAACATAATCTTTCTTTACTCCAGACTTGGAGGGTAAAAAATTAATATTTTTATTCTTCCTGCAGAAACTAGCAAGATGATTAGTACTACCACAGTTATGACATGTCTTTCTTGGAGCAAAAGTAGCAAGCATTGGATAATTACTTTTAGTAATACCTTCTTTTCCATTTCTATTCTTCCTAGACACTTTATGTTTCTTAACAGATTTTAACTCCTTAAGCTTATGCTTGAGTTGTTTATCTGTCATTAAACCAATATTAACCTGTTTAACACAAGTTTTTACTGATTCTTTCTTAACAGCTTCTTTTTCAATTTCAGACTTAGGTTCACTTGTTCCAGTTACAAATTTTCTAGATGGAAGATGTGTTCTAATTTTGACTTGATTTTGAAACCTAAGTTCATCTTCCTCACAGTAACCTAAACCAACTGTGTCTGACTGAAAAACCTCTTAAGTGTCTTTTCCAGAATGAGTCCAAGTCTTAATTATGTGATTTGCCTTCTCCAATTCAGATTCTAGTTGCTGATATATTCCTAGCAACTCCTGTTCTAAATAAACAGAATCATCTCTTTCTTTCTAAACTTGTTGCATGTTAACAATTTTCTCTTCAACAATTTTATTTCTTTCTTTAAGTTCAGAATTCTCATATTTAATTCTCTCATTCTCTAAAGTCTGATCCCTATAACTGATATGCAATGCCTTAAGATAAATTCTCAATTCAGATATATTATTAGTATTATAAGCATAATTAGTTAAGGGTACCTTGTTTTCAGAATCTTCAGATTCATTCTCAATAGAAGCCATGAGAGCATAGTTGACATCCTCATCTGAGTCTGAAGTGTCTGCCCAATCTCTACCTTTTGTGATGAGTGCTGTTTCAGTTTTACCCTTCTTGCACTCAGGAGCATAGTGACCCATCCCCTTACACTTGTAGCATTGAATCTCAGACTTGTCTTTCTTCCCAGATTTGGTATCCTTTCTCTCAGACTTTCTGAAATTCTTCCTGTCTGAATTTGAATCTTTAGAGAACATGTTTCCCTTCTTGAAGTTCTTGAAACCCATCTTCTTGAAGGTCTTAACCATCAAAGCAGCCATTTGCAACATTTCTTCATCATCATCCTCATAGTCAGATGATTCATCAGTGTTTGAGTCAACATCAGAATTTGATGATTCATTCTCAGAGTGTATGACCAAAGCTTTTCCCTTAGCTTTCTTCCTTGATGCTTCCTTCTTCAAGGATTTCTCTTCAACCTTAAGAGCAACAGACTTTGTCTTCTTGCTTGATCTCCTGTTTCTCTGCTCCATTTCCAGTTCATAAGTTTTGAGCAGCCCATAGATTTCATCAATCTCAGTATCAGCAAGATCATAATTGTCTCTAATAGTGGTTGTCTTCACATCCCACTTTTCAGGTAGAGCAAGAAGAAATTTGAGATTTGAGTCTTCTAGATCATACTCTTTATTTACCAATGACAAATCATTGAGCAGCTTACAGAATCTGTCAAATGTCTCTGTCATGGTTTCTTCAGATTTAGCCTCAAAATGTTCATACTCCTGTGTGAGTATGTTCCTTCTATTCTTCTTGATAGCAGCAGTTCCTTGACATCTAACTTCAAGGGCATCCCAGATTTCTTTGGCAGTTGTGCAATTAATCACTTTTTTAGACATAACATTATCTAAGGCACTATGAAGTAGATGTCTAACCTTTGCATCCTTAGCAATAGATGAAATATCCTCAGGAGTCAGATCTTTCTTCTCCTTTGGAACTGATTTAGCTTCTTGACCAGCAGTAGCAACAGATAGCTTTGTAGGCTTATGAGGACCTTCATAAATTCTGTCAAGATATTCTGGATCTGTAGCCTCCAGAAACATAGTCATCTTCACTTTCCAGATTGCATAATCTGCTGGCCTGAGAATAGGAACCCTAATTGTCTCATAACGACTCACAGTAGTAGGAGCCTTCTCAGAACCTGAACCTGGTGGAGGAGGAATCTCTGTCATGATTATAGTTGTGTGTGGATCTTAAACTGTATAGAGTAACAGATCTGCTCTGATACCGCTTGTTAGGCCGAATACACAATTATAATCAAGTTTGTATGAGAGAATAACAAGTAAGACACGTTCGAACAATTAAAAAATGTTTGGAATTAAAAACTCATCTCTCAGTGATGTAAAATATCACAGAGAGCTGCTTAGGTTACAATGAATGATAATTCGTTTCACGATACCCTTCTAGGGTTAACCTAACTGTATTTATAAAGATATACAGCTACTATACAATTGATAATTATACAAATGCTATCAATTATGATTGTTACACGTCTCCTTAGTCAACACGATCTCTTTGACCGCTATCCAATCTTCAAAGATATCGCTTCTATAATTATCTTCAATAATCCTTCAAAGTCTGATGACCAGTAGACGCTTCCTCCTGATAGAGTTAACAAACTCTGTCGAGCTTCCAACTATCAGAGTTTAAATAAACTCTGATCGCTTCCAGCTTCCAGTTAAACTCTGATGAATCACTGTAACACTTAAACACTGATATTATTCACATCAATTATATTTAACACATCTTATACCTCGTATTGCGATTGCAACCACCATCACCACCACTTTATATAAAAAATATGATCGAAGAAGTTTTAAATCAAAGCTAAGTCTTTATGGTATGTGTATTCCTTGACTAGAGTCATCAAGATATTAACGAGTTTTAATCGTTGGAGGAGCAGTCGTGGGAGCAATGATGGTTGGAGCAACGGTGACTAATCAGTGATGATGATGTTAATGGTAAGAATAGAGATCGATGTGATGTTTTTGAACGACGATAACATTAATCTATCCTACGGAAATGAAATAGCAGGGGATGAAAGATGTGTAATTGTTGGAAGTGAAGGGAAGAGAGATAGAAATGGGGGAGGTAAGAGATGCTGGAGAGAAGAAATGAATTTAGATATATGATTATGTGGCTAGGATTTAATATACATATAAAAATCATGTGGTTGAGATTAAGTTTCGGTTCTTATTATAAGGTAGGGTCTCAGTTGAGCACTTATATATATATATATATTGAAGGATTATTGTGACTTATATAATAACATATTTTCAGTCATATCTTTTATTATTTATTAATTTGATTTTTATGATATTATAGTATGTAGTATATTTACACATTTTTAAATTATTTAAAATAATGTTAAAATAATACTAAAAATCAATATTATCATATATAGATAATAGTTATATATTTATAAATACATATTATTCGAAAAATGGTTACAATGTAATGATCTATATACCCTTAAACAGAAAGATAAATAAAGTGAGTCGCCTTTATTTAATAAATATTAATATGATATATTTTTTTAGTACTCTTTACATAAAATCCATCACATTACATATAAGATATGGGTTAAATGTCAAATTGGTCACTGAAGTGGTGGCCATATATCATTTTACTCACTGATTTCAACGGGGTCTCATTTGAATCACTTAAGTCAGAATAAATATCAAACAGATACCTATAAATATGTAATCGGGAATAAAAATAACTTTTTGTTAAGTTCTATACATTTTTCTTCAATGCCACCATAACCAAATGAAAAGTCATGGGTTCTAATATTTTAGATAATATATTTAAAATTTTTAAAATCTATTTACTATTTATTTTTAATTAAATCAAAGAAAATAACTAAAAAATCAAATATAAATAGTAAATAAATTTTAAAATTTTTGAATATATTATCTAAAATATTAGAATCTATGACTTTTCATTTGGTTATGGTGGCATTGAAGAAAAATGTATAAAACTTAACAAAAAATTATTTTAATTCTCGATCACATATTCATAGGTATTTGTTTGATATTTATTCTGACTTAAGTGATTCAAATGAGACCCCGTTGAAATCAGTGAGTAAAGTGATATATGGCCACCACTTCAGTGACCAATTTGATATTTAACCCTATAAGATATGTACTAATACATAATGATCATATTTATACCAAAAAAAAGTAATTATAGTACATTATATGTGTTTGTTTAATATTAATATGATGGTTTTGTTAGGTAAAGTTTTCATTAAAATCAACAATATAATATAAGACATGCAAACATTATATTAGCAAAATAATATAATGAAATACAAAAATTAAAAAGTTAATCATGAATACTATTATAATAATAATTGATTTAAATATGATATGATATTAATGTAATGATTGATTAATCAAGTTATGATATTGAAAATAACTACAATAATACTCACAAATTACAAATATAACATCTTAGATTGTATATGTAAAATATAATTAACTTTTACAAATCTAATAATAGACAAACCATCTTTTCTAACTTGTCTATACTATTTTGGTGCAAGTCTGAGCATCATGTGATGCTGATCAAAACTACTTCTTCAGCAACTTTTTTTGAATTTCTCTCTAAACTTCTTTGTAAGTTTTGTCAGGTGCACTCTGCGACAATTGGACCACTACAGGTGCCTTCGTTTGTGTAGATTTTCTGAATTGATAATCTTTAGTAATTTGTCTTCTAACAACACATTCAAGAATTGGATAAGTACTTAATTCAAGAACTACTTTGAATGGTAGATAACTCTGAGTTCTCTAACAAAACTCTTTGAGATATCGAATTACTTCTCGAATGAGTCTTTACTTCTGCAATCCTTGAGATGTCGAATAGCTTCTTGCTTATGGAATCATTGAGATGTCGAATGGCTTCTTAACTTGTGAAATACTTGAGATATCGAATATGACTTTGACTTGATTGACTTCTTGAGATCTCGAATGGAACTTTGACTTGTTGACTTCTTGAGTTCTCAAATAGAGTCCTTGACATATCGAATCCCTGAGAAGTCGAATTGAGTTTTGACTTGTTGACTACTTGAGTATCGACTAGTGTCTGTGACATATCGAATCCTTGACTTCTCTAATAGCACAAATTGCTTCTCGAATTTGTACTTATGCAGATTTTCATTCTTCAAACTCCAACTGTGTTTATTTTTTCAGCCTTGTTCTTCAATCTTGAGACATGATCCATGAATCTTCTTTCAAGCATTAATATATGATTTTTTATACAGTACACAGATAAAGTTGATGTCTATTACTGAGTACAATTTATAAGACAGAAACCTAACTAAAGGGTTCCCCAACTAAGGAGACTAACTTTTTCCCTTATTTTTGACTTGACAGATAGCTTTTTCTTCGTGTCCGCTATTATTAGACCCATTTCAATACATTATATCTTTATATATAATTTGTATGAAGGGAGCCAAAACACGCCCAAAATACTAAACACATATGATTAAAGTATGCAACCAAAAATCTTTAAAAGTGAAAACTAAAAATGATTAAACACATTTAATTAAAATATTCAACCAATAATCTTTAAAAGTGAAAAAAAAAGAATTTAGATAACATTTCTAATATTATTTGACAATAAAATGGACGGTGTATTAAAGTTTCAAATAAATATTAAGAAATGAATTCTTTAGAAATAATATCAAATGTAATGCAGGGAAGTTTATGTTATTTTGTAATTTAATTTAGAAATTATTTTTACTTCAATATTTATTTTGAGATTCAAAATAATTTTAATAAAATAAAGTATGATAGTAGGTTTTGTTTATATCTTAATATATTAATTTAACATGTTATTGATTGGATTAGAACTTTAAATTTTTGTTTGTATTTTACATATTAAAATACTAAATATTATTTAATATAAGATCTAGCGATTAATCATTGTTACTTTGTTGGTTAACCAAACTTCAACCTATACAATAAATACTAGCGTTCTACCCGTGCTACGCACCGACCGACCGACCGATAAATTATATTAATAAATTAATATAAATATGTTATTTTTATTTTTATTTAGAAAAATATACTCCCTCCGTCCCACTTATTTTGTCCTCATTTGACTTTCTTGATCAAATTGATAAAACTTTGACCTTAAATAATAATTTAATTATTTATATTTTCATAAATTTAAAAGTTGGATATTATAATATGATAAGCGTACTTTGTGATAATAATTTTTTAAAAATATATAATTGTCATATAATATAAATAATTCTCATTACAAAATTGGTCAAATTGACCAAAATTTGGTCAAAGTGACAAAATTAGTGGGACGGAGGGAGTATAATTTTATTGGAATGTTAATTAACGTAAGTATAAAATTACTTATCCGTGAATTCATAATAAATTAAATTAATATTAATATTATGAAGCAATCATCAAAACAAACATTGAAAAGTTGAAAATCCTTCTTTATTGTTTTTTTTTAATTTAGCTTTCATTTTATTTCTCTCTTTGTTAGAGAATATTTCTACGTATTATGTTAAAAAAATTTTCATCCATATTATGAGAATTCGGTATATTTATTAAATATCGAATCCTTAAAATATTTATTATATTAATTTATAATATTTACGATTAGTAGAAATTTTTTAAAATTAAAAACCTGTGATATTCGAAGTTATAAAATCATGATATTTATATTTAAATTTAATTTAACCGCGATTATAATTATAATTGTACAATTTATATCATAAAAATCATATGATAATATGATTGTGATTGACTTTATATTAAAAAAAAGTGGTTGATTAATGAATGATTAATTATGAAATTTAATTTAAAATATATAATAGTATATCATGATTGATTTCAAATTATAATTGTGATTTTCTAGTAAATATTTTTTGATTTAAAAAATATGTATTATGGACATGTTTAATAAAATCAATATTATATTTAAATTAGTTTATATGAATTTATTAATTATTTCATTAACAAATTGTGAATAAATATGATTTTGAACCTTTCAAAAAATCGAGTTTTTGAAGATATGGAATTTATCCAATCTATTAAAATTTTGTTCAAATTCGATTTTGTAGTGTTGGCTCATATGCATTTATTAATTAGTATTATTAACAAATTATGAATAAATATAATTTTGAGCTTATAAAAAAAATCAAAATTTTGAAGGTATGGATTTTATCCAAGTTATTTCAAATCTGATTTCAAATCTGATTTTTTCAAATTTTTAGTTAGGTTAGATTATAATTATTTAATATCGATTATAATTGTACAATATATACTATAAAAATTAATTTATAATGTATGATAATATGATTGTGACTGGCTTTATATTAAAAGAGTGGTTGATTAATGAATGATTAATTATGAAATTTAATTTAAATATATAGTGCTATATCGTGATTGATTTCAAATTAAAATTATGATTTTCTAGTAAATATTTTTGGATTTAAGAAATAGGTATTTATGGATATGTTTAATAAAATCATTATTGTATTTAAATTAGAAGTGTTAACTAACCATGGTTAAAGAGGTAGGGTGAGATTGTAAATAAGGAAATGTCTAAATTTTAGGAATTAGCTCTGATTGGTCCTAAAATAATTCCTCGATTCTTATTGGTTAACTGACGTGTGGTAGACTCAACGTGTGGTAGACTCAGGTATGATAATAAAGGATCTCAAATTTGCTTATTATATATTAGTACAGATACATATCATCAATTTCAATTATTATTTTTGTCAAAGAAAGAAAGAGATATACTAAACAATCCTAAATTTCTTTGTATCTGTGTGTTAGACAAATTATATAAATTTAAATATTAAAATACAAAATTACTATTATAAAATAATAACAAATAATTTTTAATATATTAAACATGTTAGAATTGGATAAAATAAAGAAATAACATATAAATAATTATTAACAAAATTTAGTTGTATAGAAAATTTACAATACCTCAAATCATTTCAAATTGAATCTTCAAAATAAAATATAATTTATAATATTTTTCGAAAGAAAAGATAATGATATTAAAAATTTAAATTGAACAAATTATCCAATTAATATTTTTAAATAATCTCGTGTATTGCACGGGTATAAAATTAATACACGTGTAATATAATTTAAACACGTAAATTTATATGTACTAGTTTATAATATGTGCAAAGCACGGATTATTTTATTTTTTTATAATTTGTTTATAGTATTGTATGATATAATTATAAATTTTTATTTTAATGCGTTATTGGAAGAACTTTTAGTATTAAATATATTTTAATAAATACATTATTGGTTGTAATCGAAACTTAAATTTCTATATTTAACAACTTTTAGTATTATTTTATCTAACGATCGTGATCTTTTTGAATTGAATAATGGTTGTGAATGAGGAATAACCAAAAACGATAACCAAAACTAAAAATTATACCCCACGGTTATTACGCTTATTATAGTATATATAATATAAAAAACAAAAATTAGTGTTCGCTACTACTGGACCCATTTTAATACATAGTTAATGTACTATACTATAATAAGCGGGAGGAAATATTATTTGTAAATTAGTTAGTCCTAATTTTGGTTGTCACTTTCGATTATCCCTCATTAACAATGTTATATCTTCAACTCAATTAGATTATGATAGTTAGATACAACAATACTAAAAAATACTAAAAATTTATCTATGAAGGTCTAAAGTTTGATTACCGTCAATAACATATTAACTTATATTAGTTAATATTTGATACTAAAAATTATTATATATATTTTAGTAAGATTTGAATTCTTTCAATAACATATTAAATTTAATATTTATAATGTTATATTACACTATAAATAAATTAAAAATAATTAAAAATAACCCATACTTTTTATATGCTAGCATAATTTAAACACTTACATTTATATGTGTAACAAAAAATAACACTGCGATAACTTTTAAGGTTGTATTATTAATAATAGATAAAAGTAACCTACTTTTGGAAAAAAGTACACTACATATAATTTTTGTAATACCTTCTGAAAATAAGATAAGCCAAAAGGTCACTATAAATGTAATTCACAGGAAAATGAAATTTGATGCCAGAAAAGATATAAAAATCAATATATTGATGCATAGAGAATCTTTTAGTTCCACTGGTTTTCGAGAAGTAACATGTAAACACAATTTTAACAAAATTCTAAAATTCAAGGATTAAACATGTCGACACTCACTGCCCTGCCATTACTCAGATTCAGCCACAACTTAGCAGTGCATTTAAACCAGTCACGCAAAAAGTAAAAGCAGTACCAAGAAACCAAAATGATATACTTACATGCAGCGTTAAATTCTAAAGGCAAATTGCCTATCAAACAGTACATATGTTTGTTAGTAGAAGTTTGCTGTACGATCCTGCTCTAATTGAGATTTGTACGTGTTTTCGCAGCCTGTATACACAGTCAGTGGATGGGCAAAAATCAAAAAAGCAACCCAAATGCAAGTCCACTCAAGATATATATGCGGCAGGTACCTCCCCTTCAACCTATAGATCCTGAGGCAGGAAACAGTGAAATTGAGCTTACGATGTATCATTTATCATTATCAGATTCTAGAATGGCAGGATTTAAGTTTCACCTCTGGTAGTCCTACTTGTTGATTTTCTGGTGAAAAACTCGCTCAATGGTCTCTCTGGAACTGGTATCAACTTCCCAGCAGCAGCAAGAGGCCAACTGATTCAAAACATAGTAAACTTTCAGCGCTAGTGCAATCTACAAAGGCTTATGCAAGATCAGGCCGTATTCTCACATCTTATAGATAAAAAATTAAATTTTATGCTTGTCCTAGTTCATTACACTTTACACGGGAAGTTGGGAACCACGTTAACTTCTTAACATAGGAGTTCCTGCCCTAGTGCAGGCCATGCTCACATACCAGACCCACCTATTTTAGGGCATATAATTTTCAAAGTCCACATCATCTCGGTGTACCAAGATTTTGTTGTAACACATTTTTCGCTTTTGTTGTTAATTCGTTCGAATCAACTGCAGAACCTACGTTCTAATCATTCATCAAAGTTCGATTGTCCAGAGACCCAAAGTTAAATTGTCCGTGTATGTAGGATAAAATATGCCAAAGTACTCGATTATTCCTTTTTCACTACTCAACATTTAAATTCATCTTTCGCCTAGTAATTTAGTAATCAAGCAATGCTCAACAATAATCTCTACCAAAGTCTTCAACAAGAAATTGATTATTTTTTAAGGTAACTCGTGACGTTCTTATTTATGTATCATATCAATAAAATCAAATGATTCATCTTAAAAGAGAATCGATTTTATTTTTAGCTATATTTTTTAAAATGATCCCCACAATCTTTCATAATATTTTAGCAAAATAAGTACCCAAAGATTCTTTTGCACTGGGCCTACAAATCTTCAGGACAAGCCCTGCATGTTAGCTTAATGCTTGCCAAGAATCAAGAAAGGATATATAATTTCCATGTATAAATTTATTCTAAAACCAAACATCTGCATACCTGACAAGGCCGATAGCTATCGAGACGAGCCATAACTGCCAGCTAAGCTTGACTGTTGAAGTAAATTTCCCAAGAAACATTATAATAAGGACCTACATAACGTAAAGAAGGAACAACATAGAAGTCAGTGGAAAGTTTTGCTCTTCCTATTATAGCTGTGTACTAAAAATGATCACCACAGCACACAGGAAGAGAGTTAAATAGTCACCTGAAGAATCAGTGTTAATCCCACAATTCCCATGAATAAACGATTCTTAGTAACACCCTTGAATACATTGATCTCATCAGGCTTGCGCGCATTGAGTTCATTAAATAACTGCAGTAAAAAGAGCTTTTGTCAGACACTATACAAGCTAACAGAAAATGCTTAGAACATGTAGCATTTATGTCAACTGCATCTCATTTCCCACACGAACTCGTATTCCACAAAGATAATCTTGTAACAAGCTTAACACACATAGAGAAACTTCGGCCTAAAAGTTTCTCTAAAAGGCATGCTAAGAATCAGCACTTACACAGTTGCATGTTCACTGAAAGTGTAACTGACAATAATGCAACCATAACACTGCCTAGAAGGAAGTAATATCAAATTAAAAAGGTTTTATTTTCCAAGTGGCCAAGACTCTGATGATTATAAATAATAGTTCTAGTTTAAACAGACCATTCTTAGAGATTATTGCAACCTGCAGTCTGGGTATTGCAAGAGTAACAGAAACAAGTAAAGATACTGATCAAGACAGATTGTATATTTGTATCATAATCTTTTTGTTTTAAGCAAACATGAGATATGCTATTTGTGTGGGAGATACCTGACTCAGAACAAAAGCATTGAAAATCAATGAATTTTTCACTTTAGTAGCATGCTCCGCCTCTTCATGCTCTAGGTTCAGAATTTTTTTGCCTTGGAAATTAAGGACAAGCAGGACAGTGATTTGATAAAAAGCCTGTAAATTTGAATCATTCAGCAGCGAACAAAGAACAATACCAATCACTTACTTTGTTGGCATTAATTGATACTTGATAGTCTGATATAGATGCTAAGAATAGAGATAGTATACCTGGATAAGCAAATTCCTCCACATAATATTTGTTATCAGAGGTTCCCTATTAAAGTAGACAAGGAAGAAGTAAGCAAAACAATACTTATTAGATAGATTGAGGACTTAAAACATGACCAAATAGATGAGTTATAAAGAAATCCAATTCTAAATCATTTTAAGAATAAAGAGGTTATGTGAAATGCATATTAAATGTCTAAAGAAACCGAACCTTCGACCGACGGGAGATCTTTTCATGAGGTGATCTGTTGGTGGTTCAGTAGCCAGTGCAAGTGCTCCAAGGGTATCCATAATAAGATTCACCCAGAGAAGCTGACAGATAAACATAGTAATGATGAACAAATAAATGCATTTGCCTGAGTTAGTCTTTTTGTGTGTTTGGGGGGGGGGGGGGGTTTATATATACCTGTACAGCATTCAGTGGGACATCTCCGGCAGAAACTGCAGCAACAACGTTAATCACGAGAGCAGCAACATTTACTGTCAGCTGGAACTGAATAAATTTTTGAATATTAGCATAGACAGATCGACCCCATCGAACAACCTGCATTATCAGTCAGCATATTAACCGATTGTCCAAAGCAATTATAAGTAAAATTCATTAGAAGTTGATTACTTGCACACGTGTTAAATATCTAGAAGACTAGGATAATTCGTAAGGACTTTTTTTTTGCTAAAACCTTCGTAAGGAGTTGATATTGGAGATATGACTACAAAATAAACCAGAAATGCACTCATAATCCAAATTATCATTACCTTCAGCTCTAAACCAATTGGTGAACTAAAGACGTGCTTGGAAAGAAAATATTTAACCAAACATACGATTTTTTTGGCAACTGTTCCTCCACTGATGTAAGTCCACAATTAATTGACTGCAGCCGATAAGGTGCACACTTACATCACCCAAGTCTAAAAAGGCACATCTTACCAAAACTTCAGTGGAAGTTTTTCTCATTATTCTTATTTGGATACAATTTCAAGTAACAGAAATTGCACATAATGCAGACTAACCTTTACAACTGTAGCAAAATTGTCATCTAATATTATGATGTCTGAGCTTTCTTTTGCAACCTCTGTTCCTTGGATGCCCATGGCAAGACCAATATCAGCCTACATAATTGAAACCAGTTCAACAGCTAAAACAAAATGCAATGCTTTATAAAAAAAACACAAAGATAAAACATATGTTTATGTACAAGACTAAAGCAAACTATAAATTTACTCCAACCAGACCTCATGTAAAGCAGGAGCATCGTTAGTGCCATCTCCAGTTACGGCGACAACGTGCCCATTCTTTCTCAATGCTTGCACAAGCAATAGCTTATCATTAGGCGATGACCTTCCCATTACCTATATACCAGAAATCAATCATCAGTTACTAAAAACTACCTGCCTCAGTGGCAGAAAAAATAGATTAAAAGAGAATATGCATAATTCATACAGATATCTTCTCAGCGACAATCAGTCTTTCTGCTTCAGAGTATTCACGAAATGTCTTCCCTTCAATGATATTCGGTAAAGTAGCATCAACACCTGATTGTAGTATTCCACATTCTAAAGCAATTGCTTTTGCTGTTTGAAGATTGTCACCAGTAACCATCCTTACCTGTGTGAATTGTGGAGCCACAACCAAAGACATACGGTAGTTGAGATAAGAAACATAATTACTTATCATTACAACATAGAAGAATTCGGACATCTACATATTAGAAAGGTAAAGCATATGGTAAGCAAGTAGTTCCTTCCAGTCCATTACACATAAACCCCCAAGCAGATATGATTGAATGCCTAACAGCTAGTTTATTATGTCCAAACATAAAGTTACAGTAGTATTGTCGTACGTAGTCACGAGAAAGTATCTAACTTTAATACTATGCCCCTCAACTGCAAATTTAGTATCTAATCAGCACCTACAATTCAACTTAAGCATGTCAGAAGGGAAAAACATAAAAATACGAAACATACTTTGATCCCAGCATCAATGCAAAGTTGAACAGCAATCTTAACACTTGGACGGCAAGGATCCTGCACGGAGTAAATACGTTTTTGTAATCATTCATAATTAAGCCAAGCTGGTTCTCCCGAAATACCATCAAACCAATTCAATACTACACATATTCAATTATATAGTGAAAATATAAATATACACATTAACAAAACCAGAGTTTATATTTGTAACCTTTTCTTAGTAGTGAGAAACATCCTCAAATAAAAGGTTGCAAGCAACAGAGAATATTTCAAAAGTGTTCTGTTTTTCTAGTACAGAAAATGATGCTGGAACTATTCCAACAATTTTGGTAGTAAATAAATATGTAACATATGACTGCTCAATAGTGTAGTAAACAAAACCTAGGACATGTAGACAAGAATCTAGAGATAACCACGACAATAGGCTAGTAAATGAAAAACATTGGACTATGTAGTATAAACCAAATAGAGTAATAAATACTAATAACATATTTTCAATAGAGTTAGCAATTCAATTTAAATATCAATTTAAATATTAATATGGACGGTTTTTCAGCTATTACCGACTGCAAATATTGATGCATTAATTGCATATACATGAAAATAGATTTTAAAAAAAACAAAAGAAATAGCACAGTTCACATGTGATGTGAGCTTTGCCATACCATAGCAAGGAGCATTGTCCCGAATGCATGAGGAGAAGTGCAATAGTATTTGCAACTATCAACGAACATTCAAAGGAAACACCATAGTTTTTATTTTCAAGTTACGATAGGTTAGATGATATTTCAAGAATTATCACTTGCAATAATTTTTCATACCTTCAGTCCTACAATCCCAAGCAAGACAAGGTCATCCTCGGGTAAATTCCAGTGGTCAAGCTCCTCATCGTTATCTGGTACTTGAGTTTTTTCACACGTTCTGTATGCAAATGCAATACATCGCAGGCTTCCTGCAGCCATATCTTCAATTGCTTTTTTAAACATTGTCCTCTGCACAAATTGTTAAATTTAAGTAAAAGAGTCCACAGCTGTAAAAATGACTGTTACTCAATAACATGTGCACACAAGCATATGTTGTAGTACTCATAATAAGCTGAAGCACAAACTATTCAAGAAGAGTGGCATGTCAATATGACATGCATTTCCAAGCGGACAGGGTTACTGAATATGCTTCCATATAAAACTATTCACTCCTATATGCAAGCACTTGTCTTAAATGCTATACACTTGTCTTATGTGCTCACTCCTGCACCCAAATCCAAATTTCCTTAGGTTCAAAATCTTTGTAAAGAAGTGCATTATCCAAAATAAGGACCTGCATAAAACTTCTTGTGACCTAAAAAATGTTCTAGATAAAACATCATTTATAATTATGATCAAGGACAGAAACTGAAAATCTGGCATATCAAAATTTCAGATTATACACAAGTCATTGCTCATGACAACGAGTGACTTCTGATTTTGATATTTATACAACAAATGCAAGTATACAACTGAAGTCATAAAAAGAGGACTCAAACCTTATCTTCTTCCATGGGCACCAAGTTTTCATCGACATTGATGTATCTTGTGCAGCAGGCTAATACAACCTCAGCAGCACCTTTCCAGTGCACATGAACATCAGAATCTGGCTGTAAATATATAACCAGAAAGGGAAGGGGAGACTTGTTAGCGCAAGATTGATGAAAAACTCTTAAGGTACAACTAAAAAGTATCTTCCTTAAGAAACTTATAGAAGATCTATGTATGAAACATTCCCTAAACAACATCTATGCCAATTTTATGGCTCAACCTTTTATGCTAGAAATAAATTTTGGTCATACAAGCATTTTTACTTCGAAGGCGAAAATCTCTTACAAATACATACAAGCCAAGGTATAAATGTATGTACAGCAACACATAATTAAAGAAAATTTTCCAATACAAATAATAAAATATTTCAATTCCCTAGTATGTGAGGGTATAAATTGTTATAAGGAGAATAAAACTTAATTTAAAAAACAAAAATAACTAAGAACTAATAAGATGTAGATGACCAGACCCCGAATATAAATAATAACTGATTGCATTAATTTTCACTTTGCTAGGCACACTTCAACCAACAATTAATAAATATTTTTTCATTCCTATTGTATTTCCCATCACATGTACCAGCCAACAGATAACAACTCGCCAAAACCAACTTACGGAAGCATCAACCCATTGATGCAACAAATATCACCTAAATCAGTAATCTCCCATTTATGTAGTCATCTTACCAGCCGTACTGCAACACCTGCACGTTTTTTCTCTGAATTGAAAGGAAACGCATGAATAATAGAAGACCCTGATCTGACGGTATCAAAAGCCATTCCTAGCTGCAAAAAAGATACTGAAGATCATGGCCCAGATTCTCTATATAAAAATACAAAGGATTGGGGCTGTGGATGCGAAGAAGTTAGAGAACTTACATCCACTCCCCATTGAAGAATGGCCTTCTCTGTTGGTGATCCAGAAACCTCCACCTCACCACCCTGTCAATGATAAGCCAAACAAAATTAAATTATTTCAAGAGTCAATGTTAAAAGCTAATGAATTATGAGAGTAAAATAAACAAGTACCCTTAACAATCATGTTTGAAGTCAATAAGTCTATAAACTAGGAAAATTATAATTATTTTTCAGGAAAAGGTCAACAACAGGTCCAAAAAGTTTGTGAAAGATAAGACAAGCAGTATAAACAAACACTACACCACGTTCAATTCTGGACTAAGGTAAGTATGTGTTAGTGATACATTGCTTAGTTTAGAAGATTTCTTATTTGTGCATTGATAATAAAAGCGTCTGTCTGCTATCCATGTATCCATGCTACATGGATCACCTCCCTTGCAGCTTGTGAAGGGAACATAGCTGACTAAAAGAAAAGGTAGATTAAAAAAACACGTATACCAATAAAGGAACGGAACCTCAAGGTAATGCAAAACATACATAGTACTTGAAAGAGTTTGCATCCACAATGCAAATATAAATTTAAATTCAGGGATTCAACTAAGAAATATGTCCAAACTACCTCCGACAGGAATACACTGCCAGTTGTATTCTGTGCTACGCCTTCGATCAGGAGTGATGCAATCTTGGGAGGTAGTGACCTCTTTTCAGAAGGATCAATTTTCTCCCCGCAGATGTAGGTTTCTACCACAGTCATCTGTAAAAGAGAGTTAAAACATAAGCACTATAGTAAGTTTCTCTACCATTTAAAACACATGGATAAAATAAAAGGAAAATGACAACTGATCGCTAAGATCCAAGTATTCAATTTGGATACCAAGGATTAAAAAACTTCATCATACCATCATTGCAGTATTTAAAGGAACAAGGTTTAATCAACAAAAATTGTATACTATGAAATTTCTATCAAATAACCATAAAAATGATGCCAGGTGTGAAACAGAGACTATCAACAGAGACAACTGACAGTTTCACATATATCTATCTACTATCAGGAATCAACTTTCAAGACTATGAATTCATTAAATCAAGGTTCCATGGTTTACGAAAATCACATCTTCTCCGCATTCATCTTCTCCGCATATCATCATAACAAGAGCCTTATCTCTCCATTCATTATCCATAGGCATAAATGTATACTAATAAGATGAGTTCTTTTAATTTATTTAAAATGAAGAAACAAACACATTCAAAAGACAGCATGAGAACATACCACATTCATTGTCAAGGTTCCCGTTTTATCACTACAAATGGTGGTAGCAGAGCCCATGGTTTCACAAGCAGAAAGTCTTCTGACCTGTACTCCAAATTGTTAAACCAAATATATATTGATATATTACAGATAGTTCACCCACACCACCAATAGATATCTTAATAAAATGTTTAATGTGTAGATACATCGATTGTGAAACTCAATAAACAATGACCACACATACCAAGGCCTTGTCTGCCATCATTTTTCTCATTGAGTAGGCAAGCCTACAATATTAGCATACAAGGTTAGCATACGGAATAAAAAGAAATGGAAACGAATAAAAGTCTTGGTGTGAATGTGAGACGATAATAACATATAAACAGAGGAGTGGCAAATTGACCAACTTAGGTATTAGTAGCATGTCCAGAGGACAAACGAAGTAGGTTTGGATTACCCAGACAAAAATGATCAAACTATTATAAAGGCATAACTTACAATATGACATCAAACATACATATCTTTAAAGAAACATAAATTAAATAAACTTACGTTAACGTGACAGCCAACGGGAGCCCTTCTGGAACAGCTACAACAACAATGGTGACCTATAGACTAACATTAATTAAAAATTGGAAATCATGTGCAAAAACATCATTGAAATTTCGATAAAAATAATACACACCGCAACAGTGAATATTTTGATTGCT
This sequence comes from Kitagawia praeruptora, assembly GCA_037693485.1. Taxonomy (NCBI): domain Eukaryota; kingdom Viridiplantae; phylum Streptophyta; class Magnoliopsida; order Apiales; family Apiaceae; genus Kitagawia; species Kitagawia praeruptora. Next base: position 149,941,902 of record CM075344.1, on the reverse strand, counting down.
CCATCAATAGCATCACTAACACTGGTCTTTCCACGAACAAACCTTGGTGATTCTTTAGTATCCTTACTGTGCCCGGTAAAATATCTATAGACATACAAATTTCGCTCAGCAACACACCACAACTGAACACACCCCAACTAAAGAAGAGAGGTTAAAGACAACAGTAACCGACCTGGCTAGAAGCACAACTAAAACAAATACAGCCACCGCTAATCCAACCATGCCCACAAATGTTGCAACTCCATTCAAACGTACCTAGTAGATCATAAAATTAATTAATTGGTTGTAGAGTTCAAGGCGATCAAACATATTGGACCACAATTAATATTTAAAGTAACCTGCAATGGGGTTTCTTCACCATTATCTTCTGATATGCTAGCCATTAGCAATCCCCACTCAGTATTGATCCCAACACCAGTAACCTGTAAAAGTAACAACACGTAACTTAAAATGGCAGAAGTAACAACTTAAAGACTTCTCATATACAATCATCAAGCCAAATACATATTGTACTTATCGGAGCTGGAGCTAACAAGGACATTCTCTACACTATTCCATTATTACGTTAGCCAGATTACTAATCAGCACAATCCTCCACAAGCATTGCTTAATCGTTCAGGCATATACATAATTATAATTATAGCATTTTTATAGATCAATTCTACATCAATTTACTTGGATTCCTAATATCGAGATTTACTTGAGTTCCTAAGATCTATATATTACAAAAGTCCTGATGCACAATATCATGTTAGAGAGGCACATTTATGTCTGTGGGAATGATAGCTACAGCTTTAAATATAATCATTATGGTTAAGGACCGTGGTAGCATGTCACCAATCAGTCTTCCTCTTTCAGACAAGCAAGCCATACGAGTAAGAAATGTGTAGGACTGAAACGCCTTGCCTCTCACAATAAGATAACAGGCACTAAAATCATCAAATTCACTACTAGCTGTACAGGGTTGTCACTTATGCACAACATACAAGACATGACAAGATTATGATTTAGGTTCAAAAACCTGTCATCGAACTGTCTAAAAACTGATCTACCTTATTACTTCATAACCATTTATAGGTTTTAAATCAAGCATCAACTAAGAGTATTTTAGGACAGCCCTCTTCTTTTACCAAAGATGGTAAATTTCTCAAATTACAGCAATAAATACACATCTACTAGGTCAATTGATAAATTTTAAGTTATTTGTAAGCATGTCAGCAATTCGTCACCTAAATCAAGTTTCTATCAAACATGCATACTTCTGTAAACCAAACCCTAATTCTTGGATTAAGATGAAGATTTCATAACATTTGGTTCTGCTTACGGATAGGACATACTAGGAATGACATACTAGGAATGTTGGTTTGGTTACTCTGCACTACATAAGACTCACAATACAAGAGCTAAAATTTCAAAGCAACCTAATCTGTAGTAAGAGAACAGGCAAACAAGGAGGAACCGTTTCCATAAACATAGAGATTAAAGATGTCGCAGAAACTTACCAGCATAGTGCCATAACCATCGGCTATTTTGCAACCAGACATTAGAAATGGTGCCTTCTGATCCTTGTGAACCTGCCAAATACAGGGTAGGCTTTAAGCAACATCACAATCTCCGAGCAAGTTTTATCCAAGATCTATGATCTCAGTAATAAAAAATTGTTAAACAACTACTTCCAAAGATTGCTTAAAGAGAATTGTTTTTGTTATCTCCCTATATGTATAACTTCTGTATATGAGACACATACCATCTGGTTACTTAAATTAACTTACACTACTCATGAAATTGTAAGACATAAGAGCATAGCATTGTAACTCACAATCTTGCTCTCCCCAGTCATACTCGACTCATCAATTGCAAGGGAATGCCCAGATATTAAAACACCATCAGCAGGAACCTGAAATCAAAAAATAAGTTTGTAAACCAAAACTTGCATCAGATCTCAATTTCCCAACTAACAAAAGTAAAAAAAAAAAAACTTTTGGCATTCACCTGATCACCAATTTTGAGTGGGATGACATCACCAACAACAATATCAAATATTGATATCTCTACTCTTCTACCACCTCTAGTGACCTGCATATAATATCAAAATCATCAAAAAAATGGAGGACTACAGACAACATCATCTATTAATTCAAATCACACCTCCATATGTATATTCTGCTTCTCCTCATTTAGAACTTGAAACTGAAGAGACTGTTTATAGTCGCTGAAAGCTTTACAAAGATAAAAGAATCAGCAAGATAACTGAATCTAGAGCGGCATATATTTTCCAAATGATTGCAGTTTAAATAAGATTCAACAGACTTAGTGAAAATAAAAGAGAAACAGAGATGTGCCAACCTTCGATAGCGTGATACGATAAAAGTCAAAGTTTAAAGGGTAATAGAAAATGGGGAGGAAGCGAAGATTTCTCCACTGAGATGTCACTTAAAAGTGTGGGAATAATTATTTACCCGTATTCTATTACTTATGAACACTAAAACATTAATAAGCATCAATTAACAATTTTACAAGAGATAATACATTGAAATAAAGAATTCAATGCTACTGTTACTGCTTTAAAATGGGGAAAGCCAGCAGAGGCCAGATAAGAAGCAGCAAATTGAATTTAAGAAAAATTCTACCAATGCGGAGAGCAAGGACAAAGTCCTCATATTTTAAATTCACTATGCTACTAACATCAAATGATACTTCTTGCCCCTGACCTCATAGTTTAAGGTTTGTTCTGTATAAACCCTCATACACATACATCGATATATCAGACACATTTGCACTACTCATGTGCAACATACTAACATGAAACAGCTACCAGAACTTAAAAATAATGATCCTGCAACTGCAATTCTTTTAAACAAAAATTTCAAAGATAATGGAGGTAAACAATACCTGTAACTGCTATAACAATAATGACAGCTATCGCAATACTTCCACCATCATACCAACCTTCTTTGATACCCTAACAGAAACGGTTAAATGAGTTTTATGTACAATCCATAAATTAATTTATACGGCTTTGCAAATGACATGGCAGCCAAGTAACGCTACTAGCCTATAATAATTGGCACAGTTATGTTTAGAAAGTAAATTACCATCCACGTTATACTAAAAATGTTCAGTTCCTTTTCCTAGTGAAACAATCATCTCAGTATCCAAACATCAAAAGTTCCTTCACATTTTAGAGTATCCATCCCCAATCTAGGTAAATTCCTACCACGTTTTCCATTAACCTAGCGGAGCCTTAAACTTGCTCAAAGCCTCCAAGTTAGAGAATTACGAAATAAATGGCCCTTCATGGAACCAGGTAAAGAGCTATTCAAATTTCCTAGATACATCTACATTGCTATTCTCCCTTTAAAAGTGTAGAGAAATCGGGTTTCGACTACCACCACGCCTATGCTCACCTCCGACTTGATGCCCAGGGCTAAAGAAGCAGCTGCAGCTACCATCAAAATTATCAATGTTGTATCACGGCATGCATCCAAAAGAAACCTCTGTAAAATAAATAAGAATTACAAACATAAAATTTGAAATCAGGTATGTTATCATTAAATGTAGGCTTTAACATAAATTACAGAACGAAGATAAAGATTAACAAGCAATTACAAGAAACAGTAACTTAAACTTATTAAGCACACGACATATACCCAAAAGCTTCGCGGCTTTTTCCTAGGATATGTGTTTGATCCGTATACATTTTTCCGCTCCAATACATCAGCATCATCCCCACTGATACCCTTATCTAGACTTGTTTTCAATATATCCGCCAGCCCGTTCACCTGGTGCCAAGTTTAAAAAAAATTCAAAACCAGAAAAATCAAATGTCTAGAAGATTATATATTAGACTAAACAACAACAAACTGTAATCAGGGTGGAAGACTTGCCCCTCCATAATTTTGCAAAGCAGTGAAATCATGATCCCTGCTCATTACCGCGATTTGCTCCGGACTACTATCATGATCACCGGTAGGGGCTGGAGCTGGTAATTTTGGGGCAGCTGCACCCGAAATATCAATTGAACAGTTTATGGTCATAATTACTGTCGGTTAGCTTTATGCTTCTTACCATTCAAATAAGAAAAGAATACATAAATAAACTCAATCATAAAGATGCATTGCAGACAAAAATAAGCAAAACCAGATTATATGTAAAAAAAATATTCAATATATATAGAGCTGAACGCCTAATGACAAATATAATTTTTACACATAAAAAATGAAATGAAGTCCCAACTTAAGACAAAAAGTACATTAGCGATTACTGATCAGGAATAATTGACATGCTTCATAAAGATACATACCGCTCACTTGTTGTCCAGCTGCTTGGAAAAGGTAGGCCGCCTGGAAAAGCAAGCAAAGCATCATGGCATAGAAAAGATTATATGTATATATGTAAGGTTGCCGTCGATGAGTGAAAATATATATTACCCGTATAACTTGTGCATGTGTTCTGATCTTTGCTATAATCTGCTTCTTTTCCTCTTCCTTTTTCAGGTCCAACGTGTACCGAAATCTACGAGAAGCATTCAGCACCAGTGCTGCTTGCTGAAAAAGATAGAAACCAGTTAACTCAAGCATTAGTGACAATCTTAAATAACAAGTAAACTGCATAAAATGTAGCCATTATTACTCAGATGTCAGATCTAGCTTAGACACGAGCAACAAACAAGTGCATAATTACAAATATACATATTAAAGTATATCTTGATTCTTGCAATTCCTATGTCCAGTTACCGACTTTACATTAGAGTATAACTCTGCATATGCATCCATACAAGACAAAACAGATAAACAACATTCTCTTAAATAAGTGTGGTCATTATAGTGAGACACCATTTCAGTGGGTAAAACACCCTAAAACCTCTTCTGAAAACCTATATAGCATTACTTAACAGGTCTTAATAAGGATTTAACTCTACATCTTTTTTAACTTAATCAGGCACGCAAGGGAGAATAAAATAGTAGTAGTAAAAATAACAATGCATCCATTTATGACTCATCAGTCTATTCATCCGAACATGAGCCTGCTGCTTCTTTTATACAAGGTCCTGTTTCTTTCAAATGAGCTTCAGTGAACTAAGACGGAAGTCACAACACTCACAAGAACTGCACAATAACACTGGATAATTCTTCTCCTACTAACACACTTAAAAATATAATAAAATCATCCGAAGAAAATCTTACATCAGACGAATCATTATACAAGTAAGATAGTCTGACAAATGTCTTATGCATCTCATAAATACACATTGCTCAAAACATTATTCTACACACACATACATTACCTAAAACAACAATATACAACGAATAATCAACAGGAAAAGTGAAAACAATCACAAAACTCAATACATCGAAAACAATCACAGAACTCAATACATCGAAAACAATCACATACTACAATTTTCGATAAAAGTAACTTTCTACAAACATCAAGATACTTACTCTCCATCGTTTAAGTCGATCAACTGAAGCGCTCTTAGTCCTCAAAATATCAAACGGACCTGTATTATCATCGTCATCATAGCCACTACTACCTGTCTCCACATCATTCTTATATCGCCGATACGGCGACGTCTTGTACTCATCACTCATAATTTTTCAACAAACTGTTTCAAGCAGGAGAGATGACGCTCACTAATTCGCAATCACAGATACAATTAACACATTAATCCTTCCACTGTACACAATTTATAACGCAACAAATAAGCATAAACACTTAATAATGATAACTCTAAGTTAAAGCTAGGGTTTGAGTTTTGTTATTTTCGCAATTTGTAATTGTAATCACCGACTAAAAGCTTGATTCGTTCCGTGTGACTACATGTGTACAGGCAGTGTGATTGTATGTATAGAATAGTGTAGATTCAAGTTGAAGATAATGGAAGACGCGTACCGTGAAGCGTGAACAAGGCAGTTGAGTTGCTTTGCTGGAGAGAGAGAGAGAGAGAGGGAGGAGAGAGAGACAGACGAAAGTGCAGTGAAGTTTCGCTTTTATAATTTCATTTTTCCAAATTAGGATAAGACTTTTGGTAGCCCTACCTGTTAGTTTATTTACTACTTTACCATGTTATGTGGTAGTTTTTAATTGGCTCAAGGTTGTGCCTCACTTGCAAAAAAGTATGTGCCCCCATGTAATCACATAAATTATCCAATAAAAATCCACCACATGGCAAAAATTAATCCTTAAACATAGCTCTAAGGGCTGTTGTTAACAGAACCCTTTTTTTAAATAATTAGGTTTATAGCTTTACAATTGAATCCATTTCCATTGTATTTGGTTGAGATAAATGAAATAGATTAAAATTTTAATATTTACTAATTTCAGATTTCAGATTTCATTTTATTTTAGTTTATTCTATTTTATTCATCATAACCAAACAGAACATCCTTATATTATAAGTTTATTTAATATATGTCAGTTTATAAGTAATTACTAATTACAATCTTTTTTTTTTTTACGAATACAAAGTTATTTTCTATCCTTTTTCTCTATTTCTTTCCATTCATTTTTTCTACTTCTTTTCTTTCTTTATGTTCATATACCGCTAAAATTTATTAGAACATCTCCAACTATGAATAATTCTTAGTTAAAAAGGATATGAAGTGTCGTAGATAAATTTTTTTAGAATATGTAAAAAAATGGAGTATTAATCTTCAACAACGTATAAATGTTATCTTTAATTTTCTCCAACATTTAAACTCATGTAATCAAACTACACATACTCTGTTATCATATTAAAATGGAATATTCTATTTTTAACAATTTAGAATTAAAATAACATAGTTTTTTTAAAAATAATTAATCATTATTGCCAATTCTATTGAAGTATAATATCTTATAGAATCAACAAATTATACATAGTCAAAATTTTACATCATTTTAACGAATTTTTAATAACACCATTGAATATACTCTTATTATATAATATATATATATATATATATATATATATATATATATAAGTTGGCTATTGTTCCAGAGAAAACCATCTTATATAAAAACTCGGAAAGACCATTGATTCCACTATAGAATTTCATCCCTTTTTTTAATTGTTTTCCAAAAAAATTCTAAAAAAGAAGTTAAATTATTTTAATTCTACAAAAAACAAATAAAATACCACGTTGTCACTGCCATGTCAACAACGTCAACAGTGACGTAGGTCACCATTGTTGACGTGGCACGCCATAAGTGATAACGTCCCTGTTGATATGTTAGCAATACCACATTATCAGTGATGACGTTACTAGTAACATGGAAGTGACATGTGGCAGTCCCACGTCAATAATGATAATACGTCATCGCTTGATTCTATCACAAAATCAGAAAATTGGTATTTTTATGTTATATAATAAAAAATATTGGTTTTTTATTTGTAGAATCAAAAATTAAAATTTTGATTCTATTATAAAATCAGAAAATTATTGATTTTTTCTTATTACTTATATAAAAGTTCTACCTAAAATGTTATTTTATATAAAAAAATATGTTAGGATATTGTTCGACTTGCTTTGAAAATACGTGAGAAATATAATATATCATATTTGAAAGTCAAAAACTTTAAACGATAACAAATAAAAAATAAACATATAATAATACAAGATGAAATATTCCTAAATTAAATTCAAAACATTCACGGCAGCAAAAGAGATAAGCGATCGAACATACGGAGTATTAGAGCATCTACAATGGTAAAATTGTTATTAAATTCATCTATGTGTCATCTACATGATATCTATGTGGCACATTTTAGATATTAGATAAAAATTCAATACTTCAACCATTATCCCTTAGCAAAAAAATATAGATAACTAAAATTGGATTAGCTACATTTGTAAAACCTCTAAATCAATTAGATATAATTTTAGATAATATAATTATACATAATATCATTGGAGTAAACCTATAACCTCTTAATTATAATTTTAAATAATTATCAATATATTATATTATAGCTAACAAATATACATAACATCCTAGAAATGCTCATTGTTACAATGATAAAGATTAAAGATTGAGTCATGTTCATAACTCCTCAAATACTGCCACGAGTCCGCACATGAGTTAAGGAAAGATTAAAGAGTGAGTCATGTTCATAACTCCTCAAATACTGCCACGAGTCCGCACATGAGTTAAGGACATGGCACCACGTATATTTTCCTGTTTTTGGGAGTACTCTATAACAAGCCCATCATGTACCAACAGAGTTATATACTCCCTCTATCCCATCCATTTGTTTACACTTTCCTTTTTTGGGATGTGCCATCCAATTCTTTACATTTATAAACTTTCCTCCTAAAATAATAAAGTTTTATACTCCGTAATATAAAAATCAACTACATCCACTATACTCTATAACAAGCCCATCATGTACCAACAGAGTTATATACTCCCTCTATCCCATCCATTTGTTTACACTTTCCTTTTTTGGGATGTGCCATCCAATTCTTTACATTTATAAACTTTCCTCCTAAAATAATAAAGTTTTATACTCCGTAATATAAAAATCAACTACATCCACTAATTTTCTCCACTAATTCATTTTATACATTATATAGTGATGGGTCCCATCACTTTACTCATTTTTCCTACTTCTCTCCTCCTTTTTTATATTTTTCCTTGGTCTCCGTGCCCAAACCAAATGTAAATATTTGATTGGGACGGAGGGAGTATATTTTATTCGGCACCCTCGATCATTCAGAAAACAGGGTACCCAAACATTACTCCTACTTGCGGACAACTACGATATTTTTAAAATAAAAATGTTAAAGATGAAGAGCCTGTTTGGGATAACTTTAACTAAGTTCAATCTATTTTAAATTGGTATATTTAAATTTTTAATTCAGAAGTAGTTTTAATTTAAAATTTTTTAATAATTTCAAGATATTATTTTTCAATTTATCTTTTTCTTTAACCAAATTTATATATTTGAGTCATCTTTTAATTTTTATTATATTATTTACAAATATTTGTGTTTTATACTTTTACATTATGTTTAAAAAATATTAAATTTTTTAGTCATTTTTTTAATAAATTTATTTTATGTAAAATTAACCAAATAACTATATCTAATTTAAATTAAAATTATTATTTTTCACTGAAAATAGATAAATTATTTTAAATTATAAATAATATTTTTTAAATTAACCCAAACCAACTCGATTACTCTAGTAACTTATTAGCCAAGGAACCATAAGTATAGTTATATAAATACGAGTATAAGAAATTAATTTGGACTTAATGATAAGAAATTAATTTGGACTTAATGATTTTTAGGCCCACAGAAATGAGAAAAGCATGTGAGTCACAATAAATGAAAACCGTGGTCGACCTGCCGTGCTTTCCTGCTCGGGTGCCCACCTCATGACTCACTGTTCCTTTAAACAACGGCTGTTTGTTTATCAGTGTCTTAAAAATGAGTCCATGTCTTCTACACCATTTTAGGTGTGTCATTCCATGTGTTAGCGATTGTTTTTGATTGGGTAATTTGTGTGAATGCAAGGGGGTCCTATTTATATTAGTGAAAAATGAGTCAATAAAAAACAACCATCATCTAAAGTGGTACATGGAGTAAAAATGTTTAATATCTACAAAAATTAATTAAAAAAATATTTTTCTCAAAAATCGGTGATTATCAAATTTAGGTGGATATAGACAATTTATGCGGAATTAATCAGTAAAAAATTTAGATGGAATTGATCGTATTTAATAGGAATTAATCGATCAACTTATAAAAAATGGTCAAATTAAGAATAAAATTTTAAAAATATAATTTTTTTTAATAAAAAATATAATTTACACATAAAAGAGTAAATTCACTCATTATATTTGATAATGAAATAAAAATATTTATATTTTTACTTTAAAATATATTTTTAAATATTATATTTAAATTATATAAAAATTAATATTTTAATACATTCAATGAATGTTCCAATTAATCATTTTGATTAATCGCCGCCTAATTAATTAATCACTAGGATGTATGTTTATTGTCTAGACTCGTCTAACGATTTTTAGGATTTTGATGTTTGTCTAGATTACATACTAATTTAAGTGACATTATTTATGATTTAAAAGGCACTATCTTTTACAAATAAGTTTTTCAATGGAGTAGTTTATTCTCAAGTCAAAAAAAAAAAAAAAAAAAAAAAAAATGAACTCAATTAGTTAAAGCATTTTTTCCAACTCACACCATCGTGTAAGTTGTAAAAAATTTCCAACATGTTAATGAAATCCAGATCATATATGCATTAAAATTCTAAAGACCTTAACCACAATCAGGTCCTCAATCAATTGCTGGGAAATTTACAGATCATTGCTGGTTGACGAAGACATAAATAACTAATAGAAAAATGTTAGAGATTTCAAAAAATATTTCAAAATTTTCTCCAAATACTCATATATCTTGTAAGTAATTAGTAAGTTTCCTAATAATGATTGGGATCTCGCATTCATACATATGTGCACAATTTTTTTTTTTTTTTGCCAAAGAAGTAGATCTTTTCATTCAACTCTCAAATCATTAAACAATACATGAATAAAATCGAGAGGGACATCTTCCCCTCTCCAAACACGATCAGCTAATGAACTACTATGTCTCGCTATGAAGTGAGCCACATTGTTCGCAGAACGTTTAACAAATTTTAGAACCACCTTACGGTTAACTAATTCAGAAAGTAGACGCTTGCACTCATCTATCACTCTTCCCAGGTAAGAAAGATTGATCGAAGAGCAGCGAATAGCCTGTGTTGCTGTCAGGCAATCAGTTTCCAGTACTACACTTGGCCAAGCTTTAGCTTTAATCCAGCTGATAGCTTCCCTTATTCCGATGGCCTCTGCAAGTTCTGGATCCACCCTTCCTTGCCTACAACTCGAAACAGCCTCTATCAGCTTACCCTCATGATCACGAGCTACCATAGCATAAGCATAACAATTAGAATCCTCAAACAACGCAGCGTCTGTGTTTACCTTGATCGTTCTTCCTGTGGTGGTTTCCAATACACTTCCCCATCATTTAGGGTCATAAACCCAAAGGAGGAGTCATACGACCTGTCTTGTGCATTTTTCCAGTGATCAAGGAATTGGACAGCTGAAGCTACCACCTCTACAAACTCTGCACCTTTCTGATTCCAAACTATATTATTTCTGTTTTTCCAGATAGCCCAACATACCATACAAATTTTCAATAAATCCTCCCCTTATACTTTTGTACTGCACTATTCATCCAATCCTGGAAACTCTGATCCATGTGCGTATCAACCTGACTCCCTATCTTATTCCAACACAATTTAGCAAACGGACAGGTTATTAAAATATGACCAACAGTTTCTGATTCCAGGTTACAAACTGGACATTGTTCGATAACTGCAACTCTTCTACTCAAAATCTGCTCCTTCGTAGGTAAACACCCTGTCAATGCTCTCCACAATAAGTACTTTACCTTCAAAGGAATTTTTAGATTCCAAATCTTTCTCCAGAAACCAGAATTATCACTAGTATGGTTCACATCCCTTGAATCATTCAAAGCTGCATATGCGCTTCTGACCGAGTACTGACCCATTTTTTCTCTTCTCCAATACCAAGAATCCTCTACTGCACGTTGAAGAGGTATTGATAGGATTAGATTAGCATCCCGCTCAGTGAAAATGTCGTTGATTAACTCAATATCCCACCTATCTTGACCAGCCACCATCAACGAGCTTACCTTTCTACCATTGATAGCTTCATGACTAGTATGAATGTAAGGGTCATCCACACATGGTAACCAAGGATCATGAAGCACATCAATATTGTTCCCAGACCCCACACGACGACATGTATATTTTTTTAACATCTCCTGAGTTTCAAGAATACTGCGCCAAACAAAACTCGGGTTACTACCAAGAGAAGCAGTGAGAAAAGAACCATCCGAGTAATATCTTGCTTTATAAATCTTGCTCACTAAACAGTCTGGTCGCGTAATCAACCTCCACCCTTGCCTTCCCAGCGAGGCCATATTAAACTCATGCATTCTTCGAAAACCTAGACCACCTTTTGATTTCTTGACACTCAAACGGTCCCAACTCATCCAGTGAATGTCCTTCGCCTTCTTAGTAGAGTTTCGCCACCAAAACTTACACATAAGACTCTCCATTTCACTACAAAGTTTCTTAGGTAGCAAGAACATACCCATAGCATAACTAGGTAACGTCTGTACCACCGATTTTAGAAGAATTTCCTTCCCCCCCTTCGAAAGAATCTTCTTGTCATAACCTTCCGTCCTCTTCTGCATTCTCTCTTTTAAATACCAAAGAACCGCATTCTTGTTCCTCCCTATAATACTAGGAAGGCCTAGATAAGTTGTATTTACACCTGCTTCTTGAAACTGCAAAATGCTACAAATTTCGACCCTCTCCTCCTGTGAAACATTGCAACTAAAGAAAACGGAGGACTTTATTGCATTTAATTTCTGACCCGAAGCTTTTTCATACACTTGTAGCATGTTGATCACCTTAGTAGACACTTCTTTACTAGCCTGGCAGTATATGTAACTGTCATCGGCAAAGAACATATGTGATAAAGTCGGAGCACCCCTAGCAACCTTTATATCTTTTATATTCTTCATCCTCTCGTTCTCCTGAATTAAGGCTGTGAGACCTTCCATACAGATAAGAAAAATATAGGATGAAAGCGGGTCACCTTGTCTAATTCCTCTACATGGCTCAATTAAACCAAATTCCCTACCTGCATGGTTAATTCTATATCTGGCTGAAGTTACACATTCTAGCAGCAAATTAACCAATTTTCCATCGAAACCAAGTTTATCAAGCATTGCACGCAAGAAATTCCACTCCACCCTATCGTATGCTTTACTCATATCTAGCTTGAGTGCCATCCACCCTGCTTTACCACTCACTTTCCTCTTCATATAATGCATAACTTCGTAAGCAATCATAGTGTTGTCAGAAATTAATCTCCCAGGGATAAATGCACTCTAAGTTTCAGAAATCACACCATCGAGGACTTTCTTGACCCTGTTAGCCATCACTTTTGAAGCAATTTTATACGACACATTGCATAGAGATATTGGACGGAGCTCAGTCATATTAGAAGGATCTTGCTTCTTCGGAATCAAAACTATATTAGTGTCAGTGATGTGCCTGTCAAACTTTTCTGTCAAGAAGAATTATTGTACTAACTGAATTAGATCACCACCCACTATACTCCAATATTTCTGAAAAAAAATCGGGACTCATCCCATCTGGGCCCGGGGATTTATCTGGATGCATATTAAAAAGAGCAGCCTTTACTTCACTAGGGTCGATAGGAAGCAACAACTCTGCATTCTGCTCGTTAGTAACACGGCGATTAACATAGCTCACTACCTCTGCCCATTCCGTATCCGTTGCTGTAAAAAGCTCAGAGAAATACTCAATCATTACTTCTTGAAGCCCATCCTCCCAGCCAACCTGAACACCTTCCTTATTGGCCAACGTGCTAATCTTATTAAGTTTACGACGAGCCTTAGTAGCAACATGAAAATACTTACTATTAGAGTCGCCCTCCCGAAGCCATAGTTGCTTGCATCTTTGTCTCCAAAACACCTCTTGATCATTATAAATTTCTGTTAATCTTTAGGCTGCATCACTGTATAACTGAATAGAGTTTGAATCCTTCCTCCCTTTCAAATCTCTCATCGTTTTCTTACACTGATTGATACGAGTCTTGAAGCTGCCTGTAATCTCTTTTCCCCACTTAACCAACACTGCCAAACAACAATCAATTTTCTCCTTAAAAGGTTTACCTTCAGCCAACTGACACGAATCTTCTACAATCTTTCGACACATATGATCTCTCAACCACGCATTTTCAAACCTCAGACTTTTCACAAAAACTGAATGAGAGACCACAAAAGGTTCCATAAGTATAGGACTATGGTCAGAAGTGGAAATTTCCATATTTGTAAGCTTGGCTTCTGCAAAATGATGCATAAAACTATTTGACACAAGTGCCCTGTCCAGTCTGACTTCTATCCACTCTGACGTACCATGCCCTCTCTCCCAAGTAAACGGATAGCCTGCAATTTCCATATCATTCAAATCGCAATCATCAATAACTTGCTGGAAACCTTGAATCAACCAAGACGGATACGAACGCCCACCACGCTTCTCCTCTTGCTTCAAAATATTGTTCAGATCACCAATAAGACACCAAGGCAAAGAAGACTGGGTGTGAAGTCTACGAATAAGATCCCATGTTTCATGTCTCTTTGTTCTGTCTGGTTCCCCATAAAATCCTGTCAACCTATATTTAACCTTCCCATGAACTTCAACTATGACATCTATATGATTCTTACTATAGGACTGAACTGTAACATCATCCTTATTTCTCCAAAACAAAACTAAACCCCCACTGTGCCCTTGTGCGTCTACTGTATACGCTTCTTTAAAACCAATCATATCTCTAACCTTCTCCGTTCTATCTTTCTTACATAAGGTCTCACTTAAAAACACATAACTGGGATTCTTTTGGAGTATAGACTCCTTAAGGAATTGAATGGCCCATGGGGTCCCAAGCCCATGGCAATTCCAACTTATAGTACTCATAATGCTAGGCGGACCCCCATTACAGAGCCCGCCCTCTCCACATTTTTTGGAACAGTATTGCCACCCACCTGAGACTCGACCATAATATCATCTTCAATATTTAAATTATTATTGGGCCTCTCCGTTAATGGGTCATCCACTCTACGTCTTTTAGGGTCCATAAATTAAAATGTGTCAAGTGTTATGTTACCTCATTTGAAAAAAGTTTTGAGGAAAATTTTGAGGTTAATAGCACTATTCATTACTAATAATCATTACTAATAGGAAAATGCTAGAGACCCCAAGAAATATCTCAAAAATTTTCTTAAATACTTATGTTTCATGTGAGTAATTAGAAAGTTTCTTATTAATGATATGGGGCCCCGCGTACATACATATGCGTTCACAAATTAAAATGTGTCTGTCACCTTATTTGGGAAAAGTTTTATGGAAAATTTTGGGGTACATAGTACTACTCATTACTAATAGGAAAATGCTAAAGATCCCAAAAATATCCTAAAATTTTTCCCAAATGTTTATGTGTCATGTGAGTAATTAATAATTTTCCTAATAATGATATGGGGCTCTGCGTGCATACATATGCGTCCACAAATTAAAATGTGCAAAGTGTCATGTCACCTCATTTGAAAAAAGTTTTGGGGAAAATTTTGGGGTACATAACACTACTCATTACTAATAGAAAAATGCTAGATACCCCAAAAAATATCCCAAAAAATTCTCCAAATGCTTATGTGTCATGAGTAATTAGTACCCAATTGTCTTCTACCTGATTCCGGGACGGAATCCTTTTAAGGAGGGGAGACTGTAAGAACCCAGATTTTTGGGTAGAATTAAAACTTTTTATTATGTATTGATGTAAGAGTGAACAGTGGTTACCACTACATTGTAATACTTGCTTTAATGAATAAATAATGAAAGGATATAGATTCCAAGGTTATATCATATATGTCCTGAAGGATGCTATTGGGTAATAACTTTGATTAGAATAATCTATCTCCTAGAATGTTAAGATAAGATTCCCTAGAGAGAAATAGATACCCTCATGTCATCCAGGTCGATATCGGTTACAAGTACGGAGGTTCCATGAAAGAGTTAAGGAACGCTCGAGGAAGCACAAAGATATTTTCTAAGTACCAGGACTAAAAAGAGAATAAGTGATGAATAGTATTTTTTATGGAAATAAGAATATTATGAGACGACACTATATAGAATTACCCAGAATGAATTTCTGAGTTCGTATTAGTGATCCGAGGGGAAAATAAGTGTATGTAAAGATTGTCGGATTTTGAAAAATAGCACTTTTATTTTCTCCGAGATTTTCCTGGACACTGAGAGACTTAAGTATTTATTAAAAGGATTTGAGGAATTTATATTCAAGATTTATAAAGGAGGATTGAGAATGGTAGTATTATTATTAAGGAGGTTTCCGGTAAAAACCCTAACTAGAAACAATTGAGTTATTCCTCCGAACGATCAACGAACTGAGCAATAAACGGACAAAGAAACAAGCAGGAAGGCAAGATGCATGCATGTGCTAGTGGAAAATATCTAGTAACCAAGTAGTTACATAAGTAACTAGAATACTTTGAAGATTAAACCAAGTACTAGCATCATCTTCTCATCCAACCACACAAATACAACACTTGTCCATTCAAAGACATCATGCATGACCTAATAGCTTTAATAAAGCTACTTTATGCTAGATATTATCTCAAGACACCACAATAATTCATTTCTATCACAAACAAAGCAAGAGAACAAGCCAAGCACACCAAACTCTCTCCATTTGTTCCATTCGGCTTTTACCAAAATTCAAGAACAAAAATCCCTCTTTCAACCATCATTTGATCTTGAAAATTTTATCCTAGATCCTATATTTCATAAAAGTGATACCCTAGAAATCTTAGCCTCAAACACCACTTTTTCCATTTTTAAACAAATCATCAAAGCCTAGGGTGAATAGTGATTTTAAAGAACAAAACTTCTGGATCTTGATTTTGGTTGATGATCCAAGCTTCATGGAGGCTATACAAGGACCATACAAGGCTTAGTAAGGCTATATCACTCTCTAAGGAAGGTATAACCTCTTAAAACCCTAACTCTTGTTTGAGATTTAAGCATGCTTATGATGGATATAGCTTAGTTATGGTTATAAGCATGATTATGATTTGGTTTTAGTAAATGTTAAAAATAGTTTAGATGAACGGAAAGGTATTGATTGGCCTCAGTTCATGGTTATATATCATGTATATGTTGGTTGGAGTGGATACCATGATTATTGGAAGGTTTGGAATTTAGAAATATTCGATTTATAGCTTTCGTAATGCCGAAATTTAGTTAACCTTAAGAACACGAACTTGAAAGTAGATGTAACTCACTGATTAGCTTCTATTTATGCCATGATAAGCTAGAGTATTTTATAATCTTCGTTTTGATATAAAGATCGTATGAAATGGACTTACGGTTTAGGAGTTATGGTTTAATTCGTAAAAGTGGTTTGAAACCATAATCGAAAGTTCGTAACTGAAATTGGAATCCCTTAACATGACTAAGTCAGTTACGAATCATGGTAATTAAATATTAGAGGTCATAAGGAAGGCGTGAGAGGAAACCACAAGTAAAATTGATCGTTTTCCGATTTTATAAAAATGTTCGAATCGAGGTTAAGTGCGAAGAAACCACTTTTCGGAGGTAACACTATTCACTAAAAGCTCCTGCCCTGTTTTGGCGAAAATACGAAAAAATTAATCTTCTGACCTAAGTCCAATTTTGAGTTAGCTACCTTCTAGACCTTCTCTAGATCATGTACGCGAAAACGGTGCGTCATTTGAGTTAACGGTTACCGAGTTATGAACGTTTTAGTGAAAGAGGTGTGAATAGTAAAGATCCGTAGTTGACTAAACTTCAAAAATACATTTCACCTATCTAGACCCGTGGCTTCGAATTGGAAATTTTATGATAAATATTACAAATACCAAAGATGATTTTAGAAGTGGTTTCGTAATTAAATACGTTCCTAGTGATTTATTAAAAGTGTTGAAGTACGAGTCATGGAATAGTAATTCTCAGAAAAGTCAACTCTAAGGGTACTACTTTGGCCACCCATTTTGGCTAGATTAAAAGAGGAATCTTGAGTCGACTAAAACAAAAACTTGTTAAGAATTATCAAAACAACATATTGCTGCAAAGAACAAGCTAAAAATGATTAACTGAGATGTACGAAAGATCCGACATTAAGGATGGATTCGAGGAGTGATTTGGACTAAACTTACGACTTAAGAGTTCGTTGATTTACATGGACTTCGTATGAGTCTAGGAAAACCCCGTAGTGCCTTGTTTGTAAACTGCTTTAGTGCTTAAGCATTAAGTATAAGTGCAATGACGTGCCTTGATAACGGACGAGTGTCGGATTATAACGGTATTAATAAGGGTTATGTTAGGGATTGCCTAACGGGATAATTTGAAAACGTGTTTTAGCCTAAGTTAAATATATACTTAGCATTTCGAAGTGTTAAAGTGATTAACCTCGAATGTTGTGACTATTTATAGATCACCGGATTGAACCAAGGCACACTACACCCACAGGATTACCAGGCAAGTTTTCAACCTTCTTGAAGGCTGTTGTTGTGATAATATATATATGAATTGATTCTGTTATATATATGCCATAGCATGCATGCCTACTTTCAAGTTATATTGCAATACTTGTTCCCTGAATTGATATTGGCTTATAGACTAGATACGATATATCAATATAAGCCGGATTTTTGGTTAAGACCCTTAGTGAAGGGCATGTGATATTCATTATTTAAATGTAGACCGGGAGTCGGTATTTTGAGATATAGATGTAGTCTTGGAAACCCGGAGGGATTCCAACGACAGATTTATTATTCCTTTTGAGGAATGTTATTATTAAACATTAATTATATTTCCATAAAGTATTAATTACTTGGAAATCTTTCGAGAAATATTATTTGAGTATTATCTCAGTCGAGAAATATTAAATGAATATTATTTCGAATATTCATTTAGAGTTTGATTATTTCATGAATATTATTTCAAGATTCATTTAGAATATTGTTTATTAAATGAATATTACTTTCGAATATTCATTTAAGGTTTTATCTATTCAATGAATATTACTTTAAGATATTTCTTTGAAATTCTAATTACTTAAGGAACATTATTTCAAATATTCCTTGAGAGTATTGATTACTAAATGAATATTATTTGGATATTCATTTAGAATAGTATTTATTAAATGAATATTATTTGGATATTCATTTAAGGTTTTATTTACTTAATGAATATTATTTTAAAATATTCAATTGAAGTTCTAATTACTTAAGGAATATTATTTTGAATATTTCTTTAAAGTTTTGATTATTAAATGAATATTAATTGGATATTCATTTAGAATACTATTTATTTAATGAATATTATTTTCAAATATTCATTTAAGGTTTGATTTACTTAATGATCATTATTTTAAATATTTATTTGAGTTTATCTATTTAACGAATATCATCTTGAATATTCATTGGAAGTTTTATTTATTTAATGAATATTATTTTGAATATTCATTCAAGAAGAGATTTATTTAGTAAATAATTCTAAATATTCATTCGAGGATTACTTACGAGTAATATTATGATTTGTTCATGTTCCTTAATTATTATTGATTTAATAAATATTCTTGGAATATTTATTTAAATTCTTTTAAGTTCTTTTTATAATGATTCATATTATTCAAAGATTATCTGTCACCTTCAGATGTGGTGTAAAATATTTCGGAGTATTTTATGACTATTTTTATCAAGGGGTTCCCAAACTCTATTTTCATTTAAATATATCTTATAAGAAGATTTAAATAATCGCTCAAACCTCCAAAAACATATAAGGGGACCTCACTTGAGAGCTGTTATTTATTTGACTGCCCGGTCATATTTTTGCTAAACTATCTTGTCACTCACATCTTGATTCTTTCAAACATCGATATGAATCTTTTTGGTTACCTCCTCAATGCTCGAGGGGTAAGATTGACGGAACAAGTTTATATCCATTAACAAGCATCGGCTTGGGAAATATTGGTGATATTTTCCTTTCCAATTAGATACGACTACTTTGTGGAGTCCTATCAACAAGTACTATACTTGGGGAAAGGGGGACGAACTTTATGTTTCATAGTTATGGATGTTAATTGAACTAGGAGGCGCGTAAGTGGCCGAGTGGCGCCGGTCCAGCAATAGCTCAACCGTTGGCTGAGGAATTCCAGAGGGCGGTAGACAAGTAAATCCGTCGGAGCTACCTTCTACATGTAGAGAACGACTGATGAGATGCATGACATACGACTGATCATCGTAAACGTCAGGGCATCTGGCGCGGCAATGCTCCCGTATTAATTCATCCTCCAAATTTAGAAATTTTCTGCAACATTATCATTGTTGGCAGGTTTGAAAAGTGTTTGAACTGGAATTGCAATATTCTTCCTGCAAGTTCCTCTATTACGAAAATTTGATAATATCTTGCTTATCTTTGACATAGCAGATATTTCTTCGGAACAATTACATTTTGAGTTACCTTGTAACTTATCTCATACCTTATATTGGTACTACGTTCGTTAATGCATGGCATATGGTATCAAAGATATTTTGAATTGTCATATATTATTGCCGTTCAATTATATTTTTGGTGGGCTATTGCTCACCCTTGCTTTATTTATTATATCACAACAACAGCTAGATCAAATGGCCGCGCAAGGAGCACTCAGCGTAAGCAGGTGTCAGTCGTTAGAAGATTAACCGCTGAGGTCATAGCTACCATTGCTGAGGATGCAGCTTCTGGTAGGCTAGTTGTTAGCATTTGAGCATCAAATGTATTTATAATATGGCATATACCAATGGATGGCAAAGAGTATGTAATGGTAAAATTGTAATTCTTTGGGTTGTAAGAACTCAAACCTATGATTAATAATAATGATGGTTACTCTGATTTCATCTCTGGGACTATAACGGGTGTGTTTTATGTTGTTGTTTTGGGTCACAAGGTTGTTTTTTTATTATGTTGGTTTTGTGGATGGATATTGAGACCGTAACGACCAGATCCCTGACCCCGGATCTAGGGGTGTTACAGAAATGGTATCAGAGAGAGCGTTATAAATCCCAGAGATGACGCGACGTTAAAACAATAAATTCATTAAGATAATAAGAACTCTTATCAAGTTCATAGTCGGACTACATAATGTAGTATTGACATGTAAAACCCTTATGGGAACCCTAAAGTATCATGATAGTAACTTAGCTCGTTCTTGTATCGACTAGTAAGGTGACAGACCTTGGGGATTACGAGCAGTAACACAATGATGCTTGTTTTGATACTGAAGATCGGATGGTGGATTCGATAGAGTACCCTACTGAGGACCCGGAAGAGGTTCCAACAGAGAATGAGAATATTGATAAGTACAAGGAGTTTACACTTAAGGAAATGAGGGCTACAGCCAGAGAGACTGTAAGAGTTAAGGTATAGTGCTCAGCAAAGTGAGCGTAAAGAACTGAGATATTATTAAGAGAACTAAAGATGCGTATTGGATTCATAGCTGGACTGCTAGATGAAGTACCAGCAGGTAAGATGGATTTGAGGAATTACTTGAGATCTTATATGGGGATAGATAAAAATCCTTAGAGACCTTTAGATTAATGAGAAAAGAGTTAGAGTGGTACGTGATTATCAAAGACAACAATAGAGGAGAAGGAGCAGAGTCTCCAGGAGCAGTTGGGATAGAGGCAGCAAGTGTCATATCATGTGATAAGTGGATTAGGGTGAATATTGTTAATGGTAATTCACCATGAGAAGGCAGATTTCATAAGTTATAATTTATAAAGTCAAACTGATATTAATGAGGTGGTTTGGCTCAAGGAAATGTCCATTTTAGGAATGGATCAACTTAGAAAATAAAGACATTGGAAGGTGATGGCATGATTGGATAAAGTATATAAGGAAGTAGTAAGCGAGACAATGATCTCAGAACCTACAAGAGGAGAAGACCAGTGAGTCTGTGATAAACTAGTAATAAGGCTATCGTCAGGAACCAAGTATAAGTCTAGTTCAATTCAGTGGAATGATGAGCCAGAAACATTAGATGCATGTGATTCAAAGGAATATTAAATTCCTTCTTTTCCTTGAATGGATTATGGTAGTTACCTTAATTTTATTTTGACACTAAATCATAAATGGATTGGGTAAGGTAAGCAGTGGTTGAGATGAAATTGAGAATGCTTTTAGATGAAACCTGAATGAACAGGTGTAGGTCATGTTCTCGAAGTAAGAGTTTTGGCAAAATGAAGTCCAGACAATAGGACATATGATCAATAGGAAGTAGTGATTGATCGACCCCACCAGGTTAAAGGCAGTTTCAGGCGAGAAAGGTCAACCACACCAACAAAGGACTAAGAAGTTGAATAGGCAGAAAAATGGGAGGAAATCTTCTTGGAGCTAAAAGATGAAATTGGTCACGACCCAGCGTTGACATTGCCTAAATGGAAGGAGGAGAACATTGGGATATATTATGATGCATCTCATACCAGATTAGGCATTGTGCTTATATAGTACGTCAGCGTAATCTCGAATATATTTGAACAACACGGTTCACCAAATTCGGATGGCCTTGGAAGTGCCAATTTTGTGGAATGACTAACCACGACAGTAGTGTTCCTTCTGAGACTAGTTGTTAAAAAGACTGGTATTTGGTAGTATCGACTAATATGACGAATATGTATCGAGAAGATGTGGCATGTTTCAGTTTGAAACTATGATTTCCCTTCTAGGGGATGTATATATATTAGGTCCCTTCCCAGTAGTTAAACTTCTGACTTTATGTCGATCATTCTATAATTATAACTGCTTACGGTTCGACCTGCTTGGATGTCCCTAGAACTATTCTTCGGGTATCGATATAGACCTTCCCAGTGTCACCAGTGGGTGGATAGATTGACTAAAATTTTCCCAAATTCTGGAAAGGAATTCAACGAATTTTGACAAACCTTGTCTTTCTGATTATCAAAGAATGTCACTAAAAAGGGTGGAAACCCAAGCAAACCCGATGGATTGAGTAAGGTAGCTGCTACATGGACTGATAGTCAAACCCCGATTACTACGATTGATTATAGAGATAAAATTTTGAAGTTGAGATTAGACGGAAAAAGGGAAATGTAATAAGAAACAAGCCGGATTGAGGGAGTCTGGGATTGACTTAAATGAAAAGGTTGTTATGCTAGAAGTGTTAAGCCTATGTGGCACGTGGAATTGATAAGAGAAGTTGAAAAGATAAAAATAAAGGAAAGGTGATCGGAGATGGTACCGAGAAGTCAATTGAGACTTATATGGAGTAAAATTTTGAAAAGATCAAAAGGTATCAAAGAAGAAGGCACTATGCCGGTAATTGCTAGAAAAGTAATGATATTAACTAAACTCACATATTGTAATATGGCCCGTTGAGGCCAAGTCACAAGTAAATATCAAGCGACTAAACCAGCAATGTAAGGACAAAGCGGGGTGCTTCTAACCAAGTGCCAACCGCGAGGACTTTTGATATAAAACGAATTGAGATACATGATAATGGATTTTATGAATGCCATGGATGTACTAGGATTAAGGATAATGACCAATGAAGGTTATGTAGATTGTCAAAGATAGGGCAGTATGATGCATAAATGTTATCTGAAACTTAGTGTCCTCAAGAAAAGCAATAAATGCTAAGAGATTCACGTTGAACACGACCAATATCTTCCAGAACATCCTTGCTACCATTACCAAGTTCTGTAAGAAAGACAGATAGACATATGTTGTCTTTTGGAAGGTTATATAGACTGGCATTCGTTTGAAAGAAGAGGTTAGCATTAGGCTACCTATAGGTTATCAAGATGAGAATGATTGAAAAGAGACCCTTATTAAGGATATATGATTGAATTGCCAAGTACAGGATGTATGTATTCCTTGAAAATAGAATTGAGGATAGAATGTCCAGAGATTAAGACGAACCCTGGGGGATGCACAAAGGATAGCATCAACCCTAATAAAGACATTGTGAAATCAGACGATATAAGTTGAATCGACAAGGTATCAATAACCTATATAGATTTGTGAAAAGGAGTCTCGAAAAGTACATAGACAGAATTGTTATAGAGTTGATTAATGATGTTTGATGTACCCTGTACCCAGAAGATACAGGAGGAATGATGAGGATGACCTAAGAAACCTTATAAGGGAAGAGGTAATATTCCGAACTTCAAAAGGGAAGTTTGGTAAGGAATGTATGACATAGTAACAATAAGGCCAGATGAAGCATGTGTGAAACCATGAGAAAGTATGGATTGAACCAATAAGGTTGAGATTTTCCTAAAATAAGAAAGGACTGAGATAAGAAATATCCTAGATATGATTGGGAATAACCGCGATAAAGTTCCCACAGAAAGGTGGAAGCAATGATTTTTTTTGGAAAAAGACTGGAATATGTTTTCTCTCATCTAGCAGAGTTCAATGGAGGATGCTCCTACCCTGAGTTGGAATAGATCCAGAAAATATTGATTTCAAGAAAATATTATATTCCGGAAAGGCCAATGAGGTGGCCGACACTTTAAGTATAAGGGAGTAAGTATATATGCCCATACTAAAGAGATAGAATGATAGTGTAAAGGACCTTGACGGTCATAATGTGATAGAGGAAGTTACGTTTCGTCTGATGATTGTGCCAGGATCAACTATAAGAATAGTTTAAGTAAAGATTCGATTCCTGATGTTGCCGGTAGCACATTACCAATATTAGGAGGCTCTACGACAGGCCAGACCAAATTCCCCAAGAGACTCGCCTTTCCTTTGGAAAGAGAGAGGGGAGGTTAAGTAACAAGGAATTGGTAGTAGATGACCAGAAATAGAGATGGTACAAATACTGATAAGCTAAATGGCATGATGATGAATGACAAGCAAGTTTATGTTGGTGTATTTCTGCGCAAACAAGATAGAGTATAGGAAGTTATAGAGTATAGGAAGTTAAAGATTCGTGATGCTGAAAGGTATCCCTGTATTAAGGATTAACGAGATTTGGAAAGTGAATAAGTAAAACGCTGAGCTTCCAGTCTTCAACTAGAGATATACGATTAATAATCTCCTCAACCTATCCTAGCTGCAACGCTTGAAGCTCTTCTGCAATTCTATCTTCTTCATGTGATATATGTATCAAGTTCAGGAAGTATTCCTTATGGGTAAGGAATAGTGATTATTTTGTCTTCCTAAGAGAGTGGTGATTTGACAAATCATGAAACCCGTATGTCTAGCTATTAAAGCCCTACGTAAATGATAAACGATGACGATTTATCCATGGACCACATTAATGTAGTGGTGATTTTCTATGGAATTAGATGATAACGACTGTGGAAGGGTCGGAATTGAATCTAAGTTAGAGAGATCATCCAGGTTTGTTTCGGATGGTTTAAATTTTGGAATGACACGATATTTGAAATACTGATTAGGGTATGATGGTCCATAGAAAGATGGACAGAACATCGAGAATGCGTTGACACACGATATTACGATAAAATAGTATTTATTATGATTACGACTATTATCTTCTTTGACAAACCTTTATAGTTCAGGGGTAAATTCTAAGTATGATATTTTGCAATCAAGAAAAATTTTCTACAAATCCTTGAAATTCTTTTCTTTTCTTCTCACTTATTCATATTCTTCTGAATTGAGGAGAACTACCCTTTAAGGAGGGGAGGTACTGCTACGTGACGATCTGTCTGTATGATAGAAGTCTAAGTGGAATGCCATTAATTGTTTAATTGCTTGTCAAGTACTAAAGGCTGGCCCCCTTCTGTACTAACTATGCAATATAACAAATGTTCATTGATCATAGTGATCTCTCAATAAATTTTTCCACTTCAATATATATATATCCAGATTGCGAAGGTAAAAGCGATCAGGAACGAAGTACGAGTAAGGTTATCTCCAAATTCGTAGCGCGATAGTGATACCGAAGTCTCTGCACGTACCAATAAGGAAAAAAGTATACGACTGGGTAAGAGCATAACCCGGGTAATGTGTTGTACGAAAGTATCAAAGAATTGGTAGAACGGATAAAGGGTGTATCGTAACACCAATACGATGTGCTTTAGAAAGATTGGAATGTGTAAGGATCGACCAGAGAATTGGAAAGCGAAATAACCAACAAGTACCCAATTGTCTTCTACCTGATTCCGGGACGGAATCCTTTTAAGGAGGGGAGACTGTAAGAACCCAGATTTTTGGGTAGAATTAAAACTTTTTATTATGTATTGATGTAAGAGTGAACAGTGGTTACCACTACATTGTAATACTGGCTTTAATGAATAAATAATGAAAGGATATAGATTCCAAGGTTATATGTCCTGAAGGATGCTATTCGGTAATAACTTAGATTAGAATAATCTATCTCCTAGAATGTTAAGATAAGATTCCCTATAGAGAAATAGATACCCTCATGTCATCCAGGTCGATATCGGTTACAAGTATGGAGGTTCCATGAAAGAGTTAAGGAACGCTCGAGGAAGCACAAAGATATTTTCTAAATACCAGGACTAAAAAGAGAATAAGTGATGAATAGTATTTTTTATGGAAATAAGAATATTATGAGACGACACTATATAGAAGTACCCGGAATGAATTTCTGAGTTCGTATTAGTGATCCGAGGGGAAAATAAGTGTATGTAAAGACTGTTGGATTCTGAAAAATAGCACTTTTATTTTCTCCGAGATTTCCCTGGACACTGAGAGACTTAAGTATTTATTAAAAGGATTTAAGGAATTTATATTCAAGATTTATAAAGGAGGATTGAGAATGGTAGTATTATTATTAAGGAGGTTTCCGGTAAAAACCCTAACTAGAAACAATTAAGTTATTCCTCCGAACGATCAACGAACTGAGCAATAAACGGACAAAGAAACAAGCAGGAAGGCAAGATGCATGCATGTGCTAGTGGAAAATATCTAGTAACCAAGTAGTTACATAAGTAACTAGCATACTTTGAAGATTAAACCAAGTACTAGCATCATCTTCTCATCCAACCACACAAATACAACACTTGTCCATTCAAAGACATCATGCATGACCTAATAGCTTTAATAAAGCTACTTTATGCTAGATATTATCTCAAGACACCACAATAATTCATTTCTATCACAAACAAAGCAAGAGAACAAGCCAAGCACACCAAACTCTCTCCATTTGTTCCATTCGGCTTTTACCAAAATTCAAGAACAAAAATCCCTCTTTCAACCATCATTTGATCTTGAAAATTTTATCCTAGATCCTATATTTCATAAAAGTGATACCCTAGAAATCTTAGCCTCAAACACCACTTTTTCCATTTTTAAACAAATCATCAAAGCCTAGGGTGAATAGTGATTTTCAAGAACAAAACTTTTGGATCTTGATTTTGGTTGATGATCCAAGCTTCATGGAGGCTATACAAGGACCATACAAGGCTTAGTAAGGCTATATCACTCTCTAAGGAAGGTATAACCTCTTGAAACCCTAACTCTTGTTTGAGATTTAAGCATGCTTATGATGGATATAGCTTAGTTATGGTTATAAGCATGATTATGATTTGGTTTTAGTAAATGTTAAAAATAGTTTAGATGAACGGAAAGGCATTGATTGGGCTCAGTTCATGGTTATATATCATGTATATGTTGGTTGGAGTGGATACCATGATTATTGGAAGGTTTGGAATTTAGAAATATTCGATTTATAGCCGTCATAATGCCGAAATTTCGTTAACCTTAAGAACACGAACTTGACAGTAGATGTAACTCAATGATTAGCTTCTATTTATACCATGATAAGCTAGAGTATGTTATAAGCTTCATTTTGATATAAATATCGTATGAAATGGACTTACGGTTTAGGAGTTATGGTTTAATTCGTAAAAGTGGTTTGAAACCGTAATCGAAAGTTCGTAACTGAAATTGGAATCCCTTAACATGACTAAGTCAGTTACGAATCAAGGTAATTAAATATTAGAGGTCATAAGGAAGGCGTGAGAGGAAACCACAAGTAAAATGGATCATTTTTCGATTTTATAAAAATGTTCGAATCGAGGTTAAGTGCGAAGAAACCACTTTTCGGAGGTAACACTATTCACTAAAAGCTCCTGCCCTGTTTTGGCGAAAATACGAAAAAATTAATCTTCTGACCTAAGTCTAATTTTGAGTTAGCTACCTTCTAGACCTTCTCTAGATCATGTACGTGAAAATGGTGCGTCATTTGAGTTAACGGTTACCGAGTTATGAACGTTTTAGTGAAAGAGGTCTGAATAGTAAAGATCCGTAGTTGACTGAACTTCAAAAATACATTTCACCTATCTAGACCCGTGGCTTCAAATTGGAAATTTTATGATAAATATTACAAATACCAAAGATGATTTTAGAAGTGGTTTCGTAATTAAATACGTTTTCAGTGATTTATTAAAAGTGTTGAAGTACGAGTCACGGAATAGTAATTCTCAGAAAAGTCAACTCTAAGGGTACTACTTTGGCCACCCATTTTGGCTAGATTAAAAGAGGAATCTCGAGTCGACTAAAACATAAAACTTGTTAAGAATTATCAAGACAACATATTGCTGCAAAGAACGAGGCTATAAATGATTAAGTGAGATGTACGAAAGATCCGACATTAAGGATGGATTCGAGGAGTGATTTGGACTAAACTTACGACTTAAGAGTTCGTTGATTTACATGGACTTCGTATGAGTCTAGGAAAAACCCGTAGTGCCTTGTTTGTAAACTGCTTTAGTGCTTAAGCATTAAGTATAAGTGCAATGACGTGCCTTGATAACGGGCGAGTGTCGGATTATAACGGTATTAATAAGGGTTATGTTAGGGATTGCCTAACGGGATAATTTGAAAACGTGTTTTAGCCTAAATTAAATATATACTTAGCATTTCGAAGTGTTAAAGTGATTAACCTCGAATGTTGTGACTATTTATAGATCACCGGATTGAACTAAGGCACACTACACCCACAGGATTACCAGGCAAGTTTTCAACCTTCTTGAAGGCTGTTGTTGTGATAATATATATGTGAATTGATTCTGTTATATATATGCCATAGCATGCATGCCTATTTTCAAGTTATATTGCAATACTTGTTCCCTGAATTGATATTGGCTTATAGACTAAATACGATATATCAGTATAAGCCGGATTTTTGGTTAAGACCCTTAGTGAAGGGCATGTGATATTCATTATTTAAATGTAGACCGGGAGTCGGTATTTTGAGATATAGATGTAGTCTTGGAAACCCGGAGGGATTCCAACGACAGATTTAGTATTCCTTTTGAGGAATGTTATTATTAAGAGTTAAATGGCGTTTTGGTCACTCAACTGACCCTAAACTTTCAATTGGGTCACTCAACTGAAAAAGCTTTCAATCAGGTCACTAAACACATAAAAACTTTCAATCGAATCACTAAACACATTAAAAATTTCAATCGAATCACTAAACACATTAAAACTTTCAATCGAATCACTAAACACATTAAAATTTTCATCAAATTATATGTTTTTAAATATCGTTCTTGAGATCGAACGCATATTTGGAGGTGATTTCGATGTCGGAATTTGGAGTTCTAGTAGTCGAATCGAAGCTCTCAACATCATCTTTCATAATCTGCAATCAGTTTTTATGGATAGTAAAATTTCGAATTTATATGAATTTTCTTTCAATTCTGCAAAATTAGGGTTCTTCAGTTGAAAGTTTTAATGTGTTTAGTGACCTGATTGAAAGCTTTTTCAGTTGAGTGACCCAATTGAAAGTTTGTAGTCAGTTGAGTGACCAAAACGCCATTTAACCCTTATTATTAAACATTAATTATATTTCCATAAAGTATTAATTACTTGGAAATTTTTCGAGAAATGTTATTTGAGTATTATCTCAGTCGAGAAATATTAAATGAATATTATTTCGAATATTCATTTAGAGTTTGATTATTTCATGAATATTATTTCAAGATTCATTTAGAATATTGTTTATTAAATGAATATTACTTTCGAATATTCATTTAAGGTTTTATCTATTCAATGAATATTACTTTAAGATATTCCTTTGAAATTCTAATTACTTAAGGAACATTATTTCATAAATATTATTTCAAGATTCATTTAGAATATTGTTTATTAAATGAATATTACTTTCGAATATTCATTTAAGGTTTTATCTATTCAATGAATATTACTTTAAGATATTCCTTTGAAATTCTAATTACTTAAGGAACATTATTTCATATATTCCTTGAGAGTATTGATTACTAAATGAATATTATTTGGATATTCATTTAGAATAGTATTTATTAAATGAATATTATTTGGATATTCATTTAAGGTTTTATTTACTTAATGAATATTATTTTAAAATATTCAATTAAAGTTCTAATTACTTAAGGAATATTATTTTGAATATTTCTTTAAAGTTTTGATTACTAAATGAATATTAATTGGATATTCATTTAGAATACTATTTATTTAATGAATATTATTTTCAAATATTCATTTAAGGTTTGATTTACTTAATGATCATTATTTTAAATATTTATTTGAGTTTATCTATTTAACGAATATCATCTTGAATATTCATTGGAAGTTTTATTTATTTAATGAATATTATTTTGAATATTCATTTAAGAAGAGATTTATTTAGTAAATAATTCTAAATATTCATTCGAGGATTACTTACGAGTAATATTATGATTTGTTCATGTTCCTTAATTATTATTGATTTAATAAATATTCTTGGAATATTTATTTAAATTCTTTTAAGTTCTTTTTATAATGATTCATATTATTCAAAGATTATCTGTCACCTTCAGATATGGTGTAAAATATTTCGGAGTATTTTATGACTATTTTAATCAAGGGGAGGTTCCCAAACTCTATTTTCATTTAAATCTATCTTATAAGAAGATTTAAATAATCGCTCAAACCTCCAAAAACATATAAGGGGACCTCACTTGAGAGCTGTTATTTATTTGACTGCCCGGTCATATTCTTGCTAAACTATCTTGTCACTCACATCTTGATTCTTTCAAACATCGATATGAATCTTTTTGGGTACCTCCTCAATGCTCGAGGGGTAAGATTGACGGAACAAGTTTATATCCATTAACAAGCATCGGCTTGGGAAATATTGGTGATATTTTCCTTTCCAATTAGATACGACTACTTTGCGGAGTCCTATCAACAAGTACTATACTTGGGGAAAGGGGGACGAACTTTATGTTTCAGAGTTATGGATGTTAATTGAACTAGGAGACGCGTAAGTGGCCGAGTGGCGCCGGTCCAGCAATAGCCCAACCGTTGGCTGAGGAGTTCCAGAGGGCGGTAGACAAGTAAATCCGTCGGAGCTACCTTCTACATGTAGAGAACGACTGATGAGATGCATGACATACGACTGATCATCGTACACGTCAGGTCATCTGGCGCGGCAATGCTCCCGTATTAGTTCATCCTCCAAATTGAGAAATTTTCTGCAACATTATCATTGTTGGCAGGTTTGAAAAGTGTTTGAACTGGAATTGCAATATTCTTCCTGCAAGTTCCTCTATTACGAAAATTTGATAATATCTTGCTTATCTTTGACATAGCAGATATTTCTTTGGAACAATTACATTTTGAGTTACCTTGTAACTTATCTCATACCTTATATTGGTACTACGTTCGTTAATGCATGGCATATGGTATCAAAGATATTTTGAACTGTCATATATTATTGCCATTCAATTATATTTTTAGTGGGCTATTGCTCACCCTTGCTTTATTTATTATATCACAACAATAGCTAGATCAAATGGCCGCGCAAGGCGCACTCAGCGTAAGCAGGTGTCAGCCGTCAGAAGATTAACCGCTGAGGTCATAGCTACCATTGCTGAGGATGCAGCTTCTGGTAGGCTAGTTGTTAGCATTTGAGCATCAAATGTATTTATAATATGGCATATACCAATGGATGGCAAAGAGTATGTAATGGTAAAATTGTAATTCTTTGGGTTGTAAGAACTCAAACCTATGATTAATAATAATGATGGTTACTCTGATTTCATCTCTGGGACTATAACGGGTGTGTTTTATGTTGTTGTTTTGGGTCACAAGGTTGTAATTTTATTATGTTGGTTTTGTGGATGGATATTGAGACCGTAACGACCAGATCCCTGACCCCGGATCTGGGGGTGTTACAAATATTCTCTCATTTGAAGGTTCATTATTTGTGTAAAAGAGTGGATTACTAGGTTGTTTGTGTCTTTTTGTCCTAATGTTTGGTCCGATTTTCAATATTATGTCACAATTCAATATTTTCAATAAATAAAAATATTGGGGATAGAACTCGAACCTAGAACTCGAACATGTAGAACTCTGATACCATGCTAACATTCCCTTACTAAGATCTCGAATAATCTAGTGATCCACTATTTAATCCAAATAAATGATCTTTGGGCAAGAGGATGTTAAATATATGATGATATGATCCTGTTAACAAGATCAGATTATCATTTTTCCAATAAAACCTACAACAATTTACAGAAAAAACGATGAAAATTCAATGATTGTTTTTCATCGAGAAACAACGACGATGGTTCGTTATTTCTCGATGGAAACGATAAACAACGACGAAAACGATGGTGATTATTTTCCAATTTTTTTTAATCTTCTTATTATTTTGAAAACTCTCGATACTTAGTGTTTTGAGCGTTTTGATTTTGAAGGGATATTAACATATAATTATTAATGTAATACAAGAAGTTACCATATTAACGAATAGGAATATTTAATTAATTATCTTTATTATCGATTGAGTATTGATTATATAAACATTATGTATTGTAAACGAATCAAAACTTCATATCTCTACGATTGAATACAATGAATATTTTATCATTCTTTCGTCTTCTTTACTTGTCTCTTTTGGAAAAGATTATCTCTGAAACTTATTAACCTCCATTTTTCAAAGCAAATTTTTGAATTTCTTTCAAAAGTCACTTGTACCACCATTTCTAATATTTGATTAATTCACTCATTTGTCAACTCTATTGCCTTTAACGCAATTATTATGGTTAAATAAAAAAATGAATTATGCAAGTCCCTCCGTCCCATTTTTATTGTCCATCCATCAAAATTCACCTTTTATTCAATCATGTTAAATAAATTTAAGTTACCAAATAATTGTATTATTTTTCATAAAAGTTAACATAATTAATACATAATTTACCTTATTAATTAAATATGGACAATTATTTTAGGACAAAAAAATAGGAAATACTAGACAATATAATTGGGACGGAGGGAGTAATATATTATGAAAAATGTTACCCATAACCTTAGGGTTGTATTTAAGTATTAAATGATCTAAATTTTTTTTTGTTTAAGCATTTTATATTAATTCACTTTTCAAAATTTGTAAAATATCATACTTTTATTGGAAATATTTTCAAAGGAAATCAATTTTATTTGAATATTTGTCCATCAACCATCAAACTCATTTTCACGTAATTTGCAGGATTCAACAAGCAATTTATATTTCATGTCGATAAATCAAATCATGCGGAAATGATCGAATCGATGGACATCCCAAAAATAAAATTTTATTATATGAATTAATTTTTAACCATAATCGTTAGGGTTTGATATGGGCTAAAAATAATGTTGTATTTGACTTATTTTGTCAAATATAATATAATTAACAAATATATGAATATTGCATTTAATGGATATAAGTTACAAATTGATTATGTAATTTAAGTTTGCAAGTTACATGTTGTATAATAATGTGAATTAATATGTAATAAATTGGCGGTTACATTTTGGAGTGGAGGTGGTAAAAAGAATGCCAATATATAGTGGATCATATCCATTAGAAGAGGCACAAAAAAGATAGAGAAGAGATGGCCTGCTCATTTTATACCCGGAACTCCAAAATATATATTACATCTTTTTCTAATAATATTTATTCTTATCTATTGTTGCAGGTTGGACATTCTAACATTGGTATTAGAGCGAGGTTGTGGTTCTATGATTTTATACATTTTCATGGTCTCTTTCCCGGCTGGTTATGTTGCTCTAAAGTATGTGGAGTGGTTCTGTTTATTTGCTGGTCACATAATTACCCACCCACCTTTCACTATTTTTTTTGATAAGTTGTCACTACCATCTTCTAAGTTGTGATATGTTTTCCTCTGCTTCAATTTGTGAATTTGATTGCTTTGTGTTTTTCTTTAATTACCAGTTGCATTATGTGCATCCATTGGCTTGATTGTTTTTTTTTGTCAACCCTTATATCTAGTTCACTTTCTGTTTATTTATTGATATGGCAATATAGGTTTACTTTATGTGCCCGGTTAGTCCGTGTCTGTTACATGTGTTTAGTTTCTTTTATCTATGATTTGTATTGTATGTTTAGCGATAAAGTTTTCATAATTTGATATGTGTCTTTTATTTTGTTCCACATGATGTCACTGCTAGTTATCTTGTGAGGCTATTCTTTTTTAATAAAAAAACTTTACTTCATATTTTTCTCTTTAGGTGTTACCTTCATGTTTTACTCATGTTTTTGTTATCTCCATATTTTTTTTCCCAGGACTAGGTGATTACTTCTTTCAGTCTAATATAAGTTGTCTTTGTTCATGTGCAAGTGCTTTTCAATTGTTTTTTTATTTTAATCATATTTTTTTTCGTGTGATATAATATATATGTGTATGTTACATGTACATGTTCAGTTTTTGTTTATTGTTACAGCCACAGGTAATCTTCCTAGTTAGATTTTTTGTCTTAATTGTTTCAATATTTTTTTTTGACCGCGTATTTTCATCTTGGTTTTAAACTTTGATTCAAGTATTTTGTTATGTATTGTAATTTTTGTATCCTCCATGCATATATAAGTGATGACTGATGCTTTTTTTTTTTTTTTTGGTTTTTGTGTTGGAGATTAGATAGGGTCCGATTTATTTTATAAGAAATATTTTTATGCCAAAAAGTGGAAATTGAATTGTTTTGAGAAATTGAATATCTCAAATTATATTGAATGGAGCGGGTAATTAAAAAATTAAATTGTTTAAGTATAATTTAAAGTTTATCGTTAAAATAAACGATATTGTTTTTTGAGAAAATTTTTATGGCTCTTAGAAAGGGGAGTGGAAAAGAAAATGTATGGAAATAGTTGTATTTAAAATTTTATTAAGCACAGTAAAAGTGGGGAATGAAGATTGTTTGGAGACAATCTGAAAATATATCGGTTTAAAAAGGATATTTTATAAGAAATATTTTTATGATGCTCAGAATTAAGAGCATATAAAAAAAAATAAATTATGATGAACATAAATGAATGATTATTTTTGAAATAATTCAATTTTTTAGAAAAATTGGGACAAGTGTCCAGAATTAAATAAACAAGAATTTAATGATTTTATTGGAATAAGGGTTTAAAGAGTTTTAAAAGGTATTTTGAAAAATAACACCTAGCAAGGAATGGTTGAGTTGGTTTATCTGGTGAAATAGAAAATGTGTGTGCTTGTTTAAAATAATTTGTTTGATTGGAACCCGTTGGTATACGTGGTAATTGGAAATCGTTATTGAAAAAGACAACATTGTAATAGAAGAGATTATAGTCGCTCTTAAAATAGAGAGTGGAAAGGAAAATGTATTTTTTTGTGATACTCATAATAGCGAGTAAAAAATTAGAATTTTCGAAATGGAATTGAAAGAATTTGAGTCCATGGAAATGAATAAAGGTAGGAGTTGTGTGATCCACCAGAATATAGAAAATTCAATGGTTGTAAATGAATTTTGAAAAAGGAAAATAAAGTTGTTGGTACGTTTAATAAATTTTGATATTTGCCTAGTTGTAAAGGTTTTTTGAAAAATCGATAATGAAAGTAGACAATTATGTCTGTATTTCGGAAAGTGGGAGTTCGTTTACGATTATATCGAATATCTTGATGATAAGTTGTTAGCGAAAAATAAGAAGGAAATATTAAATTGTGGGATCTCATTTAAAAATTTGTGATGAAAGATATTTGGAAAATTTCATATGTTCCAAGAATCCGGATTTTGTGGGATAAAAAAGAACATTGAGTTTGAATGAAAAAGTGTGTATAATGTTTAAATATTTTAGGATGCAGAGTTGCAGTCCGGTGCGAACCCTATTGTTAGAGAGGAAATAATTAATGCATGAATGGAATCACTAAATGTAATATATGCGCAAGTGGTCAGAAGTTCTATGTTGTGTGATTGATTGACTTGACTTGACTTGACATATGTTGTTATCCTTATGAGTGGATTCTGAAGCAATTTTGCTTGAGCCTAGTGAGAGGCTATAAAAAGGATCATGATCATGTACTTAAAGAGTATTTTTAATAAATTGGTGAATTAGGCAGACGTGCCTGGAGGTATTGTTTATTGCGATATATGTATCGAAGGAGATTTTTTTGGTAATTGAAAATTTAACTTCGGGATACACATTTAATTAATAATGTGGAATTGAAGTTGGAAAGGTTATATGAGACACGAATGTGTTGCAATGCATGAAGTGAAAGTAAAAATGTGTGATACATTTTACTAGTGATATAATTGTAAACTTATTAGAGGGCAAAAATTTATCAAATATGTTGATTTGATAAGATCAAGAAATATTAAGTTTGTGACATAGTAAATATTATTCTCACATGTAGTGGGAGTGAATAAAGAAATCAAATACTGTGTGAAAAGTGGGAATTAAGAGAAAATGTTTATCAAACAAGTTAATTTGATTGGAGTTGGAAAAGATTTGACAAAGAAGTCAAGTGGGAGATGTTGTATTTGACTTATTTTGTCAAATATAATATAATTAACAAATATATGAATATTGCATTTAATGGATATAAGTTACAAATTGATTATGTAATTTAAGTTCGCAAGTTACATGTTATATAATAATGTGAATTAATATGTAATAAATTGGCGGTTACATTTTGGAGTGGAGGTGGTAAAAAGAATGTCAATATATAGTGGATCATATCCATTAGAAGATGCACAAAAAAGATAGAGAAGAGATGGCCTGCTCATTTTATACCCGGAACTCCAAAATATATATTACATCTTTTTCTAATAATATTTATTCTTATCTATTGTTGCAGGTTGGACATTCTAACAAATAATCCCTAAAGACACATTTAATATAGCATTAATTAGACCTAATATGGTCCAAATGTTGGGCCCACCAGATGGGCCTAAACCCTATTTATGATATTAATTCGTAATTAATATTAAGGGTAATAACCAGCTCAGCAATCAGATAAGTATATTACCCCTACCAAGCTTAGCCTCCAAGGCACAGAATTCGATATGGGAACTGACTCCTACAAGGAAGGAGTCTAGAACCTTCCTCAAGGCGGTGACTTGCCCACCAAGTCACTTAATTCTACTACGATTCTAGGGCTTCTCAGCCTATATAAAGGGCCTGACCCCTCATTCTCAGAACTACGTTTTTGGCTTGATTCTCGATACGAGATACGTAGGCACTCTGTGAGGACCGATTAGTCTCGATACACGGAAACAGCCATTAAAGCTCGAAGCTCAACCTCCCTTAGCATTAAATACATACAAACCCTAACTGCAATTCGATAACCTAGTTTTTATTCCACAACATTTGGCGCCGTCTGTGGGAAGAAAATATCAACCATGGTTCAAACACGAAGAACAGCAACGACCTCTACCGAGGCCATACCCCTCAGCTCTGCTCCTCCCGCTACTGAACAGGTACCCACAACGACAGGGGCGATCACTAAGCCTCAAGTTTCTCAGCCTATAGGGACGAATCCCCATGTTGAGAGTACGTTACCTGTAGTCATCCAGCCAAGTCAAGAAACCACCTCTCTTCAGATGGTGATCTCTCCTTTAACCAATCGTCCACTCTTGGAGGGACATATCTCCACCACTGTGCTCTCTTTGAGTACCAATCCGATGTATGGACTACCTAACTATCCCCCTCAACAAAGGGACCCTGGACCAAGCGGTCACGCATTACAGATCCGAGATCGAGAGTATGACGATTACTCTGGTCCTTATACTGATGATTCATCGTCATCTGATGATGATGATCACGATGAATTCCCGAGGAGGCGACGTGCTAGCAGAGAACCTCGAAGGAGGACTCAGACTATCCATGAGGGACACCCTTTGTCAATCGCTGAAAAGATTAAGGCTCATGAGGCCGAGATCTTAAAACTAAAGGACGATATGGCGAGGGAGCAAGCAAGATTGAACTAGAATCGACCTCCTCCAACTTCAGGAGGGGTTCCCTTTGTCGATTTGGAAAGGCCTTCAAGGAGGCAGAGAAGGGCTGATGCCCCAACTGGAAGAACAACAAGGGTGGAAACCCCCAGAAGCAACCCCAAGGATTTGATGCCACTTGGGGATCCTGATGATCCCACACCTCCGTTTACTGAGGAGGTGATGAATGCTCGTATCTCAAAGAAGTTCAAGATGCCAAAAATCAAGGCTTATGATGGAACGGGTGATCCCGCAAACCATGTCATGACGTTTTCGAACGCATTGCTGCTGCAACCTGCAAGTGACACCTTAAAGTGTAGGGCGTTCCCTCAAACCCTGTCGGGCATGGCTCAAAGATGGTATAGCCGATTACCTGCGAACTCAATTGGCTCTTTTAGGGAGTTGAGCGCTGCTTTTATCAGTCAGTTTATCAGCGGAAGAGTTCATGAGAAAAGCTCTGCATCCCTCATGTACGTGGTGCAAGGGAAGAATGAAAATCTGAGAGATTACCTCAAGAGGTTCACTAAAGAGACGTTGAATATCACTGATTTGGAGAATAAGGTGGCCATGGTAGCCCTGGAACACGGAACCACTGATCTATTCTTTAAAAGGTCATTGGCAAAGCATCCTCCTGAAAACATGGACGAGCTCCAACGAAGGGCCGACAAGTACATTAAAGCTAAAGATAGCATGAAGAAAGAAGCCACGGTAAGTGGAGGAGGAGGTAACAACGACTCCAAGAAG
Source organism: Kitagawia praeruptora (assembly GCA_037693485.1). Taxonomy (NCBI): domain Eukaryota; kingdom Viridiplantae; phylum Streptophyta; class Magnoliopsida; order Apiales; family Apiaceae; genus Kitagawia; species Kitagawia praeruptora. The sequence goes on along the minus strand of CM075344.1, from coordinate 149,903,248 downwards.
CGAAAGCAAGACCCTGAGTATGATGACCAGGAGTATGATGCTAGGGACAAGTATCCCCGAACTAGCGAGGACTCCGACTATGCCCCTAAGAAGAACCAAGGACCGAGGTTCACTGAGTATGCAAGGTTGAATACTCCTAGGAGTCGAATCTTGTTGGACATTGAGAAGGATAAGGATTTTCGATGGCCGAAGCCACTCAGGGGTGATCTCGCAAAGAGAAACAAGAATCAGTATTGCAGATTCCACAGAGATGTGGGGCATGACACTGATGATTGCAAGCAACTCAAAGATGAGATCGAGTTTTTGATTCGTAGAGGGAAACTGAGCCACTTCACTAAGGGTGACGACCGTGGTAAACAGAGAAGAGAGTATGATAGGAGGGATGACGATCAACATCGCAACCCACAGCCCCGAGTGCCAGTAATCAACATGATCTCAGTAGGCCCGACTACGGCCGGCACAATAAGGAATTCTCGGAAGGCTTATGCTAGAGAAGTGATGCAAATCATGGGAGAGGCCCCGAAGCGTGCAAAAATTGAAGTAGTGGTTGGTTTTGATGAATCAGACTTGGAAGGGTGAAGTTCCCCCATGACGACCCGTTGGTCATAACTTCTGTGATTGGAAACTCAGAGGTGAAGCGAGTCTTGATAGACAATGGAGCTTCCGTTGACATTCTATTTCATGATGCATTTGTGAAGATGGGGTACAGTGATTCTTAGTTGACCCCCAATAACATGCCTATATATGGATTTAATGGAGTAGAATCCAAAGTTGAAGGGACTATTCAGTTGCCTGTAACTATTGGACAGGAGCCCAAGGAGGCCATTCAGATGTTGAACATCCTGGTAATCAAGGCGGTTTCAACGTACAACGCTATCCTCGGAAGGACTGGATTTCATGCATTCAAGGCTGTCGCCTTAACTTATCATATGAAGATCAAGTTCCCGACCAGGAATGGTGTTGGAGAACATAAAGGTGATCAAAAGATGGCACGAAGCTGTTATGTAGCCTCGTTAAGGCCTGATGGAGTCGGGGGGCAGGTCCTTCCGATTGAAGACATGGATGTCCGCAGTAGTAAGAAACGTCAAGAAAGGCCGTCAGAGGACATCACACAGAAGCCTCGGACAGCCATTGAGGCTAAGGCGTTAACTGACTTCGTGGTTGAATGTACCATTGGCAACCAAGAAGTCGGGGGGCAGGAGGTAATACCCCAAGCAGAAAGTGAACCTCAGAATAATAAGGAGGAGACCAGAAGGAGTGGTGGGTGCTCTATTTTGATGGAGCATCAAAAACAAAATCTGGTGCAGGCCTAGTCTTGTAAAGCCCCGATGGGCTCAAGTTATCCTAGTAGAACTTAGCTTCATATTTATCTAGTAGAAGTAGAAATAAGGTTCATTGAAACCATTGAAGAGCATGTTGCTCCGAGTAGGACGGTAGTACTTTATGTAAGGGTTGAACCCATTTCAAGTTATTAATGCAAGTTTGTTTTCCATTCATTTATTGTGTGATTTTATTTATGTGCCAAGCACCTGATGAGTGCAAGTTAAGGATGACCAAGTACCGAAAATAAAAGAATACACGAATGGAGAACAAGCAAATGTATAAATTAAGACCCCGAAGGGTCAAGAGTTAGGTTACAGCACGACCAAATAAGAGTTTAAGTCCGTGAAGGACCCAGGTTAAAAGACGAGCAGATAAAAGCCACACGCAACAATCAAAGCCATGCAAGGCCGATGATGTTAAGGACTAGCTACTCTTCAATATGTCTTAAGTACCTGGATTGAGGATCCAATGATGAAGACCAATAGAGAACAATGATGTATTTGCTTGGACAATGGCTAATATGCCAGGGATTGATCCCCAATTTATAACCCTTCGGTTGAATGTCGATCCTGAACGGAAGACAATAAAATAGAATAAGAGTAATTTTGCTCCTCAAAGGCAAGATGTCATTAAGCAAGAAGTTGACAAGCTCTTAGAGGCTGGGTTTATTGAAGAGATTCAGTTCCCCGAATGGTTGGCTGAGCCTGTGATGGTCAAGAAGGCAAATGGGAAGTGAAGGATGTGCATAGACTTCACTGATTTGAATGATGCATGCCCGAAGGACAGTTTCCCCCGGCCAAGGATAGACATGTTGATAGTTGCCACAGCTGGACATGAGATGTTGAGCTTCATGGATGGGTTCAGCAGCTACAATCAGATTAAGATGCACAAGAATGACATCCCAAATAATGCAGGCGCTACTTATCAATGACTGGTGAATAAGATATTTGCCCTTCTGATTGGGAAAACCATGGAGGTCTATGTTGATGACATGTTAGTCAAGAACCTATTCAAGGCACACCATATCAAGCACCTCAGAAAGGCATTCGAAGTGCTGAGGCACCACAAGATGATGTTGAACCCAGCCAAGTGTGCTTTTGGCATTGGATCAGGAAAATCTTTGGGATTAATGGTTTCGAAAGAGGCATAGAGGCCAACCCTGATAAGATCAAAGCGATATTGGACATGGAACCACCCCGTTCTATACGAGATGTATAGAAGTTAACCGGCCGAGTTACAGCCCTGGGGAGATTTATCTCCAAGTCTGGTGACAAATGCTTGCCATTCTTTCAAGCATTGAAAAAAGTGAAAAATTATTAGTGGACTACTGAGAGCCAAGAGGCCTTTGAGCAATTGAGGAGGTACATGGCAGAAGCCCCGCTGTTGGCCAAACATAGTCCCGGGGAGACTCTTTATCTATACCTGGCGGTATCCGAACAAGCGCTGAGCGCCGTCCTCATTCGAGAAGAGAAAAAGGTTCAGAAACCCATTTACTACGTTAGCAAGGTGTTGCATGGAGCTGAGTTGAATTACTCAACCATCGAGAAGTTTGATTTGGCATTGATAAGAGCCTCGAGGAAGCAGTATTTACGAGTTGTGAAAGTTGTTACGACTCAGTTTGATGAGTGCTATGTGGAGCATATTCCAAGAAATGAGAACGTTAAGACCGATGCCCTGTTTAAATTCGCTTCTTTTGAGATAGAGAATTATGCAGGGAGTGGTTACTTCCAGGTCTTGAAGGCCCCATCTATTAACTCAAAGTTGGTATCACCAATTGATATAGGGGTTGTTGGATAGATCCCATCAAAGTTCATCTTGAGACTGATTGGCTCCCTGATAATGCCTTGAAGGCACAGAAACTATTAGTGAGAGTTGAATCTCAAATCCCGACACAAAATTTTAGCCTTGATGGCCAAAAAGGCTGTCTGCCTTCAATCGAGTTTGTCGTTTGAGTTTAAGGACTTGAATCAAGAGCCATCAATCGAATTCAAACCAAAGCAAGGTCATGTGAGGATAAGAAGAAGGTTGGAAACCTAGAATCCAGATAAAGGGTTAACAACCGGCCAAGGCACACCAGACTTGAAGTCAAGTGTGACAAGGGGACTTCTTGAATGATCAACCGAGAAGCAAGACCTCGACCATATGTAGCAAGGGGGCAAGAACTAAGGGACTTCATCATTTTTACATCTTAGAATGGGAATGAAAGGTTGATTATAACCAACAACCATGAACGGATTCAAGGTTTAAAACCAAGGATTCAACAAGCGAGTTAAGGCCCAGAAGGTCACGAAAGCCAATTTGAATTGAAGGATGTCTGTTTGGTCATCGACTTCGAATACTGACATTGAGGTCCAAATATTGACATTTGAATACTGACGTTGAGGTTTAAAAATTGGGGCTCAGCAAACCGGAGGCCGCCGATCGGGGAACCCGGGAAGCTTCAGCCGACCGGTCTTCGTTTCGATGTCGAGAGTCCCGACATCGTTTCGATGTCGAAAGTCGATCCCGACGTCGTTTCGAATATGAAAGCTAAGCTGATGCCATTGAAGACCAACAAAGCTACTAAAGCCAACCTTGGATCAAGAAATTCAAGAATAGTTCAAGAATGGGCCATTGAATTAACATTCCAACATGGTGATTAAAAGATTCAAAGTAATTTTCATTTAAGATCAGGCAAGCATGAAACTCTTAAAAGGAGATTGAAGCTAATCAAGAAATTAGGGGAAACCTTAAATAAAAGTCATGAATGACCAAGTTGTTGATTTTCAAGTAGTGAAAGTCGATATTGATGTTAAGATTCCATATTAATGATCAATGTCGGTATGTGAAAATCAAAGTCACTGAACCACGAGAGCACCAGCCGACTGGCGCACTCCCGGAGCCCTAGCCGACCGCAACACGGCCGACCACAACGTGCAAGACGCCCCAGCCGACCGCAAAGCAGCCGATCGGGCCATACGAGACGCTCTGGCCGACTGGAGTCGGACGTTGGTGCGGGTTTCGCCTCAGCCGACTGGCTCTTGGCCGACTGGCCCCTCGCGAACGTCTCGGCCGACCGGCATTGATCCTCGAGCCGAGATTTTGCTTCGATCGACTGAAAAAAAAAATGAAAAAAAATATTTTTTTAGCCGACCTGGACCCCGGCCGACCGGCTCTCCGAGCAAGCTTTGGCCGACCGACGTCGACTGTCGGTGCGAGATTTTGGATTGGCCGACCGATGTTGGTTGTCGGTATGAGAAAAATTTTGGCCGACCAACGTCGGTTGCGATATGAGAAAAATTTTGCCCGACCGACGTCGGTTGTCGGTATGAAAATTTTTTTTGGCCGACCGAGGTCCCGGCCGACCGGCTCACCGGAGACACTCTGGCCGACCGACATCGATGGTCAGCATGCAGATTTGGTTTGGCCGACTGACAGTGGTGGTCGAGTCGGGTTTTCACATTTCTGTTTTAGTTTCTCCACCTCGATGATCAAGTTCACTATTTAGATTGTTTTTGAACAAAATAATCAAGTAGAAGTTGAAATTGAGAATAACACCGATTAGTACCGATTAGCGTCGTTTAGCGTCGTTTAACATCATTTAAATGTCGTTTAAGGCTATTTAGCGCCGTTTAGCATCGTTTAGTGCCGTTTAGCACCGTTTAACGCCGTTTAGCGTCGTTTAACATCGTATAAACGTCGTTTAAAGCTGTTTAGCGCCGTTTAGCGTCGTTTAGTGCCATTTAGTGCCGATTAGTGCCGTTTAAACGTCGTTTAAGGCTATTTAGCGCTGTTTAGCGTCGTTTAGTGCCGTTTAGCACCGTTTAACGCCGTTTAGCGTCGTTTAACATCGTTTAAACGCTGTTTAAAGCTATTTAGCGCCGTTTAGCATCGTTTAGTGCCGTTTAGCGCCGTTTAACATCGTTTAAGGCTATTTAGCGCCATTTAGCGTCGTTTAGTGCTGTTTAGCACCGTTTAACACCGTTTAGCGTCGTTTAACATCGTTTAAACGTCGTTTAAGGCTATTTAGCACCGTTTAGTGTCGTTTAGTGCCGTTTAGCACCGTTTAATGCCATTTAGCATCGTTTAACAACGTTTAAATGTCGTTTAAGGTTGATTAGTGCCGATTAGCGTTGAATTAACATTGTCATAAATGCGTTGGTCGCTCCACGCTTTACATCAAGACAATACTCGTGAAACACTAGTGTATGAAGATGAACCCTGACCCGAGTCTTGGAAAGGACTGTTAAAACTTCAAGAAAAATCTGATCAGTTTTCCTAGAAGTTGGGGGCAAATGATATGGGCTAAAAATAAGCCCTAAAGACACATTTAATATAGCATTAATTAGACCTAATATGGTCCAAACGTGGGGCCCACCAGATGGGCCCAAACCCTATTTATGATATTAATTCATAATTAATATTAAGGGTAATAACCAGCTCAGCAATAAGAGTCAGATAAGGATATTACTCCTACCAAGCTTAGCCTCCAAGGCACAGAATTCGATATGGGAACTGACTCCTACAAGGAAGGAGTCTAAGACCTTCCTCAAGGCGGTGACTTGCCCACCAAGTCATTTAATTCTACTACGATTCTAGGGCTTCTCAGCCTATATAAAGGGCCTGACCCCTCATTCTCAGAACTACGTTTTTGGCTTGATTCTCGATACGAGATACGTAGCCACTCTGTGAGGACCGATTAGTCTCGATACACGGAAACAACCATTAAAGCTCGAAGCTCAACCTCACTTAGCATTAAATACATACAAACCCTAACTGCAATTCGATAACCTAGTTTTTATTCCACAACAGGGTTATTATTTTATGATTACATGAATAATTATTTAATAATTTCATAATTACATGCGTAATTAGTTTCATAATTTACATATAAAAAATCGGTATATATATATATATATATATATATATATATATATATATATATATATATATATATATATTTATATTTATATAGAGTAATATTTCAGAGAAAACTCCCTTAAAAAGAGAATCAATGAACATGAAATTCACAACAAGATTCTAAATATTTTTTAATTTATTTTTGCAAAATTATTGTACTAACACATTTTAATCGACATTATATAATTTTTAAATTAATATTTGCATCATAAATTAAATATTGAAAAGTGTTGTGGAACAAAATTTAGGGTGTATTTATAGTGTATTTAATGCTAGGGTTTGTGGAAGCTTCGAGCTTTAATGGCTGATCTTATGTTTCGTGACTTAAATCGGGTCCTCACAAGATGCCTACGTATCTTGCAATTATCAAGAATCAAGCTAGAAAACGTAGTTCTAGATGTGAAGGAGCAGGTCCTTATATAGGTGATGAAAACCCTAGAATTAGGGTTAAATTAGGAGACTTGATGGGCAAGACACAGCTTAGGCCCAATTCTAGAGCCTTCTAATAGATAAGAAGATAAGTATTGGAGATATGTGCCTTGGAGGCTACTCCTAATATGATTTAGTTTCCTTTCTGGACTCAATTTCGAAGTCTTTTATTTGGCTGATTTATCAGCTACGAATTTGCCATTTAATTAGGGTTTCGGGCCTCATTAATGGGTTTCGTATTTGGACCAAACTAGGTTTAATTAATACATCATTAAATACGTTTCTAGGGCTTACTTTCAGCCCATATCATTTGCCCCCCAACTTCTAGGAAAACTGATCAGGTTTTCATTGAAGTTAAAAGGTTTATGTACACTAGTGTTTCACATGTATCGTCTTGAATGTAAAGTGTGGAGCGACCTACACATTTACGACGATTTGCCTTATTCGAGGTTGAATAACCATATTTATGTCTCACAGAAAATTATAAATAATTTTCTTACATTTTTCCCAAACTCGTGGGTATTTTTCATTATTTTTGACTAATTTTATCAAAAATATCGTGGGCATATCACTTTTGGAAATAATTTTGTAAATTATCTCGCATTTTTCTGGAATTCTTGGAATTTTATTTCCAATTTTTCTCAGAAGAATATTATTTTTAATCAAATTTTCCATTTTCTGAACAAGAAAATCTGTTTATAATATTTTCGACCAGGATTGAGGTCGTACACGACTGTCAGGACAGCCAGGTCGTGTGCTTTTCGACCTCGTCTCACGACCTCAATCGACATCGTGTAAGGGCTGCAAAGGAGGCAGGTCGTGAGACATACGACCTGGACATTCGACCTAGATTGAGTTCGTCCATGGCCTAACAAACGATGTTGTCGTGCAACTTACGACCTCACCTTACGAGGTGCTTCGAGGTCATTTACGGTCTTAAAAACAGCCTAGTCGGGCATATCTCAACCTCATCTTTCGACGAGATATGAGTTCGTGTAAATGCTTCATAGGGAGCAGGTCGTGTTGTCTTTGACCTCAATCCACGGGGTGGATTGAGTTCGTGTAAGGACGCCAAAAGGAGCAGCTCATTGAGCTTGCGACCTCGTTCTGCGACGTGGATCGAGGTCGTGTAAGGGACACTTATTGGCCTCCTCGTGTTGTATACGAACTCAATTTACGAACTGAATTGAGTTCGTGTAAGGAACGATAATGGGCCTCCTCGTGGGTTTCTCGAACTCAACTTACGAACTGAACTGAGTTCGTGTAAGGTTTTTCAATTTAATTATTTATTTTTTATTATTTTCTCGATCCTTCTAGAATTCTCCTTTAGATTCTACAAGCTTCCACGAGCTTCTAGGTCTTGGGCCTTTATTTGGGCCTATGGGCCTTAACTGGTTATAACCGGTTGCTTTAGCACCTTAACCGGCTGAATGATCGGCTACACCTTGTATAAAAGAGTGAGAAGTGAACTTCATTTTTACTTCACTCAAATATTTCAATAAAGCTTCTCTCTAGAGCTCCTAGTTTCAAGTAATTTCCGGCAAGAAGTTTCCGGCCAAAGCTCTCCTTTCTGGGTGGTTTCTAGGTTTTCCTTTGAAGATCATATTTGGAGCATTCATACCAAGAGCATCAATGGCAGACGATAGAGAAGCGAGGAGACTCAGTAAAATGAGTGCATCATCGCGAGGTACCTCTTTCCCTCATATCCATTCAAAATATACTTCCTTGATTGACATGATTAACCAGAGAGGAGATGAATATCCCTCTATTTCTGCATTAGATTCGTATAATCATCATTCGAAGTTCTTTGATGTTGAAAAAGTTAGAAAGTTTAATAAACTCTTCAACGTTCGTTCCCCTTTAAAATTAGTCCCAGCTGAACCAGGGGATCGTTCTTGTCATTGGAAACCCCATGCCCTTTGCATTTATAAGGATGCTATCATGGCTGGGCTTCGTTTCCCTTTTCATAATTTTATTCCCACTTTGCTAGCGGATGTTCAAATAAATCCCTGCCAGTTAGTTCCAAATGCTTGGAGAGCCATTCTTTGCTTCATGGTTCTCTGTTTAAAAAACAATTTCCCACTAACTGTCCCCCTCTTTAGGAAGATCTTTCAATTTAAGAATAGTGCAATCACTTATCCTGGCTGGGTATATATCAGCCTTCGTGCTACGATCCCCAATATTTACGATCCCTCTTCAATCCCTGATAGTAACCCTAAATGGAAAGAAGAGTTTATGTACCTTATGTGGGAGGGGGGTGATTGGGGCACCCTCTTCCGTAGCTCTTTTGGGAAGGTAATCGATGGAAATCCAGATGATATCGAACTAGATGACGCCGAAAAAGCTACTTTCGATACCCTTACTGCAGACAAAGGGGAAACTCACTTCTTCTCCCTTCTTGAGGAATTTTCCCTCAAGTCCGTGGGTCTTTCATCTGTCACTGATAAGGGTAAACCTCATCATTCTTTCACTTAACTTCTTATTCATTTGCATGTTAAATTTTATTGTCATTGACTTTGCCTTTGATTTTTCAGCTGCTAAAGCCATAAACGAGCTTCAAGAGCATTTGGCTGGGGAGACTTCTCGTATGAAGAGAAAACGAGATGCGAAGGACCCCAGGGGACAGCCCCAAGAACCTGCCTTTCTAAGGCCTCATGATGCTGTTGATGTAGAAGGTGGGGCTGCCTCCTCTGCCAAATCATCCATTTTCCGGCCAGCTTGGGGCATCAGAAAACAAGACTCAGTGGTTGGGGATACCAAGCACTCGAAGGATTGGTCCTACCATTCGACCACCCCTGCTGATTATCGTGACCTCGTGGTATCCCGTGACTTGGAGGCAGTTGAGTCGCTGGGGACTCAAGCTATTGCTACCGTAAGTACTTTACTTTTTTGGTTTGAATGTTTTATTTTCCCTTCCCTAACACTTAAATTGTATTTTCATAATAATACCTACTTCCAGGCTGCCATGCACCATGCCAAGTCTTGGCGAACTCAGGCCGGGACTCATAAGAAGGATCTTGATCAGACAAAGGTCCAAGTTGCAGGCCTGGAAGAGAAGTTGAAGGCCAAGGAAGAGGATCTGGAGAAAGCCTATGGTAGCATTGCTGAGCTTCGCCAAGGCAAGGAGGATATCATTGATGATTACATGGATTCCGAGGACTTCCAGAAGCTTATGACTAAGCATGACGACCTTGCTTATCCGGCCAACTACTTTAGTGGCTGGAAAGGGGCCTTAGATGCTGTTTCTGAGAGGCACTCTGGTTTGTTCCAGATTGGGGATTTTCCTTGCCCCGAGGCTCCTTTAGAGTTGGCAAAGCTGTTAGAGTCCCAGAGGATTTCTCCTATGGAAGAGGACGAGGAGGATGGTGAGGAAGAAGAGGAGGGAGGTGATGCTACTGATAGGATCTTGGATCCTGAGCACTCCCCGCTTCAGGCTGACGCCAAAGAGTCTACTACTGCCACCAGCACTGATAGAGAGTCTCCAGTTAAGAGCACTGCCAAGGCTGCCAAGGATGCCAAGACTACTCCTAAGGCTCCTTGAGTTTATCTTTTGTCGGCCCTGCGTGGCTTATCTTTTGTCATTTCGCTTTCTTGACTTATGAACCGTAACTTATAGCCTCCGGGCTTTGTTTATTTATTTTAAGCATCCTTTGATTTTTCCTTTCACTTAGTTGTTTTGTCTTTTGTATTTTGGCTTACTTTAGCTAGCAATTTTTAAATATGCTTTGATACATAATAGACATAAGGAATAATAACCAAGAGAGGAGAAAATCAAATTGCATTAAAGCTTGAAATGGGTCTGGCCCTTACATAATACTCTACTTCCTACTCAGAGTTTAAGAACTCAAAAATGGTTTCGTCGACCTTATTTCTACTTTCCTAACACATGAATAAAAAGCTGAATCCTTACAAGGATAGCTCAAACATAATAAATCTTGAGGTTCAAGGCATGCCAAGTACGGGGCACCTCATCTCCGTCCAAGGTCTCCAACTTGTATGATCCTCGCCCTAGTGTCTTCTTAACTCTATAGGGCCCTTCCCAATTAGAGGCTAGCTTTCCTTTCTGTCCAACTCCGGATGCTTCAATCTTTCTGAGTACCAGGTCCCCCTGATGGAAGAACCTTTCTCTCACCCTTAGGTTGTAATAGAAGGAGGCTTTCTTCTGATGTTCCACATTCCTTGCATTAGCTTTATCCCTTACCTCATCAATCAGGTCAAGGGCCAGTTTCATTACTTCTTCATTAGTGTCAGGCTCAAAGGCCTCCACTCGAGGAGACGTATGCATGATTTCTACGGGGACGACAGTTTCAGCTCCATAAGCTAACATGAATGGGGTTGCCCCAGTGGTTACCTTACAAGTGGTTCGATATGCCCAGAGTATGGGTAACAGTTCATCCACCCAAGTATTTCGGGAACGTTCCACCCTTTTCTTGAGTCCATCAAGGATGATCCGATTGGCAACCTCAGCTTGCCATTAGCTTGAGGATGGGCAACTGAAGTGAACCGAAGCTCGATTCCATTTTCATCATAATAATCCTTAAACTCTTTGTTATTGAATTGTAACCCATTGTCCGTAACTAGGATCCATGGTATTCCATACCTACATATGACGTTCTCCCAGAAGAACTGCATGACTTGTTTGGTTGTGATCTTAGCCAAAGGTTTGGCCTCGATCCACTTTGTGAAGTAATCAATTGCTACAATCAGGAACTTTCTTTGAGCTGTGGCCATTGGAAATGGCCCAAGTATATCCATTCCCCACATAGCAAAAGGAATGGGGGAACTGACGGACGTCAACATCTCTGGTGGTTGCCTAACCACTGGTGCATGTTTCTGGCACCGATCACACTTTTTCACATATTCCTTGGCATCAGTCATCATCTCCGGCCAATAAAACCCGAGTCTAACTATCTTGTGAGCTAGGGCCCTGCCCCCCAAGTGTTGCCCACAGATTCCTTCATGAACTTCTTCTAGTGCTGACTTAGCTTCTTCGGGCCTGAGGCACTTCAGATACGGAATCACAAAGGATTTTTTATAGAGAATTCCCTCAATCAACGCATACCTTAGTGCCCTAACAGATAACCTTCATGCCTCCAAGGCATTATTCGAGAGCCAACCAGTCTCAATATGCATCTTGATCGGGTCTATCCAACACTCCCTAGTTCCGATAGGTGCTACCAGCTTTGAATCAATAGTGGGGGCTCTCAGAACTTGGAAATAGACATTACCAGAATAATTCTCTATCTCGGAAGAGGCAAACTTAGATAAGGCATCGGCCTTGACGTTTTCCTCCCTCGAAATGTGCTCGACGTAACATTCATCGAACTGGGTCATTACAGCCTTGACAACCCTCAAGTACTTAATCATAGTCTCATCTTTCACCTCAAACTCTCCATTGACTTGGGCCACAACTAGCCTTGAATCTCCACAAACTTTTAGATTTTTGACCCTTAATGCTCCTGCCAAACCGAGCCCGGCTATCAGAGCTTCATACTCTGCCTCATTATTGGTTGTTGGGAAGTCCAGCTTCAGGGCGTATTCAATGGTGAATCCATCGGGACTTTGTAGGACCAGGCCTACACCACTTGTTTTTGTTTTTGACGATCCATCAAAATAGAGCATCCAGAATTCCTTCTCTTCTATCACAGGTTCCTTGTCTTCCCTATTGCCTTCCTGAGGTATCTCCTGCCCCCCGACTTCTTGGTTGTCAATGGTACATTCAACCACAAAGTCAGCAAGTGCCTGAGCTTTTATGGCCATCCTCGGCTTGTACTTGATATCAAATTCTCCCAACTCAATTGCCCACTTAATAAGCCTACCATTGGCTTTAGGGCTATGTAGGATGTTCCTCAGTGGCTGCCCTGTAAGGACTTCAATCTTGTGTGCCTGAAAGTAGGGACGTAGTTTCCTTGAGGCAGTCACCAATGCTAAGGCAAACTTTTCAATGGTAGAATAGTTCAACTCTGCTCCATGTAGTACTTTGCTCATATAGTATACGGGTTTTTGAATTTTGTCTTCCTCTTTCACTAGCACCGCGCTCACAGCTTGAGCCGAAATGGCTAAGTAAAGATAGAGGATTTCTCCCATACTTGGCTTGGCCAACAGCGGGGCTTCAGCCATATACTTCTTCACCTGACCAAAGGCCTCTTGACTTTCTTCTGTCCATTCAAAATTTTTTACTTTCTTCAAGGTTTTAAAGAACGGCAAACACTTATCTCCGGATTTGGAGACAAACCTCCCCAATGCAGCAATCCTTCTAGTCAGTTTCTATACGTCCCTTATGGAACGAGGTGGTTCCATATCTAGGATAGCTTTGATCTTATCGGGATTAGCCTCAATTCCTCGTTTTGAGACCATAAGACCCAAGAACTTCCCTGACCCGACACCAAAGGCACATTTGGCTGGGTTCAACATCCTCTTGTGGCGTCTCAACACTTCAAATGCCTCACGGAGGTGCTCAATGTGATCGGCTTTGCATAGGCTTTTTACCAGCATATCATCTACATAAACTTCCATAGTTTTTCCAATGAGATGAGAGAAAATCTTGTTTACCAACCTCTGATAGGTAGCTCATGTGTTTTTCAATCCAAAGGCCATGACCAAGTAACAATAAACACCAAAGTCAGTGATGAATGATACCTTAGGAACATCATCCTTATGCATCTTGATTTGGTTGTAGCCGCTAAAACCATCCATGAAGCTTAGCATCTCGTGCCCAGCCGTGGCATCTATCAGCATATCAATCCTTGGTAAGGGAAAGCAGTCATTTGGGCATGCATCATTCAGATCAGTGAAGTCTATACATATTCTCCACTTTCCATTGGATTTTTTGACCATTACAGGATTGGCCAACCATTCCGGGAATTGGATTTCTTCAATGAACCCTGCCTCTAGGAGCTTGTCAACCTCCTGTTTAATGGCTTCTTGTCTCTCAGGTGCAAAATTTCTCTTCTTTTGTTTCACCACCTTCCTGTCTGGATCCACGTTCAGGTTGTGTGTTATCAGTTGGGGATCTATCCCTGGCATATCAGCCGCTGTCCATGCAAAGACATCGCTATTGTCCTGCAAGAAGGTGATCAACTCACTTTTCAAGGGGTCTTTCAGAGTTGCCCCAATGTAAGTAACCTTTTCTGGATCTTCTAACTCCAAAGGTATGGAAACCAAGTCTTCCACCGGTTTTCCTCTCCGTTCTTCGTCCTCACGAACATCCATATCCTCAATAGGGAGGACTTGCCCCCCGGTTCCATCTGGCCTCAGTGCAGCCACATAGCAACTCCTTGCCATCTTCTGGTCCCCTTTCTCTTCTCCAACACCATTTCTGGTTGGGAACTTAACCTTCAAGTGATAGGTAGAAGCAACTGCCTTAAAAGCATGAAGTCTCGTTCTTCCTAGGATAGCATTGTAGGGGGACGTGGCTTTAATAACCAAAAAATTTAACATCTGAGTGGCCTCCCGTGGCTCCTGCCCTATGGTCATGGGCAACTGAATGGTTCCTTCAACCTTAGACTCTACTCCGTTGAACCCATATATAGGCATGTTCGAGGGCGTCAACTGAGACTCGGTGTATCCCATCTTCAAAAAGGCATCATGGAACAGAATGTCCACTGAAGCTCCATTATCTATCAAGACTCTCTTCACTTGGGAGTTGCCGATCACTGGAGAGATTACCAATGGGTCATCATGGGGGAATTTCACCCCTTCAAGGTCCGAGTCATCGAATCCAATTGAGACCTCTGTCTTTGCACGCTTTGGTGCTTCTCCAACAATGTGCATCACTTCTCGTGCATACGCCTTTCTGGAATTCCTACTTGTCCCGGCCGCTGTTGGGCCACCAAAAATCATGTTTATTACCGGCCCCCGGGGCTGTGGGTTGCGATTGCGATCATCATCCTTCCTATCATAATCTCGCCTCGGGTTTCCTTGATTCCCATCTTTGCAAAACTTATTCAACTTTCTTCTCCGGATTAGAAATTCGATCTCATCCTTCAATTGCCTACAATCGTCAGTGTCGTGCCCCACATCTTTGTGGAATCGGCAGTATTGATTCTTATTTCTTTTCTCAGGATCGGTCCTTAGTGGCTTCGGCCATCTCACATCTCTATCCTTCTCTATGTCCATCAGGATTTGGCTCCTTGGTGCATTCAATCTTGAATATTCAGTAAATCTTTGTCCTGGATTCCCCCTTTTAGGAGCCGAATCTGAATCTTTGCCCGTACGTGGGTACTTGTCTTTGGCATCGTATTCCTGATCCGACTCCCTCTTCCTAAAATCATTGTTATTCCCTCCATTACCTGCTGTGGCCTCCTTCTTTATGCTATCCTCAGCCTTGATATACTTATCAGCCCTTCGTTGGAGCTCAGCCATATTCTCGGGAGGATGCTTAGCCAATGACCTTTTAAAGTATAGGTCGGTGGTACCATGCTCCAAAGCTACCATTGCCACCTTATTCTCCAAATCAGTGATGTTCAAAGTCTCTTTAGTGAACCTCTTAAGGTAGTCTCTTAGATTTTCATTCTTTCCTTAAACCACATACATAAGAGATGCAGAGCTCTTCTCGTGCACTCTTCCACTGATAAACTGGCTAACAAAGGCAGCACTTAACTCTTTGAAAGAGGCAATTGAGTTTGCAGGCAGTCGGTTGTACCATCTTTGAGCCATGCCCGACAAAGTTTGGGGGAATGCCCTACATTTTAAGGCGTCACTCGCTGGTTACAGCAGCAGTGCATTCGAGAACGTCCTAACATGGTTTGCGGGATCACCCATTCCATCATAAGCCTTAATTGTTGGCATCTTAAAATTCTTAGAGATACGAGCATTCATCACCTCCTCAGTAAACGGGGGCGTGGGATCATCAGGATCCCCAAGTGGCATCAGATCCTTGGGGTTGCTTTTAGGGGTTTCAACCCTTGTTGTTTTCCCAGTTGGGGAGCCGACCCTTCTCTGCCTTCTTGTAGACCCCTCTAGATCTATAAAGGGAATCGGTCCTGAGGTTGGAGGAGGCTGGGTTTGATTCAACCTAGCTTGTTCTCTGGCAATATCTTCCTTTATCCCTAAAATCTCGGCCTCATGAGCCTTGATTCTTTCAGCAGCTGTCAAGGGGGTCCATCATGGATAGTTTGTGTTCTCCTTCTTCGTTCTCTGCTAGCACGTCGCCTCCTCGGGGCTTCATCATGATCATCATCAGTCGATGAATCGTCAGTATAGGGGCCAGAGTAGTCAAGATTCTCTCGATCTCTAATTTGCAAGGCATGACCACTGGGTCCAGGAGGGTAATTAGGCAGACCATACATCAGATTGGTATTCCTGGGGAGATCCGTAGTATGGATCTGTACTCCTGGTGGTGGGCGGTTAGGATTAACTAAAGGTGAAACCAGTGTCTGAAGGGAGCTGGTTCCCGGGTGGATGACCATAGGTAACGTCCCCTCGGCATGGGGATTCGTCCCTGGAGGTAAAGAAACCTGAGCTTGAGTAATCGCCCCTGCAGCTGGGGGTACCTGCTCAGTGACAGGCGGAGCGGAGCTTAGGGGCAGAGCCTCAGTGGTGATTGGCTCTGTAGTGATTGGTGCTGTTCTTCGTGTAGTTACCATGGTTGATGTCTCCTTCCCACATACGGCGCCAAATGTTGTGGAACAAAATTTAGGGTGTATTTATAGTGTATTTAATGCTAGGGTTTGTGGAAGCTTCGAGCTTTAATGGCTGATCTTATGTTTCGTGACTTAAATCGGGTCCTCACAAGATGCCTACGTATCTTGCAATTATCAAGAATCAAGCCAAAAAACGTAGTTCTAGATGTGAAGGAGCAGGTCCTTATATAGGTGATGAAAACCCTAGAATTAGGGTTAAATTAGGAGACTTGATGGGCAAGACACAACTTAGGCCCAATTCTAGTGCCTTCTAATAGATAAGAAGATAAGTATTGGAGATATGTGCCTTGGAGGCTACTCGTAATATGATTTAGTTTCCTTTCTGGACTCAATTTCGAAGTATTTTATTTGGCTGATTTATCAGCTACGAATTTGCCATTTAATTAGGGTTTCGGGCCTCATTAATGGGCTTCGTATTTGGACCAAACTAGGTTTAATTAATACATCATTAAATACGTTTCTAGGGCTTACTTTCAGCCCATATCAAAAAGGATTTATGTTAAGAAAATTCATTGAGATTTAAAAACAGAATCATAAAATTAATGAGATTAAATAAAGTTCTAGAAATTTATCATAATTTTTTAAAATTTGCAAATATATTATTATTTGTAATTGATTTTTTGGAAATATGGTAAAGATATAAAAATATTTGTAATTTTTCCGATGTTAAAATTAATATTTTAAAATAATTTTTTCGGTTTTGTTTTCAAAAGAATTGTATCTTGAACCTTTATACTCCGTATCTGCTTTAGCCTTTAGGTGACGTGCTGTTATTACGAAAACTTGGATTTGAAGTTAGGCATAAAGAAGCCAAATGTCAAGAATTAGAAAGTTTACTAAGTAGGATTTAGAAAAGTATTTTGTATAGTCTCCCCAACAGTATAGTAGTACATATATGGATGTACACACAACTTTTTTTTGCCCGTCTTGATCATCCTAATACATAGTGCATGTTTGGCTGTTTGGCACCGACTTAAAATAAATTTTTATAAATTTATTGATTTTATAAGTTGCAAAAGAAATGATTTGTTTGGCTAGACTTAAAATAAATTATTAAAAACTTATTTTCGGATAAAAATTTTATATTTTGATAATTTTTTTTATACAATTATTTAATGTACTTTTGAGATTCTATGAGTTGTAAAAAAAGTTAACATTTTTTAGGAAAAAGTTAGGAATCTATAACTTTGTCTTAAAATAAGTTTATTTATTCTGGAAAAGAATTCCCCAAACACTCCCAAAATTAACTTTTAAAGAAAAAAGTTTAAGAACTTTACTTTAAAATATGTTAACTTATTATGAAAAATAAATTCCCTCAAACACCTCCATAATCGACATTTGGGTGTGTATTTAGAACATCTCCAATGATGTTACCTAAAAATGATTGGCTAAATTACATAAAATATTGATTATGTAAAATTTGTCAAACATGTAGGAAATTGTGTTCCGAGAGTATTGACTATAATAATTGGCTATATTTTAAAAATGACATGTTATTAATATTTCAAATTGTTATTAATGGAATATATAATTTTAATATAGAAATAAATGATGTGGCAATTCACTACATGTCTATAGAAGTTCGACAAATATAGCTAAAACATCAAGAGATTATCTATAATTATAGAAAAGGATTTTATCTTGTTGAAATGCAAATTTTTTTACATATTCTTTATCATTTTTATTTATGATAATTGATTTCAAATTTTACTTAAAAGATCTTTTCCATTGGAGATGCTCTTATACTTGCTGCTCATGCATTATAGAATTAGAATTAGAATCTCTTACGATATAGATTCGTAATCTCATTCGCGGCCACTTCTCCCGTGTAAAAATCGAATTGTTCTTTTCTTCGGTATGCAGGTTTTCTCAATTCTCAGGTGCTGGAAAAGTTTAGACTGATCTGGCCAATGAATAAAGCAAACGTATATACTTTGTTGATAAGCTTGTCATCATGGTTCTAAAAATTCCCGATTTAATCGATTAATTTCCGATTAATCCTCTGTAAGGTAAACAACCGATTCGATTTTTGAAATCCGATTAATCCTATAAATTTATTTAAAATGATATGTTTAACTATAAATTAGGTTAATATATTAAATATTATTATAATATCAGATTAATACTCCGATTAATCCTTCCGATTAATCCCCGATTACCCGATTAATCCTAAATCGGCACATCAACCGATTTATACCGATTACCGATTTTTACAACCATGCTTGTCATTAACAATTAATCGTTCACATTTACTTTATTAATTATTCACCATCAGAAATTAAAGCATATACGTTTGATGTGTCGGCATGACTGCGATTCCTACACCACTTAATCAGATCTGACTTTGCCGGCATTTTTTTAAAAATAATTAAACTTATAATCTTATAAATAAATATTTGTTTTAATATATTTATTTTTTTGGATTAGCAGAATCGAAACCAAACCAAAACAAATCCTAAGATAATAGAGAATAAGTCTCGGGCCAATTCGAATCGAATCCAGATGATGAGACTTGGACACTAAAAAATAAATTCTTACCACTTGAACTATCCAATCATGCTCGACTTTGCGATACTTGAATTTTATAATTATTTATTCTAATTTAGTGCTGAAAAATAGCGATTTTGTATACAGTATATAACTAAATTCACTTGACTAAATCCCAGGTAAGAAAAATCGAAAACCATACATAAATTCTTCACGTCGTTTATTATTTTATCACCACCCTAGATACTCTGTACCCGTTCCGTGTTGCTATAGCCTATATATACGGCCGACATGCATGTGTATAGATTATTGTTATCGTTAATCCAGCTGGTTGAGATTTAAATTATTTATCTATGAATTTAAAGTGCAATTGTGTTCAGCATGAATTTAATAACGACTCTAACTACAGGTGTTTTTATTATTATAAAGTTAATAAATCAGATTACGAATGTTAAATTTTCAAACCACGTACTCTTGTGATCAGTAAACTGTTTGGTCACGTAATTAGGACATCGTGTACTACACACAATTACAGGTATGATCTGTTGATTTACTGATTTGAGAAGCTCTGGTTTTTTGTTTTTTTTTAATGGTTGTGTCATGTGTGAAGCTGTTAACGGAAGAATTTGGGAAAACAAATTCGGGGAGGGTTGCTGTAATAATAGTGGTGGTTGATGGCGGCGAACAGCGTAGGACGTTTAGGGTTAGGGATTTTGGTTTAAGGATGGTTGAGATCGTATGGTGTGATTATCGCAATTTAGATCGAATATTGTATTCTCTCTTTTTCGCAAGGGTTTGCATCGTACCATACAATGTGCCTACGTACCCTTTATTTATAGGGATCAAGCCAAACATAGTTCTTGGAGAACAAGTTATCGTAATGGGCTAGGTTTCCGTTTTTAAGAAGCCCATTGGATCGTTTCCACCGCCTTTTGATAGTATCAGAATGGACCTAAAAGCCCAACTACTTTCTCGGAACGTAACGATTAAGCTATTGACCACGAGAATATCGGGGTCAACGCCCATCTTTAGATCACGGAGATAAAATAGTTTAAATATGGCAGTCCAGAGAACTAAGAAAGGGTGACTCTTCACAATAGGGCGAGATTCCCTCATAAGGGCGAGATCTCAGATATTTCATAGCTTAGTTTAAGGACCCAATCTAGTCCATAACCTTCGTCTTTATACCTACATCCCCGTGGGGCGAGGTATCAGAATATTCGGGCCTATCTTTCTCAAAGGGCGAGATACCCTCAATAAGCCCCTGGGCGATATCCGAAGGCGAGATTATTTCTAGGCATAACAGAAGCTTTTGATCAGCATAGTCGACTGCCTAATTTTTACTTTTTTAGCAGTTAATAGTGCAAATTTATTTTTTCGCTAAATGGTTAATATAGTGTTTAAGAATCTTACTGATAGGATAATTTTGCAGCGAATAGTTAAAAATAAATTCTTATAATAGAATAATCATTTGACTTACTAGTATTTAATTTAAGGTGATAAAATATAGCCTGACAAAAAAAGGATAATAAATATAGAAAACAGAATAAAATCTTTTAATTAAATTATGTCTAATGGCAGAATTAAAATTTGACTAAGTTGGAATTAAAATATTTTAAGAATCTCTATATAGGTTCTTGAGAGAATTATTGATTCTATCACATAATCTCAACAATAATTTTAAAAACATAAAATGGATTAAATGTAAACAACTAACAATATATAAATTTATGAAAAATTTAATACATATAACTTGAACAAAAACTTGATTAAGTTTGATTTTACGGTATAATCATTTTGAATATATTTGATTTTATAGTAGAATCATTTTGGTTGCTTGTGGTTTATTTCTTACAAATTTAAAGTTTAATTTAAATTATATATATAATTGATTATGGTTTGTTTTGATTCTTTGTGCTATGAATTTTGGAAACTTGCTTTCGATTCAAGTGAAGATTTGTTGATTGAATGAAATGTTGTATTTGGGATTTTGGGTGATTGTGATAAGCTTTATTTAATTAATTTGGGAAAATTATAATAATTAATTAATTAAGATTTTGCAAATGTGATTGGACTGGTTGCCAGTTAAACCTAGATAAATTAATATACTTGGGACCATAAAATTTTATTCATTAATCGAGATTATTCCTTTATTGAGTTAAAAAATATACTATCTTTATTATGTTGGGGCTGAAAAAAATTATTAATTTGATAAGTTTATTCGTTCATCGAATATTTATTTATCAAGGTTATACTATTTATAGTTGATTTTGGTTGATTTCAGTTACAAATTTGGTTAAAAAGTTGTAAGTCGTATTTTCACAATTTACTTTTAGAAAATTTGTGTTTTTGCATTTTTTGAGGAAAATTGTATTTTTGCAAAATTGAAAAGGTATTTTTGCCAAATTTTTTCTATAGTAGGTATTAAAAAAAAACTCTAAATTTTTTACATTTGTTAGATTGTAAATAATTTATAAGTTAATCAAACTAATATATAAATATATATATATAACATAAAAATATCCTTATATAAATAAAATTATAGAATAAAAATGTAATCTATAAAATCTTGTATAAAATTGTATTTAGATTCTATTTTTCACTGTAATTTTTTTTATGAATAAAAATAAAATATAATATAAAATTAAAATCAGATATAATATGATTATTCGTTATTTATCCGTAATATATATATATATATATATATATATATATATATATATATATAGTTGCACTCCATAACAAACACCTTATATAACAAACAATAAAGAACACCTTAGATCTAATAGATCCAATGCCCCTGACGGGGCCACCCAATACAAAAAGTTTTTATTTTTTTTACCCTCTATCCATCCATCATCACCAAAAAAAAAAAGTTACTGTTCATGACGATGACGTCATCAGTGACGTCATCATGAACAGTAATTTATTTTTTTTTTGCTAGCTTGATAGAGGGTAAAAAAATAACAACTTTTTGTATTGGGTGCCCCTGGCGGGGCCAAAAGATCTAATAAATCTAAGGTGTTCTTTATTGTTTGTTATATAAGAGTGTACTTGTTGTGGAATAAAAACTAGGGTACGAATTTGTATTTAATGCTAGGGTTCGGGAGCTTCGTGCTTTAATGGTTGTTTCCGTGTTCGAGACTAATCGGTCCTCACAGAGTGCCTACGTATCTCATTATTGAGAATCAAGCCAAGACGTAGTTCTGAGAATGAGGGGTCAGGCCCTTATATAGGATGAGAAGCCCTAGAATCGTAGTAGAATTAGGTGACTTGGTGGGCAAGCCACCGCCTTGAGGAAGGTTCTAGACCCCTTCCTTGTAGGAATCAGTTTCCATGTTGAAGTATGTATCTTGAAGTCTAAGTCAGGCAAGAGTAATATCCTTGTTTGACTCTTATTTGCTGAGCTGTTTATTACCCCTAATATTAATTACGAAATTAATATTACAACTAGGGTTTGGGCCCATCTGGTGGGCCCCACGTTTTGACCATATTGGGTCTAATTAATGCAACATTAAATGTGTCTTTAGGGCTTACTTTTAGCCCATATCATTTGCCCCCCCAATTTCGATCAGTTTTCCTTGAAGTTTTAACGGCCTTTTCCGAGACTTGGGTCAGGGTTTATTGCTCTCACGCGAGTATTTTCAACAATATCATCTTAATGTAAAGCGTAGAGCGACCGAC
Source organism: Kitagawia praeruptora (assembly GCA_037693485.1). Taxonomy (NCBI): domain Eukaryota; kingdom Viridiplantae; phylum Streptophyta; class Magnoliopsida; order Apiales; family Apiaceae; genus Kitagawia; species Kitagawia praeruptora. The sequence continues at coordinate 149,880,782 of CM075344.1, read as the reverse complement.
GCATTTACGACGATGTTGAACGACACTAAACGGTGTTAAACGATGCTAAACGGCACTAAACGGTGCTAAACAGCCTTAAATGACGTTTAAACGATGTTAAACGATGCTAAACGGCATTAAACGGCACTAAACGGTGCTAAACAGTCTTAAACGACGTTTAAACGATGTTAAGCGACGCTAAACGGTTTTAAACGGCACTAAACGGTGCTAGACGACACTAAATGGTGCTAAACATTGACCTCATTTCAGTACTGAAAATCATCCGAGATTCGCTGAAAAATCCGAGTTCTGGGACCACAAACTACCCGTGATCGGCTGGATCAACTGGTAGCTTATGGTCGGCTAGCCCTTGGTCGGCCGAAGGGCCTCAAATCACCGTGGTCGGCCAACTGGTGGTTGGTTGGCGTCCCCCGGGCGCGGTGGTCGGCCGCCTCGTGGTCGGCTGCTGCTCCTTCGGGCGCGGTGGTCGGCTGCTTCGTGGTCGGTTGCGGCCCTCCGGGTGTCGTGGTCGGCCACCTCGTGGTTGGCTAGGAAACCCGGACCCGAAACCATTCGTGGTCTTAAAAAGAAGAGTTAATTTCACTTTGCAACCCTTAACTTTGGACGAAACACAGTTTAGTACTCATACTTTGTTTCGTGGCAGTTTGGTTCCTATACTTCAATTTCTCTTTCAGTTTGCAACCCTCGTGTGTAATTCCGTTAAAATACTTTCATTAACGTTAAATGCAAAGGGTGTTTTAGTCATTTTATTAATAAATATATTCATTTTACATTAAATATATTAACTAATTTTAAATAAAAATATTATAATTTAGTTTTATATTAATAAATATGATCTTTTTTATTTAAAATTATTGTTGCACTGTTTTATTTAATTGAATAATGCGAGATATAATTGTAAACTAATTTTTTCTAATAATTGAATAATTATTCAGGATAATTATAAGTTTGTAAAAAAAAAAATTAGTTTACAATTACATCTCGCATTATTCAATTAAATAAAACAGTGCAACAATGATTTTAAATAAAAAAAGATTATATTTATTAATATAAAATTAAATTATAATATTTTTATTTAAAATTTGTTGTAAATGAATATATTTATTATTAAAATGACTAAAACACCCCTTGCATTTAACGTTAACGGAAGTATTTTGACGGAATTGTAGTTCAGGGGTTGCAAACTGAAAGAGAAATTGAAGTATAGGAACCAAACTACCACGAAACAAAGTATGAGTACTAAACTGTGTTTCGTCCAAAGTTAAGGGTTGCAAAGTGAAATTAACTCTAAAAACAATCATGGATCTAGGATCTAAAATCATCCGTGATCTTAAAGATCAAGGATTTGATCTTGACCTCAAGTTACTATCATGGATCTAGGATCTAAAATCATCCGTGATCTTAAAGATCAAGGATCTTGATCTTGACCTCAAGTTACTATCATGGATCTAGGATCTAAAATCATCCGTGATCTTAAAGATCAAGGATCTTGATCTTGATTTCAAATCACTATTTTGGTCATTCGTGACTTCTTTTGGAATTAAACGGTGCAAAACGGCACTAAACGGCGCAAAACGACACCAAACGGCACTAAACGGCTGACATTTTCCAAAACGGCGACCGAGGAAGGGTTGGAGGTCAGCCAAGGACCTCCTGGAGCTGGTGGTCGGCCAAGGGGTGGCCGACCATGCCTTCCCTTGGCATTAAATGGTGCAAAACAACACTAAACGACACTGAACGGCTGACGTTTTTCAAAACGGCGACCGAAGAAGGGTTGGAGGTCGGCCAGAGCCCTCCTAGAGCAGGTGGTCGGCCAAGGGGTGGTCGGCCATGCCTTCCCTTGGCATTAAATGGTGCAAAACGGCACTAAACGGTCCAAAACGGCACTAAACGGTTGACATTTTTCAAAACGGCAACCGAGGAAGGATTGGAGGTCGGCCAAGGACCTCCTAGAGCAGGTGGTCGGCCTAGGGGTGGTCGGCCATGCCTTCCCTTGGCATTAAATGGTGCAAAACTGTAACATCCCGGATTTTCGGGACATTAAATCTAAATACGAAACTTAAATAAAGCGAATTCTTTTATTCAATAAAGCAAATATCCACGAAAGTCAAACTCAGCGGTCAAACTCGATAATTCAAAAACATAAACTCGGAGACGCAGCTCCACAAATCCAATATTCAATATCTAATGAAGTACCAAAAATTTATTCAATAATCCGATAAGTTTTTTTTATAAATACATCAAAATCAGCTAACACGAAAATCCACAAAGTTCACATCCTTATTCTTAATAAGCTTCCAAATCGAAACCTGAAATATTAGAAAAGGGGTGAGCTACACAGCTCAGCAAGTACAATTGACTAACAGATATTCTCAAAAATCAATGGGTGTTTTAATAAAAAAAATTTCAAAATCAAATATAAGTTTGCAAAACATTTACGAAAACGATTCCAACCCAAAGTTTTATATTTTCAAAATACATAATTTAAAATAGAAACAGAAGCAGAAATAAAACGAAACAATATGAAATAAAAAATACCACAGTCTTATCTACGGTCACACTTTGCCAGTGACCGGCATCTTATTCTTATTCTTATTCTTTTGCCACACAGTGATCGCATCTAAAGTTCAATAATCACGCGCCCTTAATAGGTATCTAAAGTTGCACAAGTGTGCGCCTACTAAGGGTATCTAAGGCTAGTTCCGGAACTATAGCGTAAATTACGAACGGGTTCGAAACGTAGAGACTGGGTTTCTAAAATTCGAATACTTATATATCTTATACAGTTCAAAACAGAATTCTTATATCTTATACGAAAATTAAAAACAGAGTATCAATATCTTTTTCGAAAATAAAAGTAAGTCAAAAAGTACTTACCTCAAAGTCGACTGAACACACCGACAATAATTGTACGAAACAAATCCTAAATCATGATATAATTAACAACTAATTAGAATTTAAAAATCATGCAACGTAATCAATTAGCCTATTAATAGTACATGTACGAGTGTAGACATGCATCACTTAAAGGCTATACTAAATCAATTATTGCACCAGAGACAAGAAAGCATGAAATGGATCAAATAAACATACATAGGCATATAGATAAGCACAAAGCCTGGACAATTAATATCAAATCAAAAGCTTTCTTTTTAATAATAGTAACAATGCAGTGTACACAAAAATTAAAAATAGAATCACGAACTAAAAACTATCCCACCTGTACATAGCAAACAAGGCTGATATTAATTTTGATTACCAAACAAATACTTTCTGTTAAGCCAAATTAAAAATAATAATAAAAAAAAACCTCTATTCCGTTTGTTCATCATAAAAAAATAAATCAATTTGACAGGTAACATTTAGTCGTTTTAAATCTTATAAACTAATCAAATAAATTAAAAATCAAAATAATCATAAAAGCATGGAACACAAATCTTAAAAATATAATTTACTCATCATCAATAAGTATGAAACAAAACTAAACAAGAAGCTAATTAAAATTGTATCACATCAAAACAAGTACGCATGTATACAGTGAGCAATTCCATGGCACCCTATAAAATTAATTAAATCTTGGTACCCAACAATCACATCCCAGACTCCCAGTAATATAATTCTATGTGTGTGTTATAGGCATGATTTTGAACACATAATTGATGATGACATAAAATACAGCATGTAATAAAAAAAAAATAAAAGATGGCCAAAGACATACCTGCTAATAGACGAATTCTGTACAACCTCAAACAATTCTAAGGGGTTTCTAATTATATAGGCACTCAAAACCTAAAATGGGTAGTAAGTGGAGTTAAGGTAAAAAAGGGCAAGAAATCAAGTAGTCACTAAACTAGTTGCAAATCAACGGAATTAGTGGCCAACCCAAATTAGCACTCAAGAGACAAGTTCCTAATTTCATGATTACCAAACATGCAAAGGCTAAACTAGGCTGGGAAATTTTGACTAAACTAGCTACTAGTTTTTTTTTTCCAAGCAATTATAAACCATCTGTTTGTTTGGCCAACTCAAGAAATCAAAAAGAAGGAGCCAACCCCCTTGCAATGGAGCTCTCGACATAGCTAGAAAAAGGAAGGAGAAGAAAAAAAAAATTCCACCATCTTCCATTACTCCAAAATTCTCCAAATTTAAAACGAAAATTACTAATTAACATAATTATCTAAAAAAAAATGATTTAAAAAAAAATCTAATATCTAATAATTATTATTAAAATAATAACGGGGTTTTACATTCTTCCCTCCTTAAAAGAATTTGGTCCCCAAATTCACAAAAATATAATAAAACAAATCACACATAAAAGAAGTTATACCTCAATAGTTCGTGCGATTTCCAGTGAGCTGAAATACACGTGCAATGGCAACCTTCTTATCAACTTCCTTCCTTGGTGCAGCTTCATTCCTTGGTGGTGGGTTGTGTGGGCACTCAGAAATCTTGTGTCCTATCTCCCCGCAATGAAAACATGCACCTGTATTCCATCGACAGTCCTTGTCCGGATGATTTTTACCGCACCTCGAACACTTCTCTCGGTCACCCTGTCTTCCGATATTATCGTACTCGTGTGGCTTCTTGAAAGGTTCTTTTTGAGACGAAAATCCACCGGTCGGAGCGAACCTCTTCTTGTTCCAATTGCCTGTTGCCTTTTCAGATTCTGCCAGACCCCTCTCGATCACCAATGCCTTGTTGAGCACGGCCTCGTACGTTTGAAGTTCAAACGATGCCACAGAATTCCTGATGTCAGCTCGAAGTCCCTCTTCCAATCATCTTGCCCGGCTAGTCTCATCAGCAACTAATGTCGGCGCATACTTTGCCAGCTTTGCGAATTTTGCTTCGTATTCCACAACAGACTTTCCTTTTTGCTCGAGCCGAATGAAGTCCCTCTCCTTTTGCAGACGAATGGTTCTCGGAAAGTACTTATCTTCTAGAGCCTTCTTGAACTTTGCCCATGTATACGGTTCAGGATTTTCCTCAGTGGTTGCAGTCTCGTTCTTTCTTTGTTCCATGAGCCACCAATCATAAGCGCTTCCTTGCAGTTGATACACAGCTAAAGTGACCTTCTGTTCTTCAGTGCTCCCTAGCAGTCCGAAAGCTTTCTCCATTTCTTGTATCCACATCTCGACTATGGCCGGATCAGTCGCCCCATCGAAAATTGGTGGGTTCAAACGCTTAAACTGAGAAACGATATTCTGTTGCCTGGGTTGCTGATTCACGAGCGTAGCTAGAGTCTCAGCTAGCTGGTCGAATACATTTCCACCATCACCATTGTTGTTACAATTGTTGCCTTCTCCGTCCATCTTTTATACAACAACAAACTCTTAAGCTTATAGTCAATGATCAAAAAGCACAAAAGTCAAACATATCAAATATCAAATAATCACGCAAACAATGTCCTACATTAAAAGGTCAAAACCTATACGATAGGTCTATAGGATCGCATCCTAGGGAATGTACTAGTCCCATACCTAATACACTCCGAAAGACGACATCTCTGATACCAACTGTAACATCCCGGATTTTCGGGACATTAAATCTAAATACGAAACTTAAATAAAGCGAATTCTTTTATTCAATAAAGCAAATATCCACGAAAGTCAAACTCAGCGGTCAAACTCGATAATTCAAAAACATAAACTCGGAGACGCAGCTCCACAAATCCAATATTCAATATCTAATGAAGTACCAAAAATTTATTCAATAATCCGATAAGTTTTTTTTATAAATACATCAAAATCAGCTAACACGAAAATCCACAAAGTTCACATCCTTATTCTTAATAAGCTTCCAAATCGAAACCTGAAATATTAGAAAAGGGGTGAGCTACACAGCTCAGCAAGTACAATTGACTAACAGATATTCTCAAAAATCAATGGGTGTTTTAATAAAAAAAATTTCAAAATCAAATATAAGTTTGCAAAACATTTACGAAAACGATTCCAACCCAAAGTTTTATATTTTCAAAATACATAATTTAAAATAGAAACAGAAGCAGAAATAAAACGAAACAATATGAAATAAAAAATACCACAGTCTTATCTACGGTCACACTTTGCCAGTGACCGGCATCTTATTCTTATTCTTATTCTTTTGCCACACAGTGATCGCATCTAAAGTTCAATAATCACGCGCCCTTAATAGGTATCTAAAGTTGCACAAGTGTGCGCCTACTAAGGGTATCTAAGGCTAGTTCCGGAACTATAGCGTAAATTACGAACGGGTTCGAAACGTAGAGACTGGGTTTCTAAAATTCGAATACTTATATATCTTATACAGTTCAAAACAGAATTCTTATATCTTATACGAAAATTAAAAACAGAGTATCAATATCTTTTTCGAAAATAAAAGTAAGTCAAAAAGTACTTACCTCAAAGTCGACTGAACACACCGACAATAATTGTACGAAACAAATCCTAAATCATGATATAATTAACAACTAATTAGAATTTAAAAATCATGCAACGTAATCAATTAGCCTATTAATAGTACATGTACGAGTGTAGACATGCATCACTTAAAGGCTATACTAAATCAATTATTGCACCAGAGACAAGAAAGCATGAAATGGATCAAATAAACATACATAGGCATATAGATAAGCACAAAGCCTGGACAATTAATATCAAATCAAAAGCTTTCTTTTTAATAATAGTAACAATGCAGTGTACACAAAAATTAAAAATAGAATCACGAACTAAAAACTATCCCACCTGTACATAGCAAACAAGGCTGATATTAATTTTGATTACCAAACAAATACTTTCTGTTAAGCCAAATTAAAAATAATAATAAAAAAAAACCTCTATTCCGTTTGTTCATCATAAAAAAATAAATCAATTTGACAGGTAACATTTAGTCGTTTTAAATCTTATAAACTAATCAAATAAATTAAAAATCAAAATAATCATAAAAGCATGGAACACAAATCTTAAAAATATAATTTACTCATCATCAATAAGTATGAAACAAAACTAAACAAGAAGCTAATTAAAATTGTATCACATCAAAACAAGTACGCATGTATACAGTGAGCAATTCCATGGCACCCTATAAAATTAATTAAATCTTGGTACCCAACAATCACATCCCAGACTCCCAGTAATATAATTCTATGTGTGTGTTATAGGCATGATTTTGAACACATAATTGATGATGACATAAAATACAGCATGTAATAAAAAAAAAATAAAAGATGGCCAAAGACATACCTGCTAATAGACGAATTCTGTACAACCTCAAACAATTCTAAGGGGTTTCTAATTATATAGGCACTCAAAACCTAAAATGGGTAGTAAGTGGAGTTAAGGTAAAAAAGGGCAAGAAATCAAGTAGTCACTAAACTAGTTGCAAATCAACGGAATTAGTGGCCAACCCAAATTAGCACTCAAGAGACAAGTTCCTAATTTCATGATTACCAAACATGCAAAGGCTAAACTAGGCTGGGAAATTTTGACTAAACTAACTACTAGTTTTTTTTTTCCAAGCAATTATAAACCATCTGTTTGTTTGGCCAACTCAAGAAATCAAAAAGAAGGAGCCAACCCCCTTGCAATGGAGCTCTCGACATAGCTAGAAAAAGGAAGGAGAAGAAAAAAAAATTCCACCATCTTCCATTACTCCAAAATTCTCCAAATTTAAAACGAAAATTACTAATTAACATAATTATCTAAAAAAAAATGATTTAAAAAAAAATCTAATATCTAATAATTATTATTAAAATAATAACGGGGTTTTACAAAAACGGCACTAAACGGTGCAAAACGGCACTAAACGGCACTAAACGGCTGACATTTTTCAAAACGGCGACCGAGGAAGGGTTGGAGGTCGGCCAAGGACCTCCTAGAGCAGGTGGTCGGCCAAGGGGTGGTTGGCCATGCCTTCCCTTGGCATTAAATGGTGCAAAACGGCACTAAACGGTGCAAAACGGTGCAAAACGACAATAAACGTCACTGAACGGCTGACGTTTTTCAAAACGGCGACCGAGGAAGGGTTGGAGGTCGGCCAAGGACCTCTTAGAGCAGGTGGTCGGCCAAGGGGTGGTCGGCCATGCCTTCCCTTGGCATTAAATGGTGCAAAACGGCACTAAACGGTGCTAAACGGCACTAAACGGCACTAACCGGTGCTAAAATTAATTTCGTCCTCGTACTGATTTTCACGTTTAGTATGTCAAGATTGAAGTTAAATACCAACTCATAGACCCGGACTGAAAATCAATCTTGGTCAACCGAAAAACTCGAGGACCAGGACCACAAATCACCCGTGATCGGCTGGAGCTACGGATAAGTCGTGGTCGGCCAATCGGAGGTCGGCTGAAGCCCCTTGAAGCACCGTGGTCGGCCTGCTCGTGGTCAGCTGGAGCTCCCCATGCACCGTGGTCGGCCTGCTCGTGGTCGACTGGAGCTACGGAACCCGGACCAAAAACCAACCGTGGTCTTAGAAAGTTATGGATCTCGGACCTAAAATCATCCGTGGTCTTAAAAATTATGGTCCTAAAATCATCCGCGTTCAAACGGCGCTAATCGGCGCTAAATGGCACTAAACGGTGCTAGCGGCACGAACATCACTAAATGGTGCTAACGGCACTAAACAGCGCTGAAAGGCACTAAACGGTGCTAGTCGACGCTAACGGCACTAAACGGTGCTAAATTTTAATTTCAGCTTCGTTCGTGCCTTGGCTCAGGATTGAAAATCAGTCTTGGTATGTTGATGGAGGTGTTTGCTATGCCTTGAAGGGTTTCGTGAACCTTGAACTCAAACGTCTTGTTTCTTAATCTTCGTGACCTTCCGGGCTTTAACTTGTTTGCTGAATCCTTGGTCTTAAGGTTATCATCAACCCTTGACTCTCATCCTTGTGATGAAGTTCTTTAGTTCTTACCTCATCCTTGTTTCTCATGGAGGAGGTCTTCCTTCTCGATTGATCATTCATGTAGTTCACTTGCTCCTTAGCGCTTGACCTTAGGCCTGATATTCCTTTGTTGGTTTTCAACCCTTTAGCTTGATTCTAGGTTCCCAACCTTCTCCTTATGCTCATATAACCTTTCTTAGGTCTCAACTTGACTAACGGCTCTTGATTCGAGTCCTTAAACTCAAACGACAAGCTCGATTGGAGGCAGACAACCTTGTTGGCCATCAAGGCTTAAATTTTGTGTAGGGATTTGAGATTCAAGATTTTAAGTATGGAATGACAAAGGACCTCTTATCTCAACATTCTCACTAATAGTTTCTGTGCTTTTAAGGCATTATCAGGGAGCCAACCAGTCTTAAGATGAGCTTTGAGAGGCTCTATCCTTCAGCTTACATCAACTGGTGCTACCAGCTTAGAGTTGATGGTCGGGGCCTTCAAGACCTGGAAGTAAACACTCCCTGCATAATTCTCGATTTCAGAAGAAGCGAACTTGGACAGGGCATCAGCCTTAACGTTCTCTTCCCTCGGAATATGCTCCATGTAGCACTCATCAAACTGAGTCATAATTGCTTTTACAACTTTCAAATACCTTGCCGTAGTTTCATCCTTGGCCTCAAATTCGCCATTCACCTGCGAGACTACCAGTCTTGAATCTCCACTAACTTTAAGGTTCTTGACCCTCATGATTCTGGCCAAGCCCAACCCGGCTATCAATGCCTCATACTCAGCTTCATTGTTGGTAGTAGGAAAATCCAACTTCAAAGCATACTCAACTGTGAACCCATCGGGACTTTGCAAAACCAAACCTACACCACTAGATTTTGTTTTTGATGCTCCATCAAAATAGAGCACCCAATACTCCTTTAGCTCAGGTACAAGTTCTTCATTTTTATCCTCTTTCCCAGGGGTAGTTACCATCTCCTGCCCCCCGACTTCTTGGTTGTTAATAGTGCATTCAACCACGAAGTCAGCAAGTGCCTGAGCCTTAATGGCTGTTCGAGGCTTATACATGATATTAAATTCTCCAAGTTCAATCACCTACTTGATTAGCCTTCCACTAGCCTTTGGGCTATGCAATACGTTCCTAAGTTGCTGGTCCGTTAGGACTTGAATCTTGTGCGACTGAAAGTACGGTCGTAACTTCCTTGAAGCCGTTATCAATGCCAATGCAAACTTCTCAATGGGAGAGTAATTTAACTCAGCCCCGTGCAACACCTTGTTCACGTAGTAGATGGGTTTTTGAACCTTGTTCTCCTTCTTAATGAGGACGGCACTTAGTGCTTGTTCAGATACTGCCAAATATAAGTAAAGAGTCTCCCTCGGACTAGGTTTGGCCAACAATGGGGCTTCAGCCATGTACTTCTTCAATTGTTCAAAGGCCTCTTGGCTTTTGGGTGTCCACTCAACGTTCTTCACCTTTTTCAATGCTTGAAAGAAAGGTAAGCATTTATCACCAGACTTGGAGATGAATTTTCCTAACGCTGCTACTCGGCCCATTAACTTCTGCACATCTCTTATTGAGAGTGGGGGCTCCATATCTAAAATTGCTTTGATCTTATCGGGGTTGGCTTCAATTCCTCTCTTTGAAACCATTAGACCCAAAAACTTTCCTGATCCAATGCCAAAAGCACACTTGGCTAGATTCAACATCATCTTATGGTGCCTCAGCACTTCGAATGCCTCTCTGAGGTGCTTAATGTGGTCTACCGTGAGTAGGCTCTTGACTAACATATCTTCAACATAGACCTCTATGGTTTTTCCAATTAGATGGGCAAATATCTTATTCACCAATAGTTGGTAAGTAGCTCATGCATTCTTTAGATTAAAATCCATAACAAGATAACAGAAAACACCAAAGTCGGTTATGAAATATACCTTTGGGATTTCATCCTTGTGCATCTTAATCTGATTGTAGCCACTAAAACCGTCCATGAAGCTCAACATCTCGTGTCCAACTGTGGCATCTATCAACGTATCAATCCTTTGGCAGAGGAAAACAATCCTTAGGGCATGCATCATTCAAGTCAGTGAAGTCTATACACATCCTCCACTTCCCATTTGCCTTCTTGACCATCACAGGGTTAGCCAACCACTCGAGGAACTGAATCTCTTCAATAAACCCAGCTTCTAAGAGCTTTCCAACTTCTTGTTTAATGGCCTCTTGCCTTTCTGGAGCGAAATTCCTCTTCTTCTGCTTTATTGTCGTTCGTTTAGGATCGATATTCAATTTATGAGTTATGAGTTGGGGATCAATCCCTGGTATATCAGCTGCTGTCCAAGCAAACACATCACTGTTCTCTTGTAAGAATGCTGTCAACTTGCCCTTTAAGGGGTTCCTTCAATTGGTTTTTGGGCTATGCAATATGTTTCTTCAACGGGTGGTCCATCAGGACTTCAACGTTTGTCTTGGTTCCATCTTTTTTGTTTTTTTTCTTGATTCTAGGTCAAGGATTCAAGGTTGATTCCTTGATTTATATTTCAAATAAGACAATCATGTGGGCTTATTGCCTTTTAAACTCTTTAAGACGAGAGTTTGCTTGAACTTCTTGATCCTTATTTTAGGTTCTCTATTGGTCTTCTACCTTAGATTCTCCATCCAAGTCATTTTTCAAAACATTGAAAAGTGGCTAGTCCTTAGCCTCCACAGCCTTGCATGGCTTTGATTGCCAGATGTCTTTTATCCCGGATCCTTCAAGGACTTGAAACACTTATTTGGTTGTGTTGTGACCTAACTCTCGACCCTTCAGAGTTTTATTTATGCGTTTGTTTGTTTTCATTCGTATATTCTTTTATTTTCGGTACTTGGTCATCTTTGACTTACATACATCAGGTGCTTGGTACATAAATAGAATTATAGAACGAAAAGCAAACTTGCGTTAATAACATAAATGGGTTCAACCCTTACATAGAGTACTACTGTCCTACTCGGAGGGACATGCTCTGCATGGTTTCATCGAACCTTATTTCTACTTCTACTAGATAAATATGAAGCTAAGTCCAATTTTGCAAGACTAGGCCTGCATGGCTTGATTTTGTTTTTTATGCTCCATCAAAATAGAGCACTCACCACTCCTTCTGATCTCCTCATTCTTATTCTGAAGTTCTTTTCCTTCTTGGGGTACTATCTCCTGCCCCCCGACTTTTTGGTTGTCAATGGTACATTCAACCACGAAGTTAGTTGACGCCTTAGCCTTAATGGTTGTCCGAGGCTTATGTGTGATGTCCTCTGCTGGCCTTTCTTGGTGTTCCTTATCACTGCGGACATCCATGTCTTCAATCGGAAGGACCTGCCCCCCGACTCCTTCAGGCCTTAACGAGGCTACATAACAGCTTCGTGCCATCTTTTGATCACCTTTATGTTCTCCAACACCATTCCTGGTTGGGAACTTGATCTTCGTATGATAAGTTGAGGCAACAGCCTTGAATGCATGAAGTCCAGTCCTCCCGAGGATAGCGTTGTACGTTGAACCGCCTTGATTACCAGGAAGTTCAACATCTGAGTGACCTCCTTGGGCCCCTGTCCAATAGTTACAGGCAACTGAATAGTCCCTTCAGCTTTGGATTCTACTCCATTAAATCCATATATAGGCATGTTATTGGGGGTCAAATGAGAATCATTGTACCCCATCTTCACAAATGCCTCATGAAATAGAATGTCAATGGAAGCTCCATTGTCTATCAAGACTCGCTTCACCTCTGAGTTTCCAATCACAGAAGTTATGACCAACGGGTCGTCATGGGGGAACTTCACCCCTTCCAAGTCTGAGTCATCAAAAACAACCATTACTTCAGTTCTTGCACGCTTCGGGGCCTCTCCCACGATGTGCATCACTTCTCTAACATAAACCTTCCGAGAATTCCTTGTTGTGCCGGTCGGGCCTCCTGAAATTATGTTGATTACTGGCCCTCGGGGCTGTGGGTTGCGATCTTGATCGCCATCCCTCATATCATACTCTCTTCTCTGATTACCACGATCTTCACCCTTAGTGAAGTGGCTCAGTATCCCTCTACGAATCAAAAACTTGATCTCATCTTTGAGTTGCTTGCAATCATCAGTGTCATGCCTCACATCTCTGTGGAATCAGCAATACTGATTCTTGTTTCTCTTCGCGGGATCACCCCTGAGTGGCTTCGGCCATCGGAAATCCTTATCCTTCTCAATGTCCAACAAGATTCGACTCCTAGGAGTATTCAACCTCGCATACTGATAAGTGGATTTTATATCCACTTGGAACGTTCCATATCGGCTTAAATTGGTGTACTTGGACTCAAGTTTGTGGTATGTTTGATGTGTTTTGCTTAAACGTGCAGGTTTGAAGAAATGTCGATTAGGGGTGAACTTACCGTTGTTTTTGGAGTTGATTTATGATATGGAATGAAGAATGATGACTTAATATCAACTATCAAGAGGATTTATAAGTCTAGAATTGAAGAACGGGAAGTGGCAAAAGAATCGGAAGATAAAACGGATGAGAAATGAGCAAATTATGGAAAATTCATATTTCAGGATATGTTGCGCAGTCTACACTGTTTTGGCCATATCTGGAGTTCTAGAAGTCCGTTTTGGACGATCTTACTGTCCACGCGAAGCTTGGGAAATTTTCTACAAGAATAAAGCAAAATAAAAATTCTGGGCAGGAGCACCAGCGCAGGCTGCGCTCTCCAAGCGCAGGCTGCGCTCCAGAAAGCTCAGAAACAGCAAACCAAGCGCAGGCAGCGCTTGGACCAGCGCAGGCAGCGCCCAAACAGTACCCTGGACAGAAAATAGAGCGCAGGCTGCGCTCCATGCAGCGCTGGCAGCGCTGGTGCGGAAGGAAATTGCTGAAAAATGACCGTTTTGCCCCTAAACGAGTTCTAATTGTATTTTTGGTACCCAAACCTATTTCCAATTGTATTCTAGGTTGTTTTTCTTGCTGGGCAAGATATTTAGGCCTATAAAAACACATCTTAGCCTTGTAAAATAGAGGATAGTTTTTATTGTAACATAACATAGAATTGCAAGAGAGAAAAGGAGAAGGAGATTCAACGCTCGTGACAAGCAACGGATCAAGCTCTACTTCATCTTTTGTGTTCTTTTACTATTAATATTAATTCTTCCTTTTATATCTTGTTAATTACCATGTCTTCATCAAATCCCATGACGATGAACGGTTCAATTATGGGCTAATCGTTGTCATGGGATCCTAGTGGATTTATCTATGTAGCTTAGTAGTTTGCATGCCTTAAAGATTTATGTGTGGTGAATTCTTGATATCCTCGTATGGTTAATCTTAATGCTTTTAGATGCGTAGCTAACATCTAAATTGAATTGTTAATCTCTTGTGAAGTGAAAGTGGATCTTGAGATTTAGAACTTGCCATGCTAGCATAGGTTCATAATTGTTATCAATATGATTCGTGGTGTGAGATGAAAATACTTATACTGCCCTGTGTGATCTTTATGGATAACTTGTTCTTCAACCGTTATGTTTTTAAATTCTATAGACATATAGGGTCTAAGCATAATTGGTGTCTATTCATCTTCTATCTCTTTTGTGGATGTATGTTTAGTTTGGTATGCGTATGTTGACAGGTAGCGTATACTTGTTTCGTGTTATCCGATCAGATATCAAAACCATTGCACATAGTGATTAAAGGCTGCAACTCTAAGTGAAGTAGATGATGAAACTAGGATTCCATATTTTATTCTCATATTAGTAATTCGTCTTTAATCTCTTTAATTAGTTAATCTTTAGTTTGATAATTAATTTAGTAGTTAATAAAAAAATCCAATTTGTTATTTGTCTTAGCAGTGGATAAAAACCATACATCGGTGCATAGGTACATTAATTGAATTGAACACCATTCTAGATCTCTGTGGGAACGAACTTGATTTAATCATATATTACTTGTGACAACTTGCGCTTGCGTAAATTTTGCATAACACATACTCAGTGAACCTTGGTCCTTGGTTCTTCTTAGGGGCATAGTCGGAGTCCTCGCTAGTTCGGGGATACTTGTCCCTAGCATCATACTCCTGGTCTTGATTTCGCTTCTTGGAGTCGTTGTTACCTCCTCTTCCACTTACTGTGGCTTCTTTCTTCATGCTATCTTCAGCTTTAATGTACTTAACAGCCCTTCGTTGGAGCTCGGCCATATTTTCAGGAGGATGCTTTGCCAAAGACCTTTTAAAGAATTCATCAGTGATTCCGTGTTCCAGGGCTACCATGGCCACCTTGTTTTCCAAGTCAGTGATGTTCAATGTATCCTTTGTGAACCTCTTGAGGTAATCTCTCAAGTTTTCATTCTTCCCTTGCACCACGTACATGAGAGATGCGGAACTTTTTTCATGAACTCTCCCGCTGATGAATTGGCTAACAAAAGCGGCGCTCAGCTCCTTAAAAGAGCCAATCGAATTTGCAGGTAGGCGGCTATACCATCTTTGAGCCATGTCCGACAGGGTTTGAGGGAACGGCCTACACTTCAAGGCATCGCTTGCAGGCTACAACAGCAGTACATTTGAGAACGTCCTAACATGGTTTGCAGGATCACCCGTTCCATCATAAGCACTAATTGTCGGCATCTTGAACTTCTTTGAGAAACGAACATTCATCACCTCCTCAGTAAATGGGGGTGTGGGATCATCAGGATCCCAAGTGGCATCAGATCCTTGGGGTTGCTCCTAGGGGTTTCCACCCTTGTTGTTCTTCCAGTTGGGGCGTCAGCCCTTCTCTGCGCGTCAACCCTTCTCTGCTTTCTTGAAGACCTCTCTAGATCTATAATGGGAATCGGTCCTGAGGTTGGAGGAGGTTGAGTTTGATTCAACCTAGCTTGTTCTCTCGCAATATCTTCTTTTATCCTTAAAATATCGGCCTCATGAGCCTTGATTTTCTCAGCAGCTGTCAAAGGGGGTCCATCATGGATAGTTTGTGTTCTCCTTCTTGGTTCTCTGCTAGCACGTCGCCTCCTCGGGGCTTCATCACGATCATCATCATCAGACGATGAATCATCAGTATAGGGACCAGAGTAGTCAACATACTCTCGATCTCGGATCTGCAAGGCATGGCCACTGGGTCCAGGACCTTGAGTAATTGGAGAGTAGTTAGGCAGACCATACATCGGGTTGGTATTCATGGGGAAATACGTAGTATGGATCTGTACCCCCGGTGGTAACAGGCGATTGGGATCAACCAGAGGAGAAACCATCATCTGAAGAGAGCTGGTTTCTTGGCTTGGGTGGACGACCATGGGTAACGTTCTCTCAGCATGGGGATTCGTCCCAGAGGGCTGAGAAACTTGAGTTTGGGGGATCGTCCCTTGTTCAGTGATGATCGTCTCAGAGGTGAGGGGCGGAGCAGTGCTAATTTGTAAAGCCTCGGTAGAGCTTGGTGCTGTTCTTCGTGTTTGAACCATATATGGTTGATGTTGTAGCCCCACGTTGGGCGCCAAATGTTGTGGAATAAAAACTAGGGTACGAATTTGTATTTAATGCTAGGGTTCGGGAGCTTCGTGCTTTAATGGTTGTTTCCGTGTTCGAGACTAATCGATCCTCACAGATGATAAGTGGTACTAGTTAGTTAGTTAGTTGTAATTGTTTATGCTTGAGGACAAGCATAGGTTTAAGTTTGGGGGTGTGATAAGTGGATTTATATCCACTTGGAGCGTTCCATATTGGCTTAAATTGATTGACTTGGTCTCAAGTTTGTTGTATTTTTGATGTGTTTTGTGTAGTTGTGCAGGGTTGTAGCTATTGGTTAGTGTTGGTGTTCTAATCGATATTAGAGTGGAATTAAGCATTGGAATGAAGATTGGACACTTGTGTTATGCTACCAAGGAGTTACATGTGTCATGGCATTGAAGATGCTAGCTAATGCAAAAGAAACGGAGGAGAAAGGAGCCATTTGTGTAAAATTCGGATTTTCTGGGTAGGTTGCGCAGTCTATACTGTTTTGGCCATATCTGGAGTTCTAGAAGTCCGTTTTCAGCGATCTTACAGCTCACGCGAAGTCTGGGAGATTTTCTACAATCTTGGACAGAAATCATGGCACTCTGCGGCCTGGGAAGGGCGCTGCAGCGCGGGAACCCTTCTGGAAATTCTAAAATTTTGTCCTAAAAATCCTGATTTACTGTTTGGGCCATATCTTGAGTTCTACAAGTCTGTTTTGGACGATCTTACTATCCACACGAAGCTAACGAGATTCTCTATCATTCTAAAGTGGTCCAGATGTCCAATTACAACTGGAATGGCCCATAAATATTGAAGAAAAGTCAGCTACGAATTTTCCTTAAAAACCGAATCAGTTTAGGAAACGTATTATGTGCCGAACTGCATAAATTCAACTTTGACAAGGAAATTACTATAATTCCTACTTCTAATAAGTATGGTAATTGCTTTGGGCGGCTAGAACATTCCAGAATCAGATCTACACATGGAATTTGCAATTCTATTCTCATTCAAGAACGGAAATTGCCAATCTTCTATTCCAACTCTAAAAAGGCAATTGTTTGGTGGACAAGACTTCTAGAGCCTATATAAACACATCCTACCATTGTAATTTAGATAACCATTGCATATCAATTACTTAGGTTTATTTGTATATTTTCATACTTTGTTTTTATCATGGTTTCATCAGATCCCATGATGACGAGCGGTTCAATTACGAACTAATCGTTGTCATGGGATTCTAACGGATTTATTTATGGAGGTTTAGTATCTTGATGCTTTACAGATCTGTGTGTGATGTATATCTGATATCCTCGTATGGTTGTGCTTAATTGTTAGATGCGTAGCTAACATCTAATTTGTTAATCTCTTGTGAAGTGAAAGTGGATCTTGAGATTTAGAACTTGCCATGCTAGCATAGGTTCATGATTGTTTATCAACATGATTCGTAGTATGAGATGAAAATACTTATATTTCCCTATGTGATCATTATGGATAACTTGTTCTTCAACCGTTATGTTTTCAAATTCTATTGACATATAGGGTCTAAGCATAATTGGTGTCTATTCGTCTTCTATCTCTTTTGTGGATGTATGGGTAATTTGGTATACGTATGCTGATAGGTAGCGTGTGCTTGTTTCGTGTTGTCCGATCAGATATAATAACTATTGCATATAGTGATTAAAGGCGTCAGATCTAAGCAAAGTATTTAATGAAGTTAGGATTCCATGCTTTCTCTTGCAGAAGTAATTTGATTTAAATTCTCGTTAGTTAGTTAATTCTTAGTTTGTTAATTTGTTTTTTTAGTTAATCTTAGTTAATCAAAACCCAATTTGTTAATTGTCTTAGTAGTGAATAATAATCATACATTGTTGCATAGGTACATCTACTGAATTAAAATCATAACCAGATCTCTGTGAGAACGAACTTGACTTCTATCTGTATTACTTGTGACCACGTACGCTTGCGTGATTTTGTGTAAACAACAGAGTGCCTACGTATCTCGTTATTGAGAATCAAGCCAAGACGTAGTTCTGAGAATGAGGGGTCAGGCCCTTATATAGGCTGAGAAGCCCTAGAATCGTAGTAGAATTAGGTGACTTGGTGGGCAAGTCACCGCCTTGAGGAAGGTTCTAGACCCCTTCCTTGTAGGAATCAGTTTCCATGTTGAAGTATGTATCTTGAAGTCTAAGTCAGGCAAGAGTAATATCCTTGTTTTACTCTTATTTGCTGAGCTGTTTATTACCCCTAATATTAATTACAAAATTAATATTACAACTAGGGTTTGGGCCCATCTGGTGGGCCCCACGTTTTGACTATATTGGGTCTAATTAATACCACATTAAATGTGTCTTTAGGGCTTACTTTTAGCCCATATCAGTTCTATATGGAGCAAAGGCCTATAGATATATATATAAGATTCTTTAATGGATATTTTAATGAATTTTATGTCAAATTTGATTTTTAAATTTAGATGATATTCTATGTTAAATTTAGGGAAAATTATAAAAAAAATTCCATATTCTCAATTTTTTTTTGAAAAAATATGTATGTTATTGCAAACAATTGCATTTGAAGTTGCAAAGGATTTCATATGAGCTTACACCATATTTTCGACAAAAAATTCTATAATTTTGGTATTTTTGAAATAAACTCTAAATTTAATTATTGATAAATTTTATAATTATCATATTAACAAATCAGTGTTTATGAAAAATAAAATATCATGATGACATTTTTTATTGTTATGTATCTGATGTGTTATTTATTTATATGATTTTCAATACATTACAAAATAATTAAAATGACAGTATTCTCATTGACGGTCGGTATTCAACTATAAAAAGTAAGGTAAAACAATTTGAAGAACCTATCAAATATATCCTAAAATCAATTTTTCATTCAAATTTCATTTCAACATAAAAAGATCAATATACCCTTTATAATAAACAATATTTTAAGATATAATGTTTGATAAAAACATTATTTGATTAATTTAAAGAAAAAAAATGTGCCTACTTATGGACACTTTAGTTACTGGCCATAAGAGCATCTCCAAGGGAGATAGGTAAAACTGTTAGCTAAAATCGTATAAATAGATGATTAGCAAAATTTTATTAAACGTGTAAGCTTTTGGTATTAGCTATAATGGTTAGTTATATTTAAAAATCGGTTTTTTTTAATATTTTCAAATCCTAACAAATTTTCTAATAATAGTTTATTAATGAACTTTTCCACATTCATTCAAATAAACTTTTTATATAAATATATATGTTAATTAATTAATTTTTTTTACTTTATAACCCTTGTACTTATACAAGGTAATAACAGTTTAATTCAACTTTTTAAAATATATTAATTTAATTTAACTATATTAACTTAATAAAGAAATTAATAAGTTTCTTTAATAATCTAATAAAATAATTTTATCTTATTTTATCTAATAAAATAATATATGAGTGTATGTATTTACATAATATTTTTATAATAAGCCATAAAATATACATTCTTTTAATATTTAGTTTTGAAATTAAAAACAATATACAAACCCTAAATTTTACATAGGAGAGAGAGAAAAACAACGTGAGACGACTAGCTAGGAGAGAAAAAGTGAGGGGAGATTGAGCGGGAGATGACGTGGATAATTTTAGATGATGGGCTTGTAATCAACATATTTAGCAACTTAACCTTAAATTTCAACTAACAGTTAACACCCGTTGGATTGATATTTATTTTACATAATAGGTATAGTTTTGAAATTATATTGCCACTTAAGCAAATTTTGCTAACAGGTACAGGTACATTGCCTTGAGATGCTCTAAGAATGTACCATTGGGGTATTTGGCCATAATTGTAAGTTTATTCACATTTATTATGTTTTTGATTGAATTTCTCATTTTTATGTAACATGGTTAATTCAATTCACTTAACATCTCTCAAGTTATGTAATATTAAATTAAATTATAATACTTTCAAACTCTTCCAACCTATGTAATATTAAATTTAATTATAATATTAAACATGGTCCTAAAATTTCAATTATAAATTTTAATATTTATTTACGTAAGGGTGCCTCTGGCGGGGCCTGTTCTAAGCAAAGTAAAAAAAAAACATTTTTTAGTAGTCAAAATTAAAAAATTGTCCCCTTCTTGTTTAAAAAAAAACCTTTTTAGTGGTTAAAATTAAAAAATTGTAATGTATTTATAATAGTATTTAATTAATATAATAAGGGTATATTGGTCTCTATTTAACTTAAAACAGATAACATGACATATACTTAATTAATATATAAACATGATGGGACATATTTATAAACTGCCCCATTAATTTGGGACATATTATATAAATTCTCATTTGTTTAACCTTAATTTAGAGAAGTAACTTATTTTCAAAAAAATATAAATATTTATATATATTTTTCAAACATTTAACTTTTAAAAAACAACATACAGTAATACAAACAGTCTCTTTCTTAAGCTCATATTCTCTTGTTAAAAAAAGTAAAAAGAAAATCACATTTTAAAGCTGTCCTTTGCACGTATACATAATATCCTTTTTTCTTGTTTTAAATATTTCAACTCACTTTAAAAAAAAAAAAAAATCCCTAAGCTTGTTAATTTAATGTTTTACGAGTAGAATATAAGTCGACAAAAATATCCACCTGCCGTACAAATCACTCCATGTTTTCAAAGTAGGAGTACATATCTTTCCTTCGAAGGTACGACATGTAGGCCTGTTTGGAAAATTTAAAATACTAGCTTATAACCCGTGCGATGCACGGATTTTTGTTGATATGTAATAAATTTTATTTTATGTTATAATTATATTTTTATATAATCATTATTTAAAATATTTTATTTTAATTTTAATATTAACAATTTAATATAAATTTAATTAATGATATGCATGGTTTGAAACTTATATTATAAAATTTTAAAATAAATATGTTGTTGATAAAATTTGAAACTTGAAATTTTAGTAAATTAATTTAATCATATAATATATTTAATAATTAGATCTTATGATTCTGATTTTTTACTAAAAATTTAATGGTCATTATTCGTAATACGAATTTCTATTATATTTTGCTACTAATTATATGATATGGTGTGATATTTTGGATATATATTAATTATTGCTAAATATGAATTGATTGGAAAATATAATATGATTGAGGTTTTTAGGTGTTTATAAAAGGTAATATCTTCAACTAAAAATAAATGTGAAAAAGACAATCGACTAATTACCTTTAATTATATTATGTTATTATTAATTTTTGGGTGTTTTAATAGTATAGATATCATATATATTTTTCTTTATAATGAATGGTAAATAAGTACATTCACGAAATACCAAAAAACATATACCAAAAAATAGTTACCAAATTTTTTAATGTTTCGGGTATTATATAATTATTAATGAATTATAATTTTATATAATTTTAATATACTCATGTTTACGGATTATACTAATGTTTTCTTATTATAAACAACGTATGAAGATTTTTAATATATTTTATTAACAATTGAAAAAAATGGTGTGCTATTTTCGGGTATATATTAATGATTGTAAAATTAGTTTTAAATTAAAAAGGTAACATGTTTTAATTCGAAAGAAAATATTAATGAAGATTAGTTTTAAATTAAAAAGGTAACATGTTTTAATTAATGAAGATTAGTTTTAAATTAAAAAGGTAACATGTTTTAATTCGAAAGGAAATATTAATGATTGGAAGATACATTGATGTTTTTAGGTGTTTATAAAAGGTAATATCTTCAATTAAAAGTAAATGTGAAAAAAGGCAAGCGACTACTTACCGTTAATTATATTATGTTATTATTTATTATAGATGTTTTAAAAGTATAAATATCATATATTTATTTTTCTTTTTAATAAAGGGTAAATAAGTAAATTCACGAAGTACCAAAAAACTGGTACCAAAAAATAGGTACCAAAACTTTTAATGTTCCGGAATTTATATAATAGTATAGAAGTATTGTGTATTTATTTTTGCGTAAAATTTTTTTGATATTTTTTTATATAAATATTTAATATATATTTGAGATTCTATAAATTGCAAAAAAATAATTAACTTTTTTTAGAAAAAAATTAAAAATTTCTAACTTTATCTTAAAATAAATTGACTTATTTTAAAAATAAGTTTCCCAAACACCCACGTAATTACGTAATTAATCAACCTATTCCACAAGAATAAAGTAAAAGGCACCAAAAAAGTTAGTATAATAAACTTATTTGCAGGAAAATTAGTAAAGTCTGAATATATCTTTTTACCCTGACCCTCCTTTATACATAAAGTAATATCTAGATAAAATTCTTATTCTTTGTTTCACACAATTTGACAAATCAAATTCGTATTTATTCTTACGGTTTAACTGTGACAAGCACTACATCTATTATCTATTATATATCTAATATACCAAAAAGGCAAAGGATTTGAACCCATGACCTTGCATAACTAACGCAACACCATAACCAATTGAGCTATGTAAATATTTGAGTTAATATTAAAAATCATTAGTAACATACATAAATATTTGTATAATGTATAATCCCAATAATTATACATATATATACATACATACATACATACATACATACATACATACATACATACATACATACACACATACACATACATACATACATACATACATACATACATAATTATACATGCATACGTACATACACACATACATACATACTTACATTCATACATACATATATACATACATACATCCCTACATACTTACATAATTATTAATTATACATGCATACGTACATACATACATACATACATTTATGTTATAAATTCTATTAATATTTTATTATTTATAATCTATATATTAATTGTTGTATAATTAATATGCATATTTATACATGCATACACATGTACATACATATATAAATTTCTGTGGATATATAATAATATACTATAATATTATATACATACATACATACTATATAGCATACATACATTCATACATACAAACATACATACATATATACATACATACATACATACATTTATGTTGTATAATCTATTAATATTTCATTATTTGTAATCTATTAATTATTTTATAATTAATATGCATATTTATACATACATACACATGTACAAACATAAATACATATATATATATATATATATATATATATATATAAATTTTTGTGAATATGTTATAATGTACTATAATATTCACTAACATATACCATATCTTATTAATCATTTTAGATCTACTGTAATTATTTACGAATTAAATATTATAAAAATATCACAATACAAAAAAAGAACCTTCATGCGTATATAATTATATATAATACAAACTTGTATTAACATTAACTATCGTAAAACTCATCAACCATATCTTTAATACCTAAATGCACAAAACAATATAACAAACAAACACACACACACACACACACACACATATCTAATAGAGCAAATGGGGGTGGTTTCCATGAGCAAATTTATTAATATAAAAAGTTATATTTACCTCTACTAATTATATATATGTTATATTTCCGGAGGCTATTTAGGTATAGTAACACTAACATATTTATTACATAATAATAACTGATATGAACTAATATGTATTTATTATTATGTAATTAATACTTGTATGTATCTCTGTATCCATCCATGTTAACTCTATATATTTATATTTCGAATTACGGTTTTGATCTTAACATTAAACAATTTATTACATATCGTTCAAGTTTGTTTTAACAAAACAAAACATAGCGTAAAATATAAACAGATTTAATTTAATCAGAATTATCATTTACATTTTACGATCGGGTATTGCATAAATTCTATTTACTCTCAACAATTGCTGCGAAGATATGAACAATCGAAAAAATCAAAAATCCAATCCTGCGTGATCAAATTCATAAATATTTGTAATATAGAGCATGCTCGTGCCTTGCACGGGCTACAAAGCTAGTTATATATAAAAGGTCAGTTGTTATTTTTAAAGAATAAAAGAGTCAATAGTGAAATGCGTCCGCTATGATCACTATGATAGTATGATGTGAAAATATTACTATTTTAAACTTCCCCGGAGGCATTTTTGTTTGTCTTATATTCATGATTTATACTCCGTAACAATGTTACTTTGAACGAAAATTTGCATAAAACAACGTAATACATATGCTAAAAACGACAAGGTTTGCAGCATTTTAAATTTACCCTCTAAAAAGCGGTAAGAGCATCCCGTCAACAAATTACCATCAATTCGCTAATTCATCAATTTACTTGATGAAATTCATTATTATGCAAAATAAATTAACTATGTCATTATTTTTTATATGACAATACAAATGAAAATAGTTAATTTATCTAATAAATCAATAAATTGATAGATTTTTATCAATGTAACGGGTGTTTTTTGATCCATCAATCAAGTTGATCACCATCAATCAGTCAACAATTTTATAAATTTTTGATAAAATAGCTAAGAAATTGATGGAATTCAATAATAATACAAATTATAATATAAATTCAAATAGGGTACAAATTACAAAGAAGACAACGGAAGAGATGGACTACAGGACAGGAGCTCTTTACCACACGACAGTAACTGAACTATGAGAAATGCTAGGATTCACAAAGGTTTCCGAATTTGTTCTCCAATGATGAGGTGATAATCATTAATTGAATTTTTAATTTAAAAATAAAAAAACTCTCATATATATATATCAATATCACAAATCAAATCATGTTACTTGACATTAGAGCATCTCCAACCACAACAAATCCTTAGCTAAAATTAGATGAAAGATACCATAAATAAAAATTATAGAGATTATCTAAAAAAAACTTGAACTCCAATGGGTCAAAGCTGTTAGCTATAATTTTAGATAATTTCTACAGGTTGGCTATATTTATCGAACCTCTATATAGCTGTAAGAAATCTGTAAGAAGATTCCACATCATTCATTACCATATTGAAGTGATATATTCTATTTATAACAACCTAAATTATTAATAACATACTATTTTTAAAATATAGCCAACCAATATAGCTAATACCATTGAAGTAAAATGTCTTACAGATTCAACAAATTTTTACATAATGTCCTACAGGTCCAATTTAGCCAACCAATTTTAGCTATTCCCGTTGGAGATGCTCTTAGGAAACAAATTCGGAAATCCTTTCGGGTTCCTAGCATTGCTGCTAAACTATATAGGGCCCTCATAAAAATCTCAGAGTTGCAGGACTTGCGGCCCCATGTTCCCCCCTACACACTGATATTGTTTACGAAGTCGACTCGGAAATTTGGGGGAAACAACACAATCACACCAGCACTCTAATCGGCTATCCACTTTACACCATCACAAGTTCACAACAGCACTTTATTTGGGCTATCCACTTTATGTAAATATTTTCTTTACAAAATTTCTTCTCATTCTTGCGCAACTAATCTGTGATCGACTCATTTATATACACATGCATGATGTACAATTTTTGTGATTATTCAATATAAATAGTAACTTGATAAAAATATATAATTACAAAATGTGCTATTACATGTCAAAAATGTCAGATTTTTTAGCAGTCTTGAAATAATTATTAAAATGAAATATCATCAAATAGCCAAGAAGTTCTATGCCAAATAAATGTTATACGAGTCTATAATTAAGAAATTAACGCCCAGTCACTTTTTGTTTTCGTCCAGTACAATTTGTAGTTTCGTACCATACTTGCGACACCTCATTAAAATTAAAAATAAAATATAAAAGAATGTCCTCTAACATTTAAATAATTTGATGATAGAAATTTAATCAATCTAACTCGAGCCTAATAATATTTAATCCTATTTAACCCAGCTCGACTGCTTTACAGCCCTAGTTGATGTTGCTCAGTAATGTCAAACACATCGAGCAACATCAACATTTTTCTCAAATCGGTTTAAAAAGTATTTGGTAAAATTTAAAAATTGTTTTTCTGAAAGATGCTTTTGGTCTAAAAGTTGCTTTTACAGAAAGCAGATCCCCCATATTTTTTAGCTTTTGCGGGAAGCAATTATTCATCAAACATTACTAAAACATTACTATTTTTTATCACATTTTTACATCAAAACATGCAGATATAAAAAATATTACCAAATATCCTTCAACTTTTTATAACACTTTTTTATTCTGCATAGCAATTTTTAACAGCAATCTCAAACTGAACCCCAGACCCTTGGTAACAAATGAAAGATTGTTCTGTGCCGCAAGGCCCCAACCCCAACTCACTGATGTTGATTCAAAGTTTTAGTTAGTTGGGAAGTGGACAGAGATATTTGGAGAAACAAGTCAACACCACCATCACCAAATTTGTCTAAAAATTCATCTACCTATATCATTTGGAAAATCTTATTTTTCAAAAATAAATTATTTATTCTGTAAAAAAATTAGGAAATATATATTTTTTTCTGAAATAAATAACTTATCTTTGCAAGATAACGAATGTTAAACTCCCCATACACATTTTTTCTAAAAAAAGTAGGTAAATACGAATTTTTTTTCGAAATAAGTAACTTATAAGTTCGATTTAAGATTTGGCAAACGGGCCTAGATTCTTACAAATTAAGTACTATTCTTTTTTCCTGCACAGCAATTGGGTGACCGACTCATTGACATACACATCATACATAGACAACTAGTTTATAATTTACCCTGTACCTTCATATCAAATGGAGACTTGTATAATTTGTAAGTTGGTAAGAATCCAAGGTAGAAATGAGAACAGAAGATAATAAGATAGAATAGAGCTAAGAATAAATGAGAATGAAGGACCCAACACCCAAGCTACATCTTCGTACCGATTCTGATTATGCTGGTTGTGTAGATACAAGAAAATCTACTTCCGGTTAAGTTTTTTTTTTATGTCTAAACATATAGACATTAAATATCAAGTCATTATAGAGAGATTACAATATCAATTAGTGTCTATTGAGTATATAAGAATACTTAAATTTTCAACAGGCACAAACAATAATAATCAACTGACAGGATACAAGTGCAAACAAATGAGAAGATGATGCGAAGTTAAAAACACAAACTATTGTATGAATTCATTTGGAAAATAAAATGAAATAAAAACATATTCTTTACTGGGAGACGAGGTAGTAAAAAATGAGTTAAAAGGATGGATCATGGATATCAATGCATAAACACCAAATATAAGTTCATGATCATCCATATAATTTTGGAAGGGCAACCAGGTGTAATTTTCATCAAAGACCCGACAGAAAAAAATTTGTAGTTCAAATATAATGAAAGTTTTCAAATCGAGCTAAAAGTTTTGTTTACGTCTTTAGAGGGGGGAATAGAATAATAAGCCCACGAATAAATAAAGTATACGGAAGCGAAACCCCCCATTTAAGTACAAAATTTAGATTGATGGACCATCCATAGTGTTGGTCATTAATCTTCGTCCGAGTAATTGAACTTTACTGAGTGAGATTGCAGATCTATCATTCCTCCTCTATAGCTACCACGCTTCTTCTTTGTCTTCTCGTGCCGAAAGTCCCTGTAAGGAGCACAAAGAATTAAAGAAGTGTTAACCACAAAGAGCAAAATGGATAATAAGTTCTTAAAGTTGGCTAGTTTCATCACCACATAAGAATGTCCATATACAAGGCCCAAACAAAGAAAGACCGGGACTGGAATTTTGTACCAACCCAAATTCCCATTGGACTACCGAAAAAACCAACATTGCACTTACTTTGTAGCAAATTTAACTATGTGTTCAAAGCACCTTAAGTTGTGTGTCAAAAGTTCAACGACCTATTAAAAGGACCAGGGGAGTATATAATTGAGCAATTTTATTCTTGAAGAATTAGTTATTCACGATAGTAAAACGTTTTATCCTTCAAAGCTACCCACGGACCTTGGTTCTTGGAATTATATCAAAATATGGTTGACGGTAAAGGGTCCGCAAAAACTAGCTTACAAATCTAAACAGAACACACTACATAGACAAGAAAAAGACTTAGCTGGGCATCTTTTTTCAGACACTTTAAAAAGTTTAGAACAACTAAAAAAGGCTACTGCAGCTATAAAGATGAAAAATAAACCCAACACAAAATATTTATGGTTCCCCAAACAATGTAATTTTGCATCAGGAAAAGGTACAGTATATGGAGGAGCAAATAATTCTAAAAACAGTACAACTGGACATAGATTCGCCCTTATAACAAACTTTGCAAGTAACTTTGAATGGACACATCTACAGAATTTTTCATGGCTAAATTCAACCAAAAATTATGTGTTTTGAGGGAAAAACTAAAATAAAATTTGAAAATCCGGGAAAATGAAGGACTTATATTACAAAAACATTCCAATTTCATCAGTTTCCACATTATTATGAAAAAATTGATTGTCTATAAACATAAGGGGAAAAAGTGGACAATACAAAAGTTGTTAATCACTTCATACCAATACATATTGAGATTTTACAGATTCAGAGAGGGGGGGGGGGAGTCAGATTGAGTTTGATCCTGTTTGTGCACATGAAATTGGTAACATACCTTCCTCTAACTTGCCCCAAAACTTCTTGTGCTTTAGCACCATATCCAATCTCAGCACCACTCTGCAGACAATTTGAGATAGAAAAATACTTGTAAATATGTGCATAAAGCATTGTTAAATTAAGCTAATAGTTTATGCAAAAAGCACGAGGATTTTATAATACCTTTGCCCAGTAAGAATTATCTTGCAGCTTCTCATCAGCAAATTCCACCTCATCAATTTTTACCCTTTGAAATGCATTCACCGTCTTCGGCTGGAAGAATAACATTCATTAATTTTAAACTTTGTAGTATAATTTAAATGTGTGGGTTTTTTCAGTATTGCAAGACACACACAGAACTTAAATATGTGAATTGTGAACAACTGAATCATGGACGTGTACTAAAGACCACATAATGTAAATAGACGATAAAGAATATACAGTAGGAGTTGAATAACTGACCAACAATAAAAATACGCAAAGAAAAAACAGAAACCGTAGAACTGCCAATGTGTGACCAAGATGTATTACATTTAACCAATTGGGGTTAAGACTCTTACATGACATGTACGATCTTCATAAGAATGTGATTTTCTTGTGTTGGTCATCATATATGAGATATCAAAACTTGGGTAGGGAAATTGTTTCAACTTACTACTTTATCTATAACCAGCAAGGGCTATGCAACATAATACTATAATTAATAATAGTCATTGAGAAATACGCGTATATTGCATACCTCAGCTGAACCATTATGTTGCTTTTTTGTTGATTTTTGATTGCTGGACTTGTACCCACTCTTCTCATCATCACCATTTGAATGGTCAAGCTGGACTTTGTTTGTATTCTCAAGACCCCCATTTTCATGTTCTTCAGGTAGCTCCTTCGATGTCTTGGTACTGTTAATGTTGGCAACTCGGCTGTTTTCTTTTTCACTTTCTTCATTTCCGCCAACTATCGTACGTTTGTCTTTCTTTTTTGATTTCTCAGACCCTTTGGCCTTTTTTGATTTGGATTCTTCACCTGGCTCGTTGTCAGACTGGATCTCATTTTCATCAGAAGCCAATCTTTTCCTCTTCTTCGAACTTTTCTTTTCTTTTTCAACATCACATGCTGCAGTTGACAAATCCTTGGATTGATCTTCAACTACAACTTTCATCAAATCCATATCTTCTTGGTCAACATTTTTAGACCTACTTTTCTTTTTCTTCTTATCCTTAATTTTATCAGTCACCTGGTTATTTTCATCAATAGCTGTATCTGCAAGAGACTGAACTTGTTCGCTTTCATTGGAATGATCTGAACTTTTTTTGTCTTTTTTCTTACCCTTGGTTTTAGCAGATAACACATTAACTTCTGAAAGCTCTACAGAGCACTTCTTAGAGTCATCACCTTCTTTCTCAACAATATCAGATTGGTCTGCCACGGCTTCTTTTTCACTCTCACTTACCTTTTTCTTTTTCTTCTTGACAACTTCCTTCGATACGCCACCACTGCTCATTTTATCCTTGGTACCCTCTGTTTGTAATTCTGTAGCCACATCCAATGCAGATAATTTAAATCTAAATGTTCATGACTAATTGACTACATTATAATTAATTGCTGATAGAACAAAATACCTTGATTGTTGACAGTTGTTTCATTATGGTTACTGCAAAAAAAAGGCGCCGGTGCATTAGATGAGAAACTAATATTAAGCAACTAATTACTAGAATTAATGTTTTGTGCTAAGCAGACAGCCAGCTCCAGGCCAAAAGAAAAAGTTGTGTTTAACCGGAAGAAATGGAATGGTGGGGAAGGGTAATGAAATAATTATGAAGAAACGATGAGGTTAGGCTGTAGGGTTGAGAATGAAAATATGAGGAAAAAAATGCAAAATTCCTGTGATATATCTAAAAAGAAAATGGTGGAAAAAAGAAATGATCATTCGTTTTAAAATAAGAAGGAACCAAGCATAGTTAAAACCTAAAGAATTGAGTATTTACAAATATCTTTTTAGGCATGTTAAAGATTTAGTTTACAGGTCATTTCTATTCTCCCACCATTCTGTTCCTTCCAAGTAAACACAACCTATATGGCTTGTTTGATCAAAAAGATGAAAATATATTGAGAATGCAGAGAGATACTATTTTGTGGGCACTTGTCTAAATATTACATTCTTTCCTACAGTGCAAAGATACAAATCTAAAAAAGAACTCAACCCCCACAAATATAAGTATGAATTCTCAATCTACACCTACCCATCTGTCTCACAAAACTTATCGTACAGCATTTGCACTATCATTATATTCAATTTCCCCTCTTGTCTCCCCGTCCAAATTTAATTTCTTTACAATTGGCCATTTATTCCTACCACGATTTGTCCCCTAAACAGAAACTGCTCACTCCATATCATTGAACACCCAAAGCAATCTGGTATCACAAGTATCATAAATACAATAATACAAGAAAGTCATACAAGAATGAGACATATATTTCTTTAGCCATTATTTGAGTGAGGGAAAGGGGACAAACCCACCAGGTACAAAATGATTCCCAAGGTTGTAAGCACGAAACAAATGCAGGATTTTAACAAAGGGCCATTTCCATTCTAGTGTATACACTATTTTCACATTTCACGCAGCATTACTAGATGTCCAAACCAAAATTAACAACTTACATTTTCAATGCATACAAATCCTGAATAAAGGTGATTCCTTTTCACAAAATTTACATTAACATCTTGGAGAAATGACCAATTAAACACGGGGCTACTAGTCTTACCATGTATCCGAATATTTGCGAAACAAATCTTCCAAATCAACGGAAACAGACTTCCACTCTTCACCCTGCACAAGAAACAGAGTACACACATAACTCAATCACACTACTCAATACTCATCAAATACAACCATTACAAATTCCAATAGATACACACACATATACATAAAAAAAATTAAATGAAAGGCACAACCCATGTAAATAAATGAAAAATTAAATTAAAGTAACCACAACACAAACCTCAATTTGAGCTTCAGACAAAATCCTCTTAAGGGTTTTGGACAGGGCGTTGTTTTCGAGGTACTTGATTACAGAATGGAGAAGACAAGTCTTCTGTTCCTGAGTTAAGCTCTTAGTTTTGCTCTTAGACATGGTTAAGGTTTTTGTACGATGATGTTCAGCTAGTACAACTTGACGAGGTTTAAAAGCGAATAGATATGCTGAATTAGGGTTTGATTTAACGTTGTTGGTGGCCTTCAGCATATATATACATATATAAGCTTGTCTCGCTTAAGCTTGTATGTATACTGTTGAGTGGCGCAACGGAAACGAATTAGGGTTTGGGTTTAACAGCTGCACGCCCACTTGTTATAAGTAACTAGCTTCATTATTCTAACTTTATTGCAGATTTTGGTTTTTAATAGTTGTGTTCATCATTGTTTTTCAATAAATTTGTTGCAATGTTCCCTAAATATAAATTAACTATCTTTTCAAGAGTTCTTACTTTCTAGCAGGTTGTGTTCAAAAAATTCTTATATATAATCAATTAGTCATCTAGTTCAATGATTTTAACTATAAATTTAAATTCATTATATTTAGAACTGAGATGTCACAGTTTCGATTATGGACAATATGAATATTAACTAACATTTTCATAGCATTTGACTTTAATTGGGGAAGGGTTTAGAGTAAAATCATAGAAAATTGGAAGGCATAAATGTGAAATGATATTAAAAATGTGGGATATTGCGATATTTTGGCTTTTAGTAGTTCAACTTTGATCGTGAACACCTTTAAATTTGTAGCGATGTTCCCTAAATATAGCTTAGCAAACTCTCTTCTCAACGGCTTCATTTTCAACATGATCTATATAAGATTTATAATATTTACTAAGATAACTTTCTTCTTATGAGTTTTACTCTCTACTGCCTCCTTTTCACTATGCATTTGTGGAGTCCTCTTCCTTGCCCAACTAACATAAATTTGTTTGTCATTGATGATGAGGCCATTATGCTTAAAGATTAATCTCTCTAGAGTTCTTTCATCGAAACCTTAACAAACCCATAATGGTTATTATTTTTATCTCTTTTTTGAGGCAGAATAATGTCCTTGATTATTCCTTCTTTTCTGAATAATAACCAAAGATCTTTTAGCTGAACAGATTCCGGGAGATTGGTGATGAATCCTGTATTTGTTTCTCTATTTGTTTTGAATGACTCATGGAGGTTTATTTCCATCCTTTTTTTTCTCCTGCATTGAAGAATGGCTATCGACTTGGCTCTTTGGATACTTGGTTCTGTTTCATCAAGGCTTCCTAAGGTGAATTTGGTGTAGTGCCTTTCTAATTGCAAGATCATCACCCCTACAACCATTTCCTGTTAGCTTCTATAAATTTATGGATATCTTCCTCCATACTTTATGGTTTTGCTTCTCTTTTATTCAACTCTTTAATCATTATTAGTATATTTCTCAACAATTTTTCCTCTTTACGATCATTCCAAGGTGATTCATCTTTGAACATCATCATTACTTCTCCTTTTGAGTTATAATATATTACCCTCTCTCTCAATTGGTTCTCCTAGTGTTGATTTTCTGGGCCGTAATTGTTAATTATCTTATCTCCCCAATTTCTGAATTTCTTCTTCCATATCTTTTTGCTTTCACCACTATCCTAAAGTGACTATTCCATTAGTTTCATCGATGTAGAAAGCCTTAGATCCATTTTTGTAATCATGACTCCCTTCTTCATTGTCATCTTCATCCCTCAATCTAAACCTGTTTGGATCTGAATTTTGTGAAATATGAAATATTTTCTATCTTCTTTCTCTCTCTTCTTTCTCTCTCCTTCTATTTAGTTAACTCTGTTAATATATTTTAATTTGTATGCAAATTTAGGGTTTTAATCAAACTTATTTCATATTATTAATTTTTTTTCATCTCTAACTATACCCTCCATCTTTCACCATGTTATAAACAATTTTTGTTTGAATAGAGTTTAAATTATAAATAAAGTGATGAACATGAGTGTATGTATATATATATATATATATATATATATATATATATACATATATATATATATATATAAATTCAATTTGAAGAATGATATGAAATATGTGTGTGCATGCGTATTATGTAATATTCCAGTTCCCACATCGAGTAGATATGTGACTTTAGTTCAGTTTATAAGGCAAAATCATACTACTAAACTGCACTAACAAATCGTGGTCTTAAAAATTTGGTACAAATTTTAATACAAGCATACATAAAAAAATGCAACACATAATGGGTTCATACCTTAGTTTTCCTTGGGTGTTGGTACACTCGTCCATAACTTGGTCCAATGAGAGCCGCCAGAGTGCCCTGAGTTGCATTACAGTTTTTAAATTTTTTTGAAATTTGAGAAATTTTTGATTAATTTTTAAAAAATTATTTACTCAACTGTTAGGGCTCCGTTACATCCCCGTTACTATATATACATCTTTTGCCTCTCTCTTTTCCCAATATCTGTTCCTCAACCTCTCCTAATTGAACACAAATTTGCTTGCTACTTCACTTAATACAATCTTATACAGATTTGCTTAAATGATTGTGTAATATACCCCTAACAATGTGAGTACAAACATATTGGGTTAATGCAACTCCTTCACAATCCACGATATTATGATTCTCTATCAAATTAAGATATCAAATACTATTATAATATTAAAATATATTTGATTATTTCTTTGGCTAATTTCAATGTGCTGTTTAACCATATTAAGAATTAAATTGATTAGACCCGATTATCGAGTTTTACGAATATCTTAATATAATTTTTATTTATATTTTGTTACAAATACAAATAATTTACCAAATAATTTTATTACTAAAATAAATCTGATTATTATTATAGCAAATTCCTGATTTTCTACTTATATTATTAATAGAGAACCCAATAGATTAGTCCATATTCTCAAATTTTATGAGTATCTGTATAATTATTATTCATGTTTCAGTATACTCATATACTAATTTATAGAAAAGCTTTAATCTAAGCACATGCACCCATATAAACTATAAATTGAAAATTTTAGTGTGTCAAATGTTTTCTCAAATGATGTTTAGTTTGTCCCACTTCCTAGATTCTCATTTGTAATAGATTTTGGGTGAGCCTTTTAATCAAATTTTCTCAATCAAAAAATTCCTCAATAATTTAGAATCAAATATTTTATTGCATTTGATATTGCTGAATAATTAGTATTCGGAGTAAGACACAAGAGTTAAGAAAATATGTGAAATTTTAAGCATTTTATATGAAATAAAATAAGAAATTATTAGAGTAGACATGTAAATTATGTATATACAGAGACATAAATTAACAAAATCAATAAAGAATAGCATGAGAAGTGAAACATTCATTCCATCTTGAATAAAAAATCATGAAAAAACATTGATGGATATAAATAATGTATTCTACTATTTACCCAAAAACATGTGTAGCTCAATGGTTGTAGTGGGCAACTTAATGACATTTGAATTGCTATGTCATGGGTTCAATCCTTAGCAATGCCTATATTTTCTATGTTTTTTCATAACATATCATTATAAGGGACATAACGGTAAATTACATTGAATAAATTGTGACATGTTGCCCTATTATATATATAGTAGATATGTAGAAGAAAACGAAACATTTCAACGACCGTATTTAGAAATTCAACGATATTTAATTTGAATAAATTAATTTTTTTTCAAATTAATTTTTTTTTTAATGGTACTCCCTCCGTCTCTAAATTCTTTGTCCGTTTGCTGAATTTCACGGGTTTTAAGATATTGGTGAATGAATATTGTTTTTGTATGAAGTAGTGGGTATTGAATATTATTTTTAAGGGATAGTGGGTATTGAATATTGTTTTTTTGGAGTAGTGGGTGGAGTAGTGGGTATTAAATATTATTTTAAGGAGTAGTGGGTGGAATAGTGGGTATTGAATATTGTTTTTTTGGAGTAGTGGGTGGAATAGTGGATGTTGAATATTATTTGTAATGATTAGTGGGTGGAGTAGTGGGTATTGAATATTATTTTTAAGAAGTAGTGGGTGGAGTAGTGGGTATTGAATAATATTGTTTATGGACAAAAATAGAAATGAGAAAAGTATATTGAATATCCTTAAAAGGAAAGTGGGAAAAGAATTAAGAGACGGAGGGAGTAGTAGTTAAGAGCATCTCCAATAGACATACATAGTTGCCAACTTTTACCACATCATAATATATATTATTTTTTTATTTCTTCTCTCTTTCATCTCATTGTTGGCAACTTTTTTTACAAATCTACTCCAATAGTTGGCAATTTTTTAAAGTTATCAATGCGGTCTCATACATAAATTTTATATTATCTTATAAATACATTTAAAATATGGAAGATATAAAAAAGGGTAAAGTTAAATACATTTTGGAGAGTTGTATGTGTTTTAACTAAATGGGGAAGTTGCCAACTTTTGGCAACTTTGGTTGGCAACTTGTTGGCAACATTGATACTCCAATAGGTGGGCAACCAAGGGTGTCATGCCACATAGGACTTGGCAACCTCTTGGCAACCCCTATTGGAGATGCTCTAATTTGGATTTAAATTGTTTTTAAAATTTAGGTGTACTAGCTTATAACCCGTGCAAGGCACGGGTTTCTTGTATTATATTATAAATTTTATTTAACATTATAATTATGTTTTTATATAATCATTATTCTTAATAATTTTTTAATTTTAATTTGATATAATTTAATATACTCATGTTTACAGATTATACTAATGTTTTCTTATTATAAACAACGTATACGATTTTTAATATATTTTATTAATAATTGAGAAATATGCTATGATATTTTAGAGTATATATTAATGATTGTAAGATTTGTTGTAAATTAAAAAGGTAACGTGTTTTAATTATAAAGAAAATATTAATGATTGAAAGAAATGATACGATTGATCTTTTTATGTGTTTATAAAAGGTAATATCTTCAACTAAAAATAAATGTGAAAAATGCAATCGACTAATTACCATTAATTATATTATGTTATTATTCATTTTAGGTGTTATATTTTTCTTGAAAATTATGGTGTGATATTTTCGCGGACATATTAATGATTGTGAGATTTGTTTTAACTTAGAAATGTAACATGTTTTAATTCGAAAGAAACTATTAATGATCGTATGATACAATTGATGTTTTTAGATGTTTATAAAAGGTAATATGTTCAACTAAAAATAAATGTGAAAAAGGTAATCGACTAATTAGCATTAATTTTATTATATTAATGTGAAAAAGGCAATCGACTAATTATCATTAATTTTATTATGTTAATCGACTAATTACCATTAATTATAATGTAATATTAATGATGGAAAGATATGATACGATTGATGTTTTTAGATGTTTATAAAAGGTAATATCTCGACTAATTACCATTAATTATATCATGTTATTATTTATTCTAGGTGTATTTATTATTTTTTTTATAATGAAGGGTAAATAAGTAAATTCACTAAGTACCAAAAAACAAATACCAAAACTTTCAATGTTTCAGCTTTTATATAATAGTATATATTTCGTTTAGATTTTGAAAATTTAGGTGTATAAAAAAATTATCATAATTTATTGGTATTTAAAAATTTATGAACTTTTTTCGATTTAATAAAAAATATGAATTTTGATGAATTTATTTATTAGTATATTTCATAAGTTTTAAAATCTAAGTAAAATAAATAAGATTTTGATAAATTTGTTGGAAATGTTTCTAAATCTAAATTGAACACATTCTCGTTAAATTTACACATCCATTTTCGTTTTAAATACAAGTGAAATTGGTAATAGTTGGTGTTAGTTTTTTTTTTTTTTTGAAAGGAAGAGGATCCATTAATAATAAGCCATACGGCATCTACAAATATAATCAAATATTAACGAGAACATAATACAGATCAAATCAGAAATTTCTTCATTAAAACTACTATCGTCGAGTAGATCTTGCACTATGGAGCATCCCTCGCTTATAACGCTGAGATTTGCAGCTTTCTTGGAGAGACAATCTAACGATTTGGTGTAGTTGTAAAGAAAATGCATACCCGATCTGTTATAACGCATTCGAAACATCGACCATAACTGCAACGCCATGTAGACCTTCATCAACGAATCATAAAACAAACCAAACAAACTCTCACAAAGAGAGACAAAACAAACTCTCACAAAGAGAGACAAACAAACCCAAAAATGGAAAAACAAGCCAAAAGCTCACAATCCTCACTAAAGGAGGATGATTATTGAAAAAAATAAAAAACTAGACAGGAAAAGGGGCCTCCGGTCGGTGGATAAACCACCGCCGGAGGAGAAGAGGCTAACGAAGAAGAAGAAGAAGAAAGAGGAAAAGCTAGAGAGAAAAAACTTTTCCTTTTGTGCTAATTAGACGAGAGTGTAAATTTATTAGAATTTTTTTATTGAAATTAGACTAGAGTGTAAATGATTTTCTATATCAAATTTACACCTTCGCTTTTTCCGAAAAAAAATGACATTATAAAGAGCTTTTTATTGAAATTAGAAGATACCAATCTTTTAACATGAAATATGATAATTCAATATGAAATGATAAATCATGTAAAAAATGAAAAAAATTAGTATAATGAGAACGAGGAAAAGGGTTAGATAAGATAAAAAAAGCACAATTATTGTGTTTTTTAATTTTTTATTCGAATTTTTTTAAAAAATTATTATTCATGTCTTTTTTTGGATAATATTATTTTTGAACTACTTATATTGTATATTATTATCTTTAATTGATACATAAAAAGAATATGTATTATTTTTGTAAGACCACAAATTCTTGTTGTATTAATTTTTTTAATCCAACCAAATTTATAGAATTAAAATGTGCATGTGTTGAATCTATTAGAAAATATAAATAATTTGTGGAATTATAAAATCCATTACAATTCATGAATTATTATCATTAAAATTTGAATTAAACACACCCCGTAATATTTACTTGTAAAATTGTAAAAAATAACAAAATTTAATAAATTTGTACAAGTTGTTAATAAATTTTTATGTGTTCTATGTCGCTGAATTTGAAATATGTTTTTGAATAAGATTAATTACTTGAGAGATTAATTGACTGAACATCTTAATTTTTTTGATATCCCTTATGTAAAGGTGGGTTAAACTCTAAAAAATTGGGTTAAATTGGAATACATCTTTGCCGAATAAATTTGCAAAGTTCCACACATATTTTATGTGCAGAACATATATAACATATAAGTTTACACTTAAAATGTAAGGTGTTTTTGGAATTTCTTAACAACAGCAGCTTATTTCTGAAAAGCACCTTAAAAGGTGTTTGGTAAAATTTAAAAGCTATTTTTTTAAAAAGTGCTTTTGGCCTAAAAGCTGCTTTTAGAGAAAGCAGGCCCCCTGCTTTTAAAAAAAGCTGTTTTTCAGCTTTTGCGGAAAGCCGTAGTTGATTTCAACATCAAACCTCATCAAAAACATTATTTTTAATTATTTTAACATCAAAACATGCACATATCAAAAATATTACCAAACAGTCTTCAGCTTTTTACAACAACACTTTTTTTACCAGCACTTTTTGTAACAGAAGAACAATTTTTAACAGCAATCCCAAACAGAGCCGTAATCTACTTGTAATCTTTTTTATGCAAAAAATATTAACATTAACGATTTTATTTGAGAAGATATGGATGATGTTAGGTCCAGAATAACGTAGAAGGTGGGTTGAATACGTTATTTCGAAATATTTGGATTTTTGAAA
This sequence comes from Kitagawia praeruptora, assembly GCA_037693485.1. Taxonomy (NCBI): domain Eukaryota; kingdom Viridiplantae; phylum Streptophyta; class Magnoliopsida; order Apiales; family Apiaceae; genus Kitagawia; species Kitagawia praeruptora. The sequence goes on along the minus strand of CM075344.1, from coordinate 149,841,151 downwards.
TGTGAAAAATAAGGTCAACAACTGAATCGAAATAACACAATCAATTCGGGAAAATATCTTTGAATTGATAAAAAAACCGAGGGGTGTTACAACTTCTAATCCATTGGATTAGCTTCAAAAACCAGAACACTCCTAAGGATAGTTTAGGCACGAGGACCTTCTATCCGACACTTCCTGAAAACGGGCTAAGCCAGCTTTCGTACTAGATGGACTGTCTAGCAGCTTACACAGAGAAGATATAAGAGAGGGAATAGAGAGTTGTAGGATCCTCCAGTTCCTGCAACTCCTCAAGAGTATAATACTCACTTTCGTCACCAAGTAGATCATCATTGTCCATTTCAGCTTCAAAGAACACATCCTTCTTGCTCTGCGGTTTCACAACCTTTGTTTCAGGTTCTTTGTGGCTGGATGCAGTAAGAGTAGTTGTCTTCAATAATTCAGCATTCTTGCTGTCTACTGTTCCAGCACCATATATAATTTTCCTTTGCTCTTGCTCCATCTCATGAGTTCTTAACTTTCCATACAACTTCTCAAGAGTCATTGTAGCAAAGTCATCACTATCTGATTGATGACGCTTTATGTTCTACATGGTGTGGTAGAGTCAGCATGAATTTCCTGTTTGTCTCCCTTAGAGGATACTTCTTCCCGTGAATGCTCAACTCATTTAGTAGCTTACTGTATCTCTCAAACACTTGAGTGATACTTTCACCAGGAAGAGATTTAAAAGCTTCGTAGTGAGACGTTAGAATATCCAGTCGATTTTCACGAACTTCATCAGTTCCCTCCATTATCATTCCAATCGTATCCCACATGTGTTTTGCACTAGTGCAGTTCATAATTTGATGATTCATTTCATCATCCATGGAGTCAACTATGATTAGTCTAAGATTGGTATCCAATCCATCTTTTTCAGTTTCAGCAGCGGTATACTCCGATGAACGTTTTGGAATCATTCCTCCAACAGCTACACTACTTTCACCATCCTCAGTAGTTTCAGGAGCAGCTTTCATTGGTTTAGACCAACCCTCAGTCAACGTCTCCATGTATCTAGGATTTGACGCTTGTATGAACAGTAACATCTTCATTTTCCACATGCTGTAATTATCACGTTTAAATGAAGGAACCTTAATACTGCTAACTTTTTGAGTACTCATGATTCTGGATGATGAACGCGGATCTGATCTGTATGTCGATCAACTAGCTCTGATGCCAATTGTTATTAGGTCCAGAATAACGTAGAAGGGGGGGTTGAATACGTTATTTCGAAATATTTGGATTTTTGAAGTGTTAAAAATAAGGTCAACAACTGAATCGAAATAACACAATCAATTCGGGAAAATATCTTTGAATTGATAAAAAACCGAAGGGTGTTACAACTTCTAATCCAATGGATTAGCTTCAAAAACCAGAACACTCCTAAGGATAGTTTAGGCACGAGGACCTTCGACCCGACACTTCCTGAAAGCGGGCTAAGCCGGCTTTCCTACTAGATGGATTGTCTAGCAGCTTACACAGAGAAGATATAAGAGAGAGAATAGAGAGTTGTGTGTTGAGGTGTGTTTTGAAATGAAATACAACATGCCTATTTATAGATTTTAGAAAGTCACTATGCTGTACTATTCCAACTACCCCCAAATACTATTCCAACAACCCCAGCTACTATTCCAACAACCGCAGTTACTATTCATATGAATAGGATTTCGATTACTATTCATATGAATAGTGATTTCGGTTACTATTCATATTCTCTTCTGTTTATTTTGCTGTTTTAATTCATCTCAGAAAATAATTCAAGTACCAGATTAATTTAATTATTTTGTTATAAATAATTAATCTGTTACTTATTTAATTTTCAGAGTAAATTAATTTTTGACAATACCTTGAGATATTATATCTGTCCTTGATCGTCAATAGGCTTTGGCAATTTTTTCTGTGAATTAATGTGTTGATCCTTCTCGTATGTGCTGACACTTAGTGTACTGGTCTGGTTCACAAGTGACTAGCACTGATCTTGATCTTCACACCTTTGTTGCATTCAAATTGATTAGCCTGCAGCAGTATCTTCAATTAATTTGAATACATGGAATCTTTTGGCCCTTCAACTGAATCATCTGTACATCTTATTCTGTCACTGAGGCTTGATCATGTTAATGAACTTCTTTCAGCGACTTGATCCTTGTTGGTGCCTGTTCTTCAAATTTCACGATCCCTGTATAGAGTTAATATTATTTATCTTTTATCCTAGTTAAGTTATATATGTCCCCTATTACATATTACATTACATTATGCTTTACAATCTCCCCCTAATTGATTGTTAGGGTTTGACAAGCAAATTCCTAGAGGATAACTCAACTGATACAAAAAATAAAATACAAAGATAAATAATATTAAAGTACATTCTGGATTATATATACATGTTCCAGATTTCTAAAATTAACCAAGTGCAAGACAATTGTTCCTGTAGACTGAACATATCTTCAAGTTTGCCTTTGTTTTCTTTCCACATAGCACTAATACTCCCATTAGCTTTTCATTTCCCAAAATAAAGTTAATTCCGTGCCAACAACCTTTTCCTTGCCCTTACGCCTAGTAGATTTTTCTTGATCATCCAACTTTTTTTTTCTTGATCATCCAACTTCTCCCCCTCAGTTGGGTTATCCTCCAGAGTAGTAGGATGTGGAGTTGGTAAATTAGATGAAGTTGTCTTCCCCAAGGAATGAATTGCATGACTAAACTGGGATGCCATGGAACTTAATTGAACCTGGAATGCATCATATTGAATAAGTTGCAAATTTTTTATTTCTGCAATGGACTTACAGATATTTTACAACTCTTTCTCCATTGTTTGGACCCGTGTAAGAAGTCTGCTGTATTCCTTTCTGGTTACAGGTGCATGTGGTTGAGTAGGTTGCTCACTTGTACGTTCTGCAGGTGTTTCACTCAACACTCTATATTCACTCAGTTTAGTGGTTTGGGTTACACTTACATGTTCTGTTGGTGTTTCCCTCAATTTTCCTCTAGAGCTTCCACCGATATGTGTACCTGCAAATGAAATCATCCTAGCCCTTTTTTCAGAGGTCACGGATGGTGCAATGAAAGTTCATGAGCTTCCGTCCTCGCGTGAAGCGAGTTGCCAACCACTGGTAAAAAGTGGTAAATCTCGAAAGAGATCCAGAGATTTTCCCTCTGGGAGGTTAAACTTGAATCGATTAAATGGCACAAAACCCAAGTTTCCCTCGTACGTCTGTGAAGACACTTGGTTCATAAAAGAACCTCCTACTAATGGATCTTTCCGTAAAATGGAAGATTCACCAGTTGCTCCCGTCAATTCAACCTTATTTACATTTTCACTCATTGGATAAGAAAAAATTGTTTCACTAGCAATTGCCGTTACCTCAGGTTTATTGGGTTTACTCCGTTTAGAATGAGGTAGAGCGGCTGATGTAACTAACTCCTTATGTGGTGCTGCTGAGGCACTATCTCCCTCAAAAGTTTTGATGGTTGGTCGTTTAAGTGACAATTGAGGTGTAGGAGTTTGCTGTGTTTGTGTTTGCATTTGTATAATGGGCTCTTCGACCTGTGTTAGAGTCGGTGAGATTTCCTGCTCTTGGTCGGGTAAGATGGCCACTAGGGGCAGTAGAAACTGTATTTCCTGTGACACAATAGGGAATACAGAGGTTGGAATAGCATGGATTGAAATATTACCTTGTTGTATACCTGATCTCACTGGTCGTGGTAACAACGGAAGTGGGACAGTCTTTAGATATTCAGTTAGGACTGTAGGCATATCCGTATATTTCTTTTTGCTTATGTAATTAATTACATTCGTCTTCATGGAAGAACATTCCACCTTTTGACCATTTTCCAAGCGTACCCTGTCTTCATCATTCAAAAAATCATTTAATATTAACTGTAGAAACCTTGGATATAGACATTTGACATTTTGAGTCTGAACATCTCTTGTTCCCAAGCGTTTCATTTTTAAAATGATTTGACCAAGCACTATTTTTCCAAAATTAATCCTCAAATTATTGGCGACCGCATACCCTATTATTTGAATAAATTCAGGTATTCGATCTTGATTTGTTCTATCTGAGGAAAAAACATGGTTAAGAGTGTGAAAGAAGAAATTCCAATACTGGGTTAGAAACATTCTAGAAAGAGTACCAGTATTGAAATTGCCATCTTGGTACCTTATAAAATGAAAGAACATTTCAATCTGTTCAGGTATAGGATCAGAAACGAGATTTTCCATAGGAAAATGGAGAATTCGATCAACATCTCGTTCAGTGACCCTAATCGACCTACCAAATAGTCGATATGTGAATGCACACCCGTCCTGTCCAGAAGTGTTAACTGCACTGCAATATAGTTCACGTAATGCATCATGGTTAAGCTGCACCTGTGTAACTAAAGCATAGCGAATTAATGAATGATCATTCAGAAATTGTGTCCAAGCCCGAAATTGCTCATCCTGAATGGTTTCGATTTGTTAAATGGAAACAGGATTAACTTTAGCCATTAATAAGCTTCCCTGCAATGCCATTTTCAAAACTTTGAGGAAACTAAAAAAACAAGGGTTAGTTTTTATAAAGGATGATGTATAAATCAAGAATATGAAATCCGATCTAAAAACCACCAGCTAGATTGAGAGATATTTCCGATCAAAGCTCGAAATATTCAGCAATTGTGTGTATATGCTCTGTATATCTGAAAAAGGATGATGTTAAACACAAACAAAAACTCATCATTTATAAGGTTTCAAGGTTTAGTGGGTTAGGTGTAATAGTGATAGGTAATGTTTGAAAAACTAACACCGCTCAATAATTTCTCACCTAACACCCTAATTAGCCGAAAAAACATCTTATCGCCGAAACCTGTCGGCCGAAAAACATCTTATCACCAAGACCTATCAGCCTATACACATATACACATATTTAATACTTCTAATTATTATGAATTTAAAAATAATCACGCAGTGAATCAAGAAGTAATCCATAATAATCAGATAAACTCACAATTAAATAGACATAAAATTAACAAAATATCATTAATTGATATATGTCAATAAAATCTATCTATTATATATATAATAGGCCAACACGAGAAGAAAATGTGAGATTTTTTAATGCACATGAAAAGACCAATTTGCTCCCATGTTTAATATTTATTAAAAAATGTGTTGTTCATGAGAATCGAACTTGAGTCTACCAAATAACTTAGGCATGCTCTTACCACTACGCTACAATATCACATGTGTTTCCAAACCATACACATAATAAGTGAATGTCGTTTAAGAGTAATACATTTGTAAATAACTATGGAGCTAAATTAAACTTAGGTAAAATACCAACACATTTTTATTAAAAAAAGTGTTGTTCATGGGAATCTATCAAGTAACTTATGCATGCTCTTGCCACTACGCCACAATGTCACATGTGTTTATAAATCATACACGTAATATGTGAATGTCTTAACAGTAATACATTTGTAAATAAATTTGGAGCTAAATTAAACTTTAAAATAATAATAATATAATAATAATCAACATAATATTCATAGGGTCACCGATTTAATTCACATATCTTTCTGTCACTAAATCATAGTGAAGTAAAAAATTTAAGTCAATATTTGTTTGACTAATATTATATTATGAGTGACTAATGAATAGTTAAAAATGTAAACATAAAAATAAATTTGATAAATTATCTATTTGAATGATGATATTAATTTTAATCAAATAAAATTCTCAAAACAAAATAAGTCATTCAAAAAAGTACCTCCTACCAACTTTTGACTTTAAGCTATTTTTTTTTAACTTTAAGTCAATTTCTGACTTATTACACAAATAGACATTTTTTGATTTAAAGTAAAAAATGACTTTAACCTCCAACTTAAAGCCGTTGCCAAACGGGCTCTTAGTCTCATGTGTTTTAAATCATACACATTATAGATGTGTGTGCATGCATTACTTGAGTGAAACAAATTTTGATACAGTATTTTTATTATTGTAACATATTAACAATTTTTTGTTATATTTTATTTTTACATTTATTGATTCGGATTATAGTATATTATGTTATATCATTTATTAATATTATCCTCTATCGATGTCAATATTTAGAACTATACAAATTATTTGTTTGACGAATTTATTGATTTATCAAATATTTATTTACCAAGACACAATTAATTAAAGGTAAAAATTTTGAATTTTTTTAAATAATTAAAATATCAATTAAAAAATTATAATAAATGTTAGAAAATAAGTAAAGCTAGCTAGAGACTCGTAATTCAACAAACTCATTCAAGTCTTTGGTCTATCAATTAGAATCCAATAATAAACTTGTAGTTACACAAGATATATTTACTCAGTCAATTAGAATTATCTGGTGTTTTACAAGTCTAGCTGACAAAGGATGCTTAAAATGAAGAAATTAGAAGAAAATAGATGAAAGAGTTGGAAAGATAGTTTTAATAAGTGAAAGCGCAAGGCCCGAGTAGAATATTTGAAGATTTACGAAGTTTTTGATTAATATCAAGAGTAAAACCTACATTCGCAAAATGCAATATCTTGAAGCCTATTTAGTTTGTATCTTGAATATTATTGGAGATCGAACTAAATGGATGTATCATTTTCAAAGAAGTGGAAGAACAGTTTAGTATTGTAAGTGTTCTGAAAAATCCTCTTAATTAGACGATGCCTATAAAACACTCGAATTCTATTACATGACTCATAAAAGAAAAACTAACATGACTATTATCAATATTACTCATATTAATTTTCAGATTATAAACTTGAACATACTTAAATAAGTACACAATAATAGCATATGTGCCATTAACAAGCAAAATTCCATTAAAATCAATTACATGGAGTACTTTGAAAGACATTGATCAAGCATAATTTAATTTAAAAATACAATTTAAAATAGCGACCCGTGCCTCGCACGGGTTTTTATGCTAGTATTTATTTAATTATGCTACAATTTATTTTAATAATCAAATATCAGAACAGGTGAGATCCAATCTTGAATTGCTTCAGTCATAATATCAATTATTAAAATAAATATCGAGTACACGAGTATTACACAAAGATATAACATGCAAACCTGTTAATACTCAAGTATCGCTTCAGTAGTACCAACTAATTACCACAAATTTCTAACACTTAAACACATGGCAACTATTTAGTAGATAAAATCATGAAAATGTACAACAACTTGCATCTGTTGACTTCCTGTTAAGAGGACAAGTTTAACATGCCAAGTTCACTAACCAACCTGTTGAATGTAGATTCATCAATTGGTTTCGTGAAAATGTCTACAAGTTGTCGCTCAGTGGGAATGAAGTGAAGTTCCATAGTACCATGCATAACATGTTCACGAATGAAATGATACCTTATGTCGATGTGCTTGGTCCGAGAATGATGTACTGGATTATTCGAGATTGCTATGGCACTTGTGTTGTCACAGAATATAGGTATTTTGTTCAGCAACAGACCATAATCCATGAGTTGATTCCTCATCCACAAGATTTGTGAGCAACAACTACCAGCTGCAATGTATTCTGCCTCTGCTGTAGATGTGGCTACTGAATGCTGCTTCTTGCTGAACCAGGAAACCAATCTCCTTCCAAGGAATTGACAGCTTCCAGAAGTACTCTTGCGATCAATTTTGCAACCAGCATAATCAGAGTCTGTATAGCCAACTAGGTTGAAACCCGTATCCTTAGGATACCAAATACCAAGATTCGGAGTACCCTTAAGATATCTGAAGATACGCTTCACGGCTATCAGATGTGATTCTTTAGGATCAGCTTGGAACCTCGCACATAAGCACGTTGCGAACATTATATCTGGTCTGCTTGCAGTTAGGTAGAGTAGAGAACTAATCATGCCCCTGTAGATTGTTATGTCAACTCGTTTTCCAGATTTATCTTGATCAAGCTTAGTGGCAGTGGCCATGGGAGTCTTTGAAGGTGCTGAATCTTCAAGATGATACTTTTTAAGAAGATCCTTGATATACTTGGATTGACAGATAAAGATACCATCTGTTCTTTGGCTCACTTGCAATCCAAGGAAGTAGTTTAGCTCTCCCATCATGCTCATCTCGTACCTACTCTGCATCAACTTAGCAAATCTTACACAAAGTGCATAATTCGTAGAGCCAAATATAATGTCATCAACATAAACTTGCACAAGTAGAATATCATTTTTATGCTTTTTATAGAACAAAGTTTTATCTATGACACCTCTAGTAAAACCACTTTTAAGTAAGAATTCAGCAAGAGTGTCATACCATGTTCTAGGCAACTGTTTAAGACCATAGAGAGATTTGAATAGAAGGTAGACGAAGTCCTCAAGTTCAGGATCAACAAAACCAGGAGGTTGTTCAACATAGACCTCTTCTTCAAGCTCACCATTCAGGGAAGCACTTTTCACATCCATCTGATATACTCTGAAGTTTGAATGTGCAGCAAATGCCAGAAACATCTTGATGGCTTCTAGTCTAGCAACTGGTGCGAAAGTCTCATCATAATCAAGTTTATTTCTGAATACCCATCTTACATCAATTACAGATTTGTCCTTTGGTCTGGGTACCAGCTTCCAAACTTTCTGTCTTTCAAACTGATTGAGTTCCTCTTGCATTGCAATCACCCAATCTGGATCTTCCAGGGCTTCTCCAACCTTCTTAGGTTCAATTTCTGATAGAAAACCAGAATACAAGCATTCATTCTGAGTAGCTCTGTAATATCCCAACTTAATTTTATTTGAATGATATAATTATTATAACTTTATTTGTTCCTTTCACAAATATACATAGCTATTTTAATAAATATTAGTTAACTTCAACAATATATTTGTATAATTTCATTGGTTTGCTACGACGTCTCGTAGCTCCCGTAAAATTAAACTATGATTAGTTTACATCGATATATCGACGTTCCCATAAAGTTGACTGGGATTTGGGCCGAGCAAATGCTACAAGGCCCAATCGGAAAAGGGATAAAAAAATTTTAGACTAGCTTCGTTGGGCCAAGGTGAATTAGCCCATTAGTGTGATATATTTGTTAGCCAAGAAGACAATATATGGACAAGATTCATATCTTGTACTTAAATTTCCTCGATGTGGGAGGTAAGGACAGCTAAATACAAGAAAAGCTCCTTGGATTATTACTTTACTTCTAAAATTTAGATGGGTCTTAAACTGGTTATATAGAGGAAAATGGGTTCACTATTTCCACATCTTCTCGATGTGGGATGAGAAAATGTTCTAATAAGAATTTCAAATTTTTGTTGCAAATCAAATTATAGGTGTTGAGCATGAGTATTGGAATCGAGATAGTCTTTTAGAACCAAATTTTGCTAAAGTTTAAACTTTCATTCAAAGTTGTTATCTCGGCTGCAAAAGCCAAAATGTGGTTAACTTATTAAACCTTAAGGTCAAGTTCTCCTGCCTTTGTGGTTTTATAGATTTGAGAAGAGGATGACCTTAATACCGTGTCGATGTGGGACAATTACATTTTTACTTTTTCAGAATTTTAACATCCCTGTTAAGTACAAGGAGTTGAAACCTTAAGTACAAGAGCAAAAGTGTTAATCGTGAGTAGAATTGGAAAAGCCTTGAGAAGGTTTAGAGCCTTACTACCCAGAACCAAACTCCTTATATAGGAATCAGGAGTGAATTACTCTTTAAGTCTCGATGTGGGAGACGAAGAAGAGTCATTTCAATAATAACCTTCTTGGGTTAGAGTGTTTCATGTTATTCCAAGTCTCTATATCTCTATATATAGAAAATGAAGACAACTAGGTGGTAATCATTTCGATGTGGGACTTAGTACTCATATTTAGTAGTAGAAACTTATGTCTTCTTAGTTTTTAACACTTTCACTCTCACGTTGACATGAGTTGCAATGCATTGCATTCGGGGAACCTAAATAATGTTTTAGGTACCATAGATTATAATTTGGCACACTTAATATCATTCAAATCTTTGGACTATCATATGACTTGGTAGGTTCAAATTGTAACCCAAATGTTAGTTATAAGATTGTATTGGATTTGAATACAACTTAGTGAGCTTATATAAAACTTGGAGGAAGTTCTATTCAAAAAGATGTCGATGTGGGATGAATGTTATGGACCTTTTGGTCCCAATTCTTTAAGATTGTGAGAACTTTAAGGTTGTTTTGAATTGGCACACAACCATGTCAAGTCTCTTAATGCTGAACTATCTTGTGTTTTTGGACCAAATTAGACCATAAACTTCTGATTTATTTGTGACAACACCCGTGTGTCATTGGCGTCATATATATATATGACCAGTTGGACTCCAAGTGAAGCCACACTATAATAAGCTATGTAAATTTTAAATTGCAACTCATAATCCTACCAAGTTTATATAAACTTAGAAAGAGAGTAACTTCAACATCCCATCGATGTGGGATAAGGAGAAAACCTTGGTTAAAACAAGGTATTTGGGTAACTCAATGTAATAACCTAATCAACTTGTCATATATAGACCTCAAAGGAGATTTCTTTCAAAAACCTTTCGATGTGGGACAACCAGTTAGTATTTGGAAACTGAAAATAGCTTAGTACCACATTGATAACTTAAGAGAAAATAGCAAGGCATATGTAGAAGAACTCCACAAACTCATGTCAGCTAAATGAGATTAGATGGAAGTTGTTAGCTCCAATAATATTCTTAGGCGAGCATTATATTGTGGTTTAAAAATTTTTTGTAATTTTCCCAACTTTTCTTTTGTACCACATTGGAAGCAGAAAGGGAAGTATGTTGGGATAAATAGGAAGGTATTTTACATTAGTTAAATAAAAAGAATGCAGAGTAGGGTGTACGGTGGTGAAAGCAGAATAGGAGTTCTAAGGAATTTTATTTTGTTTAAGCTGGTGGATTACACCACATCGAGTAGGAAGGGGATGTTGGTTGGCTTTCCATATATAAATATGTCCTAATGTCTAAATTAGGAAGGTGGGAGTAAACGCTTACAACTTCTTTTGGGAGACGAATTTGATAATATTGGGAATTATTCGGAAAAGAGAAAGAAGCAAAGAGTAAAAGCGGTTTACTGTAAGTATATACCGTGCTATACTGCTTGATTAAATTGTTTTTGAAATCTTGATGAACGTTTGATGAATTATTGTTGAAAATTGAGTATTCTTACATTGATATTGTGAATTGATTATGATGCTTCCAAATAGGAAGTAAAGCTAAACCAATTGTTTAGCTGGCCGGGATCCCAATTGGTAGAACTTGTGGTAGAACTTGTGAATATATCATGTTTGAATACTCATTTTTAACCTATGTGGAAAAATTATTTGATGTGATGAAACACTCGATAAAATTTTGAGGATTTCTTTATTGAAGTTAATTGTTTTGTAAACCTCAACTATGTAGTATGATATATGCTTGCTGGGCTCTGTGAGCTCACCCTTTTATGACACTAACTTTCACAGGGAAGAATTTTGGAGAGAGATGTTCGGGAAAGGATAAGATGTGATGATATGAACTATCAAAGTTGGAAAAAAAAATGTGTAGAACTCTAAGAAGAATGCTTTTGTAATAGGCCTATATTGAAGTTGTTTAGAAACTTATAGTGTGTTGTAATCTTGTATTGTAAGACTTGACTTTGTTGTGACTTCTTTTGGTTATTAAATAAATTAAGTTGTGTAAGCATATATTACGACGTGTGGTTTGTTTGGCGTGCCCCGGGTCGGGTTATGAGGTCATCCCGGGACCGGGGGCGTCACAGGTGGTATCAGAGAAAAAGAAAAAGAGAAGGAAGGAGGAATTGATAGGATTATAAGATGATCTAGGAATATGATGACATTGAGAATCGTGAATTAACTTAGGATCTTGTGATTAGATTCTAAAGATACTTATTGGGAATAGTAGTGGTTGATAAATTTTTGGGAATATACACAATAAGAAATTTGGACATATTATATGAGGGTGATGTTATCAACTAGAGAGAAAATTTTTGTTTGAGATTATATGGTACTGGTTACTGATACGAGAATTTGAGGATGTAGGTTGTTGATCGAGTATGATATTAGTAGAATTAAGAAATTTTGAAGATTCTTATAATTATTTTAGAAGAAGTTTAAGGTATATTGCTGATATCAGGTAAAGAGATAGTATTCGTGAAAAATACTGTAGAGCAACATTCAGGTGGGAGAGTTAATCAGGAATTGGAGTATGAACCGATAGGTGTTCAAAGAGAACTTAAAAATTTTGAGAAAACCCTGTAGAGACTATGATTGACATGTGCAGATATTAAGATTGAAGGTAATTCCTTTGATGAATATTACGCGATAGAATTATGATGTTAAAGAACTTAAAGACCAGGAGACCAAAAGACAGTATGAGGGGGAAGTATCCCACTTTGTTTATTAAGATCGGGTGCGCTTAATTTCGAGGACGAAATTTCTTTAAGGGGGGAAGGATGTAATATCCCAACTTAATTTTATTTGAATGATATAATTATTATAACTTTATTTGTTCCTTTCACAAATATACATAGCTATTTTAATAAATATTAGTTAACTTCAACAATATATTTGTATAATTTCATTGGTTTGCTACGACGTCTCGTAGCTCCCGTAAAATTAAACTATGATTAGTTTACATCGATATATCGACGTTCCCATAAAGTTGACTGGGATTTGGGCCGAGCAAATGCTACAAGGCCCAATCGGAAAAGGGATAAAAAAATTTTAGACTAGCTTCGTTGGGCCAAGGTGAATTAGCCCATTAGTGTGATATATTTGTTAGCCAAGAAGACAATATATGGACAAGATTCATATCTTGTACTTAAATTTCCTCGATGTGGGAGGTAAGGACAGCTAAATACAAGAAAAGCTCCTTGGATTATTACTTTACTTCTAAAATTTAGATGGGTCTTAAACTGGTTATATAGAGGAAAATGGGTTCACTATTTCCACATCTTCTCGATGTGGGATGAGAAAATGTTCTAATAAGAATTTCAAATTTTTGTTGCAAATCAAATTATAGGTGTTGAGCATGAGTATTGGAATCGAGATAGTCTTTTAGAACCAAATTTTGCTAAAGTTTAAACTTTCATTCAAAGTTGTTATCTCGGCTGCAAAAGCCAAAATGTGGTTAACTTATTAAACCTTAAGGTCAAGTTCTCCTGCCTTTGTGGTTTTATAGATTTGAGAAGAGGATGACCTTAATACCGTGTCGATGTGGGACAATTACATTTTTACTTTTTCAGAATTTTAACATCCCTGTTAAGTACAAGGAGTTGAAACCTTAAGTACAAGAGCAAAAGTGTTAATCGTGAGTAGAATTGGAAAAGCCTTGAGAAGGTTTAGAGCCTTACTACCCAGAACCAAACTCCTTATATAGGAATCAGGAGTGAATTACTCTTTAAGTCTCGATGTGGGAGACGAAGAAGAGTCATTTCAATAATAACCTTCTTGGGTTAGAGTGTTTCATGTTATTCCAAGTCTCTATATCTCTATATATAGAAAATGAAGACAACTAGGTGGTAATCATTTCGATGTGGGACTTAGTACTCATATTTAGTAGTAGAAACTTATGTCTTCTTAGTTTTTAACACTTTCACTCTCACGTTGACATGAGTTGCAATGCATTGCATTCGGGGAACCTAAATAATGTTTTAGGTACCATAGATTATAATTTGGCACACTTAATATCATTCAAATCTTTGGACTATCATATGACTTGGTAGGTTCAAATTGTAACCCAAATGTTAGTTATAAGATTGTATTGGATTTGAATACAACTTAGTGAGCTTATATAAAACTTGGAGGAAGTTCTATTCAAAAAGATGTCGATGTGGGATGAATGTTATGGACCTTTTGGTCCCAATTCTTTAAGATTGTGAGAACTTTAAGGTTGTTTTGAATTGGCACACAACCATGTCAAGTCTCTTAATGCTGAACTATCTTGTGTTTTTGGACCAAATTAGACCATAAACTTCTGATTTATTTGTGACAACACCCGTGTGTCATTGGCGTCATATATATATATGACCAGTTGGACTCCAAGTGAAGCCACACTATAATAAGCTATGTAAATTTTAAATTGCAACTCATAATCCTACCAAGTTTATATAAACTTAGAAAGAGAGTAACTTCAACATCCCATCGATGTGGGATAAGGAGAAAACCTTGGTTAAAACAAGGTATTTGGGTAACTCAATGTAATAACCTAATCAACTTGTCATATATAGACCTCAAAGGAGATTTCTTTCAAAAACCTTTCGATGTGGGACAACCAGTTAGTATTTGGAAACTGAAAATAGCTTAGTACCACATTGATAACTTAAGAGAAAATAGCAAGGCATATGTAGAAGAACTCCACAAACTCATGTCAGCTAAATGAGATTAGATGGAAGTTGTTAGCTCCAATAATATTCTTAGGCGAGCATTATATTGTGGTTTAAAATTTTTTTTGTAATTTTCCCAACTTTTCTTTTGTACCACATTGGAAGCAGAAAGGGAAGTATGTTGGGATAAATAGGAAGGTATTTTACATTAGTTAAATAAAAAGAATGCAGAGTAGGGTGTACGGTGGTGAAAGCAGAATAGGAGTTCTAAGGAATTTTATTTTGTTTAAGCTGGTGGATTACACCACATCGAGTAGGAAGGGGATGTTGGTTGGCTTTCCATATATAAATATGTCCTAATGTCTAAATTAGGAAGGTGGGAGTAAACGCTTACAACTTCTTTTGGGAGACGAATTTGATAATATTGGGAATTATTCGGAAAAGAGAAAGAAGCAAAGAGTAAAAGCGGTTTACTGTAAGTATATACCGTGCTATACTGCTTGATTAAATTGTTTTTGAAATCTTGATGAACGTTTGATGAATTATTGTTGAAAATTGAGTATTCTTACATTGATATTGTGAATTGATTATGATGCTTCCAAATAGGAAGTAAAGCTAAACCAATTGTTTAGCTGGCCGGGATCCCAATTGGTAGAACTTGTGGTAGAACTTGTGAATATATCATGTTTGAATACTCATTTTTAACCTATGTGGAAAAATTATTTGATGTGATGAAACACTCGATAAAATTTTGAGGATTTCTTTATTGAAGTTAATTGTTTTGTAAACCTCAACTATGTAGTATGATATATGCTTGCTGGGCTCTGTGAGCTCACCCTTTTATGACACTAACTTTCACAGGGAAGAATTTTGGAGAGAGATGTTCGGGAAAGGATAAGATGTGATGATATGAACTATCAAAGTTGGAAAAAAAAATGTGTAGAACTCTAAGAAGAATGCTTTTGTAATAGGCCTATATTGAAGTTGTTTAGAAACTTATAGTGTGTTGTAATCTTGTATTGTAAGACTTGACTTTGTTGTGACTTCTTTTGGTTATTAAATAAATTAAGTTGTGTAAGCATATATTACGACGTGTGGTTTGTTTGGCGTGCCCCGGGTCGGGTTATGAGGTCATCCCGGGACCGGGGGCGTCACAAGCTCTTCTAGTATGAACTCTTGAGTCAAGATCACCAATGATCAGATCAAAAGTATGATCACGATTCCAAACAGTTTGCCTTGGTAGATGAATTCTAGATGATTCCCCATTATCAGCATTCTGAATAATGTATCCTTCTTCTACCCCCCCTGAGTTGTTGCTGGTATAATCTACAGATGTACTCTCCTGAGGACTGGAACCAGAAATAGTCTGACTTTGAGGTCCTGTGATCTCACTGCCATCACCATTACCTGGATCACCATTATTACCATTAACATTATCAACAGCAACCTCAGGTTCGGTTTCATCATCCTCATCATCAGAAAGATTCTCAAAAGCTAGAGATTCATCATCATCTTCTTTCTGAATACTAGTAGATCTTGCATCATCAAATCTCACATTAAGGCTTTCCACAACCTTCTGACTATCGATCATATACACCCTGTACGCCTTAGACTCCAATGAATACCCTAGGAAAATGCCTTCATCTGCTTTAGCATCAAACTTACCAAGATGCTCATAGCCATCTTTAAGAGCATAACATTTTCCTCCGAACACATGAAAGTACTTCACGGATGGTTTAGTGAGGGCCATAAGTTCATATGGTGTCTTCTCATACATTTTGTTGATCAGGGTTCTATTCTGAGTATAGCAAGCTATATTGACTACCTCAGCCCAGAAATAAGTAGGAAGTTTAGCTTCATTCAGCATTGTTATGGCAGCTTCAATCAACGTTCGATTCTTCCTCTCAACCACTCCATTCTGCTGTGGGGTCCTGGGTGCTGAAAACTGTCTTGAGATACCTTTCTCAGTGCACCAGCTATTAAGAACCGAGTTTCTGAATTCAGTCCCATTATCTGATCTGATTTTACGTACGGGCACTCCAGCTTCTAGCTCAATCTTCTTGATATTATCGATAATCATCCGCGCTGCTTCATCCTTAGAATGCAAGAATAACACCCATGTGTATTTTGAATAGTCATCCACAATTACTAAATAGTATCGCTTCTTGGACATAGACATGACATTAACTGGGCCAAACAAATCCATATGCAGAAGTTGCAATGGTTCAATGATGTCTGATATTTTCTTCCTTTTATGTGATGCTCTCTTGGACTTTCCTTTTTCACATGCTTCACAGAGTCCGTCAGGACAGAACTCCATCTCGGGTAATCCTCTCACAAGCTCCCTCTTGACTAGAGAATTCATAGTCTTGAAGTTAAGATGTGAAAGCTTCTTATGCCATAACCAACTGTCTTCTGAAGATGCTTTTCCATAGAAACACAAAGTTTCTCCATTAGATCTAGAATTCCAGTCAGCTATAAATAAGTCACCCTTTCTCACTCCTTGCAAAACGAGATTCTGGTCTCTCTTATTAGTGATCAAACATTTCTCCTTTTTGAACAAGACTTCATAACCTTTATCACAAAATTGACTGATGCTGAGGAGATTATGTGCAAGACCATTAACAAGAGAGACTTTTTCGATGATGACATTCCCAAATTCCAAATTGCCATATCCTGTAGTAAATCCTTTGCTGTCATCTCCAAAGGTAACCACTGGGCCAGCTTTCTCAACCACCTTTGATAGCAGGGCTCTATCACCGATCATATGTCTCGAACATCCACTGTCCAGAATCCACATGACTCGCTTTTTCTTTATGCCCTGTATTCAAAGGATATTAAGTTTTCTTTGGTACCCAAACTTGTTTAGGTCCAGAGGGCTTAGAGACATTTTCATATTTGGCATTTTTATGAACAAAAGTAGCATGCTTAACATTCTTTACATTTTCAGTGACTGTCTTTACTTTTCTAGCAATAGCATCAGGAGATTTGCTTCTAGACTTAAGAGGAGTATATTCCTTCCTAGCTTTAGGAGGACTAGCAGTCTTAGGTCTGTTATTTCTATCTTGCTTTGTTTTCTTACTTTTATCATCATGTGAACAATTATTAACAACAGGAGATGCATGTGTCACATTTAGAAAAGCAGTCATAAGATTAACAGTGCATGATATGCAAGCAGTTGAAGCACACTTTGAATGAATAGGCATGGCAGACATGTTATGAACATGATCATGATTATTCTCTACTTTAATATTCTTACATGCATGAGTAAGATGAGCAGCAGAGTTGCAGTTGTTACATAACTTCCTAGGACCATTTTTGCCTATCCTTCCATTTCTGTTCTTCTTAGCCTTAGTCTCTGTTTTATAACCTAGTCCAGTTATTGTCTCTTCACTGTTAACTGACTTACTAGGTGACTTTGCCTTTTCATTTCTAAGTTTCTCAACATCCTCAACAAGCAGTTCATGTCTAATAAGCAAAGTATTTTCATCAAAGGGTTCAGAACTAGTTTTCTTGAACAAAGGATCATTGACATTCTTAAGAACAAGTGGTGCATCCTTACTTTTAGCCTTAGCTGGTTCAGGATCCACTACTTGTTTCTTACCAAACTTTTTAGAACCATAGTCGAACCCAATAGCCACTTTAGATCCAATTATCTGATTATCAATTAGTTCATTTGCAAGATTAGCAGAGTTCTGATAGGCACTTAACTTAGTGTTTAGCTCATCTCTTTGATTTTTAAGCTCTTTCTCTGTTTCAACACTAACCTGGAATTTGTTTTCTAGATACTCATTTCTTTCCTTTAGATTTTCTATCTGCATATTCGTGAGTTCTAGTTCCTCATTCCTGGCTTGTATTTTACTAAGTTCAGCCCTAGCGTTTTCAGCCTCAGATTTAGCAGTTGCTATGTCTTTTAAAGCATATTCTAAATCCCATCTAAGATCACTTATAGATTTGTTAGAGTCTATCACATGCTTGACACAATCACGATTACGACATTTAAATCTATCAGCCATAGAAGCAGGAATGTTTTTTTACCTCATATCCGTAAGTAGGATCATAGTCTGCCATCAGCGTAAGATTGCCATACTCCTCTTCATCGTCAGTGTCATCCCAGCTTTTGCCTTCGACAATGTATGACTTGACAGGATACTTTCTCTGAGAGCTAGAGTCCCTTTTCTGAAAAGCTTTCTTCCTTTCATTTGCTTGTCAAGGTTCTCTGCATTCGCTGGCAAAGTGCCCCATCTTATCACAGTTGTAGCACCGAAACTTGTTACGGTCTACCATCCCTGTCTTGTTACTCTTTCCTGATTCAGACCCAGAAGATGAACCAGTTCTATGCGATCTATTGCTACTTCCAGAAGATCTGTACTTAGCATTTTTCCTGAATCTGATTTGGCTAAAGTTAGCTGCTAATGTAGCCATAGTAGGATCCTCCAGTTCCTGCAACTCCTCAAGAGTATAATACTCACTTTCGTCACCAAGTAGATCATCATTGTCCATTTCAGCTTCAAAGAACACATCCTTCTTGCTCTGCGGTTTCACAACCTTTGTTTCAGGTTCTTTGTGGCTGGATGCAGTAAGAGTAGTTGTCTTCAATAATTCAGCATTCTTGCTGTCTACTGTTCCAGCACCATATATAATTTTCCTTTGCTCTTGCTCCATCTCATGAGTTCTTAACTTTCCATACAACTTCTCAAGAGTCATTGTAGCAAAGTCATCACTATCTGATTGATGACGCTTTATGTTCTACATGGTGTGGTAGAGTCAGCATGAATTTCCTGTTTGTCTCCCTTAGAGGATACTTCTTCCCGTGAATGCTCAACTCATTTAGTAGCTTACTGTATCTCTCAAACACTTGAGTGATACTTTCACCAGGAAGAGATTTAAAAGCTTCGTAGTGAGACGTTAGAATATCCAGTCGATTTTCACGAACTTCATCAGTTCCCTCCATTATCATTCCAATCGTATCCCACATGTGTTTTGCACTAGTGCAGTTCATAATTTGATGATTCATTTCATCATCCATGGAGTCAACTATGATTAGTCTAAGATTGGTATCCAATCCATCTTTTTCAGTTTCAGCAGCGGTATACTCCGATGAACGTTTTGGAATCATTCCTCCAACAGCTACACTACTTTCACCATCCTCGGTAGTTTCAGGAGCAGCTTTCATTGGTTTAGACCAACCCTCAGTCAACGTCTCCATGTATCTAGGATTTGACGCTTGTATGAACAGTAACATCTTCATTTTCCACATGCTGTAATTATCACGTTTAAATGAAGGAACCTTAATACTGCTAACTTTTTGAGTACTCATGATTCTGGATGATGAACGCGGATCTGATCTGTATGTCGATCAACTAGCTCTGATGCCAATTGTTATTAGGTCCAGAATAACGTAGAAGGGGGGGTTGAATACGTTATTTCGAAATATTTGGATTTTTGAAGTGTTAAAAATAAGGTCAACAACTGAATCGAAATAACACAATCAATTCGGGAAAATATCTTTGAATTGATAAAAAACCGAAGGGTGTTACAACTTCTAATCCAATGGATTAGCTTCAAAAACCAGAACACTCCTAAGGATAGTTTAGGCACGAGGACCTTCGATCCGACACTTCCTGAAAGCGGGCTAAGCCGGCTTTCCTACTAGATGGATTGTCTAGCAGCTTACACAGAGAAGATATAAGAGAGAGAATAGAGAGTTGTGTGTTGAGGTGTGTTTTGAAATGAAATACAACATGCCTATTTATAGATTTTAGAAAGTCACTATGCTGTACTATTCCAACTACCCCCAAATACTATTCCAACAACCCCAGCTACTATTCCAACAACCGCAGTTACTATTCATATGAATAGGATTTCGATTACTATTCATATGAATAGTGATTTCGGTTACTATTCATATTCTCTTCTGTTTATTTTGCTGTTTTAATTCATCTCAGAAAATAATTCAAGTACCAGATTAATTTAATTATTTTGTTATAAATAATTAATCTGTTACTTATTTAATTTTCAGAGTAAATTAATTTTTGACAATACCTTGAGATATTATGTCTGTCCTTGATCGTCAATAGGCTTTGGCAATTCTTTCTGTGAATTAATGTGTTGATCCTTCTCGTATGTGCTGACACTTAGTGCACTGGTCTGGTTCACAAATGACTAGCACTGATCTTGATCTTCACACCTTCGTTGCATTCCAATTGATTAGCTTGCAGCAGTATCTTCAATTAATTTGAATACATGGAATCTTTTGGCCCTTCAACTGAATCATCTGTACATCTTATTCTGTCACTAAGGCTTGATCATGTTAATGAACTTCTTTCAGCGACTTGATCCTTGTTGGTGCCTGTTCTTCAAATTTCACGATCCCTATATAGAGTTAATATTATTTATCTTTTATCCTAGTTGAGTTATATATGTCCTCTATTACATATTACATTACATTATGCTTTACAGATGATTATTTATAATAGTTTGAGAACTTGGTTCGGACACGACAACAAAAATTATTCTAGTTTCATGTTTTGATAAGAGAAATGTCAAAAAAAAATTATTTCATGGCGAAATCAAAGATTTAAAAATGTAATCAGCTAGATGCACACTTTTGTCCTCCACAAAAATGATAACATCAATTTATACGGAAGAAAGTTAATAAAATCCCAACAAACTTGTATAAAATTCTAACATTAGTTGTCTCAATACAACCAGAAAATTAGCCAAACCAAATATACATGTGATTGAAAAATAAGGTCATCATAGAGATGGAAATAAAATGAAAGATATGTAAATCTGAGTATAGGAGTACAAATGCAATGAACAATGGGTTAAATATCGTAATGCTCATTAAATTGACTAAAATGTCTCATTTAGCTCATCAAATTCCACGGGGTCTCACTAAACTCACTCAACTAACCTTAAATATCATTATGTTATCTAACTTCTTATAACCTAACGGAAGTGCTGATGTGGCAAGTTGATTGTCAATGGGATGACTACGTGGCTTAACCTATATATCACTGATGTATGCATATAACAGCGTAGTATCATGGTTCTTAATTCTCTTTCTTCAGTTCTCCTTGATTTATAAATACACATATATCTAATACCTTTTGGTTTCATCATCTTGTTCGCTAGAAATTTACAGGAATTATGAGACTTTTTAGTTTGCACATGTCTCTCTAAAACTCAATCAATTGTCAATATTTTGAATGATTATAGAAATGTACCATTATGAGGTTAACTTATGAAGCTTCTACTTGAAATGTTTTTGCTTCACGTTACTGTAGCCAACGTAGAACCAGACAACATTACATAGTA
The DNA here is from genome assembly GCA_037693485.1 of Kitagawia praeruptora. NCBI lineage: Eukaryota > Viridiplantae > Streptophyta > Magnoliopsida > Apiales > Apiaceae > Kitagawia > Kitagawia praeruptora. Next base: position 149,819,488 of record CM075344.1, on the reverse strand, counting down.
GAAATCACTATTAGGCAACAAGTCAATAGAATATGTTCCTCCCAATTTAATAGTTCACATTATGTAGAGCAGTTCAAATTGTAATGTTGAGGATTATTATAAATTTCTTTGTGGTTTGGAAGTAAAACCAACCAAATGCTTGATTGCCAGTGGCTTTTATTAATTTCTGAAGCTGCATTTTGTGTGATGCTGAGTCTTTTTCTCATTATATATATGATATATTTTGGAGCAGGCTACCAGATAAATTGCACAACTAAATCAAAGACTCATAATAAAATGTTAACTTTCAATTTTAACCAATATATTGCTCCAAAATAGTTGGTTAATGCCATATAAAATCTAAAAAATGGTCCAAGCCATACAAAATTGAATCAAATGGTCCAAGCCACGCATTATTGAACAAAAAATTGGTCCATAAAAAGCAAAAAAAAAAATTCATGCATAATCATCTAGTCTTCTGCAAGATTGAATGGATCATCAAATTCGCCAGCAAGCGGGGATTCACTTGGTGACTTGTTAATCCAAGTAGTTCCAGGAGTTGGTTCAAAGATTGCATTCTTCAAAGTACCCTTTCTAATCGGCAATTTAGGTCGTCTTGCATACTGATCTCCACCACCACTATCTTCACCTTCATTTTGAGGATTTTCACCTTCATTCTGAGCATTTTCACCTTCTTTTTTAGCATTCTTTGGACATTTTGGTTTCCTGTGATCAGGTTCTACATATGCTACAATGCATAATCCTCTTCTGAGTAAATCTCTGAACTTGAGTTGTATCTATTTCACCTCTCCTAGTTTGTTTGCTAGTTCCACCCTCCCATTCTTCCCTTCTTCTCAACCTTTTGGGCCTGCCTCTGAGCTTCTTCGGAATTTCAGGCGGCAACAACTTTTCTGTAGGTTGAGTCTCCCAATACTCCTCTCCTTTTAAGGCCTCAAGAGAATGACTATATGTTGCAAGATATGCCTCTCTCTTATAGTACTACTGACCCTTTTCTTGTAGTGAGTAGTTAGAAACATAATTATCTGGTTGTTCCCTTTTATTGTGAATAGCAGGTATAACACGAGGACAAGGAATTCCGGTCAAATAAAAAATTCTACAATCACATGATCTTTTAAGTAAATCAACCGTAACAGCCCTTGTGCTTTGTTTAACCTGTATCAAAATCACAGATAAATATCCAAGCAACTAAATAAAATCAAATTTACAAATGAGTTAGCTTGTTACCAAATAATTGTTTTATCCATCCCAAGCTGCTTTCCACTCCCTTGATAGAGTAACATTTTTATCCAATCTTTTTTTAATTCTGGGGCACAACTGATTTTGGCTACTCAACATTTCATCTCGTTTGTCTCTTATTCTATTCATTAATTTGAAATGAATTTCTTGTAACATGTTTAACAATGGCAAATACCTACATAATCAAACAAATAAGCAAACAATCTGGTCTCTATTTTTCAGAGTATATACTATTTTAGTTTAATTTTCTATTAAAAATTAAGAATTGTGTACCTTTCGTTTATAATCCAAGCATTGAAGCATTCCGATAAATTATTTTCCACATTGTCAGCATGTGAATATGTTGAAATGAATGCCTTTGACCACATTTTAGGATCAATCTTTTTCAGAGCTTCATAAGCATGTTTTGAGATATTTTGTATCTACTTCATAGCATTCTGGTGTGCTACAGGGTGTGTGGCAGTAGCAAGTAGCAGGCATCCAAAATGCGTTCTTCAGAAGTTGGGAAGGGTATCTAAAAACATACAAAACTCAAACATGAGCACTAATATATAATCGTAACAAATATTACTTAGTATGAGTTACTTACTTTTTTCTAAAATTGCTATATATGTGCCTGGTACAAAATCTATGTTCAGCATGGGGTAGTTTTTCTTTCATTGCATTTTCCAGACCCTTTTGTTGATCACTGATGATGGTTAGACCTACGCCATTCCCGAGATGCAAGTCCTCTTTTAATAACTCAATGAACCATCTCCATGAATCAGTGTTTTCAAACTCTACAACTGCATAACATACGGGAAACATCTGATTATTTTCGTCCCTCCCAATAGCAGACAACAACTGACCCCCAACTAAGTTTTTAAAAAGCACCCGTCCAAGTCTAGGACAGGTCTACATCCAGCTTTTCAACCTCTTTTTAAAGCAGCATAACATATATATATTCTCTGAAACTTGTTGACATCGTTCTCATTTTATCTTGTACTCGCTATTATGACCTTGTTTTTTGGATTACTCAATAAGACCTGATGTCCAAAGTCCCATACTCTTGAATAATGCTCCACCAAAGATTCATGCACCCCTTCCAAAGCGGCTTTTCTAAATCTCATAATCTTAATTCTAGGGACTTCAATCTCTAATTCAGTTCTGATCACTTCTATCATTTCCTTCACTTTCCATTGCGGATTTTTTCTTATCCTCTCGCCATAGATATTATTGAGGTATCTCACAGTTGCTAGCTTGTTGTTGTACGGTTTAGTACAAAGATGATTATCAAGTAAGGTCTTAATCTCAACTATTTCACTATTTTTTCTTCTACTTACCCATATTCTAAAAGGACATCCTTTATCACATTTTACTTGGCATCTATCTCCATCATTTGTTGCGAAATACACAGGCCTCCTTTCCCTAATCCCATACTCCCTAACAATGGTTCTGAATTCAGTCATTGATACAAATGCCATCCCCGCAGTCCACTTAAACATATCATTCTTTTTAAATTTACTAACACCTACGATCATTCTTCTGTTCTTCTTATTGATGACAGGAGGTCCAACATATCCGATTTTAAAGCTTTCATCCTCACTGGAAGTTCCAATGGATCTAAGATCATCATAGTCGATCATATTCTGACTCATCACTCATATTGTACGTATCCTTTGTGTTGATATACATACCCATTGCATTATTCATCTCATCCTTGAAACATTTCAAATTTCGCTTGTTCATTAATAGCTCTTCATCACTTTAAGCATCTAAATTCTCATCCACCACATCAAGATCAGTATCACTTTCCTCAGTTTCACTATAATCAACATAATTAGGGTCATCAGAATCTTCATCACTTCTGATGTTGTTTCCATCGCCCTCATCCGTAAGTTTAGTAAAAGAATGATCAACAAATAATTCAATTTTGTCGTAAGGCTGGCACACCTTAGTCATATCCCTGATTGTCTTATCATCATAAACAACTCTAATACCATTAGCAAAAGTATGCCCATCAGTTTTGAAATGTACCGAACAATCAGAATTATATGCGTATAATTGAGCCCAATTTCCAAATCTCGAAATGAAAGCAAATCAGTATCCATACCTTCAATTATCTCAGTTTCTCCACCAAGGTAATAACAATTGGGATGTGGGGAAAATTCGTCGTGGTGGTGCAGTTGAATAATCACTGTAGATGTGATAGCCCCTAGATCCGGGGTCAGGAATCCAGGTCATCACGCTCCAATTTCCATTTATTAACATTATCACTTTTGATCTTTTAAATATTTTAATATCATTTTAAAACTCACATAAGTGACCCCACACTAATATACACACACCAGTCATATGCTCAGAGAACAACATCCATAATATTAAAAGTTTAGAGTTAATCAATTATTACAAACCCAGAATCTTACTAAGTACATTGTTGAATAATACCTCTACAGGAAGCATTTCAACAATCAAAAGTTTATTATACAGCTTACACACTTAATGTACATAAGTCTACCAATACCCATCTGTCTATCAGCTACTTCGGGGATATGCGCCAGCACTCTCTCAAAAGCCCTTACCCACTTCCGGGGTGTAGTGCGAAGTATCGGCATTTGCCCTAGCTGTTATATAATTAAATAGCAAGAGTGAGCTATAATAGCTCAACAAGATAAATTTTTGTAAACTAGCATCAATGAAAGTATATATATATATATATATATATTAATGAACAGAAAACCCATCATAATCCTTAAGAAAAGAATTAATTCTTCCTTATTAAATACACCATCCATTTTTCTTTATAAGAAAAGAAATATAGAACAATATAATATCAGTTTCTCTTCTAATATAATATAATATCAATTTCTCTTCTATAACAAGATAATAATCAATACATCATCTCAGTATAATATCTCAAGATAATATAACATTTGAAATAAATCTCTCAATATAATCTTTCCATTTCCTTTTATACAACAATTATATAAAAATAATATAAAATCAGTTTCTGTTCAATCCACACAAACAATTCCATAATTTCATACCATTTTTCCTTTTTCAGTATATAAAACTGTAACCATTATCAATTCTTCTTTTAAAATTTTTGGGGATATCCGCTAGCGCTAGATACGTAGGACGATGATCAATAACCTAACCGTACCTGCTCTCTGTTTACTACTAGTAGAAGGAATGTCAAACATCCCTGGAGGAAGGCCACCTGCTACATCCTCCTTTGGTAACTCTTGGGCCGTAATAAAATATCGGGTGCCGGACTGTGCCACTCCCACACAGCCTCTTATGCTTATTGTTGCAATCCCATATTGGGTGCCGGACTGTGCCACTCCCACACAGCCTCTACGCTTATTGTTGCAATCCCTTTTTTTTTTCAAATCATTATTCTATTTATAAAACATCATTCCACATTTTTCCTTTCAATTTCCATTTCCATTTCCACTTTCATTCACATATGTCATCACTTTTAAAGGTTATGCCATAATACTCTGATTATGACCCAGACATCTTCTCTGTATCCAATGAAATCCAATACGCTTATATATACATAGAATATTCCATCTATTTTAAAAGTAGTAAATAATAATCAAATAATATTTATTAAATCACAATATTTAAATAGAATATTTTTTAACATAATATTGTAAATCATATAACCCTAGATAACAACTGATACCATTCCTTCATATCCTTTTAAACATAAATCATGTTCGCTCTATTCATAATCATATCTATATATCCATATTCATAATCCATAATCCATATCCATCTCTCTTTAATTCCCCAAATCAGGAAATAAACTCTTAACAATATAGTAACAATAGAATCATATATCTATTCCATGAAATCATTTTTCTTTGAAGGTAAATAGTTTTCCAAAGTAAAGATAGAAGAAATCTTGCCTCGATCTCTATATCCCAGAGGTATGGCTCGTGGTTCTCCCTGAGTTTCTATAAACACGAAAAGGATCCGTCGTTAGAATATATTCCACTTAACCACCTACCCTTATATAGTAATACCCTTGTCACATAACATATTTTTAACATAGCCTTTATGTATGATAAGTGGATTTTATATCCATTTGGAACATTCTAAATCGGCTTAAATTGATCGCTTTGACCTCAAGATTGTGGTAGTTTTGATGTGTTTTGTTTAATTGTGCAGGGTTGGAATAATGTTGATTAAGATCGTTGTTTCTGTTACTTGTGGAGTTGAATTCGGGCTTAATAATATAGAATGGAGTCTTGTTATGGTTCACCATGAGGATTCCAAGCATAGAGGATTGAAAACGGAAGAGAACGCAAAAAGAACGGGAGCAAACGGAGCAAAAACGAAGGAGAAAAGAACGTGACCAGAAGGAGCCTGGGCAGACTGCGCCGTGCTTGAGCAGTCTGCGCCAGGGAGCAGAAAATGCCCGGGCAGTCTGCGCCAGTTCTTGAGCAGATTGCTCGGGGTCGTGCTGATTTTCCAGTTTTGCCCTTATTCGATCTGAAATTGTATTTTAAGTGTTTTTTGACACAAAAATCGATTTCTAGTTGTATTTTAGGTATTTTTTCTTATTGGGCAAGAGGGAGGAAAAAGCCTATATCAACATCAAACCCTTGTAATCAAGATATACACGTTACGTAATATAACCTAGTTTTTGAGAAGAGAGAAAAAGAGAAGGAATTCTTCCAAGCTAGTGACAAGCAAGGATTATTCTTGAAACTTTTGTATTCTTCTATTGTGGGATTTGATTCTAAACCTTATTTCTTCTTCTCTATTTTTACTTGTTTATTTTAGAATTATGTTTTCAATAGAACCCATGATGACAATTAGGTCAATTATGGGCTAATTCGTTATCATGGGGTTTTAATGGATTTTTCTATGGATTCTAGTAATTGAGTGTTATTATGCCTTGGTGAGTGATTGAATGTATTGATTGCCTAGTATGTTTATGCTTATTCGTTATAAGTGAGTCGCGAACACTTGTAATTGTTTGTTTAATCCTAGTGAATGCAAAAGTGGATCTAGGGTTTAGAACAATTCATGCTAGCATAGGTTTTTGCATGTGAAAAACATGTATTAATTTGTGATGTAATTCTAACCGTCTTGCATCGACTATGTGGTTTAATGGGTGCTTGATTTTCAACCGGTATGTGTTCAATTGCTATAGACATATAGGGACTACACATATTTGGTGACTACTTGACTTCTATCATTTGTGGATGATCAGTAGGATGGTATATGCACAACGAAAGTTGGTGTGTATCAGTTTAGTGCATCTAATCAGTAATCAACTCGGTCACATGCTAGGCTAAAGGGCATAAGATTCTAGATGAAGTAGTAAATGAAATTGAAATCCCATGTTTGTTTATTATAAAGTTAAAGTTAAGTTATTCCCTCGTAATTGGCTTATTTGGTAATTAATCAATAGTTAAATCAAACCAATATTGTGATTGTCTTAGCAGTGAGTGTAAATCATAAGCTGGTGCATAAGTGAACATAACGAACAATTTGAGTCTCTGTGGGAACGAATCCTATTTACTCTATATTACTTGTTGACCACGTTCTCTTGCGTGAATAAGTGCGAACAAGTTTTTGGCGCCGCTGCCGGGGACTCGGTTCATTGTTTGTTTAGTTTATGATCTTGTCATCAATTTGGGTTAAATTCACTGACTCGGACGTTTTTTTTCTTTTTATTTGATGGATTATTGGGAGCAGGAATTTGTAATTGTTTGTGAGCTGTGTGCAGGTGGACATTACACTCATCAATGTGAGTATAACAGAAACCGGCCAAATTTCAGCTGGGACTACAATCAGAGTGGTATGGAGCAATTCCAATATCCATCCTACCCGCTCCAAAATCAGCAGTTTGAAGATGAGCCATACAATCCAGGGGGAATTCAGCAGCAACAGGGGCAACAATTTCAGCATCAGTATGCCCCAGTGCATCAACACTTTCAACCTCCTGAATTTCAGCAGCAGCAATTTCAGACTTGGTCTATCCAACAGTCGACCGAAGAAGCTGAATTAGAAGAATTGAGGTTGATGGCTAAAAGCAATGCATTGTCTCTCCAGAGAATAGGAGATCAGATTGGTCAAATTGCAAATGCATTAAAAACATTGAATCATATTGCAAGTGACACAGAAGGCCTAAATGTAGAGGAGGAGGACAAGAACCTTCCTATCAGTCTTGACTGGCCTTTCTTAGCCACGGGTGAGACCATGATCGAAGTTCAGGAAGGAGAGTCTGAGGGCAAAGATGGGGAAGAAGCAGAACATGAAGTTGATAAGGAAGCAGAGCCGGAGGCAAACCAATCAGAAAATTCAGAACGTCCAGAAAATTCGATTCTGAATAATCAGCCGTAACCACTTCCTTTGCAATCTCAAAATTTTGAAGAATCAGCCCAAGATCAAGAAAATTCCAAGGCTCAAGCGGCTATGTTATTTCCTTCGAAGGATGAAGAGTGTCTCAGTGTGGAAGATGATGAATTAGAAGAGCATGTTCAGTTGTTGAATGCCGCTCCGTTGCAATCTGACTTCGACCAGCTGGAGGCCGAAGAGGAAAAGAGTATCACTCCTGTTGACAAATCTACTTCGGAGAAGACTACAGAGATCATCCAAATCGATTTTCCTCCTCCATATCCACAAAGGCTTCAGAAGCAAACTCTAGCCATGAATTTGCCGACGGAGGATGAGGAGTGTTTTAGCTTGAAATTGGTTGATGCAGGGCAGAGTAAAAAGTATGACACGGAGAAGGAGAAGGCAAAGCATGGCCAACTGAGGATTACATTGCCTTGGTTAATGGGGCTACATATTCCACATAAGTTGCTTGGAGTGGAAGATCTCTGGAATTCTCAGGTGCGCCTTAAGCCATCATTTGAAGGAGCTCCCGAACTTGAGCTAAAAACATTGCTAGTTCACCTGGGGTATGTTTCTTGTAATTCAAATCCTTTGCTTGCTATTGTTATTGCTGCTAACTTTTCAGGTAGGCGGGAGAATGTTGTTAAGAGATCTTGTGAGGAGCGAAAACGGGTAAAGCTTGTCGTCAATGACGTTGCTCCGAAGAAGATCATTAAATGGCCTTATAGAGTTATGGTGCAAAAATTTTTCAAGAGGAAAATTGTGGCCAAGTCTAGCTAAAGACGTTAAAGAAAGGCGCTTCGTGGGAGGCAACCCATGATTTCATGCTTTCGAATAAAACAACAGTTGTGTTGGAGCGCACCACGTCTATCCACCACCAGACACACCACCCGAGGAGGGTGGAGATGCCGGCGTGTAGGGGAGTAGCTCTTGTACCCTTTTAATTTACCTTCAATGAGGACATTGCAATTTTTAAGTTTGGGGGTGATTTGGGGGATAGTAGTTGTATGTATTGTTGTATTTTGTGGTCATATAGGATATCATGTTGCATAGTAGTGATAGTTCATGCATGATTGTTATGTTCGTATTATCTACGTTTGTTCATTTAGGACATTTTGTTTTATTTTCGTATACCATGTGAGTTTTCATTTAGTTGCATTTTCATGGCATGCATATTTCATGATCCCTTAGGACGAGCTGATTCTGATTGATAGGTGGATGTTGATTTGGGTGTGATGATGATGAGTAGAGGGCTGATTTATAGTTTCTATGAAATTGACTTGCATGTTACGGGAACAAAATTTATTACACAGTCTCATTGGGGTGCTGTTGGGCTAGGTTAGGGTCATGCCTGTGGGATGTTTTGAGATTTAATCACTTGTTTATATTTATAATTTTCGTTATTCCCTTTATAGCGTAGGAACATTAAAGTCTAAGTTTGGGGGAAACCAGGAATTTTCATGCTAGTTGTTAATATTTGTCAATAAAGGCTAGGCGTCAAATGGCTAGTAGCCAGCTCATATTTATATGAGTAGTCTAGGGTTGGAAATGAGAAAGGCTCATTCCAGATTGCGGGAAAAAAAAAAGTCAAGTGTTGTTTGTTAATGCAAAATTAACCAGAGTGGGCTCTTTAATACTCGAGTAATTAAGTCTGAGGGGACTTAGTCCTAGTGACCTAAGGCTTTATAGTCTGGGATCCACTGACCCAACACTCGCTACATGGGTATTATTGTATAAGCCTTTTGGGGTCTCATTCATTGCACGGTTAAATAAGCATGCGTATGGTATATGTAGTGTCGTAGTATAGTAATAAAGCATGAGTTTCTGTCTACCTTGGATAAGGGTGGAGGTGTTCCTAGGTTATGGAGTGTCTACAGTCTATTCTAGTTATAAACCTGTGATTGTCTTGACGGAAAGCATGTATGATTTTTGACCTAGTTATGGGGGTATTTCTGATGAGCATTGCACACACGCACGTTTCTGTTCATGTATTGTTAGTATACGGGGACTTAGTCGAGCTCTGTTTGGATTTGTTACGTTCATTGAGATATTTGCTTGTTAGTTGGTTTTGGTGAGTTTGAAGGGGATCTTGCATTTTCATATTAGTTGCATTCATGCATTTGCATTGCATTAGGTTAAATGGATTTTGTGGGTACATTCGCTATAGGCCCTCACGAGACCTTACTCGTCCACTAGGGCTGCCTAGGGGTTTAAAGGGCTTGTTGCATATGCCAAATGCAACCGTGATCACCTACGGAAGTGGTACTAATTAGTTAGTTAGTTGTAATTGTATATGCTTGAGGACAAGCATCAGTTTAAGTTTGGGGGTGTGATAAGTGGATTTTATATCCACTTGGAACATTCTAAATCGGCTTAAATTGATCGCTTTGACCTCAAGATTGTGGTAGTTTTGATGTGTTTTGTTTAATTGTGCAGGGTTGGAATAATGTTGATTAAGATCGTTGTTTCCGTTACTTGTGGAGTTGAATTCGGGCTTAATAATATAGAATGGAGTCTTGTTATGGTTCACCATGAGGATTCCAAGCATAGAGGATTGAAAACGGAAGAGAACGCAAAAAGAACGGGAGCAAACGGAGCAAAACGAAGGAGAAAAGAACGTGACCAGAAGGAGCCTGGGCAGACTGCGCCGTGCTTGAGCAGTCTGCGCCAGGGAGCAGAAAATGCCCGGGCAGTCTGCGCAAGTTCTTGAGCAGATTGCTCGGGGTCGTGATGATTTTCCAGTTTTGCCCTTATTCGATCTGAAATTATATTTTAAGTGTTTTTTGACACAAAAATCGATTTCTAGTTGTATTTTAGGTATTTTTTCTTATTGGGCAAGAGGGAGGAAAAAGCCTATATCAACATCAAACCCTTGTAATCAAGATATACACGTTACGTAATATAACCTAGTTTTTGAGAAGAGAGAAAAAGAGAAGGAATTCTTCCAAGCTAGTGACAAGCAAGGATTATTCTTGAAACTTTTGTATTCTTCTATTGTGGGATTTGATTCTAAACCTTATTTCTTCTTCTCTATTTTTACTTGTTTATTTTAGAATTATGTTTTCAATAGAACCCATGATGACAATTAGGTCAATTATGGGCTAATTCGTTATCATGGGGTTTTAATGGATTTTTATATGGATTCTAGTAATTGAGTGTTATTATGCCTTGGTGAGTGATTGAATGTATTGATTGCCTAGTATGTTTATGCTTATTCGTTATAAGTGAGTCACGAACACTTGTAATTGTTTGTTTAATCCTAGTGAATGCGAAAGTGGATCTAGGGTTTAGAACAATTCATGCTAGCATAGGTTTTTGCATGTGAAAAACATGTATTAATTTGTGATGTAATTCTAACCGTCTTGCATCGACTATGTGGTTTAATGGGTGCTTGATTTTCAACCGGTATGTGTTCAATTGCTATAGACATATAGGGACTACACATATTTGGTGATTACTTGACTTCTATCATTTGTGGATGATCAGTAGGATGGTATATGCACAACGAAAGTTGGTGTGTATCAGTTTAGTGCATCTAATCAGTAATCAACTCGGTCACATGCTAGGCTAAAGGGCATAAGATTCTAGATGAAGTAGTAAATGAAATTGAAATCCCATGTTTGTTTATTATAAAGTTAAAGTTAAGTTATTCCCTCGTAATTGGCTTATTTGGTAATTAATCAATAGTTAAATCAAACCAATATTGTGATTGTCTTAGCAGTGAGTGTAAATCATAAGCTGGTGCATAAGTGAACATAACGAACAATTTGAGTCTCTGTGGGAACGAATCCTATTTACTCTATATTACTTGTTGACCACGTTCTCTTGCGTGAATAAGTGCGAACATCTCTATCTTGTTTCTCCTTAAACATCTCTATCTTGTTTGCGCAGAAATACACCAACATAAACTTGCTTGTCATTTAGCTTATCAATAGCAGTCTTTTTCGTTATCTTCCCTTGCCAATCTCTTCCTGTATTTAATCATTCTATTTTATCTCCTCCTTCTCCTCCCTTTTTACTAGTACCTCGGCCACCACATTGGCCTTTCCTACATGGTAGTGTATCTCACTAGGGTTTGGCTATATTTTGATCTCTATCATGACATAAAATATGAACACTTCAATCTTATTATACAATGTCTCTGTAAAATCCTCCAGAAATTTGATTAGCAGGCTATTCCTTGAAACAATTGTAAGAAAATATTATCTAAGAAAACTCTTACACCCTCTCTCTTCTTGGATCAGCATATCTTACTCCCTAATCAGATAGATTATTCTTATCTATTTTATTAACTTATTTACACCATTCATTGACCAAATTGATTCCTAACCAAACATTTATACTTAAAAGGTTAAATAATAAAAGCAAATTTTTTTACCTGCATTTGTATCCGGCTTTTTCAACGCATCTCCTAAGGTCATATTGTACACTCTGGTAGTAGGTTTATTTGAAGCAGTCATACTTTGTCCTGTCGCAGATGACCCACCAGAATGGCAATCTCTAGCTATGTGTCCTAGTTTCCCACATTGATAACACTTGATATCACTCTTGTCAGTTGATGGGCACTGGTTATAATAGTGTCCTTTCTGTCCGCACTTAAAGCAAGTTATTCCCAACATTCTACACACTCCCGTATGCTTCATACCACACGTGTTACAATCTGGTAATGATGGTCGTGATTGATTGGACTGAAACGTTCCTGAGGATTTACCACCTTGATTTACAGTCTCACTAACAGCCCTATTAATTCCTGACTTTCCTACAAACTGAAATTTTTGTCCTTTACCGACCTTGCTAAAGTAACTTCCTTCACTTGAACCTCCTTTCTGACCCTCAAATTTCATTTTCTTATTCTCTCGACCTATTTCAGTCTGTTCACTCTCGGCTTCTATAATAGATGCCTTTTGAACCACTGCAGCATAATCAGTTAACTCAAATGGTGCTACTCTCATCCGTAGCCATGGTTTTAATCCTTGTTGAAACCTTTTCGCTCGTTGTTCTTCAGTACGCACAAATTCTGGAACAAACCTAGACAGTTCAGTAAATTTAGTTTCATATTCTGCCATTGTTAGGTTATCCTGCTTTAACTCCAAAAATTTCATTTCCATTTGATTTTCCAGATACCTAGGGGAATATTTGTATAGAAATATCCTAGTAAAACGCTCTCAGGTTATCACTCCCGCTCCTTCTAGATTCTTCTTAGCTTCCAACCAATAATTTGCCTCTCCCTTTAAGAGATAGGCTGCAAAGATTGTTTTCTGATCCTCCTCTATCCTCAATATCTCAAACGCTTTCTCCATCTCTTTTAACCAGGCTCTGGCTACTACTGGGTTAGTAGTTCCCTCAAACTCCGGGGGTTTTAATGACTTAAAGGCACGAAAGGAGTTAGCTACCTGATTGGGGAGAACGGGTGGTTGTTGGGGATTCTGTGGATTAGATAAATTCTGTCTTAATAGGTCCATGAATTGGTTAAAGGGATCACCCCCTGGTTTCCTTGTTGGCTAGTTGATTCATCTTCTTCTTCCTCATGATCTTGTTCATTATGAGCATTTTCATTCGGTCTATTTTGACTTCCTTCATCTCTCTCATTTCCCCTTGCATTCGTTCTATTATTACGCTTAGGCGGCATGATTCTGTACATAACAATATTCTCCATTAATTACCCAAATTTAGGGTACAATATACATCATTTCTATATACACAATTATATCGTTAGTTAACTCATTTATACATCACAATATTCTTAACTCCACGCAGTTAGTATCTAGTTATATTACAACTTTAGCAAGTAAGCGTATCACCTTTAGCACGATAACCTTTTCATTTAAGTCAATCACCTTATATACATCAATATTTTTGAATCTCAACATTTAATATTAAAATACAGTAAAAATTTAGATAGAATACACAACTTCATTAATTTACATAAATATTTTACAACTTGGGTATTACGTCTTTTACTACTAATATTATACATCATAGAGTACAAGGTTCGAAGCCCCAAAACATAACTGTACATACTAATCCGCTATAACAAAAGTACTACTAACTGTCCTCTAATCAGACTGGGATTAAGATAGTAAACAAATAAACTAATCCCCAAAATGACATCAACAAGATGACTAGTCTGATTAGAGATTAAAACTACTACCCCGGTTCACGGTAGCGCCGCTCTAACAACATCCCTGATCTGAACCACCATAGATGTGACCACCTCTACTATCTCGGCTCTCCATGCTGGATATCCCCTCTCTGCTAACAACCTCCTAATGCTACCAAGTGCTCGCAGCTCAATACTAACCAATCCCAAGGATAAACCATCAGGCATAGTACCTCCTCTCCCTCTATCTGACCTCTGCAAGAGTGTATCTATCATCTTACGGGACTCCTCTAACTGACCCTGTAAGACAAAGTACTCTGACAATAAAATCGCTTGGATCTGGTCACCCGCAGGTATAGGTGCCTCCTGTGGGGGTATAGCCGCTGGGGAGGGTGCAGCTACAGGTGAAGGTGCATCTACTGGTGGGGATGGAGGAACTGGCTCTGTATCTGTATCCTCAGAAGGGTCCTCCTCCACCTCATCCTCTGAGAAAATAAAATGTCCTGGTGGAGTGAACTGCTCTGCTGGATCCTCTAAAGGATCAGGGCTCGGTAGAGGGGATGGAACTGGGATAGGTAGGACAGGAGTATGAATCATATGAATATCTCTCCACTCAGTCTGCTCCTCAGCTATAACCGATAACCTAGGCCTCTTACGCAATGGCATCTCCTCCTCTGGAATCTCTGACCTCACTCGGGAAGGACCTGCCTCATCAGATCCTACAGAGGGTCTACCGGTGTATGCTACCATAGCCATGGCATCTCTCCGTCTGCGCTCCTCTGCCTCCTCAACTCTCACTCTGTACTCATATCTCTCTATGGCTCCCGCGCGAACTCTCCTCCTGAGGTCAGTGACAGCATACTATGGAACCTCTACACATGCTAGCTGTAAGTCTATAATCTCCTGCTCTGATAGTCCTAACCATTGGGGGTCCTGATTCGGCTCACCAATCTCCGCTCCCTATAATAAAACATAAAATTCTATTAGTAATAATCTATAAAATTATAATCACTGCTTAAAATAAATGCTACATGCGATATACCACCCCTTGAACTCGATGGAAGTTCACAATTTTATATTATTACTGATACATTTATTATTATCACTACTGTTCCTGAGCATTATGACTCTAAGCTCTGATAGTAGACATACTACCAAATGTATGCAAGATAAGAAAAATTTAGAATCAAAATAGAATGATACAAGAATAATGCATATATTAGAGTTCATAATATTATAAAACATGTATTCAAACACACTCCAAGCACTATCCATCTTTCATTATTCACAAGTATGCATAGGTATATGTAATTCAAATACTTAATAATTTAATGAATTACCTTTTCAGATTTTGAGATGAAGACCCTTGAAAGTAGTAAATCACTCACGTATGGTACTGAACTTTACGTCAATTTGATCGCACATGACTAGGGTTTTAGCCCCAGTTTTACACAACTGACGTAGTGACCTTTGAATTTGCTCGTATGATTTAATTTTCTTTCATAATTGTCTTTTTTATATATATATTTTACCTGTGTAAAGCCATGTAGGATACAAGTTGGCATGCCAGGTAGGTAGTTTGATCAAAGTTTTTTGAATTTTAACGACTTCCGTTAAGTTATAAGAAGTGAGATAACAGAATGATATTTAAGGTCAGTTGAGTGAGTTTATTGAGACCCCGTGGAATTTGATGAGCTAAATGAGACATTTTAGTCACTTTAATGAGCACTACGATATTTAACCCAATGAACAATACTTCGAAGTTCTCGAACATCATTGAATGCAATTTGTACTCCTATACTTTGAACTTCTCATTTGTTCTCATTATTAAAAACAATTTCGGTGATAGCTACGTATGATATGTATGATATGGTTAATTACTCCAATATCGGTTTCAACAATTACATGCAACCGATTCTCAAGAAATTTTTTGAGTACGAGGGAAATCGGGCATTTTGAAGAGTCAAGCATCCTTCTAAGATCAATGGTCCGGAGGATGAATTTTTCATGATTGGATTTGAATCATCCCTACATAAAACTGTTTAGATATTGTATAGCTACTTGAATGTTTATCTGCTTGCGGTTCTAGTTGGTTATGAAAAGATTTATGCTATCGATGCGAAGGAATTCAAGTTTCATGCACGATTGCTTGTAGCCTTGTAAGGTTGGAGAGAGTAAAAGTGAATTGTGACTTAAGTTACAAACATTTGTCACGTACCATTTTAATCGAACACCTAATATTTGATTTTATGTCTTTGTTGTATCCGGATTCGTCTATGTATCTTATAGATGTATTATTCATTCTAAGATCTCTATTATTGTAATTATTGGGATTTGGGGCCAGATTCAAAAATTGTAACATCTAATTGTATCAAATCCTAGTAGATTTATTTAAATCCCTTTCGTAGTTACACACATCTACCATGTATGATTTAAATCTAGCACCTAAAGTTTGTTTTTATGTCTTTGTTACATCTGGATTCATCTTTGTATCCCGTATATGTGTATTTCATTTTATATCTCTATTATTTTTATTATTGAGATGTAAGACCAGATTCATAACTGTATATAACATATAATTGTATTAAATCCTAACTGTTAATGGAGGAATTTGGTGATAACAAATTTCGGAGGTTGCTGGAATAATAAAATCATGAAAATAGGGGGATTGGGGATTACGGATGTTTGGGGCTGGACTTGAGAGGTGTCTCGACTTGTTAGATGTGTCGGATCCTTTTCCAAGATGCATGCGTACTCTATATTTATAGAGATCAAGGCAACGCAGTTCTGTTAAGAATTGGTTTTTAATCCCTATGATTATTAAGGGATGAATTAGTAGATTTTGTCTCTTTAAATTATATTCGCGTTGGGATACCTTCCTGATTTGAAGGATATCGTTTGGAAATATTTTCTATCATTAATTGGAGATAATTCCTCGTTTAAGAGAGAGGAAATAATTAACTTGGGGATTAAGTTAATTATTATTAGATTCATATTTGGAATTTTGGGAGATAATTGAGGCAACCGAAAATAAAGCGTAACAACTACCCCCTAGTTCTTCAATGAAGCTTGATGGACTGGAGAACTAAGTATGCTTCGATCTTCCAAATTTTCTGAGCACTGAAACAACTAGGAGAAGAAGATTGGTAAAAAATATGGAGCACATAGGTGCCCGTAATATGCATGTAGATGTAAATGAGACAATATGCGAGATGTAAATAATAAATTTTGTAGGTGTGAGAGAATGTATCTTGGAGGGTCATCCAAGCATTATTCCATAGAGTCATCCAAAGCATTCCGAGAAATATCCTGAAAAATAAACATTCAAAGTGCATTCTAGAGAGCACCCTCCTCACAGGAGGTCATACTCACCAGAATTTTCAAAGTGCATTCCAGAGAGCACCCTCCTCACAGGAGGTCATACTCACTAGAATCTCCAAAGTGCATTCCAGAAAGCACCCTCCTGACAGGAGGTCATACTCACCAGAATCTTCTTGGTGAGGTCCCGAAAGTACGGGTTGCCTCACTCTCTCTCTTTTTGCATCTCTCTCTCATTCACCATCATCTCCCCCCGATGTTCTTTCTCCTCTCCCGACGTCCTCTCTCTCTCGCTCTCCTCCTCTCGACCTCCCTCTCTTTTCTATCTCGATCATGGCTCCAGCCACCCCTCCAAATTGTTCAAACTAATCCAAGACACCTGTAACGCCCCAAATCCGGGGTCAGGGATTTGGTCGTCACGCGGAAATCCTTAACATCAAATCACCTGTTTGACAATATTAAACCACCTGTAATCATTTAATAACTGAATTACAACATCTGTGACCCCAACCACCAAGCATCTTTTAGGTTATAGGGCTAGAAACAAGAACTAAAATCTTTACACCTTCATTACATCCATTTAATTACATCACACTGAGTATTACAAATCCTATACTACTAGTGTAGCTTCGTTGAGAAGTACACTAGCACTAGTACTATCCTGTACAAAGTGATATATATACATAATACACATCAATACACTTATATATAACTTACTCCAGCTATCTATGCTCTAGATCATAACATCTTCACAAGGGCGTACTGCCTGCTTATCCTGAGCCATGCAGATAAGCCTCAATCATCTACCTTCCTCTGAAAGGTTAATATTTAAAACAAGCAAGTATGAGCGAAAGAATTGCCCAGCAAGTATTAATAGAGCACAACAATATATATCAATATACACATGGAGTTTTCGAAATATAACGATACTTAATATCAATTTCGAAATATTTACAACAATGAAACCTCAGTAGGGGATGTATGACATTTCGAGTAACATCAGATAAATAAAGTAAGTTCATGTCAATAATAGTAATCCTCATACCTTATCCACATACCATACCTCATAGTATTGATAACCTCTTAGGGAGCTTTTCAAAATATGCAGTTCAATATGCTGCTAAGATAGTTATTACCACCCCCTTTATAAACCAAACCATTATAAAGTTCCCTTTTTAATACTCCTCAAGTTTGTAAGTAAATACACATGAGTATATCATTATCATCAAAACACCTTACAGTTCAAGATTCTGTACAGGATATAAGTTCGTTAACCACTTGATAAGTGAAACTCAGAAATAACTGATAGGAAGAGAGTCAAAGTTCTTGAAGCAAAACATTTGGGACTTAACATCATTAACCGATGAACCATCTTTCATCTTTTGAATAATTGCAAAAAAATGCACAAGCACGTGCCATTATTGTTAGAATAATCTTGCAGTTCTAGATACTGCATGAATTCATCATCTTTCAAAATTGAAAACAACACTATCGGCTACTTGGCACTTAGGCCTAAGAAGCAGTGTTTGAGTATTTTTCCAAGGTGGAGGATGGGACTTAAAGAAAACATGAAAACCTGACAAGGATTGACGATGATCAGTCGCCACATCCAAGTCCAATAATCCGCGGGTCTTCTCTACCGGTAGAAGGATAGAAACTACATCCGTAACTATTCCCGAGTGAAAACTACATCCGTAATCACCCTTGATGAAAACTACATCCGTAATCATCCTTCGGCAACACCTGGGCCGGAATAATAATTGATGGACCGCCTGGCTCACGGCCGCTTACACATCCCGGGAATCGTTCGTCAACGATTCCCACACCTGCCAGAGTCCCCTTTTTCTTTTCTTGTCAAAATCATTTTGATAGAAAACTTGAGTAGTTGAAGTTCGACTTCAGTCGACCGATAATTTCTTGAAAAACGAGCAAGAGAGTAAAACCTGACCGGGGGTTTTCGAAAATGTTTTGAGTTCAAAAGAGTTCAAGTATAGATATACACTTGTACCGATATCAATCTCGACACAGGGTTTTGTGATCACACATGGAAAATGGTACGCATAAAGCTTGTAACCACAACAGGGTAATTCCATATATATATATAAGTTCTTGAAAAGTAACTTACCTAGATAGATTCAAAATATAATATTTTAAATGACTATGAAAGTCCTTAGACAACCTTTAAATGGTGTTTTATAACCTTCAAAACACTTAGAGTAATTAATAAATATTTGACTACTATGTAACAAATAATAAATATTCAATAATCTCTTTTTAAAAGAATACTCAAATTAACATTCATTTATTAAGTAATATTCAAATAATATTTACTATTAATACTGGAATATTTAATAACCTCAAAACACCCAAATACAACTCTTGGAATATTTCTAATCAAAATCAAGACACAATCTCTCCAGCCGTCTCCAAACTTTAGCCACTTTATCAAATAACTACTACTGACTCTCAGTCAATAAGAAATAATTAATAAGCAT